>OY720381.1:1250000-2500000 GCA_963082945.1 Cerastis leucographa | reverse complement strand
TTGTGAAGGGAAACGCACGCCGGGTTGTGGTGATGCATCATTGAAGAGCCCTATGTCCTAAAGTCTGGATGTCGTCGGGCAAGTTAAATGGTTTGAGCTCGATCATCTACATAATTGAAATACCTGTTTTTCATTACCCGTACTCTGAAAGTAGGTCTGAAGTTGCCTGAAGAGCGGGATGAAAGTAATACTTCTCATCCCTAGGGAGAATCGCTTTCAACTGACAGATGTCAAATTAAAAAAAAAAACTAGTTCTATTTTCACATTTTTATTGATCCATGTTCCAACTTTCTATGCAGCCACGATGTAAAATTGAAATAACATAAAGTTAAGTATTGATTAAAGAATATATATTTTTTAAATAACTTTATTATATTTTAGTTTCAACAATTTCTTTAAAATAACATAGGTTTGGGCAAAATATTTACCATTTTTTCAATGATGAAAATGAAAACTAATGGCTGAATAGCTGGCTGACCACAAAAAAAAAAAAACAAAAATTTACTCATTTTTTTCTAGCTAATTCATGTTTTTATTTTTACTTTCCTTGTATTCGTAATGAAAAGCACAGTGTTGACCTCGGGTTAAAGACTAATTTACTCCCTCGAACTATTGGTGCCCGAACGAATCAAACTCCGTCTTGGGACTAAATAAGTTACTTTCACACCTAGGGTAACAATGTACTATTGGTGCGTCGTTTTAAGGTGATGGTAGGAGATTAGATGGTTAGAGTGCCCAAGTATAGCTTCTACACATTGTTTAGTCTTTGATTGGTGTAAGAGATTCACACGATACGTTGGTTGAGCTAAATGCCTAGTCGAGTGTAAATAAAGAACGCCATGTAACACTTTTTAAGGGTGGCAAAACTTGGCAGTACTTAGCAAATATTATTTAGTTACCTCTAGGCAAGCGTTTTCGGGTGAAGTAATTATTGGGCAAATATAAATTAAAATTGATAGTGTTTTGTTTATAAAGGGTGTAAAACACCTCTTAACGAAGCCGAAAGGCACTGGTTCTCCCTGTCATTGCGATCATTTTTTTGTTCTACACCATACCTGGGAACCTTCTAGTTACGGAGATATTAGGGGTCAAAGTTCCAACTTTTTGACAAGTATTTTTTTAAATACATGTTTTTAATGTAAGATTTTTACTTTAAACACCTCCACGACCCCCGTACTATTCAATCCGTCCATCAGCACAATGTTTTGAGTGCGTTAAATTGAGTTCTACCACAAAACATGATTTTACATCCCCCCAAAAAAATATCGTTTCCCAGCAATAATTTTTGCGTAAAGTTACTTAGTTTCATGTACAGAATGCTTGGTTGACGGCTTCGTGATGAGGTGATTTACACCGTGTATTCATTTTGAGTTCAAAATTGAACTTTGAATTTGTATCAGCCAATTTGTCAAACAAAACACAACAGAAACGTTTCGTTTTTTTTTAATATCATCACGAACGGAAAAACAACAAAAACAAAATTGTCCGTTCAGTGTAATGGAATAAAGATTGTTTAGATTTACTTGGAATTTTCATGCTCGAATAGGTTTTGCACGTGGCTTCAATCATTTGGAATTAGAAATGGTCTTCAGTCTCGAATCAAGACAAAAAAATTTATACTAAATATTCATAAAGAAACGATGGAAAGACGATATCTGAGATGTTTAGGTGGTATGAGGAACAGGGTGTAAAGTTCGTCATACCCTATAGAACAGGGAGGATCATCCGACCAGACAGGTGTTGTGTCCGGTGGGCAACTGCACGACAGTTGTTGTCGGATTTTTCTATATACTCGTTAACTCGATGTAAACTCTGCTTACGCGATGTAGGAAATTGACGTTAGTTCTTCTGTCGTGTCATAGATGGCGCTGCGCACTTTTTGTAGAAAGTTGCTTTTTGATATCGCTACAGCTGATGATATCATAATATTGAAAGAGAGGCTCCTAAAATGATAACTAAAGACAAGCTTCGCCGATGGCAAAAAAAATTAACAATTGTAGGAATTCGTAACTGTTGCTACGGCGTAGCTTATACCATGACGTCACAGTTACACTTTCGTAGCAAATAACCAAGCTACGCAGAAAAAGATAGCTTTATTCTTGATAGAACAGACACATTGCGTTACATACTTCGGTAACTATTTTGTAAGGAAATGCCCGTGTTAGCAGCGCCGGCCATAACTCATGTATACCGGTATTACTAAACTTACTTTACTTCTTTAATCGTTCCTTAGTTTTTTTCAACAATTCCTTAAATAAACATGTATCCCTCGTAACTTTCAGACTCGGCATAAAGTAACCCACAGTGAGTAAGCAAGATATAAGCAGTGCACAAAACCTTCCATGTAATATTCAAACTGAAAATTTCGTGCCTCTTGACCTCGAAGAGTATCGAGGATTCACACGATACGATTGAGCCAAATGCTCAGTTAAGCGTGTATAAAGAATGTCGACTACAGTGTTGAATAAAGTATAGTTGGTTTTTTTTTGTGGAATTTCTTATGACAGTTTTTTTTTGTGACTTGTCAAGGCACAATCGTGGTTTTAAAATAAAAGAAAAGTAAATACTATTAATGGTGAATGATAGTTATATATGTTAATTTTTCAATTTATTTGGTGTGTGTTTGCAAACCACTATTGTATTGGGGTTATCCTGTAATGATAGTGTGTGTAAGATAAATAAATAAATAAGTGTTATCGTAAAAAGTAAGAAAGTCTTTAGGGTGGCTAGTAGGGTAGTTTTGTTAGCAACTGGATAAGAGTTGAGTAGCGATTGAAGAAGCCTGTGTCCAACAGTAGACTGCTGTGGGCTGATGATGATCAAAATGAACAAAAATCTGTCTGACACACTTCTTAAAACAAAATTATAAATACCAAAGTAACATTGTCTTCCTGTTTTACTTTTTTACGCCTTAACGATTTTTTAAGGAAATTTGACACACGTGTCCTAAAATAGAAAAAAACAAATCCTAAATTTGGTTATATTTTTAATTTTAATATTGTTTCTTCATGACCTACGTTAAGATATTACTTATCCTGATAATAAGTTATTAACATATTTTTATTGTTTTTTTCATTCTGAAACAACTTTGAATGAAGCTCTTCCATTATATTCACCTTATAAAAATACACCTAACAACATAGCAAGACACTTCAACTATCTCACAAGTACCTTCCACGTACGGTTGCCATGGCAACCGTTGACGGAGACTGCGTGACTTCGAGAGCTTTCCTCTTCACTTGCAAGTCACGTATGTACCGAATACTAGTGCTAGTGTTATTATATTTTGAATTAAATTATTTTGTTTCACGATTTTGCTGTTTTGAGCAATCTTTTGGATGCTGTTCCTAATTTATTTTTGTACCGACTACTGACAAATTAGGACAATTTACGTGTAAACCATAACAAACCACTGATAAAATAATGTAGAACTGTGTAGAGATTATTATGTCTCTGGTATTAAAGAATAATCTTGTTTTGGTTCATGTATACTGCTGATGGATTGTTTCCTAGTTGTATTTTATCCTTTTTAAAAGTATTAGATAAAAATTGCATTGCATTGACGGCACGGTTGGCGCAATGCCTAAGCGAATAACTGCTGCACTCTATGCTCTGTCCGTGTCGCGGGTTCGATCTCCGGGACAAATATTTGGATGACCTGCAGGTAATTGTTCGGGGTCTGTTTGTGTATGTGAGTTTAAAGGTTTGTAAATGCACCCACTTTACAGGAGAAATTACAAGTGTGGGAAACGTTTTAAAAAAAAAAAGTAGGATCACAATTTCACTTATAAACATTAGCATTCCAAATTGATGAATATGTTAATGACTGTAACCAAAACATGTTTTTTATAGCATACCCTTTGGTCCGACTTTGACTAAGATATCGTTATTTCCATAGAAACGATATATGACTAGACAGTAGCCAGTTTTGGCTTAGCGTTGTGCACATAGTTAAATATAGATCTGGAAATCAATTACTTACCATACCACGGAATACAAGACCGTCACAAATCTACAAAGACAGACAAACAAGAAAGAAAAACTAGAGAAAAAACCAAAGCAATGTAAAAGTTAGTCCAGCAGCGTCCAGTCCTCAAACATCGTTAGTACATAGATCGTGCCACATAAACTATTCAACTCCACTTAACAAAGTATAATGCAGGTAGAAACTATCTTAGCTAGTTTGCTCGCCACTGTAAAAGAACCGTAGGTATACTATGGTCGTCCCAGACACGATACTTTTAGCAGCTGGGTAGTAAACATGAACTGAAAACAGAAGTAATTAAACTGGCTGCTTCAAGGCTGAGTATTTTGATGATGTGGTGATACATCGTGGGATGCGTGGCGTTACGCGAATGGCAAAAACAAGAAATTACTACATAGTATAAAACAAAGGAAGTGTCCTTTGTTTTATACTATGTAGTACTAGTCCCGAAATCTAATACTATGTAGTACTAGTCCCTAATCCCCCTGAACCTGAGGTGTTATAACCGGCCACTGCCCCCTGAACAAACACCTATTTACCATAGGTGTGACGGATAGCCCTCTGTGTGGAGGATGCATGGAGGTGGAAGAAACACCACAGCACGTGCTCATGGAGTGCAGAAGCGTGGCAAATCAACGGGCACAGATTCTTTAATCGCCGGCATCGCTCCCGGAGGCCTGCAGCAGCCTGAAAAGGCTGCTAGCTTTCTGGGAGGACCTGGGATGGTTGGAGTAACCGGAGGATTTTTCCTACGTACAATGGCCTAATAAGTGTAAGGGTAAGTGCGAAAACAGCCCGGCTAACCTAACCTAACCAAAGCCAATAGTACAACCATATTTTGATATTTAATAGGGGCCGAACCTATTGCCATCAACCGGACACAAATCAATACTCTGTGGCTTCTACTGAGAAATTATTGATGGAAAATTCCAATAACACTTTGGCGGACCCAGGAATTGAACCTTGGACCTCGTGCTCCGTAGTGGCGCTTGTGATCACTCGACCAAGGAGGATGCAGTGAGCAGAAAACCATTCATCCTTCACACAGTCCATGCACCGTTACTTTGTTCTTCTGCTACTCTTAAAGTCTAAAACTCTAAACCTTTAAAGTCGCTACTAGTTGCCATTACAAAATGTTGCCAGTATACTTCCAAGGAAAGAACGCTAAAACACTGCGATGCTTTCAACTTATAACGTTTCATGGTCTCCTTGGGAGATCTCCGAAGTACCCTGTACTGTTTTATTAAAACTTTTATACTTAGTTTTCCTTTGTTTTCTAGAACGAATTGTGGATTTAGTCGCCCCATTTATTATCATGTATGAAAATAGAGTCCGTTTTTATCCACCTTATTAACTTTCCGCTGCTTTGGCCTCATATTCCAGGATTAGTGTCGCTACGTGTGCTTGTAAATATTTATTTTATAAAATACCGTCTGACGGACACTATAATAATGTCGTCCAATTTACTTGGCTGCCATACAGGCACTTACAATATCGTAAAAGAAAATATTAAGAGCGATTGGTTAAAATGCTGTCTTTTTGTTGTTTTATATTTAACTTAAAATAAAGGTTGAAACTACATTATATAAGGTGTTGTTTTGCATCCTCGTCAAAATTGAGGAGGTTGTCACACAAGACATAAATAATCAATTAAAATTATGGTACCTAGTTAATTATTAATAAACCCTGATTTTTTTGGTTGTTTATGTTTGTCAGTATTTCAGAATAACCCCCTTAACATTGATTAGGAAATAAGAAATTATCGAATATACGTTTGAGGTTGTTTGTATTTGTGGAAGCGCTGTTATAGGGCGAGAATCAGACAGCCTGCGTTTAAAACATGGGTGGTTCATATTACCGATTTTCGCAAAATTACATACCCATTTTATTATTGATTCGGAACGAGAATCATTGCCATACTAACCTCCTTGAATTTGACGAGGATGCAAAACAACACTTTGTAGAGTACGATAACTCATTACATTATAGGGTAAATAATTAGAACCAATTTGATTTTAAAAAATTACTCCGGTTGGTCAATACATAAAAGAATTCGCATACTTCTACATCTACTTCTTGTGGCTCACAACCAGTCTTACCAAATGATATCGTATTATATTACCCAGTACTGGCTGGGTTGTGGAGGTCAGATAGGCAGTCACTGCATGTGAAATACTGGTTCTGAGCAGCATCCGGTAAGACTGGAAGCCGACCCCAACATATGCAGTTGGGAAAAGGCTAGGCAGATGCTGATATTTTCATTATCATAGGGGATGATGCATTGTAATGATTTTATATTTCGTGGACCATATTTGAACCCATCCATTTTCATTGATCAAATACTAGCTTCTGCCCACAGCTTCGCCCGCGTTTTTTCGGTAATTGTCTCGCGGGATCACACTACCAATATAAAAAATATCCTATGTGGTATTCCAGACTATTAACTATCCTTGTGCCAAATTTCATCCAGATCCATTTAGTAGTTTTTACGTGAAAGAGCAACAAACATCCATCCATCCATCCATACTTACATACTTTCGCGTTCATAATATTAGTAGGATTGAAAATGAGGTACGTAGAAACGGCTACACCCCTTCTGGTAACTTTCCCATTTTGCCAACTAAACAAAATCATCATCGTCATTTCAGCCGAAAGACGTCCACTGCTGGACATAGGCCTCCCCCAAATGTCACCACATTGATCAGTCCCGTGCGACTCGCATCCCATATCCATAAAAGCCTTCCCCAAATCCATTTTTGAACTAAGTCGACCGTTGTTGCCATGACAACATGTGAAAACAAACACCAAATCGTATTCATAGAATTCCTTGGCTGCAATAGGCGGAACTTCGAATAAGTCATCTCATCTAGTACATTTGTCAATGTTGAAGATGTTAATATAATTAACAGTTTTCCGGTACTTTAAATTTGACAGACAAAAAGACGGCGTTAATATGTCAATTTATAAACAAACTTAAGACTTAAGTTCAGTTCATGACTAATAATAATACCAGTGTCGGTCTCGTTTTGTAACCTTTTGAATTATTAAACAATATGACACGAACCCTCAAAATAATTAACTCAGACACATACCTAACATGACCAGTTCATAGTTGTTCAACATTAAATTAGTAAACTTCCTTGAAAACCTATTGCTTTCCTTCGTGATGGCGGTACTATAGCAAAACTTTTCACATTACGCCACGCGAGGTATTTTGGTGTACTAAATATATTTTACGCGTAAACATTGCGGATAGACGACTTCTTTAAGGTGGAAGTTTAATCGCACTTTCCCATACATTTTTGTTTCTTCAAAATCTCGATACTTATATGCTTTTTGTAGAAGTAATGAAACAATATGATGTTATTACGAATTAGTGTTGTCGCAAAACCCTTCAAACATAAAGAAATAACAAGGTTTATAGGATTTCCAGGGCCGAAAAAAAAACGAAAAATCTTTGCTAGTGTGCGTGCTTGGAGTCACACCATCTACCGGATATCTAAAGAACTTCTAAAGAACAATCGAGCCCCTTGCATAACAAAACTCGAAATAATTATCTGTTGATACTAGATGGCGTGGCGTTGTCATTGTAAGTTGGTGCCAGTAATAAGTGCGTGGACTCGCGAATATTTCACATTTCATTCGTCAAACAAGTAGGTAGGTAGGTACTGGCTGCGACGTTTTTGTTTGGGTGAATTAGATTTATCATTTTTTAAGAATGAAGTTAAACATTCTTAAATTATGTCATGATGTTCAAACCAAAGTTTGAAAGTACCTATTAGGGATGAAATGTGTAATTCGGAGTTGGTTCTAATTTTACTGTGTGATAGGTAAAACTTATTAGTTATTAACAAGTAGGTATTCAGACATAATTCGTTATGAAGCCACAGCCTGCAGCACAAAGCTTATCTTACTAAACTTTAATTTTGTACGTGCACTTTTCGTGGTATATGTAATAAACTAATAATGTACTTACATTTTATAACACTAGCTTATGCCCGCGGCGTCGCCCGCGTGGATTTCGATAATTGTCCCACGGGAACATATTATTGGGATAAATAGTATCCTATGTGTTAATCCAGGTTACAAACTACCCGTGTGCCAAATTTCATCCAAATCCATTCAGTAGTTTTTGCGTGAAAGAGTAACAGACATCCATCCATCCATCCATCCTCACAAACTTTCGCATTTATAATATTAGTAGGATTACATTCATTCATCACACTATTTACATTCATGAATGTAGGTACTACCTAATAAAACATACACGACGCGGTCAAGGTCACGTTGAAACGCCGTAGTTCTATCTATCTATCTACAATATAAATAAAAATCAATTGCTGTTCGTTAGTCTCGCTAAAACTCGAGAACGGCTGGGCCGATTTAGCTGAATTTGGTTTTAAAATGTTTGTCGTAGTCCAGGGAAGGTTTAAAAGGAAAGATAGGGTAGGTAGGTAGGTAGGTAGGTAGGTAGGTAGCGTAGGGTAGGTAGGGTAGGTAGGTAGGGTAGGGTAGGGTATGGTGGGTAGGTAGATAGGGTAGGTAAAAAGTGCATTGCAACGCATGCCGGGGACAGCTAGTCGATCTATATATCCATACTAATATTATAAATGCGAAAGTCACTCTGTTTGTTTGTATGTCTGTTTGTTACTTTTTCACGATAAAACGGCTAATCTGATCCTAATGAAATCTGGCAAGAAGATAGATTTCAACCTGGGGAAGGACGTATGCTATATATCATCACGCTACGATCAATCGGAGCGGAGCAGTAATGAAAAATGTTGCGAAAACGGGGAACATGTGACGCAGATGAAGTTACGCGGGACAGCTAGTCTATATATATATATATCTAAAAATGAATCCCTATTTCCCTTGGTCACGGCATCACGCGTGAACGGCTGGATAGATTTCGATAATTGTTTTTTTGTTTTGTATGTTACTGACAGGAGAAGGTTCTCTTAGGTAGGTAGTAGGTAGGTAGTAGGTAGGTAGTAGGTAGGTAGTAGGTAGGTAGTAGGTAGGTAGTAGGTAGGTAGTAGGTAGGTAGTAGGTAGGTAGTAGGTAGGTAGTAGGTAGGTAGTAGGTAGGTAGTAGGTAGGTAGTAGGTAGGTAGTAGGTAGGTAGTAGGTAGGTAGTAGGTAGGTAGTAGGTAGGTAGTAGGTAGGTAGTAGGTAGGTAGTAGGTAGGTAGTAGGTAGGTAGTAGGTAGGTAGTAGGTAGGTAGTAGGTAGGTAGTAGGTAGGTAGTAGGTAGGTAGTAGGTAGGTAGTAGGTAGGTAGTAGGTAGGTAGTAGGTAGGTAGTAGGTAGGTAGTAGGTAGGTAGTAGGTAGGTAGTAGGTAGGTAGTAGGTAGGTAGTAGGTAGGTAGTAGGTAGGTAGTAGGTAGGTAGTAGGTAGGTAGTAGGTAGGTAGTAGGTAGGTAGTAGGTAGGTAGGTAGTAGGTAGGTAGTAGGTAGGTAGTAGGTAGGTAGTAGGTAGGTAGTAGGTAGGTAGTAGGTAGGTAGTAGGTAGGTAGTAGGTAGGTAGTAGGTAGGTAGTAGGTAGGTAGTAGGTAGGTAGTAGGTAGGTAGTAGGTAGGTAGTAGGTAGGTAGTAGGTAGGTAGTAGGTAGGTAGTAGGTAGGTAGTAGGTAGGTAGTAGGTAGGTAGTAGGTAGGTAGTAGGTAGGTAGTAAATTTAGGGATTTCTGAAATAATTGTAGATTTTGGCACAATCTCTTAAAACCTATGTCAGTAGTACTGACCCTAACAGGTAGGTGTAGGTGTTCTGACTCAGTACACACCGAGACGCGACGCTGCGCGCACACTTATAAAGAGAAGATACACATTTCATTGTGAGAAAACGTTGCGCCACGCAGCGCTGCGCCACGTGACGCCTGTAAAGAAATGTGTATCCTTTCGTGTAGAAAATAAAGTTAAATTTTGAATCGCTTTTTAAAATGTGCGCGCAGTGTCGCGTCTCGGTGTGAGCTGACCCTTAGTGTTCCAAGGCTTTGTGTATAAAGTGAAGATTAGAACTAAAAAGCTTTCAAGCTAGTGGAAGTTTATCTTTGAAATCTTGGTGATTTGTTGGTCAGTGGGTCGTCTAAGGGGCGGATTTTTAGGAGTTGAACGTATAGTATACGCTTAGTATATATAAGTATACGCTTAGGGGCACTATGCGCAGCAAAGAAAACAAAAAAATAAAATTTTCGACAAAAAAATTTTTTGGGACTTAGTGGATTTTCCAAAAAAAAACAATAGGAAATTTGAAAAAAAATGGCAGTTTCGGGTTAACCTTGGCCATAAAAACCATTTAGGTTCTGCGAAGTATGGACCCAAGAGGCACCGTTTCCGAATTATGGGCCTCCGAATTTTATTTAATTTTTATAAAACTATCTACATTTCCAAAATGGTAGCTCAAAAGAAAATATTTTCTGGAAAGAAACTGTTGCTCTAGTAGAAAACTATGAGATGGTGTAAAAAAATCCGAGAAATATTGAGAAAAAAGAAAAAATTGAAAAAAATATTGTGTCGGTCGATCTTTCAGCTTGAGTATCGTTAGGGGCAAAGACACAAATTTTCGGAAAAAAAAAACTAACAGATTTCGTCCGTTTTTCTTGCAGAACCCTATTACCCTTGTCCATAGAAACTATTTAGGTTCAGAGAGGCATGGCCCTCCGACGCACCGTTTCCGAGTTAGGAGTTTTTTAATTTTTTTCTTGTTTTTATAAAACGCTCTATATTTCCAAAATGGTAGCTCAGATGAAAATCTTTTCTGGAAAGAAACTGTTGCTGTAGTAGAAAACTATGAGATGGTGTACGAAAAACCAAAAAAAAATGCATTTTTTTTATAAGTCCTCGCGCCATAGCGCCCACACTCCAACCGATTTTGTTCTTTGATCTTGAATCAGTTTGTAAATATCTATCACATAATTTATTTATTTATTTATTATTTATTAAAACTTTATGCACAAGTATAAAAACACTGTACAAAGGCGGACTTAATGCCTTAGACATTTTTTACCAGTCCACCTTAGGGTGATGCAGAGAGAAAACATAGTAGGTACAGCATAACAAATGGTAAGAGAACATTTACAAATAAAATATAACGATACATACATAAATACATACATATATATGTACAATAAGTAAAGAGAGAGACAAACTAACAACAATTTAATTAAGAGATGAATCTGCCAGCTTCTTAAGTAAGTGTTCGCGAGCTTTAACTTTAAATGTGAACCGACTGTTGGCCAACCTGATGTTCAGAGGGAGCGCATTCCAAAGGAAGACAGCCTGGACAAAGAAAGACGACTTGAGAAAAGAGAGCGGTGAGAAGGACAACGTAGAAGACGATTATTGGAGGAACGAAGATTCTTACTGTGCGCAGAGCATAAATATTGAAAATAAGTAGTCACATAAGAAGGAGAAGTAGGCTTATTAAGAAGAGAAAATAGGGTAGTCAAAGCTCTCAACGCTCTGCGTTGTCGGATGGGCAACCATTTTAAAAGTGACCGATGTGCGGAGACGTGATCATACTTACGAAGATTAAATACGAATCGAATGCAGTTATTAAGAAGTCGGTAGCACACATCACCATAGTCAATTATGGGGAAGATTAGGGACTGTACAAGCATTGCCTATAGGTGTGATCGCTCTATCGGCTAAAAAATATTCTCCATATTTTTTAGCCGATAGAGCGACCGCAATGTTCCGGTGACTTTCTTGCTCACAATCGCGACCTGCTTACGCCAGTCAAGGCAAGTGTCAACATGCAAACCCAGATCTTTGACGTCAGAGCTAAACGGAATAACCGTGCCGTCAAAGGTAACCGGTGGCACCGTTAAGCCATTCAGCCTTCTCAGGCTATGGGGACTCCCTATAATAATAGCCTGGCACTTGGTTGGGTTAACCGCCACCCCGAAACGATCAGACCAGTTTTTGACAAAACGTAAATCCCGGTTTAGCTCCTCGATCGCACTGGACAAGCTGTCAACACTAGCCTGACAGTAAAGCTGTAAGTCGAAAGCGTAAAGATGATACACACACTGAAGCTCGGTAGTTATGAGATCTATAAAAATAGAGAATAAAATACCGCCTTGAGGGACGCCAGCATCAAGATCACACCAGCTGGAGCTAGAGTCACCAGCAAGAACTGATTGCTGGCGCCCCCGAAGATAGGAAGAAAACCATTCCAATACCTCCGGAGAGACCATCAGATAGGAGAGGATGGATAAAAGGACTTCGTGACTGACGGTATTGAAAGCATTGGAAAAATCAATTAAGACCAAAACCGAAACTTTAGTGTCTTGCATTCCCCGCCTTATATCGTCAGTCACTTTAAGGAGGGCTGATACGGTACTATGGCCGGGCCTGAACCCGGATTGCAATGGACTGATAAGGGAGTTGTGGTAGATGAAGTGGGAAAATTGCTTGTGAACACAGGCCTCGAGTACTTTAGATAAAAAGGGAAGGATGGAAATTGGTCGAAAATGGCTGAGAAGAGTAGGGTTAGGAATTTTAGGGAGTGGCCGAACATGGGCTTTCCGCCATAGAGAAGGGAAAACACCGGAGTAAAGGGAGAAGTTAACGATATGGGAGATTGCAGGAAGGAGCTGATCAAGAGCTTTCACAATCATGTGACGACTGATGTTATCATAGCCCACGGCTTTGGACTTAATGGACAGGATTATCTTCTTGATCTCTCCGGGATCGACTGGGGTGAAGACAAAGGGAGAAATATTGGGTCGCGTCAGACCAGCAAGATAGTCAATGGTTTGACATTTGGTTAGACTATCAAGAGTAGGGACAGTGGAGAAATGGCGATTTAGATCGTCCAAACCAAATGCCTTAGAAAGGTCTGAATGCCGCGCTCTGCCGATACCTAGAATTCCAAGGAATTTCCAAATATCAGCAGGAGAAGCAGAAGTGATATTATCAAAAATGTGGCTGCGTTTAGCGTTGCGTACCATCTGATTACAACGATTGCGAGCAGTTTTGAAAAGGGGCGTGAACGCGCGATCCCTTCGTCGCATTGCCATTAGAACTCCATTGTTCATCCATGGGGCAGGTGAGCGCTTCAACTTGACTTTCCTGACAGGAGCGTGGGTGTCATACAACTTGACTACAACCGCATTAAAAGTATTCACTTTATCATCGACTGATGTGGCTTCCTCCAGGGGCGTCCAGTCAATATTGGAAGCATGCTCGATGAGTTTTTCTGCATTCATCCGCGCAAAGGCACGCCTGTACTGGAAGGTAGGTTTGGGTTTAGGAGGTTTAAGGACATAAGACAGGAAAATAAGGTTGTTATGGGAAAAGCCAGGAGCGTCCTGTTGACCATGTGAGGCGACTAGGGAAGGATTAGATGCGAGAATCAAGTCGAGCCAAGTATCATCCCCGACAGTGTTATGATGCGTTGGTTGGAGAGGCAAGACATGCAGACTAACTGACTCGACCAGATGTAGGAGTTTACAGGATCGAGGGAGTTGTGGGCAAGGAGATTGGTGTTGAAATCCCCCATGACGCTGTGATGTGCACACTCCGAACCTAATGATTCTAGGACCGATTCTAATTCGATGAAGTAATCAAGGGACGGGGGACAATACACAACTCCAAGAACAGTTTTAGCTCCTATAACACAAACTTCTAAAAAAAGAAATTCAGCCAAATTAGTAGTAGAGGAAGAAGTAGCAATAATTTTAAAAGAAAAATCGGCATGAAGGTAAATTGCAACACCACCCCCTCTCTTACCGATTCGATCATTCCGTAGGAGAACGAATCCTGGTAGAAAGTAAGTGGTAGACGCAAGCTCAGGTTATAGCCAGGTCTCTGAAATGAGGACGGTATGGACGTTATTGTTCGTAAAAGTATCGTAAAGCTCATTGTAGTGGCTGGGAATGCTCTGGGCATTGATGTGACAAACATTAAACAGTCGGTCAAGACTATGGTTAAAGTTTTGACGTAAAGTATCACCAAGGGTGTCTGTAATGGAACAAAAACTATCTTCAAGAGTGGCAGTAGATTTGTTAGCTGAGAAAAACGATTCATTATCGAAAATAGTGGTCATAAATACGAATAAAATATTAAAAAAAAAAATATAGTTGTAAAATTAAAATAACTATAAAAAAATAAAAAATAAACTACATGCTAAACAAGTACGACGGTTGCATATCTGCACCACCCGCCAGCTAACATCATCATTTTAAAACACAGTGAACCAACCAAGGAATGAAAATAAGTTACAATGAAATAGAAAAAAAAAACAAACCCAAAATAAATACAAAAGTACAGAAAAATAAAATTGTGGCATTCGGAACGCACCTTACGCCCTTAACAAACATAAAATTATCGTGAGCCGTAGACAGAGAAAACTATCTGTCTACGTCGTGAGCGTATCCGATCCTTGAAAACCCGATGTCAATGTCAAAGACAGTCATGTCATAATGGCATTAGCAATATGTTTTCAAAAAAGAAAAATAATGACAAAAACATCCTTGTTGAGGGTAAACTATTGTACGAATGTACGCAAGACATGTAACAATCCATCTCATGGTCGTGTGAGGAAGAAAGATAAAAAAAAAACAAAGTCAAGCAAAACAATGATTACGAGCCAAAACTAATCAAAGGTTACCATTACCAAACAGCAAAAGATAGCATATTAAAAGGTAAGTAAATCCTACGCAACGTAGGTATCTAATGCGTGAATTTTGTAAGATAATATTTAAGAGTTTTGTTACCAAAAATTAACGATTATTTTTACTTGTTTTTCAGGCTATCTCCAGAAGTTTGCACTTTGGGATAGGTACTTCAGCAGCAACGGACTCAATTCTTCAAACGATGAGATTTTATGTTTACTTCCTGTCCTGTCGTCATAGTTGAAGAATCTTACTAAAATCGCTGCGTGAGCGAGCGTGATCCACCATATGCTGGAGCTGCCGCTGCCGGCCCGCGGCCTTTCGAATGATGATGGAAGATCAACAGCTATAATATATGTTTAGTTATTATTGTGCTTCATTGGTGTAATTGCTAAGTGTGGCGTTCCAGTGTAACATATTTAAATAAATAAATAAATAGGACTGTGGTGATGCTTCTTGGCTGCACCTAGTCTGTGGCAGACCTTTATGGAGGATGTGGTTACTGATTAAAGGCCCAGCTTCTTGTTAATTAGATCCAGGATCACTGTGCTACTGACCTCTCCTTCAACCTTTGCTATGCCCTGAAAGATCAGTGCCTTCCGACGATGCCAGGTCTCCAATTGGTCGACCTGTCTGGCACACTCGCTGATCTGTCTCCTAAGCAGACTTAGCATGCTAAAGTGCTAAAGATTAGCTCCCTGAAGGTCCGAAACTCCTCAGCTACCCTCGCCACATTATCTTTGGCTGGTCCTGCGCACTGAATTTGTGCCTCCAGTTCGCTCATCTTCCGGACAAATCTATCCTCAAGGCTTTTCTGTACCAATGCAATCTCATCAAGCTGTGACATGGTGTCCTTGTGACCGGTCACAGTGAAAAAAACAGTGAAAGTGAAGTGATGTGCTGGCAGGCGGTGGAAAGTTATAGCTTTAGTCACATGTGTGAGCTGCAAACGTGAGTACTCACTATGCAGAAGTTATACACTGATATTTTATAAAGAATAAGTAAATAAACTGAGTATTTCTAATTAAAATATCAAATCAATATTGGAGATACGTTCTTTTTTTTACACCTACCCGGGCTATTATCTATTTATACATATTTATATATCTATACCTATTTATCTGTCAATGCTTCATTTTTTATTCCTTTTACCTATTTTTAACCAACTTCTAAAAGAAAGAGGTTATCAATTGGAAAGTTTTTTTTTGTATACTAATTTCATTCAGTAATTAATTTCATTGTAAATAAGCACCATGTGGCTATTTAGTATATTTTTAACCGACTTCCTAAAGAAGGAGGTTATCCATTCGACTGTGTTTTTTTTTATCTTTGGAGATATCCAATAGAACTCTTCAATAATAGACAGCAAATCTGTTGTGACAACATCATAACGTTACATCCCGCTGTAACGTTATGATGTTGTCACAACAGATTTATTTGGATATCTCCAAAGATAAAAAAAAACACAGTCGAATGGATAACCTCCTTCTTTAGGAAGTCGTGTATTGTATGCTCTTGGGGCCAAAATGTAATATTCTATAAATTGATTTTCATCATATTATTACATTTTGATTTTTCATTTTGGTATGCAGATGTGTACAGTAAAACCAGATTTCGACAGTTAGTTATACATAGTATGTTAGTTTCCATTTGATTGGTGATAAGCATATTACCATGATAATGTAACAATACATGTATTGTATTTACATTCATAGCAAAAATTTTAATAGGATAATACAACTAAATGGATAAATAAAAAACTTTTTTCAAAGAACAAAACAACTTCAAAAAAGTGTAATATAACTTTAGCTTCAGAAGTTGGTGGCAAAAAAACTGAATCAAACAAACAAGTAACCAACTTCTGAAGCTAAAGTTATTTTTCACTTTTTTGTTTTTTGAAGTCAGTTTTAATTTTTTTGCAAATAGTTTTTGCAAAAAGAGTATCCATGGAGTTTCTTGCACGTTCTTGTCCATAGAGATCTACCTCCCTTTTGGAACGTGCAACTAGAGACCTGAGTCCTTGACACTTTGAAACACCTTGAAATGTGTGGACATTGATATTGTGGGCTTTATAGATTCCTAGATCCTTGGTAACTTTTTATCTTGGTCTATGTTTTGTAGTAAGCAAGAACTTATTGTCGGGCCTACGATATCCTCCCATACTTACGTATTAACGCTGTACCAAAAAAATATTGTAAAACCAAATGATTTTAAAAGAGTAACCATGGAGTTTCTTGCCGGTTCTTTTCCATAGGAAACGACCAACACGAACCGTGCACCTTTCTTGTTGACGTTTTACAAGTGCCCTTGTAGGCCTATGTGAAATAAAAATATTTTGATTTTGATTCAAAACTGCCTGTAAATGGTATTTAAATAAATGCGTTGAGTTTGTATCAATTGTATTTTTTTGCCTTATAAGTGCCTATATGACTTGACTTAGATTGTTTTTTTATAAACAATTTATTGTATTATGTAGTTGAAAGGTGGGCAGTGATATCCTCTTAGTAGAAATGGCCTTGACTTATGAATTGTAGGTTGTATGTTCGAACCCTGACAGGCTCTTTACTTTGGGTAAATGAATACTAATACTACTTGAATAAAAAGCATGACTTACAATAGTTAATTATATAATTAGAGTAAAACACAACATAACCAAACAAATTGTGTAAAACACAACATAAGGAGTCTCTTTGAAGGATCGCATCCGGAACGAGGTGATCTGAAGTGGCAAAGGACCGGCCATATTAGCCGTAGAACCGATGACCGTTGGGGTAGACGTGTTGTTGAGTGGAGACCGCGAATCGACAAGCGTAAGATGGGACGCCCTCAGGCTCGGTGGAGCGACGATCTTTGCAGGGTAGCTGGTAGCAACTGGATGAGAGTTGCCGAGAATCGGGTTAAGTGGCGAGCGATTGAAAAGGCCTATGTCCAGCAGTGGACTGCGGTAGGCTGCTGATGATGACGATGATGACACTTACACAACACATTTATCACAACTAATTTAAGATTCCAGAACCAGAACATAAGATTCCCTTGTAGAAAGAACTGTTCAGAACAGAATAGATTTTCGCACTTGAATGTTTATGTCACTGACATTTAAATATGTAAATCGCGACAAGCGACGTTCCGTTTCATGTTAGGTACTATTGATGGGTAGTT
The DNA here is from genome assembly GCA_963082945.1 of Cerastis leucographa. Taxonomy (NCBI): domain Eukaryota; kingdom Metazoa; phylum Arthropoda; class Insecta; order Lepidoptera; family Noctuidae; genus Cerastis; species Cerastis leucographa. The sequence goes on along the minus strand of OY720381.1, from coordinate 2,482,242 downwards.
ATTGTAAAAAAAAAATAACTAAAATAAAAACGTTGCAGTGGCCCATCTCGTATTATTTTTTTTAAACATTTTAGTCATAAAATAATGATAATCTAAGCTATCTGCATCTTTCCTAATTAAACGTTTTTGATGAGAACGCCATCTAGCGGTTCAGAAAGTAACCGTTTACGTGTGCATGTGTGTGTGTGCATGGTGTGTACATATATGAAGTGGAGACGACTTGGGGGAATCTTGAAAATCTCCGTTTGAGAAGAGTTAACAAGTAAACTGTATATGTGGAAAAATCAAGACAAAAGGCTAGTTTACGCAAATAGAATATTGTCCATCAAAGATATTTGCGAGACCAAATATCTTTGATATTTCCCAAATGCGACTACAACGCCATCTATTGAAAAAACGGCGGCGGGATCGTCAGCGGAACCACCTTAATAATAATTTATTGGTTTTCCTCTGTACAATATAGAAATACAGATATAAGGCTTGGAAAAGAGATGAGCTAAGTAAAAATAGACTCAGTTATTACTTTTCAAAGTCAAAGTTTTATTAGTAAATATATTTAGCCGTTGACGGTGGCGCACAAAAACGTGGACCATGCAAAAAGAGTACAAATTAAGATTTTAATAAAAAACATTCTGCAGCTTCTGCCTAGCGCCATGGGAATAAGGCGTGAATGTATACAGTATGTTAGGTTAAACGAGGGACATATTGAGGGAGGGTATTCAGTATTCGATTGTCGTCCCAAATATGTAAAAAACCTATAACATTTGCATTGAAGATTTTTTAATGTTTTGTTTAGTACCTAGATATTTTGGACTGTCCTAAGCCAGGTATGTTTAAAGTATGAAGGGAAAATGGATTATACCTAAGAGTCATTGACCCGCTCACATGTTCTGCGATAGTATTAAATTGCTAGCGCAAGTGTGTATACACGTTGCGAGACATTTGCGAAGTTTTTGGTATGGTTCTGTCTGTTATTTATCAGTGTTTTTTTTTTGTTTATATTTTTATTAGTATCATGTTAGCATGTACTATTGTGAGTTTCAATATGTCCCTCGTTTAAACTAACATACTGTATATGTTTGCTATAAAGTCTACTTTTTAATTTTTCTTCAGAATATTGTAGATAGCTTTTTTAATAATGATCAATGGGAGAGTAGGATAAATGTCGTTGCACAGAAAGTTTGCGGTTGCTGTGCCCGTCCAATTAGTAAGCTGATAAAAATGGATTATCCTGCAGTTTGTAGCGTCCCGGAATTTTTCTTTTGCACAATTTTGAATATTATGCGAGGTGTTATCAATTAAAATTACGGTACCTAGTTAATTATTAATAAACCCTGATTTTTTTGGTTGTTTATATTTGTCAGTATTTCAGAATAACCCCCTTAACATTGATTAGGAAATAAGAAATTATCGAATAAACGTTTGAGATTGTTTGTATTTGTGGAAGCGCGGTTATAGGGCGAGAATCAGACGGCCAGCGTTTAAAACACGGGTGATTCGCACTTACAGATTTCCATAAATAAGGAAAAAAAATTACATACAAATTTTATTATTGATTCGGAACGAGAATCATTAGCAGAGTAACCTCCTTGAATTGGACGAGGATGCAAAACAACACCTTGTATTACGACTAAATTATGAATAAAGGATAATTCAATTCTCCCAAAATCCTTAAAATTCAAACAGTAATTTACAGACGGCTACTGTTTGCGGCGGCAGATGGCTACGGCGGCTGGTAAGAGCTGGATGAGAGTGGCCGAGGATCGTGCTCAGTGGCGTGTCATGGGAGAGTATGAGATATGAGACTATGTCCAGCAGTGGACAAATACAGGTGATGATGATGAATTTACAGACGTCAATTTTCGGCGACGGCTGAGATTGAGGCCTTGGGTTCGATTCTCAGGTGAGGCCAAGTATTATTGGGCTTTATCATTAGGAATTTCTTTGTAGCAGCCACGGAGTCTGGATTTGGGCCTCGCCCTCCATTACATGAGACTTAAATGTAACTGGCCAAATGTCGGTGTACTATTTAGGTACATCTCTACTTCATCCTTGGGGATTACAAGTGTCATGATCGCTATTCCATCGGCGCAGCTGTACGTGTCCCGTTTACATCACTCTACGACGACAGAGGAGGTCGTAGAGTATATAAAGATCAAGACCAAGTTCATCTTGAGACCTGGCTGGAGGCCTTACTCTTAAGGCACCCACAGGATAGTCCGGTTAAGCAGACGACAACCTCATAGGTTGAACTGCGAGATGCCACTCACAAAAAAAAAACATCTTGAGAGTAGAGAAGTTGGAGTCACGCCACAAGATTAACTTCAAGTCTTTTGTGGTGCGGGTTCCGACTCACCATCTGGAGACTTTCATGAAGGAGGAATTTTGGCCGAAGGGTGTCGTGTATCGTCGGTTTCGCGGAAGGCTACAAGACACCTCGACTCAGCGCAATACGTCGCCGACCCAACGTAGTTAATTTGTCGAATAAGGTTTTTGTATGTATTAGTTTATTATTGTATAAGATTATTTTGTGTATTTTATCTATGGGCCTTAGTTGCCTGAAATAAATGGATTAAATTTTTATTTTTATTAAATTATTATTATTATATTAACGTTATTTTAAAACTGATGACGTTGGCTTTATCCAAGCTGACTGATCCTTCAGAAGAAATGCTGGGACAAATTTAGAGATTAACTATGCTTTTTCAGTGTTTCTTAACTAACTCGTTTAAGTTACCTAAAAATTCCATCACTTTTTCAGTTTAATAAATATAAAAAAAAACTTTCGTTTTTGCCCATGGTCCTTTGTTCAGTATTTATCTAAAATTCTTGCCTTCCTGGAACTTTCCATTATAGTATCTTAGCTTCGCCCCATCGGCAGCGATCAGCTATCATCATCATCAGCCTATAATGTTCCCACTGCTGGGACACAGACCTCCTCTCAATGAGAGGGAATGGGCTGTTATCCACCACGCGGGCCCAGTGCGGGTTGGTAGATGTCACACGTCTTCGAATTTTTAGTTCTTGGACATGTCGGTTTCCTCACGATGTTTTCCTTCACCGTTTTTGAGAGTAGCGGTGATGAAATAAATTACACAAAGTAATGCGCCTGCCTGGGTTCGAAACCCACGGCTTACTGCTCGTAAGTTGCAGCTGCCACCACTGGGCCACTGCTGCAGCGATCAGCTATGTGTTATTTTAAAGACTTTTTTTGAAAGAACAGTCCCAACAAAAAATTCAGGCAATTACTCGGAACTCCTTACATAGACAACCGTTACATAATAAATCTTTATGCAAAAATACCCTTTATTTTATGTGTCGTTACGATCTTATGTTACAGTTTTCACCCCTTTCCAGGGTAGGGGGTTGAAGATCTAACGGACGTAGCAAAGTGGTATATGAAAAAACTCGGTCAAGTGCGTTAAATGTGCTCACTGAATAGATTCTGTACTGTTAGTCGCGGGGGTGTAAGGGGTGACTTAAACTTAAATGTTTGGAAGCTATGTTTATCATACTTTGTTCACAGTGTTTTGTGATGTGTGATAGTTAGAGGAATTAGGGTTTTAGTGATGTAAAAGGTGGGCTTGCTTCTTTGATTGACCGAAAATGTTTTTGAATAACTCAAAACAGAAGTTTAGTGAGTTGTTCCAAGTTTAAACACTAGAAAGAGATGAAGAGTAGGTTTTTTGAAGCTGCCTTTGTAAACGTTCAACGTACCAACAAAAAGTTTCGTGTTTAAGGTTTACGTGAATTTAATATTGATGACCGATTATTGAAGGTTTCTCGTCATACATGCATAACATTTATTTATTTATTACCACTTATGGCGTCATTACAGACTTGTCCAATACGATGGTGTAAGTCACAAAATACTACAACATAAAATATGTGTAACAAGTAAATTACAACCAGTTTAAATACAATACCTATACTAATTAAACATGACATGTTTGTGACATTTCGTGCCCTTAGAACAAATGTCGGCAAGTTTTTCCCAAATAAATCTTCTGATACCGTTATGGAATATTGATAAAAGGTTGGTATTCAAATGACATTTTCTTGACAACCTCCCAAGTCAATATGGCTACCCGCAACGACTTGACGTTCCGCCAAAGAAAATTGTAGACTGCTTCTCTCTCGTCTGTGGACGCAGTTTAGTTTGCAATGTGAATCATATGAAGCCTTTTTGCAAAGACGCTGTCAAATATGTCACACCAATTTTTATTAGTAAACAACAAAAACAGAAGTATTTGTTATTTGCAAATAAAAATTGCTGTGTTTTATCCAAATACAAAATGGTGTGGTTGCTTTACAGTTTTATTTTTAAATAAACACCTATCTGCAAATCCGAACTAAACCGAAAAAACAACGATATCTGTCCCGCAAAAAACATGACAAAACATTCAAATGACCAATTATCAAAAAACTATTTGACAAAACAACGGCCATACGTCAAAAATATAGTGGATATTAAAGGTAAACTTTAGTGAATTTCCCGCTACAATGGTTTTATATAGCCTGTTACATACACTCGGCTTTCCAGCTTAGGGCTTTTATGGGGAGCTCATAAAAATGATAGATCACTATGCGGTTGCTCTTTACATAGTAAGGTAGGCATTCCCCTTTTATCGTATTTCGCTCAGTACCATATTGGATGTTCGAATTCAGAAGGTATGGCTTTAATGTTGCGTGACAGTATTTTGATGGTGAACTGCTGTCGGAGAAAGATTAATATAACAGCTACTAGATGAAATATGTAGTGTGTGTATTGCAATGATAGATCACTGAGGGTAGGAATGGATGAGAGTAACCATAACGTAAATATGATAATGCATCAGGTTTGCATCCAACTCGACGAAAAATGAGATTTTTGTCAAAATGCAAGCAAGCAAATCGAATCTAATGAAAATGCGTGGGATCATTTTGAGTTACTCAAATTACGAAAATATTTCGGATTTGTTTAAAAAAGAATCCGATATCCAATAGTTTCTCTCAAAAGAGACTACAATTGCGATCTCTGTTCAAGCCGTTTTATGCCGCGGATTTAGTTTTTTGTGCCGTTGTCTATTTATCTGTATGCGGCACCAAGACTTATTTCTTACAAAACGTTGTTTCCATTTTCCTACGCAGTGAGCGACATTTTTCTATGGAGCTTCGTATAGACCGCAACTACACTAGCACTAGTAGTGTTATACATTTTATATGAATTAATCCTACTTCCTAATTAATATTATAAATGCGAAAGTTTTTGAGGATGGATGGAGGGATGGATGTTTGTTATTCTTTCACGCATAAACTACTGAACGGATTTGGATGAAATTTGACACACGGGTAGTTTATAACCTGGGTTAACTCAAAGAGTAGGTACTTTTTATCCCGGCAATACAATCCTAGTAGTACAATCCCGTGGGACAATTACCGAACTCCACGCGGGCGAAGCCGCGGACATAGGCTAGTACTACATAAAGAATCGAGTTTGAACAATTAACAAAGTGTTGGAGCAAATGTAAACAAAAGTGAAAACGTAGTGATGTGGTAACGAAACCGTTGGCTCTGTTTACTTTTAATTAACAAACATTTTGTGCAAAACAAGGTAGGTACGAACTATTTTCGTTTTTTGGTTAAACCTACGCCAAGCTTTGAGCACAGGCTGTTAAAATATTGTGGGCATATATTAATTGTGTATAAAAATAAATTTAGTAAAATTTAATAAATAAGTGTTGAGGTTGCTATTTGTGAGCATGATTCTCTTAGATTTTGAAAACTATACTGGTGCAAACATTAAGTGAAAAATGAAGACAGGAGCAAGCCGTCAGTTCGTAGGATTTTTTTTTTTTTAAATTCCACCTCTTTGGGGTAGAATAGAGGATGCAAGTTGCCATGTCTAAAATCTACGCGGACGATTTCGCAAGCTAAGTACTAATAAACAATGTACTTTAGGCAAAATAAAAGAGATCACATTATTAATGTCATAGGTGCCTTTTCTGAAATCGGAACCACAACAATGGAGACACTAGATCTTCAAAAATCAGCTTGCGTTTGTAATACAAAGGCGCTGTCATATTACGACTGTAGTGTGGTTGGCTGTGAAAATACGTAGAACACGTTCGAGAGTGGCTCCTGACGAATTTGGACTATGCACCACCAGGCTCCATCTCTGTCCAATCGGCTGTTGCAAAATGCACGAGCATTCGTCGTGTGCTGTAGGCTTCCGTGTGATCAAGTGCACTCTGTCTTGTATGAATTTATACTGACCTAGATAATTCATCGCTCGAGGAGCTCGTGGCTAAATAATAACAGCCGCATGGGTCGATCTTTAAGGTTAAGCTGTACTTGCCATTGTTCCGTGGATAGGTGACTATAATTACATACCGAGCTTCCTCCGTGCCTCGGAAAGCACGTTAAACCGTAGATCCCGGCTGTCATTAGTATATCTTTGACAGTCGTTGCGAAGTATCGTAGTCAGAAAGAAGCCAAAAGTCTGACATCCAGTCTTACTAAGGGGTATTGTATTACCCAGTTACTGGGTTGTGGAGGTCAGATAGGCAGTAGTTTCATGTAAAATACTGGTACTCAGCTGCATCCGGTTAGACTGGAAGCCGACCCCAAGATAGTTTAGGGGAAGGCTAGGCAGATGATGATGATAACCCTATCGCTGTAAATGTTAGGAGGGAAGAAGTATGGAGACTAGCTGTTTTTTAGGGTTCCGTAGCCGAATGGCAAAAAACTGAACCCTTATAGATTCGTCATGTCTGTCTGTCTGTCTGTCTGTCCGTCCGTCCGTATGTCACAGCCACTTTATTCCGAAACTATAAGAACTAAAGGGTGTAAAACACCTCTTAACGAAGCCGAAAGGCACTGGTTCTCCCTGTCATTGCGACCATTTTTTTGTTCTACACCATACCTGGGAACCTTCTAGTTACGGAGATATTAGGGGTCAAAGTTCCAACTTTTTGACAAGTATTTTTTTAAATACAACTTTTTAAGATTTTTACTTTAAACACCTCCACGACCCCCGTACTATTCAATCCGACCATCAGCACAATGTTTTGAGTGCGTTACTTTGAGTTCTACCACAAAACATGATTTTACACCCCCCAAAAAAAAGTCGTTTCCCAGCAATAATTTTTGCGTAAAGTTACTTAGTTTCATGTACAGAATGCTTGGTTGACGGCTTCGTGATGAGGTGATTTACACCGTGTATACTGTTGAAACTTGGTAAGTAGATGTATTCTGTGAACCGCATTAAGATTTTCATAAAAAAATAGAAAAAAAAATGGGGGTTCCCCATACTCAGAACTGAAACTCAAATTTTTTCTTTATATCAAACCCATACGTGTGGGGTATCTATGGATAGGTCTTTAAAAATGATATTGAGGTTTCTAATATAATTTTTGACGTGACAACGTCTTATAAATTGGTTTGCCGGGTGACACTTCAAGAAACTGCGTTACGCTCCGCTCACGTTATGCGCTCACAATGAGAGCGAGTGAGAGGCACGCGTGCCTTTCACTTTTTATGTCTGTCTCTCTCGCTCTTAGGCGGGCTAACCATGCCCGAGTGGAAGGGACGCGTGCCTCTATATATGTATATTTGTATATAAATACGTATGTATGTGTAAAGGTAAAAATAAAATTTTGTTAATATGAAATTCAGTGCGAGATTCTTTGTATAAATTAATGTTTTAAATATAATTCTTTGTATAAATAAATGTTTTAAATTGTTACTATTATTTCATCCTTCTTCCTACTATACGAATGAATATTCACATTAAAATTATTTTACCACTCAAAGTCGTTGTCACGTAAAACTTTCGCCCGTATACCGACTTTACAGGCAACCAATTTTTTTCTAAAGTGTATAGTTTGCGCGAGATACACTTCCAAAGTGGTAAAATGTGTCCCCCCCTCTAATTTCTAAAGTAAGAGGATGAAAATTCTGAAAATATTTAAGATTATAGAACGTAAAAAAAACTTTCAACGAAAATTGGTTTGAATAAGATATAATGTTTAGTTTTTGAGATATAGGACTTTTTCATCAAACTGCAGCAGTAACTTTATTTTTCATTAACATACTATGAAAAACAAATTAAGTTTTGCTGTTACATAATATAAAAATAATTTAATAATATTAAAAATATTTTTTATTTTATTGCTTTGTGGTACGGAACCCTGTGTGCGTGTGAGTACGACACGCACTTGACCGGTTTTCATTTTAGGGCTCTTAAACCTCTGGTTTTATAGAAAACCAGAGCCGTTAAGCCGATAACAGACTTATTTATTTTTTCATTTTCTTTTTTTTATTCGAAGTGAAAGATTATTTTACTAAAGAACCTGTTCAAGAACGATGGATCTTTCACTCACCTACCGATAAATGAAATAAAAGGAGCAGATACACTCCTATTCCTTTGTAATTTTGTCAAGCCATGAACGTGAACGTGGAACGAAACAAAAGTAAGCCGTTAATCCGGCTGAAACATCTGTTATCGGATTTTCTGTCATTCATATTATAGTAGCTGTCCCGCGCAACTTCGTCTGCGACACATTTTCCGGTTTTCCCCGTTTTCGCAACATTTTTCATTGCTGCTCCGCTCCTATTGGTCGTAGCGTGATGATATATAGCCTATGTCCTTTCCCAGGTTAAAATCTATCTTCTTGCCAAATTTCATTAAGATCCGATCAGCCGTTTAGTCGTGAAAAGGTAACAAACAAATAAACAAACAAACAGAGTGACTTTCGCATTTATAATAATATTAGTATGGATACTTTTTTGACACTGTCAAAACATCAAAAAAATAAAAGAGTAAGACTTATTTTTAAAGCCATTCGTCAGTTGAGCGTTTTTAAATGATGGCACAAGTCTAATTCATTAGTCGACAACAACAGGGTTAGTGAAGTTAAAAAAAACTATTGCTCCTCAGACGTATTATGTCGAAGTTGCAGAAAAGCTCCTAGCGAGATATCGCGATATATATCCCGCTAGGAGCTTTTCTGAAGGACCTGCATAGCTATTCACAAACAATCGAATCGAACCCGAATGAATCATAGACACTGAACGGTTATAACCGAACTGCGACCGAACGGTTATCAAAACACTATTCACAGATCCGAGCGGCAAGGTTTTTTTTTTAATATTTGAAATATTGACAATTATGTTTAAGGCGATCGTTACAAAATGGTAGGAAATAGAAATTGGTGGTAGAAAAGCTTAAAGTGGCAAATATATTATTTTTACTAGGGATTTTGTTATGTACGGCTACAGAATCTACATTTAGTAATCATATATAAAACAAAACCGCAAACACTGATTGTTTTGTTAAATAAGTTTACCAGATTTTTATCAAACTTGCTTTGTAAATGAGATTTAATGTCAAACTGGCAATTTCAATGATAACCTCAAACTCAAAAGTTTTTAAAAGTGTTTTGTGCGAAACTCGGGTTTAATTTAACACATATACAAACAATAATGGTGTAAGTATTTTACTAGTATATAAAACATCATCCTTTTTCTTACTTATCATTTACATATTACAAAACATAATTGACATTACATATTTTCAGAAAAGTGTCTTTGGAGCAAAGAAACATAATGTTTGCGTTCACGCAGTGGCAGGAGGACTTGCCCGGGGCCGAGTCTCAGGTCAGGATGCGTCATGCGACCTGTGTCAAAAAAATATGTAACAGAAGAGCCCCAACAGTCAAGAAGCCAGCCAGACCCGCTTCATGCTATACTCGCACGGCACGCAGCAGCAATTGAAGATGTGGCAACTGGAATGCATAGCATCGAAGCTATCCTTCACCAAATTGTAGCCTGAAATTTGTTTGCCTCTGGAGGAAGGATAAGATATGGAAATAAATGATACACAAGTAATTATTAAAGTAATCTATTTATTAAATTGGCCCTAATTGAAGTCCTGTACTATAGCCATCTTGCTCAATTCCTGAATCCGTGATGTTTCTGTAGGGGGTTGGCTCTCCAATTCAATTACTTAGTGTTCAGGCAAGCGGCCCCATATACACGTAATGAAGAACTGCACATGCCTTGGTGATGCATCCTACTTTATTTGGGCTGTATTCAAGCACCTATAGCACCCTTTCTACACCATGAAGTAACTCTTGATGCATGATCTTATGTATGTTTTGCAGTTCTGTGTACCATGCTTCCGAGCAATTTGGCTCAGCATTAAGAATCGGGGTAAGAATCCAAAGCTCCAGAATCACCTGGAAACATTAAATTTTAATTGAGTATTTATTTTTTGAAATGAATGTTTATCATTATTGTTACAGTTACTGACCTAGAAGCCAGCAAGATGTAGCAGCAGAACATGTGTCCCATCCACATATCCTAAAACACCAGGGAAACCGAACCTGCTGTATTTTCTGAAAATAAACATTTAATTGTACAATAAATAGATGTATTTCGTCTTATATACTATAATTTATTGTAACAGCTCATAGACAATTTCTTAGTTAAGTTCTTGTATCTTTTAAATTATGGTGACTTTAGTTTTATAGAAACAAATATGTGACTAATGTTATATTTTTACATTACACTATTATAATCTTCTAAAGTAGTATTTCCTGTTGACTTTGTTTTGTATAGTACTATTCCAATAAATTGTCCTAATGTAAAAGAAAGTGTTTATTATTAGTGTATATTTACAATTACTTACTTTGAGTTCAATGGGGATTGCGGCTGATGAATCAACGCTTGGGAAATAGGGCTTTATTTCTACAATTCGGCTAAGGACTATGTCAGGCGATAGCCTGTACACGGACTGGAAGCGCGGGTCAGCAAATTGATCCATCATGTCTCGTATTCTTCGATGAAGAGATAATGTCTCCAGTGAGCGTGAGCGTGCCGCAGAAGGACAGAGGTCCTTCTGCAGCACGCTCACGGTCTCAGGATCGCACAATCACGAACTTCATCTACCCAAATAATTAAGATCAAACTCAAGATTTTTTTTTTATGTAACGTACGTATGTAACCACATAAACTGGTGTAAATCTTTATGCAATAGTCAAAACAATAGTTTAACCATCTATACAATATGTACACATACTTCAGACACTGCTTATATTAGCATAAAGTGCTTTTAACTTTCATTCGACTTTACTCTCTACTGTAAATAGCTGTCGGTCAATTGATGTCTTCACAACCGAATCACAATCGATGGAAAATGTCAAAATTAGTCAAAATCGATCGACATCGGTTCTGTGAATAGCGTTTGGAGGACTTGAGCGATTGCACGGTCACTCGATTAGATTAGTTGTCCAATCGATTGGTTGTGAATAGCTATGCTGGCTGGACCTAGAGGACCCTAAAACCGATTGCAAAGTTGCAGATTCAACTTGGTCCGGTGAGTGTAATTCGATGAAGCAGGCTGTGACTGCGGTGTATCAACGGAAACTATGGCTCACCTCTTGTCCTGCTCTATGCGTGATTCAGGGCACACCTGCAAATTGCGGGACCTGTCTAAAGCCACCATCAACGCCGGCGACGTGGCAGAGTTCTGGACAAAACTTATTCGATTATTAAAAATCATCGACGCGACGAATAAGACAGGTTTCTTGGGATACCCAAGTTTTACAATCCATAACGCCATCTTCTAAGATTTGTTTGGCTGTCTGAGTATAATATACTATGAAAAAAGCCATAGACCGTTACACATACGACACGGTTGGCGCAGTGGTTGACGATCGACTGCTGCGCTGCGTGTCGCGGGTTCAATCCCCGCACGGAACAAATATTTGCATGGCCTACAGACTGATAGTTGTTCCGGGTCTGGCTGTTTGTGTATGTGAATTTAAATGTTTGTAAACGCACCCACGACACAGGAGAAATTCCTAGTGTGGGGCAACGTTTTTTTAAAAAAAAAAACAGACAAAACATCCTCAAAACCCGCCTATGCACACATCTTACTATATAGTATATATATATATACTCCTTTGCTAGTTCTTGTAATATAATATAAACTATTATAGTCACAACGGTGCCTCGTAAATTTTGGATATTGGCTCAAATACAGCTCGAGTGGGGTAATGGTACTAAAAGTACCCAATTACCATAATCACGCTTGATTTGCTAATAGGATGTTACCATTAATTGCAGTATCAATCATTCGATTCTACCAATAAATTAACGACAGGTCATGACGATTTTACGTAATATTGTCACTATCATGTACATTCTAAAGTAACAGCGAAGAACGAGTCTCGTATTAAAATATAGTTGCTTTTGATTTTAAAATACCCAACTGTAGTACGTATACCCCTATATTTATATAAACAAGTCAAAATAATTACTTGAGAAGAAGTAATCTTAATACTTGAGATACGATTTTTATTCTGTTCAATTAAAAAAAAATCAATTGCTTGAAATTAAAATTGCCAAAAGTTACAATTTCTTAGCTTTGCTTTCTTTTAGGGTTCTTACTTCGTAAAAATTTCTTAAACTTGTCGATAGATCGGTGTTATATACAAGGTGTTGTTTTATATCCTCGTCAAATTCAAAGAGGTAACTATCCTAATGATTCTCGTCCCGAATCAATAATAAAATGGGTAGGTAATTTTTTTTTTTTTTCTTATTTACGAAAATCGGTAAGTGTGAACCACTCGCGTTTTAAATGCGGCCCGTCTGGTTCTCGCCCTATATCCTCGGTTACATACATACAAACAATTTCAAACGTTTATTCAATAATTTCTTGTTCCCTAAACCACGGTAAGGGGGTTATTCTGAAATATTGACAAACTTAAACAACCGAAAAATTCAGCGTTTATTAATAATTAAATAGGTACAGTAATTTTAATTGATTATTTATGTCTTTCGTGACCTCCTCCTGAAATTTGACGAGGTTGCAAAACAACACCTTGTATAGATTTGGGATAAGTAATTAAGTGTCTAAGTTATTTATTTTTAATTTTAGGATAAATGTCATTTTGTTACTTCTGTGTAATTTAAGACCTATTTACCTGATAATCATACGCCGCGCCAGTTGCAAATACTACGCAAGTGACCATTCTGAAGAACATCACCAATAAAGTCAGTACATGTCTTTCTAGGGAATGTCCTCCCGAAACTTCTGTCCAAGTCTAATAAAAATATGTCGATAAAAAAATTTCGTGCATAAAAGCCAATGTCAATGAAGTGTTAATTCTTTCAAACCCAATAAATATACTTTCATAATAAAATTCCAAGAACATTAAGTAGAACATAAAACTAGAAATTACTCTGTATTGAAGTTTCGGTGATTTATCGGTCCTTAGAAGAAATATATGCGTACAGCGATTCGGACTTTAGTGCTTAAGGAATAATGTAGATATTGTAATATCAGATTTATCAGGCGCTAACATCTGTAGGATAAAATGGCGCATTTTGAAAAAGTTTGTATTAGCATAATGTAGGTGTTCATGCAATTTGTGTCAGATATGTTAGCTCTTAATGGCTTGAAATGAAAATTTTACATTTTAATATTTCTTTTTGCAATATTCGATAAAAATTCAGCAACATTTTTTCTTTATTTTGACCGACAGCTTGTTGATCGGTCATGTCAATCATAATACTATATCATAAAAAGAATATATTTGAATTGAATAATGCTGTGTCTAGCTTGAGACACAACCATTTTAAACTTTGTCTACCCCTCCGAGGATACGGTTTTTTCATGAGGTATTTTTAAGAGTAAATCTGTAGATACCATAATGAACTCAAACATTTTTTTTATTGCATTAATGTGATAAGTAAAGATACTATCACAATATTAAAACCAGCACCTAACCAGAATCCTGTAAGGGCACATCACAATTTTCAGCAAAGTAAATAAGTACATACATTTTAAACAAATCTATCTCTGTAAGCCATCCATCTTCTCCTTCTGCGTGCCGCTGGCACGATAGTATAATATGTTTTAGTATTGGGTGGTATTAGTATTGGGCAATACTTCACCACTTCCATGGCGTCATCAGTGGTAGCGCAGAAGTCAGTTTAGCTACAGGTTTCGGCGCTAAAAAAACCCGGAATTAAGACCTTTAGCGGCATTTTAGCGCCACAACTAGAAATAAATAATTTACTTATAATATTCGAGCTCCTGTCACTTTGTCACACTGAATTTGATGGAAAAGTGTTAAATATTGTTTTTGAGTATTCTATGGTTCTCTTTAATCATCTTTAAATAATTAAGTTTTAATTAGATTAAAAAGGGGATACATGAAATAAATATTTGTAATTTTAACATAGAACACCTAATCTTTTTTTAGGTTTATCCTCAAAGCTGTTGTATTTTTCTACGTGACTGTATAATTAGTTTTATCTATTTCATTATTTATATATTATTTATTTTATATTCGTTTTATATAGTTAAAACAGTTTACCATAGAAATGATAAACCTTCTAATAAACTTCAAAACCTATTTATTATTATTTTCAAAAATGTTTATTTTCTCTTCACAAGCCTAAAAGCAAAGCGGAAGAAAGAATCCGATATTTTAACGGTCCTGTACCTTTAAAAGATCAGATTCGCAATAAAGATGCGCTCACAAAATTAACCTACGCTTATAAACGTAACACTGACGTCCCTTCATATCTGTTAAAAGGAAACGCCATCGACCAACCAAACACAACCCAAATACGACTGTTTTATCTTTTTGTTTACGAGCTCAGAACGTTATATGTGGCAGTTTGGCAAAATTTAACTCTCATTTATGCTTACTTTACATTTTGTCGGCAAAGTTGGCAAGATGTGGAACATGGTGGGTCTTAAAACTTAGAATTGCGTTGGAATATTGTGTGTTGTTTTCTATCTGCTATGTTTTATGTAAGAATTAGGGGTGTACACACATGTTGAAGTCGGGGCGCAAAACAAATATTCTTATAATTATGTATATAAAAAAAATATGAAAAGAAATATGTCTAGATATGCCTGACAATTATGTATCGCGGCGACGGAAGCCACGATTACTAGCAGTTCCTCGCGCACGAACCAACTTGCTCAGCAACTGACGCGCGCATTGCACGCACTAAATGACACTGCTGACAGGATTGATTTATTTTCCTGTTCTCTGAATGAATTCACAAAAACAATATTGTATGTGTTATAGTATATAAGATAGTTTAATTAACCTCTCCAGCCCCGTGGTTCCCATATGGGAACGCCGAACAATTCGGTTGAGCCCCGAGGTTCCCATATGGGAACGCCTCGTACAAGCAAACTTAAACCCTTATCGTACGTACAGTAAGGGTCTAATTCGTTTGTAAAAATTTACGTCTCTGGCCAACTAGAGTTCGATTAAAATGAAACCAAACATACCAACCTAACAACTGCACAAAATTATTAAAAAAATAAAGAAACGCGTCTTTGTCGACTGTCAAAATGAGTCATGGCGGCCAGTGTGGAACGGTGGTGTTTTGTTTTGGAATGCAGTGAAATTTTTGTGTTTTGTGTTGTTAAACTTTGGTAAGTAAATGTATAGTATGTTATAAGTGTATAATGTAACTTTTTAGATAGTCATTTGCTGGAAAAAATATCTAAAAATTATGTTTTTGACCCAAAAATTTCTCCAAAAATTCCTTTGTTGTGAAGTTCGTCAGTCGAAATTGAAAATATGAATTTGACTCTTTTACAATGAAATATGGTCTTGGAAGCATTAGTAATAAGCGAAAAAATAGTGATAATTCATAATTTCATGCATTCGAGGCATTTTTATTCATATTTATTGATATTTCAAGTATTTTAATGCATTGAACTGCGCAGTTAGAAAATGGCCGATTCTAATAAGACGTTTGAATTGGAATCTTGCAAGAATAATTTATGTAGGACTCCTAAAAAACACTGTCATTAGATTACTTGTATATTTGTTATGTTAGATCTAAAGTTTCGTGTAAATTGATTCAGTAGTTTTACCAAAAAAAAACAAACTACGACAACAGTATGTTTGCGGCGAGCTCTCTGAATTCTATGCGATGTTTATAATTCTCAAGTAGTTATAAAACAGTTGTTTATATTGTAATACATGGTCTCGTTAATCAAGAACCCGAAACTGTTTACCGCTTGAGATAAGAGCTAATAGAACTCGCGCGATAAGCTTTTTATGAGCGCAGGACACTTGACACGCTCGATGACGTCATTGTGAGGCCGGCTGGGTGTTTTACCGTTTAGCCGCAAGGTTGGAGAGGTTAAGGACCACGCTAACGCATTAGGAAGTCCCTGTAGTGTTAGTAGTGTTTGCGATAAATAAATAAATATTATAAAAATCACGTTTCACTATTTTCGTACACGCAAAGCCGATTTCAATGAAATTTTGTTAATATGCATTGTTGCGCAACTTAATAGGTAAGGATGGGACGCTTGTAGTTATTTTATTATAATTATTTGGAATAACAAAAAAATACACAACAAAGCATAGAGACTTAAAACTTTAAGAAAACATATAGAATCAACAGCATTATTCATATCATTACAAAATAATAATAACACGCTTCTAACAGAAGATAAAAGTAAGTAAAACCGTGATTTTAAACTTTTTAAATATAGAAATGCATTCGGGAAAAAAACAAATCAATTTAGCTAGATTTTTTTTGAGCCTGTACATTATTCGTCTATGGTAAATAATTAAGCGAACGGTACGATCCGATTGAAATCCAGTATGAGAACAGTTTTGTTTTTAAACGAATACAATGGTAACATATGGAGCACCCCTTACCTACGGTACGCATGTATCTTTGTTGGCGTTTTATCGTAGGGTGCAAAGCTCCCATGGTTTATAACCTTATGGCTTCTGCACACAATGGGCCATGTTGGCACGTTTTAAAGCCTTTTGATAGGATACTGCTTTGATGGGTTAAGTTTTTTAGGATGCAGATACGGATTATGAAATGTAGCCATTCAAATCATAAAAGTTTTAGATGCAATAGAGGTAGTAACGTTGTTCAAAAAAAAAAACAAAAATCCCAGCGTCGTATCGTTGGGGGTCCGCTTTGCTTTGTGTCTGTGTTTTGGCCTACTTAGCGGTCCCCAGACGCTACGACGCTAGGATAGGTCAGAGGGGAGCAGGCGATGCGTGTGGCAGGCCGAATGGTGACAAGTAACAAGATTTCAAATAAGAATCGACCAGATCTGTGGAAGTTGTTAATATCCCTTCATCAACTAGAAAAGAGGTAATGATCTTCAAACCACCGAGCAGATTTTCATGAAACATAGCTAAGAACACTTTCGATTAGGACACCTTTCAAACGAAACCACTTTATTAAAATTGTTTCATCAGTTTCGGAGCTATAGTGCCACAGACAGACACACAGATAGTCGTACACACGTCAAGTTATAACACCTCTTTTTTGGTAGCAGGTTAAAAAAATAACTTAAAGCGAAAAGCGAGGGCCCGTTTCAACAAACAGCAACTGCTTCTTCAATGAATGTTTAAATATAATTGCAGACTAGCCGTTGCGCTTTTGGATTTTTGTCAGTAAAAATAATTGAGATTACATCGTTAGTAATTTGGTTCATCGTTCAATTTAAACAATAAATAGTAATTATAGTAACTTTTTGACTCTAAAAACACGAACAAATCAGGCTATAAGTCTAGTAGCAACTTAAATAACATAATATCACTTGATTTACTTCACATGAACGCATTACAGAATTATAGAGTGACTTAAACTGTAATATTTTATTCATAGTTCTCAAATGACAGCACATATCGAAAAATTTGCAAGTATATTTGTACTGGCGATGTTCAGAATAAATAAAGTATTGGAATGCTTCCAATATATACTTGTGAGTCTTACATGCAGTTTCTTTAAGATGCCTTTCAAATAATGCAAGTTTTATTTAGAGTTTGGTGACCTTATACGCTCCGTGAGAAGACTCTGTACGTGCTATGATTTCTTTGCTGTGTCTTCGCTGAAGGCAACCTAAGCCAAAATAAATAGGTAGGTAATAAATTAGGCACACATACATAGATATACCTAGATTAAGCAGGTATTCGAATGAAAGCCCAGCGTGCAATTTTGTGACTACCTGTTGTGACGTCATAAGCACTATTAACTTTAATACAAACAAGTTAATACACAAAATAGACGATTTTGTTCTTTAAATGTATAGAATTAAGTTCTTGAGTTGTAACGTTGCTGTCGTTGTCTCGTGGGTACAGAGGGCGGTAAAGGGTTAAACAAATTGGTTTGCTGCGATAGTAACCACGTTAAGCATAAAATGCTTAAGCCGGCCACGTGAAGTAGGTGCTCTTGAGTTATCTAGGTATATGTACATATATGTATCTGTAATTAGGCAGTGGCTGACCGTGATGGTTCATTAATGTTTTAATTTTGCATTTTTTATTGAGTAAAGTATTTGAAAAAAACATCTCGAGGAGCTCGTGGTTAAATAATAACAGCGGCACGGGTCGATCTCTAAGGTTAAGCCGTGCTTGCCGACTTTGGTCCGTGGACGGGTGACCATAGTTACGTACCGAGTTTTCTCCGTGCCACGGAAAGCATGTCGGTCCCGGCTGGCATTTGTAGATTTTTGACAGTCGTTACGAGTGGTCAGAAGCCAACATCTGACATCCAGACCTACCAAGGGGTATCGTATTACCCAGTTACTGGGTTGTGGAGGTCAGATAGGCAGTCGCTTCATGTAAAATACTGGTACTCAGCTGCAACCGGTTGCACTGGAAGCCGACCCTAAGATAGTTTAGGAAAAAGCTAAGCAGATGATGATGATTTGGAAAAAACATAATAGAAATTAAATTTCAAGAATTTTAAGTCTAAGTTTACCTGGAATGCTGAAAAGCTAATTATCAAATCATTGTGAGTTATATTTGATGATAATATTTATAAGTGATACTGTTACTTCCCGAATCACTTATAAAATGGTTAGGTAATTTTTCTTTTTTTTCTTTTTACCAAAATCGGTAAGTGTAAATCACCCGTGTTTTAAACGCGGCCTGTCTGATCCTGGACCTATAACCACGCCTTCATACATACAAACAATTTCAAACGTTTATCCGATAATTTCTTATTTCCTAAACCACGTTAAGGGGGAAATTCTGAAATACTGACAAACTTAAACAACCAAATAAATCTGAGTTTATTAATAATTAACTAGGTACTGTAATTTTAATTGATTATTTATGTCTTTCGTGACATCCTCTTGAATTTTGACGAGGATGCAAAACAAACCCTTGTATTTATTTACGTCTGATGCATAGCGAGAAACATCAACGCTAACTTACTTAATTGAGATATATTCATCAACTAATCTTAAAATAACGAGCCCGATTATAGAGAAGAAAGATCTGAAAATATAGTATTTTAATTTTATTAACAAATAAAATGTTCTCCTATAGATCAGAAAAATAGCTAACAAATCTTAGGAAGCACGGATAACCGAGATTTGTCTGTAACTAACACAATAATAGAAGGAACATAAAAGTTGAGATATCAGACTTTTATTCCATTCTAGGGAAAGAAATCTTTACGGGTGAGAATATCGCATGTTTATTGTTAAAATTTTATTTTCTTCCTAAGTGTTCGTGGTCACGATTTCGCTACAATTTCCCAGAGAGCTGGCAATAAAATTTATAAATGTTTCAAGCTGCTTTATAACAATTTATAAAAGCATTAATGTTTTGTGTACGTCATTAAATTCAATTAAATATTAATGGATGTAAGTTTATTACATCACATAACTTCATGCCTGTAATCCTCGAAAGGTTAAGCAGAGGTTTACCCAATAGTTTAACTTACACTCACATTTCGCCAGTAATGTTTAAATCCCATGTAATAGGGACGAGCTTATTGCCATCAGCCGGACACAAATCCAAACGCCTTGGCTGCTACTGTAACAATTTGCACGACTCGGGAATTGAACCCTGCACAGCAGTCACGATTGCGATCGCCACAACAACGCAACGAGGCAGTATAGGTTTATTCATTTATGGTAAAATATTAATGCAAATGCGAAAATAACTCTGTCGAATTGTTAGTTTTGGTTTCCGATAGCATCACGACCTACTTTAAAGACATAGGATATTTTTTATCCCGATCGAACATCCTCGTGGGATAACTTCCGAACACAACGAGTAAAAGCTTATTATTTATTTATTGCAATAAATAAATATTATTAAGCCGTTGGTCCCGGCTGTCATTTGTAGATCTTTGACAGTTGTTACGAGTAGTCAGAAGCCAAAAAGTCTGACATCCAGTCTTACCAAGGGGTATCGTGTTACCCAGTTACTGGGTTGTGGAGGTCAGATAGGCAGTGGTTTCATGTAAAATCCTGGTACTGCTGCATCCGGTTAGACTGGAAGCCGACCCCAAGATAGTTTGGGAAAAGCTAGGCAGATGATGATGATGCAATAAATAAATATTATCAATATCGAGAACAGCTTACTTCAGTTTGTTCAAGTTGCATTTCACATTTTACGTGTTGGAACGTATTTTCAAACCAGGAATCAAATAAAACAGAAACCACGTCTCTGAGTCTTGAGAGAATTCTTTAAAGTTTACAGACGCGTAATTTGCTGAACGTCAAAGGTATAATATTAAATGGTTCATATTTTAAATGCAAGAATATTTTATTTATGAATAAGAATATCTTGCCAATGCACTTAAAGAGTCCCATGAAGGCTCACGACATGGTTTGAACAGCATATTGCACTTAGAAAACAAAACACAATTTTATACGATACTAGAGAATGCAGGCTCCGTTTAAAGAAAAAATGGTTTTAGAACGGAGATATCATGTGCAACAAATAGTAAATAAGTCTTTATTTCTGTTCAAGACGTTGAAAAGGAATGTCGCAAAGGAAAACATTAATTTGATACAACTTTTATGAGCAGCGTTTGTTTGTAGTTTTATCTGAGGGCGGAAATTATCCCACGGGAACAAAGTACAGGCATAAAAAGTATTCTATGTCTATACCGGTAAAACGGGGGGAATAGGAATGCGAGGGAGAATAGGGTCAAAACTTTGAATGGGATTTCATAATGGAATACAAATAATTCGTCACTAAAAAGCTATTGGGCTCAATTCTGTTTTAATTTAATAAACAATAGAGTATTTTTAGGCTATCAATAATATTTAAATAACTTGAAAATGCCTTTCAAATTTTCGTCCCGATTCACCTCCGTGTTCCTATTCACCCCATTTTACGATACGTCATGGTCTATCCACATGCTAAAGAATGATCATCCAATTCCGTCAAGGCTGAAGCGGTAACAGGCAGACGTTGTCGAAAACCATAGTGCGTAAGCTTGCTCAGCCCATTAAACCATATATGAAATTCCATACGATTCATCATCATCATCATCAGCCTATAATGTTCCCACTGTTGGGACACAGGCCTCCTCTTTATGAAAGAGAGTGGGCTGTGATCCACCACGCGGGCCCAGTACGGGTTAGTAGATGTCACATGTCTTCGATTTTTTTGTTCTAGGACATGTCGGTTTTCTCACGATGTTTTCCTTCACCGTATTTGAGGGCAGGGGTGATGAAATAAATTACACAAAGTAATACGCCTGCCTGGGTTTGAACCCACGGCTTACTGCTCGTAAGTCGGGGCTGCCACCACTGGGCCACTGCTGCTCCATACGATTAATAGTATGAGAATATAATGTTCGAGGTAATATACCACACCTAATCATTCTCTTGCCCTAATTCCAATTCATTTGGAGTTGGCGCAGCATGTCTTTTTCTTCCATGATTCTCTATTACTCGTCATCACATCAGACATCTCCTTTCTTGCCATATCATCCTTCACACAGTCCATCCATCGTTACTTTGGTCTTCTTCTACTCTTATAACCTTCCCCATTCAAATTTTAAAACTTCCCCCACGCCAGTAATAATATCTCACACAATATATACACAATCTTCTAAAATAACAGGAGCTTCCCAGCTTCAGGTCGGCGCCTTGGCCCATATTTTCGTCTTAATTTGTGGAGTGCTCTTCGAAAATTAGATCTATTATAATCGTTGAAGGAGACAATGACTTCAGCCTCGGGCTATTCGCGGAAAGTTTTCATTTAAATTTTAATCTCCGTTCACATTGGACGTAATAATGACAGTGTCAAGGTTTTCTTGGCATTTTGACAGCGTTTTTGTGATTCTGTACTAGTGCGATAAGCAGATGTGCAAGAATGGGTTTTTAAATTGATTTAGTATTGGACACTGAGAGCGAGACCTAATTTTCCCTTAAAATAAATGAAATAGACGGAGTCGACTGTTTTCGGAAAAATGTCTGATACCTTGCGGTCAACTAGATATCAAAGTCATCTCGTCTCCAAGCTGTTTCCGTGTTGTCTTTGATGACGGAAAATGATTGATCGCATAGATTTATCTGAAACTAGCTGACCCGCGCAATTTCATCCGCTTAAAAAGGAATAAATTTTCCCCGTTTAAAAATAAAAAAAAAACATTGATCTGTCGTTGCGTGGTGTTATATCGCCTTCCTCGAAAAATAGGCTATCCAACACTTAAAGAATTTGTTTTTGATTCACTAAAGTTCCTGAGATTAGCGCGTTCAGCCAAAAAAACAAACAAACTCTTGAGCTGTATAATCTTAGTATAGATTTTTCAAACATCTCTAGACTCTGGTCTTTAAAGGCCTTGAAAAGCCCATTTTCCCTAAAAGCCTTACCTGGAACTATGCTGATAAATAAAATTTAACCTCTCTGCCACGAGCTAAAAGCTCAAGCGGCACGTTGACTGCAGAGAAAATAATTGAGTCCCCGCGACACAACTTGCGAATCAACGGCTCTCTCAGAAATCAAACAAAAGACGTGCGCGCGTGTGTCTTGACGCAAGTGGGGTCGCCCAGGGCCGTGAAATAGCCCGTGATAAGATGCAATGTTATCATACAACGCAAACATAGGCGCCATTAAAAACGCACAAAGCGACCCGACCATTTCATACAATATTTTACTATCATCCCATTACTTTTATTTTTTTATGAAACCTTCGCTATTTTACTACGTGGACAGAATTTAATAAAAGGGGGGAACGTCACAAAAGTTCCGTGAACTACGTGACGTCGTGTTGGCTTTTATATTAGAGCCATGAAATGTTTAGATTTATTTATATTGTAACGAGTATAGAAAAAGCTATAAATCTGGGTTGTGGAGGTCAGATAGATAGTCGCTCCACGTAAAACATTGGTATTCAGCTGCATCCAGTTAGACTGGAAGCAGACTCCAAAATAGTTGAGAAAAGGCAGGTGATGATGATGTGTAAAGAAAGCCAACTTGTTACTTTTATGCTTACTAGCTGATCCCCGGCATGCGTTGCAATGCACTTTTTCCTACCCACTGCCTACCTACTACTTTTACCTACTACTACTACTACTACTACTACCTACTACTACTACTACTACCTACTACTACTACATACTACTACTACATACTACTACTACATACTACTACTACATACTACTACTACATACTACTACTACCTACTACTACTACCTACTACTACTACCTACTACTACTACCTACTACTACTACCTACTACTACTACCTACTACTACCTACCACTACCTACCACTACCTACCACTACCTACCACTACCTACCACTACCTACCACTACCTACCACTACCTACCACTACCTACCACTACCTACCACTACCTACCACTACCTACCACTACCTACCACTACCTACCACTACCTACCACTACCTACCACTACCTACCACTACCTACCACTACCTACCACTACCTACCACTACCTACCACTACCTACCTACCACTACCTACCTACCACTACCTACCTACCACTACCTACCTACCACTACCTACCTACCACTACCTACCTACCACTACCTACCTACCACTACCTACCTACCACTACCTACCTACCACTACCTACCTACCACTACCTACCTTCTTACCTACCTATGAACCTTCTCCCGACAGTAACAAACAAAACAAAAAAAGAATTATCGAAATCGGTTAGTGCGTTCTGGAGTTATAGCGTCAGGAAGGAAAACCCGACTTATTTTTATAATATAGTAGAGATGTAGACCCAGGAATCAATTGAGAATTGGACATTTTGGTAATTGGACATTTTGGGATTTGGACATTTTGGGACTTGGACATTTTGACACCGTTGGACATTTTGAGAATTGGACATTTTGCCCCTGAACGTCAAAACGTAGGCAAAAAGGCTGCCAGGCTCAAGAAGAATCGGGCGGGTCACGTGAGCAGCAGTGAAGGCGACCGCTGAGCTAGGGTCTCAACGCTATTGGGGCCAAATGACGGACTGCGCTGCTGAGGCCCGAGCATAGGTGGCGAAATAACCAAGTAATGCATCATAAAGGCAGACTCGAGGTGGTTAAGGAAAAGAGTGCCTAAAAGGATATTGGCTAACAGCAGTGGCATATACAAGGCTAATTTAAAAAAAAAAGTGGCTTCAGAACCAATTTTTTGACACTTGATCATGTAGAGAGATCACTGCTAACCCAATCCAACCTCAATGATTGGCTAATGGTCAACCGTAAGGTATAAAAAGAGGGTGGAAAGTTCGTCATCCTCTATTGCAAAAGGAGGATCCTCAGACTAGGTGGGGTTTGAGTCAGGTGGGGAAAAAAGGCCAATGTTTGGTGTCAAACTTATCATTCTGATTTTGCCTGACTTCTGTAATAAGACATAGTTCGTACCTATGAAGCGCTTGTAGTTGCCGACAATCACAACTCCTTACATGAGAAAAAACGTTTTATATTCCCTCTCTGCGGGATTTCAATTCATCATCTGCCTAGCCTTTTCCCAAACTATGTTGGGGTCGGCTTCCAGTCTAACCGGATGCAGCTGAATACCAGTATTTTACATGAAGCGACTGCATATCTGACCTCCACAACCCAGTAACTTGGTAATACGGTATCGTATTGGTAAGACTGGATGTCAGACTTTCGGCTTTTGACTACTCGTAACGACTGTCAAAGATCTACAAATGACAGCCGGGAACAACTGCTTAACGTGCTTTCCGAGGCACGGAGGAAACTGGGTATGGAATTATGGTCACCCATCAACGGACCAACTTAGGCAAGCACGGCTTAACCTTAGAGATCGAACTGTCGGCTGTTTTATTTAGCAACGAGCTCCTATTTAGCCCCTTTTTAGCGGGATTTCAATTACATATAAAATATTTGGAGTTGAAAAGGCGAATAAAAATAGTCACACCTAAAAACTTACTTATAACAGTACTATCGTATTCAATAGCCTGTCATTTTCAACCGATTTATAAATGATTGCTGCCAAACTTTATCCCATTCTAAGAATGTACCTATAAACGAATTCAGTCGTGTCTACTGTATTAGAAACAATCCGTCATACTTATCTTGAAATATATCACCTGTCGTCTGGGAATTTAGGGCTAGTACATTGTGGACATACCATTTTCTAGAAAACGTGTTTCTTTTTCAACAATCTAACAAAAACCCAGCGTATATGAGTTCTAGGTAGATTTTGTCGTAGCAAAACGGTCACACGGTACACGGGCGTAGCGCATCTGCTACGCGGTCGTAGCACATTTGCTACGGCTGCATAGCTTTAAAGATACTGCATAGCTAAGCATTGTCACTAACTAAGAGACGAAATCGGTACAACCACTATAATACGAAGGTACTTCAAAATGTATAATTAAAAAAAAAAACTCTTTTCCAAGAATGATTTTGGGGTGGCACAAAAATAAAAACCGGCCAAGCGCGAGTCATACTCACACGCACATAGGGTTCCGTAGCACCAAACAATATAATAAAAATATTTTGAAGGCTTATTAATTTATTGTATTGATAATATTTTTTTAACAGGAATACGTGCCGTGGTTTTTTAAACGCTAGTATAGTTACCCCCTTACAATAGAAGTCTGGAAGCTGTTAAAGTTTCTTTCCCAATCGGTTCAGTGACTTTACGTATTACTTTTAGGCTGTCTTCATCTTCTTATACTGTTACTCAAAAAGTTACCTAAGTCTGATCTTTTCCGAATGAGTAATCGATGAAGTTATGACTTCAGTAGTCTAGGCAATAGCTAGCCTTTTCTCGATAGTTTTTTGAAGGTACAACTCCGAAGATGACCCCATAATCACATTTGCCATAAAAGCAGCAGTTGAGTTGCATTGAAACTAGTCGTTTCACGTTTTCTCATAACGATTCAGTAGCTTTGCTGCGCATTTTTGGTCGCTTCAGATTGTACCTTAAATCTTTTTCTATTTCTTAAGTAGTAGAATCACGGCGAATGACTAGTATGTTTGTAATAAGTCAAATCAAATCAAATCAAAGTATTTTATTTTACATAGGCCTAAAATTTGGCACTTTTAAAACGTCGACAAAAGGTGCACGGTTCGGGTTGGTCGTTTCCTATGGAGAAGAACCGGCAAGAAACTCCATGGTTACGCTTTTAAAATCTTTTGATTTTACAATATTTGGAGTTACATCGTTAGTTAAGTATGGGAGGACAGCGTAGGCCCGACAATTAGTCGTTGCTTTCTACAAAAGGTAGAACAAGAAAAAAAAAAACGTATATATTATCTTTTTTTTCTTTTTCAACAATAAAACACAATGTATCTCTTTGCAGTTCAATTGCAGAAGCTAAACCGTAATACGTTATTGGTAATAAAAATAGTGACGTTATAGCTTTCCTGGTTCCAATCTATTTAATGAATATATTTAGTGACACTTTTGAGCACATTTCTTACTTTCTAACCGACTGCAAGAATGAAAGCGGTTCTCAATTTTGAAGTCTGTTCTAAGTACCACTGTGACACTTTTCGAAAAAAAATCCATATAAACTTCGGGGCGGTTTTACTCCACTGTTTTACACTGCACATCCAAAGTAAAACATGATATGGTATTGTCTCATTATTAATTTTGTCTGTACGGAAACAGAATAGGAAAATAAAAAGCCATTAAAAAGTTACGAGTTATCAAAGATTCGTTTTTATTGCAAAATATTACTATAAGATGAAAGTTTAATCACGCCTTCAGAAGTCGGTCCGAGAATGAGTGAGACACACTGAGACCCTTACGTGTCTCGGAAAGATCGGTTGGTCCCTGGTGGCATTCCTTGTTCATCATTGAAAGTAGAAACCTGAAATTTTAACAACAAGCTTTACCAGGGGTATTCTGTTAACCAGTTATGTAGGTCAGAAAGGCAGTTGTCTTAAATAAAATACTAGTATTCAGCTGTTTTCAGTTAGTCTCAAAGTCAAACAAAACATAGTCGAGAAAAGGCTGGCAATTAATGAATCATGACTTTGCCTGATTTGCCTTTTTATGTTCTTGCCTTTTTTTTTAAGGTGCTCGTTGCTAAACAAAAACCGCTGCACGGGTCGATTTTTAAGGTTAAGCCGTGCTTGCCGAGGTTGGTCTGTGGATGGGTGACTATAATTACATACCGATTTTCCTCCGTGCCTCGGAAAGCACGTTAAGCCGTTGGTCCCAGCTATCATTTGTAGATCTTTGAAATTTGTTACGATTAGTCAGAAGCCAAAAGTCTGAAATCCAGTCTTACCAAGGGGTATCGTATTACCCAGTTACCTACTGGGTTGTAGAGGTCAGATAGGCAGTCGCTTCATGTAAAATATTGGTACTCAACTGCATCTGGTTAGACTGGAGGCCGACCCCAAGATAATTTGGGAAAAAGGCTAGGCAGATAATCATGACTTTGCCAGATTCATTCTTTCTTATCAAAATAGTAAATAAAAAAAAATAAAAAGCAACTCAAAACAAAACATTACAGTGAAATTTCCAACATAATGTCAATAAGTTGGCAAGACTGTAGCAGACATTTTAATTTTATCTCAGCTTTACAAGCGAATCCATCAAATCCGCTTTAACCGATGACGGCATCGCCTTGGGCCTCAGATAGAGTAAACCTATTGAGTCAAAAAGGCCTGAGAAGAAGGGAAAAGTAAAATATTCTTGACTATATTTTTCTGTGAGTTTGCTCGCTTCTTTTGCTCGCATTGGAGTAATATTGTAGAAAGTGAGTCCTTTTTTTCGGGTTTCCATGATCTTTTTGTCTGTTTTAATTTTTTATGTTTGTGGACTATTTTTGTTTATGGCTTGACTTGAATTGTATTGTGAAAATATTGTGTGTTAGAAACCCTCAGCGAAGCTTTTGCACTTGTTGTCCCCGTCATTGAGATCACTTTTTTTCTGAACCATACCAAAGCTTCTAGTTACGGAAATATTAAGGTCCACGGTCCACGGGTTCCACGTTCTCACAAGTTTAAAAAAAATACGTGTTTTTAAAGTTAAAACTTTAAATACCCATAGGGGGTCACGATAGTGACCCCTTTAATATTCAATGCGTCCATCGGTACATTTTTTTATGTGCGTTACATTAAGTCCTACAGTAAACCCTGAGCATCAAAATCAAAATATTTTGATTTCACATAGGCCTACATGGGCACTTGTAAAATCAATCATCACCATTTAAAAACATTACTAAATGGCATAGTCTGTTGGTTAACGCTCGATGATTTGTGAAAAACCATAAAACAATACGACGATGATGAGGATGGAAGGATCATCGTCATTATCTTATTAATTTCGCCAAGGGTCACAATTTCAGAGTATCAATGATTTTGTAAATAAGAATTGGTAAATAAGAAAATTATTTTTCACCAAATATTCCAAATGGTCAATTCTTCGATGTAACGGCAGGGTTGGCACAGTGGCTGAGCGATTAGCTGCTGTGCTACGTGTCGCGGGTTCGATACCCGGTCGGAAAAAAGATTTGTATGACCCATTTACAGGTAGTTCTGGGTCCAGCTGTGTGTGTATGTAAGTTTAAATATTTGTAAACACACCAACGATACAGGAGAATTCCTAGTGTGGAGCAACGTTTTTTTAAAGGAAACAAACAACCAAAAACTCGTAAAAACAAAAAAAAACAGTTGAATGCAAGTCGTAAACGCATTATCATCTCAGCGACAATCCATACCAAAAACTTGTCAAAAATTTAGGTTAAGTTGATCGATTTTAAAATATTTGTTTTTTTTTTCTAGCCTACATGAAATATGGTGCATAATCTTTCTTCTTAATTTTAATCTTATCTTAATCTTAATAATATATATAAATTACGTGTCACGTTGTTTGTCCGCGATGAACTCCTAAACTACTTAACCGATTTTAATCAAATTTGCACACCGTGTGCAGTTTGATCCAACTTGAAAGATAGGATAGCTTACATCCCAATTTAGAGTCGCAATATTATTTTATTGCAAATTAAGTCACAATTATCTGTTAGCTCCAAACGATTCTAACAGATGGCGATCTCGGTATCGGTTATGACTACTGTATTTAGCTGTAAGTCTTCCAAAGTCTTTAAATAAATAAATAAATCTGTTGACTGGATTGAGTAAGTATTCAATAGGGGGCGCTTCATAGGGCCGCAGTAGCAATGAAAAATATTGCGAAAACGGGGAAAATGTGACGTAGACGAAGTTGCGCGGGACAGCTAGTGGTCTTATAAATCAAAAGGTTTCACATATTTCGCCGACTTATTACAGCATACAAACTTAAAATTAAATTAAAATACCTAACAAAATGTAGTCGTCATTTAGGTATCAAACTTCTAGACGTAGTTACAAATTTCACTAAACATTAAATTTCGTGCCCCACTCCCTGTTCAAAGGCCTCCCATTTCTGCAGTGCGATGTGATTTAGAGATCAGATTATAAACTCTTTAAACACGGGAATTGCCCTCCTGATATTGTTCATTCGACGTTTGATGCATTCATCCTGTATATTACCAGTTTGAGCCATAAATAGGAGTATCACAAAATTGCTCTGAAGACTTACTACAATATTCAATATGCTCTAGATTATGGCTATCACTGCTACTAACTTACGATTGGACACGTATTTTGAACTTTGTAGCTTTTACACCTATTTCAAAATGCTGGAATTTATGTACATACTTTAGTAGAACACAATAATTTACAGACCATCTGAATACATATGAATATTTTCATCAACGTTGACCATAACGGTGCAGGAATCTTTCAAAAGATGACCAAGTTTGGAACTAACATCATCATGATGTATTTTCAATTCATATCATAAAGCATTTTTTTAATAAATATGATGTGAATTTGTGTTTTGTTCATTCCGAGTGCCAGAAGATCCTTGCAGAGCTGTAACATCAATATCCTTTCATAACAATTTCAAAGAAATTCAAGTTTCTAATTTATTTTGATTATATTTCATGACTCACATTCAAGTAATTAACATCCTAATGCTTTTGCATTTTCTTAGATCCACAATAAATACAAAAAAAAAAAAAAATGTACTAAGCGCATTAGCGCTTTATAATATTGAACCGTAATGGAACCGTCCATACCTATCAATCCACGAATAGCTAGGAGTCGAAGTTACTAACTGTCTGTCAGCTGTCTGATTTTACTTTGTCTCCATGGAGTGGTTTTGTCCTATTTCGATCTTCATGCATTTTCGGGGAGTCTATTTAATTCGTCCAATGACCGAACGTTAGTGAAAATGGGTTCTATAAACTGAACTGGTTAAAATTATTTTTTCATCTTTATTTTTTATTCAATTCCTATTTCCAAGGCTACTGAAAAAATAAGCAACACTCACAACTTATAAATAAATAAAAATACTAAATTAACGATCGTCATTATAATAAAAGTTGGTTTAATTAAAAAAAAAACCTTTTTCAGAACAAGCTTTTATTCAAATGCACTAAAACGAAGAAAAAACAATGTTATAAAAAGTTGACCAGACTGCAATAAAACAAAGTGCTTAGTCAATTCTAGGCCACAAAAACTTCAAACGACTGAAACCAGTCAACAGGACCTAAGTCCTTGTTTACATTCGACCATTCAAATTCTCTTTGTGGCAGTGTGCGATGTTTTAGATCAAAAAGGTACCTACTAAAACACTCAATTCGAAAACAAAAACGCAGATGAAAATTTTGGAAAATACTCACGTTGTGAGCTCGTTGGTGTTTTTAATTTTCAGCAGTATTTTTAAATTGATTATGTTTTTATTCCAAGCAGATAATAATCTGGACTGGAGAGAGCTAGGCATCAACGTCAATGGCGAGTACATCACTTATCTTCGATTTGCCGACGATATAGTGGTAGTAGCTGAGACCATGGAGGACCTCAGTACAATTCTCGATGACCTCAGTAGAGCTTCCGAAAGAGTGGGTCTTAAAATGAACATAGACATAACCAAAGTCATGTTGAATGCCCATGTAACACCCACTCCTATCAAGATCGGAGACTCTACAATCGAAGTAGTAGACGATTATGTCAACCTGGGACAAACGGTCTGGTTGGGTAGGTCTAACTTCGAGAAAGAAGTCAATGGTCGAATCCGACTCTGCTGGGCAGCGTTCGGGAAGTTGCGTGGTATCTTCTCGTCCAACTTACCGCAGTGTCTCAAGACGAAAGGCTATAACCAGTGTGTGTTGCCAGTAATTACATACGGGACCGAAACGTGGTCGCTCACAATGGACCTCATCAGAAGGCTCAAACTTACCGACGTAGCTCGAAAAATTGCCAAACTGAAGTGGCAGTGGGCAGGGCACATTGCTCGCAGAACGGATGGCCAATGGGGCCGAAAAGTTCTGAAATGGCGACCGCCTCCTTCTAGGTGGACCGATGACCTGGTGAAGGTTACGGGAATCTGCTGGATGCGAGTCGCACGGGACCGGTCAATGTGGCGACACTTGGGGAAGGCCTATGTCCAGCAGTGGATGTTTTTCGGCTAATATGATGAAATGTTGAAGCAGATAATGGGAGTACCATAAAAGAGCGGTTGCAAAATAATTTACTGTAAATTAAGTTACAAGAACGGCCGATAAAGCAGCCTTCAATGCTATATAAAACTCTATGCGAAACATCATGCATTTCTGAGTCTTATCTTTGTATGTAGGCCAGTGATACTTGCAGTATCTTACGCTTTTTTTTTCGGATGGGATATCATCAAAAGGAGTGTCCGACTTCTACTGACTAAAATCCATCCATGTTCCTTCTTAAACGTTTGCGTTCCAGGGCCACGGTATCTCTTTCGAACAGTCCCGCAGCCCTGGCAGGCATCGGCCCTCTCGGACCCCTTCCGTTTGCTGACATCTCCTTGAGGCGCGCGTGGAACACGAACGCGCCGTCAACACGGCCTGTCGTCATAAGACGGACGGACAGTAAGCTAGCCCATTTCTCACCGTCCCGTTCCACAGGTCTCACGTTACGCCACCTTCTTCGCTAGCATGACTGCTTCGCAAAAGGAGACAACGGCTTCCTATTCCCTCTCACTTCAGACCATGGATTGAACCAGGGCCGGATGCGACAGGTCGCCGCCGCCAGCAATACCCCACCCTGAAATATAAATATAAAATTATTTTTCTTTAGGTTACCATTACTATAAAATACTGGCTTGAAAGAAATAAGATAGACAAAATAAGTGTCTAACGTAACCTACCTTTTCTGAAGAAGTTTGACACAGACTGGTAACGATTCACCTCAAACATAAACATTTCGGGCTGAAACTCATACAATATTCACACAGTACATGTATGCCTCATGCCTTAAAACGTATCTCTACTTTTGGATTAAGCAAACTTTGTTAATCAAGTATTAATCTCCCTGTGAACGTTTTATGTGTCGCTGAATTGTTAAAAAGCGAATAAATGAATTCACAGTGTAATCAGTGAATGAAGTATTTATTGAAAGCTAGCGTTCTATTGTTTTTAATTCAATTGAAAGTAAACACGGTAGATGGAACGCTCGGATGTTTTGATTACAAGTTTACTAGGTAGGTTTTTATTGATTCAATAGGTAAATATCAGACGCGTCAAGTTTTGTCCATATTTTGTTATGTTTTTGTCTTTCATTTGTCACTTGTCATTTCAGTTTCTTTGACATGAAGTGAAACGTCTGAAAAATCGTAAATAGGTACTTTCACTCACAGTTCAGTTTGAGTTTAACTTTGAACAATTTCATGACTTTTTCAAAAGAGCTAGTCTTTTATAAATATACTCTGCGCTACGCACGACATTGAAGAGTTCGCAACCTTTGGTATTTGAAACTCGAATAGCGGCCCAAATTTTTACGTTACAGTAAGTCAAACGCGTTAACATTACTATAAAAAATTAGACGGCTTTATATAGCAAAAATATAACCCGACCAAGTGAAATTAGCTCGTTAGTTTAGTACTAAACGAATGTTACTTTGAGTTGATTGAATTTGGGATTCTTTGTTATTGATTGAATTATAGCTACATAACTTGTCACAAAATGTATATCTTCTCGTGGCGGGGAGTATAGTTTCAAAATTGTATACGTTTATTACATTAATCCGAAACAAGGACTTTAATAGACTTAATGGCATAATATAGTTTTACTAAACTATAAAAACACCAACCCCAATGTTAACCCAAAATATATCAAACAAATTAAAAAACTTTAGTTACTCGCCGTCCCGTCACCAACTATTTACAATATCAATTTAAAACAATTCATGAATATACCGAACTATTTTGTTACAAAACGCGTTAGATAAATTTACACGTGACCACTTGGCAATTAAAACTTGTATGGTGCGATTAGCAAAAACTACAGTCATAGAATAACACAAAATACAGAGGCGACAAAGAAATCTATTCTCAAGACAATCCTTATTTTTTTTTCAGATTAGCGTATTTACGGCGGGTATAAGCTCGGTTTTGGAAGCGCGTGTAAGCGTACACGCACGCTTTTTGCCACACGCGCCACTTGTACGAGCGTTTACGTGCTTATAATCTCGTTTAAGTTAGAGACTCCTCCCCGCACGCCCACTCAGCCCGTGCAAACACAAATGATCTCGTATATGATACGCGCGTTCGGTTTTTTGAAGTGCAAAATGTGGCGCGTATGAGCGCGTCGCTCAATACGAGCCTATACGCGCTACAATATACGCTAGTTGGAAACTTTTCTATGTACCTATCTTTAACTCCGGAACAAAAGAAAAACTAAACCGTGAAAAACCGTAGGGAATAATAATGTTTTAATGCGCTAAAGAGAGCAAGTCATAAAAAAGCACTATCGGTCTTTTTAGGTTAGTGTAACAGTTGAGTGATAGTGATAACTTTGACATATACCTAAACAAGCTCAGGTTTGTATTGACGCATAGTCACACACAAACTCAGCGCATGCACATTAAGGAACTACATATATTTTTTTTGGATTTGGCATTACGTTATTTCAAGTGGTATAGGGCTAAAAGTAGATAGGAATATTCTGATGTTTCTTATACATTAAATGCAACTTTCCGGAACAACTCGGATTCGAAAACCTAAAAATATTTTATTAACGCTCGGCCCTAATGCACACGCTGTAGATATATATTACGCACTCCAAGCTCGATCTTTGACTGTTTTAACCCCATCTTGGTCAGTCAATAGATTATTATTCCAGCGACAGCAGCGCGAGCATTAAAGACAAACATGAGTTTCGCTTCTTCAACGTTTTCTTACTCTATGTAGCAGTATAGTATACGCACGACGTCGACACCCAGATAAATGGGGATAACTTTTAATTGCTTTCCGACATGAGTAGTTATAGTACTGATGTTTTTCATGAATGTGCAGTTTTAACTTAATACGCTGGTTCACTGGTTTAAAAACACATTTGTGTCATATTGCACGTTATGGATGTTGCATTGGCTGGTCTAGCACGAACATGCCAAGTGAACTCATCGAAATATCGATAAATTGTTAGTATTTCTTAACTTATATTAGTAAAATAGACTAAAACATACAATAACTAATAAATATTAATTACGCCACCTCACGGAGACACTCGGCAATAGTACATGCACTGCGCACAAGTGCCCCATAAGGCAGCCATCAGTCTTACTAGCAACAATGCTCAGAAGACTGTTGTCGTTGCCCCGCATCCGACGCAGTAGTGAAGTGGATCTTTTACGAATGATCGCAAAAAAGTCGTCTGTACGCGCTGCAGAAACGAGGCAGCGACAACAGTATCCTAAAAGCATAATGCAGCTACTAAAACGTCGCTCTTGGCCCATGCAAATACTCGTAGTATTTTGTTATATTTAGTACGCTTTACGTACAAATTGTGAGTTATACGTTGTGACTTTAGACCTAAAGCGCAAGCAATGGGACATTAAAATGATCATGAGCCCAAAGAATTTGTAAATATTAAACTTAATTTAGTTCAATTGATTGCATTTTTATTAATAGATAACTACAGCATTAAATAGCTAAACTGGATATTCAGACCACTCGTACTCTTAGTTGAAATTCAGTGTTACCGAAGAATCACAAATGTTTAAAATGCATGGGGTAAATTAAACCTAGGTACCAACTTTTACTTAATTTTACATCTAAAACCAAACGGAACCTTCTGGTAATTTTTGTTCCAAGAAATAAGCTTCATCTAATATATTTCAGTACTAGCTGTCCCGCGCAACTTCGTCTGCGTCACATTTTCCGCGTTTTCGCAACATTTTTCATTGCTGCTCCGCTCCTATTGGTCGTAGCGTGATGATATATAGCCTATGTCCTTTCTCAGGTTTAAATCTATCTTCTTGCCAAATTTCATTAAGATCCGATCAGCCGTTTAGTCGTGAAAAGGTAACAAACAAACTTACTTTCGCATTTATAATATTATAGTAAGGATTTAATATACCTCATACCATGACCTTCTCACTGCAATCAAACTCGAGAAGCTTCATCACAATAAACATGCAAGCAAGAAGAATTTAATAATCCGAATTCTAACCTTTCATTATTAAAACATCCCAACTACCTTTCACCTATCCCATCAGTAGCACTGACAGCTCAGCTCAGCTCATTTTAGACAAAAGCAAATAAATCTTGTTCTTGTCAAATAAAAGCATTCATTGCTTGCACGGTAATATAACGTTTGCAAATTGTGAATAATTTCTTCGCCATTTTGCTTCTCCCGGGACGGTTGATTCAGCTGACGTCCATTTGTTCTGTTTTATATTTATATTTACGAAATGATAATTGAGTTTTCGATTACGACGGTCACAAAATAAGTATTTGATAGTGTGAATTTTGTTTTAATGTTCCATACCCAGAGGGTCAAACGGGACCCTATTACTGAGACTTCGCTGTCCGTCCGTCTGTCACCAGGCTGTATCTCATGAACCGTGATAGTTAGCCAGTTGAAATTTCTGCTGATTATGTATCTGTTGCCGCTATAACAACAAATACTAAAAACAGAATAAAATACATATTTAAGGGGGCTCCCATACAAAAAAGTGTTTTTTTGCTCGTTTTTATAAATAATGGTAGTGCGCGAGTCCGACTCGCACTTGGTCGGTTTTTTTGTATTATTAGTATTTTTTGCATTTGTGAGTTTAGAAGCGGTTAACAATCTATTATGCAAATTTTGATTATTTGGTAACTATTTTTATATAATAACACTACATCGTTATACAGCGGTGATAGCCTAGTGGTGTGACAGTCGGACTGCCAAGACATAATTATTATAATTTGCTTCGATGAAGGAAAACATCGTGAGGAAACCAGCATGTCTGAGAGATGTTTCTCAATGGCATGTAAAACCAAGTCAGAGGCCCATGGGTGGCATAAAAACACTGACACCAGGAATAGAATAGAATTGTATAGAATAGATGCATTAATTTTTGTCGGAATATTGTACAAAGCTGTTATGTGAATATGTATTGCGAACATAATATTCTACCGGCGTACAAATATGGTTTGTAAAATTATGGTTCATCATGACATTAAAATTGAGTTATTAACATTAGAATTATAACAAATAATTTAAATAAATCGAACAATATTTTTACAAGAGAAAAATATATAAGTAAAAATTAAATGAAGACAAGGAGATACAATATGGTTTAGAGGCAAGTTAGGTACTACCACACGATAAAGAAAGGGCTTATGTTTAACATAACACCAGATAAAGTAAATATAACCTTAAAAAACATTTTTATACTGCCTAAAATAGTAAATGATCACCAGAAATAGTAAATGATCACCAGAATTAAAAACCTGAAAATCACAGCTCCGAACTAAGGCGTAGTCGACGGAGCCCCGCTACGCGGGGCTCGTATTTCTCTCTGCAGGGTTTAAAGTAACCTATCACGAAGGGGATGTCGGGGTCTTAGTTCGCTCGCTCCGCTCGCTCACTAGACCCCGCCATCCCCTTCGAACCTAACCTGTCCGAGTCGGGCTGCCCAATATCCCGAGCTCGCTTTGCTCGCACTTGCTTCCTAAGTTCTTCTTGCCACAAAATTTGGTGATCATTTACTATATTTGGTGATCATTTACTATATTTGGTGATCATTTACTATATTTGGTGATCATTTACTATATTTGGTGATCATTTACTATATTTGGTGATCATTTACTATATTTGGTGATCATTTACTATATTTGATCTTTGAATACAATTTTTTTGGTGTTTAGTATTTTTTTTTTGGTAACGTAGTCTCAAAGTATTTTTTGGTGCTCATTATATTTAATCCCTAAAGAAAGAACGAACAATTTACTAAGAAATAAACTACCCACCCACATCTTACAAAACATATCGCCAATCTTTTCCCACTTTTGCTAACGACTGTAGCATCGCTCACCATTTGTGCTTTCTAGCACTTTGTCTTGCAAGTGAAACACTGGAGTAAAGACAATCCCGATCCCTCACTACTAATGGATAGCGCTAGTCCGTTCAATCCTTTTTAGTTTAATTACTGATGTTTCTGATTTCTAGTTTTCTACTTAGCAGAGGATTACGGTCTGTGATTTTCTTTGTTTGGTTTGTAAAATGTTTGTTTTTGTTTGGGAGTGGAATGTTTGGTTGATGTTTATGTACAGTCATCTAATTAGTAAAGATATTATTATTTTTGGGATGTGCTTTTGCTTCTCAGCTTACTGGTACTTTGAACTACATTTACGGGCCGAAACCAAAGTAAATGCAGCGAGTGGTGCGTTACGTTGAGGATGTGTTGTGATGAGGACCTATTTCGTTTTCATCAATTTGCATGAGCTTTCTGACATTTCGACATGTATTTAAAATTGCAGCTTTTTGTAGGGTGATATAGTGTTTCTTTTAGGTTTAATAATTGTAGGCTATGGAGTAAGTGATTCGGGATAACACTGTTGCGGAGAGGTTACAAGTAATCGTGTTTCTAAAATGTATGATTTATAGAGTGAATTCTTGAATATCTTACTAGGCCACCCTAGTCTTAAGAAAACGATATGCAATTTTCGAAAGACTGGTGAATATTGTAATAGTAATGGATGGATTTTTTTGCCTGTACACCTAACTATTTTATTGACTGTACGTTACTTTGGAGATAAGTTCGATTAATACAATCAACGAATCTGATAATTTTACTAAAACGCTTTTATTAGCTTCATTTCTAACAATCAACTATGTAAAAATCTTAGAAGTAAATTTTGACCCACTGCCCGGTTTGCGCTGGAGCTGAAACTGTACATATATTTTGGTTTGGGTGACAATACATGGTTAGCTAAGTGATTTGATTCCAAATCCAATATGGCGGACATGTTACTTTTTATACATTCTCATGATATGAGGTTAAAGTAAGGTAAAATGACACACCTTTGAAAAGCTCGACGGGTTGTGCCTTACGATGAAATAGTTATGATCGTACTTTGTGAAAGCATCCATATACTACAAAAATTGACCCACACGGGAAACAAACCTACGATATTTATAACTAACTTAAGATTATTATATTAAAGTCAGAATGAATGTGCTCTCTGACTACATTTATTAAAAATTATTACTCACCTATATTGCATGACGACCATGCCATTATTTTTACCACCACGCTCATCATCATAACTTTTATACCAAGAAACATAACACACCGGTAACAAACACATAATACATAATAAACATCCCCAAACATAAACACAAGAAGTACATCGTATACTTACAGATTGCTTATTTAAAATTCTCCCAAGTTTCAATATACTCGTACGGTGGAACGCGAAAGTTAAACAACTACATTTAAGATTTTAAAGTACATCCCATACTACAAGTTATCTATCGGGCTTCAAAGCGGGAGTTAGGTAATTAACTCCACTGTTCGTGGCGGAAGCCAACAGGTCTAAGAGTAGGGCCCTCAAAACGGCTGAGGATGATGAATATATGAATATTTGAGTGTTACCTGTGACCTGACTTACCAAGGGGTATCGTACTATCCAGTACTAACTGGATTGTGGAGATCAGATAAGCAGTCGTTCTATGTAAACTAGTGGTATTTAGAAAAGGCAGATGACCTGTGGACTGATTCGTGGATTTGTCATATTTATAATTGCGAAAGTACATAAAATTTAAGCTCTTAGAAGGTGAAAATTTAGAGCAGTGCATGCATTGCAATCCATAATATTCTTTCCCTAAAGTCACGTATAAGAAATAACTAGCCGTTCCCTGATGAAAGCTCTTGTGAAAGTTATATAAATATTAAGTCATATGTACCATCAGCTGTTGGTGTTTCCACTTAAAATCAAATTGTTAAAATCTCTAGTTTGTGTTCACTTCTACTATTATTTCTATGAATAGGTTACGACAATGGATGCTTAAGTGATCTAAGGCTCGCACCTCTAATTTTTTTAGGGTTCCGTACCCAAAAGGTCAAATGGGACCCTATTACTGAGACTTCGCTGTCCGTCCGTCCGTCCGTTTGTCACCAGGCTTTATCTCATAAACCGTGAAAGTTAGCCAGTTGAAATTTCTACAGACTTTGTATTTCTGTTGCCGCTATAACAACAAATACTAAAAATCGATTAAAATAAATATTTAAGGGGGCTCACATACAAAAAAGTTATTTTTCTCGTTTGCTAATAATGGTACGGAACCCTTCGTGCTCGAGTCCAACTCGCACTTGGCCGGTTTTATCGGATCCATGTGCGCATTGCATAATTATCACTAGCTTTGATGAAGGAAACCATCGTGAGGACACCAGCATGCCTGAGAGATATTTCTTGACGGTATTTAAAGCCAAGTCAGAGGCTCACGGGCGGCATAAAAACTCTGGCGCCAAGTTAGACACTAACTACATGATAAAGGAAGAACCAAGTAGAGTTATCCAAGTATTAATTTGGTTGAGTTTGGTTGGAACGCTGCGGTGGCCCAGTGGTGGCAGCCCCGACTTACGAGCAGTAAGCCGTGGGTTCGAACCCAGGCAAGCGCATTACTTTGTGTAATTTATTTCAACACCGCTGCCCTCAAAAACGGTGGAAAAGAAAAAATCGTGACGAAACCGGCATGTCCCAGAACTAAAAAATCGAAGACATGTGACATCTACCAACCCGCACTGGGCCTGCGTGGTGGATTACAGTCCACTCCCTCTCATAGAGAGTTGGCCTGTGTCCCAGCAGTGGAAACATGATGGGCTGATGATGATGAGTCAACATTACAGACTTTCCTGGAAATGTATGAATATTCTAATCTTCGTTTACTACCATGACATTTTCTACTCAAATAATCCTCAAATGTAACCCTCGCTTATTTCACGGCCCAACTCAACGAGTTGGTAGCAAAAGTTTAAAATTCAATCAATTTTGCGCTCCGCAGCCTCTATTCACAGTTCGGGTGTTTTGTTCCTGTAATTTTCCTTGTTCAGTGTTATGTTTTGCAGTTCACTCCTATTCCTTTGCGGTCATCGGTAAAACGGTTTTACAATAGCTGTACGTTCATGTAATCAGCTGATTGGGTTTATAAAGGTATTATTTTTGGTGTTTCTCCGTTTATTTTTACTTAACAACGGCGAAGCAAAAAGGAGTGTATTAATTTTGACAGCTATGTATGTTCATCTATTCCCTCTGTAAGGTTCCGTAGTAGTTGGCACCTTACACTTGCAGTTTAAGTAAGAAGTAGCAAGTAACTAAGTAAGTACTTGGAGTTAGGTGAGTTGACGTAAACACACACAGATTTGGTAACACTAAAAGTTTATTAGAGAACCGATCACAACTAAGTAAAAGTAGGTTGGATGCTAATCCGCGGTGTTCGCGTAAGTATGTAATTTGTCAACTAACTTAAAATTATATTAAACATTGTTTTAAATACGAAAGAGGAAAGTAGGTTGCTGCGTTTGCAGCTTGACGGTGTGTACGTAAACCGTACATGCTCCCGAGGGCAAAAGGCGAGATAAGCATCCAGTACATAACAAATATAAAAGTACGAGTCCGAAAACATAATACTAAAAAGTACAGACAGTATAAAAGTACATTAGGTGAGTAAGTAAAACGTAAGTAAAAATTTAACATATGCACATTGAAATAATAAGGTTTACTGCTCCTCAAAGTGAAATAGTTGTTTCGGCCTCGCGTCGCTGTATAGTGGCTCCGGCGGTGTCGAATGACGTATTTCTTGTAACTCGATTTCGACCTTGTTGTCGATTCCTGTTGGTTGTCTGGTAGTCGGCATTTTAGTTTTCTTAAGCCATAGTCTCTTAATCCAAAGGTAGACAGCAAACGAAGCAGCTCCTCCCAACAGCAAAGAAGTCACAGAGTAAAGATATATGTCGTGACTCGAAATGTCTGTCCCTTGTGGTAGACGCGGTAGTCTTTCCTGCTCTTTCTGCTGAGTTATTTTCTTATCTATGTTTCTGATACTTATTGCCGATGTATCTAGTTCTGTCATATTCAGCTGTGCGTTTTTCCAACTTAGATCAAATAAATTGTTGATTGTGGTGTTAAGTGTAGGTACTTCAATATCCGCCTCCATGTAAAATTTGCTTCCTAAGTGGTTGTAAGTGAATATTGTCGCATCTTTCTTTTGTAGTATGCATTTTGGTTTCAAGGCAATCACCCCAGTACCGTTGATGACTGCTGGCGTAACTTGATCGCTACATATGACGCGCATCAGCTGTCTGTCGCATAATGTAAACAACCACCAGTTAGGTTTATGTAATTGGATCCAAGTTTCTTTGCAAGTTACGTTATTGATGTCACAAGATAATGACGTTTGTTGGCTGAATACCTTGGCCTCGCAAGGTGCGTCCTTGTCTTGTAAGCTAAAT
This sequence comes from Cerastis leucographa, assembly GCA_963082945.1. Lineage (NCBI taxonomy): Eukaryota > Metazoa > Arthropoda > Insecta > Lepidoptera > Noctuidae > Cerastis > Cerastis leucographa. The sequence goes on along the minus strand of OY720381.1, from coordinate 2,440,236 downwards.
ATCGGCTGACGTGAAATGCATGTGTACTCGTCTTCTCTGTAAGGCGTACATTGGCGCATGTCTTGCTCTTCCATGGTGATGTACGAATTTTTCACGAAGTTTATGGCGATGTAATTGGAGAAAGGCTGCACGATTTTCAACTGCCCTTGTTTCTGGAATGGTATAGGTATTACCCGGTATATTTTGTAGTCCTCATCGCTCAATAGTGGAATATGCAATTCGAAAAGTAGAAAATTGTTTGTAATCCGAGCCTTGACATGGATTAGTTCGTAGATGTCACGGAAATCCTTTTGTATGTCCTTTATCGGTAGGGCCATTCCCTGTGGTAGTTTTCCAGAGATGATGTTCAGCTGTTCTATTATTTGAGATGCAGGAAACAAGTGTGTATCCAAATGACCTCGGTAGATGTTGGTGAGAGCGTTCATTAGCATTTCTTGAATTCTATGCAAATCGCCCAAAATTAAAGTTGATGATAAAGCGGCAGAATTCACGTCATTTGCTGTGTATAATATTTGCGCTCTGTTTTCAATTTTTGTGATTACGTTGCAAGTCTGATTTATGTAGGTTTGTATGGCGTGGAATTGTTTGTCCATAAATTCCGTATTGTTTTTAATTACGTTGTTTTCAGCTTCTATAATTAAAGTTTGATTCTTCATCAGCTGTAGCAAATAATTATCGTTGATTTGCATGTTTTGGATATCTTTCTCGTACTTTCGCGCAAAGTCTTCATCCAAAACTCCAAAAAGTGTTCTGGCTAATTTTCCGATTCCATCAAAGTAGCCTCGTTTTTGTCGTGAATGCGGAGAAAGTAACATAGTGTTATAATTCTCAAGGTGATGCATTTCATGTCGTAGGTGGTTGACAACTGCTTCGCATGGTGTAAACTCGTGTGCGATTCTTTGACACTGTTTATCAATTTGGTTTATATAGTTGTTCATGTTATTCGCAGCTTGCCAGTAGGAAGTAAGGTTGTAATAGATCAGTAGTGTCCATTCATCATGTATAAGTTGCAGTTTTCCGGCTTCATCGAAGTAAATAGGTTGATTGTTGATTATAGAGGTCACCTTATAGTTGTTTGTTGCTGGTGACGATAGTGCCGTTCCTATCATTCCTATCAAAGTTATTAGAGCAAACGTTAAGAAACTGTACTTGTTGGTTCTCGTGCCCCTTTTTCTTCTTTGGTTCGCAGTTCTCTCTGTATCTTCTTGTCTTTTGTTGCTTGTTGTTTCTTCAGTAGCCGGCCATTCTTCTTGTTGTGGTAATAAAGTTAGTTTGACAGTGGGTCGTTTTATCTCTCCAGTTTTTGTTTTAAGTGTGACCACTCGTACTAAACCATCCTTGCCGGGATGAGCTTCCATCACTCGTCCCATGACCCATTTACCAGGAGGTAAGTTTGTCTCTTTAATTAGTACAACGTCGTTTGGTTTGAGATTTTGTATAGTTTTATTCCACTTGCTTCTAGACTGTAAAGTGTTCAGATAATCATTGGACCATGCCTTCCAGAATTGATCCAGCATGTGCTCCGTTAGTTGCCAACGTTTTCTCAAATCCATCTTTCTGTCGTCTGGTTCCGGTTGAGGTAATGACAGCGTAGCACTGCCAGTTAGAAAATGACCTGGAGTAAGAGTACTATAAAATTCCTCCGGATCTTCTGTTAGCGGACACAGAGGCCTCGAGTTCAGGCAGGCTTCTATTTTCGCTAATAGTGTAGTAAATTCTTCCCAGGTTAGTTTTTGTTCCCCAAGAACTCGCCGCAAGTGATGTTTTAATGATTTAACGGCTGCTTCGAATATCCCACCCGCGCTAGGCCAAGCAGGGGCGTTGAAGTGCCACTGAATTTCTAATTTCCCAATCTCGTCAAAAAACTCATGAGAGAGCAGTTTTTTGAAGTTACTAAAATCCTCCTTCAGCACTTTGGATGCTCCAACGAAGTTCGTGCCGTTGTCTGAGTACATATGTGCGGGCGTTCCACGCCTCGCGCACATTCTTTGAAGCGCTGCAATAAACGCTTCCGTGCTTAGTTCTGAGACTAATTCGATGTGTACAGCTTTCGTAGCCATACAAACGAAAACTGCGATGTAAGCTTTGGACGTCTTCACTCCTTTTCCTTTGTTCAGTTTTACGTCTACGTGACCAGTAAAGTCAACACCAGTGTGTGTGAATGGACGACTTGGTGTTACTCTTTGTTTTGGAAGATCGGCCATTAGTTGAGCACTGTCAGTAGAGTTGTAACGATGACATTTCACACAACGTCGTATTCTTCCCTTTATCGCCCGATTTCCAGACACAATCCAGTATCGTTGCCGTATGTAAGTAAGAGTCAGCCGGGCTCCTCCATGAAGCGTCATCAAGTGTGCTTGGTCGATCAGTAGTTCCGTGAAGCGGCTGGAGTAGGGTACAACTGCGGGATTCTTCATATTGGCAGGAAGGTCAGAGTGCTGTAATCTCCCGCCTACGCGAATGATTCCCTTGTTATCCAGATAAGGTTTGAGTTTATAAATGCTGCTTTTAGGTGACACAGTGTTATTTTGTTTCAATTGTTTGTGTTCTTGCGCAAATTCGCTTTGCTGGACATATTTTATTATATATTCTGCTGCGTATTGTAGGTCAGTTGTTGTTAGGTAAGTAGCACATGGTCGTAATTTCTTCTTTAGTGATGCAATATATCGCACAATTCGAGCAGTAATTCTTGTTACTGATGTCAGCGAACTGTGGTTTTTTAGTAACTTGTAAACAATATTTTCAGTGTTGTAGGTTTTAGAACTGACGTCATTGGGTTCGTCCCTGCGTTCTTCGCTTGTAGTAAAGTGACAATTCACATTATGAGGTGTTTCAGATTCGGCGAATGTTTTCAGAAACGTAGGTCCGTTCCACCATAATTTGAACTCGACTACCTTGCTCGGTAGTAAGCCTCTCGAAGCGCAGTCAGCTGGATTAATTTCCGATCGTACATAACACCATTGTTGAGGTGCAATTACGTCCTTTATTTTCCCCACTCTGTTAGATACGTATCTTTCCCATCTTGAGAGGTCTCCCTGAATCCAGGCTAGGACCACTTTGGAGTCACACCAACCATAAACCGATATCTCATGTTCCGTTAGTGATTTCTTCACTTTTTCCATCAGTTGGGAGAGTAGTAGTGCCCCGCATAGCTCAAGTCTGGGCAGTGAAGTTTTTTGAGTAATCGGCACCACCCTAGTTTTTGACACTAGTAATGTGATCTTTGGGTCGCCTATTTCGTCGATTACTCGGCTGTATATGACGCAAGCGTATGCTTTTTCGCTAGCGTCACAAAATCCATGTAGTTGGATAGTTTTCTGCGTACTGCCAATCCATCTGTTTATTTTAATGTTTTTAATTAGATGTAGTTCTTTGTTTAGATGCCGCCATTCGTCTTGTAACTCAGTAGGTAGTTCAGCATCCCAGTTTATTTTAGTTAGCCACACCCTTTGGAATAGTAGTTTAGCTGACACAGTTATGGGCGCCAGCCAACCCAAGGGGTCGTATAGTTTTGATATTTGTGACAGCAGGTTCCTTTTAGTTAGTGGTTCGTTGTTGTAGTCGTCAATAGTCCAGTTGAATATGAAAACGTCATCTCTTGGATTCCAACCTAACCCCAACGTTTTCATTGATTCGTCGCCTTTAAAATCGAATGTACTTTTCGATATTTGATCTTCGTCTAAGTGTCGCAAAAGCTCAGGATCATTGCTTGACCATTTTCGCAGATTCATTCCGCCTCCCTTTAGTAGTTTAATGATCGATGTTTGAATTTCCTTCGCTTGTTTTGTCGAGTTGTGACCGCTGATTAGGTCATCGACGTAAAATTGATTAAGCAATATTTCAGCGGCCTTTGGGTATTTGTGGCCGTCATCGAAAGCAAGCTGTTTAAGTGTTCGCATTGCTAGCCATGGAGCACTTTTTGTCCCATATGTTAATGTTTGAAGTTGATATTCTTGTAAATTTTCTTTTGGTTTATTCCTCCATATGATCTTTTGTAGATGTTGTTGAGCGGGATGGCACCATATAGAACGGTACATTTTTTCAATGTCTGCTGTGTAAACATATTTATAGCCACGCCATTGTAATATCAATGCTTGGATGTCCTTTTGCAGATTGGGACCTTTTTCCATGACGTCATTGAGGCTACATCCACCCATGGTTTTCTGTGAAGCATTGAAAACTGCTCTTAATTTTGTTGTTGTTGATTGTTCTCTCAGTACTCCATGATGCGGTAAGAAATTTGATTCTTTGGAGGATGTTGTGTTCGAAAGCTTCATGTGACCTAAATCGATGTATTCGCGAATAAAATCTTTGTACATTGACGCAAGTTTTGGTTTTCTGTCGAATCTTCTTTCCAGTTGTAGAAATTGAGAGATTGCGATCGGCTTAGAGTTTCCCAATTTTTCTTCATAACCAGGAATCAGTGGCATTTTCACAATGTATTTGCCGTCGCGATCTCTCTCAGTAGTCATTTTGTAGTAATTTTCGCACCAGTCGTCTTTTGATGTGTCTTCAGTATTCTGTATGATATCTTCAGTCTCCCAAAATCTCTTTAAGTCGTTAAGGTCGACTAGAGCAACATGGCAGTTAAAAGTTTCTAGCTTGCCGCATAAAATCCATCCTAAACGGGTTTGCTGAGCTGTCGGAGTTTGAGCATCTCCCTTTAGGACCCCCTCTAATATAACTTGCGAATAGATTTCCGCCCCCAGCAGCAAATCCACGCTCCTTGATAAGTTGAAATCAGGATCCGCTAGTTTCAGACCTTGTAGTTGAGGCCAGTTTTCTTTTTTAAATGTTTTGTTGGGTAAGTTGTTTGTGATCCTTTTCATTATTAGAGTGCTTACTGAAAATGCGAAGTCAGTGCATCGTGATTTACACTCCAATTCTAGTCGTCCTTTACAGTCTCCCGAAATAGTACCCACGCCGGAGATCGTAGCGTTCATCCTTTTTCTAGGTAGTTTTAGTCGTTGAGCTGCGTTCTCCGTGATGAGGTTTACTTGTGAACCTTGGTCAAGTAAAGCTCGCAACGTTATAAAGTCTCCTGTTGAAGTTCTAACTTGTAGTTCCACTGTGGTTAGTAGAATTTCCATAATGTAGTTGTTTGATAAATGGTTTGAACTATGTTGATTGGTTGATGTTGTAGGTTGCTGCCCCCGTTGTTGAGAGCGTTGACCCATATTGTTCATATTGGAACTTGGTGACAGATTTTGCGATGAGTAGTGTAACATCGTATGATGTGGTTTTTTGCACTCTTTGCAAGTTTTGTTTGATGTGCATTCTGTGTCGATGTGCTTATACAAACAGTTTTTGCATATTTGCAAATTCCTTACTGTGTCATTTCTTTGCCGTGTGTCCATTCCAATGAACTTTGGACACTGCATGATCACGTGAAATCCGTGGCACAGAAGGCATTTCCCGAATGACGCATGGTATATTCTTGATGCCTCCTTTCTGTGTTGTTCATATGATGGTTTCTTGAAGTGGAATTTCGTTTGGTTGCTGAATGTTTGTTTGTGTTGGTTTGATGCATCTTTTTGGTAAACTTTTGCTGCTTCTAAAGCCATGAATTTAGTCTCCAGGAACCCCAAAAATTCTCCCAGCTCCGGGACTTCTTTTGGATGCTTTAATTCCCTAGTATATTCAGTATAAGATGTTGAGTCCAACTTCTGTGCCATCAAGTACACGATTATTGGATCCCAGCTTGCTGTATTGAGGCCGATGTTTTGTAGGCCATTCATGCATTCGTTGATTACGTCATGCATTTTCTTCAAGACAGCAGCATCAGCCTGTCGGATGGATGGTAACTGCATCAAAGTATTCATCAAGTTCGCAAATTGGAGTCTTTTGTTGTCGTATCGCTGAACAAGAATATCCCAACAAGTCTCATAGTTTTCAGCGCCGACCAAATGTTGAACTAATCGTTCGGGCTCTCCTTTAAGCTTTGATTTTAAGTGTTGCATTTTCTGCGCTTTCGACGAGTTTGCATTGTTGTGAATTGTTTCCAGAAACATATCCTTGAACGTAATCCACTGACTGTAGCTTCCAGTGAATTCTGGTAGTTGTATCCTAGGTGCAACGTTTTGGTAATTAGCGCTTGTCCATATTTTCAAATTGAGGGATCTTTTTATAACATCGTATTGGCGTTCTTTGTTGCCAAACAAGTCGTTGTATACCTCGTTTGAACCTTTCAAAATTGCTTCAAGCTCCCAGTGACATTTTTCTACAGTGTCCCACTTGGTTTTCAGGATGCTTAGGTGATCCTCTAACTCCCATTTTTCGCTAATGGAGTCAATTTCTATTTTGGACATTGCCCGTTCAAGTGCTTTAATGTGACATTCCTGTCGATCCAGTAGTTCTTTGGTCTTAGTATCTACTCCCGTAGGATGCGGGATGACAACTTCAGCCTGTTTGCTTTCGCAGCCTAACAACCGCTGCAGTATATCAGCCCTGGTGGATTCGTACATATGTTTTGTCTTTTCATAGACGTTACCAGTGAAATATTGGATTCCTTTGTCCTCTCGTTCAAGTAGTACATTGTGTCTATTGTTAAAGTCTTGCCAGTAATTTTCCAATGACACTAACCTTTGAGTCAAGTACTCCTTTCCTTTTCGAGACGCGCTGTCCTTTTGGTAGTTAGCACAGAGACGTCTGATTGACTCGAAGACTTCGTTCTGTGTAATGATTTCGCTCATCTTGATGTAATCGATTAGTTAATCGAACGTAAGTAAGTAGTAACCTAAGTAGTGGTAGTAGTAGATTAGAAGTAGTAGTAGTAGTAGGATGTAGTAGTAAAGTAGGTATTGAAGAACACGTAGTTTAGTGCCTTCTAGCTTGTAGGCTTTGGATTACCCGCAGTTCACGTCGCAGTCCGAAAGCTGTAGTAGTAGTAGTAGTCGTAGTAGCAGTAGTAGCCGTGGTAGTAGTAGTTGTCTTGTTGACGAAGTTGAGTCTTATTTTTCCGCTTGATTCACAAAGAAGTTCCAAGGTATCCCCTCTTCGTTGATTGCTCAGAGCTCTTGCACTCTTTCTACGAATATGCGCGCTTTCTCAACTTGACTGGTGAGATCCGCTTGTGGAAGGCCAGCCAAGCCGATTCGCTGTCGTTTTCAAGAGATACAATTACCCCAAACCGTGAAATACTCGAAGGACCATTAAATGTAAGGTTCCGTAGTAGTTGGCACCTTACACTTGCAGTTTAAGTAAGAAGTAGCAAGTAACTAAGTAAGTACTTGGAGTTAGGTGAGTTGACGTAAACACACACAGATTTGGTAACACTAAAAGTTTATTAGAGAACCGATCACAACTAAGTAAAAGTAGGTTGGATGCTAATCCGCGGTGTTCGCGTAAGTATGTAATTTGTCAACTAACTTAAAATTATATTAAACATTGTTTTAAATACGAAAGAGGAAAGTAGGTTGCTGCGTTTGCAGCTTGACGGTGTGTACGTAAACCGTACACCCTCATAACTTTTGAACTCCTTATCATAATTTCACAAATAAAGTATCGTTGGAAGCGTTTTGATTATAATAATAATAATAATAATAATAATAATAAAGCCATTTATTCCATATTTCTACTGTACATAAATTTCAAATTTTGTTAGTAGTTTGTTAGTAAGTTTGCTTAATTTATGTTAGTAGTATTAGTATCTGTGATTGAAATATGGACCCCTGTAAGGGTAAAGGCCTCCTCCATCTTCTTCCATAACTCTCTGTCTTTACCAGAATTTATCCAGTCCTTTCCTACTACTTGAATAAAATCATCAGCCCACCGTCTCATTGGTCTTCCAACAATTCTTTTCCCTGATGGGCCTTTCCATTGTGTGGTTTCAATGGTCCATCTCTTGTCTGTATATCGTGAGATGTGTCCGGCCCACTTCCATTTCAGTTTGAGGGCATGGATAAGAGCGTCTGTAATTTTAGTTTTTTGTCTGATGGTCACATTCTTCACTTTTTGAATTTTCCTAATCTTCAACATGCTTCTTTCCATTGCTGTTTGAGTGCGTTTAATTTTTTGTCTTACTTTGTTTGTGTATATCCAGGTTTGGCAACCGTATAGTAAGCATGGTAAGAGACATGTATCAAAAACAACTTTTTTTAGATGCATGCTGTAGTTTCCTTTTAGGACTTCTAGCGTTTTGATTAGGCTCACATATATATATTTTTTCATTATGTTGTAACCGAATGGTTACCTCATAACAATTACAATCTAGCCTTGAGGCTAATAAGTAATTTGAATTTAACTTAATTTCCTAGTAAATTTATACTAAAGAATGTGTCCATTGGCACTTTTCTTATTGTCTCTATTATGACGGAAGGACACTTAGGCTCACATCATAAAACAATAGGGTTTAAAAAACGACTTTATCAAAATTGCGTTTTTTTTTTTTTTTAATCTATTATAAACAATTTAAAATTGATAAATTGTATCAAGAATCACGTGACTACGAAAGCGATTGGTCGCCACGTTTGTGACGACATAATGTTAAAGGAATTTCTCGATAGAACAGTGTCAACGGCTTCTAGATGTTAACATTCTGACGTCCCACGCGCACGGGGTATTTCGGGACCTGGCGGCTTGTTTTCGGTACTGGGTTCAAACATTTATTGTTAATTTAAAATAACTTTTTAATCAGGGCGAACAAAAAAAAAACAAAAAAAAAGTATTGTCATAAAACGTATAATTATGTGATCATTCCATTTATATCGAAAAAAAATACGCAATTGGATATGGCGCCCTCTAGATAAAAAAAATCACGAACTAAGACAAAAACATACTTTTTAGAGCGTAATTTTTCAGTAGTTAGGTTATAATTTTTGACCTTATTTGTATACCTTGTGATTCAGAGATGTGCAGGAAATGAACTACACGTTCTAAAATAAGATCGCTGTTATAGTAGTCAGCAACCGATTACGAGTAGGTTGTCTGCCAGTTATGTATTGTTAAAAAGTTGAATATGTATGGAAAAGTAACAATTGCCAATAAAACAGACTTTGCGCTTTGTATTAACGCGGCCTGTTTACAAAAATAAAACGCTGATATTTAAATAACATTTATAATGAAATCTGACTGATATTCTACAATTGCAGATTATACGACAGTGAAAAAACCTGTAAATAAAAATATGTGCCTTTTGCGTATGTTACAATGCATTTAAACAATACAATGGAAAATTCCCAGTCAGTATTATCTAGGATTAAAATTATCACATTACCCAAAAATAAACAAAAAAGACAAGCAAACAAAAACAAAAATAATCGCACTTTAAACGGCATTAAGGGTGAATTGGAAACATTCGTGTACAGCGTGATAATCGCGACAACGTGACGCTCTTTACCGGCACGTAGAATATGGACGGCGTTTGAAAATGCCGCTAATGGGCGCAACCTCTTGATGTATCGTATCGTAAAGTTGCGTTGTGCGTGGAGACAAAATTGTTTTTATAATACCTCTTCTCTTGGACTGTATTACTTTACTCCGAAGTTCATAATACCGATGTACGGTATAAAAACGGTAAAGTTCGTAAGTACGAATTACGTTAGTCAGAAAGTACGCTATGACGAATTAATTTACTCAGAATGTTCGTCATTCCGATGTACGTTACTCCGAAAGTTTGCTACGACGAATTATATTATTGCAAATGTTCATCATCGCAATGTACGGTACTCCGAAAGCTTGCTATGACAAATTACTTAATCGAGTATGATCATAATCGAGATTCTGAGAAAGTATTTCGCTTTATGTATATTGATTGATGTAAGGATAACTTGCAGGAGTTTGTCCGTGGGTAAGCCATAACATTCTGAGTTTCTGAATCGAAAAAAAAAAGGGCTTTTCCTAACTAATTAGGACAAGCCTTTTCCAGATGATGAATAATTTGGTTGCGGAAGACAGTAAAAGCTATTGAAGGTGTTGTTGTCTTCTTTTATCAATGAGATTAATCATCTTTCTGCCCTTGTTACTTGTCCCATATTACTTAAGGTGTGCGAAACACGTTTTTTCTTCCATTCTCGTCTGACATAATTTATGTATCAATAAAACTATTAAAAACTAAACCCATTATCGTGACAATATAATATATAAAAAAAAAAACAGAATTGGAATTTTCTGTTTCTATAGAAAATGTATAATCCGTCTAATTTAACTGTAACACTATTTTACGAAAATGTTTTTTAGTAATTTTTTAGATCTGTGTATCGTGCTTATGTGTACGAAGTTTCATTAAAATCAGTTCAGTCATTTCGGAAAATAACGACTTGAAAGTTTGTATGAAATGTCGTAAGATGTAAACGCTCTTAACAAGTGTAAATCATTATAAATCACGTACTCTAAACAAACGCCATAACGTAAACCCGACATAAAAAAAAATATCAATAAAAAATCCTAACAAAAATTCTTAACCCCAGAACATTTTAATAAAACACCCAACCCCATAAAGAACACAGGGAGATTTACAGACAAAACATTAAGCAGCAAACTTGCACGATGTAAAGATAAAAAATATATAAAAAAGCTTATTTTTGCTAGCAACTTTATTTCACGGGTGCACCGTGATTCTGGACGTGGTCGCTAACGAAGCAAGAGTTGTGGAACGGCAGTATTTGAACAACATTGTCTGCAGCTTCCACTGTTAAAAACTAAAGAGTATTTCTCACTATTTTTCGGTGTGGTATTTGAATAAAGTTGGTACTGTTTTTGTTGATGTTGATTGGCTGTTTATGCAGAAAGATTTGAATTTGATTGAGATTGAGAGAGAAACAAAATAAGTTTTGCTTAATTTAAGTGTCTTCAGAAGCACACAAATAAAGATCATTCGTCATGCGAAATCCAGATGGAACTAGATTATCTCTCTATCAAACTAAAACGTCACACACCAAAATCAAGGTAGAACTAAATTCCGTCTCCATCAAACTCAAGACTCAGGGACTTCGACACTATATCCTACAGTTTCCGTTTCATGGTTTGCGGTTAACTTGCAAATCATACTGTCAACCCGGGTTAACTATAATTATGATACCCTAAAGTTAGGTCCGAAATTTCCATATTAATAACGGTAAGCAGAAACTCTTCTGACTTTTTGCCCATCTATACGTAATATATGTGTCCACTCTGTGCGTCTAGCATCATCATCCCATTAAATCCTCTGCTGGGAAAATGGCCTCCTCTCTTTAGAAGAAACAGCAAATAATCCACAACCAACAACACCAAAAATCTATTATCTTTTTTCTGTTTTGGGATTCGACGTAAACATAGAAGACAACGATATAATTTTCCAAATGCTCAGCTAAAATCTTCTTTTATCCTCACCGTGGTTGTACTCAAGGTAAACATATCCGCGAACAACTTCAAGATTCCGGTAACCGCTGAGCAAGTTTTATTTAACGAGGTGTATGCACATGCAGGCCACTTCAAGTCTTCGTCTGAGGTCCCTAACAAACTTTAATACAGCCCGTAGTACATAGCCACAGGCCATGCAACTTGCGACGCGACTTCCATCAAGCAATATACGCGAACGTATCACCGTGACTCATGGCATCTCTAAAGCCGGCCATAGACGATACAAGTTGCATATAGGATCTGACACACACGCAGTCGTACTGCGCAGGCATAACCAAGCGGAAGAAATATATTTTTCTATAATATTCTCTACGTTGCATGTACAGGCCATGATAACTATCCATGCCTAACATAGGTTACACCAAAAATGAAATGAAATGAAAGCAGTTGCTAAAGTCGGCTACAGACTATAGAGTCTATAGCCGACTCTAGCAATTTCTTTCATTTGTTTTTTTTTTTGTTTAGTTTCTCGCAGGACGCATGTCGCATGAGCCTGTAGCTCTTGGCCGAGAGGTTAGGTTAGGTAAGTCTTCCAATACAAGAAACTAATATCGTAAAAGAAGTCAGAACTATCCCGTCTAGTGAGAACAGTCCTCTCGAAACGGGTTTTTGTTTAGAACAAACTCGTGCTGTTAAAAAATGCTCATATAACTCGTTCTAGTAAATCTGATTGCAGCTTGGCTACATTTTTTGAAACGCTATTTTATCCGTGTACAATAAAGTTTTAGACTGCAATTTGTTTAGTTGTTTTGAAGTTGTATTTTTTTTTATATTCGTCTCATAAAAATAATATGCCTGTAATTTCATAACTTTTACTGCTAAAACTTGGTTAAACAAGTGATCATGAGTTCCAAAAAAGTTTTAACTCTTTATTCACCGATATACGAGTAATGTATTACATTCTGCCTGTAGGTGATACATATTAAGTATTAATATTGCATACTTTCTGGAATGTCTACGGTCTCACTACATCTGCTCATCTGCATTATTATCGTTCTCTTGCCCTTTTCCCTATTTTTTGAGGTCGGCGCAGCATGCCTTCTTCATTCATACTTCTCTACTAGGTGTTGTTTTGCATCCTCGTAAAATTTCAGGAGGTGGTCACAAAAGACAAATAATCATTTAAAATTACGGTACCTTGTTAATTATTAATAAACGCTGATTTTTTTGGTTGTTTAAGTTTGACAATATTTCAGAAAAATCCTCTTAACGTGGTTTAGGGAATAAGAAATTATCGAATAAACGTTTGAGATTGTTTGTATGTGCGTTAGCGAGGTTATAGCGGGCAAGGACCAGACGGGTCGCGTTTTAAAAACGGGTAGCCCTAACCGATTTACGTAAATAAGAAAAAAAAAATACCTACCCATTTTATTATTGATTCAGCACGGGAATCATTAGCATAGCTACCTCCTTGAATTTGACGAAGATGCAAAACAACACCTTGTATTACTTGTGATCACATCAGATTACATCTGCACATAAAATATCAAATAATCATGATTTTCGTGGCCCTATAAGGCCCAAGTAATTTAATAAACAAAACCATCTAGCGATCGATGCGATAGAACAAAAAAAGCATAAATTATTATTTAAAACTAGCTTATGCCCGCGGCTTGGTCCGCTTCGAAATCAGTAATTGTCCCACGAGATTGTTTTAAACTATCTGTGTGCCAAAGAAAAGGGGTTTGAATTAAATGGCCTGCCTAACTTCCGACATTTTTTTCAAAGATTCGGCCGCCCATTCTACCTATATATAGATAACTAGTATCAATACAAACTAGTTTTGTATGAGACATAATCCTCTAAAGCTTCACGTTTGCAAGATATGAGCCATCAAATTTAAAATCTATGACATCTTCAGTACAACATTAAGTTTATTAGCCACACATAAAACCCGTATTAATCGAAAGCTGTCGAAGATTTTGTCTTTTTAAAGAAAAATTCGTATTGATGTGGGATCAATACGAATTTGTCTTTTGCCATTGAATAATACAGGTTTCATGAGTGGCTAATAAAAATAAAGTTGCATTGAAGATAACATAGTGAATAGATTTCTGCTTAGAAGATTTTGACTCATACAAAACTAGTTTGTATTGATATCAGCTATTGATTAATAGAGGTCATATGCATGGCAGCAACTTTGAGAAAATATTAAAATAGCACAAGTTAGGCAGGCAACGTTTCATACCCTTTTCTTTTTTTTTTCAGATTGGAAATCATCAAATGACTTCTCCCGCTCTGGGCGGAGGAGGGAGAGTCAGACTTGTACTGACTAAAACCCATCCATGTTCCTTCTTCGCCCTTTGTGTTCCAGGGCCACGGTATCTCTTTCGAACAGCCCGCAGCCCTGGCAGGCATCGGCCCCTCGGACCCATTCCGGTTTGCTGACATCTCCTTGAGGCGCGCGTGGAACACGTACGCGCCGTCGACACGGCCTGTCGTCATGAGACGGACGTTGGCCGGGGGCGACTGGTTGCCCCCCGACGCCCGGGGCGTCTCCCGCGTCGGCTGGGTCGTGAGGTTCTCTCCCTCTCACGTTCCGCCACCTTCTTCGCTAGCATGACTGCTTTGCAGAAGGAGAACGCTTCATACCCTAACCCCTTTATCTTTCAACCCCTTTTACCTAAATCCGTTCAGTAGTTTTGCATAATAGAGTGACATATCTATCCATTCAACCACACAAACATTCCATTAGAACGGAGATGACGATGAAACTGCTAAATAACCTCATGTTTAAAATAAACGGTTATATCATTTATTTAGGATAGGAGTAACGAGTGGGCGTAGGTACAACCATTTTTTCTCACTCAAGTCACAATAAACAAAGACCTATTTAACTTGGTCTCCTTAAAAACCTATAAACTGCATTCCGCTCAGAGAACTTTCCAAACTAGTGCGATAATAAGCAGCAATCTTTTTGTTCTATCTAAAGAAATATGCAGAAACTTAATTCCTTTTTAATGCGTTTAATTGGACTGACCTCATTGCCTATGTCTGCATTACATCCGATCTGACAAACCGAGTTTGATTGCTCGATAGATATGAAGTGATTATCATGCCTTATCATGCTATGTTCTCTTTTGACGCCCACAACGAATCCCTATCGAAACGTTAAGTTCGTATTTCAATTGAACTGGCATAAGCTGTTAGGTACTTATTTATGTCAGTGTCATATAATATTTTTGCTTTTTACACTATTATAATCGTTGTAAGAATATTATTTTGTTGACAAAACATTCTCGAAAAATAAACAGTTTGCGAAATGTTAGTTAATTCATTTTAAATGATTTGATTTGAGTCGACGGCATTCAGCCACCGGAGCAAGCCGGGTTTCCAGGAGGATTCAGCACCATAGACCACACTCATACAATGCGGCAGATTATAGAGGTCCGAAGATAGGCCCCTGTGTCTTGCATTTGTGGACTATGAGAAGCCTTTTGACTCTATCGAAGCTTGATTCGTTCTAAAGTCTCTGCAGCGATGCCGAGTAGACTCGCCATACGAGTACATCTATTTGCTGAGAAGTCTGTACGTAAAGGCCACAATGACCGTCCACACTCGGAACCAGCAAACAGAGGGTATCCCATTGCGTCGGCGGGTAAGGCAAGGGGACGTAATCTCCCCGAAATTGTTCACCAACGCACTGGAGAATGTATTTAAGAAGCTGAACTGAGATGTGGCATTAACATGAACGGCGAGTAAATCTCACACTTGAGATTTGCAGATGACATCGTCATACTACAATACGCATTGGTCTCAGGGTTACCATAGAAAAAGCACAGGTTATGTTCAACGAACAGGTCACCCCAGGACCGATTGGTAATTTCAATGGCGGTCCCCCAAGGTTGTTCGAGAATATGTTAACATATAATGTTTTATGTCTCGGGCGGGCAAACTCTGCAGTTTGGTAAGGACAACTTTGAGAGGAGGTTAACAGAAGAATTCAGCTGGGCTGGGCAGCATTTGGGAAGCTTCTTCGGGTCTTCTCGTCACGTATTACACAGAGCCTAAATACCAAGGTCTTCAATCAGTGCGTCCTGCCTTAATGACTTACGGGGCAGAAACGTAGATACTCACGGTACGGTTGGTCCATAAACTCAAGGTCGTCCTAACTCAAGCGTGCTATGGAGCGGGCTATGCTTAGAGTCTCTCTGATAGATCGCATCCGGAACAAGGTGATCCGAAAGAGAATCAGAGTAGTCGCCATAGCTCACAGAATAAGTAAGCTGAAGTGACCATGGGCCGGCCATATTAGCCGTCGTAGAACCAATGACCGTTGCGGTAGGCGTGTTCTTGAGTGGAGACCGCGAATCGGCAAGCGTAAGGTCGGACGCCTTCAGACTCGGTGAAGCGACGGCGCAGGGTGGCTGGTAGATAAGAGTGAATAAGAGTTCACGAGAATCATGTTAAGGGGCGAGCGATCGAGGAGGCCTAAGTCCAGCAGTGGACTGCTGTAGGCTGATGATGATGATGATGAAAATGATTCCGTTCACTAAAGTAAAACAAGTTCTCCAACGCAGTACTCGCCGAGCTAATTTTATAATTTTACAAAAAATAAGAACTTAGTTTGGCAAAAAGCATTGACATTTGAAAGAGCACAGCTATACAACAAAATATCCGCTTGTTTAAAAAGTTTGCATTTATTTAAGACTAATTTATCTAAATATTTAACCAAAAATAATTCCCTTTCCAAAAACGGAATGCATTCGGACGGGTGTATCGACTCCACTACTTAATGTCGAAGTTTGAAATGTCAACGTATATTAGTTCTAAAGTACAGGATCTCGATGTACGCCAGTTCGAAAGTTCACTGGAGCGAAGTATGCAAGGCCGACGTAGACGTACGACGTAGAGAAACCCTAAAAGCATAGTCGACGTAGCCCCGCTACGCGGGGCTCCTATTTCTGTCTGCAGGGTTTTCAGTAACCTAACACGAAGGGGATGTCGGGGTCTTAGTTCACTCGCTCCGCTCGCTCACTAGACCCCACCATCCCCTTCGAACCTAACCTGTCCGAGTTGGGGTGCCCCAAGTCCAGAGATCGCTTCGCTCGCTCTTTAACAATTATGCTTTCTAACTAACGATACGTCGGCCTTGCATACTTTGCTCCAGTGAACTTTCGAACTGGCGTACATCGAGATCCTATACTTTAGAACTAACGTCGACATTTCAAACTTCGACATTCAGGGGTGTATCATAGGGTGTATCATATGCATAAACAATGTCTAAGACAGTGACGAACTTATTACTAATATTCTCATGTAAGTGACTTTGTGTCTTTTTTGAGAATAAGTATGTTTAAACCTAAACCCAAATAATTTTGTTACCTACCCACATCTACAATTATCAATCAACTTAATCTGTACTTGGACTAAATTAATTATCTACAGGGTGTAACGTAAAGGGTATATACATCCTTAAGGGTGTGCTACAGACCATCAAACTGAACAGGTTTATCATCATAATTTTTTTTTTTGCAGCAAAAAAAATATCTGCTGCCCCATAGAAAATTGCAATACCTATTCGACTCAAATGTATAGGCAGCTGATTTTTTTTTTGCAGCAAAAATTTTTTTATGATGAGAAACATGTTCAGTTTGATGGTCTGTAGCACACCCTTAAGGATGTATATACCCTTTCCGTTACACCCTGTATAGCTACTTCTCCTTTCTTTGTACTTTTAAAATAAAATAACGTAACTATTAACAAAACCAATCTGTGTTCAACGTAAAGAGGCGAAACTAAGCCGACATACGATATAACAGAAGCCAATTAAAAAGTTGCGAGACTGAAACAAGAAATCCAAACAAAGTTACTAAAGTTTGTGTGTTGTCCCGACATATTTGTTGCGCGTGATGTCAACTTAGACGCTCTTGGACGATGCTGAGAAACTCCAGATATTTGGCGCAAGTTATAGACTGTTATACGTTAACACCTATCGAGTTTCCTCCGTGCCTCGGAAAGCTGTTGGTCCCGGCTGTCAATTGTAGATCTTTGACAATTGTTGTGGGAAGTCAGTGGCCCAAAATAAAAAGTCTGACAACCAGTCTTACCAAGAAGTATCGCATTACCCAGCAGTAACTAGGTTGTGGAGATCAGATAGGCAGTCACTCACAAAAACACACACAAAATACTATATAGCTGGCATTTAGGTGCATCCGGTGAGACTGGAAGCCGTCCTTGGGGTCGGCTTCGAGGTTGGGAAACGGCTAGGCAGATTTTATTAACCTTCCACTGATCATCAGACTCGTATCAGCCTAAAGACGTCCGCTGCCGAAAGCGATTGCAACTGCGAGGGAAATAGTGATGGCTAAGAATTGTCTTTAAGTCGGGCATCGGCAAACTTGAAATTCGGTCGAAATTCATGTTTGACGTTAAGAAGTCTATTTTAATAGCCTAATTGACATTAATGGTTGGACTGTGACCTCTTATATCAAGAATTAAACTGACACGAAGAAGGCTACTACATAACTAGTACAAAAATATACAAATAAATGTGAAACCCAAAGAGATGCTTATAACTTGTATCATTTTATGAGTTTCTACGTCTAGTGTCAGTAGCATTCAATAAAGTTTCTAAGACAGGTTTTATTTGTAGCTCACACTGATTTGGTGGACACCTTTCTTTTATTTTCAGAATCAATTTGAAAACATTTTATGAACTTGATAGATTATTCCAATAAAACTCGCGTCTTTTTCTTTAAATGGGCACAAATAAAAACATCCATATGATAATTATAACCTTGTTTACATGTGATACACGACATCGAACAGTTCTTCACCAAAATCTTATTACGAAATACTGTTCTTTTATTGTTGTTTTGTGTTTATGACATATTTTAATGTTATTTACGAAGATAATGTGACTTATTTACTAATTATGCCATTGTAAGACTAATTATGTAATTGAACTAATTAATCTCAACATGTTTTACTATAATTTAATCATAGTTTTATGATTAAACACAAATATTAAAAGATCTGTAATAGAATCGTACGATGTGACGTCACTTGTTTACCACTGGCTTTATAAGCGAACGCTCCGCCGTACTCGGCTCACCCGCGCTCAGCCCGATCACTATGTACGGTAAGCCTATCCCTTGGGAGAAGCAAGCCAAGTACTTAGGAGTCATACTTGACAACCACTTGTCTTTCGCGGCGCACATCAAAGCAGCTCGCGACCGAGCTGCGTTTGCTATGGGTAGGCTTCATTTCATGATTTCGGCAAAAAGCAAGTTGTCACTCAAGTGCAAGTTGCGCCTTTATACCGCGGTGATCCGCCCCATTATGACGTACGCTTGCGTCGTGTACGCTCACACCAAGCCTAAGTACATCCATAGGATGCAAGTTTTACAGAACCGGTTCTTACGTAGAGTCACGGGAGCCCCTTTTTATGTCCGTAATGACCGTCTACACGTAGACCTTAGAATGCCCACCGTCCTTCAGTTTATAAAACGTCTTTCGAAGCGTTTCTTCGATAACGCCATTAAACACCGTAATCCCCTGATCGCAGCGGCCGCCCGTTACGAACCCTCGCGCATTAGTACAGTACGCCGTCCTAGGCATACCCTTGTCACTCCAGATGATGCTATCACCCTCCTCCAGGAGAGTAGCAAAGAGACTAGCACTCTTAAAAAGTTCCGACTCAAACCGCCGTCTTTCCGACCTCGCCGTCGAGGTCCGTCGCGACGTCCCGGTCCATGCCCTCCCCGACCCTCGCTCGAGCCAGCCCGCGATGCTGTGCCAGTAGTGTTAAATCAGCCCCTAAATAATGATACCATTCAGATCCAGCCTGTCCCCATGCAGTCTTCCCCCAGCGACGCCCTAAGCCGAGGTTCGTACCCCACAGGGGGTGCCCTTAGCGTGCAGTCGCTTAGTTTGTAAGTTTTTATGCCCTGGCTGGAGGCCTTACTCTAAAGGCACCCACAGGATAGTCCGGTTAAGCAGACGACAACCTCATAGGTTGAACTGCGAGATGCCATTCAAAAAAAAAAAAAAAAAAAGTACTCGGCTCATTCGCTCCGGAGCAGTCACACCGAACGGACCCAAGTTAAGTAACCTTATAAACCTTTATGTGTATATATAGTAAACATTATTTTCTAATTTGGTTGATGTATGATTTATATATGCTTTGATTTATTATATATTATCTCTGTCTGTAAAATAAATTATTGGACTAAATCTGCTTACTAAAAATTGTGTATATTCTTGTTAAATAAATAGCTAATTCGAATCTCTTTCAAATATCTAAATAAATAAATTCTGTGCCCCTATGTAAGTCTATTATTTTTAGCACCTTTTAATATATTCTGCTTTCAAACTCATGTTTTATTTGAAACGGATTTCAAAATCCAGTCGGTTCCCGAGTTGAGATACAAGTTTTAGCCACTACATGCTTTGTTGGAGTCCATAGAATCACAGAATTGTTGGGAGTTAAATCTCTGAAATGACTCATAAAAGGAAAAAATATGTTGACCTCGTGCCTTAACCATAGCAATGGGTAACACAATTACCAACTTAATAGACATTCATTTTGAAACCGGTAAACCGGAACCTTTGGTTAAAATACCGTTCATTTATTCTCAGGCAACTTTGGCCTTTAGATATACACGGTGTAAATCACCTCATCACGAAGCCGTCAACCAAGCATTCTGTACATGAAACTAAGTAACTTTACGCAAAAATTATTGCTGGGAAACGACTTTTTTTTGGGGGGTGTAAAATCATGTTTTGTGGTAGGACTCAATGTAACGCACTCAAAACATTGTGCTGACGGACGGATTAAATAGTACGGGGGTCGTGGAGGTGTCTAAAGTAAAAATCTTACATTAAAAACTTGTATTTAAAAAAATGCTTGTGAAAAAGTTGGAACTTTGACCCCTAATATCTCCGTAACTAGAAGGTTCCCAGGTATGGTGTAGAACAAAAAAATGATCGCAATGACAGGGCGAACCAGTGCCTTTCGGCATCGTTAAGAGGTGTTTTACACCCTTTATACCTTACAGACTAACATACATATTATTATGATTAAATACAATTTGTGTTAGTAAATAGAACCTGAAAACTTTGTTAGTCACACTTCACTTACGCTTTTATATATTTTTGCACAACGTTTGTGAAAAAAGTTTCTGAAAAACCGCATCTAGATTGACTTGTTCAGCTAACTTTAAAATAGAGCAATAATAATTGTGAGTTGGGCTAAAAAGCGACGTCGTTGCCAGTTGAAAATTATGATGTTCATGATGCGTTTGGAAGGCTTCCATTCCTTTTTGTTGCAATACCCGATCATGATAACGAACTAAACATTGGAGGCAATCGATTTATTTATTGGTTGAGACTGATTTTACTGATGTAGAAAAAAAAAGATAACTTTGACTCAAAGAAAAATGTTTTTAGTTCGGCAGAAGATTTTCAACAACCCGTAAAATCAACTTAGGGGACCTCTTGAATCGCAAGAAGACGTTTATTTAATGTATATTTCGTATGGACATGTGATGAGGAGGGAAGGAACACAGGTGACTATAAGAGCGATTAATACTAAGCGCAGCAGTCGATCGCTCAACCACTGCGCCAACCGTGCCGACAAAATAAAATATATCAATATAAATCTTGATGGATGGATGGATTGTGTGTGTGAGGAATGATATGAAGGAAAAAGGAGTAGATGATAGCGTGACAATTGAGGAAAGAATGGAAGAAAAGAAGCGTGCCTCTTCATTGTCACGCGTGCGGGCCACGCAGCCATGCTTGTTGCGGGCCGCCCACAGAGCAGATAATTTTCGCCACGAAGCGCCGGCACGTGTGTGGCGCGCATGACAATAAAAACATGTATGATACGATAGGTTGCGGGCAGCACGCATGCGGGCGCAAACACGCATGACAATGAAAAGGCGCTTACATGGGACAAGGCCGACTTGACTATTTTTCTCCATAATTTTATTTGCTAAGTCTTTAACTATACATTTTGCCGCTGATTGTAGCAGCTGCAAGTTATAAGTTAAGTTCACAAATCTATTCAGATACTTACCAGAAAACACCCACCTAAGAACTTAAACAGAATTATTTTTAATTAGAAATCTCGGGTGAGCCAAAATACGAAAAAATACGCATCAAAGACTTTCCTTTTCTGAAGGCGGTTTAAAAGGAAGTGAACCGGTAACTTTCTTTTACCTGTCGTTTATGTTAAAATTTCTAAGAATCTGAATGATGGAAGAATTTTTTTGTCGGAGTGTTATGTTTAAAAAATCTCAAATATTTTTTTTGAGAACACTTTTTTGTCCTTATGTACCTACTATAGCATAACATGCCAGCTTTTCCTAAAATGTGAGAAAAGAGCGGTGAGGTGTATGTACCTATAGCTAACGCATATTTTGCCAGTCATGTTTTGAATCTAATTTAATGGAGACCTAGCATATTGTCATCAACCGGGCTCAAATCCAGAATTTGAACTCCTGCTCAAAAATTTCTGATGGAGAAACCCAATAAAACTTAGCTTGACCTGGTATCGAGCCCAGGACTTCATGGTCAGCAGTCTCGCTTGTGACCACGCGACCAACGAAGCAGTCTCCACTGACTGCAGTAGATGGAAAATACAAATTATTCAGTTGTAGCAACAACTGCCGCAGCTTGAATTGTATCCTCTGCCTGAAACTATCGAATAATTAACGGTTTAAAGAGCTTAACTCCATTGCGAAGTCTTCCCCTTGTGTAGGATACCAGGTTAAACTTTTGGAACGAAGTTCCTTATCGCGCGTTGTGAAAGGGGGCTAGACGGAAAAAATTCTTACGAAAAGTTGTCACGACACTTTTTGCTTATATAGTAAGCTATTGTAAGCTTTATTTCTTTAAAATAAAGTTGAAATTTCCTTAAATTACGTACAATTGGGGTGTGTATGTGAGTAAGGATAGATATGATTATTATTTTGAGTGACCGAACACTACAAAGTACAAATTCGGTTGTGCAGTTAAGTAAGACGTATTGCTTCGAATTAAGGATTAATCTTCCTTAAATTAAATATTTTATTTTTCGCACACTAACTTAAATCTAAAATGTATTGATATTATGTACGTGAAAGGAACTTTGTTCCATCCGGGTGTCCCTTGACACCTCTCAAGTTTTTTTTATAAAATTGGCTTTTACCACTTCGTACTTAGGGATCGTCGATAAAAAAAGCCTTTTTAATTAGTAATTCAAGATTCTTAGAAAAATAATTATACCGTCCGGCAAGAATTTATTTTTATAAATGTAATAGTGTTAACTTAATAATTATAAGCCTGTTATTCATAAATGACCGTGGATACCACGGTCATTTATGAAGAGCTCCCGCTAACTAAATGACAGTTTCTACTAGAAATTACGTCGACCACTTTTAATTATACTATCGATAATGTTTAGGGTTCCGTACCCAAAGGGTCAAACGGGACCCTATTACTGAGACTTCACTGTCCGTCCGTCCGTCCGCCTATCACCAGGCTGTATCTCATGAACTGTGATATATTAGCCAGTTGAAAAACAGATTATGTATTTCTGTTGATGCTATAACAACAAATACCAAAAACAGAATAAAATAAATATTAAAGGGGTATCCCATACAAAAAAGTGGTTTTTTGCTCGTTTTTATAAATAATGGTACGGAACCCTTCGTTCGATTCCGACTCGTACTTGGCCGGTTTTTACATAATTATATACCTACGTATAATAGATGCTATACATACGGTGTTGTTAATTTTACGTAAAGATGCTTATGGATATCGAAGTACATCTATTGTCGCGTGGATAGAATCGGAACCTACGCCACCATCTTGTTTTTTTTTTTTATACTATTTCACATATGTTTCGGTAACAATGCTCACAGCACTGTAGCATTGTAGGTAAGGACACTAATATGAAGAAGATATTAACTTCTAATAAAAGACTTTAGAAATTACCCTGCCTAAAATTGCTCAACCCATCATCGTCTGGCTAGACTTTTCCTAACTAAGTTGGGGTCGGCTTCCAGTCTAACCGGGTGCAGCTGAATACCAGCATTTTATATGGAGAGACTGCCTATCTGATTTTCACAACCCAATTAGTACTGGGTAATACGATTCCCCTTTGACTGGTTGTCTTTCGGGCAAAACTGCTGAATCCAAAAAAAAAAGAAAATACAAAAGCGTTATTGAAACTCCTGGGCTCCTTCATTGAGACAGAAAATGCCGTGATCCGAGTATCAACTCCCTAAAACATACATGATTCCCTGTTCGCACTGAAAAGATAAAATATTCTATGAATAATTCACACGTCATACATTCGACAGGGCTGAATAAGACCGTCTATTCGTCTCGTCAACACAACGAAGAAAAACCTTGAGCGAATACTTTTTCGGGCTCAAATGCGTTTCTGTGATGTTTGCTTAGATATAGCGATGGAGTATGTATGTAAAATAATAAGTGATTTATACTACGTCCTGTTATCGAGGAGCTCGTGGCTAAATAATAACAGCCGCCCGGGTCGATCTTTAAGGTTAAGCCGTGCTTGCCGAGGTTGGTCCGTGGATGGGTGACCATCATTACATACCGAGTTTCCTCCGTGCCTCGGAAAGCACGTTAAGCCGTTGGTCCCGGCTGTCATTTGTAGATCTTTGACAGTCGTTACGAGTAGTCAGAAGCCAAAAAAAAAGTCTGACATCCAGTCTTACCAAAAGGTATCGTATTACCCAGTTACTGGGTTGTGGAGGTCAGATAGGCAGTCGCTTCATGTAAAATACTGGTACTCAGCTGCATCCGGTTAGACTGGAAGCCGACCCCAAGAGAGTTTGGGAAAAGGCTAGGCAGATGATACTACGTCCTGTTATATTTTTCCTGAGTTTACATCATTTTTTTATTAGGTACTCGTCTATAAATGTATACCAAAGTCTGTTATCTGCTCAAGTATTAAATTGATCCTTTTGGAGATCGAAAACGTACATTGTCTACATTACTACTATTCTGTTTTTCATTTCACTTCGGTGTACCCATCAAACGAGCTAAAATCGAGAAAAAAATTACTAAAATCTTTGAAAATCGGACTCATTCTAAATGGACCAAATTAAGCTTAAGCGACATAAAACCTCGAAATCCACCATTAACTCATGTACGTTTTAAAAATGACTTCAAATTTTATTTGATGAAGATTACAATAAAAAAGCTGTAACGCTCCCCGATGCCGGGGCGAGCGTTTGATGAAAATACAGTATTCAGCATTCGAGTCACGATTCTGTTAAATTTCCCTAAAGATAATAAACATTTCCGAGGTAAATTAAACAGTTGTTTCGTACAGTATACTGTATTTTTTCATCGGCCTCCCGCAAAAGTTAACGTGTTATTTTAAAAAAACACCCTTCGTTACTCCATAGACCCTAATAAGCTATGGAAATTAATGTAATTATACTGTAGCAACGTTAATTACGACGATAATTAAGTCTTTAGGTCAAAGGTTGATTTGAGTGATATGTACGAGTAGGTATAGATGATAATTGGGAGGAAGCGACGAGAAGAGTATAATGGAAAGTGTACGTATGAAGGTCCAAATTTGGTCTTTGAAGTCGGGATGTGATAATAAAAGGAATAATGTTACAAGGAAAGTTTTTTTGTCTGTTATTTCAGGAAGACTTTAACGTCAAATAACATAAAATTAACAGTGTGTATGTAGCCTCCTCATTTGATGAAAAACAGACATTCTTTAACAACATGATTCGGGGAAAGAATTACACACTTCAACTCATACTCATGTTCCATTTTTTTTTTTATAAAAAAAAAAAACGTTGCCCCACACTAGGAATTTCTCCTGTGTCGTGGGTGCGTTTACAAAGAACATTTAAACTCACATACGCAAACAGCCAGACCAGGAACAACTATCTGTAGGCCATACAAATATTTGTTCCGTGCGGGGATCGAAAATGCGACACGCAGCGCAGCAGTCATCGCTCAACTACTGCGCCAAGCGTGCCGTCAAATATATGATTTATATGTGTTTCGCGCATGGGCCGACACAATTTTGCCCGGAATGTGGGATGTCATAAGCTATGTCCCTAATATCACTATTGGCTAAATATGTTTTTTTATACCCAATATGTTTCCTTTAAACCAAAATAACTTTTTTGTTTGTGGGTGCAATGCCGGAAAAAAAAAAGTTGTATTCTCTAAAGCCTTTTAAAGCTAAATAAATCGTTGTTTGATACCACTGGTTTCAAGAAAATTCCTCAGACGCGTCCAAAGTTGTATGAAATTTTACACATTCGTTTTAGTCATAGTATATATATTATGGGTAGAACCTGGCTAATGACCTCCAAGTCCCTGGAAAAATTGTGCCAGTCGATGCGCCAAACACCTTGTATAGAGTGTTCTAATTATTTCAAAGAAACCTTTCTGCTAGTAAATTGGCTTCTGACTGGATATACCCATAATTATTATGATTATCTAATACAGCTTGATAACCCTGCGATAATTAACTACTTCTTAATTACATATAGGTATTAGAGGAGTCTGTTTGAAGCCCTATGAACTGGTAATTAAACCTGTGAGATTTTGGTGTTTCTGCGAAATGGAGCTAGTGGATTGGTAAGAAGATTAATGATATTTCAAATACTTTTAGTTTTGATATTTTTGACATTTTCTTAAGAGGTGTCTGCATGATACGACTGCGTTTCTGATAGTTTGAAATGTGTGTGTTTGAAAATGACTATAAATTAACATCAGGCTTGGTAAATCCCGAAGGGTTAGGCTGAGATTTACTAGTAGTACACTCATATTACGCCAGTCATGTTTAAGGCCTGTAATGGGAGCGAGCTTATTGCCATCAACCGGGCAAAAATCTAGACTTCGTGACTGCTACTGATAAATTCGTGATAGAACCACTAGACCAAGGAGGACGCTAAAGGTAGTAATAGGGAACACCCATTTGAAGCTAGCTGGCTGTGAGACTCGCTGCTCGAAAGCTTGAGGCAGTTATGTTGAAGACGATGTGACGTCACTTTGCTCGAAGGCTGCGCTGACGTCTATTTCGGAGTCACCAGTATAAGGAATATGAGGAACAGGGTGTAAAGTTCCTTATTCCAACAAAAAAAAGATGGTCCTTCGACCAGACAAGTGTTATGTCTGTCAACTGCCCGACGGTTGTTGTTGGGTATTTCTGTTAACTCGTAAGTCGATGTAAACTTTGCTTGCGAGATTCAGACCATATTAATTCTCCAGTTTCTTCATAGATGGTGCTGCAGTAATTTTTGTTATAAGTTGCTTTTTCTAGGATGCTACAGTACTATAGTAATGTAGTTTTAGTTTGAAAATAATAACAATATATACCAACAAAATGACATCCCCATAGTAAACGCTAATCCTGAACATAAATTCTAATGTCATGTAACAAAGACCAATGTTCAATTTGATATAGAATGACGAAAAAAAGTTCTTTTCTTTGAAGAAAATAACAGTTTTGTTGACAAAATCGTTCACATAAAACTAAACGATCGGTAGATAAAACTTGAAAGTATTGTGACTTTATTTATCACCCAATACTTGAGTTGCAATGCCATAACTGAACTGAGTAAAATACGGCCTCTCGCTACAAGTCTGCTAACAAAGATATAGAGATACTGAATAGAACATTGAGAATACTTGAAAGTAAACATTTATATTTGTGTGTTAATTTGTTTACTTTCCTATGTTAAATATATGTTATATCTTTCTTTCTTTTGTTATGGAAGAGCGGAGTCTTCTATAAGGCTTTGTTTGCTTAAAAGAAACCTACAATCACAAACTAATTATTGTAATCTTGTGGAAGAAATGAACAATTTTTTTTTAAATTTTATTTAAATTGATGAACCGTACATGTAAATGACACAGTAAACGTATGACTGTAAGTTTATTGAATTTATTAAACTTTTTTTTTTAAACGTTTGAACTGGCAACACAGTGTCTTGTCTAAATAGTAGACCAATGCAACCAGATACCATAGATGATAGTCCATGAATTATGTTTACAAAAAAGTTTAGATTTAAACGAACAAAGAAAAAAACCACTTACGATCAATTTCCAAGTCTTTAATAAGTTATTTATTGGATAGGCCCTAATCACACGGATAACATAATGCACTTTTATGATTTCTTAGACCTTCCTCGAAATTAACTCGTGTGAAATTTACACTCTTGTCATAATTCATCATCATTTTCTTGCCCTTAACCCTAATTCATTTGGGGTCGGCACAGCATGTCTTCTTCTGCCATACTTCTCTATTACTCTTCATCTCACCTTTCATGCTTTATTAATATTTTTTTAGTAAGTCGTCGGCTAATTATATGCTTATGGAACATTTCATGTAAGTAAGTTGTTCCAAACATCTTTGATTAAAGTGAATGACAGAGCAGCTCGTAGCTAAATACTAACAGCCGCTCGGGTCGATCTTTAAGGTTAAGCCGTGCTTGCCGAGGTTGGTCCGTGGATGGGGGACCATAATTACATACCAAGTTTCCTCCGTGCCTCGGTAAGCACGTTAAGCCGTTGATCTCGGCTGTCATTTGTAGATCTTTGACAGTCGTTACGAGTAGTCAGAACCCAAATGTCTGACATCCAGTCTTACCAAGGGGTATCGTATTACCCAGTTACTGGGTTGTGGAGGTCAGATAGGCAGTCGCTTCATGTAAACTGGTACTCAGCTGCATCCGGTTAGACTGGAAGCCGACCTTAAGATAGTTCGGGAAAAGACCGATTTGACGACACGATTGGCGCAGTGGTTGAGCGATCGACCGACTCGCCGCGTGTCGTGGGTTCGATCCCCGCACGGAACAAAATTTGTATGGCCTACAGATAGTTGTTCCGGGTCTGGCTGTTTGTGTATTTGAGTTTGAATGTTTGTAAACGCACCCACGATACAGGAGAAATTCCTAGTGTGGGGCAACGTTTTTTTTTTTTTTTTTGAAAAGGCTAGGCACATGATGAAAGTGAATGACAGAGCTATCCCGACACCTAACTAGTCGTACAAGACTTAAAAAGTAGTTCGAGTGACGACCAAAACAGAAGAAGAAGCCGTTCTTTATTTTATCCAGTAGCCCTATCTCCTTGCCTCAATGCATTTTGTATACTACCCACGTAGATGCACTAGCAACGGTTGAAGGCAAATAAATTCCACGATTTGTGGTTGGAAAGCTTCCAGGGCGCTGTTGTTGGTCGACTTGGGGATGTTAGGTGCCCAAACACGGCTGGTAAGCTCTTACAGAGATAGTCTGTGATATACATTTTGTTGCTAAATTTATTTTGGCAATGTTGCCGGTCCACGGAGATGATTAAGGGAGTTTTTTGGATTGGTCCTTTGGCGATTGGTGATGGGTTTAGTTGTGTGTGTTGTTCTAGACTGTTTAAATGATCATAGAAAAGACATTGTAGTCAGGGCCTTACTTTTATTATGATCTATGTGGCTAGAAATGTTTTTATAGTAACTATTGAGACAACGAAATTTGCTAAAGTAATTAATAATTATAATGGGTTGTTGTACATTCGTTACAAAGTAAACTCGTCACATTTTTGTAAACTCCATACATTGAAAGTAAAATTGCGACGAATGTACCACAACCCATAAAATATTTGTAAAAGATTTGGTTAATGGTATTAACAGATTTGAAAAGTACTGTTTTTGAGTCAAACAGCGCATGGACTGTGTAAACGCTCTTAAGTCCCTATGGATAAAAGAATAATATACTAATATATTTTTTTTATTTTTTTATTTTTGATATTACTTATAATTTCTTGTTCAAATATATTTTTTTTGTACACCAATTTTACCATTTTTTTTTATTTGTAATTGAAGAGCGGGGCCTCCTAGCACAGGTATATAATTTACTTAAAAGGAAGTTTTGTAAGATTTACTGTAAAAGTTGTACAAGTTTCTGCAATAAACCTTTTTATTATTTCATTTATTTATTATTTTTTAACAAACGAATGTGTATTAAAGTACCTACCAACTCGTTTGGATACTCCTATAAAAATCTATTTATTTTTTTATTTATACATAAAATGGTAAATATAACTTGGGCTAGCCCAAGGCCCAAGGCCCAGGAGGCCTACTCTCTTTCTCCGAAACGTAACTTCGGCAACGAACGAAAATTAAACGTAGTTACGTTTGTGACCCTACTCTATATAATTTGAGGACGCACACAAGAAGTTCGAATTCACAGACAATTAACGTGAACGAATGTATTGAATGTTTTTGCAAATTATATAGAGTAGGGTCACAAACGTAACTACGTTTAATTTTCGTTCGTTGCCGAAGTTACGTTTCGGAGAAAGAGAGTAGGCCTCCAGGGCTTTTTATTGTCCATAATTTAATGTAATAGAAAATTCTGCATTTGTTATTTCGATCAAACTGTAAAGCAGCTAATAATACACCGTGTAAATCACCTCATCACGAAGCCGTCAACCAAGCATTCTGTACATGAAACTAAGTAACTTTACGCAAAAATTATTGCTGGGAAACGACTTTTTTTTTGGGGGGTGTAAATCATGTTTTGTGGTAGAACTCAATGTAACGCACTCAAAACATTGTGTTGATGGACGGATTGAATAGTACGCGGGTCGCGGAGGTGTTTAAAGTAAAAATCTTACATTAAAAACTTGTATTTAAAAAAATACTTGTCAAAAAGTTGGAACTTTGACCCCTAATATCTCCGTAACTAGAAGGTTCCCAGGTATGGTGTAGAAAAAAAAAATGATCGCAATGACGACAGGGAGAACTAGTGCCTTTCGGCTTCGTTAAGAGGTGTTTTACACCCTTTATAGAATGGACTAACTCTTGATCGTGTTTGAAATTGGAATTTTTTAACCAGTCCGTCATCTCTAAAAAGTTTAAATAGCACGAGTAGGTCTCCTTTTGACTCATTACAATGAATAAGAGGGCAGAGAGAAGCTTAAAGACTAATTCAATTTTCAAACACAAATTAGTAATTAGTTTCCTCTAGCTACAAAAGTTAAAATTCTACACATTTTTTCGTTATTTTCTTGGTAAAATTTATAGGTACTGTCTGTAGTCTTACTTAAAACAATGAAATTAGAAAATAAAAAAGCAAATTCTAGATTAGGGAAGAAATAATGTAAGGGTGGCGAAGTTAGGGACGCTCGAATGTAAATCTTAGTAATCTTAACGTGAAAGTTGGATTTAATTATTATTAGAAACATGGATTGTTTTTTTTTTGTTTAAATCGTTTTGGTCTTTACAAAGATCAAAGAGTGTGCGTGGGCCTAGTGGTCTCAATGCTGATTGTAAAGTGTAGGGTTTGATTCCTGGGTAAGGTTAAGTCTCACTTAAAAACACTGAGTCATCAACATCATCTTGAGATCGGCTTCCAGTCTAACTGGATGCAGCTGAGCACCAGAATTTAACATGAAGCGTCTGCCTATCTGACCTCCACAACCCAGTGACTGGATAATACGATATCCCTTGGTAAGACTGGATGTCAGAATTTTGGCTTCTGACTACTCGTAACGACTGTCACAGATCTACAAATGACAGCCGGGATCAACGGCTTAACGTGCTTTGCGAGTCACGGAGGAAACTAGGTATGTAATTATGGTCACCCATACACGGACCAACCTCGGTAAGCACGGCTTAACCTTAAAGATCGAACCGAGTGGCTGTTATTATTTAGCCACGAGCTTTTAAAAAACACCGAGTATTATTCTAAGTTCATGCCGGATGATATGCTCGTTACCTAACTCGTGACACGCCATTTATGCTTATGTAAGTTACCGACAAGCGAAATTTCATATTTCCCGAAAATACACAAATGGCGTTATGTCCTGAAAGTCTTTAAACAGGGTGTGAACCCAGAATGGTCCCAGCAAGAGTAACCAACTCAAGTGGACGTTCAAAGTATTCCGACGCTTTTTTTTATATGGGTTGGAAATCATCAAATGAATTCTCCCACTCTGGGCGAAGCGGGAGGGAGTGTCAGACTTGTACTGACTAAAACCCATTCATGTTCCTTCTTCGCCCTTTGTGTTCCAGGCCCACGGTATCTCTTTCGGACAATCCCGCAACTCTAGATGATTCGACCTTGGGGGGTAAATGAGGTGCTACTCCATACGATGGCGTATACATATAATGCATATCTTACTTGTTACGTTCGATTGATACAAAAACTGCTGGACGCTACTGACAGCGCCAAATTCTGGACTGACTCAATTAAGAGAGCCATCGACTCGCTAAGAAGAAAACAGTTATACAAGGTGTTGTTTTGCATCCTCGTCAAAATTCAGGAGGTGGTCACAAAAGACATAAATAATCAATTTAAATTACGTTACCCAGTTATTAACTAATAAACATAGAATTTTTTGGTTGTTTAAGTTTGACAGTATTTCAGAATAACCCCCTTAACATGGTTAAGGGAATAAGAAATCATCGAATAAACGTTTGAGATTGTTTGTATGTGTGAAAGCGCGGTTTTAGGGCTAGGATCAGACGGACCGCGTTTAAAACACGGGTGTTTCACACTTACCGATTTTCGTAAATAATTAAAAATTAAAAATTACCTTACCCATTTTATTATTGATTCGGGTCGAGAATCATGAGCACAGTTACCTCCTTGAATTTGACGAGGATGCAAAACAACACCTTGTATACAGGGTGGAAGAGACATCATTCTAAAATAGTTATATACAGGGTGGAAGAGACATTACATGACATTCTAATATAGTTACTACGTTTTCGGCAGGTACATCATTCTGAACTGCCCCACAAATACATTTTTCGTCGGTAATTTAAAACTTTCTGCTGTTCCATACATTTTCACCGAGTACGTATAGCAGTTTTGTAGGAACCTGTTATTATTATTATTATAGCTAGCCTGTTTCGTCCCACTGCTGGGCAAAGGCCTCCCTCCATTCCTGGAACCTGTTGTTTAGAGCAATTTAGTTAGGAATTCCTATGTGGCCCGGTTCAGAATGAAGTACTGAATGCGACCGTTGTAATCATTTCAGCGTCGGTGTCCCTCCCTTCCACTCTTTATATCTTTCAAGTACCTAATGTACTAAAGCTAAGTTACAAATCATTTTCATTATCTGTAATGTCATTCAGACGAAATTTGTCACTATTCTAGTTTTATTTTTGCCATTTAATGTTAAAAACACACAAATATCTATATGGATATATATATATATATATACAAGGTGTTGTTTTGCATCCTCGTCAAATTTCAGGAGTTGGTCCCAAAAGACATAAATAATCAATTAAAATTACGGTACCTAGTTAATTATTAATAAACGCTGATTTTTTTGGTTGTTTAAGTTTGTCAATATTTCAGAATAACCCCCTTAACGTGGTTTAGGTAATTAGAAATTATCAATGAAACGTTTGAGATTGTTTGTATGTGTGTAAGCGAGGTTATAGGGCAAGAACCAGACGGGCCACGTTTAAAACACAAGTGGTTCACACTTACCGATTTCCAAAAATAAGAAAAAAAAAAATATCTATCAATTTTAATATTGATTCGGGATGAGAATCATTAACATAGTTATCTCCTTGAATTTGACGAGGATGCAAAACAACACCTTGTATATGTATATTTATGTATTATATTATACATGTCTATGGACATATGTGAAGTAGATAACTTTACTTTTGATATTTCTAATTTTTACCACTGAATACCCCCTTTTTTATTTAATTCCATAATGTCCATTGTAAGGTTGTCTAGAAACTATCGCTATAAGCGATAAGACTGCCGTTGTAACCATAAAATTAGTAGTGTTTGATCTTAGGTATATACAATAAAGTTTTATGCTATTCTAACTACTACACTATAACATCACTATCATGACGCCGAGCATAAGATCACGTCCGTCCACTTAATCCAGTCACTACCAGCATTCTTCCAGTCCAGTCTAGGACAGTGTTCAATCTCACTTGATTGTAAGTACGTGTCTCGTGCCAAGCGTTTATTACTAACAGCTATGTTTAATAACTGTATTATTTGGTACTTTTAGGAGTGTGTCGTTATCTTTATTTTTATACGTGAAACTTAACAGGATTGTTACATGTTAACTAGTTGTTTTCGGGTCTTATTTTGGTCTGGTTTCGTATAATTGCTGTACCTAACACGTTTTTATTGAACTGTGGTTTTGATTTCTATTTTATATGAAACATAAAATAAGTCTAGATTATTTATAACAGATGCTATATAGGTATGAATTACATTGGTTTTTAATAAATAAATTTGATTATATAACTATGTTACGTGATAAGTGAGCCAGAGAGAGACAAAAAACAAAAACATCAAGAAAAAGTTTAGTTTTAACTTTGGTAGCTGACTGACTGTACCGTACAAGAAACAGTTGAAAATGATGGTTGGCGAAATGGGACTTAATGTACGAAGATTAAAATACATACATTGTTCATTGTTTAGTTGCCAAAATTGGAAAGTTACCAAACGGGATGTAGCCGTTTCATCTTAGAGGGTTGTGACTTGCATAGTCATCATTCTCTTGCCCTTATCCTAATTTATTTGGGGTCGGCGCAACATGTCTTCTGCTTCTATACTTCTCCAGGGACTCAAACTGTAACCGTAATAAGTGATTTTTACAATTTTAACAGAAAAACACTTGTAAATGTAACAGATACAATAATGTTACCGAATCAAACTGTAACCTTTTATATGTGTTAATAAGTGTTAATATGTGTAACTGAAATAATCAATTATAGCTTTAGTACGCTACGTTTACCTGTTAAACTTATTAATACTGTTAACAGTTTTAAATCTGTTACAGTAGGTTACGGTTGAATACACATAATTTAAAAGTGTTACCAACATGTAACACTTATGATTCTGTAGGTAACCTTTATGAAGGTGTTTATGTCTCCACTGTGCCTTTATTATGTCTCTTTATTTCTAGCCTTATTACCGGTTATATCATTCAACAAAGTAACCACGCTGATCGGGCAAATAAAAGCATATTTTAATTTAAAACAGCTTTACTCAAACAATCGGGACAAAACGACCAAATAGAATGCAAGGAAATGCGTACAGACAGTTTTATTGAAACTTTTACAACGTAACACTATCACAATATTTATTCTGTGTAGGCACTGGGACATATAAAATTACGACTTCCCATACAAATGTGGAACTTCCGCGCAGTTAGCTTGCCAGCATATATCATGCGTTGAATGCCATGTTGCGTGGCCAGCGACCGAATGCTCTGTCCTATAAACTAGCAGGCATCTTAAAAATATGGTGGATTTTATTTATTTGTTTGTTTTTGTAATCTTTTGTAGGGTTGTGTTGGAAACAATTTAATAATTGGCTAAAAGGAGAAGTTGTGGTAAGGTGCGTTAAATGCATTTAAAGTATAAATATAGAGATCTACGCTTTGGAATGGGCAACAACAGTACTTTCACAAGTTATTATGCTTTGTGACTAGGCTTCTTTCATTCTAATGTGCCTGTATTGGTCTACTTAAGAGAGCACCGAGCTTTTGGCGGTAGGTATCTATGCGCTCCGTGTATGTGTGCGTAAGACAGACGCGCGCGACGCTCCGGGAAGAGTGGCGGCTCTAGTTATAATGGGCGGAACGCGCGGTAATTTAGGTATTTCCTTCATATTATTAAAACCAATACACATGATAAAAACCTAAAATGTATACACTATAGAAAACATGTAGTTTTGTTATTATTTAGAAGCTGATGACCTTCCGTGAAGATTTTACGCCGTACTGAGGATTTTTTTTTAGAGATTACTTTAGCATTATTTTCCATCGAGAAAACTACAAGTAATCGTGTTTCTAAAGTGTATAGAGCGAATCCTTGAATATCTTACAAATTAATTTCATAACTAAAGGTTAAGTAATAACGATGCAGCTAGGGATCATACGAACGGAATTATTTCGAAATTACTTATCGTTCCCTCGTTGCGCTCTTAAAAATCAATGATTTGAGTTTGAGTTCAATTTGAGTTTGAGTTCAATTTGAGTTTGAGTTCAATTTGAGTTTGAGTTCAATTTGAGTTTGAGTTCAATTTGAGTTTGAGTTCAATTTGAGTTTGAGTTCAATTTGAGTTTGAGTTCCATTTGAGTTTGAGTTCAATTTGAGTTTGAGTTCAATTTGAGTTTGAGTTCAATTTGAGTTTGAATGCACTAATCCAACCTACACCGTTTTGAGAGCAGAGAGTGAAAATCGTAAAAAAGGAGGTCTTTTTACCTACCACTACGCCAACCACCGCTCTCACATTAATTAGACAGATTAATACAATTTAAATGAATAAAAACGAAAAACCTTGAACTTCTCTCATTACAAATTAACCTGCTTTTACACGTGTCTTTTTTCAACACAAAACCAACCAGAACATTTCATTGTGTAATAAAAAGTTGTACGATTACTGTAGCATTGAAATAAAAGCGCTCTAATTTAATTAAGCGTTAAAACTGACGATGTTTCAGACAAGTACAACGAGC
The DNA here is from genome assembly GCA_963082945.1 of Cerastis leucographa. NCBI lineage: Eukaryota > Metazoa > Arthropoda > Insecta > Lepidoptera > Noctuidae > Cerastis > Cerastis leucographa. The sequence continues at coordinate 2,404,455 of OY720381.1, read as the reverse complement.
TTTATTACAGGTAAATACGTTTTTAACAATTGATTCCATTGTACGAAATGAAATACTATTTTAAAATGGCGTTTCATATTTCCGAGTTTCCTTTACTTTTGCAACTTGATGTCAATTTGAAAATGGTTGTGGAAACGTTCGTGTTACAATTATTTTTATATGCGACTGTATCTGAATCAAAGCGATAGGTTGTGACCATCGTCTTTATGTTGTTCGTCCAATCCCAAAACGGTAACTATTACTTGTGACGAAGTCTAATTGGGTATCTTATTCGCCCTTTTTTACAATTTTTATTATTTCTTAGTGAGAAGTTAAAGAACCAGTCCTACTTTTGGGACCGTCCATTAATCACGTGAGACTTGATAGCGAAATATCACATCGGGGGAGGGTGGTCGTCAAACGCGCGATTCTAAACCAAAAAGCGGCTAGTAGTGTGACCTATACTCGCCGTTGCCAGGCAACGAACGAAGTACCTGTATTTTAAAGATAATATTCTAAAAAATTTAAGATTCTGTGTAGGTACTAAAAATACACGTGATTTTGGGTGGGGGCGGGGGGTTAGTCTTAAACCTCACCACGTATCGCCTAGGGGGAGGGGGGGGGGGTTAAAAAATGCTAAAAAAAACACGTGATTAATTATTAATACAAAATTTTATGCAAAATATTTAGTTTTAACTCCGCGAAAACAATCCAGGCCTGAATGCAGGATTCAGCACCACCATCCCGCCCGCAAAACTATGCATATGCAGGAAAAGCAATAATAATTAGCATTTGTCATACACCCAAATCTATACTCGACACGGGTTTTGTCCTTCCACCGGGCATCCTCAGGAGGTGTTGAGTCGACGACCGCCCGTGTAGGGGCGAAACATGTGTCGAGTTTGCTGCATCCTGCATCCACGCCTCACGATCTTTTTTGCGAAATTAAAACTTAATATTTTGCATAACATTTAATATTACTTATTGTTTTGATTGAGACTCGTGAAGACCAGGGAAGAATGGTACAAAAAGGAGGAATCCTGTACTTAGCAGAATAGAACAGGGCAGCTAAGTAGGTATGTTGCTCTTAATTATCATCTTCATATGAAAAAGAAATAAGAATTAGCTGCTACCCATATCTGTGAAATTTGGCTGTTAAGATACGTACATCAATAGGCTTTTATTTGTCATTTAAAAAAATCTAAGTGCAAACCTGCAACCTCCAATTTGCAAAAAAAACCCTTTAAAGCATTACGCTTGCCCTTATCCTGGGTCGGCGCAGCATATCTTCTTCTTCCATACTTTTCTATTACTTGTCATCTCATCAGATGCCAGTCCATCGATGTTCCATCCAACAAAAATCCCTTTTAAATCTGAAATAAACATCCCTATTAATCCTCAACTCTCATACATAGCAGTTTTAAATAACCCTCCCGTGGAAATTATTCAACAAATGTAATCCAAGAGCGCACTCTTAGTCTAGCGCTCCAGGCAATAAATTTACACCAACACGTGTGAAGTGGTGACCTAGCACTTAGGTCCGACACTGCTCATGTGCCGCTGTATCTTTGCACCTCGCTTTTAGCGTTGAGAATGTAAACTTACATTAGAAAAGAAACATTTGGTAGGTGTAGGTACATTTATGAGCAGTAGTTTAAAAGCTAAGTGCATGTCGTGTCTGCGCAATTAGTTGTGTGTTATCTGTTAGTACGGCAAAATTAAGTTTTTTTTTGACTGAGGTTTTTTTTGTCGGATCTCGACTCATTTATTGATCACGATTCATAAGGCCTAGATACAGTGACAGCCTACGAAAAGCGAAAAATAAATTTATGGGAGTATGCCGAAAACCACACGACCCCAGTGCGGGTTAAAATATTTCATATTTGTCTTGTATACATTGATTCAATTGACATAAGCTTACGAAAAGCTGTCAATCACGTTGAAAGTTGTAGCAGAAATACAATACGAGGAAAGCGATTACCATTTTGGTGACACTCACAAAACTTGTTTGCCTTAAAAATACAGACAATAAGCCTGCACTCAATGAGCTCATCCCCAACTCCACTTATTTAATGGTCTTTTCTTTCCATTCTATGGATATATTTGTCATACCCTATACAATAAACATGTCAGAAACAATCAATCGATAGACCAATAAACCGTCTGTAAATTAGTAAAATTGGGGTGACGATCATTGCCTATTTCTTCTCATTATGAGTAGAGGTATCTTGCATTTTTTTAACGAACCCCACACTACATGTCATGAATACTATTTAACAATACAAAATCTAGGTGCCTCGTCATATGCCTCGAGCATTAAATCCTACGCTATTGTGGTGTAAAATGACTTACCCACTTAAGTCGAGAGTAAAATGTAAAATATGAGTTAGTGTGAATACGTCATCAGCATCTATTCAGTAATGTCTGTTAAGAGCTTTGACCTATTCTGTGCACATTAAGGCTAGCGCTCACTAATTCCATTATTTGCCCAAATATGCTAAAACTTCCCGCGGTATGGCCAAATCACCTCAAATTATGACGATGCCAACGAAATGTAAGCGTTAATTAGAAATGTGTAGGGTTCAATTCAAAGTAATGTCAGCTAAACGATGGCTGGTAGGTGTGAAGGATTTTATTTTGTTTATTTATTTATGGCCAACTTATATTTTACACAGAACCGAGAAGTGTGACATGAAAAGAAGAGGTCTATTCCCAGCAGAGAGTGATTCCTTCCGGGCGGATATAATGATAATGACGACTATATTAACAGTTTATTCCACACATACAAGTAAATGGTTGAACATAAAAATCTAGCTAAACTACATAACATCAGCCAGAAACAGAAAAAAAAAACATCAGATCTGCGCCAAATTCAAACGGCGGTACCGTTTGAATTTGGCGCAGAATAATATTTTTCCAATCAATCAAAAATCCTCGAAATTGGTTCACAATATTGGCAAAGATATCGCTGAACATACACACATTTAGAAGAATTGATAAACTCCTCTTGTTCATGAGTTTCCTGGGAGGATCTCAGAAAAATCATGAACAAGAGGAGGTTCAGGATCAGATCTTGTACATTTCATCATCAGCTCAGCAATATTAAATAATGATTACCAAGCATAAAGCCTGTGCGTGCCTATAAAATTTGGAGAACTCCCCCGATTTTTCCAGGATCCTATCATCAGATCCTGACCTGATGACCATGGGATCACATAAGATAAGATAATTTATTTATTAAAAAAGTATTACAAAAAGTTTACATTTAGGCACAGTAGTATTTTTCTCATACAATGGTATAAATAGTACTTATAAGTAATCTATAACTAAAACATATTCAAAAGTCGCAAGTGATGTTAATTCAATTCAGATGTTTGACATGATCAGATTCTGACATGGTATCAATGGGACCATATCAGCCAGGAGTAAAGACTATCAAATAAAAAAAGAATTTGAAAATTGGTCCAAAATTGGCGGAATAATCGGTGAACATACATAAAAAAAACAAACAGTCGAATTTAGAACCTCCTCCTTTTTGGTAGTTCGTTAAAAATTAATAGAAACATAATAATAAAATAAATTGAATAAAATCTGTGTTCAAAAATCCTTTGCCGTGCCATGCCGCGCCGTTGGTGAGTACTAGCCCTTAATGTCGGTACAACGTGCAGTAGCCAATACACTTAGCAAGATTATTGGATGTCGATGGTCGATGTTATTAGCGTCCATTAAAGCCGGAATTATGTTATGTAGACGTTAGGTTATTCATTGGTAAATATCGGCAACTTTACTTGTCCACGTTGATAATCGACGTGTAAATTGAGAGGCTGTTTCTTATTTTTTTAATTGGTGAATTACGTAACTTGGCTAAATTAGGGCCACAACTTGTTTTATAAATCTTTTATATAATTTGCAAAAAAAAATCGCTTTGTCCCAGCTCCATTTTTTTATATTTACGATCGCACAAAAAATTTAGTAAATACCTACTGTGATTCCAACTTTGTAAACATTCTTACACTACAGGAAATTAATTTTACCTAGGTACGTAATTTTTATTTTTTTTATTTGTGGTAGTTGACGTAGTTTTGACCGTCCTAAGCCGGCAAAGTATGAAGGGAAAGTTGGAATGTATTAAGAATCAAATCTTTATCAACTTACGTATGTCACATGAGTCGGGCGGAATCAAACGGTCAAAGAGTTCACGCACAATAGCTAGCACCTACCGCAGCATTCTCTATAGCAATGCGAACTATTTGATACTTTGCATTACAATACTAGATTTTTATGGTTTTCCCTACCTGCATTAACAATATTTTTGATTTGTGTAATAGTAGCCTAATGCAATTAGTATCGTGAGTAGTGCCTTGGTTTTAGGCTTAAGTATGGTAGTAAATTGTTCACCTCCGTTTCTTAAGAATTCATCAGTTATGCGATTATGATATCTACCATCACACAAATGCAGAAATTAATGATAAGCACTCGTAGATACATCCACATTCAATTGTACTTTTATTCCACTGGGCCCATAGCATTTATTTCTTTGTGCAATGAAACCACAATTTCTCTTCCATTACTACGAAATCTAGGTGTTCTTTTGTCCAAGCCGGAGGCTATAAATTGCCCGGCACTAGAGTGGAGTGACCGGCTACTTAGCTAGCCACCTGCCCGTGTCACACCGCGTAGTGTGAACTTGGGAACAGGCGCCGTTTTGACGGCAAAATTTAAATTAAATAGAATTTTGCTTTGTGTGTTGTTTTAATAAAGGGGTTATTATTTTTGCAGTCAAAGATTCTTAGATTCATCATCTGCCTAGCTTTTTCCCAAACTATCTTGGGGTCGGCTTCCAGTCTAACCAGATGCAGCTGAGTACCAGTATTTTACATGAAGCGACTGCCTATCTGACCTCCACAACCCAGTAACTGGGTAATACGATACCCCTTGGTAAGACTGGATGTCAGACTTTTTGGCTTCTGACTACTCGTAACGACTGTCAAAGATCTGCAAACGACAGCCGGGACCAACGGCTTAACGTGCTTGTGCTTAGTTGTAGTCAAAGATTCTTAGATTATGAGGCATAATTTTTTTTAAGTGAGAAAATGAAGTCAAGGATAGTTTGGCGGTAACCGAAGAGAATGGAAAAATTATGATGTTAAGCTGATTTGATAGCATTGGTTTGCTTGATAAAAAATTGGGTGACCATAGGAGTATAGCTGTTACTTATCCAAGATCTTCCTCTTCTACACAGACCAATTATTGTTACGGACAATAATATAATGAGTTGTAGTGTAATCTGAAAGAGGTCTACAAGGTATAGGTACTTTTGCTATTTCAGAGAACACCACTGTTATATGCTTTTTTATTGTATAATTAAACGGCCAGATAGTTGATCAGTCAATCAATTGGTTTAATTTAAACCGTGGGTTGATTCTTAGTAAATACTAGTCAGAAAAACTGAAAATTCTACACCGAATACCCAAACAAAAGCATTAAATGCTCACTTTTCATTCCCATCAAAGCGGCAACGTGCTAAATTACTTGTTAAGGAAAAAACAGAACACAAGACAGTTTCCTTATTTCTCAAGTTGTATGCATTAGCGGTCCCTCTTGAAACGTAGGTAAAATGTTTAGCGTGGCAATTAAAGGACAATTTATTTCGGCGGCGTTGTGACTAAAATGGCGGTCGCGACGTATATTTAGCGATTTTAGCTGTTGCAAAATATGGTGAGCATGAATCGAGTAAAAAATAATTCATTATTATTTGTTCACTTATGTGGTTTAGCTTCTGCTTAAGAGCATATAAAACGTTGTATTATCTTATAGGATTAGTAGTTATGGAACATTAAATGAGTCAAATGACAGAACTGTCCAGGCACATACAGGCCAGACATAATTTAAGTCAGAAAAAGAATGAATATCATGATATATTTTATTTGTTTTACGTTTATTATCAATTTCTCAATTGCTAAAAAAAGTTATATTTCATCTGTGCCAAGTTACGTTTTTAAAAAATAAAAACAAATGGCGGGAAAAGAATATCGTTGAGGTCTATGGTATGGCGGGCGTTTTGACTTGAGCATTTTTACATTGTTTTTGTTTTAAGCATTGCAATTATTATTATTGAGAAAAATATAATGAAGAAATAGGAAAAGGAATACTGTGCTTTATTTCGCCTACCTACTTCTGATTCTTATAATCACATGAGCTAAACATTTAAAGAGCTCGTGGCTAAATAATAACAGCCGTACTGGTCGATCTTTAAGGTTAAGCCGTGCTTGCCAAGGTTGGTCCGTGGATGGGTGACCATAATTACACACCAAGTTTCCTCCGTGCTTCGGAAAGCACGTTAAACCGTTGGTACCGGCTGTTATTTGTAGATCTTTGACAGTCGTTACGAGTAGTCAGAAGCCAAAAGTCTGACATCCAGTCTTACCAAGGGGTATCGTATTACCCAGTCACTGGGTTGTGGAGGTCAGATAGGCAGCCGCTTTATATAAAATACTGGTACTCCACTGCATCCGGTTAGACTGGAAGCCGATACCAAGATAGTTTGGGAAAAGGCTAGGCAGATGAACTAAACATTTAAACATGCATGGCAAGACAAAAATATAAATTTTTGAAGAGGACCGCGGAAAAGATGGCATGATGTCAAAATAAAAAAAAATCATTTAAAATGCGATTTCTAATTAATTATTCAATCTAGTTAATTAAATATATATTTTCCCAGGCACAATAAATAAACTAGGCTTTCATAAAAAAATACACAGAAGCGTTATATTTGTATAGAACAAGATGTCATCTATCCTGAATTCCTGAAGCACTTTAAGTGCCTGACCACACGTCTTGACGTTAAACCACAACGCTACTGGGTATGAGCACTAACTAATGCATGTAGTGGCAGCTCATTTATTGGCGCTTTCAGTTAGTGCCGTCCCGCCGGATTTTAGAGCAAAATACATTAACTCCTTTGACTAAGCTGATAATATTTGGCATAGGTCAACATAACTTTAAATATTGTTTTTAATGGCTGATGTGGCAGTGTGTTGTGTATCGAAGAACCAATAGCAATAACCCTCAAAGATAGAGGACCGGATGCTGTAACGTAACTTTAGAAACACGAAACACCAGTAAATAGGCTGCGTTCTTTAATCTAGTTGGTACACGACATGATCAGTCTCTGCATTAGGTATATTTAGCGTTATACACTTGTAAGTATCTCCTAATTTTCAGTCTGGATCCTCGTATTTTAGAAGTTATACAACCAATAAACTTGGTATCCATTCGAACAAGACCAAAATACCAAATACAATAGATCTAAAATTAACCAATCGTATGTAACATCAGAATTCCCAACCATTATTGAAATAGTTAAGCACAAAACTGCTCAAAGTTGTTCATGCAATAGTTACGGTTGCCGCCAAGAAAATTAACTTTGTATTCAATACAATGACGGGCCCACTAAATTAATTTAACTAAAGTTTAGTTTGTCAGAGAAATTCTGTAAAGGGCCAAATTACCCCAAGGCTTGGTTCAGACTGTCTTCAAGACGTTTTTGGTTTAATTTAAAAGTACTTTGATGATTTACTGGTTTTCCTTCGGCCAATGTCACTTCCCAGTGAGCCACTTACGAAGTTTGAATATTTAAACCTCACTCTGTACAAATAGCTTTTGGGGTGAATTGCGATATTCTTGGACTTGGTTTACTTAAACTGGCTGGCGTTTTAAAAAAATGTACTTATTAAAAGTAAAATATTATATTAAATAATGCTGATTTATCTTTTTTAATGCATTTATTCGGTTGGGTTAAACTGCAAAAGAAGAATACAATAGAATAGAATAATATAATCCTTTATTGTACACCAAAATTGAAACAACAGATTTACAATTCTGCTTATTTTATTTACCAAGATCCACGAGCCAAGTTCGTTGAAAAAAAAAAAAAAAAAAAACAAAACTATCAACGAAATATTAGGGGAACTGCTAACCAGATAAAAACCAAACCGCACTTGGTGTCTGCCCGATTGATATTGATAGGGGGCCGTTGTTATCAAAAATCCATGTTTATTGTTTTGTGAGTTGGATTGAAAAAACAAAATCAAACCTCACGGCTGTTTTGATTTTGGTCAACCGCCAACATATTCTTTTACACTCATATTTTTAGGGTTCCGTACCCAAAGGGTCTAACGGGACCCTATCACTGAGACTTCGCTGTCCATCCGTCCGTCCGTCCGTCCGTCTATCACCAGGCTGTATCTCATGAACCGTGATCTACCTATCACGGTACCAGTTGAAATTTCTACAGATTATGCATTTCTGTTGATGCTATAACAACAAATACTAAAAACAGAGTAAAATAAATATTTAAGGGGGCTCCCATACCTCTCGCGTCCGGCCCTGGTTCAATCCATGGTCCGGAGCGAGAGGGAATGGGATGCCGTCGCCTCCTTCTGCGAAGCAGTCATGCTAGCGAAGGAGGTGGCGGAACGTGAGAGGGAGAGAACCTCACGTCCCAGCCGCCGCGGGAGACGCCCCGGGCGTCGGGGGGCAACCAGTGGACCGTAGGCGCGAGCCTGTGGACGGTGAGTAATGGGCTAGCTCACCGTCCGTCCGTCTCATGACGACAGGCCGTGTCGACGGCGCGTACGTGTTCCACGCGCGCCTCAAGGAGATGTCAGCAAACCAGAAGGGGTCCGAAAGGGCCGATGCCTGCCAGGGCTGCGGGTTGTTCGAAAGAGATACCGCGGCCCTGGAACACAAAGGGCGAACAAGGAACAAGGGGGCTCCCATACAAAAAAGTCATTTTTTTTTCCCCGTTTTTATAAATAACTAGCTGTACCCAGCATGCGTTGCAATGCACTTTTTACTACCCACCTACCCTATCCGACCTACCTACCCTATCCTACCTACCCTACCCTACGCTACCTACCTACCTACTCTACCCTACCCTACCCTACCCTTACTACCTACCCTACCCTACCTACCTACCCTACCCTACCTACCTACCCTACCCTACCCTACCTACCTACCCTACCCTACCTACCTACCCTACCCTACCTACCTACCCTACCCTTCCTACCTACCTACCTTACCCTACCTACCTACCCTACCCTACCTACCTACCCTACCTACCTACCCTACCCTACCTACCTACCCTACCCTACCTACCTACCCTACCCTACCTACCTACCCTACCCTACCTACCTACCCTACCCTACCTACCTACCCTACCCTACCCTACCTACCTACCCTACCTACCTACCCTACCCTACCCTACCTACCTACCCTACCTACCTACCCTACCCTACCGTATCCTATGTCCGTCTCCTGGTTCTAAACTACCTCCCTGCCAATTTTCAGCTAAATCGGTTCAGCCGTTCTTGAGTTATAAGTGAAGTAACTAACACGACCTTCTTTTATATATATAGATAGATGGTACCGGCGGCCGGTGGCTGGTTTTTATTTATGTATCTATTTCATCATCATCATCATTTTACTATCCCAATTTATTTGGGGTCGGCGCAGCATGCCTTCTTCTTCCGTACTATATAACTCGTCATCTCTTCAGACACCTCCTTTCTTGCCATATCATCCTTCACACAGTCCATCCACTGTTTCTTTGATTTTCCTCTGCTCATATACCCGTCCACATTTATGTATCTACTTACATCTACCATAACGGGCTAACCCAATGCGATACTTGCACCTTAATTAATCCTTACTTTAATTGATACTTATATCTATAACTATTAACAAACAATACATTTCTTGTGAATTCGCCCATAGACCAACGGAATAAGTCTGTTCCACTTACTCGCTATGGGGTTGAGCGTGTGGAGTGCACGCGTCAGTGGCGCTTCCCGTCCGAGTTCGAATAGCAGTCGTGGCTGCCAAAATGTGTGCTGTATTAAAGTGACGCAAATATAAATATAGATCGCAAATAGTAGGTACCCTTAATTGTCAAAGCTTCTATATAGTAGGTAATTAATTGACAGTCCAATACGGCACCATCTATAGAGCTGACAACGACAGAAATAACCTGAACAATCTCTATTGGCAATTATTTCATGAATAGTTATATGAAATGGTTTTGATAAGGTGGTATACTAAGCAATTTTGTTCCTTTGTGTGTCACATTGAGAGTGTGTTACAGACTATCAAACTGGATGACATTCTTCATGAAGACAACACAATAATCACGAAAAAAAAAAGTATTTCTGTGATATTGCGTTGTTGTACTAAACTACGAAAAGGATTTTAATGAGTTTTAAAAATCATTACTTAAGGGCGTTTAAAGGCCGACGCCGACGGCGCGTTCGTGTTCCACGCGCGCCTCAAGGAGATGTCAGCAAACCGGAAGGGGTCCGAGAGGGCCGATGCCTGCCAGGGCTGCGGGACTGTTCGAAAGAGATACCGTGGCCCTGGAACATACAAAGGCTAAGAAGGAACTTGGATGGGTTTTAGTCAGTACATGTCTGACACTCCCTCCCGCTCCGCCTAGAGCGGGAGGGGGTCATTTGATGATTTCCCATCCTAAAAAAGAAAAGGGCGTTAAAAAAGTGTGATTCTATAGAACCTTTGGGTTTGAAAACTCATGAACACGATGCTGATGTGCTGATTGGGTCCAGTTTCAATGGTAAAGTTTGTTTAAAGTAACTGTATTTCTAAGGGCCGGTTTTTCAATCACCTGTTAACTTTTATACGACTTATAATTTTAATAGTTTTTGTAGGATACTCTGTCCAAACGTTAGATTTATTCTTCAGGTAGAAGTTATAACACATTCTTAAAACTACAAAGTTTTGTAAAAACTTCCCAAAACCTTAAAATTACTCCCAGCATTGTTTTGGGACAAGATATTAACTTAAGTTCCATTAAGTTAGAACTTAACACCTTCCGAAACACTGTCTTTTGGGGTACACCTATCATGTAGCTGTTAATCACCGAATTGGGCCCAAGAGGTTCCAATTTTGTTATCAGGGCCTTTAGCTGGGACATAATCTCTAGACCAAGAACCCATCTAATGAATTACAGCCAGCGTAGCAAGAGCTCCCTCATCCCCCGCATTCTCGATCATTGTCTTGTACAAAATCTCACATGTGTTATCAAAAGGGGTTCTATTAAAATTGGTAGGTTCGTTAACAAACTTAATAATTCAATTTAAATTAATGTTAGTACGGTTATTGCTGGAACTATCGGCATGACCTGTCGTAATGGACGCATAAATAATGTTGTACAACTGCGCATTATTCTGTGAAACAATGGCTAATTCCGTGTGAACATGCTGCGACTTTTTATTTGCGATGTTCATTTTGTCAGTTTACTGCAGTGAGCGCGAATATTTCACTTATCCGACTTTGCATTTAATTTTTTGTTACTTCGTATAAATTGTTTAAGTTAATAAAATGAGTGTATTCTGCTATTTGTTTTATTAGCATTTTCTCGTGTTTGCTGGCAATACGAGTTTGTATGGCTTGCTTATAAACAAATATGACAACAGAACTGAATTTCAGATTCAAATCACTGATCGAATTATAAGTTCATTTTTGTGCGTTAACAGCAAAACTTGAGGATCCACTTTTCCTATGTAGTTTAATGCCTAAGACGCTATCTACCCAATTCTTGCATAGTACGTAAGTCAAAGAGTAATTTCAAACTTTAGGGCAAAATAAACTACATTCTGGTTTAAGAACTTTATTATACCTCATCAAGAATTAACAATAATTCACTTACTGAGAAACTAAATTTGCATGTAAACCACGTTCAGTTTCATAGATAAAATTCACTCTTATTGTGCCGGAGTTTTGTTTCAGCCGTAGTAAGTAATTATTCTACTAACTGTGTGCCTATGTTAGCTTAAAATTAGCAGTAGTAAAGAGCGCTTTGTGACGGGACTCGTCCAAGTAATTACTAACACTACCTACTCCTAATTCTACCATTCGTAAAACATTGCCAGTCAGTGTTTACAGGAGTAAATGGAGATTTAAACTTTAACCCGTCAGTTACGAAACGGTTTGATTCTGAGGTTGGCCGAAAACTGAAGTTGAAACTGAAAAATGAAGTTTTTAAATCTGGATTTGTGTCTGATGTGTAGTAACATACTCGTTCTGATCCAAATCTACATCCACATATATGTTAAGTTGTTATTTTATAAGATTTGAATTAGTTGTAGAAACAAATTCATTCTTGACAATTCATTTTCTTGTCATATCAGTATTTTTTGAAGAGAGATTTTTTTCTCTACAAGGGAATGTTCATTGACTGTTATCTACGAGTTTATTAAGACCAACATCAAAGTATTTTATTTTACAAAGGCCTACATGGGCACTTATAAAACGTCGACAAAAGGTTGGGTTTGGTCGTTTCCTATGGAGAAGAACCGGCAAGAAACTCCATGGTTACTCTTTTAAAATCATTTGGTTTTGCAATATATGAAGTTTGATTGATTGATTGGCATAAATATAACTAAAACTGTGTAAATCAGCTCAAGCAACTTATTGCTGCGAATACAAGCGACACCAGAAGTGACGTCTACAGGATCCCATCTCGTTATGCGCAAAGTTTACTACTGATGTTATTCAATCGACGCATACTTATCTTTGCAGTCTCGATGTATGCGAGAAAATACACAATTCCTGTTTGTATACAAAATTAACTTCATCCAATGAATTCCGCCATCATGTCAATACCCGTTTGTAAATACTAAACTATTACCGCAAACTGGAATTAGCAACTCCATATTGATGTTTAGAGAATAACTAGGAGTTGGAACAACAAACGGAATAACAATGTCAGTACAAGCCCCACAGTAGTTTGATTTGTTGTGGGATCATACTGTAGGATGAAGGGAACTAACATTGTGTTGCGAAGATGGAATTGAAGGAAAACATTGCCTTAAATAGACAACGGTTGTATTTTAAGAAGAGGTGGGCAGATATGTTTAACTGTCTCACATTTCATCAAATGTACTCGGCTGAGAATAGCCTGCAAGAAAACCAATAATACTTTGTCAGACTCATAGAAACTTATCGAAACTCGGCAGTTAGTTGACTATCATTGATAGAATATCGACTATACAGGATGTAACGAAAAGGGTATATACACATACTTAAGCGTGTGCTATAGACCATCAAACTGAACATGTTTCTCCTTCGGACAAACATCGTAATAGCGAAAAAATGATCTGTTGCCCCATACAAAATTTAAATACCTATTAAACCCAAATGTATGGTGCAACTGATATTTTTTTCGCTTTTACGATTTTTGTCCGATGGAGAAACATGTTCAGTTTGATGGTCTGCAGCACACCCTTAAGTATGTATAGTATATTATACCCTTTCCGTTACATCCTGTATAGTCGATATTCTATCAATGATAGTCAACTAACTGCCGAGTTTCGATAAGTTTCTATGAGTCTGACAAAGTATTATTGGTTTTCTTGCAGGCTATTCTCAGCCGAGTATCGTCGATAGAATATCGACTTTCGTTGCTGACCGTACTATCATCACGGCAAGATGCTCTGAAATGAGTCCTCTGGGCCACCGCATGTCTATACTGCAACTCCGCGTGTTTGTGCGGGGAAATCTGCATGATGATGCAGATCTGCACTATCGCACCTAAACGCGTGGCTCCGTCGCCACGCACCCCGCAGCGTAGCGCGGGGCAGTTTGTGTTTCGCTTTATCGATGATTTAATAATTTTTATTCTAGCCCGTAAGCTCAATGGTTTCACACTGTTAAAGTCGATGTTCAAACCAAAACACAACGATGCAGCTAAAAACATGTTTAAATGTAAACCATTAACAATACAACATATAATTGACGGAATTTCCCCAACGCTATAGTAATCGAAATATGTCATCATCTATCTTTACCATTACAGTATTAATAGTGCCCCAAATATGGTAATATCAGGTTAATTAAATCAAAAAGCATATATCAATTGTGTGAAATATGCAAATACGTCAATTGATAACGTAAAAGGCGCCACAATTCACCCCTATCTATTAATTAAACTTATTAAAATGGACAAATTCAATTGGATTTTCATGAAAGGCTGAATTATGTTGATTTTCGTCTGATACAGTAAGTTCGGCGTATTTAAATCAGCGGCCATTGTTTGAGCATCCAGTTTCTCTGTTTAAGAGAGATATTATTTATTGGGCACACGTGATCATGCAAGGACAGAATCCGGATTTTAATTTTGTTACAATGCTGCAAACACATGTACATAGCTACGTTTGTACCACTCAATATTTCGGGAGGTTTGCCCTCGGAGGAATGGTGGCTAGGGCTTTCCTGCAAGTTAAACTGTGGTTAACATTGGCATAGCAAGACACCTCAATATTACTATGAAATAAACTATGTAGTTTTTTTTATTGTCTGTGAGATTGGGTTGTTCTGCTAAACTACGCAATATTTTGAATTGATAAGTAATTCTGGAATGTGTTCCAGCAAAAAACGTTTACTTTAAACGGCACGAAAAAAGAAATTTCAATGGTTTATCATGACTGTGTTACTGAACTCTGAAGTTTACAAGCCAGTGTAGGTATAGTAGCCATACATACGTCTTGAATGATGGGCATTTTCCTAACACACTTAAACAACAAAAATTGAAAACTGTGCACAAATTCTCACTGCTTTCTCAAATTCTCACAAATTGCAAGCTCCCTGCCAAAACGAAAAGAGCACAAAAATGCAAATACAATAACGAAAAACAAAAGAAAATTGAGCATAAATTTTCCGACAATGAAAACGGCAAAGCCATCGGATGCCTGAATAGCTTGCCAGTGGATTTTTAATATCTACCTCCAATCTCTGGAACGATTACCTGCCAATAGAATTATTCTTTCTCTCAAAATAAAAGTCTCTTCCCTTCATTTCCATGGAAAGCGATCTGACTCGGTGCCGTTTATTGAATCCAAATCACATCGGCTGGGACAAAGAACTTCACAACATTTCACGGTTTTTGTAATAAAAATAGTTTTCGTAAACCAGTCGAGCGTTTATTGGTTCTACTGTCAGGTTCATTGTGAAAAATTTGAATAGGTATATATGGTAGTCTTAAAAAACCTTAGCTTACCAAAAGAGTTTTTATTTTCTCTTAGAACGTGTTTTTAGTTGCTAAGTAGTAGTTTGGTGTAATTATACTATATTATGTGCGTGTGTGTTCTCAGATGAACTTGCAACGTGCCAAATAGAGAAGTGTGTTATCAGTATTGAGATGCTTAATTACTATCAAAGTCCTGTCCTTGTATAGCGACCCCGCCGCAAGAATTGAGGGTTGTACAAAATGTGCCAATCAAAAGTGCAGAATGAGGAAGTTTTCGTAATCAAAAAAGTGCTTTTTAGCAGCCGTAACTCAGTCACGGTGGAAGAATTCCAGTTTAATTTATGCGTAATACGCATTATGCTTATGATAATATGCACAATATTGTTTCTCAGAGCGATCATTCTTTCCTATAGGCTTAAACATTTTTAAGTTTGCCATTCATTCTTTCTTCTAATCTCTCGTTAAGGAAAACTATATTTTATTTATGTCAGCCTATTCTGTCTCACTGCTGGGCAAAGGCCCCCATGGCTTTCCAATTTTCCTTCACATTTGCCTTCTCCGAACAATCCTGGCGCAAGAAACGCAGGCGTGACGTACTCCAGCGTTTCTTGCGCCTGCTTCAGCTGCGAAAAAGAAAACTATAAAAAGAAATTTTCATTATCGGCGTAATTTTTCAGTTACGGTACGTTATAACTTATCGAGTAAAGTTATGTAACACTTAAACCCTGAAAATTTATGGTAAATGAGAATTTTATTTTAGTCAAGTAGCGTTGTTCGCGTTTGTTGTTAAGGGGTTCATGTTTTTATTAATGTTTTTTTTAATAGTTTCTCTGCCTCATTGGTCTAGTGTTACAAGTGAGCATGAGGTTCGGGGTTCAATTCCCGGGTTGAGCTAAGAAGTGTTATTAATTTTTCCATCAGGATTTTTTCCACAGAATCTGGATTTATTCCCAGTTGATTGTTATAGACTCGCCCCTTATTAAATACTAGCTTATGCCCGCGACGTCGCCCGCGTGGAGTTCGATAATTGTCCCACGGGAACATACTATCGGGATAAAAAGAGTGTCTATGTGTTAATCCAGGTTATAAACTACCCGTGTGCCAAATTTCATCCAAATCCATTCAGTAGTTTTTGCGTGAAAGAGTAACAAACATCCATCCATCCATCCTCACAAACTTTCGCATTTATAATAAATTAGTAGGATGATTGTTATACACTCGCCCCTTATTAAGTAAGACTTAAAACATAACTGGCAAAATGTGAGTGTACAATTAAGTACGCTTCAGCGTAACCCTTGGTGGATTACAGGCATGATGAAATATATATGAATGTATGTAAGGTTTTTATCATAGTATTTTTATTTTACAGGCATTCGTTCTGCCACGACCTCACTGGATGCCAAGCAATGATGCGGTCAACGACACACGCTTGAAAATTGCAATACAAAATACCAAATACAATGTGTAACTTGTCGTGGACTCGGAGAAAACGTCCGAACTCAGTTCAATCCACTTATGCTCGTCGTGCGCGAGGCGACTAGAACCTTATCGAATAAAGTTGTTGACCTATCCAATTACTGTATGGTGTGTACGTACCTTAACTTGTATTGACAGGAGTGGACGAAACGAAATAGGCTAGGGGAAGGTCTTTAGAATTTGGTTCTTGCATCTAAAAGTAAAGGTTATCCAAGCCCTAAAGTGATTATAAACCAGAACATGACATGCTTCATTGGTCTTGTGGTCACAAGAGCGACTGTTTAGCATGAGGTTCTGGATTTGATTCCCAGGTTGAGCTATGTTATAGGGTTTTTCCATTAAGTATTTCTCAGTAGTAGCCACGGAGTCTAGACGTGTGGCGGCTTGATGGCAATAGGCTCACATCCTATTCTATGAGACTTCAATGGCAATGTTGATGGTCTATGAGGTACACCTATGCCTAGCCTTAAGGGTTTATAAGCCTCATGATATGTTAGATAAGTCTGGAAAATCCTCGTGTATTTGGGATTTGGCTGGGGTTAACAAACAATAGCGAATAAGTGGGGCTTAAAGCTGCACATTGTGGGATAACGGTATACGTCTATTCATCCATTTCAGCCGAAAGACGTCCACTGCTGGACATAGGCGTCCCCCAAGTGTCGCCACATTAACCTAATAATTAAAAATTCCAAAGACGGATAACCGGTATGTCTTTGGAAAATCGAAGGTTAGTAGCATATACCAAGCAACATGCCATCCATGTGGTGTACTCCACCATTATTTGTTCACAAAAAAGATGCCTTAGACCCAACACTAAAAACATTGGCTCATTATTTAGGAAGCTCAAACCGTAGTTACCGCCCAAGGCCTGTCAACAAACTTCAATAACAAGGCAAACCATAAAAAAGACCTAACAAACTAAACATTAATAAACCAAATAAGCCCAGAACACAGCAAGGTCACAATAACAAATCTCTAACTCTCTATTGACACAGAGGGGAACACAGTATTTGCATAGAACAACAAACAGGACCTATCCTGTCGTAATTACATGTCAAACTGTGAAACGAGAACTAAAACAATTACTGTTGGTCTCTGTGTAAGTCAGGAATTATGAGAAATTGGGCCGTTTACATAGTGGCTGTGGTTGGTCATGCATGGCTCGAGGAATTGTATGAGTTTTGTAGTTTTATGAAATGGAATTCTGTGGACTGAGAACGAGACGTAAATAGCGTTCTGTTCTGCACGCGTAGCATGCTCACTGTAGAAACGAGTTTTGTCTGCGGAAGAATCGACATAATGACAGATAGACAATGACAAAGTGTTTGTCGATTCTTCCTTCGATATAGCCCGTTTCTACGGCGATCATGCTACGCGTGCTGGTGTAGTAAATTTTATATTCAATGAAAAATTAAAATGTTGAACAGTGTTGAACTAGTTTTCAGTTTTCATTGCTTCACATCATGCGAGTTGCAGCCAAACGCAAGCCTATTAAGTCAAAAAATCTATTTTTTTTTCCATTCATTTGTTAAATCGGTACAAGTCGTTTAACTTACAATCGAATATCATTTTGCTTTAACCAGCAGGTGTCTATACTCGTCTGCGTTTATATAATCCATTGCACTCAATTGCAACAATTTTACAACAGTACAGGAATTATTGTAACCGGTTGAGTACTTACTGCAAACAAATAATTTTACTGTATACTGTAGAGTACTAAACAAATAATTTTACTCTATCTGACCCCAGAAATGATTATTATAAAAATATGATTTCTCTATTTGCATCAGATTTTGTTAACAATTTCAAAGGTTTTTTTTTTTTAGCTCGGAATCCTAGTCCTTTTTTTACTGAACTCTACGCGAACTACCGAAAAGAATTCCTGATAAAATTAATTTACATTTTCAATAATATGGCCCAGAATGCCTAAATTACTAATTAAGTTATTATTAAATTTGTTAAAATTAGTTGATGATTTTTGTCTAGAGTTTATCTGTTTTTTTAATGGTGTGTAGGACTCGAAAACAACGAGTTTTTGTTTTAGGTACACGTAAACTTAAAGTAAGACACATAACAACATGAAACGTTATTAAAACTTAAGACACTGAATAATCCTATTACACATAAATAAACATGTAGGTCTAGATACTCTTTCTACAGAAAATGTAAAATTAATTTAAGTTTGTTTTGTTTACAGTATGTTCTAGCTTGAACACAAGAGTTGAAAAATAATATCAATCAAGTCTAAAATTATAATATTTTTTCTGAAAAACATAATCAAAGAGTATGTTTTTTGCATTCGTATGAGTAATTGGGTTTCCAAAAATGTCTGTATGAAATAAGACCTTTTGGAAGGAAAGATTTGAATCACCGTCATCACGCTAAGTGTGCGTGTAGTGAGAATTTCACAATAATGCCATTTTCCTTTTTACATGCTCTGCCATATAGCTTCTTTATAATATTTTGAAAATCTTAGGATATTAAGCGATTTTCAACCAAAATAAAGTCAAAGTCAAAGTCAAAGCATTTATTTCAATTAGACCATTACAGGCACTTTTGAAAGTAAAAAAAAAACAAAATAAAACGCGAAGCTACAGTCCCAGTCACAAGGCATAATAACTTATGAAAGTACTGTAGTTGCCCATTCCGTAGCGTAGATCTCTATGGAGAAGAACGGGCAAGAAACTCCATGGACACTCTTTTAAATCCAAATATGTTACAAAATCTTGGTTACATCATTCATGTTAAGAATTACAAATATGTGAGAACAATGTAGAAATACGGGCAAGTTAAGAGCGTCCAGAGTAAAAGATTAAATCAGTAATTAAAAATAAAGTAATTAAAATAAACCGTGGCAGCTAAGAGATGACCAGTCACAACTGACAGCGCCCGTTCAATATCAACTCGATACAGAAATTGACGAACTCAAAATTAAAACGTCCGCTAATCCGTCAAGTCGCCAGCAAATCCTTAACAGCTAATTCTCTGGCGACTGTTAAAGCTAGTTTCGTTGAAACAATTACCCTGGGACCACAGAATAGATAGATGCAGAAGGTTACCAAAATACAACGAACAAGTTAAAATGACCTTTTTTTACGATTTGTATATCCACGATTGGTATCCACTGCCCTGGGGAGAGCGGAGGGGTCTGTCAGACTCGTACTGACTAATACCACACCGGTGTTCCCTCGCACACTTGCGTCGGGGGGCAGCGGGATATAATACGACTTCCGCTGGCCCGGACGAGTGCCCTCTAGGCCTGTGGGGGCCTCGTCCCGGGGGGGAGTGAGGTGAACTATATACAATAATTGCGACGGAGCCATCGATATCCTCTACCCAGTCAGGGCAAGCTGGGACGAAGTACGGCTCCGCCACTACGACCACACCGATCGACCGCTCTGCCATGGTTTGAAGAACCGAGTCCTGCGCACCAGTGCAGTTCAGGTTAGCCTGGAAGAGAGAATGACGGACCGGGTCCATATTAGTCCGTGATCATTATCGCCCCCTGTGACGGCTCCTCTGGTCGCACCTTATATGAATATTTGCCACAGGCAGTTACATTCCCCGAAGAATAAGAATATATTCCCATTCTTTGGGGAACGGTACTTTCCGCGCCCAGGGTGCACCGGCCCAGCAGCTGCTGTTCCCTCCAAACGTATCGAGATGGGCCAGCAGCCGCCAGGCACACGAGGAGTTTTTCTGACCCAGCACACCCGATGCAGTGAACCCAACTTACTCTAACCTAGTCGGACCTGATAAAACAGATGATGCCGACATTTTTGTCGGGGATCTTTTGTCACTGGTCAGCTGTCATTTAGAGTAAACAGTAAGAACTGACAGCAAGGCGAAGAAAAATTGCCCATTCGACCACCTACTGGATAAAACGATGCCCAATACTGGTTCTTCGACTTTCAGGCTTATAACTAATATCGTAACGACTGCCACTTTTCTACTAATGACAGCCGAAACCATCTGTCCATCACATCTATCACATGACGTGCTTTTCGAGTTACAGAGGGTTCTTGATAATGGACGGTCCCACATGGACCTACCTTGGCAAGCGACGTGTGCGGCAGTTATTATTTAGCCAAAAGATCTACCTCGAACGACAAAACTTTCGACGTGTACGTACAGTCACGAGCACCAATATGTATACCACTATCTATTCCTAAATTTAGAAGTGATTTTCGCGATTAAAAACGATTGTAACTTTGGGATAGGATCTTTTTCATAATAATGCGAATTTCAAAATACGTACATGAAGTTTTATTCAGAACAGTACGAAAGAATCTTTATTAAAACTATTAAAAGTTGATAAGTGTTTACGTATTGGTGCTCGTGACGGTACGGTGAAATCAATCGAACCTCATTGCATTCGCGATTGAGCTTGTCACTCGCTTTCTGAGCGAGCGGACACTTAGACACGTTCGTTGTGTGAAGCTGACTTTCTGCGCCTATCTATTCTGTGTCGAGACGTTGTCGGAACAAGTTAGAGCTTTGATTAAACCGAGACCAGGGCTCGCACCTCGTCAGTACTTTGTAACTGACAGCCCGGAACATTGCTTCGGGTTGTTATGAAAAATTGTTTATATAAAATTCTTATACGTTTGGGGTTGATTAGATTTTTTTATGTTGAAGGTTGCTTGTTGTTGGATGTGAAAGAGCATTCATTCCAATTGTTTTGATGAGCTGGAATAGTTTTGCTACATTATGTAAGCCATCCTAAAGTACTACAAGGTATGTTTCGTAAAATGTTAAAGTGCTACAGATTTTTTGGCTAACCAAGGATTAAAAAAAAACTTTTTCGAAATATTAAAAACTCTTCAACAATTACAAGACATAAAATATGAAACCACCCCACCTTAAATAATCTGTGAAATTCGACAGCCAACTATAAATCCGGACCAAGGTACAGCTCAAATTCAAGGTCCCTTAATTAAAGGTCTGACCCTCACTCAGTTCAGCTTTAATCTTCATAGCAGTGCTAATAAACTCACATAGTTTCGAACGTTATAACGAAAGCTTCAGTAAAATTGTAGACTGACCCTTCAGTTATGGGCAATAAAAATTCTATTGCCTTGATTTGACTTGGTAATAGTGATGTAAATGCTTGGAGTTTCTATAGTGGTTTGGATTGATGAAATACTGGATTTTAGAGAGTGTTATCTTTACATAACATTAGGTACATTACGCCTGCAATCCCCTTAGGACCTAATAGACACCCTGTAACAAACGTGCTTGTTCCTCGTGATAAAAATAAGTAAACAGATTTGTACATTAAAAATTTAGAAGGGGAAAATGAATTTAATAGATGATGAGAAAAATACAATAAATTACCAAAAACCTGCTATATTATACACACTATTAGAGTCTTTAAAAGGCACACTGTAGATGATGACCGATCAGCTTGGCAGAAAAGGCGAGATCTGGCAACCGGGGTAGTGCAGAAGGACGGTCGCCAGAACAGTACGTCAAGGTTGCTATGCGAGATGAGCGCACACAGAAACGTAGATCAGCTCTGAAGATCAGCAGAAGTGGTCCCAGGAGTCTTTAGTGGGATCTCCTGGGCAGTGATGACACGTCGTAGATGATGAAGAGTATCCGATAATGAATTTTAAAAATGTAACAAACTTGCTTGTTCCTATAGAAAAAAGGAAATAAGCAGACTTGTATACATTAAAAAGGTTAGAAGGGGAAAATTGATATATTATTAAATGACATAAAAAATACAAAAAATAATAAAAAAGTGGAGGGCAGGTTAGCCTGGCACTGGGGCTCGGTACGTGTCTGCTGGTGGGTCCTGCCAAGCCGCCCTGCATCAAGTTCGTCGTGGTCAAGCTTCATGCACAGCAGTCGTCGAACGAGGCAGATCCTGATTCAGTCAGTGATTTTTATTAGCGTTTTATTTTTATAATTATATCAGCAACTTGAGTAGTGCCTTGAGTTCAAAGAGAGATTAGAAGGTAGATTCAGACACGGAAACCAAAATATATTATTCTTTAAACTTTAAAGGTATAGTACGAAATTTAGCAGTAAAAACTAAAAGTATAACATAATTCGTAGAAGGTGAACAGAAAGCGTCGCGTCAGACCTCGTAGAAGATGGCGGACGAGATCTAGACAAACGAAAACGCTGGATCGGAAGAGCTGTTAATCATAGGGAGAAGATCTTTCCCAGCAACGAGATGATGTAGACTAACATTTACAGCAATAACGTAATTTATCATACAATGCTTGTTATTTTGACGACACGGTTGGCGCAGTGGCTGAGCGATCGACTGCTGCGCTGCGTGTCGCGGGTTCGATCCCCGCACGAAACAAATATTTGTATGGCCTACAGATAGTTGTTCCGGGTCTGGCTGTTTGTGTATGTGAGTTTAAATGTTTGTAAACGCACCCACGATACAGGAGAAATTCCTAGTGTGGGTCAACGTTTTAAAAAAAAAAAAAAAAAATGGTCGTCCCAGTAAATACACTAGTCATAATTAAATCTCAAGTGGAAAGGCCAAGTTACTGCACAATTTATTCTTGACAAACGCACTTCAACCTGCGTTGTTGATGAAATAACAAAGCTGTCAGTGTAATCTTTTTTAATGTACGTTGTATAAAGAAGGGAGAAATATGGCCGGGAGGTTAGTACTTCTTTGACTGAACTTGCATTAGTCTCGGCTAAAAATGGAGCTGTTTGACATCTCGTGGCAAAGATTGCGCGTTTAATCCAGACTCGACGCCAAATTATTTTATACTACTTTTTGCTCACAGCTTTGCTTGCGTTTTCGACGGAAATTAACCCATAGTTTTAAATGTGGCTTATGACACTCGAAGATAATGTAGCGTCCCGTGAGTAATAGCTATTTTTGCAACTGCTACGTTATGGACGGTCTTTTAATACGAGTGCCATTTTTCGGTACAATCGTAGCGCGTACCGAAATAGGTGGACACGAGTTATTAAAAGACCAATAACGTACAGTTGCATACAAGATTTTATCTATGAAGGAAGGAATAAAACACAGATATAGACAAATAAGTATGTTTAAAAGAAACTTAACTACACACTGACTATTGTTTATTTATATGTAGTCTTTATTAGGTATAAGGCAAAGATCTTGTAGCCTCAACAGCCAAATAGTATACGATACTTTTGTTCTAAACTTGTTCCATTTTTAAAAACATCATTTACATTGTCTCGATTTCGAAGTAATATTATAGGTACCTGGCTGTATGTTCAGAATGTCTTTGGTTGAATTTTAGAATTTATGAAGATTTGCATAATGCAACCCGATGTCGTTATGGGTATCTTAATGAAACCGCTGTCAATTTTGTACTTAGAACGTAACGAAACCAAAGTAGATAAAAGATTTTTTGGAATCGGATCAGTTGTTTCTAAGATTTTCCCTCACATAGAAACTTACATCTTTTTTTTTGGAGAATTCTGCTAAAATAAAGCCTGTATCATTTATTTCGAGTATCGTTGTTACCCAACTTCTCAAACAAAACCTGCTAAGTCCTAACTGCATGTCAACGACTAAGGCAATCCCACTAAAACTCTCAGAATATAACCACAAAAAGTTCCACCGTCAAACATTACGGGAAGAACGCTTCCATTCCGATGTTTAGTTTTCTTTAGCTGCCGTTCTTAGCAAACTCGTTTCAAAAGTTCCCCTAGAATCCTACTGTTGGCAATTTTACACATTTCACAGAGGCTCAATACGGTCCAATAAAGGCGGGAAAGAGAACAGCCGCTAGATTCAGGTGAGGTTTTAGTGGCGAATTTTTAAAACGACTAGGTTTTTTTTTATTTGGTCTCTCGGTTTGATTTCGGGCTTTCAGTGATCTGTGAAAGGTTTCGATA
The DNA here is from genome assembly GCA_963082945.1 of Cerastis leucographa. Lineage (NCBI taxonomy): Eukaryota > Metazoa > Arthropoda > Insecta > Lepidoptera > Noctuidae > Cerastis > Cerastis leucographa. The sequence continues at coordinate 2,380,109 of OY720381.1, read as the reverse complement.
AAAAAAGTATTACTTCATTTTGTCCCGTGTTCGAATATAAGCGGCCATTACGTAGAAATGTGATCATAACGTTTATTTTATTTGGCTAGAGGAAAGGAGGCCATGGTTTTCTAAACAAACGATCGTGACGAGCGGTTATTTGCGCGGCGTATCTATTGGGGCACGGCCTTCTTTCATTGGCCCCTAGCGTAGTAGCTTATTTAAAAGTTCATGGAATTTAAACGTGAGAGAACTAAATATGCCAAGTCTTAGACACTTTTTCTATTTAATAAGACCTACTTTTCAGAACAGGTTTAAATAAATTCTAAAGTACGAACTCCTAACTACTGACTATTGTATGGTATTAATCGTTCGCGAGGGAACGCTGTTGCATAACTTGTGATATAAAAGGAAGTCATAGTTACTGTATCTTGTTTTTTATTATACCCCGGAGCGGAAACAGTTTTCCTTTTCGCGTTTACTTGATTATGTAATAAAAAAACTGAAAAATAGAGCTAGGCAGAAGAAAAGTTTAACAGTGCGAAATATTGCCAAGTCTTAAAACATTTTTCGGAAAATTGATATAAAAGAAAAAAAAGATGTAAATGTTGTTGGATTAGCTTTACTGCACGTAATATGAGTGGTGTGCTGTATGCGGCGTGCGGTAAGCGTTTTACTATGAGTAGCTTGCCGCTTTGCACATCTCCGCACAGCTTCAGAGTACACACCTTAACTTTACGCATCCCCGCATCGCACATTTCCGCTTGTCTCCGTTTTTTTTGTGTTTAGGCCCTTAACCGAAAACCTGTGTGCAATATTAGTTTAATACGTATAACGTTTATACGTTCAATTTTAATACGGTAATTACTTTTAGTACATTTCAAGGTTTTTTATTAGCGACATCTTTAAGATAAGTATGGTAACATCCTATGATTTAAAGATTTTCCTTAACAAATCCAAACAACGACTTTTCCTACAGTTTTTCCTGGAACATGAAATAAGATTAGAACGCATATTCCACGAGAATAATTTTTGCTTCCAGCCATTTTTGCTTTAAATCCAAAACATAATCTTTTAACATTTCTCTGATCTTTCGAGATATCCCTTAAGTTACACCTACGAGATTTGTGGTTTACAATGCTCCATACGGTGTACCGTTTCCCATGTTAAGCTTTATTATCCGATTTAGGAGCAAGCGGGAGAGGTTATGAATTATCAACACATTGGAGGTGGAATAGTTTTAGTTTAACCTCAACCATACTCGTGCGTGTGGGTAATCTAGAGTAGGTACGTATGTGTTAAGTGTCGTTGAATTAATCAACCTTATGACCTAACTCTGAGGTGCTGTTTAGTAATTGGTTGGAAATTGGAATTGTTTTAAAAAAAAATGCTTTATTAGTGAATAAAAACTCTTAAAGGTTGTTTCTTCTGTTTTCAAAAAAAGGTGGTAATACCGAATGTTTTTGCTGTTCTGGCGATGATCGCTGGACGATTGGACTGCCCTCATATCAAGCAGTGTGCAGTAGGCATATAGCCAGGGCATGTTAACAACCGATTTGACATTTTATTTTATTATATTTATTTTACCCAAATTTTTTAATTAAAATCAAAAAATCAAAAAATCAAAAAATCAAAATCAAAATATTTTTATTTCACATAGGCCTACATGGGCACTTGTAAAACGTCGACAAAAAGGTGCTCGGTTCGGGTTGGTCGTTTCCTATGGAGAAGAACCGGCAAGAAACTCCATGGTTACTCTTTTAAAATCATTTGGCTTTACAATTTTTCTATGTTACAGCATTGGCACTTATGTATGAGTGGACATCGTAGGCCCGACAATAAGTCGTTGCTTACTACAAAACGTAGAACAAGATAAAAAGTTACCAAGGATCTAGGAATCTATAAGGCCTACAATGTCCATACATTTACAAACAATCGGTAAATAAGAAAAAGAGTCTATACAAAAAAAAAAAAAAAAAAGATATTGCAAAAAGACTAAATTAAACAAGTGACACAAATGTTGTCATCCGTGCTGTAACTATTCTAAACAAAATGGTGTAATGATTAAGAAACTATTGTAAAACATCTGATTAAAAATAACGGAAAAAAAGTAAATAAAAATAAAAAATAAATAAAAAAAAAAAACAAAATAAAAATAAGATTGAGAATAGTTAGAGACATCCACACATTTGTGCCGTTTTATGAGCTACCAGGGAAGCCGCATGTGCGTAGGGGCTCAGGCCAAACTTCTCTATCTTCAACGTAGTCCTTAATTTTGTAATATGTATTTTTAATTAGGACACGTTTGATATAATTTTTAAACCTTCCATCGGTCAGTTCTGTAACTGACTTCGGCAACTTATTATAAAAGCGTATACTGTTTATAAGAAATGACTTGCTAGTTTTTGTTAATCTAAATTTTGGTATTACAATTTCGTGTTTACTGCGCGTGTTTATATTATGGAAGTCGCTTCTAATTTTGAAAAGTCCTCGGTTTTTGCGGACATATAAAATACATTCTAAAATATAGAGTGAAGGCAGAGTCAGCATATCGATTTCTTTAAATTTTTCTCTGAGGGACTCGCGAGGACCCATTTTATAGATGGCGCGGACTGCCCTCTTTTGCAGTATGAAAATTGATTCAACGTCTGCTGCCGATCCCCACAGCAGAATGCCATAGGACATAATACTATGGAAATAAGCGTAGTATACTAACCTAGCTGTGGCTACATCGGTTAACTGCCTTATTTTCCTAACTGCATAGGCAGCTGAGCTTAACCTTCCCGAAAGAGTTCTAATGTGCGCGCCCCACTGCAGTTTTGAATCGATAGTAATTAAATTTTATTTTTATTTAATTTTATTAATGTTCGATAATGTTTTATTTGACAGTTTGACTTGATTTTTTGACAATTTATTCTTGATTTGATGACATTGTATTTACTTTTATAATGCGATTTGTACTAAAGTTGTGTTTTGTAACTTGTGATTGTAATATGGTAGAGCCTGAAATAAATAGCTTTTTTAAAGAAAGTAAAAGTCTTTAAATTCAATAATTTAAAGGTTTTTTTCAAGCCGGCTAATATTGCTATGCCGGCTTGAAAAAACACGTTTGCTGCTACGTCTTATATCTTAAGTTAGATTTTGACGTTACTTACAGTCCAACTTAAACCTCAAAAAACACGGGTTAACCCCAAAGGGTTCCAAAGGTTATGTTTTTCTAACGAAATATTTCTAAAAGCATTTCAATTTCACTATCACTATACCCGCTACCTTATTCTTGGGTGAGTAGAATTGGGACGGTTCACCCGTTGGAACGCCAAAACTTTGCGCTAAAGGTGACATATGCACCTTAACAGCGCTAGAACTTATTGTGGTTTCCATTTACTGATTGGAAACGTTTGTACCTACTGTTTTGTTTTGAATTCTCGATGTATTGTGATGTTGGTTTTGAAGTACATAAAATATGATTTGTTTTCTTGGCTTTGCGCTTTTCATATTTGTCAAATATTTCGTTGGTTTTGTCATAAATTTTATTATATTCCTGATTTTTTGTTTTTATTATAAAACGGACTTTTTGTCTATCAGTTCATTGCTAATGCAACTTGGTATTAAATTTGCTAATTCAACTTAAGAAAAAAGATAATTGTATCAGCCTCAACTTACGTGGTGTTTTTCCACTCAAATCTGTGTGGTTTTTTCTTCAAAAGACCATCTCAGACACTTATCTGCATAGTCCTCATAAATGTGGTTTGGCTAAGATTATGTATGGAGCTTAAAAGAGACTGTGACCTCTGAGTTTGTTTCGGCGGTTTCTTCTCAGAGTAGTCAGATCTAGTTTAAATAAAAAACGACGTGTAAAAGTGCTGGTAAAAACCTATTTGCAAAAATAAACATCATTTCATTTGATCATTTAATTATGAAATACCTACACATAAGTGTTTTTATAGATCCTACTAATATTATAAATGCAAAAGTTTGTGAGGATGGACGCAATAACTACTGAATGGATGAAATTTTTTCACACAGGTAGTTGGATTAAGATATAGCATACTTTAAATCGCGTTAGTGCAATCCCGTGAGACGATTATCAAACTACACGCGGGCGAAGCAGCAAACATCAGCTAGTATTTTTATAAAGTGACAATCGACGCGTTTCTCATTTCAACAGTTTTGACATAAGGTTTTCGGTAAATTACGTCAATCGTTCTACGTTGCGTAGTAAGAAACGACTTATTTTCGGGCCTACACTGTCCTCTCAGACTTAAGTACTAACGCTGTAACATTCAAATATTGTAAAACTAAATAATTTTAAAAGAGTAACCATGGAGTTTCTTGCCGGTTCTTCTCCATAGGAAACGACCAACCCGAACCGTGCACCTTTTGTAGACGTTTTTTAAAGTGCCTCTATGGGCCAATTTTTTTTTTTTTGCATTCACTACCTTCCTGGATCCTCTTCTTAATTTTATCTTGTCGTAACAATAAATAACCACCCAGTAATACACCAACGGCATTAAAATATTACCAAACGCCGATCCAAGCTAAATAAAATTCTAGAGTGCAGGCTAACTACAACCTAAATTCCTAAACTATTTTCATTTTCCTTCACAATCGTCGCATTGGCTTGAACTTCTAACAATGTCCTCTATTTATTTCCGCCCGTTTTGTGGACCCGTGCCGTTTGTTCTTTACTTTAGACCTTTGTTTTACCAAGTTCCATTGTATTTGTTTTTCTGGTTTCCATTAGTATTGAGAAAGATTTTGTTGATAGAACTGGGTAGTTGTGTTTTTTATGACAAGACTTGTCGAATAAACGAGACATTTTGTCACTAAGTGTGCGTCATCTTGCGACTTTTGCTTATTTAGTGCCGCAAATCAAATGACTGACATTGATGTAAGAAATGGGATACTAAAGTCGTCTGCTGGCCTCATCTGGTTATTACTCAATTGATTGTGGGCCGAAATTACTATATTGTGTCAGAAAGAGTCGTGGCAGACTTCGTAGAAGATTGCAGGATCTAGTTTTTTTACTTTTGAAACATTTTGTCAAAACGATTTATGCTGTTCCAATACCAACAACCTACTGGTATTTGTTTTTTTTTTATCACACATTTATTGACTATTCCAAACGGTTTCCATTGTTTAAACTAATACCAAACAAAGTTCAAAGAAATAAGGTACAGTCAGTAAAAATGCTTTAGCTGAAAGCAGGGCTTGTTAACGTTACCAACTAACAAAATAATATCCGTTACTTAACGTTAATTCCAATGTGATTCCTTATTGACTTTACAAAAATATAACGTTAATTGATAACATTACCAGTAATTTAAAGTTAAATACAATTAACCTAATATACGAGAATAACGTTACTGTACTGTAAATTTAGCTAAAAACCGGTCACATTCAAGGTTGTGTGTGGTATGTGAGATGCTAAGTTGCTAACCATATACTGACTCCCCCAACCATGACCTAGCGACCCACGAAATGCGGCGTTCGCAAGGTTTGGCGCAATTAACGGTTATATAAATTAACGATAAAAATTTGCAAAAATAACGTTAACTCTATTAACGTTATTTTAATATTAACGGTAACACTGAAAAATGAAGGTAACGTTACGAAAATTTTACCGTTATTGAAAGCCCTGGCTGAAAGTGTGATGGGTGTGGGTGGGTGATTGCATCTTTTGTCAAATTCAACGTGAGTAGTTTTCCTTTTTTCCATAAATTTTTGGAGTAATTAAAAGAACCACATGGTCCACAACCATTAGCCGTGGATCTAAAGTAGTGGAAGTCATGATAAGAGGGCTCTGGCCCGTCATGTCATGCTGCAAGCTAACAGGAACAGTAATGTTTCTGTCTACATTGCGACTATGTTTATAAGATAGCAACAGAGTAGTTCAGGTGTTTTTTTTTCAAGGAACTTTTCCCTACTCTAGGAATTTCTCCTATATCGTGGGTGAGTTTACAATTACTTAAACTCACATACACAAACAGCCAGACCCGGAACAACTAGCTGTAGGCCACACAAATATTTGTTCCGTGCGGGGATCAAACCCGCGACACGCAGTGCAGCAGTCGATCGCTCAACCACTGCGTCAACCGTGTCGTCAAATTATATATATTCACCGAATATACTACCTTGCTACTAGTGGGTACTTTCAGAGATTCTCCAAAACATGTAAAGAAGCTCCTCAGAATGGTCGATTAGTTACATGTCATGCACAACACATGCATGACAAAGACGACTTTGAAGTGAGGTAAGATAGAGGTGTATCTACCTACAGTATATCCACATTTCAACTGTAATGTTTAAGTCGCATTTAACTAACTTGGAGTGAGCCTGTTCCCTTCGTCACGAGGCAGAAATACGGACTAAGCCGTGTTTGCCTAGGTTAGTCCGTGAATACGTGATAACATACTAAGTTTCCTCCGTACCTCGGAAAGCGCGCTAAGCTGTTGCTCTCATTCAAAGTCTGACCACCAATCTTATCGTTCTGTTGACTAAACCTAGCTGACTGATTTTTATAGTTGTGTCTTGAAATATTTAATCGTTATAGATGAATGTATAGGGTGTCTAGCAGGATTTTTTTGAAGTTCAATGATTGATTTATCATTACACGTTTGTTGCAAGGCTAGGGGACGCCGGAGACTAATCGTTTGAAGCGTAATCTTTGCGGGTTTGTTAGTAACTATGAATGCCGGGAGCGCACCGCTCGTTTGCGGTGGAACAATATTTGAAGTGTGGTGAATCGTTGATCTGTGCCATCCTCGGTATACTGCCGCCTGATTGGTGAGTTTTTGGTACCGCAATTGCAAGTGTTTCACTTTTCAAGTGTGTTGCAACAATAGGACTCATTTTCAGCAAGATAGGGCAACTTCACACATTGCCAGTCTCCATGTCTAATTTTCCCTGGAACATTAATAAGCAAGTACGGAGTAAATACCCTGGCCACGACGATTTTTTCTTGCGGTAACCCTTAAATCATAAGTGTACTGTAATAATCTCCCCACCATATTATTATCTGCCCTACAAGAAAATATCCGACTTGAAATTGCAGCTATCGCCCAAGTGCTTTGATCGCGCGGCATTGCCAATATGAGAGTTCGTTTACAAGAGTGTGTTGCGAGAAGTGGACGTCATTTGGATGAAATTATTTTTTAGAAATAAAATCCGCTAAGCCTTAGTAAGTTTTAAAAATTAAAATAAATGTTGTCTAATAATCGTTTGATCTTTATTTAATTTCAAAGTCAAAAAAAATCCCGCTAGACACCCTTTATACATATAGATATGATATTAGGTATATGTCTGTTGTTAAACCATGCTCAACTCCGTGAATTTCCATTTTTTTAAATAAAAGTGAAAAATAGTAAAAAACTTGGAAGTTGAATTTGGGCACTATGAGGAACAAGTTCACTATTTCGTCAACGGAGTATCAAATCTATTCCATAGTTCTTATAGTCGTCATAGTAGTATTGTTAGTTCAACTTATTCATTAATTTTATCCAACCAACGTTCGTCTAATTAGGTACGTAATAAGTTGGTCTTTCTGGCTTATTCACTTATAAATTAATTTCTGCTGACTGTTCTTACATTCTAGAATATTTTTGTACGACAGAATACAGAGCTACAATTTACTCGTAAAACCCTCATAACAATAAACATTAAAAGCAGCTAAAACTATGTATATCAGCCATCTTTATCTTACCTTGCAAATTACTGAAACAAAATAGAAACAGACAAAAGCCTTAAATTTATTAGAGGCATTAATTTATCCTAGTAGTGGAGACGGAAGGAAATTATTTTATTACAGCATTCTACGAGGTGGAATTATATAACTTGTATACTTGAGAATGGAATAAGGATTTTGCAGAAACTAAACGAAGCTTGTACTTGTGTTTCTGAAGTATCTCTCTAGTATAATGTATACTATACGTCGTAGTTTCTATTAGAATGCATTTTTTATTTAAATAAACAGCGGGTACCCTTCATGAGTTCACGCAAAACTATTGCAGGTGATATTTATTGATAAAAAGTATGAATATGTCCTTAACCGTGTACCTAAGTCGATTACAAAGAATAGGGCTCGTCACTCCTTTGTCCCTCAAGAGAGCTGGGAATGACCCAACTTATCCATTATCGAGGAATCGGAATGAGGTAGTCAGAAATAGCTTTATGTCCTTACGTAACAAATAATAAAAAGGCATTATTTACTTCGTTTCAGTTCGATTCAATAAGCTAAGTAGTTAATCAATGGTCTATACAAAATCATCATCCTCATTTCAGCCGAAAGACGTCCACTGCTGGACTTAGGCCTCCCCCAAGTGTCGCCACATTGACCGGTCCCGTGCGACGCGCATCCAGCGGATCCCCGCAACCTTTACCAGGTCATCGGTCCACCTAGTGGGAGGCCTTCCAACGCATCGTCTCCCGGTTCGCGGTCGCCATTCCAGAACTATACAAAATAGCAAAAGTTATTTCAAAACCATTTTGACACTATTTGGTCGTAATTCTAAACTTGTGAAACATTTTTTTATGCTAGTCTTTGATGCACCACGAAGCAGCAAGCAAACAACAAAACTTTACATTTCAAAACAGAAGTGGCAGTAGAATAAAACCGCACTATACCGGGATTTCGTAAAGTGGAAAATTTTCTTTAAAATTATGTCCCTCCACGCTTTACTAAGGTAATCTGCACATAAGTCTAGTGGCTGAAGTGTTAAAGTGTGCAATAACACAGCCAGCCGACAAAGCTCCACTATGCAAGACTCTTATTTCACTGTGAAATAAACCAGAAACCGCAGACTGGAATTTCATGGAGTAACGGTCTGAAGACTAAAAAAGTATGTGACCGTTTGGTATGAACACTATGTCTTACGAAATAAATAACTTTTTAGATCTATCTTCACAGAAAATAAATAAAACAAAAATATGCCTACAGCGCTTATGAAATGTGTTTACTAGGGGTGCAGTGTGACTCCATCTTGTACTCGTACGTCACAGAGCCACAGCGTCGTCTATCTGAGAAAAAAACAACACAAAACCTCGCGTTAATATCATTATCATTTTCAGCCAGTAGAAGTTCCAAGGACGTCGCTACATCGACTCACTTCTATAATGCTGACATCCAGTGGATTCCTGATTGTGATCTCCACTTGGTGTTCGTTCCATCTTGCATTCATATTGGGAATCAGAAAAATGAAAAGTTAGGAAAGTGACGTTTGATACAATACCCAACTTTTAATGGACGAGACTAACTACTACTTGTTGAACAAGACCTGACCGAGGCAAGAAATATACAGTTTTTAAATGGTTTAATTACTGATAAGAGATTTATAGAAAGTTTCAGTTAGCGTCATTTTTAGGGTTCCGTACCTCGAAAGGAAAAAACGGAACCCTTATAGGATCTTTTTGTTGTCCTTCCGTCTGTCTGTCTGTCAAGTCCCTTTTTCTCAGGAACTCGTGGAGGTATCAAGCATTAATATCAAATACTCAGGTCTACTGTCCCTTGAAGCTGTGAAAAGATCAAACTTCTAAACCAACGTAATCAAAAGAAACAGCAATTTAAGCCGCATATTTTCAAACTCGCAACTGCTCGCAAGGGAATCAAAACCTAAAGGGTATTTCCAGTCGACTTAGAATCATGAAATTTGGCATAAAGCAATGTTTTATAGCACATATAAAGGAAAAATTACGAAAACCTTAAATTTTTAGTTACATCACATATTTTTATTTATCTATCCTCTTCAGTAATTTTGGTTTGTAACCCTTGGTGCGTGAGTCCGACTCGCACTTGGCCGGTTTTTTATGTCTCACTAAACTCCAAACAGTCCACAAATTGCCAGAAAATTGCCTACCACCTGACGCTACATATAAGATCCCAATCACCTCCTATTGCAATCAATCTTTGTGATAAGTGGTCGGCCAGAACGATCTCACGTTTGGGCTCCATTTGCGAAAAGCTTTTAAGGGCTTCATCACAACTAGTCACTTCCTATGTATTCATGAGGGGAAGGCTTTATGTATGGACGAGGATTACGTGGACTGAGTAATTAGGGAGATATTAATGTTACGTTGGTAAGATTATGTTCATAAGATTGTGTTTATGGACATGTAATGTGGAGAGATAAAACGCATGTGACTAAAGAGTGGTAGATATGAATGTTGATAGATGGAGAGAGAGTGGTAGGCCAAAGAAATGATGATATGAAATAAAAACCGGCCAAATGCGAGTCGGACTCGCGCACCGAGAGTTCCGTACAAACCTGTAGGTATATAAGTAAAAGTTCAGTGATTTTGTTACAGCTTAAAGGTATTATAGAACTGAGTATTTGATATGAATTTCAATTTTATACCTCTACGCGTTCATGAGGAAAGGGGTAGTAAGTTTAAAATTCATTAAAAATTTACGGTTTTCGCCATTTTTCCTTTATCTGTGCTATAACACGTTGCTTCATACCAAATTTCAAGATTTTGAATTCACGGAAAGTACCCTGTAGGTTTTGATTCCCTTGCGAGTGTCGAAAATTTACAGAAATTTGCGGTATAAACGGCTGTATCTATTGATTGCGTTAGCTTAGAGGTTTGGGACAGTAGTTTGAGTATTTGATATAAATTTCAGCTTGATACCTCTACGCGTTCCTGAGAAAAGGGTCTTGACAGACAGACAGACGGACGGACAACAAAGTGATCCTATAAGGGTTCCGTTTTTCCTTTGCGAGGTACGGAACCCTAAAAAGAAGTAAATAATGCCGTGACGTCTGACAAGGGAGAATGGAAAAGAAAACGTGTTGCTCCGAGTATCCTAAGTAGAATGGGACAGGGGTAGGAAGATTATTGTTATTATTATAAGCCTATATTGTCCTACTGTAGTGCAAAAGCCTCCCTTCCTTCCTTCCACATTTCGCGATCTAGTGCGATTGTAAGCCAATCCTTAGAGAACGAGTCCAACTCATCCCGCCATCTCCATAATAGGAAGATTATGGTAAGATTATTTTTATAATTTTGTTCCTTATATTGACAGCCGATCTTCACTCGATTGTCTTAGGAAAAAGAGTTATTGTGGTATAAGATAGACATAGAGCAGTATAACTTCGTATCCTTAAAGCCTCGTTCACGACTGCAGCCGATACAACATATTATGTCGCGAACCGTATCATTTTTTTTTTCCATACATTGATTCCTAAGAGCTCCATAAGTTTAAGAGATAATTAAAAAAAAACTGTTCCCAGCGGCTCCAAAACAATATTGCGTATCATTAATTTTATGATTTCGTGGTAAATATTTTCAGCACATGCAGTCACAAATCAATGTTAATGCTAAGTATGTACCTACATATAGCTATTTTTAAAAATAGTCTCACAATACACTTTCTGTCATCACAAATTGACTTTATGTCACAATCAATCAACTTAAAGAAAAAAAAACCATTACAAATAGTGATGAAAATAAATAGCACATTTAAAAGACAATTGGTATTATTAAAAAGAAATTAAAATAACCCAGCAAAAGTACCTACTAGGCTAGCATAAACTCAAACTATTGCCTGTAATATCTTACAACACAGCAAATAGTTCAATAATGTTAATTGATGCTAAAACACTAAACTAATAACTAGAGAATACGATAGCCATTTTGGAATCTTGCCGTTGGAAATTAACCTTTAATGCTCAGGACCTCGTTAAGACCATGTCGTTCTACAAAATACTAGGATTTCTATTATTGAATAACACGAGAAATAATCATTTTTAAAACGAGGTAGGTATTGGTTAAACCTGGGTTTGCGAAGTCAGAGTTTACAGGATACCTAATTTGTTTAATTTATTTTTATTTTATTTTTCGTAAGTTTATTGTGAATACTAAGAATTCGACTTTCAAAAACACAAACCAGTCTATACTATCGCGCAGTCGGGTAAAACATTGTCACATTATTATTGATAAAAATATTATTATTCTATTCTATTAACAAATATTCCACGTACTCGTACATACACAAACCCGTAAAACTTTTACGAGTTTTACGTATAACAGAGTACCAAAACTATGTAACTTCTTACTTTGGAGGACATATTGATCAATCTTCTTCCTGAGTACCCGTCGGCACGCTTGTGTTACATTGTGCAGATTCTCAAAAACTATCTCTACGAACAAGTTTCCCAAAGTTCAAAACTCATCATCGGTGGTCCCCAAGTTTCACCAGCGGCGCAGTAAAAGAGGATATTGAGATTACATTTTAGACTTTGATGTTTTGAAATACAGCGTTTAGGAAAAATACATTTTGAAAATTCACATCAGAAAAGATCGTAATCAAATTTCACGCCTCTTTCACAGCGCTATTTAATAATCGACGATCAACGACGAATAATCTAATCGTGAGTTTCATGATGATGAGCCCATGAGCCCTTTTAATATAGATAAGCCCAATTTCAAAACACAAAATCAAAAATATTTCTCGTTTAATCACCTGAAAGCGTTCATATCATCAAAACTAAAGGCTTTGGAAGTTAACAAAAGGGCGGTGGAGGCGTTTGGTAATGTCTTCTCCACGAAAATGTAGATACGCATCAGTCATTAACACTTGAGCCTGTCATTTCGCTTGGTCCTTTGAGGCGCCGACAGATTCTTGGGTGGGTGTAGCAATTTTGATGAAAGAACATGGTTATTTTGGTAATAACCCCCGGGAATTGAAGTATTCAAACGTTAAGCCCGATTTTGAGGCCTGCCCGTTTTTGAAGCCTGTTTTGATGTGCCACGATTTTCGGGTAAGCTTCTCCTGTATGTGACCTGGATCATGTGAATTGCGGTGAGACGAAAGTTTTATGTTTGTCTTAGTCTGTTTTTGCAGTTAAAGTTGAGAACGTGCTGGCTGACTTTCTAGTCTAAAGTTCTTCCTCTGTATTCAGTGGATGGCAAAAATTGTGTCTTTAAACGATATTGGGAAAAGCGGTTAGAGAAATGGACACAATCTTAGTGTGTCCATTTCTCTAATCGTTTTGATGTCGTTCACGTTTTATCGTGTGGTTAGGGCCTCTGACTTGGGGCACGCCACAATAGCGGCGATAAGTCCCTTCTTTGAGGAGTGGCTAGAGAGGCGCCACGGCGCCCTCACCTTCCGCCTGATGCAGGTCCTCACCGGACACGGTTGTTTCGGGAGGTTCCTGCACCGAATGTTCCTGTTCCTACACCGTGGCCCTGGAACACAAAGGGATGATTTCCCATCCGTAAAAAAAAAAAAAAAAATGGTCTCTGACTTAACTTTACATGCCGTCAAGAAATATCTCTCAGGCATGCTAGTTTCCTCGTGATGTTTTCCTTTACCGAAGCAAATGAAAATTATACAAAGAAAAGAAGAGCGAGATTAAGAACTTAAAGCTAATTCAAGATACAATTTTCCATTATTGTGAACATTTATTTTCAGAAAAATCTCTTTAAATATGACCATAACTGAACTCCAACCAGCTCAATAGCTCTTTTCACTTACTAAACCTACATTTTCCAGATAAAGCTTGCCCCGATCTAGTTCAAATAGTATCTTTACACATGAATGGAACTGAAACGTGGTTTACAGTATGGTGAATGAAGCAATTTTTGGACATACGCCAGCGGATAGCTTCCTTCATATTGTCATGCAATAGAATTTGAATTTTATTTAAATAAGATGGTATTTTGATCGATAGTTTGCTTTTAGGCGCTTAAGAAGAACTTAAGTAATGAAGATGTCTTAAGATAGTTATTAGAAAAGTTATTAGCAGTACTTAATTGCTCAAAAGATTGCATTAACTGAAATTATTGCATTACACACAGCGTAATATCAAGCTAAGAATTTCCAGTACAATATGGGCTCGCTTTATATAGATTTACCGTGCAATGAGAGATCCGCTTATTCTGGTTTTGTATAGCTTGGTGGCCAAAATCGGAATTAGCCATCTTGATTCTTGTCATTCAAGTGCCTAATGATACCTGTAGCACTGTAGGACAATTTCTAATTTAAGTACAGTTTTAAACTTCCTCATTGGTGTAGTGGTTGCAATCGCCAACTGCTAAACATGAGGTCCTGGGTTCGACTCCCAGGTAACGCAAATTGTTAATGGGTTTTTCCATTATGAATATCTCAGTAGCAGTCATGGAGACTGAATTTGTGCCCGGTTAATGGCAATAGGCTCGCCCCGTATTACATAGGACTTAAACATAACTGGGCAAATGTGAGTGTACTTTCAAGTACACCTCTGTCTAACCCTTCAGGATTACAGGCGTGATATTATGTTAAGTTTTAAACTATACTTTGATCCAAAAACAGGCTGATTGTTTACAACAATAGTAAATGGAAAGCAACGTGCTATACAAGAGAGACAACAAGGAAAATAGAAACAAAAGAAAATGAATCCAATTGACTTAATAGCATCTCCCTCTTGTCCCAAAATAAGTTCTATAAAGAAACAATCCTTTTGAGGATTATATCTTAATATCAAAAGAGATGGTAGTAAATCTTTGTACAAAAGGAAAGTCTACGAAATAGTATTAAATAAAGGCATATTTCATTGTATGAGTCTTTCCCTCTTAATAGAAACCGCACTTGTGCCTGAAGTTTTAGTTACTTTTTTTTTTTTTTGAATGGCATCTCGCAGTTCAACCTATGAGGTTGTCGTCTGCTTAACCGGACTATCCTGTGGGTGCCTTTAGAGTAAGGCCTCCAGCCAGGGCATAAAAACTTACAAACTAAGTGACTGCACGCTAAGGGCACCCCCTGTGGGGTACGACCCTCGGCTTAGGGCGTCGCTGGGGGAGGACTGCATGGGGACAGGCTGGATCTAAATAGTATCATTATTTAGGGGCTGATTTAAAACTACAGGCACAGCATCGCGGGCTAGCTCAAGCGAGAGTCGGGGAGGGATTTTAGTTACCACCTTTGTATTAAACTTACACAAAAAAACTCGTTACCTCGCTGGTCTTAATGGTCGCTAGCAATACTGCTGAGCTTGTGATCCTGGGTTCAAATCCCAGGTGGGGTAAATGGGGTTTTCTTATCAGGAATTTTTGCAGTCGTAAGTCCGAAATCGTAACCTATTGATGCCAATAGGCTGGATAGAATATAATAATAATATGGAATCTAGATGTACGACTGTAAGTACGCCTTTGCTTACACTTTCAATTATTACAAGCTTTTATTTTTATTCATGATGTTATACATATGACTAGCTGCTGCCCGTGACTTCGTTCGCGTGGACTTTTTTTATGGGTATGAAAAATAGATGTTGGCCGATTCTCAGACCTTCCCGATATGCACACAAAATTTCATATCAAACTGAAACTCAAAGCATTTATTTCAATTAAACCTTTGCAGGCACTTTTGAAAATAAAAATAAAAAACAAAATAAAAACGCGAAGCATCGGTTCAGCCGTTTCGGAGGAGTATGGTAACTAAAATTGTGACACGAGAATTTAATGTATAAGTTATTGTACACACAAAATGTATACACAATATTTTATGCACAATATTTTTTGCCTTTCATTTTATGCTGAAAATTTTCACTTAAATGAAATAAGGTTCCTAATAACAGAGCCGGGAAAAGAATTTACTTGTTCTACAACTATGAGAAAAGGTCTGATCGTATTTAACACCGTTATAGTCGTAATCTTACTATGAACTTTATTTAATCCCACTCAGAAAAATAATCTCTTATTTTTTTCTAATGGTTGTAGCTCACAAGTCTTTATTTATGATGATATCTTTTTTTTAAGCAACAAAATATTACTTTACTAAACAGGCTAGCTATAAGATTCGTATAGTATTATAATAGCAAGTTGTTAAATCAAGCTGTTTTCATACAACAACCTAAGAAAATTATTAACTACTAGCTGTTCCGCGCAACTTCGTCTGCGTCACATTTTCCCCGTTTTCGCAAAATTTTTCAGTGCTGCTCCGCTCCTATCGGTCGTAGCGTGATGATATATGCCTATGTTACTTCTAATACCTCCAAGAATATGTGTACAAAGTTTCATGATGATCGGTTGAGTAGTTTTTGCGTGAAAGCGTAACAAACAAACTTACTTTCGCATTTATAATATTAGTTAGGATTGATATAAAATGAAAAATAAATTCACAAAACGACCTAAAAACATAACAAAACCACTTCACAAACCCCACAAGTCACTTCACGTTGCCCGCACACATGCGAACATAACGCTCCGGTGTGACATAAAGCCACACTAACACCGGCGATAGCTTGTAGCCTGTCAGAAGCATACTGTCGCTGACAAAATAGCTTGAGCTTGGCTTTAAACCCACAAATGGAGACCCGGCTTAACCCTCTGACGTAGATTGAATAAAACACTGTTGATAATACCCAAGTTATTTCTTGAAAAGGATTTGTCGAAATAATTTTTATATGCAGCTGGGATATTGTATGCCGTTTATTTTTCTGAAGCAGGAAAATCAACTATTTTTATTGCAGCAACGTCTAGTTATATTTTAGAAATGAGCTGCCACAACGTTTAAATATTAAACAAACAAGAATAGTGTAGAATTTTGTTATGATGCATTATTTTCGATAACTTTAAACCACCTACTTGCAATGACTTGGGATTGAAAAGAACACCCTCTCGTTCGTCAGTGTTTTGTACAAGAAGTGTTTCTTTTATAACGAAAGGTGAGCAGGAAGGATATTTGAAAATGCGACGCAAAAATGGTTACCAAATATTTCGTGCATCATTCTAAACTACATAGAAACTTTTCGTCGGTTATTAATAAAAACAACCAAAAAAAACACCTACAAAACCGCAATACCTACATGGTCAAAATGTATGGAAGAGCAATTTTTTTTCCGATGCAAAATTTTTATGTAGTAACTGTTTTTGCGTCGAGGTTCCCCTCCACTCGGTATAGAGATTATTAAGAGGTAGAAAGTTTCTCTAAAATTCATCAAATTTGCCGATGATCCATCAGGTACACAACTGGTACTAAATAAGGCTTTCATTTCTTTACACCCAAGTCTTGAGCCAAAGAATACAAAAAAAAATGACCCCGTTATAAGAATTTAAATAAACATAACGATCAAGTATATCCTTGTTAAGTAGACAACATAAACCGTACTCGATGATATAAAGTAACGTCATGAAGGGAAATTGCTCTCGCATTTTTGCCTCAACTTCAGTAGGCTGTAACGTCTAATATTTTATTCACGATGTTACCATTATTTTCTGCCAAATATTATACAAGTACCTGGAATTGATGTAGGTAAGTTCTGAAATTATAATAAGTAGGAAGGTATTTTTAGTTTAGTTTATAAAACTAATCCTGAATGAAGACTTTTTTATATTTTCAGTTTTTTTTTAAACCAGAAAATATAATTAAAATTACAATGTCGTTATTTCACACAGGTGTCACATAAAATTAATATATTATATTGTTTTTTTTTTACACAGGAATAAGCAGTCATTTGCGGACTTAGTAATCATCATAAAGTCATTTTACAAAAAAAAATGTAATGTACAAAAAAGAACCATGCCAGCGTGCAATTAAAATTCAATTTCTCGCCCACTACTTATAAGTTACTTAACCAAATTAAAATATTAATAATTACTGCTCCACCCGATAACTATAATTCCCAACGAATTAAACGCAGCACATCAATTACACCAGCTCAACTAAGACAGTGTATACACTAGCATACACAACAATAAAGCCTGTACACACCGCCGAAGGTTGCGACAGTGTATACACTGCTCGTTGAGACCGCCCCTTTCGTGTTACAGTCTACGTTAACTACCGGGCTGTAGATGTAAGTATGAACCTGCCTTAATATCAGGAATACTCAACCAGGTTGTATGGAGGTAGAATTAAGTTACTGCTGGGTTATTTCGCTGCTTTAATTACCTTTTATATGGGGTTGCAGTCTTGTTTAATTTTGAGAAATTGTTGAAGTTTTTGTTTTATAATTGTATACGTTTTATTTTATTAAAATTTCTAAAGAAAATTATCGGCGAGGTGTGGCAGCAACACACATCCTTGTCCACAAGGCGCGTCTGACGTAACTACCTAAATCATATCGCATTTGACTCGGAAAGGCAGTTTTCGGGAAATTAAAGTGTAGTCGTGTAAAAATATATAAAACAATTAAATCCGATCGGCAGTTGATATTTCTGTCTACCAATGAAAAGTCTTGCGCTTGAAAATTTGTTAGCTAGAGATGTGATGAAAATTTGATTTGAGAGAGATTAAATTATTTATAGTTCATTTTCGTTCTAAGAAACGAGCGTACAGTAAACCGTTAAACCAAAATCGTCCCTTAGGGTTGATGCAACACGGTTCCTTATTCCATAAGGTGCCGTCTCAGTTAAAAAGTCACCCGATTTCTAGCTCTATATGGTGACTCGTAATTAGTGACTTATACTTAAACTTGTTATTGTACTCATGATAACAAACAACTTTCCCTTAGAAACATTTTTTTTTAATTCTGATCCATTTTTATCACATTTAACACAACAGCCATTTGACAGCAATTCGGGGTTGCAAGCCGTGCGGGTGCTTTGCCTACCCACTGCACGGTAAAATAGTAATGAGACAGAACCGCGTTATGCGGCTAACAGCTGAAAGGTCAAAGGCGCGCGCGCGCGATTTTTATTCGGCTGTTGTGTTATTAAGATAAAAGTGAATGAATGTTAAAAAAAAATGTTTCTTTGGGAAAGTTGTTTTTTATCAAGAGTACAATCACGTGTTTAAGTATCGGTCACTAAATACCAGTCACTCTATATAATCTTTTACACAGTCCACCCATACTTTTTTTTGTCTTCCTTTACTTTCATAGCCTACATTTGCCTATACTCAAAACTTTCCTTACGCCTTTCCTCTTATTCCCCCTAATATTGTCCAAACGAATCAGGCGGAAATGACGCGTAATGTATGGTAGATTTGAGCACCTATGTGGGCACTCACAAAAGCTATTTTAATTTACCCTATTTTAAACTTGAATGATGAAACGCCCTTCAGCTGTCACCTACCATGTAAACATACATAAGTAAACCGACATATTCATACATTTTTAACAAGTAAAAGAAGTAATATTAACAGCAGGGGTCTGAAATGTGTGGCGTAGTAGTTAATTTTAGTTTATAACTACTACAGCGTGGATGTCATGAACTTTTTGAATTACGTCAGTACTTATTCGCTAAACAGAAATATGAATGCAAAAGCGGCAAAACATCGCCGTTTTTTTTAAATAAATTATAAAGTAAAGTTAGTGAAACTGAAACTGCTTATACGTGATGAGTATCGATATTTAAACAGGATATATATTTTGTTTTATGAATGGCATCTCGCAGTGCAACCTATGAGGTTGTCGTCTGCTTAACCGGACTATCCTGTGGATGCCTTGAGAGTAAGGCCTCCAGCCAGGGCATAATAACTTACAAACTAAGCGACTACACGCTAAGGGCACCCCCTGTGGGGTACGAGCCTCGGCTTAGGACGTCGCTGAGGGAGGACTGCATGGGGACAGGCTGGATCTGAATGGTGTCATCATTTAGGGACTGATTTAAAACTACTGCCACAGCATCGCGGGCTGGCTCGAGCAAGGGTCGGGGAGGGCAAGGACCCGGACGTCGCGACGGACCTCGACGGCGAGGTCGGAAAGACAGTGGTTTGCGTCTGAACTTTTTAAGAGTACTAGTCTCTTTGCTACTTTCCTGGAGGAGGGTGATAGCATCATCGGGGGTGACGAGAGTATGCCTCGGACTGCGTACTGAACTAATGCGCGAGGGTTCGTAACGGGTGGCTTTAAACAGGATAGGAGGAACTAAACTACTTATGCCTCGTTGGTCTATTGGTCACCAGCGCGATTGCTAAGCATCAAGTCCTCGGTTCGATTCCCAGGTCGTGCACAGTGTTATTGGGTTTTTC
The DNA here is from genome assembly GCA_963082945.1 of Cerastis leucographa. Lineage (NCBI taxonomy): Eukaryota > Metazoa > Arthropoda > Insecta > Lepidoptera > Noctuidae > Cerastis > Cerastis leucographa. The sequence continues at coordinate 2,360,242 of OY720381.1, read as the reverse complement.
CATCAGATTTCTCAGTATCAGCCAGGGAGTCTGGATTCGTGCCCGAGTGATGGCAATAGGCTCGTCCCCCATTACAATCGAAAATGTAATTGGCGAAATGTGTGTATGCTAACGTACACCTCAGTGAATTGTATATTAGAACGGATAAAAAAAATAAAAGATTTCTTTTTGTGGGGTATTCTAGCAATGCCATTGTTGTTATTTGAATAAAATATTGACAACCCAAGATAAGCAAAACATCAGTATGTTTATACAGAATATTTTAAGGTTTTCTTTGTAGTGAAAATATCTAAACCGATATTGGTATTCACAAGTTTACTTCATCCAAACATCCACCCTTATCATACCTAATTCTGTCCTATCATACAATCTCCCAGACGACCCCCGATAGAAAATTATCTGGCTTCCGTCCCTTTCTTGATCTCAGCAACTAATCTATTTCCTCTATTGTGATTACCATTACATCTGTCCCTTCCTTATGTAATGATAATATTATATTGGCAACGCAGTATTTTATTATTTGAGTAAACCCAAAACTAATATTAAACCTGAAGAGTTTGTTTGTTTGCTTGAACGCGCTAATGTCAGGAACTACTGATCTGATTAAAAAATTCTTTTAGTGTTAAATAGCCCATTTATCTAGAATTGCTATAGGCTAAATATCATCACGCTACGACCAAAAGGAGCGAAGCAGCAATGAAAAATGTTGCGAAATCGAGGAAAATGTGACGCAGACGAAGTTGCGCGGAACAGCAAGTATTACATATTTTTGTTCGTTTCCAGATTTTTTTATGAGTGCCTTTTTATATGGTCATCAATATATCGACCTAGGCATTCCCTGACTATGTTGGGTCGGGTTTAGTATAACTGGTTGAGCTTTAATATTTAACATGCGGCAATTGTAAATCTGACCTCAACAGCTCAGTTGCTAGGTAACACGAGGCTCATTAATTAGACTGTTTCCCAAAATTTTATGTCAAAGATCCAAGCATTATAGAGGAACATCAACGGCTTAAGTTACTTTTTAAAAACGAAACTGAAACACTCTTTATAGATTCTATTCAACACCCATCAGATGCATCTCGTTGTTTCTGCCAACCCATTTTCGCAAAAGGCATGTTGCGTTTACGTAAGAACCTCCCTACTATCAGAATATAAGCAGCCTTAAGTTACAACTGAATAATTAAATTCAATTAACAGTTCACCTCATAACTATTCAGTAAATCCTCGCTAATCCCATTCGCGCAACTATCCAAAACGATTGTCTCCATTCATAAATCAATGACATCATTAAAATAGGTTAACAATCAAAAACAGTTTATATTAGCCCCATGTTAACCGATATTGTCGTTTCAATTAAGCGTGGATTGTGGACAAGAATTAATATGTATTTGTTACAATGCCCCAGTGTCGGTGGCACCCGCCTGAATCCGGTTAAAACTGGTATAATCCGCCCAGAAGCGGCCGAAAGCGGATTTGTCCGATCATGTTTGGCTGAATTTTAGCATCGTGCTGCAAATTAAACATGAATGTTATCGTGTTTTTGGGGTGAGGGTGCAGCGATATAATGTGAAGTTGACTTGTTCATCATCATCATTATCAGCAGCCTATAATGTTGCCACTGCTGGGACACAGGCCTCATCTCTATGAGAGGGAGTAGGCTATAATCCACCGTGCGGGCCCAATTCGGGTTGGTAGATGTCACAATGTCTTCGAATATTTAGTTCTAGGATATGCCGGTTTCCTCACGATGTTTTCCTTCACTGTTTTCTAGCGCAGCGTTGATGAAATAAATTACACAAAGTAATACGCCTGCCTGGGTTTGTACCCACGGCTTACTGCTCGTAAGTCGGGGCCAACTGGGCCAACGCTGCTCTCAAGGTTGACTGGTTATAAAGAAATAAATATGTATTAACTTAAAAGGTTTTGACGAACTTTGAAAATAAATTCTAATAGGTACGTGTTTTCATTTAAGTAAAGTAAATTTCAAGATTGCAAACTATGATTTTGACTACCTAGATAAACTCAGAACAAATTAGGAACTAAACGCAAAGAAGACGCGAATAGATTTTGTGACCTTAGACACGTTTAACTGTCAAACCAAAATCACGACTACATCAAACGACACCGCAATATTCACATCCTTTTCAAATCCCTTTATTTATTCCACACTCACCCTTCCACGTTTATGTAAAAAGGATATGCCTAGTAGAAAGAGTTCTCGTATCAAATTCTGTCCGATCCCCGTAGGAGATTGAGCAGTAAAACGACATTAACCGACCCAAAACATCACTGGATGAGAATTCGCGTCACGTGCGAATCAAGTCCCATAAGAAATGAGTTTGTGGGCCAAGTTTCAATGTCGACAACGACTAAACGTATTTTTTTTTCAGTGAGTACTTGGATACTCAAACTGGACACAAAGACACACTGTGACACAAAGACACACTGCGACCTCTTTTGCTATTTTATTTCAAACGTGGAACGCTTATGGATGTGCGTGACTGCAATATTTGGAACTATTTTTAAAACTAATATTTTATCTCATCTCTAGTCCGTTGTCTTATATTGGTCTTCTAATACAGCAATCCAGTTAGCTTAGCGTTGCATCCAGTGGATAAATCGCGTACAAAGTTTTTTTAAAGTCCCAATGTCAAAAATTACTTTTTTAACCCCCGACCAAAAAAGAGGGGTAATATAAGTTTGACGTGTGTATCTGTGTATCTGTGTATCTGTGTGTCTGTCTGTGGCATCATAGATCCTGAACGGATGAACCGATTTTGATAAATTTGGTTTCGTTTGAAAGGTGTGTTAATCGAGAGTGTTCTTAGCTATGTTTCATGAAAATCTACTCAGCCGTTTGAAGATCATCACCTCTTATCTAAAGAAGAGAAATGAAATATTTCCACAAGTCTGGTCGATTCGAAATTATGCACGTTCATATTTGATGCATAGACATGAATTCTATCATGATCTCATCCTGCAGCCAGGATCGTCTTCTCACGAGTTCACTCGTGAGAAGACGATCCATCGACGATCTCTTCAACGTTTAATAGCACAGACACGAAACTCTGCATACGAGTTCATTTTTGATTGATCGATAATTACGACTTGTATCATGGACTTATTCTGCAGCCAGGATCGTCTTCTCACGAGGGAACTCCTCAACAGTTAATGGCACAGACACGAAAATTTGTATGCACGTTTATATTTGATGGATAAACATGAATTCTATCATGATCTCATCCTGCAGCCAGGATCATCTTCTCACGACCGAACTCCTCAACGTTTAATAGCACAGACTCGCAAATTTGCATAAGAGTTCATATTTGATGGATAATCACGATTTGTATCATGAACTCATCCTACCTTCAGGATCGTCTCCTCACGAGGGAACTCCTAACCGGATAATAGCACAGACACGAAACTTTGCATATGAGTTCATATTTGATGGATAATCACGATTTGTATCATGAACTCATCCTACTGCCTTGATCATCTCCTCACAAGTGAACTCCTCAACGGTTAATAGCACAGACATAAAACTTTGTAAACAGAGTATAACGGAAAGGGTATATACATACTTGAGGGTGTGCTACAGACCATCAAACTCCTGTGTCCTGTGTCCTCCAACCAGGACTTTGGCTTACGAAAGTAAAATAACCATAACCAGGTGCACAGGCATCATCTGGATTATGCAGGGTACCGGTTGTTTTAAGTTTAAAAAGCATAAAATAAAAATTAAATTAAAAATTTAAAAAACCCCCGACAGAAAAACCTCTAAAAAATAAAAAAATAAAATATCCGAATATTGTCCCTTTACGTTTAATATACCTTACTAAATTATTTTATTCCAAGCGTCGTAGCGTCGGCGGGCCAATAAAAAAAAAAATATGGGAAAATATGGGAAAGGTCGAAAAACTTATTAGATTATTGATTCGATGAGTTATAAGCAAAAATTACTAGTTTCCACGAAAACTTTCATCCCCTATGCTAACAGTAACATCAACATTATCTGCTTAGACTTTTTCCAACGTTGTTGGGGTCGCCTTCCAGTCTAACCAAATGCAGCTGAATAGCAATATTTTACACGGAGCGACGGACTATTTGCCCTCCACTAGTTAGTACTGGGTAATACGAAACCCCTTATTACGATGAGTCGTCAGTCTTTTGGTTCACTGACTACCTGTAATGGCTATCAAAGATCTACAAATGACAGCCAGGAGCCAACAGCTTGACGTGCTTTCTGAGGCCCGGGGAAACTCGGTATGTAAGAACATCGGTGGTCACCCATACCCAAGAAACATAATAATTATGAAACATGAAATTTTGCAGAAGAGTATTTCATATTCTAGACCCAGGGCTGTAAGTGAGTTCAACATAGATTTGTACGAATTGGGTTGGGAAGTCTTGCAATTTTTGGAGACAAAAATTATGTTACTAAGTATGAAATATATAGACGTATTATATTTTAGGACGAGGCCAGGTCAATGATTGCTCCCAAAAAGTCATTCACAAACTGGCATGAATAGGTTGGATAAGCAGTGGCTATCTTTGTATTTATAAAAGATGATCAGGACCCGACTCCTATTTACTTGGGATCCAAAATAAACACGAGGAGCTAACGTATCTCCAAAGCCATTGGCTTACAACATTCTTTGATAAATATAGAATTAGGGACTGGATTGTAAATTAACGTTAGTATTGTTTTGTAAAGTTATACAATTTATTAGAGAGTTTAAATCTAAATCAAAATATGTTAAATTTCACATAAGCCTAAATGCGCACTTATAAAACGTCGAGAAAGGGTGCACGGTTCCCTGCCTGTTCGAAAGAGATACCGTGGCCCTGGAACACAAAGTGCTAAGAAGGAACATGGATGCGTTTTAGTCAGTACAAGTCTGGCACTCCGTTCTGCTCTGCCCAGAGCGGGAAGAGTCATTTGATGATTTCCCATCCTTAAAAAAAAGTGTGCACGGTTCGGGTTGGTCGTTTCTTTTGGAGAAGAACCGGCAAGAAACTCCATGTTTATAGGGTTAATTCACTCAGCTCATGGCAGTCCAATAATGCACATTGCCAACTCTCTAGCTGCACCACACCACCATGTCTTCCACCTTCAGCATCCTGCAATTACCGCCACTCATAGTTTGACATAACATATTATGACGCCTTTAATGCCCAAAGGGTTAGGAAATGTGTACCGAATATAGTACACCCACATTTTAGCAGGTATGTTAAAAAGGTCTTATTTAATAGGGGGCGAGCTTATTGCCATCAACCGGACGCAATTCCAGACTCCGAGGCTGCTATTGAAAAATTCCTGATGGAAAAACCCAACCACTAGACCAATGACTTACAATTACAATTAACAAACTTAGTATTACAATTTCCAAACTTAGTGTTCACCATAGTTTGGATGAACACTAAGTTTGGAAATGAAGCAGAACTTACCTAAATCCTTTTTTTTTTCTTAGTCTATAGTGTCTCATAACTGGCCGAAGACCATAGCCCACTCTTCTCTACGAGAAGTTTTCTCTTCTTTAAATCTAATAAAAACACCACTAATACTTTACTTATCGTACGCATCTAAATCTAGAATATTTTCATTTGTAATAAAAAAAACACTTTTGGTAAACTCTTTACGAGCCAAAAATGATAGTTAAAAAAGTTACCTATACAGCGACTTAATATCACCCCAAAACGTATCGTGCACCTCAAGAATATGTGTCTAGAGTTGATTAAGCAGTTTGGATGCCAAGCCCGCATTCCCGGGATCTTGAGTTCATACACCTTTGTATGAACAAGACTGTGGCCGTACAAGGTAAACGGCCATATTGAACCCACGTTAAACTACGCTTTCATTGAAATCTCTCGTTTAATAACTCTATTTGAACTTATATGAGCTCTTTGGGTTTTATGTGCAGTTATAAAAGGTTTTGTTTGATTTGAAGAACTTTTTGGAACCATATTGTAATCACGCTTCATCATCTCATCTGCCTAGCCTTTCCCAAACTATCTTGGGGTCGGCTTCCAGTCTAACCGGATGCAGCTGAGTACCAGTATTTTACATGAAGCGACTGCCTATCTGACCCCCACAACCCAGTAACTGGGTAATACGATGCCCCTTAGTAAGACTGGATGTCAGACTTTTGGCTTCTGATTATTCGTAACGACTATCAAAGATCTACAAATTACAGCTGGGACCAATGGCTTAACGTGCTTTCCGAGACACGGAGGAAACTCGGTATGTAATTATGGTCACCCATCTACGGACCAACCTCGGCAAGGCATTATTTAGCATCGAGCTCCTTGTAATCACGCTTGAAGAGGAATAATTGAAATGTTTACTGTACCTAAAATACACCATTATTTCGTATAATATGTTTAAGCCTGTCTTGTCCTGAAGACAAAAATCACATTACAAATCTGGATCCGGGCTGCTGCTGAGAAATTACTAAAGGAAAACATAATGTAACTTTTCTAGAACTGGAATCATTGAAAAACCCAATAACACTTCGCTCAACCCGGTTATCGAACCTAAAACCTCAAGCTCAGCAATAGCGCTAGCGACCACTACAAGTGCGAGGACGTTCTTGGAACTATAATTTAGATGAACTGAAATATCGTCATTTTAACCAGGAATCACAGTTACAACATTGCTAGTTTCGTGTTTTATGCAAAGTAATTCTTGTCTGACTTGCATAGCGAGAGAACTCAGATTTCGGACTATCAAAACACATACCTTTTACGTTCGCATTTGAATCAGAAGCGAAACAAAAGTGAGCTATTATAATACTCAAATTCCCCTACACAGAATTAACATAATATCCTCACTCCGCTTTATACGAAAAGCAACAAAAACAAAAATATTCAGGGAGCGCCGTCACCTCGGAAAGAAAAAATTCGAACGCTACAATCCATATAAACTTCAGCGGCACTTTTATGATAATCTGCCAGTCGAGAGACAGCTATTACTTAACATATAAAATGCAGAAAAAAATACCAACACAAATTATCTTCAGACTGGTACCCTGAAGAGCCATAAAATGCAGCCTTGCTTATCGACCGAACAGACAGTTAAATAACTCCCGTTCTTGGCTGAAAGACCGTGAAAAGGACTGAAATATTTATATAAAGGTGCTGATAGACTTGAGCATTCACTCGTAACATAACATCGAACGTTCGCCGTTTTTAAATTTGTCGAACTGAACAACGAACAGAGCCAAGCATAGAGCCAAACATCGCTATATACGAACATTTTCATGATCTTTCTAGCGAACGCTCTAGTCGATGCTCGTCAAAATAATATTTTTCATAAAGATGCAAGGCTCGGCAAAAAGCCTTAAGCAAATTTACTGTCCTTTTGCTAGAATGCTCGATAGAATGCTCCCTAAAACACTCTCGTTTATTTTCCTGTGTGTGTTCGCAAGAATGTTCATTACAAGTGAACGCTCAAGTTTATCAACATCTTAAGGTAAACTCTGATACAGTTAGGTACTCGTTAAAATGAAGATACTGTTAAAAGTATACTTGTTTAGTATTGCTGGCTCATATTATGTATTAGCGTCAGTCTGAAAAGCTACAACCTACACTACAACTATAATGACCAAAATGAAAGTAAAATAAATAGATCAAGTGACCCACACTTGATCTATTTATTTGACTTTCATTTTGGTATAAATAAATATATAAAAAACGATTTCAGTAAAACCAAATATGAAATAGTGAAGAATGAAGCTAACTAGCCAAGCTAGTAGGTAATAACGAAATATGTAAAATTCTCCTGTCCTAAGTAAAACTATTATTGCAACCGTTAACAACATCAAAACACAAACAGTCATCAAACGATATTCCCAAAATAATATCCATCGAGAAAGCAAAACATAATTGCTTTTATCGCACAATCGGTTGCAATACAATTAAACGAGAACCAAATCAAGCCAGCAGACGCTGATTCACTACTGTTTAAGACAATGCAGTTGCCATTAGCAAGTAGCGAACGCGGCCAACAATAGACCCACGAACAAAGAGACATTTTCATCCACAATAGCTTTTCCTGAATATTGTATTTGACTATACTACGTCACAGAATCTTAATAGCGAACGCTCTTTACTTCTTATGCCACATTTATAACCCCAGGCGATAAGATTTGAGCCAAGACTTGCCTTAAACGCGCGACAACTCTTTTTATCCGTAGCTACGGATGTCTCGTCGTGCTAATTCGCATCCTCTTAAGTAGAACAACTGGTTTTGTGTTTTAAGGGATTTTATTAATTGATATCCTTTATTTTCACGATTATCTATGTTTATATTTACAAAACATCAAGTCTGTAATCCCCGAAGGGTTAAGCAGAGGTGTACCTAAATAGTAAACCCACATTTCACACGTTATGTTTAAGTCCCATGTAATAGGGGGCGAATAATAATAATAATATCATGCAGATAGAAGAGAACGAAATAGGACCTCAACACAACACTTAAACACTATTTACACACCACACGCTACATTTGCCTTGGTTTCGGCCCGTAAATGTAGAAAAAATCCAGTCTAAGAGCTGAGAAGAACAACACTTTCCGGAAAATAATAATAATAATTCTTTATTTGTATATAGAACGAGCGAACCTAATGCCATCAATCGAGCAAAGATCGAGATTCCGTGGCTTCTCCTGAAAAATCCTAATGGAAAATTGAATAACACTTTGCCCGACCAAGAAATCATGCTCATCAGGCGCGCTTACTTTAATTCGGTGGTAATTGTATTCATTGGAGTAAAAACTATTTCCCGTTTTACCGTAGTCGCTGTTACCAACACGCGTTTTTCTCATGACCAAACTTCTAGGCAACCCATGTCTTTGAATGGCGACTTCTTTCCTTTCTTGCCACAGTCAGCCGCATTTAGATATAGAACGCCATGAGTTACCGCGACACTTGCGTATTGATGGCACGCTCGCAAAGAAAACAAAAGACGCGCGTGCGTTTCGGCGCAAAGTCGCGTCACACGAAGCCTTGAACGGAGCCTCATTCCTACTTCGCATACTTAAGCTCGCAGCTTCCAAGTGATACTTTAAGTTTCTACTTCGGTGCTCATACAAAACTTTTGACGTATTCTCATACATATTTAACAGCGGTGGAAAATGAATGGTGTAATTCAAAGGTGTACGAATATGAATACGAGCCCTTTCGGAATTTTAAATTAACAAATCCTTTTTAATGTTTAATTTTGACAATGTAGTTGTTTTACGGAACGTTTATGATACGGTATTACAGCGTTTTATTTATCTTAACGCTTATTTTCTATACGGAGTAGGTAGGTACTAAAGTTTCTCGTAGCACATGTGGCTTTTTATAGTGCCTGTTTACATTTCCCTATTTTGTAACATTATTTTATTTATTTATTTATTTTAAATAAAAACGCTGCCCCACACTAGGAATATCTCCTGTATTGTGGGTGCGTTCACAAACATTTAAACTCACATACACAAACAGCCAGACCCGAAACAACTATCTGGAGGCCATACAAATATTTGTTCCGTGCGGGGATCGAACCCGCGACACGTAGCGCAGCAGTCGAACGCTCAACCACTGCACCAACCGTGTCGTCAAACATGTAAAAACATAATATCATCATGCGTGTAATAAAAAAGGGTTAAGAAGAGATTTAGCTTTACAACACCCACATTTTAGTAGTTATTTTAAGGACCCTTAATGGTGGAGGAGCTCGTGGCTAAATAATAACAGCCGCCCGGGTCGATCTTTAAGGTTAAGCCGTGCTTGCCGAGGTTGGTCCGTGGATGGGTGACCATCATTACATACCGAGTTTCCTCCGTGCCTCGGAAAGCACGTTAAGCCGTTTGTCCCGGCTACTGTCATTTGTAGATCTTTGACAGTCGTTACGAGTAGTCAGAAGCCAAAAAGCTTACCAAGGGGTATTGTATTACCCAGTTACTGGGTTGTGGAGGTCAGATAGGCAGTCGCTTCATGTACAATACTGGTACTCAGCTGCATCCGGTTAGACTGGAAGCCGACCCCAAGATAGTTTGGGAAAAGGCTAGGCAGATGATGAATGGTGATTCTATTACCATCAATAGAACACAAATGCAGACACTGGGTCGGTACTGCGAAATTCCTGATAGAAAAAATCCTTGGAATCGAATCGTAAAAAAAAAAAAAAATTCACCACCTCTCGACAACATTTAACGATATGAGCGAAGATACCTAAAAAATAGTAAGTAGCAGGCACAGAAATACTTACTTACTGAACCTGAACGGACTCCTGAAATAACAAAAACCGTAGAGATCCAATAGAACAGAAATAGGAACGGTACGTAGCCGCAGAAGTAGACAAGCAACGGTCGTATCGAAATAGACTAGTGATTAAGTCACTGGTTCTCTCTACTATATTGTTCACAATGTTACCTTTGTCATTATAAATATACGCAGGAAAAGTAACTTCTGCTAAACTAGCTATTTTATTGCCAATGGAGCCACCTCTCCTCCCACCTCTCGTGTTTTAAAGAACGTCGCATTCGAATGACATGGTTAATAATTCGGCAATATAACGATATGTTTCAGCGCTGCATGTCGCTGGTTCGATTCCCGCACGGAACAAATATTTATATGGCCTACAGGTTGTTGTTCCGGGTCCGGCTGTTTGTGTATGTGAGTTTAAAAGTTTGTAAACGCACCCCCGGAAGATATTATTTTCATTTTTGAAAATGAATAGTTTCGAAATATGAAAAGGGCCTTCTGATGAGGAAGGTAGTTATGACAATTAACGCCTCCAATGATTTTACTATAAGATATGGAAGAAATGTTTTCATTCTTAGACAGTATTTTCTCCATACAAATGGATTAATTATTGAATTAATGGATGGTAGCTGAACTATTTATACTATGAAATGTGAGTGTATTATAAGCACACTTCTGCGTATTACTTGAAAAAACAGACGTGATATTATGTAATGCTGTTTAAAAGTTATAAATAAAATCCACGTACTTATCAGACCACTCCCCAATACACTTACTCTAAAGTACCACCGCCAAAGAACGCAGCGACATCGCCACTTTCCTCTCAAACCCGTAACGCTTTCGAACCAAGAGCTGCAAAATTGAATTTTTCCATCAACTAAGCTAGTGGATATTTGATATAGAAACATAATACAATATCAGCAGAGTTTCCCTCTCACGTAGTCAACGCGACGATCGGTCACGCCTGTTTGCTGGAACTTAGATACTTGCTTCAAGTTGTGTCGATCTAGCGAATAGCTTTGTTGCTTAGAATGTTGCATTAACATAAGTTGCAGAGTCAGCAATACGTGATGACTGGATTTCTTTGTTGTAAGTTTATTTTTAAACATGGTGGTTAAAACGGATAATGAAACAAAGAATTCCAACAACTTTTTTAACGAAAAACGCACCAATGACCATTACTCAAGGAGCACAACTTTCTAGATGTTTATATTATGAAGTAAACTAAGTTTTTTTTCTATTTAATAGGCGTGCGTTTGTGCGTAACTCGACTGATATATATCGACGATGCAGCTTAGGGTCTTCACTCTAAATTTTTAGAGATCCAGATAATAAGACATCATCTTCCTGCTCTTGTCCTATTTTATTTGGGGTCGGCGCAACACGTCTCTTTCCTCCATTCTCCTATGTCATTCGTCATGCTAACATTTGCTTCTTTTTCCTTCATATCATTTTTCACACAAATCATCCATCTTTTCTTTGGTCTTCCTCTCCCTCTCCATCCATCCACATATAAATTCATCACTCTTTTAGTCACATTTAGAACACCCTCCTCATCACATGTCCATACCAAGACAGACGACTCCCTTTCATCTTTTCTGTAACAGGCGCCACTTTCAAACTTCCTCTTATATACTCATTTCTAACTTTATTTTAGTCACTCCACACATCCATCTTAACATTCTCATCTCTGCTGCATGCCATCTTTTTTCTATAATAAGATAAGATTAGATAAGATAATTTAAATACGGGTCAGATTCTAAGTCAATAAACGCGCGGGCGTTGTCTTACTCCTACGACAAGAAATGATGGAAGAAAGAAATTAGGTAATCCTCGATTCTTTTGATGACAGACATGAACGACTTATAAGTTATCATACAGGTATCTAAAATACCACTACTTAACACTAAAATATCGCTGTCCAAGGGACAGAGCACACCCGACACCGGGGACCGCAAACAGGGACCGCTGACCACAAACTGTAGCGTTGACAACGTGCCAACGCGGCAACGCGACGCAGGGATTACCCGAGCAGCCGAGCTCTTCGGCCAAAGTTGGAGGGAAGTGTTTTAAATCTTCTCAATGGAAATAAAAGTTAATTAAGATGTCCCGTTGCAGTAAATGACATTATGACGGTTGTAAATCTAGGATTGAAAAGTTTTTTTTTGTCATTGTCGCACTACAACAAATTCATTGCGTAACTTACTTTATTACTATCAAATTCAAAGGATTTTTCATCGTAAGCTGTCCCTTCCCGACCCTCGCTCGAGCCAGCCCGCGATGCTGTGCCAGTAGTTTTAAATCAGCCCCTAAATAATGATACCATTCAGATCCAGCCTGTCCCCATGCAGTCCTCCCCCAGCGACGCCGTAAGCCGAGGTTCGTACCCCACAGGGGGTGCCCTTAGCGTGCAGTCGCTTAGTTTGTAAGTTTTTATGCCCTGGCTGGAAGCCTTACTCTAAAGGTACCCACAGGATAGTCCGGTTAAGCAGACGACAACCTCATAGGTTGAACTGCGAGATGCCATCCAAAAAAAAAAAAAAAACATCGTAAGCTGTTTGGATATGAATATTTTAGAAAAGATTGTCTGATCGAAAAAGTGAAATTCGTTAAAAGTGAATGTCGTTAAATCTGCAAATGAAAGAGCCTGTTAGTGCCTTAGTACCCCGAGAATACCGGACCTACAGACCATCACAACAATTCCTTGAAATACCTCTCATTACTAAAAGTCAGTTGGTACTCGTAGCTTAGCTAACGTTGGTCATGTTGGCACGTTTTCAATGCCTGGAGTGGGAACAGCGCAGTGGCAAGGTTGCGGTTACCTGCCGTCAGTCTGCATTGCGTGAAGTCAGCGAAAACAATTCCAGTTTAAACTGGTTTACGTATTCGTTTGGTGATAAGTTTAAGCTAGGTCAGAACTGCCTGGTTTGACTAGAAGGCGAAACAAGTGGCAATAGGGGTGAAGACTGAGTAAAGAAAACGAAATTCTATTCTGTCCGTCAGACAGGTAATACAAAAATATTAGACACGTATTTTTTGTTTTATCAAAATAATTATCAAAAAATTACTTACTTAAAACTCATTAAAGTTGGAGAGTGGGGGCTAACTACGTCACAAGTAGGTATACAAATTACCTACACGTGACGTCATGCGCCATTTCAACTCAATTATATCTCCGTAATTTTATGACCACGTGAAAAAAGAAAAAATACGTGTCCAATACTTTTCATTATCCTATCCGAGTACTAGTAGTATTATTTTACACCAAGTAAAGCACAAGAAAAAAAAAGAATGACTTTCAACAAGATTGACATAAAACTTTAGGGCAGCTTGTGTTCTTTCATGTAGCCGGCATGATTGACGCAGTGGCTGTATGATTGGCTGCAGCGCTGCGTGTCGCGAGTTCGATTTTCGAACGGAACAAATATCTGTATGGCCAACAGGTTCCGGGCCAGGCTGTTTGTGTGTGTGAGTTTATTTGTTTGAAACTCAAACACGATACAGGATAAATGCCTAGCGTGGGCGCAACATTTTAAAGAAAAAAGTCGGTTATTCCATTATCATTATCGCTGTTTACTTTTGCGGGACTGTTCGAAAGAGATATCGTGGCCCCGGAACACAAAGGGCTAAGAAGGAACATGGATAGGTTTTAGTCAGTACAAGTCTGACGCTCCCTTTGAGAGCGGGAGGAGTCATTTGATGATTTCGCATCCGAAAAAAAGGGTTTCCAGGACATCGTTTTATTTTTTATTCTGGAAATTTAATAGATTGGCTTTGGTGATCGAGTTATCTTTGGAATCTGGCATTTGACATACAATAAAAAGTACGGTCATAACACGAAAAAGGTGTTAAGGCAAAGCTGTACCTACCACAATTGCCTATTTACTTAAATTATTTAAGAATATTTCCCTTAAAACAAAGGTAGTTAAACTTAACGATAAATGGCTATCATACTCGAGGCTTAAAAGCCGTTGCTGGCGCGGTAACAGCGTAATGAACTTTTAATCGTACGTAACACGACCAATTAATTGAATGTGAAAAGTTTTCACCTCAAGCTCCAATAAATTAGTGCTGAATCTGATAGATATTGGTCAGAAACTATTCATTCAATTCATTTTATTTCAGATAAATTACATAATAACCATCCATACTCATTTTTAAAACAATATAAATATACGATCAAATAAAAAAAAAAACAATAATGATAACAAATAGATATTCAATAATAGAAACTGTGTCCCTTCTCCTAACAATGAGCTGCAGAAAGCTGTTGCCAGAAACTATTATTTTCATGAAAAAATAAACTATTTAAAAAACGAAGTTACTGTTTTTTGAACAAAAACATGTCTGCTTTGATGAGAAGTAATTACCAGGCTGTTTTAATTTTAGTCTGCCTATCACAGTAAGTAGGTATGCCCGGCGACCATTCAAGCTATTCAAAACCAGTTTAACCGAATCGCTCATTCTATCCTATCCTACATAATATTATAAATGCGAAAGTTTGTGAGGATGGATGGACGTTTGTTACTCTTTCACGCTAAAACTCCTGAATGGATTTGGGTGAAATTTGGCACACGGGTAGTTTATAACATAGGATACTTTTTATCCCGATAGTAACTTCCCGTGGGACAATTAAATATCTCCACGTGGGTGACGCCGCGGGCATAAGCTAGTTTGAAATATGTAAAAAACGAGGCCATTTCATACTGGAAATGTATAGTTTGACGTGTCGCTGTGAGTATCATGAGTTTAACAGTCCTTGAATCGCTTTTGTTACCTTTCGACAAGAGAAATGTGAAAAGTTGTGAATCCATAGAAATACACCAGTAGGACCGCTTGATTTTCAAAGCAGAGCTTGTTTTAGCCCTGATGAAGTTTTTTACATTAGCGGATGGTCCTCGGAGGAATGAGGACCCTGAATAATGAGGAATACAACGCGAGGAGAAGGAAGAAAAAGCATCTTATACGCTATACTGAGCTAAGTACGGATACTTAGCTCTGGATTTTCATATGTTTGACTATTTAAGATGTTAGATAGATTCGAGTTTCAAAACATCAGCACTTCTCCTAACAGGGAAAGCTAAGAAGCTACCAAGAAATGCCATAGTAATTTGAGGTCTCACTTAAAATGATGCATATAATATTACACTTAAAGTTTACACATCCTTAGGGAAAGGAGTTGCTAGCTCAGATGTCACGAGAAAGCGTGGCAATCCAGTACGTGCTTCAACAAAGTTATTTAGCTATGATATAACAAAAGCCTTGTCAGAAACCCGGCTTGCAGTTTTCGAAATGGAATGAAATATCCAAACTATCTAGAGTAATGCTTTTGGGAAATTATGTGGAGGTGTTTTAAGCATAATGAATGTAAAGCAGGAAGATTTTTGTAGTGTATTTAGTTTTGTTTAAATGACATGGAGGATAGTATTTTTTCTCCTACAAAATAGTTATGGTAGTTCCATCATTATCTGCCTAGCCTTTTCCTAACTATGTTAGGTTCAGATTCCAGTCTAACCGGATGTAGCTGAATACCAGTATTTTACATGAGGCGACAACTGGGTTGTGACCTCCACAACACTCCACAATTTTTTCATTCATTATGGAAATACCATACCACTGAGGTATGGTATTTCCATAATGAATGAAATAATTCAAAAATCTCATGGCAAATACCTTATATCAATTCAACAATCACATATACCCAACTCAGCTCAGATATTCTCCATAGAGCAAATCCAATCTTATCTATGAGCTACATGTAGGCCTATGACTGTGAAATAGAAATATTTTGATTTTGATTTATTTAATGTCAAAGGTAGACAGAGGAATAGAATCTTTTTGCACCGAAATCTGCGAAACACTCAATAAATCTCTTAGCTGCCACGGTTTATTTTAATTACTTTATTTTTTAATTACTGATTTAATCTTTTACTCTGGACGCTCTTAACTTGCCCGTATTTCTACATTGTTCTCACATATTTTTAATTCTTAACATGAATGATGGAACCAAGATTTTGTAACATATTTTGATATAAAAGCGTGTCCATGGAGTTTCTTGCCCATTCTTCTCCATAGAGATCTACGCTACGGAATGGGCAACTACAGTACTTTCACAAGTTATTATGCCTTTTGACTGGGACTGTAGCTTCGCGTTTTATTTTATTTTTTGACTTTCAAAAGTGCCTGTATTGGTCTAATTGAAATAAATGCTTTGACTTTGACTTTGACTTAATCACTAAAATACTGGACTGGTTCATGTCACCCAATCTCCTCTTTGATAACTTGATCTATACTTGCGTTGTAACGTTTGATTATGTACACTATGGTCAAAGTGTACAAGAGGGCTTTGCAAACGGTAATGAATTTTGGAGTTATTAACATTGTGTTGGTAGATGAAAGAGTATACAAAATAAGTGACGCTGGTATATTTTTTGTTGTCGTAATATAAGACATGTGCTCGGTGTTGCTAATTTCCAAACAAACTATAATCCTACATCTTCTTCTTTATCGTGTAGTTAGTGCTTGGTGTCCGAGGTTTTATGCCGCTCTATCTATCACATGGCTTTACATACTGTCGAGAAATATTTATCATCCTCCATGAAACTATTTAAGGGTTGAACTTTCTGCTTTTATCTAAAAGCAGAAAAGATCTCCATGGTAAAACTTGATGAGCATCGTAAGGTTGTCTGGAGTAAAGTATCGTATCGTTCAGTAAGTTTTAAAACCAGTATTTACAATAGTTTAATGAATGTGCGTTCAGACGTTATTTGCTGTGGTCATCCAAAGATTTTTTTAATCAAATTACCATTGAAAGAAGAGTGCAGGTTTAAGACTGTTTATCTCTCACGGCATTTCATACAAAATTCCAAGGCCTTCTTTTCTTAAATGACTGAACTGATTTTAATGAAACTCAATACGCATAAGCAGGATACATAGGTCTAAAAAGTTAGGTGTTTTATACTACTTATTACAGTTAAATATTATTTCCATAATGGTTTCAATAAATATACACCGTGTAAATCACCTCATCACGAAGCCATCAACCAAGCATTCTGTACACGAAACTAAGTAACTTTACGCAAAAATTATTGCTGGGAAAAGACTTTTTTTTGGGGGGTGTAAAATCAATTTTTGTGGTAGAACTCAATTTAATGCACTCAAAACATTGTGCTGAAGGATGGATTGAATAGTACGTGGGTCGTGGAGGTGTTTAAAGTAAAAATATTACATTGAAAACTTGTATTTAAAAAAATACTTGTCAAAAAGTTGGAACTTTGACCCCTAATATCTCCGTAACTAAAAAGTTCCCAGGTATGGTGTAGAACAAAAAAATGATCGCAATGACAGGGAGAGCCAGTGCCTTTCGGCTTCGTTAAGAGGTGTTTTACACCCTTTATGTATGTTATCTAGGACAGTTTGTTGTTTCCTTATATCCCAATACCCTCCCACCTTGCATCTGGGACTTTGTTCCGTTACCTTAAGAGGGACAAAATCTCATATGTAACTACTACTACTAGTCTACACATAGCCTTATGCTCCATGATGTTTATGCACATTAATTGATTTAATGTTTGTTTAATAAATATTGGTTACTGTTCGTGTTGGTGTGTTGATTAGTGATTGTATTTTGATTAATTAATTAATTACTTTGAGGTCAATGCGTACGTGGTCAATAGAATGTTATAATTACAATATACACACTGCATGTTAAGAGGAGAGTTAAAATATGTGTAGCAAAAATGCATGGAATAACTGACTAAAACAACAAGCATATGTTCATATGAAACATTTATTATATGAATGCGGATAATACATATTTGAACTGAAGTCGTATACATTGATTGTAATCAAAGTAGATCGTTTGTTCAAAGTTAATATTTTTAAATAATTTCCAAGATTTACACATGGAGACACATTTAGAGAATTATGGAAGAAGAAGACATGTCAAAGTCAAAGTCAAAGCATTTATTTCAATTAGACCATTACAGGCACTATTGAAAGTCAACAAAACAAAATAAAACGCGAAGCTACAGTCCCAGTCACAAGGCATAATAACTTGTGAAAGTACTGTAGTTGCCCATTCCGTGGCGTAGATCTCTATGGAGAAGAACGGGCAAGAAACTCCATGGACACTCTTTTGAATCAAAATATGTTACAAAATCTTGGTTACATCATTCATGTTAAGAATTAAAAATATGTGAGAACAATGTAGAAATACGGGCAAGTTAAGAGCGTCCAGAGTAAAAGATTTAATCAGTAATTAAAAAAATAAAGTAATTAAAATAAACCGTGGCAGCTAAGCGCATGCTGCGCCGACTTCAAATAAATTGGAATAGGGCCAAAAGAATGATAATTCTAGGATTTAAACATAAACATCATACCCTTATGAAATTTCCCGAAATTGAAAACAAAAGAAAAACAAGTCATTTCAAACATTCAGTCATACGCCTTGACGGAACAACGCGGAAAAATATTTTTTTTTATAACTCGAAGAAATATACAGAAAAGGTGCCAACAATAAATTGTTTTGTCAAAATAATCTGACGAGGTTGTCTTAGACAGGGGCTCATCACGTGCACGTCGAATTACTATTGTTCTCAGGGCAAAGGGATATTTAAGTATACAGTGACCACAAATCTTATAAATTAATTAGTTTAAATTAAGTACTTTTCATTTCGTAAGTAAACATCGAATTAACAAGTTTTTCGAATACATATATGTATTAAAAAAAATGGCTGTTTACATCTGGAGTAACGTAGGAAAAAAATATTTTTTTCAGGGTTATTTTTAAAACTAGTGTTTGAAGAATACCTGAATTTACAGTGCATTTAAGTTAGTTTATTTAATAAACTGAATTGTGAAACCTATAAAGAGTGTTTTTATTTGCTATGGTCTTCCTACGATTTCGAAAACATAATGCAAAATAAATAAACGACTACATTTTTACCGAATTCAAACCTCATACAAGTCTTTTTTAGTGATAATGAAATATTATATTTTAATTTAGAGAAAAAAGAAAATGAATTATTATTTTTATGGACCAGTTTAATATTAAACACTACAAACTTCTGTAGTACCCAAAGGATTAGACAGATGATAAGCTACAAATAAGCAAAAGTAGTTCTCCAGTAAAATTGGAGTAAAATAGTAACTATTCCTTACACACAGAAATCTACCATTTCTTGTGTTTTCTTCGTTCTTTTAATAACATAAAGTGTTTCTGATGGAGGCTCAGAACTCCAAACTCAATGTTTGCCAAAGAGCGATTTGGACTCGTTCGATTGATTAGCCAGAGAAGGCAAAATACCAAGAGAGTTGGAAATGAATGAGAGAAGCCTTTGCCCAGCATTAAAAAGTAAAAAAAAATGTCCAGCGTTTTGCTAAATCATGGCGACATAAGTAATCCTCCAGGTACAGGTGGCGGCCTCTATTGTTAACAGAAAGCTTTTGTCTCAGCACAAAAGGCCAGCCGTGAAATAAAGTCTAAAAATCAGTTCAGTTTAATTATTACAAACCCTTCTGTTAGGCTTTGTTTCGCTTATTTGAATGCTTATTGAGTTTTTTGGCTCCCTTTCTTTCATTGCCAAATCTGTTAGAGATTTTAATCCTATAATTTTTCGAGCTTTGTATTTTTCAGTGCCTTTGAAAAAATAACTTACTGACAGTCTAATATCCTAATCAGTTCTTTCACTTCATCTAAAAGTCATCTGACAGATATCGCCTTGTGTGCTAAGGCGGCCTTATGTATAATAGTTTTAAATATGTTAATATATTTTTGAGTTAAGTTGTGTACCATTTATGTTCAAGTCAATTAAGTATTTTTTAATTTATTTTTTTAACTATTTTTCAGCTTTGCACTCCACACACTCACAGCAACATTCATAATTCATAAGTAATTATAATACATCACTGCTGAAATATATGTGTAAATTTCACATGTATGATGAAGCGAATTTCGTTGCCAATTAAGAATAGAACTAGAAGTGAGCTTTACTACTATATTAACTGACGTTATAATATTATTACATCGTCATTTTAGTATAACGTCGTTTTATAACACCAATTACAAAATAAAATCAAACGTTTAATAAAAGGTCCAAAACAAAACCTTCCCACAATCATGCATATATTTTTAACTATCGAATCGAACCTCTCATAGCAATTCCCGAATTAATTCCCGAATGCCAAAGCCACTACACTGGGACCATAAGGAGCACTCCACACGAGTGGCGGGCACTTGATCCATCCGTACTCAAACCTGTTTTACGTCCCAGTCAAACTTATTGTCAGAATTCTAAGTTCTGACATTATTGTAGATGACATGTCAAGGTTATCGGTATTGTTTTGTGGGATGAGTACAGCTTCTTCTTTGAGCAAGGAGGCAATGAGATCTAATTCTACAACATTATATTATTTTGCAGGTCGCCTGGTGAGCTAATATTTTCGTGATCTCTCAGTCACCACACAAGAAAAACTAACCAAGTATATCAGCACTACAAAAAGCACTACAGCAATATAGTACAAAAAGTACTCCAGCCTCATCTATGCAAAAGAAGAACTATTATTAAAATCCTAAATGGCGATACTAAAATTATGTTTAACTAAAGCTAAGTCGCTTTAATTAAGATAAACTAAAGCTTAAGTCACTTTATTTTAAGATTACTTTATCATTAAATTGCCATTTAGGAATTAGAAAAACATAGAAAAATCCGACCAAACCTGTCGGGCAGTAAGCCCACCAGACACAACACCTGTCTGCTCGGAGAATCCTCCCTTTTCTATGGGCGATAAAAACCTTTTCATCACGTTTTTCATACATACAATCTGCATTTCAGAGCTGTAAAGTGATGTACAATTTAATTGCTATTCGAGTGTTCCGTAGTTGAATACGACCTCTCTAATCGGAATATTTAAAAACAGCACACTGTGTTTAGGAGGTTGAGGAGCGCGTCGCAAAATATAAAAGGTTAAGCCGTGCTTGTCGAGGTTGGTCCGTGGATGGGTGACCATAATTACATGCCAAGTTTCCTCCGTGCCTCGGAAAGCACGTTAAGCCTTTGGTCCCGGCTGTCATTTGTAGATATTTGACAGTCGTTACGAGTAGTCAGCAGCAAAAAGTCCGACATCCAGTCTTACCAAGGGGTATCCTATTACCTAGTTACTGGGTTGTGGAGGTCAGATAGACAGTAGCTTCATGTAAAATACTGGTACTCAGCTGCATCCAGTTAGACTGGAAGCCGTTCCCAAGATAATTTGGGAAAAGGCTAGGCAGATGATGATGACACTGTTTGTGTTTCAAAAATAGACTGTCTTATAAATAAAACAGTAAATGATCATGGAATGGAAACAAATAGATACGCCAATGCCAAGTACAAAAGGACATTGGATGAAAAATGATGATGCTCTTCTTTCTCGTGTGATTAGTCACTCTCTGACTCTCAAACTCTGACATCAGGTTAGGCAACCTGGTGTCAGAGTTTTATGCCGCTCATGGGCCTCTGACTTGGCTTTACATCCGTCGAGAAATATCTCTCAGGCATGCTGGTTTCCTCACGATGTTTTCCTTCACTGAAGCAAAAATTAAGTATGATGATGATGATGATGTATTGATATAAACTTTTGAAATGGGTATAAGTATAAGCGTGATTCTAGTTTTGAAAAGTCCTCATGAAAACCTCCTCACAATCTCTTCTCACAATCAGCATGTTTTTCTTAGTAATACTACTGCATATCTTTCTGCAATGTAACCGGTATCTAACATTACCCGCAGTGCTGAAAGCGACTGGGTTTTACGGTATCGGTAATTTAAATGACGCATAATTAACAGGAGTTCTAACGCAGGGTGATAAAAGAAAACGTAGGAAATTAGCTTCGAAATATTCTGTGGAATAATATTTTACTTTACTGTATTTATTTGGGGCATTTATGTGAGGGAATGGTTTCTTAAAAAATACACACAAAAGTTTATTTATTTATTTAACATTTTATGCACAACTATAAAAATATATAAAAGAAGAAAGTAACAGAAATATAGGACAAAGGAAATGCTTAATAATATAGAAATCTCTTCCAGCATACCTGCGAAAATGGAGATACTAAAAAAAGAAAGTAAAAAATAAAACAAAAGTTCTTTACTAAAGTAGTAAAGCTCAGTTCTAGTTCTGTTCATAATTGGCAACGAAATTCTCTTCATCATACATGTGAATTTTATATATATTCCAGCAGTGGTGGATTATAATTACTAATGATTGTTTTTAACAGAGTAAAAGTATGTTACGTCGAAGTTAATACATTTGTCCCACATAACTGTTACATTAACATTATTCGTAACATAGCCTTTTATTTATTCTGGATTACCATCGATTTTCATTACAATTCATCTTCCACAAAATTAAAACTCCCTACTACAGAATACATTATCCTGTAATGCACAGTTAACTACAGGTAACCACAGCTTACAATACGACATTGGGCTTAGTACATTATAATAAGGTGTAACGTTGCAACTTGCCAGGTACACTTAACATTATCTTTATTACATAAAACTTTAAAATATATCCTATTATAATCCTTTAAATAAACCTAACACTAAATTAAAGCATTCAAATTAAATAAAACTGCACGGAACCTACGAGCGTTCATTATCTTAAAAGGTCCTCGTTTCTATGCGCCCGCGCAACGCTAAAACGATGATTGCCGAGCGTCTCCGAGCTGCCGAGGAGTGGCGATTCGGTTAGGCTCGGTAGGGTCGATGACGAGTCGTTTTAAGAGCACTGAGGTGACAGCTGTGTCACTCGCTCCGATTCTACCTAATATTTCTTAATACTTCGCGAAATCCCTCTAGGGATTCTAGTCTACCTTCAATCTTTCTACACTTCGGGGTTCCGTCATGAACGCTTGGGAAGATTCTCTGCTGCAAATTGTCCGCATACCTACCTGTGCTGAACCTACCTGCGAGATACAGAACCTGGAGCTGGAGCCGTTGGTTGCAGGCAAAAGCTGACGGACTAACATCGCCTTGGAGACGGTTCAGGCCAGTGTTCCCTACCCTTTTTCTACCACCCTCTGTAATCAGGACGTGAGGCGGCCACGGAAGTATTCAGGCAAATAAATAATAAGTGTTCTTCGTCATCCACATCTTATTATTTATAAAACCCCTACCTACCTATCTGCTGACAACCCTCCTGCAAGGGCTAAGTGTCACAAGGGATAAGGATTAAATTAGCACCAAACTCTTTGTAGAAAATAAATTCTCCACTAGAATGTAACCCGAATCAAACAAACTAGAAAGATCATTATTCACAAACTTACATTCGCCAAATACTAACGTAGTTGTAAGTCCAAATGTTTTCGTTCAATTAGGATGTAGCAAGAAGTTCAGAATCGTCAGAAGTTATTACGGGTTCAGCGTTGATTCTACTGTAAACTAAGAAGTAACTCTCAAGTCTTTTGTGGTATTTGATGTTACGGAAAATATTATGAGAGCTTGCACTGTGGAAAGTTTGCAGATCTTTGCTCTTTCGTTTTTCTGGAGTATTCATTGGAAGTTTTGTGAGATGTCCAAGTCGGTTCTATAGAAAATTATACGGAAGTCTTGTAATGTTTTTTTTCGTGTTGGGTGACGAAACCAAAATATTCACGAGACACATCTGGAAGATGCACCGTTTTTAACCGTGTCCTAAAAAAAAAGAAAAAAAAAAAATTGTCTCGCACTGGACAACACCATTATCATCATGTGCGTAGCCTTTTCCCAATCTAACTTGGGGTCGGCTTCAAGTCTAACCGGATGCAGCTGAGTACCAGTATTTTACATGATATCCTATCTGACCTCCACAACCCAGTAACTTGGTTAAACGATACCCCTTAGTAAGACTGGATGTCAGACTTTTAACTTCTGACTACTCGTAACGACTTTTAAAGATCTACAAATGACAGCCGGGACCAACGGTTTAACGTGCTTTCCGAAGCACGGAGGAAACCCAGTATGTAATTATGGTCACCCATCCACGAACCAACCTCGGCAAGCATGGCTTAACCTTAAAGATAGACCCGTGCGGCTGTTATTATTTAGCCACGAGCTCCTCTTAAGCACTGGACAAAACCAAATGGTAAAATTAACAAAAAAAAAAATACGATGATATAAAAAGTTAAAATAAGAAAAAAAAAACTAAATGTTTAGCTTGATTTGTAGTAAAACATGGTCTCGCTTTGTTTAAATTATAATAAACTAAGAGATCTGCATAAACTGGTTTATAATAACTTGATGTATCGCCGTTTGCACTACGCTGCATTTTGCAGATGTGAATAGCATAGTATCCAATCTTAAATATTTATATTGCTGTTAAAAACTAAAACAGGTATCTAAAACAGCTTAAACTCTAAACGAAAGTGCTTGACCAATCATCGCCTCATACGCATAATCTTTCCAACCTTCGTTCTCATGCATCAACACAATCCGATTATAGGCAAATAATGCGCCACGTCACCGCAATAATACCCCTATTAGCTAACAATACAATCATCAGGTATTCATTCAATCTATGTATTAATTAGTCCTCGGTTAATAGATTAGTATTGCTCATTCGACATGAGCTGTTGTGTTAAATATGTTCATTCAGAGTGTTTGTTGGTTATATGGGGTTTTTTATTGGCGTTGGGTGTTGGTGTTTTTGAACTTCAACTCTTAATAGAAAGAAATAAATAATGAAACAGTATTTATTAGTTTTGCACAAGACAAATGTAAAAACTAAATCATAAGAAAAAATCAAAATACTCGTAGATAAATGACCGGTCTAAAGTTCGGACCCAAGACACGCGCCTCTGATATTTCGGATTGATGTGCGTATTTTTTTTTAATTTGAGATGGGTTTGCTCTTGACTCTAGTTAGGTCAGAGATGACACAGACAAAGTCGACGATGGTAAGAGCTTACCCAGAAGAAACATGTTCACTGTTAGTACCTTTGAAGAGATTAGGGTTGTAAGCGTTTGGAAACACAGACGCAGGCAGAGAGTTCCACTCCTTTGCTGTGCGCATTATAAAAGACGTTTTAAAACGCTTAGAGCGAATTGGTGGAATATCAATAGGGTAGGGATGGTAGCTTGCAGAGCGTCTAGATGTCCTATGGTAGAAGGGAACCGGTCGGGTGAGGTCGTGAAGTTCTTGGGCACACTTACAACCACGTACAACCTGTAGAAGACCGAAATATTGTAAAATTATCACTTGGTTCGGTGAAAGAACACATTGTGAGGTAACCAGCATCTCTGAGAAATATTTTTCGACGGCATGTAAAGCCACGTCAAAGGCCCATGGGTGACATCACTACATAGTATAAAACAAAGTCGCTTTCTCTGTCCCTATATCCCTATGTATGCTTAAATCTTTAAAACTACGCAACGGATTTTGGATGCGGTTTTTTTTAATAGATAGAGTGATTGAAGAGGAAGGTTTATATGTATAATAACTATATATTTTATACCCGTGCGAAGCCAGAGCAGGCAGCTATGTTTTTATATACAACGTTCACAGTTTTTCTGTAGTGTATTTAGTATCTGCATTGTACCCGTGCGAAGCCGGAGCGGGTCGCTAGTAAAACATATAACACAACAACAAGTTTAGGCACTAACCACACGTTATAGAAGAAGATGAAAGATGAACTCAAAATGACATCCACCAACAAACGCTAAGCCCACGTGGTGACTGGTCCCGTCCGCTCATAGAAAGGAGGCCAGTATCCCAGCAATGGGAACGCTCTAAACTGGGTATCGTTTGTTTGCGGCAAAAATTACGTAACTCGAAAAGTAAGGAATACGGGACAGCGTTTTGTTTAAGTTACATTAAAATTTCACTATATTACCAATATTTTTTGCTTGGGCTTTTACCCAGAGTTGAAAGGTTTATTCTACGTATTTCGTTTCTTAATTTAATACTTACTTTCGTTAATTTTAGATTCAACAACAAACGACATCGAAAATCAAAATTTTTGAGTTATGTCATCCGTGTCGCAAACGAGCGCTATATTGTGCTACATACCAAAGTGATCTTTTAAAGAAGCGTCGATCAAATAAATGGTAAATTTATTATTAATGTTACCAAAGCATGTGAGTAACCAGAGCTGGTGGCCTAATACGACGTCTTTAATCAGTTTTGTTTTAATTCAACCAACAGTTTGAAAGAGATGGCAATAGACGTACTCCATAGCTCCGTCTCTTTTCCAACTGAAGTAACATTAAAACAATAGTGCTTTAACCAGAACTGAGAGTTGTATAAATCCTTCTTATGGTCCAGACGGGCCTGCACAAAATGGGGTTCTATCAGCGAAAAACGAAAGTGGAAATGTCAAAAATGTTTGAGATAAAAACCACCGAAAATATCGTGTCAGTCCTGTTTTAAAAGCGTTGCTGGGGTATGGAATGCTTTTAAAGCTATCGCCACTTATTCACCTAGGTACTCCCTCAAACCGATAACTGAACTGACGTGACTGACTGAAGGCTTGACGAAATCAGTCAATTTTTGTATCGAGTGATTTTTCTTAGAATATGCAAAGGGAACAACGATTCTGTCCCACAAAACAACACTTCAATTGACTCAAAATAAGTTTTCAATACGATAAAATGTCATAGGAAATACACTCGTAAATTCTCGGCTGCGTCACAAGAAACCAATTTATTATCAGTTTAGCGATGTCATCCCCCAAATGGTACATGACGATACATCTATCTGTACACCAGGATAACTACTTGCGAATTGTATAGACGAAAGCTGCGTTATTTGCTCAGCCGTTTGTATCGCGAGTTCGACAAACTGTGGATAGATGGCGCTGTTTGAAGTTTTGGTGATGCTGAGCTTTTCACTGAAATAAAACAAGGGAATAATCGGAGTGATTTAATACTCGTATACACAAATGGTTGTAAAGTAAACCATTAAAGTATATGTTAATTCACTAGGTGGAGCTTGTAGCAGTCGTGGGTAGAATTTATGTGCTGCGAGTACCTTCTTAGTTTAGAAACAGTTTTTTCAAAGCATTATTTTAGTCTAGATAACTAAATGTAAACAGCCTTAAACAAAATCTGCCACATAGTATGACTGTAGTTTTTGATCGTTTAGTAGGTAGTGATACAATATAAAATAATGTATGAAATTATAAACATCTAGAATTGATCGCAAACTTTTTTCCTGGTTCGTCAAACATAGTGATTAAAAATACGGTCTACGTGGACTATCACAACATTATACCATCAACCTGATTTTCCGCCGTGGTTCCGTGCCATTCCGTAGGTTCGAACCCAGGCAGGCGCATTACTTTGTGTAATTTATTTCATCATCGCTGCTCTCAAAAACGGTGAAGGAAAACATTGTGAGGAAATCGGCATGTCCTAGAACCAAAAATTCGAAGACATGTGACATCTACCAACCCACACTGGGCCCGCGTGGTGGATTACAGCCCACTCCCTCTCATAGAAGAGGAGGCCTGTGTCCCAGCAGTGGGAACATTATAGGCTGATGATGATGACCTATCACAACATTATACCATCAACCTGATTTTCTATTTAACATCCACCGGTAATTATAATTAAATTATAATTTAACTGGCTTTTGCACTTAATAGTCACACAGCCAAAATAACGTGTTCATTGAAAATTATTTATTACGCCCATTTTCGATGTTCAGTTAACAAAGTGCCTGAAAGCCTGAAACAATGCTGTGGTTAAAATAGAAATGGCTAAAATTAATTCCCAATAGTTGGCTTTATTTCATTCCTGTTTTATACAGAGACGGCTAAGAGAGATTATCAATGTTTCCTATGTGAATGGAGCTTAATATACTTAAAGTGTGATTACTTATTTCTTAATATGCTGTAGAAATGTAAATTTAATTACTCAGGTACAAAGTGTTCTTTTAAAAAAACCGGCCAAGTGCGAGTCGGGCTCGCGCACGAAGGGTTCCGTACCATTATTTATAAAAAACTTTTTTGTATGGGAGCCCCCTTAAATATTTATTTTATTCTGTTTTTAGTATTTGTTGTTACGGCATCAACAGAAACACATAATCTAAATTTCAACTGGCTACCTATCACGGTTCATGAGATACAGCCTGGTGACAGACGGACGGACGGACGGACAGCGAAGTCTCAGTAATAGGGTCCCGTTTGACCCTTTGGGTACGGAACCCTAAAAACAATGTTCGTTTCGTTTACAAAGTTTTAGTGGTGGTGGGTTCGATTCCCAGGTCAGGTAAAGTGTTATTGGGTTTTTCCATTAGGAATTTCATAGTAACAGTTGCTCAGCAGATATGACAATGTTCTATCTATGTCCGTGCTACCCTAAGCAACTGGGCTAGACGAGCCCCCAACACTCTTAGCTCTGTAATTTGCCGTCGTCGTTCGAGAAACCCTAAAACGTATTTCAGAAGACATTTGGATCCGTTTCCGAACCGATGGAAATTTATTCAAACTTGCTAGACCGAAAGCCCGCATAAAAGTCTCTTAATTTAATTTCATTTCATTTATTCATTAAAGTGACAAGGACTCATAATTCAATACATAAAAATACACAAAAATTCAATAATAACAAATAATACACGACACACAATTAACCATACAAACTAAAATAAGAAATAAACATTACACCTGTCACAATTTATGTAGACAGCCGACGACTGCAGGTGACGTGCAAGTCACTGCAGCGTCGTATGTATGGACAGTCGAGCCTGTCGGCAATCATCATCAGTACGCTGTTGGGGCTGCCGCGCACCCTGCGCACCAGGGACGCGCTACGCTTACGCATTGTTGCATAAAAGCAGTCTACACGAGCGGCAGCGAACATGCCCGAGGCACTACAGTGTCGCGGCAGCCCCATCAACGCTCTGAATGCGTTGTTATATTGAACGCGGAGGGCTTCGTATGCTTTTTGGGTGTGATTCACCCACAGGCTGCACGTGTACAGAGAAGTACAATAAGCCCTGAAAAGGGTCTGCTTGACCGACCCGGAACAGCGCGCAAACCTGCGAGCTATCATGTTACCCCTAACAGCCAAAGCCCTCCGCTCCCTTTCGATATCAGCATCGTCTCTGAGACCGGCTGTTACTAAATGCCCCAGGTATTTGAAATTGTCCACTTCAACCAAGGGAACACCGTACACTTTGATGGGAGGTACTGTTATAGGACATTTAGAACCGGCCTGAAAAACCATAAACTGACTTAAGGCCAGTCTCCACCAACGTAGAGACTAGCGGAGCGGAGAGGAGAATTCCGGAAACCAACCAATCACATTGGTTGAAATGAACATAGCGTCTCTCGTTTCTCTTGTGATTGGTCCAATCTTGCATATTCTCACCTCCGCTGATCTTCGCTTTGGTGGAGTCTGGGCGGTATACCACGATGACCTATGCTTCGTAGCGGAGACTTGCCCCAGTTTGCAGGCGCTGTTGGGTAGCCTCAATGACGTTTGCTGTAAGTTTGATCTTTCAATAAACTTTTCAGAAAAACAAAGATATGGCAATGAACATAGACGAACAGGTTTTAGTGTGGGCATGTCTCTAGAATGCATGAAGAGAGACTAGCAAAGCGCACCTTCTATTCTGAACTCCAGGAAGGTAAACGGAAACGTGGTATGCAGTTTTATGTTTCAATGATGTTCAGTATAGACACTTCAATTAACGGGAAATTGACCCCTTATTGTGGATAAAGCAGGCACAAAATCGTCCCGAGTGGAGTCGTCGTATGCATTAACAGGTCAAAGCCTTTGAAGAGAGAATAAGGTCACAGATAGATATTAGGCGTGATGACCTTAAAGCTAGGCCATCTACAGCTACACTATGCAATATCGTCAATGGTGTTCTGACATTTCCGCTTTGTGCTCGGAGTTTTTCGGCCAAAGTTGGATATGCTAGCCCCTTAAAAGCACATGAAAGAGCAGCACGCTAAAGCTCCCCACACCTTCCACCCAGAAAGCCATAGAATAAGAATAAGAAATTTTGTTTGCTCAAACATGTGTATACATACAGAATTAAAATAATATGCATGCAAGATCTTACTCAAGAGTGGCTCACGACATGTCTGCCATTTTTCATGGCGTGCAAATATTTATGGTTCAAATAAAGATTTTACACCTTAAATTAAAATATCAGTATCAGTAACCTTAGATTCAATCATTTATATTATCATTATAATTTATTATTTATTTTTCTTGCCAAATATTACAAATTACAATTCATATTCATAATTTTCAATAGTATTATTCATAAATTCAATCATAACAACATTTATAATAAAGGCATATTTAAGTTCCCTACTACTACATGACCATAATCACTATGCGGAATGCAGTCGTTGTGGCCGAAATCGGCTACATGGCATCATCATCATCATCATCATCATCATCATCATCATTAGTAGTAGTTTGAACCTGTACCCGGTTCATGGCAATCGGATCGTACCGTATTCTAAGGGACTTAAAAAAATGGACTTACGCAATCAGCTGAAAAAAAGTCATCAATTTGCAAAAGTCATAAAACAAAAGTTATTCAGTTTCATCATGGTCTTAATCTCGTCCTCCCACAAACACACGAGACGTCTTAAGTTTATTCTATTACACCATGTATAATACAAGTTTACACGAGA
The DNA here is from genome assembly GCA_963082945.1 of Cerastis leucographa. NCBI lineage: Eukaryota > Metazoa > Arthropoda > Insecta > Lepidoptera > Noctuidae > Cerastis > Cerastis leucographa. Next base: position 2,329,373 of record OY720381.1, on the reverse strand, counting down.
TTTTCACAGCTTTTCTCAGAACAACCCTGTAATCTTCAAGCGTAAAGGCATTCCAAACATGAGTGTTTTAGACTAAATCAACATAAAATATACTTCACAGATCCTACTAAATAGTTCTAGGAATTATTGAACAAGCAACTAGGTTGTTTGTGCCACTTGTTTGTGGCAATATATCAATCACTAACTAAAGTCAGGTACGATAAATTTAAACGTAAGTACCCACTTTACTTGGGCGCTTCGTTTTTCTAGAGCAATCCGTTAGTTTCAGATCTATTTGGTACGCTTTAGAGAAAAATGCATTCTATTTGCACTGCAGTTACGTAGGTATTTTCAACCTCCAATCAATACAAAAAATTATGATGTTATATAAGTTTTTAAACTGACATGGTCACTAACACTATTAATAAAACTTGCAACGGGATATTTACCATGTGTATTATTTGTTTCGAGTTCCCGATATTTCGGCGCTGTTGCAAACGCCATGATCACGGATAAACTCCTCCGTTTATCCGTGATCATGGCGTTTGCAATACACATGGTAAATATCCCGTTGCAAGTGTTATTAATAGAATTATGATGTTACTTCTTGACGAGTGTGATGTGGAACGCAGATGAAATTAAAAACTCGAACTGCGCCAATTTTACTACATTCTATTTTCTGTTCCTAATATGAGCAAAAGTCTGATCAGTGGGTCGTATTAGGGGCGGAGTCTCTCAAAAGTACTTGCAGGAACAACCCTTTTCCTGATTTGTTTCATGTTGAAGTCACTTGTTTCTCCGCTTATGCACTTAATTTGCGAAAACTCTTGACCAACGCAACGCAGTTGAACGTGGGCCTATTAAACATTAATTGCAGTTGTTAGATTCGCCTGTCTGCGTTTCAAAATAATAAAAGTCACTGACATCATTATAAAAGTCTTGTCTTACTGACCTATATTGAAAATCATTTTGTATCGTTCCATACGGGATGTGCCATTCTGCAGTATGAACCCTTTTTTTGCGCAACTTAGTTAGCTGAGGGAAAATCTACACATGGTAAGAGGACGCACAGAACCGGAAAGAGTGGCAGTAAAAAGAAGAAAAACAGGCCAAGTGCGAGTCTTACTCGCACACAGGGTTCTATAGCCCCAAACAATATAATAACAATATTTTGAACGGTTATTCATTAGTAATCTTCCACTCAAACGCAAAACTAAATTTGTTTTTCATAGTAAGTTAAGGAAAAACAAAGTTACTGCTGCAGTTTGGTGAAAAAGTCCCATATCTCAAAGACTAAATATCAAATCTTATTAAAACCAATTTTCATTGATAGTTTTTTTCACGTTCTACATCCCAATATTTTTTCAGAATTTTTCTCCTCTTATTTTAGAAATTAGAGGGGGGGGGATGTTTTACCACTTTGGTTGTGGCTGATATGATGATGATGATGAAATCTAAAGATAGATCATTATTGCCATATCAATTTAGAAAAATCCGCCCTAACAAAGTTCTCGTAAACACAAACATTCAGTTAACAAAATCAACATCAAAATAACATCAACCATCACGACTACTAATAACACTATTTAAAAGGGATAGTGATTTACGTTAGGTGTCACCGATTAACATCGAAGTGGCCAGCCGACGGCTCCGCGTATTTCAATTAGGATCCTTTGGGGCGTCTCACTGAATTATGCATAACCACTTTGATTGAAATGTTCGATCCTCTGTTAGTCTTAATTCTTTGATGTTTACTCTTGTACAGGTTGCTGGGTTATTTTTGTTATGGGCTGATTTAGTTTGTTGGTCAAACGGGATCCTATTACTGCGACTTCGCTATCCGTCCGTCCGTCCGTCCGTCCGTCTGTCACCAGGCTGCATCTCAAGAACCGTGATAGTTAGCAAGTTGAAATTTCCACAGATTATGTATTTTCTGTTGATGCTATAATAACAAATACTAAAAACAGAATAAAATAAATATTTAAGGGGGCTCCCACACAAAAAACTGATTTTTTTGCTCGTGTTTATAAATAAGGGTACGGAATCCTTCGTGCGCGAGTCCGGCTCGCACTTGGCTGGTTTTTTTTTATGTTCATAAAAATTGCAAATTTTTGATAGCCTTGATGGTCTTGTGGTCGCAAGCGTTACTTCAGAGCATGAGGTTCGATTTCAGTCGCGCAAATTGGTATTGGGATTTTCCATCAAGAATTTATCTGTAGCAGCCACGGAGTCTGGATTTCTTAATAACAATAGACTCGCCCCCTATTACATGGGAATTAAACACAAGTGGCGAATTGTGGGTGTACTATTAGGTGCACCTCTCTCTAACCCTTTGAGGATACAGGCGTGATGTTGTTTTGTTTCTAAAAATACCTTTTATAACTTCAGGATTACCGGCTTTTGTTCATTGCTAGGCTTGTCATCATCTGCCTAGCCTTTTCTCAAACTATCTTGGGGTCGGCTTCCAGTCTAACCGGATGCAGCTGAGTACCAGCATACATAAAGTGACTGCCAATCTGACCTCCACAACCCCATTGACTGGGTAATACGATACCCCTCGGTAAGACTGGATGTTAGACTTTTGGCTTCTGACTACTCGTAACGACTGTCAAAGATCTACAATTAACAGCAGGGACCAACGGCTTAACGTGCTTTCCGAGGCACGGAGCAAACTCGGTATGTAATTATGGTCACCCATCCACGGACCAACCCTGGCAAGCACGGCTTAACCTTATAGATCGACCCATGCGGCTACTATTATTTATCATTGTTTTTTCATTGTTTGGCTTGTATTCATAAATATGTCATATGGATAGTACTATCGAAGTAAAACTTAAAGTTACCGGTATCTTTTGTTCTAAGCCAGGTCATAGTGTGTCCATTGAGCCGCTAAGGAGTGAAGAAGAAGTGAAGGTGACAGACAGACAGATTATTATCGCATTTATTTATATTACGTAAGGATAATTAAAGAGTATAGATAAAATGCCATAATACTAATTGTAAATTTTTCAAGTAGGAAGTTTATTACTTAAATGAACTTTCTAATTCCAAATGCTTCGCAGTTTGAATATTTATTTTGATGTCAGATATATACAGGTACCCAGTTTATATTAATATTTGATGGTAACTCTTCATAAACATGAATTTCACATTGACATCCGATACGATAGGAAACGAAATTATAAAATTCACCGAAAAATCCCTTATTATTTTAAGGTCATAATTTAACTAATTAACTTCTCCTAATAGGGAAGTATTTATCTCATAATGAGTGGGCCGTGTATGAAGGAAACCTAACTCAATCCTAATTAAATGCGGCAATTAAAATGTTCCAGTTGCAGAAGTTTGGCAACATCGCACGAGTTCTACTGAAGTGGTTTATGTTCTACAGCGTACTCATAATGTCGTAGTTTATTTGTTACTTAAACCTTTAAATTTAAAAATAGCATAATTTTTGGTTTTGATTTAAAAAAAAAAACAAGCTTGTTTATGGACTTTGTAGATTGTCAAAGGAATAGAAAACATAAAATGCTATGTTCGGCATTTTTGTTAGTTGTCTTTATTTTAGAATACAGCGCCTTTTGGTCGTATTAGTATCACTAAGGACACCACACACACGACCAAGAGATGATTATAGAAGTAAATAAATATTACGACCATTTGGTTTTTTTTTTGTTTTCCTTTTTATGTAAGAATCGAACAAACCTACCTAGTATAGAAGATAAAAACCTTTTCCCTTGAAACTGAAGCATCATCATCTGCCTAACCCAAAATCAAAGACAACCCAGTTTAGGGTAATTGTTTAATAACTCGTTGGGTAGAAATAATAGTGAACTGTATTATAGGTATAGGCTGATGTATTGCCGATTAAAATTTACAATATTAAACTGTCCCGGACAAACGTGAAAATAATTTAGAAAGGTGTTTGAGAGGGTCGTCCGTCGCGGTGGTGTCCGAGGAAGCGAGTGTCCGCAGGCCGGCCGGCGGCGGCGCCGCCCGCAGCTGCCCTCGCTCGCCGATGACGCGTAGGTCGGTCACGTCGCTTGCGCGTGTCGCTGCTCGTGCCGACTGCGTGTTTGTTGGGTGCGATTCCCAACAGTAATAGGATGCGCCTTATTAAGACTGGTCGTCAGACTTAAACTGAAACAAGAGATACTCTTCAAATTTTCCGCATTAAAAACCTTTATAACAGCAGTTCATATTTTACCCCAAAAACGTCTCAGATATCAACAAAATCTTAAAGGAGAAGTCTCAAAATTGAATCTGTTACATAAAATAATGAGCCACTCATAAATCTCCATTAGGAACAGGATATCTGAATAACAAATGTTCAAACTAGGAAAGTTTCACCACAGATAGTCCAATTTATGCGTAAGTCTCTTAGATTAATGGCTAAAGGCTTATTTTGTTGTTGTCTACAGCTTTATTTGACCACAAGTTGTTGTTGTTATTGCTTTGTTGCTGATTGCTTGGCTTGGGAAGTAAGACGTCAGTCAGGAGCTAGTAAAGATACTTCTGTTTTAGTAAATGTTATGATACCTACCGCTCGCGCTGTAAGACATAGATTAAAGTCCACATGCGTTAGGCAAAATAACTTACTGGTGCGCTTCACGCTTAAAAATAAAATACAATATCGGTTTTTCTCTGCCATACTAACGCATTTAGTGATTTCTGGTAAAGAAGACCTAAATCGTGCCTTTAAAGGCCATCTCACACTCTTTTGGATTTGGTACTGATTTGAGCACTGATCTATAGAAAAAAAATGTACAAAACAGCCCCTACCAGTAGTGCTGTTCAATGAATTATTGAATAAACAAAACAATAAATTACTATTAGGGAAGACTTCGTCACACCAAATCACTCCTGTTGACCAACGCCATCTAGCGGACTGCAATCAAACAATTTCTAATTAAAGGATTCCGTACCGTTTGATAGAACATAAAGTACGAACATCCGAATACCCCAGATGGGCGTAAATTGTAAAACGTGGATCGTTCAAATATTTACCGGATCCTCACCGGACGAGCCGTTTCGCGAAAATAGTTCGAAAAAGGAATATACGGGCATTGTTTTCGAACGTACCCGCAGGCTTTTGCTTTCAATATAAATATGTCGGTTCGTTGGCAAAGGATTGTAAATGTGATTACTTTGGTTAAAATATCAATATTTTTAATCCACAAAGTAACAGTCATACAATATATCGGAACGTTTTCCTTTGACATGCCCTTTGATAATTATTGGCAATATTATCATAGGGCATTATCAAAGGAAATTGGAATGAACAAAGGAAAATAATATATTTCTTCTTAGTTTAAGTAAATAGTAAACCCAAATTATAACCTCGTTGATCTGGTGGTCCCCGGTTTGATGCCCAGATCAGGGAAAGTATTATCCAAGTTTTTTCAAAATCAAAATATTTTTATTTCACATATGCCTATATGGGCACTTATTTCATCACGAGTTTCTCAGTAGTAGTCACGAAACTCCTATTACATGTAACATAAACATAACTGGCCAAATGTGGTGTACTATTAGGTACGTTCCAACTTTTTTTTTTTTTTTTTTTTATATAATCTTTTAATGGGTAACTTTGCTTTAAATACCTCCATTACTACACAAAAATTATGCTGATGGGTGCTCTGCTTAACCCTTCGGGGATAACATTCGTGATGTTATGTTAGTCACGGAGCCTGGATTTGTGCCCGGTTGATGGCAATAGGCTCACCCCTATTACATGGGAATTAAACAAAACTTTATACAGTAAAAGTCTCGCATGTTTTAAATAAAAAAATCAAACATAAATATACTTTTAAATACATCCTAAACAGCAGCAGTCAAAACTGCAAAACTTAAACGTATTTTCCAACCGTTTAGAGTATGAACCGAATCCAAACTGTTGGAATTATTTACAACACTCGTTTTCGAGACGGCTGGCTGTTTGTTTTTGGTAGAATGTTTTGTCAGTTCGCATCGAACAGCTCGACGTGTGAACGGCGTGCTGCAGTTATACATCACTATTCCGAATAATACCATTATTTTTTATCGATTATTAGTTGTGAGAGTTTTTATTGCTAGTGGTGGAGGTGTCGATGTGAAAAATTCATTACATTTTATTTAAAATTTCAAAGAGAGCCAAGTTCACTGACTTAAACATAACTGCGAAATATGTGTGTATGCATCTCTGCTTAACACGACGCGGGTTACTGGCGTGAGGAGTAATGTACATACATAACGTAATTTTTTTTTTGGCAGGTACCTATTGCAACAATCAGAATTACCTCATTCTCTATTCGTTATAGAGTAACAATCTGGGTGTAATAAGAAACTGTTTAAAATCTTATCAAAAAGCAGCGTAAATGAATATTGTTTGACGACACGGTTGGCGCAGTGGCTGAGCGATCGACTGCTGCGCTGTGTGTCGCGGGTTCGATCCCCGCACGGAACAAATATTTGTATGGCCGACAGATAGTTGTTCCGGGTCTGGCTGTTTGTGTATGTGAGTTTAAATGTTTGTTAACGCACTCACGATACAGGAGAAATTCCTAGTGTGGGCAACGTTTAAAAAAAAAAAAAAAACATGAATCTGAGACGAGAGTCCATATTGCGTCACAGGTCACAGGACCCCTTTATTTATCGCTGAAGGCTCCACTGACCTAAGGTTATTTGAATTACATGGTCCTGAATGCTCAAGCCGTCCCTCAGACTTCCTGACACCAAAACCGACCAGCAAACAAAATTATGACGCCCTCGAACACACCTGTACTTTACACAATGTCCTGTATTTCAATATCCCTGAGTCAGCACTCCACGCGATATTGCCCCTATCGCACCCATAAAACGTGTGAATTGAATGTTCATATTCGCGTGTAGCCCCGCCAGAGGTCGTGAACATAAGTTTCAAGTAATATTTTTCTTACAATACCGATACATATTTTTATGAGGGATCAGCTATGTCATGATAAAGCCAATAAACTTGCTTCCCCAAATAAGTTTTCGCCATTTTATTTTACGATGTTTGTCCAGTCGCTCGTATATTCTGTTGAGTTGGTTTTTTTTTCAGATAGGTACCTATTTCTAGAGAATTCAATCTAATCTTTATTTATAATCCCAGGAATTCTGTTATTTTTCTGAAATTCCCTGAATTGCGGAAATATTTGGTTTACAATATTTTAATCTATAAGTACCTATGTATAATAAAAAAGAGTGGAAATTTAATGATGCCTTTATTACCTTCGTTACCATAGCAATCATTGACTTTCCTTCCCGAGGTTCCGTTTTCAAGAGTTCCGAAATTTTCGGGACCAGGGTGTAGGTAGGTACCGGAGATCCCAAGATATTCTTTACCGTTTTTATTTTTCTCGTAAAATTTTGTACCATAACCGTTTAGTTAATTAGATTTATGTGCTTGGTTAACTAATCGAGTCGTAAAAATAATATTTTTTTATTTTAAATAAAGGCTGTTTTCAAAAAGAAAGATAATTATAATTGAATGTAATAAATGCTTCAAATTGCTAAATAAATTCAAGTATTTAAAGCTTCATAATGTTTGATGAATATTAAAGGATTTGAGAGTTTTGTGAACATAAAACATAATAAATTAGTTTCGTTAAGTGAATGAATTAAACATCAATGCATTTTAAATTTCATGTAGTTTTTGACTCCAAAATTGACTTGTTGTAAATATTTTTTTATTAATCTGGCTTTAATTGGAAATGCAAGGTTCAATAAGGTCCGTTTAAGGGAGAGATAATAAAGAAAAAATATTTAATAATCCGTTAAAAACTCAGTTTCATACACTAAATGATATCAAAAAACTAAAGACCGACCCCCTCGATATCATAAAACAATTCAACCTGAAAAAAAAACCTATAAATACAAAACGATTTCTTTTTTCTCCGTTGGAGCTCTTGAACGGAGTGTCATTGTATGTGGGTGAAAGGGCCCTTGGATCTCAACGGCACAAGGCTACCTATAATGATATCGTGTTCTCAAGATTTCTCTCGAGCAAAAATTATTAAATTGTTCTTGGAACCGTCGATAGTTCACCTGAATTTTTCAAGAACACGTGTATTGAATATGTTTTGGAAATCGAGTGTTTTTCTAGTTGGGTCTCTACGGAATATTAATACGCATCTTTCTAAAAAAAATAACGTATAAACCATACTCTAAAATAGTTCTAAGATGCTCTAAAATATTGATACAATGACAAAGAATTTGTACCTAAGTCTATTTATTTAACGCTGTAGCAGCCGGCATCAATGTCCTATGTCATAGGTACTCCCTTTCTTCTCCTAAAATTGTTTGTCCGAAAATCATTATCCATAACACGTTTGCTATAAACTTCAGTAACCATAATGTTCAAAATCCCGAAATTTTGTGTAACATAATTATCTTTAGTTCTAAAAGTATTCTGTCATAATATCGAGTACTATAATTATTGAATCTCCTAATTTTACAAGACCTAAAGTCATATGTCCTAAGTATTGTGTTAAATAATGTGTATTATCCCGAATGTTAATTTATAATATTTTTTTTAGTCCTAATACGTATGCATAGGTTTTAGTGACAGTAACGAATCGCTGTAGTAGTGTTTAAAATCGCGTAGGCGCGGAGTTGCGAGGCGGCCCGCGAGTTGAGGAGCGTGGTGAGCGTTAAACCCATCTGCGACGATAAACTCGCGAGGGACCGCCGCCGGAGCGCCGCAGCGCCGGAGCCGTGACAGAAACCATGCCTGCTGCATGTTGCATGCTTGCATGATTGCTTGCATGCTGCGTGCTTGCTTGCTTGCTGCATGCTGCGTGCTTGCTTGCATGCTGCATGCTGCGTGCCTGCTTGCATGCTGCATGCTTCCTTGCATGCTGCATGCTTGCTTGCTTTACAAAAACCACATGTTCACAATCAACTGCTTTATTGAGTACATGTATAATATATTTATTTATGTATAATAAAAAAAAAATGTTCTAAGAATATTATTATTACAAATAAACATTATGTAATTTCAATGTAGGACTTATAACTTTTATAGAAAACATTTTTATGTCTTTTGTATATTATTGATTGTAATATTTATGACAAACGGATTTAGGACATGTTATATTTAGGGATTTCAATTTTATGGCATGTGATATTATGTGATGTTAAGTTCGGGTAAATTATCATTCGGACAAATGATGATTAGGACAAAAAAAGTTATGGCACTTAAAATTATGGATAAAAAAGTTAGGTGACACAATAGAGAACCATGTCATACCTAGACCAAATTGTATATAAATACATTAAATTGTTTATGTATTTATATACAATTTGGTCTGCTGGGAGCTGGTTTTATTACCAGCTCCTAAAATAAAGAGTATTCAATCCTGCTACCGCCTCCATAGACATAATCTTGGCTGACGTCAAGAGCACGGTGAAACAATCCAATCCAAATATTGTGTTTCATTTAAATATCCTGACGCCTGGTAAAATGCTATATTCTAAAGTTTTCAAAGACTTGGTTATGAAATACCCTCATCATCCTCGTGCCCAACTTTGTGGAGATCGGCGTTTAGTCTGACCGGATACCAATATCAATATTTTACATGGAGTGACAACTGGAAGCCGACCCCATCACCACCACTGGAAGATATCATCATCTGCCAACCCTTTTGTAATCATTTACCTTTCTGACGTACACAACCCTGTTACTGGGGATCACAATAACAATAACTACTGACAATACTGCTGATTCTTATTGTAATTGAGTGTAACTATAAATTTGTTATACGAGTAGCTACTTTTCATATTAAAAATACGAACTCAACCCGTATTTTATTAATAACTAGCTGTGCCCGCGACTACGTCCGCGTGGAATTAGAATTTTTATAAAAAAAAAGTAACATAAGTTACTCTTTATTACATCAGCTATCTGCCAGTGAAAGTCCCGTCAAAATCGGTCACAATCGGTCCAGCCGTTCCAGAGATTAGCCGGAGCAAACAGACAGACAGACAAAAATTTAAATTAATGTTATTTTGGTATATGTTCCTTATATACATTCATATGCATGTAGTAAAAAGCGGTTATTTTAATATTACAAACAGACACTTCAATTTTATTTATCGTCATTGTAAGTCGTCTAAAGACAAACAGGCAGGTAATCTGCTAACCTATTTGAACGATCTAACACAGTCGGCATGAACAAACTGTATGCACAAGACTGAGTAGGCACACACAAGCAAATATTCAAATAGTAATATGTGCACAGATGTGGGCTTGAATATCGCAAGACTGGAGCTTTGAGACAGCTAGGAGGGTCACGGCAGATCGAGCCCCTGGCGTCCTTTAGTTGTGGGAAAAGTAATTACACTTAAAGTGGTGAGATCACATTTTCCTTTTGGGACGATAAATTCGATTTTTAAAATGTGTGAGTGGTACGTCACTTCCAAATGTCAATGACACAGAAACGTATCGATATTTTTTTTATGCACTAGGGGGGCGATCTAGAGATTTAAATCTTCGCATAGAAGGCGCACAGTAGGCGTGCGAATCTTCTTAAATTTTACAAAGAAGCTGAGTCAGTGTTTGCTCAAAGACCGAGCGTCTTTGCTATTCCGTCTAACTTTCAGTCTTGTACGTACTTTGCAGTGTGTGGTAGGTCTTACAAAATGTTGAGGAGTGTAGCGGAAAGTTTTGTTATTTTGAGCTGTGTTTCTTTTGTTTGCTATTGCTATTGTGTTTTGTGACTTGTTAGGCTCAGAGCCAATGCTAGATGATGAGATTTGAAAATAAACAAAAATAATAAAAGGTCTAAAAATATTCTATCTAATCAAACTATTATTTGATGTCATAAGTCTGGTGTTCTGCAATACAGGTTTTACCTAAAGCAGACGTTAGGTTCTATGTAGAGATAATACTCAGACTTTTATCATTTATTTTGACGAAAAATACCACACCACAAAACTATGGAATGTTTGGCCAGATTTTACAAAGTTAACAATAGTAAACTAAATATCCCGTTACAAGTGTAATTGATAGTGTTAGTGAACATGTCAGTTTGCAAATTAATATCAGATTTTACAAGTTTCGTTATTTAAATATTTTAGCAATATAATAGCAACAACTTAACAGCAAGTCTGTTTTAACGACTATGCAAACGTTTAAATATAACATATATACCTGCTGCAAAGTTCAAAGAGGAGCTCGTGGCTAAATAATAACAGCCGCACGGTTCGATCTTTATGGTTACGCCGTAATTGCCGAGGATGGTCCGTGGATGAGTGACCACAATTACATACCGAGTTTCCTCCGTGCCTCGGAAAGCACGTTAAGCCGTTGGTCCCGGCTGTCATTTGTAGATCTTTGGCAGTCGTTACGAGTAGTCAGAAGCCAAAAGTCTGACATCAAGTCTTACCAAGGGTCTCGTATTACCCAGTTATTGAGTTGTGGAGTTCAGATAGGCAGTCCCTTCATGTAAAATGCTGGTTCTCAGTTGCATCCGGTTAGACTGGAAGCCAAACCCAAGGGATTTTGGGAAAAGACTAGGCAGATGATGAACACCTGCTGCAAATTTGGGACAGGTCTGTCATCCAACATACCATTTTTCATTACATTCATTTGAACGGCTACGGCGTAGCACGTAGCCTACAGCGTAGCGCGACGTAGCACGATAGCAAAGTAATAAAGTTTGGGTCACCCGCACGGTTCAAATTCGTCAAACAAGATAACTTGGTAGCTATATCGGTTTCGGACACAGTATTTGGAAATATTCGTATATTCGTAGAATGATTCGTGTGACTCTTTGAAAGTTATGGAAAACTAAAAGGAAGGTGTCTTCTAGTAACGTAGGTATAGCATTTTCATTCTAGTGGAATTTCAAAAAAGTATACTATTTTATGCGCTTTTAAAAATTTGCCGTCTGTATCTTGGCTCAATTTGTCTACAAAGGCATTGGAACGAGTAGCGTAGAAATGGAGCCCTCCCTTTCCGTTTATCCAGCAAAGCATGGGCCAAGACTGGCTGAATTCATAAGGTTCTGTAAAAAAAAACCTTTGATAAAGAATCACTTTGCCAACTAAATCTAACCTACTATTCCGCTTACCCCAATAACTGCAGACAAACAACATGCTTTGAGAAAGAAGCCCAATTAAAAGTTCCAATACTTTCGACCAAAATGAAGCGCTTCTATATAGCGCAGGTAAAGCCACACACACGCCAAACTAAGGCATCGTTTCCCAAAATTAAAACCTTCAATTTCGGTTAGGTTATGCACACGATCGACTTTGCCGAAGTTCGTCGAAGTGAAAACTGATTCAGCTTGCATTTTTTATTAACTGTCGCCAGGATTTTAATTGTTTTGCTGAATCTTTTGGTAACCTGATGCCTGATTTAAATTTGCGTTTCTGTATTTTTTTCATTACATCTACAGTACATGTAATATAAAACACAGGAGAGATTGTTAGACGCATACGATATTTATAATTACAACATTGAGATTTTTAAAGACGCTATGTGAGTTTGTTTCGGAATTGCATTAGATAGGAAATATCGGTGTCATTTTATTTCATGTTGTTGACGTGTCATTTTTTGCAAATAAACATTATTACAGTATAATAGTAATATTCATAGCATTCATGTAGGCCATTTACAAGTAAAAATCGCTCTCATTTTAATAAGATTTTCGATACAAATACGCTACTCAACAAATTTTTGACTTATCTATCAACGTTATTATTGGTCGATTGTTACTTCTTCCAGTTAACTCTAAACATCTCAGCACTGAAAATAAATTTCAATTAAAAAAAAAAAAAAAAAAACTTGGGAAGTTGATTTAATCAACGTTATTATTCGTCGTATGTTACTTCTTACAGTTTACACATCTCAGCTCTGAAAATAAATTTTAATTAAAAAAAAAAAAAAACTTGGAAAGTTGATTTTATCAACGTTATTATTGGTCGTATGTTACTTCTTACAGTTTACACATCTCAGGTCTGAAAATAAATTTTAATTAAAAAAAAAAAAACTTGGAAAGTTGATTTAATCAACGTTATTATTGGTCGTATGTTACTTCTTACAGTTTACACATCTCAGCTCTGAAAATATATTTTAGTTAAAAAAAAATACTTGGAAATCTGATTTAAAAAAATGTAGACTAAACACAAAGGCTTATACTAGCAACTAGCTTGTAACTAGCGACTTAAAAACTATTGAAGAAGTAGAGCCGGGACAAACTACTTGTAATTAGGTATAACTTCTATTGACAAAAAGTTTTCCAGAAGAGATGTGCTAATATTAGCTATATACATAACATCACGCCTATAATCTCCGAAGGGGACAAAGAAGGGTTGGGAGATACCTAATAAAGTGCACCCTAATTTCGCCAGATATGTTTAAGTCCCATGTTAAAGGGAGTGAGCCTATTGCCATCAACCAGGCACAAATCCAGACTCCGTGGCTGCTACTGAGAAATTCCTGATGAAAAAAACCAATAACACTTTTACCCGACCTAGCAATAAGCTGTATAATAGTACATTATGGTACTAGTGTGTAATGTTGGTGATTACCGCTGAGGTGTCATTGAGACCCGAGCCATTAGGTGAGGGTCTTAAGAGAGCCGAGCCGAGCCGAGCCGAGCCGGTAATCACCAATACACACGTGTATCATACGACGTTTTTCAACACACTTGTGAATAAAGTAACAATAAAAATTCATTTTATTTAGTAGATAATAGATATTTTTCCTTGGAGTTTTCAGGTAGTAAACTTTCCATAACGTTAAAGGCTTCACATCTTCACATCGGGTTTATATCGGGCGGTGTACAACATAAATCATTTTCTTTGTAACTAGTACCTACTTGTAGACATTTTAATTAATAAATATCTATGATTTCAACTGTGAAAACGAGTTTTGAAAAATGATTCGCTATGGTGGGAAAAATTAATCAGTTTTCCTATGCGCGCGCATTGCGATCAGCCACAAACTAAATGGATGAGGTTATTTTATTTTCCGCGCATAGGGTTTGCGCTTATTCTGCCACGTACAAAATGGGGATTTTTTTTTTTATTTTTTATTACAGAGAAAACAAAAGTTATATTTGAGTGAAAGTTTTATTTATTAAACACGAACGAGTTAAAATTATCTATTTACATAAGAAGTTGCATGAAATGAGCAAGCAATAGATTGAACACGATCTTTTTTTGAATGAAAACTTTTTTAAGAACAAAGCACCTCAACCAATAAAATTGAAAAAAAAAAAACTATAACTCACTAGTGAGTTATAGCAATGAAAAAGTCACAGTTTGATTATGGGTGTCATTCTGTGCCTAATTGCGGTGACCATAAAGACACTTTATGAGCAAGTGTGTTGAAAATACGTTTTATCAAATTATAACACCATCTTTTGAAGATAATATTTAGTAGCCAGCAATTTAATGTGATACTAGTGAGCACATTTTTATATTACGCCTACGATATTCTACTTACATTATTTTTAGGATATTGGTAAGAGTACCTTCTGATTTTATTTTCATGTCACGGTTATACACGATAAGATTGTTATGTAATCCTAAAACATATAATATTTTTTTTTACTTTCCCACAATTCTAAAAAAAAAACAATTTCAAAAATAATCAGTTTTTATTATTACCGTACCTATATACTTTTATATGCTTTCAGTAAAGGCTGTTATTTTAAATTACTCACAGACACTTCGATTTTATATATTTCGAATCGCACACTACTGTATCTTCTCAAACCAAACATGTTTACCGATACATACATTAATTACCAGAATTATGAAGGTAGGACGGATGGAAAAAAAACTTGAAAGGGTCTGGGGCAGAGTTAAAGCCAACATTCTAAGGAGCACGATCTAAGAGCACGAAGTTTGAAATAAGGTCAAGAGTTTAATCTGAACAAGCAGGTAGAGTGCACCAAAAACAACGTATCTGACTGCACTTTGACGACACGGTTGGCGCAGTGGTTGAGCGATCGACTGCTGCGCTGCGTGTCGCGGGTTCGATCCCCGCACGTAACAAATATTTGTAAGGCCTACAGATAGTTGTTCCGGGTCTGAATGTATGTATACTATTCAAATTATCTAGTTAATTTAAACGAAATCCAAAACGTTATTTAAATAATGTTTTGTTGATATATCTCTTGATGTGACGCAATGATCCGTACCAATAAACTGTTTTACTATCAGATACAGTAGCTACTCGCACCGCTTTTTCTGGTTTCGTTTATCTTACATCGTATATTCGTTTATTTAAAAATTCGTGTTCCAGTGTTTGCTATCGAACTCCTCCGAAACGGCTTGACCGATTTTTATGTATTTTTTTCTGTATATTAGTCTGAGAATAGGTCGTAGGCTTTTTTTTTCATACCCCTAGGTGATAAGGATGGTTAATTTCCATGCGAATGAAGTCGCGGGCAGGAGCTAGTAATAATATAAATTTATGACGATGTCTACCAATACAAAGGTTTAAATTAAATCAAAATAAATGAATTCGCAACCAAACAAAAACGATTGTATTATTTTCACACGGAACCGTCACATTTTAAAACTACCATTTGGAACTCGGACTAAAATGGCCGCCGTTTGAACGAGAACCAAGTTCAATATTCTGTGTAGCGGAAGAGCATCGTTATTCTATTAACAAGTAAACCAATGCAGGATCCTAGGAACTCGATATTGTAAAATAAACTGATACTGTTTGTGATGAAACCAGATATTTATCAACGATATCTAAATGTTATTTTAGTTAATACTAGCGACCCGCCCCGGCTTCGCACGGGTGCAATGCTGATACTAAATACACTACAGAAAAACTGTGAACGTTGTATATAAAAACATAGCGGTCCGCTCTGGCTTCACTCGGGTATAAAATATATAGTTATTATACATATAAACCTTCCTCTTCAATCACTCTATCTATTAAAAAAAACCGCATCAAAATCCGTTGCGTAGGTTCAAAGATTTAAGCATACATAGGGATATAGGGACAGAGAAAGCGACTTTGTTTTTAACCCCCGACCAAAAAAGAGGGGTGTTATAAGTTTTATACTATGTAGTGATACACGCGTTTTCTATCTCTTACGTGTCTGAATAATAACAACCGCTCAATCCGATCTTTAGGTTGATACGTGAATGCCTAGGTTTGTCCGTGGATGGGTGACCACCTATTACATACCGAGTTTCCTCCATGCCTCGGAAATAACGTTAAACAGTTGGTCCCGGCTGTAATTTGTAGATCTTTAACAGTCGTTACGAGTGTTGGCAACTTCGTGGAGCGAGCGCCATCTGACGTTGGCGGCCGGAACTGCGGGCGCCGCCTGCCTAGCCGTGACGTCAGCATCGCACCACCACTGTACGTGGTGGAGACTCGTGGAGAGGAACCGGCTGGCGATGGCGCGACCAAAACCGCTACATCATCCGCTGCCGCTAATGAGCGGCGAGACCTCGGCAAGAAATCACGCCACTACTACGTCACATCGTACGACTCGTTTGTTTACGTTAAGCGCGGTCATGATTGGCCAGATATCGAGCGTCTAAAAGTAATTAGCAAAAATAGACCTTAATGTATATATGATTTTTAGTATTTAAACCGCGGACTAGCATTGTATGACTCACTTCATTTTTGCTTGGCTTGCTTGCGCTTCCTCGCTGAATCATTGTTTACCTTTTATTTCGTGTCTTATTGTTATTCATAATTAAGTTCCTTATTTAAATAAAAGTTTAATTAGTGTTATTGCTTTGAGTTAAATAATCAACACCTGTGAGGTAGTAGTCTCACATCAGAAGTGGCACCTACGCGTCATGGGCAAACGCAGGCGCTATCGCAAGCGAGCACGAACGTCGTCAAGTAGCAGTAGCACAACGAATACAAGCTCCAGAACGCCGTCACCACCACCCAGAAGGAAGTCAAAGGTATCGCATCATGAAAATACCAAAGCTGTGAGTACCTTACACAATATAATACCGGAGTTTGACCCCTTAACCTCTCCGACCTTCCGGCTCTAACGGTAAAACACCCATCCGGCCTCACAATGACGTCATCGAGCGTGTCAAGTGTCCTGCGCTCATAAAAAGCTTATCGCGCGAGTTCTATTAGCTCTTATCTCTAGCGGTAAACAGTTTCGGGTTCATGATTAACGTGACCATGTATTACAATATAAACAACTGTTTTATAACTACTTGAGAATTATAAACATCGCATAGAATTCAGAGAGCTCGCCGCAAACATACTGTTGTCGTAGTTTGTTTTTTTTTGGTAAAACTACTGAATCAATTTACACGAAACTTTAGATCTAACATAACAAATATACAAGTAATCTAATGACAGTGTTTTTTAGGAGTCCTACATAAATTATTCTTGCAAGATTCCAATTCAAACGTCTTATTAGAATCGGCCATTTTCTAACTGCGCAGTTCAATGCATGAAAATACTTGAAATATCAATAAATATGAATAAATATGCCTCGAATGCATGAAATTATGAATTATCACTATTTTTTCGCTTATTACTAATGTTTCCAAGACCATATTTCATTGTAAAAGAGTCAAATTCATATTTTCAATTTCGACTGACGAACTTCACAACAAAGGAATTTTTGGAGAAATTTTTGGGTCAAAAACATAATTTTTAGATATTTTTTCCAGCAAATGACTATCTAAAAAGTTACATTATACACTTATAACATACTATACATTTACTTACCAAAGTTTAACAACACAAAACACAAAAATTTCACTGCATTCCAAAACAAAACACCACCGTTCCACACTGGCCGCCATGACTCATTTTGACAGTCGACAAAGACGCGTTTCTTTATTTTTTTAATAATTTTGTGCAGTTGTTAGGTTGGTATGTTTGGTTTCATTTTAATCGAACTCTAGTTGGCCAGAGACGTAAATTTTTACAAACGAATTAGAACCTTACTGTACGTACGATAAGGGTTTAAGTTTGCTTGTACGAGGCGGTCCCTTTTGGGTTCGCCGGGGTTCAACGGAGGGTTTGGCGCGATCCCCGATGGGCTCGCGCGGGCCGGAGAGGTTAAATGATGATATAAATGCGTGGCTTAATATTATACAATCCTATGCAACAACGTTTGATTGGACCGATGAAACGATACGTTATCAAGCTCTTAATAAATTGAAAGGTTCTGGCAAAATCTGGTATGACTCGCTGTTGCGTACTGATAGTCAGTGGCCTACATGGAAATGGAGTAATTGGAATCGGCGTCTGGCTAATAGTTTTCAAACACGTCGTAATATGTCTGAGTTATTAAAAGAAATTATCAATAAAAAACCAGTAGAAAATCAATCACTATACGAATTTTATTTTGATATTAAGTGTAAAATTGATCGATTATCTTTAAACTTTACGGAGCAAGATATTATATCTATAATTGTCGGGAGCATAGGCGATAGCAATATAGGAGCATCCATTGAGGCGAGTAATTTTAAATCTTGCCATGATTTAGCTAGTTACCTTCATGGTCGTACCTACAAAAGCAAAAAACAAACCAGTGCGGGTAGTACACGTGAAAACCAACATAAAATAGTGGATCAAACGAATAATTCTAGCCAGTCGTCCACAAACGTTACTTCTTCAAATAATAATGCCAATTCTCGTAGTGCGCATGAAATTCATCAAACCGGTTCAACACATATTCCGAAACCTATTAAATGTTTCACTTGCGGTGGAAATCATAAAAGGAATCAGTGTGATCTCATTAAATGTAATTTTTGTAAAAAGAAGGGCCATGTTGAGGCTGTGTGCCGTAGTAAGAAGAGTACAGTATTAATTAAACCAGAAACTGAGGAAACCAAATTCATCCATACCTCCGATCCACGAAATAAATTTGTAAAAACGATTAACATTGATCATACGGGGAGCAGTTGTTCCCTAATTTCCGAATCGGTGGTGGCAAAATATTCGCTTCAAACTAGTGAACTACCCTCACCAGTTTTATTACAAGGGTTTTCTAGGCATAATTCTAAACCGGTCACTCAAAAAGTCACTTTAGATTTAAAAATTGACTGCGTGTCTTTGACTGGTGTGAACTTATACGTTATTGATGACTTAGTAGGTTGTGATATACTTATTGGTCGTAACATAACGGAGCGAAATGATTTGATATATTCACGTGTAGGTAATTCATTCAAGTTTGACTATGCGCAATCACTTAGTGAATTTTGTGACATTATACATGAGACTCAGATTGATACTGACACTCACTTAAGTGAATTGATTCATTTGTTTAGACACTATAAACAGTGTATTGCGTCAGACATAAAAGAGTTAGGGAAAGTGAATAACCACGAGATGGTCATTACACTGACAGACTCACGACCGGTGCAGTGCAGACCTTTTCGAGCCTCTCATGCAGATAGAAAGATTATTCGAGAAATGGTGCAGGAATTACTAGATTATAAAATAATTCAAGAAAGTAAATCCCCTTACGCGAGTCCCGCTCTGCTTGTGAACAAAAAAAATGGCGAGAAAAGACTCTGCATTGATTACCGCGCATTGAATAAAATTACAGTAAAGGACAAGTACCCAATGCCCCGAATAGAGGATCTTATTGATAGACTACACGGTTATAAATATTTTACAAGTCTTGATCTAAAGAGTGGGTACTACCAAATTATTATGAGCTCACAGTCTATAGAGAAAACGGCATTTATTACCGAAGATGGTCATTACGAATTTCTACGGCTCCCATTCGGTTTGGCTAATGCACCATCTTGTTTTCAACAAATGATGAATAAAGTATTAGGTAACTTAAGGTTCGAGAACGTCATTATATATTTAGATGACGTTTATCTAATGACACAAACTATTGAGGAAAATTTAAAGCTATTGGAAAACATTTTACAAATATTTAAAAATAATGGTTTAACTTTGAATTTAAAAAAATGTCATTTCCTTAAAACTGAAATAGAGTTTCTCGGATACAGAATAAAACAAGATCGTGTAATGCCCAATGAAAGCAAAGTGGAAGCCGTTAAGAAATTTCCTGTACCGAAAACTGTCCATCAGTTACGACAGTTTCTAGGACTAATTAATTATTTTCGAAAATTTATTAAAAACTGCGCTATGATTTCTGCCCCTCTAACTAAATTATTAAAAAAGGATGCTTATTGGTCTTGGAGTTCTGTGCATGATCAAGCGTTTCAATTTTTAAAAGCAAAACTAACATCAGATAGTGTATTATCAATTTTTGATCCTAATAAAGAAACCATTTTGTATACGGACGCTAGTCGAGATGGCGTTGCGGGTATTCTTGTTCAAATTACTGATGAGGGTGAAAAACCTGTATATTACTATAGCCGTCAGACAACTGAAGACGAAAAGAAATACCATTCCTTTGAGCTGGAACTCCTAGCGATCGTGAGTTCACTCCAAAAATTTCGTCTTTACTTAATTGGTTCACCTTTCACCGTTATCACAGATTGTAACGCAGTCAGGTATGCGTTGACTAAAAAGAATATTATTCCTCGGATCGCACGATGGGTTCTTTCGACTCAAGAGTTCATGTACGAAATAAAGCATAGAGAAGGTACACGTATGCAACATGTGGACGCCTTGAGTCGAAATCCCGTTCCCTCAGGTGAGAGGTCGGAAAGGGAAATAATATTGTCAATAACCGAAGGGGACTGGTTGCTATCCGTACAAATGCAAGACCCAGATATTGTAAAAATTAAAACCGCTTTAGAATCTGGTGATATCGACGAAAATAAAAACATGTTTGATACATATGAACTGTTAGGTGCAAAAGTGTACAGAAGAACAGCCCAAGGGCGACGATGGGTCGTACCAAAGAATTGTATATGGCAAATAATAAGACACAACCATGATGATTTGGGCCATTTTTCTGTCGATAAAACGTTTGAGAGAATAGAGCATAAATATTGGTTTCCTCGTATGCGTCACATAATAAAAAAATACATAAAAAACTGTTTGAATTGTATTTATTATAAAAATAAGAGTGGTGCTAAGGAAGGAGAGTTATACCCATTGCCAAAATACGCGCAGCCATTTCACACTTTGCACGCGGACCACTTGGGTCCGTTCGTCGAAACCCGAAATGGCAATAAATACCTACTAGTTTTAGTAGATGCATTCACCAAGTTTGTGTTTATCTGCGCAGTAAAGTCTACAAAAACATCCGATCTTATAAACGAATTAGATAATATAACAAAAATTTTCGGGAATCCAAAACGAATTATTGCCGATTCAGGGTCATGTTTTACTTCCAACATGTATAAAGAATACTGTAAGAGCAAAAATATCCGCGCGCATATTGTGGCAACGGGCATGCCTCGCTCAAATGGACAGGTAGAGAGATTTAATAAAACAATACTAGAATCATTAAAAACTATCGGGGCAGATACGACTGAAGATAGGTGGGATCAATATGTTAAAATAATACAGCAAGGTTTAAACAGCACAATCCATAAAACTATTAATGCTGTTCCTAGTGAGGTTTTATTAGGATATCGTTTGCGCGTTGATCAAGACAATGTAGAGCCAGAGATTGATGATGAATCGCTAGTGGACGTAACGGAGTTGCGAGCAAAGGTAGATAAAAATATTAAAGCCAGTGCAATATCACAAAAAGAAAGGTTTGATAAAACTCGGTCAAAAGCTAAGATTTACGAAGAAGGAGATTTGGTATTGATCAGGATACAAAGCCTGAGTAATGATGGTCGAAGCAGAAAACTCCTACCCACCTTCAAAGGACCGTTTCGAGTAAAAAAGGTTCTGGGTAAAGACAGATATAAGGTAACAGACCTAAGGGGTTCTGAAAGGAGCAGTAAACCGTACAATGGCGTGGCAGCTGCTGAAAATATGAAGTATTGGATACAAATAGATGACTGGAAATTGGAATAAACTATAAGGTCCGTGTTGGCAAGTCATAGTTTTAAAGGTATATATTACACTTTCCTGACATTATATTTTTCTCATTGCATTTTCCTGACTGCAGTAAATGATTAATAAATACACTGCTTTATTGTGTTCTATAAAGAAAATGAAATGAGTTCATAGGCTCACATTTAGTATTGCTTATATTTTACTCGCGATACTAGATAAAGCACTTGTACCATAATTCTCGCGCGAATATAAACACCAGCAAATGCGAATAAAGCTTGGAAAACAACTTGGTACATTTAAGTGTAGCGCAAAGCTCTTTAAATGCAAGTGATTTCAAGTGGTAAGCTCTAGGAAAACCAGGACACTTAAGTGTGGCATAGTCCCTTTAAGTACGGGTGACCTAGCAGTAACGAAACAGGCATTTGCTGATGGTTAAAAGCGTATTATGGCTTGCGGTTCATACTTGTAGATTTTAAATATGGTTCTCATGTTGGTTTTCTTTCAGTGTTTTACCTAGCATCGTGGGGCGCCTGGGGCATGCGCCTTGCAGAATGGCCGTGTTGGCAACTTCGTGGAGCGAGCGCCATCTGACGTTGGCGGCCGGAACTGCGGGCGCCGCCTGCCTAGCCGTGACGTCAGCATCGCACCACCACTGTACGTGGTGGAGACTCGTGGAGAGGAACCGGCTGGCGATGGCGCGACCAAAACCGCTACATCATCCGCTGCCGCTAATGAGCGGCGAGACCTCGGCAAGAAATCACGCCACTACTACGTCACATCGTACGACTCGTTTGTTTACGTTAAGCGCGGTCATGATTGGCCAGATATCGAGCGTCTAAAAATAATTAGCAAAAATAGACCTTAATGTATATATGATTTTTAGTATTTAAACCGCGGACTAGCATTGTATGACTCACTTCATTTTTGCTTGGCTTGCTTGCGCTTCCTCGCTGAATCATTGTTTACCTTTTATTTCGTGTCTTATTGTTATTCATAATTAAGTTCCTTATTTAAATAAAAGTTTAATTAGTGTTATTGCTTTGAGTTAAATAATCAACACCTGTGAGGTAGTAGTCTCACACGAGTAGTCAGAAGCCAGGCCCGAAAGTCAGGCAACCAGTCTTACCAAGGGGTATCGTATTACCCAGTTACTGGGTTGTGGAGGAGATAGGCAGTCGTTCGATGTAAATACTGGTACACAGCTGCATCTGATTAGACTGGAAGCAGACCCGAACAAAGTTGGGAAAAGGCTAGGCAAATGACGATACACGCGTTATTTTATTAAGATAATATATTGAACGTGGGTAGTTACTAATATTCTTGACATTTATAAACGCGCTATTTCTTACAGGAAAGGACCTTTTCCTGACATTTACGAGTAATTGAAGCAATACAGTACTTGATATTGTAAATTAATTTCAGTAGATTAAGGATGTTTCAATGAGGTTAGTCTGCCTCATTCAAAAATAATGATCAAGTCGTAGGGTAAATCAGCGGCTTTAGGTTGTTTTGTGTACTATTTTAGTTTTTAGCGATATGAAGAACCGAGAAAGATAGTTTTTAGGAGTCATCATCATCAGCCTATAATGTTCCAACTGCTGGGACATAGGCCTCCTCTCTATGAGAGCGAGTGGGCTATTATCCACCACGCGGGCCCAGTGCGAGTTGGTAGATGTCACATGTCTTCGATTTTTTAGTTCTAGGACATGCCGGTTTCCTCACGATGTTTTCCTTCATCGTTTTTGAGGGCAGCGGTGATGAAATAAATTACACAAAATATTGCACCTGCCTGGGTACGAACTCATGGCTTACTGCTCGTAAGTCGGGGTTGCCACCACTAGGCCACCGCTGCTCTCTCAACAGGAAGTAAAGTTTTTCAATGCTCCATAGAAAAGGGAGGATTCTCCGACCAATTGCTGCTGCAATTTTGGTGTATATAAAATATTGGATGAGACCAAGTCTACAAAAAAGGTGTCATGTTCCCAGAATGCTTTAAGAGAAATGGAAATCACTCATTTTAAACACTATACTTACCTACTACGAATACGAAAAAACGAAAGCCGCGCGGCAGCCTCGCTGGCTTTGTGAGCAGTTATAGCACCAAGGCGCCCAGCTAAGCCGGCCGCAGGGCTCATGCCACCGTGCTGTGTAGATCCACCATAGAAAAAGTTATGTATGTCAAAATTAAAGGTAGGTATGTCTTGTTCTTTGCCCTTCTATTTTCCTATTATTTTGGGATACGTTTTCTCACTTCGCTGCACCAGTACTTGGGTTGTCAGTTTAGGATTCAATAAAGACTCTTTTAATATTTGACCACAGAGTCAGAAGAAAATGGCGTCTACCTGGTTTTTGTTATAGGTTCAAGGCAACTTGGAAAGTTCGCTGCTTAACTAAAGTTAATGTGAATCAGTAACAAAAGGTAAACCAAAAAAAACTTTCGGTAGTCTTACGTAACTTTGTGAATTAAAAAAATGTTTCCTAGTTTCCAAAGGCGTTGAAATAACAAAAATACCCTTTAAACAGCAAATGCAAACCATATTTTAGCTTCGTTAATAAAAGTAAAGTTAAAATAATATTTCACAAAAGAATGATCTCTATATTGAAGACAGGAAATGAAGGAGTCGCTAGTCGCTCCGGTGACACTCAAGTAGCCACTAAACGGGCAAAGTAATTTCCTCTCAGATCATTCGAGAAAAAAAATGTTTAAATGTTTCAGGATCCCTTCAGTTACGTTGATGTCATGGCGGAATAAATTGGCGGGAGAATAATCCTAGTGGAATATTTTGTTTTTGTTTATTTTTGGTGTGTTTCTTTGTTTGTGTAGAATAGTTATGACTTTTGACTTGACTAGCCTGTTATTAAACCTATTCTTCCTTGCAGAAGACAAAGAGAAATATTCTGATATAATGTCAGTTATAAGACGCAACAGGATAAAACAAAAAAATATTGGCCTGATGTATTTGTTCATACATGGTCTTTTTAAGTCTTCCCCACTTAATAAATACCCCTTGGTAAGACTGGTCGTCAAACTTTCGGGCCACTAACTACCTGTAACAACAAAACACCTACATGGACAGCTGGGACCAACGGCTTCATTTGGTCACCCATCCATGGATCAACCTAAGCAAACGTGGCTTAACTTGATGAGATCCAAGCGGCTGTTATCATTTAGCCACGAGCCCCTCCTAAAGCAAAAATAAAAACAATACGGCATTTTGAACTAAAACAGTATAAACATTTTATATAAACGCGTTACGGCAATAAGGTCAAAACGTACAAAATACACGGATGGGTGCGTTGATCCAATGCTTAGCGCAACTAAACAAACGCTACTACACTGGAAACGTGTCACAGAAATGTATATTTTGTGGTGTTGTTTGTGACTTGTCTGAATGAAAGAACTGGAAATCAAAGTGACAGTTCTTTCATGGTTATTATACCTGCAACCTTATAACAATGACAGTAAGGATTTTAATTGACAGGCAAAATTAGGGGAGAAGTATCTGTGGGCAGCAATTACAGCAACAAAAACACGTGGTTCTTGGTAGTGAACTATAGTGGCCTATCTAGAAAGCTCCGTTTACCTGCACACTCGACGACCTGAATAACGCCTCTGGTGCTGCAATAAATGTGGCCACCTATTGGGCCCAAACTGTTTAATATGGAAGTAACATCGATATGATGAGAAGACGACTACAGTTTTTTTTTTTTTAAAAACCAGCACAACCATTATTTTCCTCATAAATAAAACACTCAAAAGTACTGCACGGTAGGTTATCATACAGTCCGTTTACCAACACAAGAACTTCATATTTGATGGACCTTATTAATGAACTCAACCACTTTATTTGCAAAGCTCTTCCAAAAACTAATAGTAGCGAACAACTGCAGTTCACACATGATTCCCGTGTTCGTTTCTCAGCAAATCCGTAGAAATTAAGCATTCTGTATTTACCGTAAGCGCGACTACACTTTAAACGCCCTTTAGACGTCACGATCAGTAGAAACACATGTTGGTTACAAACAATTCTTCGTCGGTCGCCAATAAAACGTGACGTGTTTTTGACAGTTTTTGAGAGGATTAAAAAACAACTAGTTGTTTTAAGTTAAAAAAAAATGGCTATTGAGTAAAGTTGACTGACCTTCTCAACCAACCGAAAGAGTTAAAGATTTCAAATACTTATGTTAGACAGCCATGCTAGGATACCCTACCATGTATGGCTACCTTTATTGAACTTTATTGACTGCAGGTAAACACATGACAGGTTTGCCTATACAAGTAAACCGGATCCTATATGTTGCAAAACTGCAGGTTTTCTCACTTGTAAGCTCAAATTACCTGACGGGTGTACCTGTACAAATAAACTTTTACCAACCGTCATTACTCAGCATTGGTCTTGGTGAAACGCATTGGCCAACTTCCAGTATGTAGCACTCCTTGCTTTCCTCAAAAAACAGCGCGAATTGTCACAGACATTTATACAACTTACCGTCCCCCTTCCCCGGTCTTTATTATTTGCGTAGCACGACTATCGACATGCGTATGGTTGATGCAGCTGTGAAACGTTTTTTTTTTTTTTTTTGAATAGCTTCTCGCAGTTCAACCTATGAGGTTGTCGTCTGCTTAACCGGACTATCCTGTGGGTGCCTTTAGAGTAAGGCCTCCAGCCAGGGCATAAAAACTTACAAACTAAGCGACTGCACGCTAAGGGCACCCCCTGTGGGGTACGAACCTCGGCTTAGGGCGTCGCTGGGGGAGGACTGCATGGGGACAGGCTGGATCTGAATGGTATCATTATTTAGGGGCTGATTTAAAACTACTGGCACAGCATCGCGGGCTGGCTCGAGCGAGGGTCGGGGAGGGCATGGACCGGGACGTCGCGACGGACCTCGACGGCGAGGTCGGAAAGACGGCGGTTAGAGTCGGAAGTTTTTAAGCGTGCTAGTCTCTTTGCTACTCTCCTGGAGGAGGGTGATAGCATCATCTGGAGTGACGAGGGTATGCCTAGGACGGCGTACTGTACTAATGCGCGAGGGTTCGTAACGGGCGGCCGCTGCGATCAGGGGGCTTTGAAACGTTAAATGATTTTCTATATAAACGACAAACACGTCCGACGTATGCAACAACGGTCGCGGTCGGTGAGGCACTGCAACCGGCCTAAGCGTCGCAGTACGATTTAATAAACCTTGGTGGCAGCGTGCGCTCAATGTGTGCAGGCTGATGCATTTGATGTTTACCAGCGTTTTGAGTGCGAGAGTACCGTATTGTTTAATCTAATGTTACATTAAATTAAATTAGATTACATACGTAGTAGACTTTATTATGGTGTTTATCTACCTATTGTTTAGATTCTAGACTTACTGGATTAATGTATCTCAAAGTTCAAAACCTAATTCAGCTGTATCACCTGTTTTTTTTTTTGTATTCAACCTTGGGTTTTTGTATGCCGCCTTTATAGCCCAGCAGACGGTTCCCTATCCATTTGCATAAAATTTTAAGACCTAATATAACTTAGCATAATTTTGTTTGGCATAAATATATTCTCGCATAATATAATAAAATTACACATAACAGCTTACGCATAATTTTTTTAAGCATAATTTCTCAAACCATAATAATGATTAAGCATAATATTCTAAAGCATAAATTTATTAATCATAAAGTTCTAAAGCATAACTTTTTATAAGCAAGCATACAGCATGCAAGCAAGCATGCAAGCAAGCATACAGCAAACAATCAAGCATGCAGCAAACAAGCAAGCATGCAGCATGCAAGCAAGCATGCAGCATGCAGCATGCAAGCAAGCATGTAACATGCAGCAGGCAGGGTTTCTGTCACGGCTCCGGCGCTGCGGGCCTCCGGCGGCCCCACGCGTGCAAATCGTCGCAACCGGTTTTCGCTCACCACCGCAGCTTCGGCTTGTTGGCTCGCTCGCAGCCGCCTGCTCCTCAGCCCGCGGGCCGCCTCGCCCCTACGTGCCTACGCGATTTTAAATTACACTCTCGGGGTAGGACAAACAAGACTACGTGGAGTCGGTTTTGCAGCAATTCGGTTCTGTCACTAACTTTTGTTGCACAGCATATTAAATTTTTAACCTAGTTAGTCTAATTTTTAGGCCTACTAACGTTATGCGAATCAAATTTATGCCAAAACAAATTAGTCTTTAAGATGATTATGCCAACATAAAATGTATGCCTAAAAAAATTATGCCGAAATATTATTATGCCAAAACAAATTGTGCCAAAATCGTTATGCCGAAGTATATTAGGACAAAGAACATTATGCGAAAAGAAGGGATCCCCCAGCAGACATCTTTTAACATGCAAATGGACAGAGTTTTTTGGAAATCCATGATATTTGCTGTCTAGGTTTGAGTCCGGTTGCATTGGTCCGTGGTATTGGAGGATCTACTATAACATAGGAAAAGTCCAATGTAAAAAGTCTAAGATTACAACCGGTGAAATGTGGTAATGCAATTGAATTTATAGCTCGGTACACCTCAGCTTAAATGGCACGGTTGGTGCAATGGTTAAACCATTGGCTGCTGCGGTTCGATTCCCTCAGGGTACAAATATTGTATGGACCACAGGTAGCGGTTACAGGTCTGGCTGTTTCTGTATGTGACTTATGTTTGTAAACGCATACACGATACAGGAGAAATTCCTAGTGTAAGTATAGGTAAAAAAAAACGATTCTGGATTACAGGTATGGTTATGTCATTTTAATAGGAATGACGGCGCCTTTGCAAAAAGGCTTTATATTATTCACGTTGCAAACTAAACTGTGACCACGGACGAGAAAGAAGCGGTCTATAATTCTCTCTGGCGGAACGTCAAGTCGTTGCGGGTAGCCATATTGACTTGTGAAGTTGTCAACAAGGCGTTGACGGATCGCCGACGTCTGTTTTCTGAATCTTATTTAATCTGGTGCCACATATCATATGTGATTCCGATAAGGCGGATGTTAGCCTTTTAGGAAAATAATGCAATAAAACCCATGATCTCGGATTCATTGTTTTTAAACAAAGAACTAAGGCTTCAATTTATTTTTAAACAAACCAGTCAACATTATTATTATTCATCTATAACAGTAACAGTTTAATTTATTGTTTAGATCCGACTTGTTAGAAAGTTTACTATCTCAACAACTTGATACAAGCCTGTAGGTGTTTCGAGTTTAACGGAAACATCTGTTATCTTAACCTTTTACTGCGAATATGGGATCGAAATAGCCTGTCCTGATTTCCTTGCAATATTATTCGATATACGAAAGTCTTTGCTATTGTTTATTTATCTTATTTTTAGCTTGGAGTTTTGTTGTTGTTACATTCTGTCTTACCAAGGTATTATGTTACCCAGTTACTGTGTTGTCGAGGTCAAATAGGCAGTCGCTTCATATAAAATACTGGTACTCAGCTGCATGCGGTTAGACTGAAAGCCGACCCCAAGATAGTTTGGGAAAAGGCTAAGCAGATGATGATGAGTTGCGTTGTTGTTGCTAGCTAAAAAATAACCGGTCGGTAATATCTGTGAAGCATTGTATAGGACAGTTTTTTTTTATTTTTCAACACAATGTAAGCTACCTCTCGCTGTCCTCACC
This sequence comes from Cerastis leucographa, assembly GCA_963082945.1. Lineage (NCBI taxonomy): Eukaryota > Metazoa > Arthropoda > Insecta > Lepidoptera > Noctuidae > Cerastis > Cerastis leucographa. The sequence continues at coordinate 2,299,938 of OY720381.1, read as the reverse complement.
CAGGTCTATTGAGAAAACATTGAGTTCCACCTTTATGCCAACATTCAAATTCGTAAATGACATACATAATATCTAGAAATAAACATCTATCAGAAACGGACTAATTCAAATTTTCCTTTTAAGGTCGCTTAAAAAAACTAAAAACATTATTGCTGTTAATTAATCAATGTTAGCTAAGGTAAGCTAGTAGTAAATTCATTCGTATAGTACTTCGAACTCGTATTATTTGGGTTAATATTTTATTTTTGTCCAATATGTCGTTGATCAGCCAATTTTGATCTAAAGTGTACAATCGTTTCAATTGTACAATTCTTAGTAATTTAAAATTCTTGCTCGAATATTTTTTACTATGAAACTGTTGAAAAGGTCTTTTAAAACTAAATGTTCAATGACTATTTGAAAACAAAGTTGTCTATTAGTAATTGAAATTCTACTGAATAATTTCTCTTAAATCAGAATTAGGTATTTAGATACCGTTTCATCCGTTAATGTCTAAAAAGGGTTTGAAAATAAAATTAAACTGATTGAAGAAGGCATCAACAGGCGTGAACTATTTTCTTTAATTAATTAAGATATCTTCGACCCACGTCAATATTAGGAGAAAAGATATGCAATGATGCGGAAGGTTATGCGTAGTAAGTATTTATAAATAAGGAATCATTATTCAGATGTAAAGAATACCTTGACTTGACAAGCGACCTTTTTAAGTGTCAAATACCAGTCCACAATGATATTCAACTACGAAATCTCTAAAATCATCACCATGTTGCCGAATTTTTGCTTAGGCAAAATCTTAAAGTTTGAGACTCAGAATTTCATTTTGAACATGTCACATGTAGCAGTATGATGCAGCCAACAAAAAAGTGCAGGATATTGAACGTGGACAATGCGAAAGGAGTATTTAAGGATCCTGGCTGGTATTGTTCTGACCACAGAAAATTGCCTCTTTGCCAACAAGGGAAGGCAGACACCAGTCTGCCTTCCCTTGTTGGCAAAGAGGCAATTTTATGGAATGCATGTATGTTAATATATTTCAAAAAACTTAATTCGAGAAGGAACTTTAATATTCTTATTCTTTATTCCACACCAAATTAAAAATAAATATACATACAGATTGCAATATAAACACTTATGTACAACGGCGAGCTTAACCCAGAATTGGGTTTTCTTACAGCAAACCATTTTTCGATTGCGAAATTTGCAAAACAGGATAAACTTACAAGCATGTGCAAAATAGTACATTCAAAACTTAAATTAATACATACAATACATATTAAACATACATACAAAATACTACATACATACTATTAACATATTGACAGGAAATGTTCTTTTATTCCTTTCCTGAACACATCTCACGAAGGGCTATCCCGCAAGGAGTATGGAAGTGAATTCCAAAGGCGCACAGCACGAACAGTATTCAAACCGACTTGAAGAGTGGAGAAGAAAACGAAGGAGAAGAGATGATGATGAGCAACAGGGTTTACCTCTAGGTACAAGATATTCAAAGCGTTAATATCTACGTGAAAAGCTTGATACTTTTATAGTGCTAATGCACAAACAACCCACAGTTCCTAATCCCCCGGAAAAGGAGAAAAAACTTTTAGGTGACGAAGCCAGTCCTCGTAGGCTCACATTCAAATTCTAGTCGCAATCTCATAACAGAGATTATCAATATCTAAAAATAAAAAGTTTTTTTTTTTTCAGTTTGAGCCTGACATTAAACCTTCTTAATTTAAATTATACCTTTTATTAATTTAAGCCTTCTTAATAATACAGGAATGGCCCACCTGTTGTACCTACAAGTACCTTTTGCATGAAATGTCATAAACCAAGTTACACGTTGATAAATTCTCGTTCTAATTAGGTTATAATTCCATAATTACACTCTCTGAGAATTGTATTGTAGCACGAAATTAATTACTGCAGACGCATTCTACATTGTTCTAAGCTAGAATTCCACTAACAGAGAAGGCAAATTTAATCAGTTCCTCAGGCACATACTTATTATTGTGGAATAGCAAATGCATAAATAATTACGACACTTAATTTCTAAAAAAAATATTTATTATTCTTATTTACTACGATGTGTGGTTTTTGACGTGACAACGTCTAATAAATCGATGAACGCCGGCTGCATGCACGAAAAAGGATGACTCATTGTCCCGTTACGCTCATTGTACGCTTGCGCCGCATCAATGTTTTGTTATGAGCTTGTCACGTTAAACTATCGTCCGTAAACCAACTTTACAGACAGCCATTTTTTTTTTTATTACTAGGAATGGACGGTGTGATGGATGAAATGGCCAGCAACAAGGTGTCTGATGAGATGACGAGTAATAGAGAAGTATGGAACAAGAAGACATGCTGCGCCAACCCAAAATTAATTGGGATAAGTTCAAGAGAATGATGAATGAATGATGATTTGTCATTCTTATTTATTCTTATTGTATGAAAGTGATGTCTGAAAGTAACACCGGTGACAAAAAAATAGTTTGGTAATCCTATTGTCATGGCTAAGGCATTTGATGCGGCGGAATGGGAGAAACATCGTGAGGAAAATTTTAAGTATGAATGTGATGGCTATAACAGTAGGGAAAAACCAAAGAAACAATGAATGGACGGTGTGAAAGATGATATGGCAGATGAGCTGAGATAACGAGTTATAGAGAAATATGAAAAAAGAAGACACAAATATATTGGAATAAGGGTAGGAGAATTTTTAAACCAAACATTGGAAACTCTACCCTAGCTCCTAAATAATAGAACGTATACTGCCCTTTGCAGCTCATTCCAATTCGAAGAGAACTGCTCCTTATACCAGAATGCTATACCTTCATGACGTAATTATCTTATAATGGCGATGCAGGTGGACTCATTACTTTTACTCGTACATAGTCCAAGAGACGATGGAAATAAATTAACGTAAATGGGGATTGGTAAATTCTTATGTCATGTACTGTGAATAAAAAGGTTTAGTGTGCATCTTCGATCAATAATAGTACTATTATTGATCGAAGGTGTGCATAGAGTTATTATATGATTTTCAAGTATCCTCTTATTTTTAGGGTTCCGTACCCAAAGGGGCGAACGGGACCCTATTACTGAGACTTCGCTGTCCGTCCGTCCGTCCGTCTGTCATCATCATCATCATCATCAGCCTATATTGTTCCCACTGCTGGGATGCAGGCCTCCGCTCTATGAGAGGGAATGGGCCGTAATCCACCACGCGGGCCCAGTGCGGGTTGGTAGATGTCACATATTGTCTTCGAATTTTTAGTTCTAGGACATGCCGGTTTCCTCACGATGTTTTCCTTCACCGTTTTGAGAGCAGCGGTGATGAAATAAATTACACAAAGTAATGCGCCTGCCTGGGTTCGAACCTACGACTTACTGCTCGTAAGTCGGGGTTGCTACCACTGGGCCACCGCTGCTCCACTGGGCCACCGCTTCTCCACTGGGCCACCGCTGCTCCGTCCGTCTGTCACCAGGCTATATCTCCTGAACTGTGATAGTTAGCCAGTTGAAATTTCTACAGATTATGTATTTTTGTTGCCGCTATAACAACAAATACTAAAAACAGAATAAAATAAATATTTAAGGGGGCTCCCATACAAAAAAGTGATTTTTTGCTCGTTTTTATAAATAACTAGCTGTCCCGCGCAACTTCGTCTGCGTCACATTTTCCCAATATTTTTCATTGCTGCTCCGCTGTGACAGTTAAAATTATCTATTTAAATAAGAAGTTGCATGAAATGAGCAAGTAATAGGAACATTAAATTATTTGTTCTATGGAACACGATCCTTTTTTTTTGTAATATATTTTTAAGAACAAAGCACCTCGATGAAAAAGTCACAGTTTGATTATGGGTGTCATTCTGTGCCTAATTGCGGTGACCATAGAGCCACTTTATGAGAAAGTGTGTTGAAAAAATACTAACTTGATTTCGAAGACTCAATTTTATGTTTCAGAGTATATTATCAAAGAATATTTTATTTTACAGATATGTAGTAATAATATTATTTTTCAAGAGTAGTAATATATTCTTGAAATCTTTACAAAGCTTAGAAAAAGTTACCGTCCCTCAGAATAATTGATAGAGAATATTTAAGTAATAATATGAAAGTTAATATAACGGAAATTAATGACAAAGGAAATTAATGTGTAAGTTATTATTCAATTTTTCTTGATAAAAGAAAGCGCCGTCGAAGAAAAGATAATAGGTTTCCATTTTATATTTTTTTCTACGGTTAGATAAAGCATTGCTCACCACTTTGGGGATAATTATTAATTTTTTAACCCCCGCCTAAAAAAGAGGGGTGTTATAAGTTTGACGTGTGTATCTGTGTTTCTTAGTATCTGTGTGTCAGTCTGTGGCATCATAGCTCCTAAACACCTGAACCGATTTTGATAAAGATGGTTTTGTTTAAAAGGTGTCTTAATCGAAAGTGTTTAAGTTTTGTTTCCAGAATATATCTGCTCAGCTGTTTGAAGATCATCACCTTTTTTCGAGTTGATGCAGGGATACAAACAACTTCCACAGGTCTGGTCGATTCGAAATTTGAACTCTTGTTGCTACAGCGAGGACATTTGGGTCGGCTTCCAGTCTTAATGAGTAAATAAATAATTTACAGCACATTTAGGTGAGGGTTAAGAAAACTTGAGACTGAAATAAAATTATCGTGTTCGATTAGGTTAGAAGGAAACCTCAAAACATTTTATTTTAATATTTTTTTATCCTTTTTGTAGAGGTACTCGTGGCTAAATAATAACGGCCGCTCAGATCGATCTTTATCCTAAGCTGTGCTTGCCTAGGTTGGTCCGTGGTTAGATCGTATCGAAAATGAAAAAGCGTTTATTCGTAATCGCATCATGACGTGGCCGAGATGCCGATCCCAATATAATTGGGAATAAGCTAGGCAGATAATGATTTCTTATTCTTTTTGTAACTGATGATTTACATAATGACAATTAATCTAGAGAGAATTAGAGTGCAGGGGTGGCCCAGTGGTGGCATCCCCGACTTACGAGCAGTAAGCCGTGGGTTCGGAACCAAGCAGGCGCATTTCTTTGTGTAATTTATTTCATCATTGCTGCCCTCAAAAACGGTGAAGGAAAACATCGTCAGGAAACCGGCATGTCCTAGGACTAAAAATTCGAAGACACGTGACATCTACCAACCCGCACTGGGCCCGCGTGGTGGATTACAGCCCACTCCCTCCCATAGAGAGGAGGTCTGTGTCCCAGCAGTGGGAACATTATAGGCTGATGACGATGATGATTAATTAACCTAGAACTCACTTAAAACATCAAACAAACTAAAAAGCCTAGAAATGAATTAGAGGGTCTCTGTATAAATTACCAAAGTGTAAAAAAATCTGATCGCAATTTCAAACAAATACGACTAACCGGCTGCAATTTTAGCCACATCTATTCAGGTAAACAATTAAAATTTCGCTTTTCATACGCTCTCCACCCCACTGTCAGATGCATTATTTTTAGCAGGTACTATCAACAAAATTGAATCATCATCACCCATTATGCCGATAAAAACATTCAAGTTTTCGAATGATAAAAATGATGTCATGCCATTGAGATGACCTAATGAGTGAGAAAGCGTGTAAAAGAAAGTAAGAGCTAATTTTTAACCGACTTCTTAAAAAGTAGGTGGTTATCGTATTCGATAAGCATCTTTTTTTATGTATTTACACCTATTTTTCCGTCATTACAGGTCCGATTTCGAGGATTCTTTAATCATTTGGTAGAGGAGCTTGCGCGGTGGTCCCATATGAATTTTATTAACTTTGCTTTGGTAATTTTTGAGTTATACGCTTTATTATGCATTTTTTCTTTTTGTATGCCTATACAATGCGCTGGGGTATAGTTACAAAGTAAAATTGATACTTGACTTGGATTTACGCAAGATACCACAACTAAAACAGGTAAAGTAAAAACTTTTTTACAAAAAAAAAACCGACTTGCAAAACAAAAACACTAAAAAGAGGAAAATAATGTTGTTTTAGGAAGTCGGTGGCAAAAAGTCAATGCAACAGGGAGTCACCGACTCCCGAAAGCAAAGTTATTTTCGACTTTTTAGTGGTTTTTTAGGAGTTGGTTATTTTGATATAATGATGGCAAAAGTAGCGAGGAAACGTAGTGCTGGCCTAAAAAGAAACTTAACTGAGAAACATTCGCGAATGGACCGATATCAGCTGAGCTGTTTCCTCGCAAAACACTAGGAGAAATATTCTTTGAGTTTGAGTTTGTGGCTAACTTTCAGTAATTTGAGAGGAACCAGGAAAACACGAATAAAATAAGCTTTCCGAACAAAACATAGACATCTAGTTTGTTGCTGTTTGACAAACATACAACTACTAAATTCTATCTAAACGAATAAAACTAAAGTGAAGGTCGACAATTCAATTTTGTTGACAGTACATGCAACAGAATCACAATTTGTTGTATCTGTACACGGCAGCGACAGTTTAATCGTGCGTACGATACAAATGCGACGGCGTTGCCCGTATCGTGTTTTTATTTAATGCAACCATTTAAAACGTGGCCTACTTTGCGTGAGCAGCTCATTTTCATACACTCAGGGACAAGTGAATTAATGAAAGGTATTTTGGGAGCGTGGCGATAAGTAATATTTTCTTTTTTTTCGGGTTTACAAATATTTTATTTGAGCTCTTACAGAAAGGAACGTTATAGGATGATTGTGGCGAATGTTTTCTTTTTAATGATGATATAAAATTCTCTTTGGGACACGGGCAATGGTGTTCAATATTTCGACACGATGGTTATTTCAAGATTAGTTACGCAAACTGTACCTCGATTCTGTAAAATTCAGACGACAACTCACATCTCACATCGCTATCCACTGTCACTTCGCGTAAGGTTCAAAATGACCTTGATTTTGTAGCCAAGGGATCTACCTTACAGAATGCCACTTCTTACGTCAACTCATACTTTATCTGTCAAAATCTCCCTGTTAATATAGTTCAACTCGCTGACACGATCGTAGTGGTGACGCGGTGTAAAATCGAATTATCAACCGGGTTTTTGGAATGCCAATCAAGAAACTCACAGCGGATTCAGATTCTAAGTTCTAAGTGAGGTCTTACAGAATCACATCGCTGCACAGAATTACTAGTCTTAACAAAACTACTTACGTCATAGCCTACGATCGACGCACTGCTGCATTTATTGTGGTTTGGATCAATTGACATGCAATTGTTTTTACCTGTTACTATGTTGATGCTATAAATACGAAGGTGACAACAAGGTAGGTACGGCAGACGCACCTTACTCAAAAACAAAATGAATCCACTCCGCTACGTTCCGCTCCGCTCAGTACCGTTCCGCACCGCATGGATTGAGCTCCTTAGAAGTAAGTAAACGTTCGGATGACGGCTTATAAAGATGGATGAAAAAAGGCGTATTGCGTCGACCCCAAATAAATTGGGATCACGGAACGGGATGAGGTTGATGGTTTTCAATAACAGGTGAACAGTTATTCAGGGCGAAAGTTGTGAGTATTTTTAGCCAAGATTTTTGTGACGTTGCTCATCACGGGTATTTTTCAGCAAAACGTACGAAGTATAAATATTTAAATTCTGTCCAATAGTACATTTGTTTGTCAGAATATTTTTACAGAGAAGAAAGAGTCAAAATTAGAAACATCAGTAAAATACTTGGTATTATTTTTTTTTTCGTTAGGCTCGCCTTTTATTTTATGAGACTTTTATATCACTGGCAAAATGTGGGATAACAGGCGATTTTTGGCGATAGAAAAAGCATAACTATTAGCATTTAACAACGATGGACGTGGCCAGATCAAAAAACCTACCCTGTGATTCTAATAAATCTAGAACACAGGTATTCCGTCACACTAAAGATTTATATCTAGGTCAATCTATTTAGCAGTAAACAAATGACAAAGTCCAAAGTTGCGCGACAGAACATCACGTACTCTGTGGTTTACCAAAATACCAGTCATTGCAAATCACGAGCCAAGATCGTTTGACTTCTATTCCACTGACCTAAGGTATAAACTCCAACAATGACACACACTCTGAAAATGAAACAGCTAAACCTTACCAGAAGTCTTCGTTCGGCCGTGAATGAAAGCCACAGAGCAGTTTAAACAGTATACACAGTTGCACGGCTGAGAAATTCGAGGCACCCCTGAACGGTTTTGGAATACGCTGTGCACTGTACGAATTTATGCAAGGCTACGAGAATACAGAAACACAGGACTGGTGACGGTTTTCAGTGGTTTTACTAAAATCAAAATTTAAGCTATAAATAGGTCCTCGAAAATTATCAAGGACTGACAATTAATTTACATTACAATTTTGGAGTAATGTAAAAGATGTGTCTGTGGTACTTATAAGTCCTGAAAAAAATAAGTTTTAGAAAAAATCACAAAAAATCTGAAAAGCACAAATTTTGTTTTCTGAGATTACAATTAGTAGGTACAGTTAATGTAAAAAGAATGGTAGAGCGAGGTATTTGCGAATCTGTTATCGATTACTGAAATGTCTGTTGTGAAACCTCGTTGGTCTAGTGAGTTCGATTCCCAGTTTAGGCAAAATGTTATTGGGTTTTTCCCAGGAATTTTTATCAGAAATTTCTCAGTAGCAGCTATGGAGTTTGGATTTATGCCCGGTTGATGGAAATAGGCTCGCTCCCTATTACATGGCACTTAAACATAACTGGCGAAATATAAGTGTAATATTAGGCACACCTCTGCCTTCCTGTCCTGTCCACCTGTCCCTTCGGATATTACAAGCGTGATATTACTGAAATGAAGTTATTTATTCAAAGGACATTATGAATATTAACAACAATTCCTATGCCTGCTAAACCCTCGCAAATGCACATCATTTTGTTTCTAATTCATTTCAAAACCAACATAAGGTATACTCGTCCAGAATCAAAAGAGCATTCCCACACTGATCAAAACCAAGTCTAATTCAAAGTTAAACAACCGTTTAATTCATGCGGTAACTAGTACATACTAGTATAGGTATATCCAGTTACTAATTCGCATCAGCGTCGGTGATAATCAGTGCGATGGGATTACAATGTCAGTGTCCACTCAGGCTGTCCAATTTAGGTTAACTGACAGACCGACAGTAACATATAATTAACAAGCTGTTTGATGTAATGTAAGGTGTCTTGGTACGATTGTATTGTTGGTGAAGATTGTAAAACCAAATGATTTTAAAAGAGTAACCATGGAGATTCTTGCTGGTTCTTCTCCATAGAAAGCGACCAACCCGAACCGAGCATTTTTTGTCGACGTTTTACAAGTGCCCATGTAGGCCTATGAGAAATAAAAATATTTTGATTTGATTTGATTTGATGGCGATAGAATTTTAAGGCGTAACATGAAGGCATTATTTCTCCGAAAGTTTAGGTAGAAGTTTAGTATACAGTCAATGTTAACACTGAGCATTGTAGGCGCAGTGGCTGAGCGACTGGTTTCTGAGCTGCGTGTCGCGGTTTTGATTCCCGCTCGGAACAAATATTTGTATGGCCTACTGGTAGTGGCTCAAAGTCTGGTGGTTTTCGTGTGTGTGAGTTTAAATTTATATATTTATTTTACTATCTATATACGCACAGTAGACAACACAGGAAAAAAAACATAAAATGTTAGTGAACAAAGTTGTAAACGCACCCACGATATAGGAGAAATCAAAATGTGGGGAAATGTGTATGGAAATAATAATTCAAACGATTTTCTCGTGAAATAACGGTTTCTAGTTTGAGATACCATGTTCGTGAACATGAAAATCATTTTATGCAAGGAACGAAAACTGGAAGTACGGCTTTAATTTTTAGGGTTCCGTACCCAAAAAGTCAAACGGAGACTTCGCTGTCCGTCCGTCGGTCACCAGGCTGTATCTCATGAACCGTGATAGGTCATCATCTTCCTGCCCTTGTCCCATTTTATTTGGGGTCGGCGCAACACGTCTCTTTTCTCCATACTCCTCTGAATGAACCGTGATAGGTAGCCAGTTGAAATTTCTACAGATTATTTATTTCTGTTGATGCTATAACAAAAAAATACAAAAAAAAAACAGAATAAAATAAATATTTATGGGGTCTTCCATGCAAAAATGATGATATTTTTGCTCTTTTTTTATAAATAATGGTACGGAACCCTTCGTGCGCGAGTCCAACTCGCACTTGGCCGGATTTTTAAAGTAAATAAGTTAGTTTTGTTTAAAATTCAAGTTACTCTTTCCAATCAAGCTTAGGCGTAACAGGTCATTTAGAAACAGCCTTTTTTATTCAAAAAACTGCGCCGATAGAGTAAAGGCTTTACTTTTAAAACTTTATTCAATTTGGTTAAAATATTATGTTACTCATTCCAAACAAGATTAGGGGTTAAAGGTCACTTAAAAATACACTCAAGTTTAGTCAACTACGTTTGTAGTCTTTATTGCATCACTTTTTCTAGACTGTTGTCGAATTATAAAGATAAAGCATCGCTTTACTCTTTACTCTCTGTTCTAGCATCTTTAAACGCATCTTTGGGATAGATAAACTTTTGTTTATTATTCATCAAAATTGCTACAAAGTGTTTTTTTTTTTATAATACTTATCCTTAATGACAGCCGGGACTAACATGCTTTCCGAGGCACGGCGAAAACTCGGTATGTAATTATGGTCACCCATCCACGGAGCAACCTCGGCAAGCACGGCTTAAATATCGACCCGTGCGGCTGTTATTAGTTAGCTTCGAGCTTCCTCTAACAAATGAAAAACGAATCACGAAAATCAGAAATCAGTTAAAAAAATACAGTCTTATACAGCAGTATCTTAATAAAATCTAGAACAAACAAAATAATCACGCAGTCCCATCCAACTTCCTTGTAACAATTAAAAACTTCATCAGGCTTAAACTGCGAACGGTATTTTCCAATAGAAATTGTACTCAGTTAATGTTGCTTCAATTGAAATCCTATCATGAGTGTGTTTATTTAAGCTCTAATCCACATTGCTGTGTTTACGCCGCACGAAGCAATGAGAGAGCTTATGCAGAACAGATTAAGATTACATTGGTCCACTAAGCAATGAGTTGCAGCGTTATGTTGGTTTAATGGGGGAGTTGGGGGTTTGTTAGGTTATTTGGTAAAAAACAAAATCATTTATTTGCATAAATCAGTTACAGAAGGTTACTAAAATGTACAAGAATGCTCTCTTATTCTGCCTTTAATTTCGGCGTGCAAATATAAAATAAAGTTACATTTTTTATTTAAATTAAGTATTGATGAAAATCATTCAGTCATTAAACAGAAAAAAACTAAAAAGTTAAAATGTGCACGATAAAATTAAAAAGTTAAGTAAAAAGCTAAATTAAGTTATGCTGTGGTTTAGAATTATTGTAAGCTGAAATTAATCCATCGCAATCCCTAATAACCAACATGCATACATGAAGTCTATTTTTAGTTAAATATCAGATATAGAATTAGATTAAATACAACCAAGTATTTCAGTCAGTCAGAGTATTTATTGGTCTATTTTGTTGTATTTTAGTAAATATCTTTTTCAGGCTAGATGGTACAGACTAATTCTTTAACGATAAAATTGAAAAGATAGTTTGTTGTAGCTTTTGCCACCGATGAGGCTTCGATACCTCCCCTCATTCAACCCGATAAGAGAGTTGCATTCGACGACTCGACGACGTTGCACGACGAGCGTTGCATTCGACGACTCGACGACGTTGCAAGACGAGCGTTGCATTCGACGACGAGAGCGGCGGTGGCCCAGTGATGGCAGCCCCGACTTACGAGCAGTAAGCCGTGGGTTCGGAACCAAGCAGGTGCATTACTTTGTGTAATTTATTTCATCATCGCTGCTCTTAAAAACGGTGAAGGAAAACATCGTGAGGAAACCGGCATGTCCTGGAACCAAAAATTCGAAGACATGTGACATCTACCAATCCGCACTGGGCCCGCGTGGTAGATAACAGCCCACTCCCTCTCATTGGAGAGGAGGCCTGTGTCCCAGCAGTGGGAACATTATAGGCTAATGATAATGATGACAACAACCTGGAGTCTCAGTGCTCCCCCAGCTCTCAACCAGTAGACAAGCGACATCTTGTCGAGGTGAACGCTTTCGTTGAATGTACAGCAGACCTTCCCCCCCCCCCCCGTAGAAGACCCGGATGATCCTCTGCCTCCGGTCTCAGCTGACGAAGTGCAAGACATCATAAAGCACTTGTGCGCTGGCTTCCAGCGTGGAGCGATGACGGGTGTAGGCTATCGGACAAAGTCTGGCATAACGACTTATTATATAAGTTGTACAAAATGGGAGTGCCAGACCGTCTCGTGCTCATCCTAAGACACTTTGTTTCGGACTGCACTTTCGGCCATTGCATCGAGAACGCACATTCTTCCCCTGACCCCATTCGAGCCAGAGTCCCTCAGGGCTTCGTCGTCTTATTTATGCCCTGACTGGAGGCCTTACACTCAAAGCACCTAAAGGATAGTCCGGTTAAGCAGACGACAACCTCATTGGTTGAACGTCGACGTCAATCCTAATAAAAACTTCATAGGCTCCGCTTATGTAGGTATGGATATATTTAATTTAACTCGCAAATTTTTGAAAATATATACTTATGTATACATCATAATAAGTCAAACACACAACACAACCCACTATTTTAAAACAAGAAAATCGTCATTTCCTACACATCTTAATAGCAAAAACGCAATTAAAAATATACTCGAAAAATAAAATATGAGTTTTTGATTAAAAACTCCCGAGCGTTGAATAAAAGGTGTTGAAGAAACAAAGGGTGAATGCCGACGTTTTGCTGCGGTTTCATAATTTCCTTATTTGCAGATGTCGACTGATTTCTTTTCTATTTTTAATGCCATCACAAAGCGGAGGCTTGCGGCTATAGTCCACGATATTTACATTAAAATTGAAGATTTTACTTTCGTTCTGTGTTTGAATATTCATTTGTTTTTCTAAAATGAGGTTTTAATACTTTTCAGGCAGGGTTTTAAAAGGTGTTAGAAGCATATTTGGGTTTGATTCTTTTTGTCGAATCGAATGCAGGTCCCGTCCCGTGCCAAGCCTACCCGAAAATAATTCAGTAATGGTAGATGCCGATTGCCGATAGCAGTTTGCTGATTTGCACGCACCGAATGAAAGCAAAATATGTGCAGTAATTGCTTCAGGACCCCTATTCATAAACGCTTGGATTCGATTTCGATTCGATAAGTCGTATGTCTATCTTGTTTTGGCATTACGAAAGCGAGCGAGATAGACATACGACTTTCCGAATCGAAATCGAATCCGAGCGTTTGTGAATACGGGGGCTGGTCTTAATATTTAACAACATTGAAACATAACATTCATCCTGTAATCCCCGAAGGATCAGGCAGAGGCGTCCCTATTAGCACACCCACATTTTGCCAGTTATGTTTAAGTTTCACGTGATAAGGGTCGAGCATATTGCCACCAATCGGGCACAAATTGCTGCTACTGATAAGTTCCTGATGGAATAGGCCGAAGAATCGAACCCAGTACCTCATGCTCAGCATCATATACTGCAGAATTGAATGTGCCAATCGGAACAAGTTATAAGCAGATTTTGCTTTGGTCAAGTTAGTCTCAGATGTTTGTTATGCAGGCTTCAATGTCTTGTGTGTCACAACGGTGACATTAACGTTACTTATGCAATACCTGAAAGCTAACCCGTGGCTTAATGACACAAACTTGATAGCTTAAGGTGCGAGTTCCGACTCATCATATCGAGACCTACCTCAAGGAGGGGTTTTGGCCGAAGGGTGTCATTCATCGGCAATTCCGCGAAAAGCTACGCGACACCACGCAGCGCAACACGACGCCGTCACTTGTACAATAGTCTAATAATATTTTCGTAGTTTTTATAAATATGCATGATAGTTTGTTAGGTATACAAGGTGTTGTTTTGCATCCTCGTCAAATTCAAGGAGGTAACTATGCTAATGATTCTCGTCCCGAATCAATAATAAAATGGGTAGGTAATTTTTATTTCTTTCCTTATTTACAGAAATCGGTAAGTTTGAACCACCCGTGTTTTAAACGAGGCCCGTCTGGTTCTTGCCCTATAACCTCGCTTACACACATATAAACAATGTCAAACGTTTAATTGATAATTTCTTATTCCCTAAACAACATTAAGGGGGTTACTCTGAAATATTGACAAACTTAAACAACCCAAAAAATCAGCGATTATTAATAATTAACTAGGTATCGTAATTTCAATTGATTATTTATGTCTTTTGTGACCACCTCCTGAAATTTGACGAGGATGCAAAACAACATCTTGTATACAGGGTGTAACGGAAAGGGTATATACATCCTTAAGGGTGTGCTACAGACCATCAAACTGAACATGTTTCTCACGTTAAAAAAATTTTTGCAGCAAAAAAAATATGTGCTTCCCCATAGAAAATTTCAATTAGAAAAATTCAATTTTCTATGGGGAAGCACATATTTTTTTTGCTGCAATTTTTTTTTTATGATGAGGAACATGTTCAGTTTGATGGTCTGTAGCACACCCTCAAGGATGTATATACCCTTTCCGTTACACCCTGTATATGCTATGGGTATTTATTATCCGAATTAAATGTTTTGATTTGAATTGATTAAGGAGATGCGCCCGTTAGGATACACTGTTCCATACTGGAGTAAATGTAGCAGAGAATTATGCGCACTATTATGAGATTGATTCCTTGTTTATATAAACTTGAACACTATTGTATAGAATCTGGGTCTTCCAACCTAACAGTCAGAAGTGTTGCTGGGGAGTTTGTTACGCAACTTCTTCTTCCCAGCTAAAACACTAGGAAGTGGCGAAGAGCGGGCGTTTTGGGGGACTTTCTCTTGTAATTTTGACGTTCAAAAAGTGCTGATTATGCATCCTCTTATTGATGATTCTTTTCATCATCATCATTGTCTTGCCCTTATTTACCCTCATTTATTTGGCGGCGGCGCAGCATAATTTTCTTCTTCCATTCTTCTCTATTACTCGTTATAAACATTCACACAGACCATCCATCGTTTCTTTGGTCTTCCTCTACTCAAATACCATATTATATTATATTATATTATATATTATATTATTATTATATATTATACCCATCAAATCAAATCAAAATATTTTTATTTCACATAGGCCTACATGGACACTTGTAAAACGTCGACAAAAAGGTGCTCGGTTCGGGTTGGTCGTTTCCTATGGAGAAGAACCGGCAAGAAACTCCATGGTTACTCTTTTAAAATCATTTGGCTCTACAATGTTTCTATGTTACAGCGTTGGCACTTAAGTATGAGAGGACAACGTAGGCCCGACAATAAGTCGTTACTTACTACAAAACGTCGACATTCATACTCAAACCTTTCCTCATGATATTTTATTGATGGTTCTGTTAAATCTGGGAATTTCATTTTGCATTTCAATCTGTTAGTAGTATAAACAACGCCTTATATTGTAATACAAAAACACAATCCATATAGGACTCCGAGAAAGCATTAAGGTTTCTAGTTTCCAAAACACATTACCTGCCTCAGGATAAGTTCTATATTTTATTCTAGCATCGTAGTCCCCTGATAGGCTTTTAGTAGACAAAGTGCTCATCCATGTAAAGTAAAAACCAGTTTATTCGAAAAAGCGCAGCCTACGATACGCATAGATTACCTAGAGTGCTCCCTAAGCTATATTTCTACAAAAAAAACGTGTTACTTAAAAATCATTGCGAGAAATCTCTTTGTGTCGCAGAATAAATCTACTCTCGTCCTATCAGCCTTGACTATCTGGCAATACCAAAATGGACTGGCCAAATACGACAACGAACAAAATTGAATTTGTTCTGTGGCGGTTGCAGTTGCGATGGCGCCCGATCTCCCTCGGGGTTCTTCGGGCGTTTCCGCCGAGAATCCGATTCGTGAATCGTTGACCGAATATGATTCTGCCTTTTCTTAATTCGAATATTTAAATATAGGCTAATGATGTGTTGCTTACGGATTACTTTGTATAGTTTTTTACTGTATTTTCTTAAGTTAGTATTTGTTTACTCACGTTGAAGAGCTTGTAGCTAAATAATAACAGCCGCTCGGGTCGATCTTTTGGTTAAGCCTCGCTTGTCTTGGCTGGTCCGTGGATGAGTGACCAACCATTGCGTACCAAGCTTCCTGCGTACCTCATAAAGCACGTTAAGTGGTTGCAGTAGCTCCATGTAAAATATTAGTATTTAACTGTATCGGTTAGACTGAAAGCCGACCCCGACTTATTCGGGAAAAGACTAGGCAGATAATGAGAGTTTAAGGTTTTAGGAAATATATTTTATGTAGGTCAATGATATCCTTCTAATATTATAAACGCGAAAGTTTGTAAGTATGGATGGATGGATGTATGGATGGATGGATGTTTGTTACACTTTCACGCGAAAACTACTGAACGGATTTGGATGAAATTTGGCACAGGGGTAGTTTATAACCTGGACTAACACATAGAATAATTTTTACCCCGACAGTAAAATCCCGTGGGACAGTGATCGAACTCCACTGCGTCGCCCGCGTGGATTTCGATAATTGAGCTACGGGAACATACTATCGGGATAAAAGGTATCCTATGTGTTAATCCAGGTTATGAATTACCCGTGTGCCAAAATTCATCCAAATCCATTCAGTAGTTTTTGCGTGAAAGAGTAACAAACATCCATCCATCCATCCATCCATCCATCTATCCATCCATCCTCACAAACTTTCGCATTTATAATATTAGTAGGATTTAAGTTAAACGTCCTAAAAACCAATGTTTCCTTGTCGTGCAACATCATCTTCAAAACTTTATTTCAGTACAGATAGTACGCAGATAGAACATGTGTGCAAGCAGCTTTAAAACATATACAGGAATGGCACAATCCCACAATTTATAATATTTACTCTAACGCTGGAAGGAAAACAGTTCACCGCATTGTTCGTAAGTGTACTAGCGAGCCATTTCTTCTTAATGTAAGTACTATTGCAGCTACCAAGTACGCTTTCGCTTACGGGTGTACAATGAAACTAGAAGCGAATGTACTTATGCATGTATATTCGGTTTGTACATAATATTCTTGGTACAGGTTTCTAAGTTTGCGTTAGATAAGGATAGTTATAAAATACAACCAGGTTTAGCAAGAGGTATTGTGTTGGGTCGACGAAATCATCCAAGATTCGAGAACATCTACGAACTGGGAAGTGTGGCAGAAAATAGACGAGGCTTATACCTAATACATATATCTTTTTAGAATTCCGTACCTCGAAAGGAAAAAACGGAACTCTTATAGGATCACTTTATTGTCCGTCCGTCCGTCCGTCGGTCTGTCTGTCAATACCCTTTTTTTCAGGAACGCGTGGAGGTATCAAGCTGGAATTTATTTCAAATACTCAGGTCTACTGTCACAGATAAAGGAATAATTGCGAAAACCGTAAATTTTTAGTTACATCACATATTTTTATGTATTCTCTTCAGTAATTTTGGTTTGTACGGAACCCTCGCTGCGTGAGTCCAACTCGCAGTTAGCCGGGTTTTTTTTGTAAGCCTCTACTGTCCTACTGTCTGTCAAAGGTCTCCCCCATTTCTTCTACTTCTCTAGTTGGTATGCCTCTTCGCGCCAATTGGTGAAGAAGCCATCTAAGGTGTCCTGCCATCTTCTCCTTTGTCTACCGCGATCCCGACTAGCTGTTTCAGGGCTCGTCTTGCGATATATATAGTGACTGGTACACTTAAACACGCGATTGTACTCATGATAATAAACAACTTTCCCATAGAAACTTTTTTTAAAATTCTGGTCCATTTTTATAACGTTTACACAACAGCTATATGAAATTCGGAGTTGCGAGCCGTGCGGTTGCCCTGCCTACCCACTGTTGCACGGTAAAATAGTAATGAGACAGAACCGCGTCACGCGGCTAACAGCTGAAAGGTAACAGGCGCGCGCGCGCGAATTTCATTCGGCTGTTGTGTTATTGTGATTAAAGTGAATGAGTATTAAAAAAATGTTTCTTTGTGAAAGTTGTTTGTTATCATAAGTACAATCACGTGTTTAAATATCGGTCACTAATTACCAGTCACCCTATATACTTACCTAGAAAAAAAATATCTGGGACTTCATCGAGCATTGCCTCGGCGCTTTTCTGGTACATCGCCACTGTTGATTTTTGGCTTTCTGGAGTTTGGTTGCGTGTGGTCTGGGAATAGAGTGGCGGGTTGGACCTAAAATAAAAAAAATGCCTACTTAGCTAGAAGGAAGAATATCAATTCATGAAACTTTAGAAGAAGCCTTGGTAATTAGTTTGGTTTTCAGATATTACATTTTAATATACCTACCATCCCACTAGGCTATTTCTATCTAGAAAACTCTTTGTATCTAGGTATTTAGGGAGGAAGTTAAACACTACAAAGACAACATGCAATAAAAATGGTGTTCATATTCAGAGTCGAGAGGGAACTGAAAATGCTTAGTTTTTGTTGAACCTTCACACAGAATCCAATCGGTTTTTTAACTCAAATACAGTCGATATTTGACTGACGTTGTTTTAACGGTTTCTATCCTTTGAAATACCTATTTTTTACAGGAGGAAATTGCTTTTTAGTAAGAACACCCTTATACGGTGCCTTTCATATTTTTTTATACAAAATATGTATAAACCTTAAACGTACCCACAACTGAGCTAAGGTTCGCAGGCCTCTGCGGGTATAGGTTTGGTAGATGCCTCATGTCTTAAGACGTGCTTCTTTCCTCGTGATATTTTACTTCAGACCATCAATAGTCTTAACTTAGTCTTTATTTATGTAGTAGTGATGAATAAATTTGACTAAGTTAAGAGTTGAGTTTGAGCTCATAAAGTCATTACTTACCACTCCTTAACTGGGGCCATTACTGCAATTAATTAAATAATAATCATTTTGTGCTATTCAAAATCAAAATCAAAAGTCATTTATTCAAATTAGGCTGATAAACAGCACTTTTATTACTACTATTCTATATAATAAACATTGGTACAATATGTTGAATAATTATTATTTTATTTTATCATCCAGTCAAACACGCAACTGTTTCACAAACAAAAGACTGATTATAAACAATTTCATTCACTACCAAATAATAGCCGCTCTTCTTCCACTTAAGGGTGTAACATACCTTTTCGCGTCTTTTGTCAAAGCAATCCGCATTCTCCACACGCTCGAACAATACCGTAACGAGTGACGCCTCGTTGTGTCATTAAATGGAAGTCGGTGGAAGTTGAAGTCGCACCGACTTCCTACCGAGACATATTGGGCATTACCGGAGACATATAGGCCTGGGATACAAAGATTGGAGGTGAAGAACCTTATTGGTTTCATTTATTTGAAGCGTGCTTTGTATGTGTAGGTACAGTTACAAGCCGAAATACATATGATTCTAAGGCAATTTACTCTTATTTTTTTGTGAATATGGTGTTACGATAAATGGTTTGTAGAAATCACTTTACAAGGAAGTAGGTATGTTTTCAAACCTGGCAATCGTTATTCCATGAGAACTTTAATTTTAAATATTGCATAATTACTGTAAGGTATTTTTGCTCATGATTGTACTTCCTGACTTTTAAGTGTTACCTACACACGTGATGCGTGTAGACGTGGGTAATCATATTGGTTTTGGTTGATTCTGTTTTGAATTGGGTTTCTTCGTAAAATTATTTAAAATAAGTATTTGTAAACATGGCAAATTTTATAAGATTATCTTTAGTCTGAGTAATTGTTCAAAATAATCGTCAATAACTTGAATAAAAATTAATAAACTAATGTCAGAATACCATAATCAACTCCATTGTAACTTATTTTTTTTATACTTACCGTTTATTTTCTTTCGTTCAGACAATAAAATAACAGAACACTGCCGCTTCACTTCAGCAAGAAAACAGCATATTCCAAAATGGACGATTCGGCGCCGTAAAAATATTTGAGATTTCAAACAAATAGTAGCAACGTAACCAATTTAATATTTGAAATACGGCAGCTGCCTCTATATTGTATAATATAAAATGAACAAAATTGTGTGCAAACAAAAGTTAGATTTTGGCTTGCATAAAACAAAAAGTTTTACGGCTAAACCCAACGGACATTGCAGTGTGAAAATCATTTGGCGTCGCAACTGCTGTTGGATTCACTACTATTAAAAACAACAAGCAAAAACTTTTGATTATACTGTGGGCCTAGAACAAACAAGCGGAGTAAGCATAGGTAGGTTTTAAAATTGAAATACTCGTTTGACAAATAATAATCATTTGCTGTAAAAAAAACTTTGCCCCTCACTAGGGGTAGGATTGTTTTTCTGTATCATGGGTACGTTTACAAACATTTTAAGGAACAAACATAAACAGCCAGACCCGGAACAACTACCTGTCTAAGGAACAAACATAAACAGCCAGACCATACAAATAATTGTTCCGTGCGGGAATCCAACCCCCCTCAGACAGCGCAGCAGCCTACCGCTCAGACACTGCGCCAACCGTGCCGTCATTTTATTCATCTATGCGTGATATTTGTTTGTGCTGGTTCCAAATATGTTTGTCAATATGATGATGTTGTTATTTCGATTTGAAAATCTCTCGATATTACGTTATATTTAAAATTAAAAGTCATATATTTAAATTATGCTGGTAATCAGCACTTTTTGACGTCAATATTATTCGAGATACCCCCAAAGTCCAACCAACCCTTCGTTTTCGTCTTGCGTTCATCCTACTCCTGTATTGTTAAAAATTTGTAGACAGTATTTCATAGTAACGACCGGGTAGTATTGGATCCTGTGACGTTTGATCACAAAGTTTGTAACAACTTTCTTGTTTCTGTTCTGTGTACTAAATATTTTTACTATAGACCTATGTATATTTTTATATCTCACACTGTACGGAACGTACTCAATTATGAGTGCATAGAGTGCAAAGAGAGTGTTCCACAGACGATACTTTATCATGATTGGCGCGTTAGCTCTCACCTGAATATTAAAAGTATCTCGGGATGGTCTTTATTTTAATAACAACAACAAGAAATCATTTACTTCGAAAAACGAAGACCCATATCATATATACCTTACAGACTATCATACATAATTATAAAAAACACGAAAATATTAAATTTTAATAAACTGTATTACAAGAAGTGACGGCGTCGTGTTGTGCTTGTCTGCGTGTCACGTAGCCTTCCGAGGAATCGCCGATACAGGGTGTCAACCCTTCGGCCAAAACTCCCCCTAAAGAAAGGTCTCGATATGATAAGTACTCGCATCACTTACGACTTGAAATTTGTGTTGTGGCCCGACTCCAACTTTTCGACCCTCAAGGAACAGCTGGTCTTCACTCGAACATACTCTACGAACTCCTCAACCTTCGTGGTGTGATGAAGCTGGGACACATACAGCTGCGTCTTTGGTATTGCCAGACGCAGCCTCTTATTGGGTCAGGGCGGTCCCGACTAGGAGGCTTCTTCCTATTCTTCCTCTTCTTCCTCATATTCATATTCATTTATTTGCAACCTTCACGAAGCCATCCCTGTCACACGTGCCTGAAGATGGGCCTAGCTGTTTCGAACCCCTGTTGGAAGGTACACAGCCACTTTTCTCATCCCCCAACTTGGTTTGCGACACAGGATTGTTTAGAGGTCGACATACCTACACGAGTCACTACCTCGACCAGCATCGAGTCAGCCACGGTGGCGCCGCAAGTTGCAACGCATGCAATATCAGCAGCGGGTGGCGCCGCCGGAGCACTCTCAAGCGGCGGCAACAGAATCTGGAAGAAAATGTCAGCTCCAAGCAACAAGTTCACATCACCAGGCACATTAAAGCTTGTGTCAGCTAGCTTGCAATTCGCAGGGAATGTAATGCATGACACATCAAGGTGTGTTTGTGGCAACTTGGTTGTGATGGATTTTACCACATGACAATTGACATTTATTTTGAATGGATATATGGTGGAATGAACCTCAAGATTTATACATTTGTCAACTGTTTTGGATATGTTGGTAATGCCAACAATGTTGGAGTTAGTGTGCTCAGGGATCAAGCCTAATGAATCAAGGGTGCGCTGAGTGATAAAAGAAACCTGTGACCCACTGTCAAGCAAAGCCGAGTGGAGCTCGCCGACTCAAAACTGCTTATGCTAGCGTTTTTAGCTCCGCGACTTGCGCTCACGCAAACAGCAGCGCTTGCCTAGGTTGGTTTGTGGATGGGTGAGCACCCATTACATACCGAGTTTCCTTCGTGCCTCGGAAAGCACGTTAAAGTTGGTTGGTCCCGGCGGTCATTTGTGGATCTGTGACGGTCGTTACAGGTAGTCAGTGGCCCGAAAGCCTGACAACCAGTCTTGCCGAGGGGAAGCGCTTTACCCAGTACTAACTGGGTTGTGGAGGTCAGATAGGCAGTCGCTCTATGTAAAATATTGGTATTCAGAGTGGCTGTTATTATTTAGCCACGAGCTCCTCCCTACGTGTGCATGTACATTCATCTTTAATATTGCTTATCCATGTTCTATTTCACTCCTGTAACTAAGTCTGTTATAAAGCAAGTCCCGATTAGTGCGGATGTCATTTTGTTGAGCTGCGAATTTCGGTTTAAATTATTTTAATTCCAAATATAAAATCTGTCCTTATTTCGGCTTTCACAACAGCCTCCAACTTCTCTGGAAACGCATGGAAATTCCAATTTATTTTCGAAACTTTTATCCACACATCCGACTATATTCGTAATTTTGTGCCAACTTTTTTTGTGTGTGCCGTGCTGTAGTTTTGTTTTGCTGTCGAATTGTGGTATGAAAATAAAGTAAAAGAGTGTCAGTCAATCAATCAGCGCGTTACGAACAAATTGCACGGCCTATGTTTTTGTACAGACACCGAACGATCTACTACACGTTCTGACAATTGTGAAGCGCCTACCATCTTTTAGGGAATATTTTTTAGTGAGCTTATGGCTATGTTTTTTAAGCACTTGATTGTTCATTGTAATAGTGTTCCAGCCTTTATTTTTATACAAAAACCAGGCAAGGGTGAGTCGGAATCTTGGACTGTGGTCCTTGCGACTTAAAGTATTATCTGCCAAGATAATGACCGTAACATGTATTCTATGAAAATTTGAATTGGATGCCTCGGAGGGGTTTTGATATGTAACGCATACATTATTATTAGTAAGTGATCAATCATCCACGAACCGAAGTCAACAAGCGTAGCTAAGCTAGGCTGTGTCGACTGTCCCGTAGGGCTATCATTACTTGGCTACAAGCTCCTCAAGCATAAAAACTATTTCCTCTATTCAGAAAATACCTACCAATTCGTACTAAGCGTTTTCAAACGTCTTTCATAATGCGCACAGCAAACTAATGGAACTCTCTGCCTGCGTCTGTGTTTCCGAACGCTTACAACTCTAATCTCGTCAAAGTTAGAGTGGACAGGCTTCCTCTGGGTAAGCTCGTGCCATCGTTGACTTTGTCTCTGTCATCTCTGACATAGAATAGAGTCAAGCAAACCCATCGCCAATAAAATAAATACCTAAATAAGTACAAAATGTAGGAAAAAACACCTCTCAATTTTTGAACGTTACCGTGTTGCCCATTCTTTTCAATATTGTCTGGCTAACGCTTTGAGCTGGTCAGATTTACGGTACTCCGTTGTTACTCTTTTATCTCGTGACATATGTTTTGTACCAGCTAAGCATTCAGGTTTACCCACTGTCATTTAGGCTTAACTGGGCCTGTGGCTAAATAGAATTTGTATAAACTAAACAGTTCCTTGGTGTTTGCATAAATTGCACCAGTCTTATAAAGCGAGTTCCGAGAGCTCCAATACATCAAGTTTCATTCAAGGCATTCTCTTGACAATTCACTTTTAGATGACGTATTGTATTGCCATTTTAGCTGCGTGATCGACCATATTCAAACTCAAACTCAAAGCATTTATTTCAATTAGACCATTACAGGCACTTTTGAAAGTCAAAAAAAAAATGCGAACCTACAGTCCCAGTCACAAGGCATAATAACTTGTGAAAGTACTGTAGTTGCCCATTCCAAAGCGTAGATCTTTATGGAGAAGAATGGGCAAGAAACTCCATGGACACTCTTTTAAATCAAAATTATGTTACAAAATCTTGGTTATATCATTCATGTTGAGAATTACAAATATATGAGAGCGATGTAGAAAGACGGGCAAGTTTAGAGCGTCCAGAGTAAAAGATTAAATCAGTAATTCAAAAATAAAATTATTAAAAATAAACCGTGGCAGCTAAGAGATGACCAGTTTACTCATATTAATTGTAGATACTTTGTTCTTAGACTATAAATTTGCAATCGTTGGTGAGACAGGACGCCTATGACCAATCAATCGTATAAGAATAGTATTGACATTCAGTTAAACTGATAGTTCTCTTCTCTCTTCTCTTCTTTTAAAAAACGTTGCCCCACACTAGGAATTTCTCCTGTATCGTGGGTGCGTTTGCAAACATTTAAACTCACATACACAAACAGCCAGACCCGGAACAACTATCTGTAGGCGATACAAATATTTGTTCCGTGCGGGGATCGAACCCGCGACACGCAGCGCAGCAGTCGATCGCTCAGCCACTACGCCAACCGTGTCGTTCATTCAACTTTGATACGATATGTCTCATGCACATAAATTTGTAAAGTAATACAGGTTCAAACAAACCGTGGTGTATACAGGGTGAAGTCTTATAAATCCCACATCTGACTAGCTAATCGGCTTCCAACAGATTTACCAAGATTATCCTAGAGACTCCATTGGTAACTAAACATCAACTCTATATTGGATTTAAACAAATATTCTACTACGTTTGAAATGTACAACTAACGTAGTAGAGCGTCCAACTTCTATGTTTGGGAACGAATAAGTTGGATCATATCCGGTCTAATAGGCAAAGTTCAATTCAAAGCATTTATTTCTATAAAACCATTATTTTTTCACTTTTATGGAACCGATCAGTCATAAAAATGAAGTTATTTATTCAAAAATGTATTACATTTCTATAAAAAAAACTGACAAGGAACGCCATGAACTTCAATATAAATAAAAAAAATGACGTACAGAGGATTAAATTTATTTTACAGCTATCTTATTTTTATTTATAGAATAAAATTAAATAAAATCTTTTATTTCTGCTTTTTGCACTCGAATGTACTTGGTGTGCTTATGTTTATATCACCGAGCCTTGGCAAGTTCACACAATTTTTTTTCTGTGGCGAATTAACTTTGTGACAAATGTTTGTGTGAATTTTTGATTACGGTCGAATGGCACGCGGTGAATTCGTTTTGGGCCGTTCAGACTAAATACCCAAAAATTTGACTCGAATGCTACGTAATTTTAGCGACTCACTTTGAGCGACCTATAAATGTGTCTGGCGTTAAAGTCGTCAATAGATATAAAAGTTTACATTCAAGTCCAACTTCCTTTTTGTCCTCAAAATTCCGTTTTGTTTTATATTACAAAACTAGACCGCAGCGGGCCCATCTCGTTACAGTATCAAAACACTAGGGTCGTTTTCGATCTAATACAATAATAGCACAGAAATAACCACGATGGTCCATACTGACTGTTTTCTTAGGATAGCTGTAGAAAATTACTAGAGCGGCGATTGTTCCTTACATCCCGTGTAACTTACAGATATAGTTATAATATTTTGTTTAAGGTAGGGGTCGTGATGTCATAGTCATAGTCTTTTATTCATTAACAAGTAATTTTATAAGAATCTAAACACAAATTACAGAATATACACTAAAATAAATTAAATGAATTGAATTTCATAGATTACATACAATTTAAAAATAATAAATTCACATTTTATCAATGTAGTATTTCGACATGTAAATTGAACAATATGGCCAAAACCAAAAAAATAACAATAACTCAATTAACTAAAGATAGATTTGCATAAATTGATAGAATGAATTAAAAATATTATCTAAACAAATATTAAATTTACAGATACGTCAATAATAATTCAGAATACACAAAATCCAAAAAAATATATTAATGATTTGACATGACACATGATGATTTTTTCATGATTTTTTCAATAAAATCACAGTTCTACAGCATATAGTCACTTATTCAATAGGAATTCCTCGAGTTTAATTTTGAAAGTGTTACTATAGACAGCACTCTTTATGTCTAAAGGCAGCCTGTTGAATAATTTTACGGACTGGTATCGTGGACTGTGTTAATAATTCTTAGGTTTTTTTATTCTTCAGATCCAGTCTACGAGTGCCTTCCCTTATCTGCCGTTTTTTACCGTCTCATAATCTTGTATGTTTTTGGCCATGTTACTTAAAAGTACCAATACATAAAGACTCGGCACTGTAAGTATACCTAAATTTACAAAATGATGGTCCAGTTTACCGCCCCAAATGACTTATAGTGGTTTTGAACTTAGGGAGGTACTTTACTTAGGTGGAAACACCAGGGTACCCCGTGAAATTCAAATTAGCAGGTCACTGTCAGTTTGCAGTTCCATGTATGCCATCAACTGGGCACAAATCTAGACTTCGTGGTTATTACTGAGAAATTCCTGATAAAAAAAAACCCAATAACAATTAGCCCGACCCGGGGCATCGAATCCAAGACCTCATGCATAGCAACCACTAGAACTACGAGGCAGTCAAATATTAATTAATGAATAATTGTGTTTCTATAATCTTCCGACAATCTTTAAATATATATATAAATATATAAAATTCAAACTACTGACTGACGGAGATAGCAACGCACAGCCTTAACCACTTGTCTTGTCCTAGAGACCTGAAATTTGGAGGTTGTGTTATTTGTGAAAAGTATGTAACCACTAAGAAACGGTTTTTCAAAATTCCACCCCTAAAAGGGATAAACAATGGATATCGGTCATTTTTAAACTTAGAAGCAAGAACTTTCATACGAGTATACAAGCTTCTGGTTAGAAATAAATAAATTTATACGTATTTCAGTTTTTGAAATTTCAAATGGTGAGGCCGTTATTTTTGAACAAAGAAGAAGTTAAGTAGTAAATTTAATATTAAAACTTGTGAGCAAAAATAACGGCGTACATATTTCGTAATTTTTTCGAAATTCAACCCCAAATGGGAGAAATGGGGTGGTACAAATAATGTGTAGAAAAAAATTTAAAATTTAAATTGACTGATCTGCTTGAAGTTTACTATTTATGTTTCCTGATAGAATTGATAAAGACGTATACATAACGGACGTAACGTTTTAGGAAATATCACCCCTCAGACGACAAAAAGGGTGGCATTTTTTTTTCTCTTGTTGTTTTGTCTCGTTATAATATTATACTTGCGCATTCATGCGTGTCGCGCACGCTTCATGGGTGTCGTTTTCGTAGTTTTCAGGGTCGCTGACAATGAAAATGAGATCAAAATGAAAATCCAAGATGGCGCCGAGGAAAATAAAGTTAAATAGTTTTGTTTAATCTGAGCATTTTTTAATTAAATAAAAATACCTAGCTCATTTACACCATTAACTATATCGAAAGGCGTGGATGGATGACCAGGGCATTTAAGCTACGGCACCGTAGCTTGGAAGACGTTTTTAAAATAAATTCTGGTTCAACCCATTTCCGTCACTAACAATTAAACAAAATACGCCGTAGGTAATACACTTTTTTCAAACCAGAATGAATTCTCTGGCTTCTTACTTTGCAAATCACAGACGTTAACACAACAATTAATCCCATACTTACACTTACGCGGGAGCCAAGCCGCGATCAACAGTTATTAGTTATTTAAAAGACTATTTTTTTAAAGCACACGTGGGCAATTGCCATAGTCGGCCGCGGGCAGAAGCTAGTAATCTTTATAATATTTCTAATGTACAGACGCCAAATCATCAACCCTCAACAATCTCTTAAATTTATTTAATAGATTTTTTACATTATCGTTATAGAATTAGTTTCAATGTTGATTGGGAAAATACGACAGTTTCGGGTAGATTTATTTGCTGGCGTTGGTACTATTATCTTTATAAAAAATATCAACATCATCTGCCTAACCTTTTCCCAAACTATCTTGGGGTCGGCTTCCAGTCTAACCGGATGCAGCTGAGTACCAGTATTTTACATAGAGCGACTGCCTATCTGACCTCCACAACCCAGTAACTGGGTAATACGATACCTATTAGTAAGACTGGATGTCAGACTTTTCGCTTCTTATTACTCGTGACGACTGTCTACAAATGTGTGACTGTCTACAAATGAAAAACCGGGACGTAACGTACTTTCAGAGGCACAGAGAAAACTTAGTATCGCTTAGGTCGCCCATCCACGGACCAACCTCGGCAAGCACGGCTTAACTTTAAAGATCAACCCGTGATAAAAATATTTATTCAAAATTAAATATGAAATCTGTTTCAGTTAAAACAACTCAAGTAAAAACACGTCCTTCATTACACCCACTGCTTAAGAACCTTTCATGTTCCTCAACAGACTTTCCAGAATTGAATGAAACTGATATCTACACCGTTACTCTTAAAACCATTTCATCTAAATGAGAAAATCGAAGTGAAGTCCAAACATTCGTCGAAGTTCGGTTCAGGAACCTTTTATCCGAACTCTAGCACCAACTTTGACTGCTGAAGCTCATTAAACGAGTTCTTGAGGAGAAAATTAATCATAGTTCTTCGGGAATAGTTGAAAAGATTCTTATGAGTCGGGACTTAAGTACAGATATCAATGAAGACTTGGAAGCTCGTACACAATAATTTGTGTTTTTTATGGCCGTAGAACTAAACATAAAACTTCAAGTATGAATGTGGCTGGATATATGAGTACGGGAAGAACAAAGAAACGATGGGAGGAATGCTGTAAAAGGGGGTGATTACATGGTGAAGTATGCAGTAAGAAGATATGCTGCGCCGACCGCAAATAAATTAGGATAGACCAGCAGAATGATGATGATAACTGATTAAACATAAAAAGATGTCGAGAGACAGTAGTAGGAGTTTAGGTAGACCAATACCAGGATTAATGGGTGGACCATCTACAGATATCCAAGATCGCGGAGAGGACCTAGATGATAATCGCACAGACCAGGAAAATATGGTACAATGAGGAGGCCTAATTAGTAGTAAGTAGAGAGAACAAGGTTACCAATGAAATTACCATAAACTCTAGCATTTTTGTCACGGAACCAGGCTGAAAACTACTACTATAGAATGCAATGTGCTACCCTTAACTCAAGTCTCTTGGTAGCCCATTTTTTGCATCAGTCTTTAACGACACTCGCGCCAATGTCGGGTAACTTTTTAAAAGCGAGCCTTTCTTAACTTGTCCTTAAACTTTCAATATTAATTTGTTGGTACCAGTGGTGTGTTCTATAATACCGATGAAGGATTCACTATGTTTCAATACACTTTCGGATGGAAATGAAAAAGTGGTAAATAAAAATTAGAAGCGTGGCGTATGTGCGATGTGTGTGTGTTTTTTTTTAAATGGCTTTGCGAAGACTTATCCTTATGCACTTTGGGTCTGTTGCAGAATAAGATCACACATAATACACAATGTTTGGTCAAAATTAAGCCATATTCCACTTCTGTTGTATACCGAAAAGATCCATCACGTATTTTAAATACTATATTTTGTCGGTGTTCTTGTATATAGTCTCTAAAAGACAAGCCTACAAAAAAAATCCATGTGACTAACACAGTAGTGACTAGAACAGAAGTCCAGACACTGCCAATACACTTAAATTAATGTTCTCCGATTGTGCGCAACGCTGATAGTGCCATTGTCACTGATCCAGATTGACCACATAAAAAATAGGAGGGATCTAACTAATAGGCAATTAGCACGTACGACTTGGCTTAGCTAAGGGCTATCGCAGAACGTCCGATTAGTTAAGTCCATGACCGAAAAATCTACCACGTACTGCGATTTAAGAAAAGACCAAACAAAATTTTGGATGTTTGGAAAATCTTAAAACAGTGTTACATTTATGGGAAATGAAAATTTTTATCAAGTTGCTTAGTTGTTTGCCATTGATAAGGTTCTTATAGGCGGCAGGAATAAGGGTTCTTTTCACAGAAAATATTATGTCTGTGGTACAAAAGCTCAAGAGACGAAGGTAAGATAAGACATCAGCTAAAGTCAACCTTCTACTGCACTTTGGACCAGCACCCATAACTCAAGGAAGGCATGAGCAATGCATCTGGTATTCCAGATCTCCAAAAGCAGATTCTAACAGTGGTTAAAAGAGAACGGCCGTGCAGGTCGATCTTCAAGGTTATGGCATTGCTTGCCGAGGACGGTCCGTAGATGGGGAAGCACATCAAGCAGTTGGACCTGGCTGAGATGTGGAGATCAGATAACCAGCTAGTCCGGATCCAGAGACTAGAAGACGGAAAATTTAGACTGGATGCCCCAACAGTTGGGAAAAAGCGGGGCAGATGATGAGAAGTAAAATTTAGCGATTGTGGTGGTTATAGGAAGCCCCATATCCAGCAAAAAGCCTTACTGCTGATAGGCTACCCGATACGTATAATAAGGGTTATTTGTAGCTACATGAATCATCAGCTGTAAGCGTACGTAGCTAATTAGCGACCAGTGTATACTGTTACCCACCGTATTATAGCTGACATTATGATCTATGAACTATTTTCAGTGTTTTTACCGGTATTAGATTATAAGTTAAAATCATAGTAAACATTTCCTTAACTTGTTGTTTTGACAGATACAATTATTGTTTTGCCATCAAGTTAACTGGCATAAGAAAGATACTAGAAAGTAGGTTTATAACAAAGAAGTATGTCCCAAAAAATTAAGTATTCATAAAGCTATCATTGCCCTCAAAAACGGTGAAAGAAAACATCGTGAGGAAACAGGCATGTCCTAGAACTAAAAATTCGAAGACATGTGACATCTACCACCCGCACTGGGCCCGCGTGGTGGATTACAGCCCACTCCCTCTCATAGAGAGGAGGCCTGTGTCCCAGCAGTGGGAACATTATAGGCTAATGATGATGAAAGCTATCATTATTGTTGGACTACTAGATTGATCAATGCGACCGACCCTAACATTGTTAAGAAAAGGCTGGGCAGACAAGATGATGATGAGCCTCCAAATTCTAGTAGGACGCTTTTATATATATGCATCAATTTAGATGTCACCTAGTGCCCGTGAAATTGGGCATTTATCTTTGGAATAGTCGATCCTTCGGCAAGTTGCCAGGTGAATGTCTTCTTAAGCACTACAGACTATCTATAGGATTGAATCGTGTCAATTAATTTCTCCGAAGCATCCGAGCTTGGATATTGCGGTTCTGAACACATTACTGCATCAATGCGGATAGGCGATACTACGTTTCAGGCAAGACTGAGTTGTAAGCAGAGTTTAGTTTACATGTTAATAGGCAACTACTTCGTTAGTCTAGTGGCCGCAACTCCGTAGAACTGCTGAGCATAAGGACCTGATGGCGTACCATGACGTCTTAAAACATTATTGTTCCATTCTTATTCCAGAGTGGGAAAGAGATGGAGCTAGATGAACTGTATAGCTCCGTCTCTTTTTGCGTCATAGTAACCCCCTGGGCTCGATTCCTATGTCGGGTGAAATGTTATTGGGTTTTTCTATCAAGTTTTTCTCAATAACAACCACGGAGTCTGGATTTGAGCCCAGTTGATGGCGATAGTCTCGCCCCCTATTACATGGGACTAAAACATAACTGGCGAAATGTGGGTGCACAACCTCTGCCAAACCTTTCGGGGATTACAGGCGTGATGTGTTTGTATGTTTATAGGTAAATATCGTATGTTTATTTTTAAGTTGAACCACCCGAGTACTGAAGACATAATTTTCATTTTCAATATCACTAGCTAACCCGACGAACGTTGACCTACTCCTTTTCAGCAAATCAAAAATTACGGGTATGTATACAAGGTATTGTTTTGCATCCTCGTCAAATTCAAGGAGGTAACTATGCTAATGATTCTCGAGCTGAATCAATAATATAATGGGTATGCAAACAATATCAAACGTTAATTCGATAATTTCTTATTCCATAAACCACGTTAACGGGATTTTTCTGAAATACTGACAATCTTACACAACCAATAAAATCAGCATTTATTAATAATTAACTAGGTACCGTAATTTTAATTGATTCTTTTCTGACAACCTCCTGAATTCTGACGAAGATGCAAAATAACACCTTGTATAATATTCTACCGGGTCCACTTATACCTAAGAACACAGTCGATCATAGGTACGAAGAAAAATGACATCAAAATTAAGCTGTTTAGGTGGAAAACAGTTACAAACACACGTACACCGGTGACAAATCAGGGATCAATGATCGTAGATTTTCTTTACCAATCACCATCATCTGCTTAGCCTTTTCCGAACTGTTATAGGTTCGGCTCCTGGTCCAACCTTTCGGGCCACTGACTACCTGCAACGACTGTCAAAGATCTACAAATGGCAGCTGAGGCTTAACGCGTTTTCCGAGACACGGAGGAAGCTCAGTATGTAATGGGCACCCACCCACTGACCACCGACGAACAGCTGTGATTATTTAGCCACGAGCTCCACCTTTGAACCTGAAAATTGATCCGAACGGCTGTTATTATTAAGCACCTTTTTGTCGACGTTTTACAAGTGCCCATGTAGGCCTATGTGAAATAAAAATATTTTTATTTTTATTTTTTGAAGCCACAAGCTGCTCCTAATGCGATGATCGTAGATTAGATACTTTATAAACTGGCCTTGTTGTAAGAAAAGCTCGTAAGACATCGGAAACAACAAGAAACGTCCGAACAGTTGGTTCTGTAACATCTCCAATTCCAAAAATAACACGACTAAGGTAGGTAGTACTATCGTAGCTCTGACCTACTTATTGTACCTGACTTCAACTAGGACACCTGATACTAAGACTAGTTTTCTCATCCTAGGCAAAGATGGCAACTGTTTTATATGTACATACGAAAAATGTATTGCGAAGTTTCGGAAAAGAATAGAGATGAGGGATGTTGATTCTGTAACGGAAGTTGTGGGTTTCCAGTTACAATAAAGGCTAACGCATATTACAGCCGCAACGAACATCATATTCCCATCAAAGAGCTAAGATTGTTAGAATAGACCCCACCATAACTTTACGTTAAAAAAATTAAACAAATCGGGTTGCACTCCGGGAGTGCCGGCAGAAGTGAAAACTTGAATATTAACGTTGTGAGTTTTTGATATTTTGGAATTGTATATAAGAATTTTACCTCTTTGAAGAAACCGAAGGTTTTGTTTGTGCATAAGATATTTATCCAGTTTTTGAAACCCAAACTCAATGATAGATGTCATAAAGTTCAAATTCCTTCGTAACCTAATGTCAGGTCACGTGTCCTGACGCGAGTTTAACATTTTTTACCCATCACAAAAGTGCACAACGCCGCTTAAGAAGTTTTCTCTTCAAAAATTACTGCAAGAATCTGAATCTTGTCTTTGACTGCTTCGTTAGTGTAGTGGTCGCAAGCGTGACAGCTGAGCATGACGTCCTGAGTTCGAATCCCGGTCGGGCAAAATGTAGTTGTTTTTGCCATCAGGAATTTATCAGTAGCCGTCTGGATTTGTACCCCGTTGATGGCAATACCATTAACCGTTAAGCCCGTCCCGGCTGTCATTTTTAGATCTTTGACAGTCGTTACGAGTAGTCAGAAGCCAAAAGTTTGACAACCAGTCTTACCAAGGGATATCGTATTACCCCGTTACTGGGTTGTGGATATCAGATAGGCAGTCGCTTCATGTAAAATACTGGTGCTCAGCTGTATCCGGTTAGACTGGAAGCCGACCCCAAGATAGTTTGGGAAAAGCTGAGGCAGATTGATGATGGCAATAGCCACATTCTGTTCAGTCAGTTATACCGACAAAACAAAACACACCCAAAAATAACTAAGAACAGCTTAGTTTTTGTCACAACAACAGTGCGGTAAAAATATTTCTTTCCAAGCATAATCTTCATAATCTCAGACGAAGAAGCGAAAAGAGAAAATATAGAGAACAGTTGACGTGAAAATTTTAACTTATTTCTGAAATTGTTTCACTGTGTTTGTCCAGCGACGAACTGAGTTCGCTATAATTAAATTTTTAAAAACACCCTTGCGTGTCTAACTGGACTAACGAAATGAATTATTTTAATGAAGGGTCTCTAAGTCGCCTTTATTTTTGAACAAAAAATATTCAAGGTTTTCCGGAGTGTAGATGTATGTGCTGTTAAGGCCAGAGAGGTTGTAATTTTTTTATTAATTGCTATCGCCAGTTTGTAACAGAATTAGGGAAAACGTAAGTAAGTAACGCTTCGGGTCATGATTTTTATTTGGGTTGTAATTTGTGCAAATAAATGTATGGGGATTTGTGAATATGAGGACTGACTGGATCTGAAAAATTAATAACATTTCACATAGGGCGATACAATGGGCGATCTGATATTTAAAAGCGGACTTTTCAAGACAATCTTTGGATGGTGTGAATGAAGCTTGTGTAATACAGAGATAGTTGAGGAAGGATATCTAGCACCTTTATGCCTGCATTACTGACAAATCACGCACAATCACAGGGCATTTTCATTCTACTAACATAGTCTTTCAAAAAACCAAGGCACGTACTTCCAATCTTTTATGTCACTCTCTTTTTTGCGTCACTTTTGTCCAATATTGTTACCATCGACAAATAATACTGATGGCCAATATTCGATCTTCGTCGTCATTAAGAAGTACACAATGACACACAGACGTATGCAAGACATAGGTAAGTAGAGTATGCAACCATGTAGAATTTGTAAATAAACAAAACACTGAATACATGAGAAGCTTTCGATCAATTCTATTTTCAAATCCCTAGTTTAAATAAATGCTTCGAGAAAACAATTGCAAAACGAATACACGAAAAAGCTTTTCAAATAAATTTTGACGGACTATATTTGTTGATTGATAGATATTACGATACTAATGGACATAAGAAGCTAAACTTTACGAGGTTTGCACAATCCGATTTTCTTCAAATGTGGGAAACTTTCGTTAAAAAATCAAGCCCTATAAATTTCGTAGTGATGCCTTTTATTTGAAATTGAATTGATATAAACGGAGGTACCAAATGATTTTGTGAGTTTGAATTTATTCACGAAAACCACATATTTGTGGTGTTATAAAATGTAAATTCGGAATTCGTGACAGCGAAAAAGGTTTTTTGTTCGAAAATACTTAAAACAATGTCAGGTCGACCACAGAATACACGTTAAAATTGTATGCAATTTTTTACCCTTAAAAGTATACAATATGACAATACCATTATATCATAATAACCTGAGAATCTCAGTTGAATAATTAAAATTATGAAACCCAAGTAACTTACAATATTAAAATGAACCTACAAAACTTACAACACTTAAAACGTAACAAATTAACCATTTAAGATTTAAAAGAATGACCTAGCTGAAAGGTGTTTTAAAATAACACAGTTTATTTCTCGACCATTATTTTTAAGACCAATAAATTATATATAAAGTACTTTCAAAGAAAGAATTCTATAATTAGTACTATCAAATAACTTACCTAGTCCCAATTTCCATCATATCAACTCGTTATCTGCAACTAGTAAAAGTTTTCTAGTACTCGTAGCGATAAAAAACCGGTTTATTAGGGCGTTTCGAGGTCAAGGTCAGATTCTTATCGGTCGGGCGACTGGTGAACACGCACTCCGAATTTCCTACATTCACGTTGTGTAGCTAAGGGAAATGTTAGTACATAACCTCTTTATGTATGGGTGGTTCTCGTAAATTCTTATCACAATGCGTGGCGCTTCTGAATGTTGCTTTTAAAATTATATGCAGAATTTAGATTCTAATTTGCAGATTAGGATAATGGTTGTCATACTGGTGTATTTTGACGATTATTGTTTGTAGAACGTTTCCATTTCTAGTAAATGAAGAGCCTTTTTAAATAAGCTTAGGTGTCAAACAGATCATCGGCATATACTTCAGGCATGTATGTTTTTTTTTAAAGTCAGAATCAATAGGTCCTTGAAAATATTGAAAGTAATGGTTATTACATACAACAATTTCTTTATTTATAGCAATTAACCGTCATGGTCAATTGCTGTATAAATAAATAAACAAATTCTACAAACAAAATAACAGATATTACAAAAAAAAAGTTGTTTCTTTTTATTATTTTGTTTTCTTGGTCAAACACATTAATTAAAGCGTCTCAATTCTAATCATTAAAAAAAACCAGTGCCTACTTAAAACTTTAAACATCGACATTATTATTTTTCTCCAAAAGGAAATAGGTAGGATTAACCATTACCAGAACTGTACTTTAAACACAGTGAATAAAAAATAATGTGAGTGAGACGATTATCTCGTCGAATAGGACCGGGGCACTCGTTTAAAAAAAATTAAGGTTAACAATATTGGAAAAGGGTGGGTCATGTCGAGGGTCGGTTCCCGACAGAAAATGTTAATGGTTAAAGATTTGAAACGTTAGATGCCCTTACACGCGATTGTTCCGTACGCAAAATACGCGCTTCAGAACGTGGAGTTGCGGATACCAACCCGTTATACAAGCTAGCGCGCGAAAAATTTACAACACTAAGGTGGTTCTTAGTGTTGTAATTTTTGTGTCACCAATGTAACTGAACGCGATTTCCTAATTAAAAATCATCTAAGCCGCATTCAAAAACTGCCGTTGTCATCGTTTTATTACGAAGATGCTTAAACGCGGTCTAGATGTACTGGTTTCGTTTCTGAAAGAGATGTCTAGAGCGATAGCTATGATTTTTAGTATTCTTGGGTGTGCCTATAATACTTAACTGTCAACGAACTTTTGATCTCACGATTTAAATCTTCGTTTAACAGGGATTCGACCATTGCGCCGGTGTAAAAACAACGGGATATCGTTTTTGCCCTCCTAATCTGCTCCAGTTAATAAAAAGAGAAAACAAAGTAATCCATTATCATTATTTACAGTTGCTTTAGGGATAAAGCGGTGACAGATCGATCGTTCTGTCTTGCAGTCCATAATGTAGGTGATTTAGGATTAATGTACGCTCTCACAGTTGGGTGGGCACAGAAGACTGAGGGGTGATATTTCTCCGTCGGTATTAAAAGAAAATATAGATGTAGCGGTAATGAAGAAAATTGTCCGTAATGGATGTTTTTATGACTCAATAATATGGATGTCTCGTAAGTGAATTGAGGTGGAAGTAATGGAAATTGCGATAGAATATGTTTAGAATTGTATTGCGCTTGTGGGTTCGGAAAGAGAAAAAAATATTTTTTTTTCATTTGGATATAATCTCTGGAAGTATAACGTTTGTTAGGAACAAAAATAATTATAATAAAGCCTTGAATCTTAAGTATCTCGATAAGGGACAGCCTAGTTAAATCATTTTGAAAAACAATTAATATCTTTTTAAGAAAAATAAATTCGCAACATAAGCATTCAAGACCATGTAATGTACCATATTCGGACAAATAAATGAATTTGAAGCGATTCTACTGAGGAATAACTGAGACAGTTCTGAGATAGATGTTTATTGCGAATGATGGTGTCTAATTCAAAATAAAACCATTTTTAAACTAAAGAATTAGAATTAAGTTTTAAATTTCAAATTAACAAGGAATAAAATTGACTAGTCGCGGTGATGGTGTCATATCATGAAACCCAGAAACTGGTTTTTCGTGTTTTTTTACGGAAGCCTTCATGAGAGAAAGATTAAACCTATATTTAATTGTACATCCGCGTAAAAGCTGAAGTAAAAGTAATAAGTTCCTTTTCGTGGAACTAATCTGAATCATAGTACTTCTGAGAACTCGATAATATCTGTCTCGGTATATCTTATTGTATAAATACAGAATTAATTAATTACCTTGTCATTACTTACCTACCTAGGGTTGAATAGGGAGTAATTTTCATGAAATTAAAACTTTCCATGCGGATGGAGAGCAGTGGTGGCCCAGTGGTGGCAGCACTTACGAGCAGTAAGCTGTGGATTCGAGACCAGGCAGGCGCATTAGTTTGCGTAATTTATTTCATCACCGCTGCCCTCAAAAACGGTCAAGGAAAACATATTGTGGAAACTGGCATGGCCTAGAACTAAAAATTCGAAGACATGTGACATCTACCAACCCGCACTGGGCCCACGTGGTGGATTACAGCCCACTCCCTCTCATAGACAAGGAAGAGGCCTGTGTCCCAGCAGTGGGAACATTATAGGCTGGTGATGATGATAATGATGCGGATGGAGCTGTGGCTATCTTCATGTCTAGATAGTATGAGTTAAGTCGTCCAGCCGTCAGAATGTCTATTTTTTTGAAAAGTTTTGGTGATTTTGAGCTGATTTTTTTCACCGGATTTTTGATATTTCACCGAAATTGTTCCGTATCAAACCTATCGGGGTGTTTACTTTAATTATGGTGGCGGGTGTGTCGGGTCGTTTAGTGCCCTTCAAAATGGTTGAATTGAATGATGGCTGATACATGCGTCATGTTCGTGAACGGGCGCTGTCAGTTGTGACTGGTCATCTCTTAGCTGCCACGGTTTATTTTAATTACTGATTTAATCTTTTACTCTGGACGCTCTCAAGTTGCCCGTATTTCTACATTGTTCTCACATATTTGTAATTCTTAACATGAATGATGTAACCAAGATTTTGTAACATATTTTGATTTAAAAGAGTGTTCATGGAGTTTCTTGCCCGTTCTTCTCCATAGAGATCTACGCTACGGAATGGGCAACTACAGTACTTTCATAAGTTATTATGCCTTGTGACTGGGACTATAGCTTCGCGTTTTATAATGTTTTTTTTTTTGACTTTCAAAAGTGCCTGTAATGGTCTAATTGAAATTATTGCTTTGACTTTGACTTTGAATTAAATATCGTCATCTGTCTGTACAGGGTACTACATGGTACTCGGTACATGTAATGGGTGGTCACCCATCTACTGACCAACCGAGCTCAGCGTTGCTTAACCTAACCATCGATCTGGGCGTCTGTTATTATTAAGCCACGAGCTCCTCACTTACTATATTAATTACTAGCACTTTGTCTGCGACTTCTTCCGCGAAAATTTTGATGTAATATAGCCTATAATACTCGGTATAAATGTAGCTTTGTTATGGTGAAAGAAATTTTTTTTAAATCGGTCTTATAGTTTTTAAGTTAAATCGTAACCAACAATGAAATCTTTCCTCTTTATAATATTACTAGCTGTCCCGCGCAACTTCGTCTGCGTCGCATTTTCCCCATTTTCGCAACATTTTTCATTGCTGCTCCACTCCTATTGATCGTGGCGTGATGATATATAGCCTATGTTACTTCTTATACCTCGAAAAATATGTGTACAAAGTTTCGTGATGATCGGTTGAGTACCGCTTAAACGTCCAGGTAACAACGGCTACCCAATATTTTTTTCACTGAAACGTCCAGGTAGCCAAAGATTGCATTTCAATTTCAATTGGTATGTAGGGTAGGTAGGTAGGTAGGTAGGGTAAGGTAAGGTAGGGTAGGGTAGTGTAGGTAGGTAGGGTAGGATAGGTAGGTAGGGTATGGTAGGTTGAGACTTGACTGCTTTGAGACACCTGGCTAGGCCAGTGAGAGCAGCCTGGGGCTGGCTCATCTACTGTAACTGGAGCTCCAGCTTCATCAGCTGTAACAAACAAACTTGTATTATAACCTTATTCTTACAAAGTCTTATTATGGCACAAACTCTATGTTGGCGATGGCGGGGAGATCTATAACAATCAAGACGTAAATTACTAAGGATGATAGTTAAAAAACTGTTTTACTAGAAGAATGGGACAGCCTGGGCGTCGAAAGTATACCTTCGGCTACCGGTGGGCTAGCAGCAGCCATAATACATGGCTACCGTTCAGGAGATGGTTGTCTATTAAACAAAAAAAAACTGACAAACTTCTTTGCAGCTAGGATTCAGCGAATAGCTGGACAATAAAGAAAAAAATAAATTACCATGTTGCCCGCTTGCGCGGTTTGACATCGGGCATAAGCATCAGCTCAAGCTGAGCGCGCTGCTTCCACTCCTTAAGCTCCTGCCAGGCTTCAGCTGAGAGTGCATTCACCCGGTGTAAGAAGCCCTAACTTGAGCGAGCGGATCCTCCAGAACGGCACTGCCAAAAATTATATGCAACATTAAAACATAACGACATTAAACATACTAACTTGCACATATTAATATCTTAAAAACATACTGAATAAGATACATACGCCTGTGCATCCACCTATGCCTCTCCCTCGCCACTCTTTCTACAACGCCCCGGTCCCCGGGCTGGTGCTTCATCTAACGCCTGCCCCAAACCACGGCTTTCATCATGAGACCTAAAACATAGACATAGATTCTTTAATTTATTTTTAAAGACACACATGCACACACACAGGGCCACACAGAAGTCTGAAGAACTGAAGGAAAATTAGAGTTTCGGGTAGCCTGACCTGCTGGCGTCTGTAATTCCATTCCGAAAAGCATTGAAATTATTATTATTGGGTAGCTGTGGCTACTCGGACAATACAGAGGATAACAAAACACCAAATGCTAGAACAAAAATCATAACCTTCCTTTTTGGTTCGCCGTAGTTGGGCAAACCAAAACGCAGTTTTTTATGAGTAGTCTAAAACAGCCTTATTTTATCGTATTTGTGTAAATACACAGTTTAAAACCGTTAAATCTGGTTTTTAAAAATGTTTTAAAAATTGCTTGGGGAACAAAATTTTTAACACCTAAAATATTGCAAATTTTCGTTGTATTTTACTGTTTTATTGTGTGCATATACTAATAATGAACTAATTTCCATATTACAAGCATTATATTAACGATTTTCGCAATAAATTCATTAAAAACAAATAAAAAACTTTACGAAAATCACCACGGTCAACATGGCGGATTTTTTTCACATTTTCATTTTAATATTATCGTTTCAGCATACTTTGAACCTACGACATTTATAGTTAATTGTAAAGCTTGGATCTTGAGGTTTATTTTGATATAATACACTATATGTATTGGGTTACAAATAAAATTATACTTACATTTTAAAGTCGGCGATCACTTTGAGTCGGAGCAATAAAATTTGACACTGAGAAATTGTTTTTTTT
Organism: Cerastis leucographa; assembly: GCA_963082945.1. Lineage (NCBI taxonomy): Eukaryota > Metazoa > Arthropoda > Insecta > Lepidoptera > Noctuidae > Cerastis > Cerastis leucographa. The sequence continues at coordinate 2,258,762 of OY720381.1, read as the reverse complement.
TTTTTTTTTCGCCCGTCGGGCAGGCTATAGTTTTTCAACCATACTGCCTAGTCTTTCGTAGGTTGAGAAATTGAAGTTTGACATTTTATTTCTCAACAAATATGCCGACTTGGACACTCGGTCTTTGAGCGTTTGACGCGTAATTTAATAGAGCAACAAAGAGAAAAAATTTGTCCTGATATTCTCAACAGCTGACATTTTGTAGAACGTTTTTTTGGAACAATTCGAACGCACTCCGAACGGGTAACTATAGTTACGTGGAAATTTGACCGGAAAAATTTTTGGGTCGCTCTAGTTACGTGGACATTGCGGCGGGTAGGGACTAACTGTCCCACGCAACTTGGTCTGCGTCACATTTTTCCCGTTTTGGCAACATTGTTCATTGCTGCTCCGCTCCTATTGTCCGGAGCTTGATGATATATAACCTATAGCCTTCCTCGATAAATGGGCTATCTCACACTGAAGGAATTTTTCAAATCGGACGAGTAGTTTCTGAGATTAGTGCGTTCAAACAAACAAACTCTTCAGCTTTATAATGTTAAGTATAGATTAGTTGAGATTAAATATAAGTTTTATTTAAATGCATGACGTTTTTCAAAAAGTAAAACACCAAGACCACCGTGGCTGGTTAAAGTACCATGGTACTTCAACCGGTCCGACAATCGGTTATTCTTATCGATTTCAAAAACATCAATCCAAGGACATCATTAATTCCCTTGCCCTAATTATGAGTCTTCGCTTAGTTCACCGAATTGTTTCACCAAATAAGCTTCAATTATTATAAAAATAATTGCTGTAATAGGCTCGCCCCCTATTTAATGGGAATTAAACATAACTGGCGAAATGGGGGTGTACTATTAGGTACTGCCTAACCCTTTGGGGATTACAGGGGTGATGTTATGTATGTTTACACTCGTCCGAACTCCTCTCAATCAATCAATCGGAAGCTCACAGAGATCGCAAAGAGTTGTTCCTATCGGTTATCGGACTATCGGTCTTTTATCAAGCCATCAGTCTATCTAGTGATTAATAGCCGCCACACCCTCAGGTACGTCTGCGACTGGTACAGCTACTAATTAATGATGGTTTGTTACTATCCGTTATGTACTACGCACTTATGTAGTTGGTCTCTTGGGAGCATTTATTTGGGTACTTGCTTTTGCCCGTGGCTTCAGTAAAAAAAACATCAGTACTTATCGTTAGAGTAGAGTTTTTTTGTTTGGTTTACGCGCTAGTTTCGTTAACTGGTTTGTTTTTTTTTTTTGGTGTTGGATAGCCTGTTTATCGGCTACATAACATTACGCTACGACTACTAGGAGCAGAGCAGCCATGACAAATGTTGCAAAATCGGGGAAAATGTGACGTACACGAAGTTGAGTGGGTCAGCTACTGACAATATAAATTTACAATCTTCTCTTTGGAAAGCGATGTTAGCTTAGTACTTTTTTAAACAAGTTCTACAGAACATTTTATAGGGTTGGTAAAAAAGTGGCGACATGACGGCAACATTTTTTTTTATATTTTACCCCAAAGTCCTGCCAAAAATTAACACAGAAAAAGATGCATTGTTTCCAGCAAAACGCAAAATCGAGTATTTTTACACCTTTATAAAATAACCTGACAGACGAAAAAAAAAACCGCCAATAAAGGACATTGCTCATCATCATATGAGAATTGGTCCAAACGCTGCCCAGGAATGGGAGTACCCGCGCTATAACTGTAATAAATACTAAAACTGTCCATTTATACAACATGTCTTTAGTTGTGGTCATAAAAGGAGTAATAAAAACCTTAACAGTATGTCAAAGAAGACATGTTTACAAAATAATATCATCAACACAAATATTTAAATAAAATATGAACCCCAGGATAGATTTTAAAAATATTTTGTATCAAGACATAGATTAGTGCCAGGTACCCAGCGCGGGTACTCACTTTCCTGGGCAGCGTTTGGACTAAAGTTGGGCAATCTCCTTTCAGATAATTTCAGACGCAATAACAATATTACATAAATCCAAATAAAATCGTAGAACTTACGACAAAATTCGACATAACGTATTTCTCGAGTTTCTATTTCTACCGATGTAACGACCACTTCAAATAGAAATGGTCTTCACGACTTGTATGGTGCAAAGTAGGTGAACAGATCGCTATATTTTTACTTCCCGACATTACAAGTTCCTGCGTCATGGAAGTGGATTATGATAATAATACTAAGTGAAGTTATGTTTTTGTAAGATACAGTCAAAGTCATTTTTTTTATTGCATTTGCATTGCAATCATAAACTGATATGATTCACACATAAACTCACTCACTGAAGTCGTTTTTCCGTGGTGGGCAGAAACACTTGAAAGCCAATAGCTTAAAAAAGTCCTTTTGTTTCGTTATGAAAGAGAAATTCAATTTAAAAAAAAAAATTAAAAGCCATAATTTAAATAATATGATAAATAAACTGTTAAACTTTAACCTTTAATGCATTATTAGTTTTAACAAGCAACGAAACCAACCCTTTTTAAAAATTTAATTAAAAATCCTTCATAACCATTTCTTTTTCTAGAAGCTTTTTTCCACCAACCTAATAAACTTAAAAATGCTCTCTCTACCGAAACATTTTCCAATACAAAATTTCTTACAACATTATTAAAATTCACATAAAAGTAGCTATACAAAGTTGGCCCCCATTGTTATAACTAAATATTCGGAACTTTCCTCTTAAGACTTGAATTTCCTAACAATAAACTTCGTTCAAAATGATTAAATATTAAGTTACGTGAATTTTCTATAACTTTACTACATTAAAGACTTGACTATAAACTTATGTAGTACTTCATTATGCCTGTTGCTCAGAATCTCTTTTGATATAACTAAAAACTCTACGAAAAGTATTAAGAAGATTGTAGCCGTGTCTCACGGTAAATTTTACCTCATACATGAATACGTGCATGGGGAATTGATAAGGTTTCCAAACTTTTGTTTCGTTGTAAGTAAATCGTCCGAAGTTGTTTAAGTTAGTAACTGTGTATGAAGTCACAAGCATTAACATGTTTATACTTAAGTACAAAACCAAAGTTGAGGAGCTCGTGGCTAAATAATAAAAGCCGCACGAGTCGATCTTTAAGGTTAAGCCGTGCTTGCCGAGGTTGGTCCGTGGATCACCCATCCACGGACCATAATTACATACTGAGTTTCCTCCATGCCTCAGAAAGCACGTTAAGCGTTGGTCCCGGCTGTCATTTGTAGATCTTTGATAGTCGTTACGAGTAGTCAGAAGCCAAAAGTCTGAAATCCAGTCTTACCAAAGGGTATCGTATTACCGAGTTACTGGGTTGTGGAGGTCAGATAGGCAGTCGCTTCATGTAAAATACTGGTACTCAGCTGCATCCGGTTAGACTGGAAGCTGACCACAAAGATAGTTTGGGAAAAGCGTAGGCAGATGATGATGACTTAAGTACTACTAGTTAAGTACATATATTATCGTTATCTAAACCCAATTCTGAGTTAAGCTCGCCCTTGTAATTTTTTTTTTTATATTGTAATCTGTTTGTATATTTCTTTTTAATTTGGTGTGCAATAAAGAATAAGAATCTAATTAAGTACAAAACCGATTTTGTACTGTTGTAACGATTGAGTCTGCGATTAAAAACACTACGTTAGAATTCAGAACAACTTAAAATTAAAATCAACATACAAAGATATTTGCCTCGTTGGTCTTGTGGTTACAAGCGCGACTGCTGAGCAAGAGGTACTGGGTTCAATACCCGGGTCGGGCAAAGTGTTATTGGGTTTTTCCATCAGGAATTTCTCAATATCAGCCGTTAAGTCTGGATCTGTGACCGGTTGATGGCAATAGGCTAGTCCCCTATTTCATCGAACTTTAATAAAACTGGTGAAATGTGGGTATACAGCTCTGCCTAACCCTTCGGGTATTACAGGCGTGATGTTATGTTATAAAATCACTTTTAAACTTTTCTGTGTGTACTTGTGTTCGAGGCTGTACACTCAACAAAAGAGTTTGGTATGCAGCAGCATCGGCATCTTTACATTACACACGATGTTTATTTTTATTTAAACACTAGCTGTGCCCGCTACTTCGTCAAAATCGATACAGCCGTTCCAGAGATTAGTCAGAACAAACAGACAGACAGACAGACAAAAATTGAAAAAAAAAATTGTTATATGTACCGTATATACATTCATATGCATGTAGTAAAAGGCGGTTATTTTAATACTACAAACAGACACTTCAATTTTTTTTTATTTGTATAGAGTATAGAAAAGTAGCAGTAGCTATTGTATTTAACACTGCAGTCTAAATTGAAAAAAATACTAATTTAAGGGAGATATAAGTCTAATCCACTTAAAACAGCATCTTCATTGTCAAAATAGCTGAATTTCATTCATAATACATTTATTCGGTTCCAAGTCAGGGATGTTAGGTTGTAAGCAGTGGCGGGAGCAAACGTTGCCCCCATGGGGTTTCAATCGCAGTCGTGTTTAGAGCAGTTGGCTTCCGACGTCTGGAGTCCATCACAGGACCTAAATTGCTAGCTTTTATAAACTAAATATGTTGGAATGGAGTGGCAACTCAGTTTTGGAGTTTGGAGAATTTCCTGTGATATTTCAATATTCAAACGTACATATCCATATTAGAATATTGTAAATGCAAAAGTAACTCTACTTTTCTGTTACCTTTTCACGACTAAACCAGTGATCGTATCCTCATGAAGCGCAGGCGAAGGCGCATACAAAAGTTAGTATTCAAATATAGCTTATGAAAGTGATCTTTAAAATAACCACAGTAGTTTGATGTATGTTTATTTAACCATGATAATACAGGGATTCCACTACCGACACCAGTGATTCACAACTTTATAACTTAATAAATTATTAAAAAAGAATACTTCACTACAAGAAATGGAAAGATTGGAGGAGGCCTTTGTCCAGGATTGGGACAGAGCAGGCCAGAAAAAAAAAAGACACGCACAAAAAATACGGAGGCAGTCTTAATCCAATACACATTTTTACCAGTAAACCTTCAAGTGTAACGCCTTTTTCTACACAGAAAAATAAAAAAAACTGTCTTTAAAATCCACAGTTAAACGCCACAATCGTCAAAACAATCCCTCCAAAAAAAGAACACCAAACACAAACCAACAGATATGAAGCTCAATAAATCCTTTCTCGAGAAAAAAACACACAGCACTAAACTGGCTGGGCGTCTTACAAGACAGTACTTGTAAACATCTGGCGCGTCTACAGTGTGGACAGGAACTGTGGCAATTACAGAGCTGTGGGACATCTGCGTCGGTTGGCTTATATGCAATAAAGTAGTAAGCGGACGGGAGGCACGAATTGTGGAGGTGGTAAGTCGAGAAAGGTTTCTTGCCGGTTAATAGGCTGTTTATTGTATAAGATAAGATAAGATAAGATTCATTTATTTGCAAAAACATGTGTAGATAATATACATAGTATGATGCTTATTATAGATGTCAGAAGGTCTTCTTTGGCTCAACATGTTTGACCATGGCTGGTGTACAAATTTGGTCGAAAGACAATAAAATTACAAACAATAAAAATACATAGAATAATAATAAAAATCAATCAAAGAATAATAAAATTAAATTAAAAAAAAAAAAAAATAGGCAAATAGTCATGCAATTCAAATTAAATAAGTTAGATTCAGTATATTTAGAGAGATTTGTCAGTTAAAAAATCATTCACATTATAATAAGCTTTTTCTGTCAGTATTTTTTTTTAATGTTTTCTTAAACTGGTCTGTATTTAGTTTTTTTACACCGTTAGGAATATTATTATAAATTATTGGCGCTCTGCATACAACGCTTTTATGCAGTAGCGCTGTTTTAGACGGTTGAACACGAAGTTTACTATTAAAAAAAAACGGAAAACATTCATTCTGATTTACAGTTCTCAAGTGTTTAGCTAAGTACAAAATCTACCACCTCACATGGCCCCACGGACATCATATATTCGATGGCATGCTAAGCCAAGTCACAGGCCCATGGGCGGCATAAAAACTCTGACACCATCCCTGGTGGCTACTCTCTAAGCACAAAATCCGTAGTTACAGCCAAAGTAACGGTCGTTTCCTACTCCGTATCACTTACAGACATAAGATTAATTAGGGGCCCGACCTAAAAATGAATAACAACACGATTGGACAGTTGTTACCTTACTCGCGATGTGTTTTCAAAACGAATAACTCCGAAAATATTTGGGAGTAGGATTCATTTCGAAGTATAAAGCTAGTTACAGACGGAGCCGTATTTTGTTGACGGACTTGGAGAGTAGACCCCCAGGATAGGCAATAACCACATGAAAAAGAAAGACTGAAACCATGTCATTGCATATGCTTTCTCACTCGCGTCTGTCACATGCTTTCTCAGCGTGAGTAACGCGTCACAGGTCGTGTTGTAGTGACTCGTGGCTTTCTGTGAACAATTTTTTTAATGTATTCTTTTCTATTGCTGTTGTAACACGCGTATCGGTTATAAAGCGTCTAACTCGATGCCAACCGGTTAAGCTATTCCTAACTGGCTGATTGAAAGACGAATTATGGCCAGAACCACTGCAGATAAAAAACAAGGAATTCGGAAGTTTATATATAAAACATCATTTTAATGAGTGTAAAGGCGTTTACGAGTACTTGTACTAGGAAAGTGAGTGGGCCTAAACTTTTCATCGGCAAAAAATTTTGTTTTATCCTGAACCTCTTTTACTCTTAATAATTTTCGATAAAATAATGTTATTATAAAAGGCGAAGGCGTCATTGTGTTTTGGTCACGACTATAATGATATTTTCCAGGGAGTTACTGTTCATACCGGAAAATTAAAAAACTTTACACGTGGATTAAACCGGAGGGCACATCTACTGATTTATGAAAATCTGCGCACAGGACATAAAATTAACTCCATTATTTACCTTTGTACGTAAAAACCTTCTATTTAGGTACTCCACCCACAATATTACGTTAAAGAATTAAAAACGTAAAAATATCCTTTGTTATCTCAACAATTTTTCTGTGTATTTTGTTCAATACACAACAATTTGGGTTGGTAAAATAACGAACATATAATACAACGAAATGGGAATGATTTTCCTGGCTCTGGAGAGGTTTAAGGCCAACCGGGGCGTCGTAATGGCAATAATAACCATCCCTTTAGTCAGACAGAAATGAAATAAACTAGTGTGAACGTGCTTTATCGGCTGGTTGAAAAGGTCCGATGATATTTGAAACGTAGCGTAGTAACGCACTGTATTTTACATAGATCCCTTTAATATTGAAGGAGGAGTTGAAACCTCATTCAGTATCTCAAGACCTAGACCAATAAGTAGACCACAAGTGGTATGTGGAATTATGAATAATATACATAATATATATATATATATATATGTCGGAGCCGCTCAATAGTACGGACAAAATGAATCGAAAGCGCGCCAAAGCAGTCTACCCACACCTAAGCGCGCTTACTACAGAGTCGTGATGTTTCGAGCTCGCGGCGAGGAGGACAGTCAGTGTCTGATCGCGGCGGAGTCAAGACGTCCCGAAACTGTAACCCGATTCATTGGGCCTAGTGTTACTGTGTTGCAGGGCTTGTTAACGTTACCAACTAACAAAATAATATTCGTTACTTAACGTTGATTCCAATGTGATACCTTATTAACTTTACAAAAATATAACGTTAATTGATAACATTACCAGTAATTTAACGTTAAATACAATTAACCTAATATACGATAATAACGTTACTGTACCGTTAATTTAGCTAAAACCCGATCACATTCAAGGTTGTGTGTGGTATGTGAGATGCTAAGTTGCTAACCATATACTGACTCCCTCAACCATGACCTAGCGACCCACGAAATGCGGCGTTCGCAAGGTTTGGCGCAATTAACGGTTATATTAAATAACGATAACAATTGCAAAAAGAACGTTAAATCTAATAACGTTATTTTAATATTAACGGTAACACTGACAAATGAAGGTAACGTTACGAAAATTTTACCGTTATTTAAAGCCCTGCTGTGTTGATTGTAATTTCAAGTAATTAGTTAGTTCGATAAAAGCAGTGTACTTTGTGTAGTGTGTGTTTTTATAAAATTATATATATACAAGATGTTGTTTTGCATCCTCGTCAAAATTTAAGAGGATGTCACAAAAGACCTAAATAATAAATTAAAATTACGGTACCCAGTAATTTTTTTCATAAACGCTGTTTTTTTTGGGTTTTTAAGTTTGTCAGTATTTCAGCATAACCCCCTTAACGTGGTTTAGGAAATAAGAAATGATCGAATAAACGTTTGAAATTGTTTGTATGTACGAAAGCAAGGTTATAGGGCGAGAATCAAACGGGCCGCGTTTGAAACACGGGTGTTTCACACTTACTGATTTTCGTAAATAAGAAAAAAGTATAAATTACCTACCCATTTTATTATTGATTCGGGACGAGAATCAGTAGCATAGTCGCATCCTTGAATTTGACGAGAATGCAAAACAACACCTTGTATATATATAATTTTATATTTACGTTGCCCCATACTAGGATTTTCACCTGTAGAGACGTGGGTGCTTTTACTGACATTTAAAGTCACATACACAAACAGCCAGACCCGGAACAACTACCCCCGAACCCGCGACCCGCAGCGCAGCAGTCGATCGCTCAGCCACCGCGCCAACCGTACCGTCAAAATAATATGGATCGCTGGTGTCTTGAAAACATTATTTCGGCGAAGACAGAAAGCTCTATTAGGTACATTTCTATTTTGTGTTTAACGATTTTTCAGACTTTTCTATTAGGATTTCCACAAGAAAAAATATGTGGGTGTCATATTTTATAACGAAATCCGACCTTCGCAACCAAAATATAGGCGGATACTGATATCCGGATTTTCGCATCTCGGTTTCAGCGTACGGACAAGTCAGTCGTTTTGGATAACTAGGACTGATTATAAGTTGAGAATATGTTAGCTTTGAGTTTCGAGTGCTCAGTTCCAGGTTTTTGTTCGTATGGAAAAGGTAGCAATAATACGTTTGCTACTTTTTACTACCAAAACGACTTAAAATTGACAATAAAATGAATATTATAGTTAAACAACTATATTGCTGACATTAAAGCTTGCAATATATTAGATAATTGCTCTGCATTCGTATTTTTCTTTACATTTTCCAGACCTACTATTACTAATAATATTTTATAAATGCAAAAGTTACTGTGTCTGTTACCTTTTCATGCTCTTTGTGTTATTATCTGCATGTGCTTATAGAATCAGGCGTTACTTTGCAGAACTCCGTGACATTAAAATTTATACAAAATATTTAGTGTTAATCCCGCGAAAAAGAACCAGGCGTGGATGCAAGACGCAGCACCACCCTCCCGCCCTCAAAATTATGCACATAGAGGAAAAGTGAAAACTAACATGCCATGCACCGATACTCAACCCGGGCTTCGCGTCTCCACGGGTAATTCTGAGAAGATGTTGCCTACGCGAACGGTGGCGTCCGCGGCCGAGCAGTCGGTGGGCGAGTCATCGCCAAAACTAAAATGAACACTAAATGTTTTTGAAGTGAAAACTTCTTTAGCGACTTTGTGCACTTTTGTGATGGGTAAAAAATGTAAAACTCGCGTCAGGTCGTGCGTCAGGACACGTGACCGCCAGGTCACGTAGGTTGCGAAGGAATTTGAACTATATGACATCTGTCATTGAGTTTGGGTTTCCAAACCTGTGTAATTGTCTTATGCACAAACAAAACCTTCGGTTTCTCCAAAGAGGTAAAATTCGTAAGACGGACTGTAATAGTTCTGAAGTGTTAAATTTTTTATGTAATATAAATTGTCATGTTTGTGTACGATAGCACAATAAATGAAAATTGTATTTTACCACATAAATGATAGTACTTTTATACTGATAATTAAAGCAATTTGTGCAAAATTATTCCCTAACCATTCCAAAATATCAAAAATGCACAACGTTAACATTCAAGTTTTCACTTCTACTGGCACTCCCGGAGTGCAAGCGGTTTTTTTTCGTAGCATTACGATGACACAGCACACAGATTGATCCCTTCTATCCATTCCAAGGCAAGTTGACTGACACAACCCCAAATCTGCTTTTCTTGGATACAGCAAAAAAGACATTAGAATTCCCTAGCCGGGCTCCAACGTATATTAGAAAATTCAATGACGATTTCATTCGTCTAGTACGTAATCTGATTTATATTGTTCTGTTTTTAGTATTACAATATTTTTTATATGAGTTTTTCAGCAGATATAAGTAGTTTTATACAGCTGTAGGTACGCCTTACTTTTTTTTTGCGAGACACAATATTGTTTATAAGATTTCGGGTTATGAAACTTTAACGTAGATAAGATAATTGAATGGGCAATATAATGTTGTTGAAAGGTCTGTTTTGTAAGCAATATTCGGTTTTACTTACGTGGTTGAGTTGAGTTTGCCATCCTCAACTGTTTCTACCTTCTGTAAAGACGATCAAACTGACGTAGTATAGTCAGTTAAAAAAGGTTTTCGTTCATTGCTGGGACACAAGCATTGTATATAAGCTAGTTTTAGTGTTTTTCTTTTGTACCAATTTGATTATACTTCTAGTTGTTAATAGTTTAATTTTATTTCATAATTTTAATTTCCTAATTAAATTGTGCTATGTAAAGTGATGGCCTGAAACACAGGTTTAAATAAACCAAGTTCGGGCAGGTCGCTACCAAACATCTGAATTGAACTATCATTACTTGCAACTTTTGAATAATTATGTTTTAGTTATAGTTTACTTATAAGTACTAATAATACCATCGTATGAAAAATAATACTACTGCGCATAAATGTACGCTTTTTGTAATAATTTTTTAAATAAATTTTATTTATTTTATTTATTATTGTCTCTGTAAAAGATGGGGGACCTTATCCACCAGGCCATCTCGTTAAGTATGAATTATATTGTAAGTGTTTTTGGTTACTTTAAGAAGATTATAATATAAAGCTAAATCAGGTTAATGATAAATGATAAATGATAAATGATGTTTATTTTGCAAATAGGTTTTTACAAACACTTTTACACGTCATTTTTTTTTTAAACTAGATGGGGCCGGTGTTTCGTACCTGACTACTCTGAGAAGAAACAGCCGAAACAAACTCAGAGGTTCTCTGTTAACTTGTTGCTCTTTTAAAGTCCAGACATTGCTCAATTTACATGAGGACTATGCAGATTAGTGTCTGAGATGGTCTTTTAAAGAAAGAACCACACAGATTTGAGTGGACCTGTCCAATCAGTGCAAGCATTCGTCAGTTATCGTGTAGCTCGACTTATAACTCAAGGAGCTCAACGCAACGACGAACAATACCAAAGAAAGGACATTTGGGTAGGTCGCTTAAAGTACTCAAACTGCCAGACAGCGGTGGGAGAAAAAAATAAAAAAAAGTGACCTACATGGTCCTCACATTCACAATAATTAAATGTAAGTAATTAATAATAATATACGAAATGAATTAAAAAAAAAGAAACAAGAATTTCAATAAATGTCACAATAATAATAAAAAAAAAAGTAAATATCAATGTCAAATCAGTAAATGTCACATAAAAATAATAAAAAAATAAAGTAAAAAAAAATAATAATATAATACTGAAATAAGTATTCATGTCACATCGGTAAATGTCATCTAAAATAATAATAAAAAAAAATGTAAAAAAATAAGGTAAAAATAAAATAAAAATGTCACAGTGTATAAAATAAGGAATTAACAATAAACAAGCGAAGTCCGGAATTTCGACATTCACAGAGCAAATTTCATTGGAGCAGTTTAATCCCAAGCCTTTTTATCTTCGAGATAGTGATTTACATGATAGTAGGCTTTCAGGCATAGCTTCCGTTTTATAAACGATTTGAATTTATTTAGGCTTAGTGCTTGAATATGGCTCGGAAGCTTATTGTAAAAACGTATACATTGGCATCTGAACGTACCCCCTACTTTTTTGAGCCTCGTTGCAGGAACAACAAATTTGTGTTTGTTCCTCGTATTTACGTTGTGGATATCACTGTATTTTTTAAACAAATTAATATTTTTATGCGCGTACAAAAGGTTTTCATAAATAAACTGAGAGGGCACAGTAAGAATATCAATCTCTTTAAATTTTTCTCTGAGGGAGTATCTAGGACTTAATTTATAAATTGAACGAATTGCCCTTTTTTGCAAAACAAATATTGTCTGAATATCGGCGGCATTGCCCCACAAGAGAATACCGTACGACATCACGCTGTGGAAATAACTAAAGTAAACTAAACGGGCTGTCTCTAAATCAGTCAAATCACGAATTTTCCTAACGGCGTATGCTGCTGAGCTAAGTTTTTTTGACAATTTGTCTATATGCGGGCCCCACTGAAGCTTGGCATCCAGAGTTATGCCCAAGAACACTGTGCTATCTTCCGGTTTCAACTCTTCATCCTTGATTAGTACCCTAGTTTCTACTTGTCTTACATGGGGTATAGTAAACTTAATACATTTGGTTTTTTTCTCATTTAGAAGTAGATTATTGACATTAAACCAATTAACGACTTTTGCCAGGGCGCTATTAACCTCGTCCGTAACTATCTGCTGACGTTTGAGTTTAAATAAAAGAGAAGTGTCATCTGCAAACAATACTATGTCATGATTATCCTTTATGAGGTAAGGCAAGTCATTTATATAAATAAGAAACAAAAATGGGCCAAGAATTGAGCCCTGGGGTACCCCCATTTTTACAACGGATCCGGGAGATCTTTTTCCATTAACATCAACTCTCTGAATCCTATCACTCAAATACGAAGTAAGAAGATCCAGAGAGGCGTTACGGATTCCGTAGTGGTGGAGTTTTCTGATTAATGTTTCATGAAGAACGCAATCGAAAGCCTTAGACAAATCGCAAAATATGCCCAAAGCATCGCATTTGTCCTCCCATGCATTATAAATGTGGCCTAAAAGTTCAACACCTGCATCAGTAGTTGAACGACCCCTTGTAAATCCGAACTGTTTTTTATGTAGTAACTTATGTTTATTAAAAAAACGTTGCATTTGCTCTAAAATTAGCTTTTCAAAAATTTTACTAAATGTGGGTAGTACTGAAATGGGTCTATAATTAGTGGGGTCTGATGTACTACCCGATTTAAACAATGGTATTATTTTACTATTTTTCATTAGATCAGGAAACTCACCACGGTCAATACAATCGTTAAATATTACAGCTAAAGAGGGAGCTACAATGTTTATAATGGACTTAGCAACGTCCACGGAATGACCCCATAGATCGGCGGTCTTTTTAACATTTAAGGTGTGAAAAGTTTTAATTATATCTTTACAAGTGACGTATTGAAAATTAAATTCGGAATCACAGACTGAAACGCTTTCCTTAAGTAAAGACTCGGCAGCAGCAGGTGACGAGTTTAGCGATTTAGTAGTCGATACAGGAATATCCGCAAAGAAATTTTCAAAAGCTGTGGCAACTTGAGTGTCCGAATTTAAAATTGTATCGCCAATAGCAAGGCTGTAGTCACTATTTCGGTTGCAAGACCTTCCCGTTTCGCTATTAATAATGTTCCATGTCATTTTAATTACATTACTACTGTTTTTAATTTTTGAACTCAAGTAACGTGACTTTGCTAAAAAACAAACTTTTTTAAATATTTTAGAATAATTCTTAACATATAACTTAAATTCTACAGTGTTTTTATAGGTCCGCTCAGCATACAGCTCATAAAGACGTTTTCGACTCTTATGAATACCAATAGTGGCCCAGTCGTTGAAGGATGCATTACTATTAACCGAGATCGTCTTAGGAATAAACGTGGTATTATACTGAGTGCAATACATTCTGAAAAAATCGTTATAATGTTGATTGGGATCATCATTAGTTGGCAATAGTGGTAATTTAGACAAAAGCTTAAATTTTAAAGTTTCCAGGCGAGTTTTAGTTTTTGGATTAATTCATTGCGTCTAATAATTCCTGATCTATCTTTCGTACTTTTTACCAAATTTAAACATTTCTTTATCTCTAAAACATGCTGCCAGATCACAATTTATTTTTTTAAACTCAGCGGTATAACCTTCTGACCTCAGCAACTTCATTACAAATTAACAGCCATTTCCCAACCCAAAGCTCAGTTTATAATCAACACAATACAATTCCAGCTATAGTATTAATAAGATTCTACACCACACAATTGCAATATTTGCAGTAAAGATCAAATCTATTATTAGTTTCAAACGTTATACGTTTAACCGTCAACAGGATTGTGGAATTCATTGGAAATTCTGACCGCATCCAGTATTGCTGAACCAATTATCTTTGCCAACCCAAATAACACCTAAAACTCTATCTAAATCGGTATTCGATATTGCATTAATACTAATTTTGTTTGCTCAATTAATGTCATACGGAATTTTGGTTTAGTGTACAATGTTGACACGGATTTATAATATTTTGGTTTTGTTTACTTTGGATTAAACGTTAATTAAATCTTACCGCGCTGATTGTATATACGGTTTAGGATACTTTATGTCACTCAAAATGATTAATGCAAGTGTAGTTAATATGCGAATCCTCTTAACTAAATGGTTGGTGTACCTTAAGGAGGTGACTGGGTCAGAATGGATGGGAAAAACGGAAGACAATGTGTTTTAACCCAGCTTGGGGGAGGCTAATACCCAGCAGTGGACTTTGATAAGCTGAGTTTTTGAGTTATTTGATAATTGAGATATTTATGTCACTCCTACCTTGGTATAGTGATATCTTGGGCCTTATGTAAACTACAGTCGTACAGTTGGACGTAGAAGTTTGAGTTATTCTAGCTGTCTCGGATGTCCAAGAAACATTGTCTTTCCCGGGGAGGCCAACAGGAATATAGATGAGTGTGCAGTCGTACCGTATAGTCAAAAATTGTTTGTTTTACAACCGAAAAGCAATACGCTGTCAACTCAAGAGGAAAAGGCTTGTTCTTGTTTACAGAATCGGTAAAATGATTGGCAAGATATGGATTTATCTACCATAACCACACCTTTGCCCACACTTTCTTGGAAAACAGTCATAAAGTTATGTTACGTCATAATAAAATATTGCTGGCTAGGTTTTTGGCCATGAAAGCACGTTAAGCCTTTGGCCTCGGATGTCATTTGTAGATCTTTGACAGTATCCACAGGTAGTCAGTGGCCCGAAAATCTGATAACCAATTTTACCAAGGGTTATCGTATTACCTGGCACTAACTGGGTTGTGAAGGTCAGAAAAGTGAGACTGAATGCCGACTAAAAATAGTTGGGAAAAGGCTAGGCACATGAAAATGAATTAGCTTTGCTATTCATCGTGGCCGTATTAGCCGTAGAACTGAATGACCGTTGGGGTAAACGTGTTCTTGAGTGGAGACCGCGAATCTTTCTCAAGTTATTATGCCTTGTGACTGGGACTGTAGCTTCGCATTCTATTTTGTTTTTTTTTTTGACTTTCAAATGTGCCTGTAATGGTCTGATTGAAATAAATGCTTTGACTTTGACTTTGAATCGGCAAGCGTAAGGTAGGACGCCCTCAGGCTCGGTGGACCGATGATCTTCGCAGGGTGGCTGGTAGCAACTGGATGAAAGTTGCCGAGAATCGGGTTAAGTGCGACTGCGGTAAGCTGATGATGATTGTGATGATTCATCGTGGCAATACTGCCAGTCTTCTGGGGACGTTTCCGGATGACAGCGATGTAGAGGAATACTTAGACGCTCAAGCGTCCTGTTGTTTATTTAATTACTTAGTTTATTTTATTTCAATAAGTCCTTTTTCAATATTTAATCTTGATTATTCTATACGAAGCATAAAGTATTAACTTAGTAATCTTAATTCATAATGTCAAAATTTCATGATTATTTCAATGTTACCTTCACCACCTCCATTCTTCCTTATTCCACCACAGTCTTAATTAATAATTAAAGGAAAGATGAAAAAATATATAAAGCCGACGGATCGCAGTTTCTTTATTAAAGTGAAACTACTAAAATTTACTTTTTGTTGCTTTATTAAAAAGTTTAAAACATGTTGGGAAGCGTTTACGAGGCTCGCTTGAGGTTACTGAGTTAAAAGTTTATAAGGATAGCTCACGGATAAAAGTCACAAACAACGTAGATGTTGAGCTATTGCTCGCTTCGTGACTTTGTGTTTACGTGACTTTTTAAAGGAATACATAGAATATGTGTCGCGCGTAAATCTCTTTAACAGAATATTTGAATATCATTTTAAAATTTAAATTTTGATTTAAGACACAAATACTCATTTAGATTTTTTTCATTTGCTGAATTGAAAAACAAAACGACCTTTGTCAACGTTTTATAAGGGCCGATGTAGGCCTATGTGAAATCAAATATTTTGATTTAAAAAAAAACAGTGGGGTGTATCTAGTAAATAAGCTGAATTCAAAAAGGAATTTGAGTGTAAAAAAATGTTTCTATTTGTTTTATATCTTACTAGTTGTACTGCGTTGCAATGTACTTTTATCTATCTACCCTACCTACCTAAATTCTGCGGTTATAGACAGTGTGATATTTATGATTGCGATTATTAGTTTTCGGGATTAAATATAATGAGCACCAAAAAATACTTTGAGATCCTAAGCTACGTTACCTAAAAAAAAAATACTAAACACCAAAAAAATTGTATTCAAAGACCAAATATAGTAAATGATCACCAAATATAGTAAATGATCACCAAATTTTGTGGCAAGAAGAACTTAGGAAGCAAGTGCGAGCAAAGCGAACTCGGGATATTGGGCACCCCGACGTGTTAGGTTACTTTAAACCCTGCAGAGAGAAATAGGAGCCCCGCGTAGCGGGGCTCCGTCTAAGAAGACCAAGACCCCGACATCCCCTTCGTGTTAGGTTACTTTAAACCCTGCAGAGAGAAATAGGAGCCCCGCGTAGCGGGGCTCCGTCGACTACGCCTTAGTTCGGAGCTGTGATTTTCAGGTTTTTAATTCTGGTGATCATTTACTATTTTAGGCAGTATAAAAATGTTTTTTAAGGTTATATTTACTTTATCTGGTGTTATGTTAAACATAAGCCTTAGTTTTCTATCAACAACAAAAAATTTGCTACTACAAATCTTTTATCAATATTGTTGATAGTCGTTGTTCCGTTTGTGTTGACTGCATTGTTACTATAGTGGTCGGAAGTGCGAATTGTGAACATGAAGTCCTGTCTTCAGGGCAAAGTGTTATTTATGGTTTTTCATTTATCAGTAATTTCTCAGCAGCCGCCACGGAGTCTGGGTTTGGGCCCAGTTTATGGCAATCATTCGCCCCCTATTACACGGGGCTTGAAAATGACTGGCGAAATTTGGCGTCTGAATAACCCTTCGGGGATTATTAAAGGTGTGATATTATGTAATGTTCGTTGTCGTCTAGTTTCATAATTTCTGAATAGCCACTGATGATCAAAAAAACTCAGAGAGCAGCGGTGGCCCAGTGGTGGCAGCGGTGGCCCAGTGGTGCCAGCCCTGACTCACGACTCACGAGCAGTGCAGACCTGTACGTGGATTCTGTATAATTCAGACGACAACTCACATCTCACATCGCTATCCACTGTCACTTCGCGTAAGGTTCAAAGTGACCTTGATTTTGTAGCCAAGGGAGCGTCGAAGTGACGGGGTAATTACCTTACAGAATGCCACTTCTTACGTCATCTCATACTTTATCTGTTAAAATCTCCCCGTTAATTTAGTTCAACTCGCTGACATGCACTTAGTGGTGGCGCTAGTGTAAATTCGAATTATCAACCGGGTTTTTAGAATGCCAATCAAGAAACTCACGGTGGATTCAGATTCGAAGTTCTAAGTGAGGTCTTACAGAATCACACCGCAGAGTGCCGTGGGTTCGTACTAAGGCAGGCGCATTACTTTGTGTTATTTATTTCATCACTGCTGCTCTCAAAAACTAAAAAATCGAAGACATGTGACATCTACCAACCCGCACTGGGCCCGCGTGATTGATTACAGCTCATTCCCTCTCATAGAGAGGACGCCTGTGTCCCAGCAGTAGAACATTATAGGCTGATGATGATAATGACCAAAAAAACGTAACAGACTTATAAGTATTTATCTACCAAATTAGCCAACGGCAACTTAATCGTAGATAGTGAATAAAGCCCTTCGTATTATATCAAACAATACAATATACCAAACTTCGAATAGTACAGTCTTATCGCTAGGGGCTATATCTCCCAGACAACCTAGAAACTAATATTACTACACTTATTAATATTCTGAGAAAATACAACACAACGAATCCAATACTATATTCTTTACTAGTACGCTAAAGTACATCATACTTTGTGTCACAACCGATAACAAACACGTTTATGTAAGCTCCTACGTAACATAATACGAAGATAATTTTCAAAGTCGAATAAACTTTGTAACTTTTAACTTTTCGGCAAGTCCGTGTTCTCGAATTCACAAAAGTACTCTATGTATCATAGAAGGATGCAAATGTAATAGGTTTGGAACTGAATGCTACTTGAAATAAGGTAGTATTTTAACTGCAGGTGGTTTCCCGTCTTGTTGAGTGTAAGTAAGTTCGGAACAGAAGTGTAACTAAAGAAAACGCTGAAAGTTAAAAAAAAAAGAAACACTCGTTCCTGTGTTCAGAGGAACTGTTAAATTTAACATTGGAACTGTTACTGAATTGCTGCTTTTCGTATTAAGGTTAAATTAAACTGGTTCTGAAAATTTAAGTACCGGCTGCAGTCACCAGAGTATTACAAATAATGTACTATACTGTTTGTGAGAGACCAGACCAGACCTCGCATCAAACAGTACCCTACCTGCTAGAGCAGGTGAACATTTAGGGATCAACGTGACATTTTTTCTAAAGAAATGCTTGATGAGGCTATAGATATGCCGCCAAATAATTTTGACTTATTGATTGTTAGGAATACTTAACTCTTTATTCTCAAAACAAATAACTTGAATTAGGATTATAAGAGGTTACTTTTAGTAAAATGCATGGTAGCTAAGGGAATCAACGAGGTGTTGTTTTGCATCCTTGTCAAAATCAAAGAGGTAACTATTCTACTGATTCTCGTCCCGAACCTATAGCAAAATGGGTAGGTATTTTTTTTTCTTATTTACGGAAATCGGTAAGTGTGAACCACCCGTGTTTTAAACGCCAGCCGTCTGATTCTCGCCCTATAACTGCACTTCCACAAATACAGACAATCACAAACGTTTATTCGATAATTTCTTATTCCCTAAACCACGAAAAGGGGGTTGTTTACGCTAGCAACGCTACGGGTACCGTTAGGGTTGCTAGATGGGGATCTAGCAACCCTAACGGTGGCGAACCATCATCTCATCACGTCATCTTCAAGGCTTTTCATTGGTTCAACATGACGTGATATCTGTCGGCAGCCATTGAGAGGCCCACAATTTCGTCGTCATAGCCGCCATTACTTCTTCTTATAAAACCGATATACGCTATTGTTCCCGAATCCAACGCACCTCGAATATTGTTAAAGTGCTACTAAAATATATATATTTTTTTTTTTGAAGAAGTCGTCAATTATTTAAACGCCTCAAGACCTCATAAGTCATAACCGGGGTAATACTAACAAACATAAACATCGGAAAAAATCAGCGTTTATTAATAATTCACTAGGTACCGTAATTTTAATTTATTATGTCTTGTGTGACAACCTCTTGAATTTGACGAGGATGCAAAACAACACCTTGTATAATGTTAATCAAAGAAAATGTGGTTAATATCAATGGCGTGCCCAAAGTATTGTGTCGTGTGCCGCCCCTGTGCTAGAGTGTCTCAGGTGCCTATACTCCTGCATTTTTGATGACCTGAACCACGTCTCTGACGCTGCAATAATCAGTCACTTACTGGGTCCAAACTGGATATGGGTATTACGTCAACGCAAACGTAGATGTATCTAAGTGTTTAAGTAAGAAGAAGAAGAAACCAGTCCGGGATCCATCCGTAACTATGCTGTTTTTCGGTTATTTAGTCATTGGCGGGATGAACTGGATGTCTTCCTTGAGCATTGGAAAGAAGTAGCACAGTATCGTGATCGTTGGAGGGAATTGAGAGAGAGTGGGATAATACGGGCTAGCTCAATATAATATTAGTTAGTGACTCAATGTGCTAGCTGACATGTGACATTAATTTGATGTAATGGACTCTTTGGTTCTGTAAACTTGAACACTATTGTATAGAATCTGGTTCTTTTAATCTAAGTAACAGATGTGTTGCTGGGGAGTTTGTTATGCCACTTCTTCTTCCCAGCTAAAGCACTAGGAAGTGGCGAAGCGCGGGCGTTTTGGGGGACTGTCTCTTGTAACTTGACGTTCATTATCAGCCTAATTTGAACAAATGACTTTTGATTTTGATTTTTGAATGTTGAACACCATTCGCAATGTATTTTCGTCAAACTTTCGCAACTTCAATATCCCGGGAGACTGTAAAAGTACATGTAAACTTGATTTGCGGTATCAAACAAGAAGCAAGTTTTAATAAGACATTTTTTTTTCCTTATTTCAAAATGCTTTCTAACTTTTAATCTTAGATCAATACTTCCAGCCATTTATGGACTTTTGAACTCTATTTTGACAGGTTTACAGCAGTTTTTGTGTTTCGATATTTTGTGTAGTAGGTATCCATACTAATATTATACATGCGAAAGTCACTCTGTTTGTTTGTATGTTTGTTACCTTTTCACGACAAAACGGCTGATCGGATCTTAACGAAATTTAGAAAAAAGATAGATTTCAACCTGGGGAAGGACATAGGCTATTATATCATCACGCTTCGACCAATAGGAGTGGAGCAGCAATGAAAAATGTTACGAAAACGGGGAAAATGTGACGCAGACGAAGTTGCGCGGGACAGCTAGTTACAAATATCTTAAACAAAACTTTAAGCATTATGTTTATGATAGTAGCTGAAGATTACCCAAAATTTATTTTTATTTTTAAAGGAGACAGCTGTCTAAAAAAGATGATGTATTATTACTTTATGAGTGATCGCATAGTTGTGGAATAAACGTCATATTTTTTATCTATTACATTGTATTCATTTACATTCCCGAAGTTATTTACTTGATGAAAAGTTAAGGTAAGAGTCCATTATAGAAATTAATTATACTAATAGTAACGTTCAATAGGAATTGGTAGTATATACAGTATGTTAGTCTAAACGAGGGACATATTCAAACCCATAATAGTACATGCTAACATGATACTAATAAAAATATAAACAAAAAAAAAACACTGATAAATGACAGAACCATACCAAAATTTTCGCAAATGTCACGCAACGTGTATACACCCTTGCGCTAGCGACTTAATACTATCGCAGAACATGTGAGCGGGGCAATGACTCTTAGGTATAATCCATTTTCCCTTCATACTTTAAACTTACCTGGCTTAGGACAGTCCAAAATATCTAGGCACTAAACAAAACATTAAAAATTCTTCTATATACGTTATAGTTTTTTACATATTTGGGACGAGAATCGAATACTGAATACCCTCCCTCAATATGTCCCTCGTTTAACCTAACATACTGTATAGCATGTTAATGCCTAATGTATAACTCTATTCATAAATATTATGTCTACGTTTAGCGGTATTTGATAGATTGTCATTAAAATATTTACCATTCAAAGATATGTTTATTTGAGACACAATTGAAACTATAGGAAGGCTGCTAGGGCTGCGGGTTGTTCGAAAGAGATACCGCGGCCCTGGAACACAAAGGGCGAAGAAGGAACATGGGTGGGTTTTAGTCAGTACAAGTCTGACACTCCCTCCAATCCACAAAAAAAAAAAGGAAGGCTGCTAGAATAACAATAAAAATGATCCCGTAATTTTATTTAAAAACAGAGAGTAGAATCAAGTACCTAAACTATTCAAATAATCAAGTGCAACTTCATTATTTTCTTGCCATACATCTTCAAAATAAAACTCAGTACCACTTCCGTCCAACTCTCCGACAAATCTCTAAGAAAATCTTTCACGTTGCCTTGCCAGCACCTTCCGGCCTGCATCGACGGTGACTTCCTTACTCTAACACATGCTGTTGCAACCCAACATTATGAATTATGGTCAAATATTCGTAGAAGGTTTTGAACACGTAGCTTCATGCTACGACGTAGTACTGAGCTACTCAATAGTAAACAGAATTGTGGTTCGCAAATTCACACTCGTTGCGCGAAAACAAAAGTCTGAAAGTCTGAATACTGGTATATCGGTATCGGTCAGTTTTTCTATTAATTTAATAAAACTTTACATAAACTGTTTATACCTTTCCATTAAATAAGAACTGGTTATTTTCACAGAAATAATTAAAGTATCGTTTCCTAGTGCAGAAATATTAAAATTGCATTGAATTGGAAAAGATCTGTCGTCAAGTTTGCTTTCGTAGAGTAAGTTTCGCTTCGTAAGTTTTATATAATTCAGAAATGTTTTGAACTTTGGCTTTCCTAGCCTAGATAGTTACATAGCAATCTATATTTTTATTTTCACTTATCATCAGTCGTAAATTTTATGAAACAATCTGTCAATCAATACATCACAGTCATAACGTGGCAGTTAACACCATAAATGACATATGGCATGATTATATTCTATGATATTATTACATCAAAGCCCCGCATCAGGCGATGGTAATCCAATTGCATTGCACAGAGGTTCTCTAAATCCAATTTTCCGTATCGCGCCTCGCTCGGTACTTTAGTCGGTAGGGGTAGCGCCAGCCTAAAATAACATATCGTTCTGAACTCAACACTTGGTTAAACGGAAAGATAACTCTCTTATTCACAATGTTTGAATATTTTATTGCTTTATTTTAAGTTTGTGTGAAGTCCTAGTTTGGAGATATCGATTTTGGGTGTGTCTGTGGTTTCTTGCGGTGTGGAATTTAGTTTTAACTGTAGAGTTAACTGTTGCTATTGAGTTTTTGATATAGTTATATCGAAAATACCTAACACATAACATCACACCTGGAATCCTCAAAGAATTGGGCAGAGGTGTACGAAATCTCGCCAGTAGCTGGTTTTGTGAGCATGGCAATTTTCTGTTCTTTTTTAAGAAAAAACATGGAGAGATGATTATAATATCTTATTTTAGAATTTAAAACAGGCCATAAAATACCTGTTATCAAATAGGAATTACATCCAAATGAATGACGTAAAAAGAAAAAGCTTTTTCATCGTTCAAAGTTCAAAATACTACAATTAATTTTAGGAGCTGCGCAAACGTAGACACTTTTTGCTACCGACACGGCACACCAACACAGAAAACCGTAGTTGCTGTCCTGTAGCGGTGATTGGACACAGTCGCCGGTTGCTACTCCTGGTAACCGTAGTTGCTGTGTCCGGTGGTGGCGATTAGACACAGTGGCCGATCGCTGGGTACTATTTGTTGCTTGTTTTCCGTCAGTGAAGACACACGTTTGCGCAGCGCTCTAATGTCAACTTCCCCAAAATAGTTTCATAATTAAATAGACGAAAATAAGTACCTAATTCGACGACTGGTGTCGTCGAATTAAGTACTTACTTTCGGACGGACGATGTTATAATGGTCTTATTTTTAGGTAAATGAAGTTATGAGAATATGAAAATGTACGTCAAGTATTAGTCTAGGTTAATGTATGCATAATATAACGTGGGCAGCCTTGGTGAATTAATTTACGGACAAAAAAGTTTATTAAATTCTTGGAACTTCGTAGCTAATGCTACGCGCCTACGAAATTTGTACGTAGTGCTACACAGCTACGAAAATTGTCATCCCAGGGGTCTCAACGGAAAACCATTCGTAGTATCGCGTTGAAAGAAGTAAAATTGTATATCGTTATCACAATGTTTCACAATGATCAAGATATTATGAGAGCAGCGGTGGCCCAGTGGTGGCAGCCCCGACTTACGAGCAGTAAGCCGTGCGTTCGATCCCAGGCAGGCGCATTACTTTGTGTAATTTATTTCATCACCGCTGCCCTCAAAAACGGTGAAGGAAAACATCGTGAGGAAACCGGCATGTCCTAGAACTAAAAATTCGAAGACGTGTGACATCTACCAACCCGCAATGGGCTCGCGTGGTGGATTACAGCCCACTCCCTCTCATAGAGAGGAGGCGTGTGTCCCATCAGTTGGAACATTATAGGCTAATGATGATGATGATGAAGTTATTATCAATCTAGTGTTGCCAGCTTAACCGAACGCTACAACTTGAAGCTTATTAGAAATTCTCATTATCAGTCATTATGAACTATGTTAAGGCTGTATAATTGGCACTCGCTACATATAAAATACTGTTATTCACCTGCATCTGGTAACCGACTCCAACATAGTATGAGAAAAGGCCTGATGATGATGTGAAGACATCATTCTTCAAATATAAACTAGCTTAGTAAAGCAGCTTCAATAAAAAGGCGGTAATGTAGTATGGTGAAGTAAGCAGGAAATAAGATAAGGAATTAACTCTTAGTATAATACAAAGCAGGTAATAGAAAATAAAACATGAAAAATTGGATAGGAAAAATAAATCCCACGCAAAACCAACGCTTTCTCTTGTACTTTATTAAAAGTTTAGATGTACAAACATTGATGGATTTAAAAAACATGATTCTATCCTCTAACAAGAAGTGGTATTTCAAAATTGGGAGAAATGAAAAAATAAATAAATAAGCTGCGGCAATATAAAAGACACCAAAAATCAAATAACAAAAGTAAAAGAATATTAGCTCTCTTTCCATTCTAACCGGAGGCAGACTGCCTATCTGGCCTCCACAACCCAGTTAGTTCTGGGTACAAAATGATACGCTTTGGTAAGACTGGTTATCAGACTTTTCTCACTTTCTACTCACTATCTGTAACGACTGCACAAAAATCTACAATAGGGGATGATCACTATTTTTTTTTCTTTGTCCGTCGGGTAGATTATTGAAAAGTATTGGACATATTTTTTCTTTTTTTCACGTGGTCATAAAATTACGGAGATATATTGAGTTGAAATGGCGCATGACGTCACATGTAGGTAATTTTTATACCTACTTGTGACGTAGTGAGATACGACGTACTCTCCAACTTTAATTTTAAGTTTTAACTAAGTAATTTTTTGATATTTTGATAAAACAAAAAATACGTGTCTAATATTTTTGTATTACCTGTCTGACGGACAAAATTGAATTTCGTTTTCTTTACCCAGTCTTCACCCCTATTGATAGCCGGGAACAACGGCTTGTCGTGTTTTCCGAGGTATCAGGAACTTCGTATGTAAAATGAAGGGTCATCAATCCACGTAAAATACTGATATTAGCTGACGGTTAGACTAGAAATCAACCCCAACACAGTTGGAAAAAGGCTAGACAGTTGATGATATAAGAAAAGCCAAAATATTAAAACAGAAGCACAAAAGCGTCTTATGTGTTGTGTAAATAGAAACATAGCAACAAACCCTAACATTTTATACTTATTCCGTTTATCAAGGCACGCATGTAATGCTCGCTGCCATAAAATTAGGTCTCTATGAGACGGCTGCTTATAATCTTGTAACACACGAGTACAGCCAGTACAGAAAGTACGTCTTACACTTAACTTGTTAATGAGTGCTACATTTAGCTTCTAGTGCTTTAATATCAGGGTTTAGCGTAGACACGCGACATTTCAGAGAAGCTAGTGGAGCTGAAATCTAGTCATCAATATTCTCCTGCCCTCGTCCTGATTTATTTTAGGGTCGTCGCAACATGTCTTCGTCTTCTATACTTCTCTAATACTCCATAATTATCATCTTTTACACTGTCCATCCGTCGTTTCTTTAGTCTTTCTAAACCAACATTCTTACTTAAAATTTTCCTCACGACATTTTCCTCGTTCCTCTGCATCACATGCCCATACCAAGCTAGAAATCTAGTCTAGAGCAGAAAGTGTCGGTGGAAACCAAAGTTATTTTTTGGTTTTGTACCTGCGAAGTAGTTATCTACGCCATTTTCCCGTGCACTACTAGACAACACTCTACCCCAAACGTCGTCACACTGCTTGTTCCTCAGCGTGTGCCGCCTGTACCAGGTCTTCAAATACAACTTATGGGAGATAATCCAATTTTTTGCCTTCCGGAACGTGATGGACTCTCCAGAAAATGTTGGCATCATCGGCCATCCTTTCTGCAAGTAACTGCAGGAGGAGAGTGCGTGAAGTCAATGCATAATCGTAAGACTGAAAAGTAAGTCGCAAATCGTTCATGTATTTGAGGTTATTTTTCATCAAATAAATACTGACACAATGGAACAACTTTATAAAACCCACTTCTAGCAGAAACCCAAAGTTTAATTTAATTAATTACTGTATTTTAATTTATGTTAACTACAGCCCAATTTTAATTTTCCACTTTAATAATTATCCAAATTCAGAACAAAATATTTAAAATTTATTTCGGTTTTTCCAGTCTCGAACCTTTAGGTAATGTATGTATACCTTTTCATCGAATTAAATATGTATTATGTAAATGGAAACGACACAGGAAAATACCCTTGGAATATACAGGGTAGAATTTTTCAATGCCACCTGGAGGGAAACTACTCTAAATACTGGAAATAGCAAATTTTACTCAAAGAAAACATTCCTTTATTTTTTTAAAGAAAATTATGTGCATTTAAATATTTTCGAAAATTCACTTGCCACTCCCGGGAATCAAACCAGCAAAGACCAAAAAAATAAAATTCATACGTTTATGCTATTGGTCGATAGGCTTAATCAAAAGGATCAAATCTCTCAAAAAAACATGATAAATTAAATGAAAGGAAAACCACCATATCTTAACTTATTTTAATTGAACAAAAAAAAAAGAAAATAGTTTTTCGTCATTTTAATAAATAAATGACGTTAAAGATTAACGTCATTTCAAGATTATGTATCAACATAACTAATTTGATGGACCTTTGAGTAAAAGTGCTTTAAAACCTTGAAATCTAAACATAAAAAATCAATAAGACAACTCATTTAATTTATTATGTTAGACATACCCTTAATGCTTATGACAAACCCTATCGATCGATATCATAAAAGTACAGGTTGTTATTTTTTCGTATATTAGCTGGTTCGATTCCTGAGTGTGACAATGGAATTTTCGAAAATTTTTGAATGCTATGGTTCTTTTTAAAAATAAAGGAATGTTTTCTTTGAGAAAAAATTTCTATTTCCAGTATTCAGAGTAGTTTCCCTCCAGGTGGCATTGTAAAATTCAATATGTTTTATGTTGAAGAAACAGGAATCTGTTTGCTAAGCAATCAATTAGGTATCGACGGGATACCCTGTTACGTCGATTAGCATGTTCTTTTGTTAAAAGGCTATGACTAGCCTTGTGTCATTAAAGAAAAGAAATTGAAGAGAGCACCATGTTGACTACCGGCACATTGAGCACTCGTCTTGTATAGCCTTGTAGTGTGACCGTTGGACTGCCAAGTCGGTCAAATAGGTCTAAAATAGGGGTGCGGACGGGTTAAAGAAAACGACATTCTATTTTGTCCGTCAGACAGGTAATACAAAAATATTAGACACGTATTTTTTGTTTTATCAAAATATCAAAAAGTTACTTAGTTAAAACTCATTAAAGTTGGAGAGTGGGGGCTTACTACGTCACAAGTAGGTATTAAACTTACCTACATGTGACGTCATGCGCCATTTCAACTCAATATATCTCCGTAATTTTATGACCACGTGAAAAAAAAAATACGAGTCCAATACTTTTCAATAAACTACCCGACGGACAAAGAAAAAAAAATGGATTATCCTCTATTCCAACCCAAGACACAAACCTCTGATTTTTCGGATTCATATCCGTATTGCAAAATTTATCACTTGCTTCGGTGAAGGAAATCATCGTGAGGAAACCAGCATGCTTGAAAGATATATCTCGAAGGCATATAAAGCTTTCACAGATGGGTGGTTTCTGTCTAAGGAGTGGTAACATTAAAAGTCGTTTGTACTACCTATTTAGCCTCATTTTTTTTACTTTAATCATAATGTACATGTTATTTCCAATAGAATAAGGTTGAATAAACATTTTATTCCTTTGTCAAAATCATTAATTTTCTTTTCAGTCAAGTCTTCAGGGGCCAAGTTCAGCAGTTGACGTTTTCCGAGATAATAAGAATGGATGTTTTTTTTTCTCAGTATTTTTATTTATGTCACAAAAATTAACAGATGTTCAGGTGACAAAGAAATGGAATTAAGTGAGTTGTGGAATGCCAAGGGAGGAAATAAATAATGATTAACGGTTGTATAATTTTTGATTAATTCTGTTTAAACTCTCAAAACATTGTAATAACCAAACAAATGCCTTATTGTTCGCAATTTTCGATTTAGGGGCCAAGTAAAGTGTACATTTTAAGTTTTTATTTCGGATGGATTTTCTTAGTAGCAGCCAAAAGTCTAGACATTTGTGCCCTATAAAATAATGTCAATAGGCTCACCCATTTTAAATTGGCCTTTACCAGAATAGGGATGATGACTGAGTAAAGAAAACGACATTCTATTTTGTCCGTCAGACAGGTAATACAAAAATATTAGATAGGTATTTTTTGTTTTATCAAGTTAACAAAAAAAATACTTAGTTAAAACGCATTAAAGTTGGAGAGTGGGGACTCACTACGTCACAACTAGGTATAAAATGTACTGTCAAAATATCTCCGTAATTTTACGATTAGGTGAAAAAAGAAAAAATAAGTGTCAAATACTTTTTAATAATCTACCCGATAGACAAATAAAAAAAAAATAGTCACAATCCCTATTGCTGAAAAGTGGATTTAGTAGATACAAATCTACCTAACCCTTCGTAGAAACTTAATAATTATCCTGTGACGAGCAATTATTGATTACTCTAAAAATAGCCTGAAAAGTACAAAGCAACTTATTTAGTTTTGGATATTTAAATACTTTAGGCTACACGAGTAACTCACGTTTGGATTATAAGTACGGTATGGTGGTTTTTATACAATTTTTACAAAACACCCTAACTGCAAATCAATTTCAGTTTATCTGTAAGTTACGCTCGTTAAAATTTAACTTTTTGACGCAACGGTTTTTTACATGACAGTTGACGGCTTGTTAACACTGTTTTAAATAAGCTTGGATTTACTTTATTTTACCTAAACCCTCTTTCTGAAAAGAAACTTGCATTTCGAGATTTTTATGATTCCAACTCGATTTATTACCGATTACTGTGTAAAAACTTAAAGGAGGAGCTCGTGGCTAAATAATAACAGCCGCCCGGGTCGATCTTTAAGGTTAAGCCGTGCTTGCCGAGGTTGGTCCGTGGATGGGTGACCCTCATTACGTACCGAGTTTCCTCCGTGCCTCGGAAAGCACGTTAAGCCGTTGGTCCCGGCTGTCGTTTGTAGATCTTTGACAGTCGTTTCCAGTAGTCAGAAGTCACAAAAGTCTGACATCCAGTCTTACCAAGGGGTATCGTATTACCCAGTTACTGGTTTGTGGAGGTCAGATAGGCAGTCGCTTCATGTAAAATACTGGTACTCAGCTGCATCCGGTTAGACTGGAAGCCGACCCCAAGAGAGTTTGGGAAAAGGCTAGGCAGATGACTGTGTAAAAACTATTGTGTGAAATGAGTATATCAGTATATCCATATCAGATTTACGTGATTGTTCTTTAGTTTTATGCGGAATAGTTGCCATTTGGTCCATAAAAAATAACAGTTTAGCCGAATTTTCATTTTATGAACTTTTATGAGTTATCCTCTTTATTTTGTCTTTTTCGTACGTATGGACGATGTGCTGGTATCTAGTTACAATGTATAATTGTTACTTGACTAGGATTTATGTGAGATACCACCAACCGTCTGCCGAAAGTAAAGTTATTTTTAATTTTTTAGTGATTTTTTTAAGTCGGCAATTTTTTTTGTAAAAGAATTTTTTGTCAACAAAAAAAAAGGAACTTCACGACAAAATTTCACTCCAAATACTATTTAATAAAGTGAAAAATGAAGTGAAGTGTGCAGAAATCTGTAAAAAATGTCGATTTGTCTGAATTATCGCCTGTCAGTTTTGTTTTAAATACACCTTTGTACAAATAAATAAAAAAAGTGCTGTACAGGCGCCACTGTTAAGAGAGTTTTCTCAGGAGTTGTATTTGAGCTATTTTATTATTTTTAAACGGTATAAGCTACATAGGGGCCACAAACAGGTAAAACAATGGAAAATAACTATATCAACAGCGGGTCTTTCGCGAGCGTGGCCCCCGAGCTCTCCTCCAGTGGACTAAACATCCCGCGGCTGTACACCTTAAAAATAAACAAAAGCTACCTTATCTGTAAAATGGAGTAAGTAATATGGATGAGAATCGTGTGAGCCCCTGACGGCCCGCAATTCCTCACGTTTAGGCTATTGCAATATTTAAACTTAGTAGTTTATTGCTGTCTTAAACAGTTTTATTTAAGGTTGTGAGGTTATGTGTGGTTAGAAGTACAAGTAGTACAAGGAAAAGGTGAATTTTCTAGTTTAATTTGTTTTATTTTTTGTTAAATTATTGCCGCTCGTTTTCCGTCATGTCGATTTACAAAAGAAAACATAACTTGCCAAAAATAATGTAAATTAAATGAACTAACTAAATTTTGTTGAAAACAGTGTAAAAAAATTATAAAGCAATCTTTATTTTTCAAATCCGATATCGTGTATACAGGCTGATTACAAAACTCCTATTGAAAGTATTTAAGCTATAACGTTTTGTTTTTCCAACGAATAATTAATGAAGTACAGTAAATCATTAATCCACTTTCACCGAAACACTTCAACCTTCAAATCCGCTTGTTTGATTGTAAAACAAAAGTTCCGTGCAATTTGCATGTTGTCGCCTAACATTGTTATCGCTGCGAGAACAACAGATTGGGCTTATGAAATCCTACCTCCTTGTTATTTTCACGGCAGAGTAACCGGTTGAATTCCATTAATGTCTACTAACGACCGGACGCATTTCAGATTGGGGTTTAAAAGGGTTGAGTGGTTTTCTACAATCGTTCTGATAAAAGGGGATGGATGTTAAGCTTTTAGCGATTTGAAGATGTCCCATCGGGTGTATTAATACCGATTTGGGTAAGTCAATGAATTAAGCGGTCTTTCTTGCTTGATGGTGTTCTTTGTTGAGTTTTGTGCTTTTTAAAATAAGGTTGAATTTGGCAATTTTATTTTACAACAGAAAAAAAATGCCCAACAGGTTTTTACGTAAAGAGTTCTCATCATCATTTTAGCCGAAAGACGTCCACTGCTGGACATAGGCCTCCAAGTGTCGCCACATTGACCGATCCCGTGCGACACGCATCCAGCGGAACCCCGCAACCTGCATAATGTCATTGGTCCACCTAGTGGGAGGCCTTTCAACGCATCGTCTTCCGGTTCGCGATCATCATTCCAGAACTTTTCAGCCCCATCGCCCATCCGTTCTGCGAGCAATGTGCCCTGCCCACTGCCACTTCAGTTTAACAATGCTTCGGGCTACGTCGGTAACCTTGGTTCTCTTGCGGATGTCCTCATTTCTAATTTAATCACGCAATGAAACACCGAACATAGCCAGAGGGCTATGGATAGCCATTGACCTTTGGGCGACTTTAAGCCATCTTATGGGGGCCATTGTGAGCGACTACGTTTTGGCTCCTTTTTAATCACTGGCAACAGATACTGGTCATAGACTTTCGTCATGAGCCACTGAGGCAAGTTGGACGAAAAGATACCACGCAACTTCCCGAACACAGCCCAGCTGAGTCGGATTCAATGATTGACCTCTTCCTCGAAGTTAGACCTACCCAACTGGACCGTTTGTCCCGCTAGACATAATCGTCTACAAGTTTGAGTGTAGAGTCTCGGATCTTGATAGGAGTGGGTGTTACATGGGCATTCAACATGACTTTGGTTTTGTCCATGTTCATTTTAAGACCCACTCGTTCGGATGCTCTACTGAGGTCATCGAGCATTGTACTGAGGTCCACCATGGTTTCAGCCATGACTACTATATCGTCGGCAAATTCTAAGTTGAGAAATGTACTCGCCATAGACGTTGATGCCTAGTCCTCTCCAGTCCAGAACCTTGAAGACATCTTCCAGTGCAGCGGTGTACAGTTTCGGAGATATGACGTCTCCCTGTCTCACACGTCGATGTACTGATAGTCAATTTGGCACCGTTGGAGAGACTGCAGTACAGCCCAAGTCTCGATTGTATCTAAGGCTTTCTCGTAGTCCACAAACGCTAAACAGAGAGGCACTTTGTACTCTTCGGTCTTCTGTATAAGCTGTCGCAGCGTATGTATGTGGTCTACGGTTCTAAAACCTGTTCGGGAGGCTGAAAATCGTCAAACCTGCGCGCGAGACGATTTGTGATGACTCTTGAAAACAACTTGTAGACATGGCTTTGAAGTGAGATGAGCCTTTCGTTCTTCAACCGGGCATTGTCGCCCTTTTTGACGAAGAGTACCACCACACCCCTGCACCATTCTTGTGGTGTTTTCTCCTCAAGTATAACGGAATAAAACATCTTCTGGAGGGCTTTAAGTACCTGTTTTTCACCAGGCTTCAGAAGTTAAGCAGTAATTCCATTATCACCCAGTGCCTTGTTGTTTTTAAGCTGTTTCAGAGCCATCCTAATCTTGTACAGGCTGATGTCCGGGATGTCTTCGGTATAGTGTCGGGTCATTCTAGCTCTTGGGTCATTCGTTAGATTTACAACGGGTTTACTGGTTGACGTGTACAACTGCCCATAGAGTCTCCTACTCTGCCTCAGTAGCTCCGGTTAGGCGGATACGAACCTGTCATCGTCGATCTTCAGTTTCGTGAGCTGGCTCTGCTCAACAGCCAGATCTCTTGCAAAAACCGTGGAGCCTTTATTCCGCTCAATTGCGTGTGCAGTGGAGGTTGATTTCAAGGATTTAGAGATCCGTCTATTGAGCTGCCGGTATTTCCACGCCTCGTCTGAAGACTGCAGGTTTCCACGAATCCATCGTTGTATTCTTCCACTGAGCTTCCTAGGCACTCGAAACGATTCTGGAGTTCAAGCTGAAAGCTCTCGGGATTTTGGATCTGGATCTTTGCTGGTCGGAACGTAGACTTCATCCGTCGATTAAAGAATCCTATTCGTCATCATCTGCCTATAATGTTCCCACTACTGGGACAAAGGCCTCCTCTCTATGAGATGGAGTGGGTTGTAATCCACCACGCGGGCCCAGTGCGGGTTGGTAGATGTCACGTCTTCGAATTTTTAGTTCTAGGACATGTCGGTTTCCTCACGT
Source organism: Cerastis leucographa (assembly GCA_963082945.1). NCBI lineage: Eukaryota > Metazoa > Arthropoda > Insecta > Lepidoptera > Noctuidae > Cerastis > Cerastis leucographa. The sequence continues at coordinate 2,225,449 of OY720381.1, read as the reverse complement.
TGTTTTTCTTCACCGTTTTTGAGAGAAGCGGTGATGAAATAAATTACACAAAGTAATGCGCCTGCCTGGACCAACCCACGGCTTACTTGCTAGTAAGTCGGGGCTGCCACTACTGGGCCACCGCTGCTCTCAAGAATCCTATTAACAATTAAAAACAATTACCTTAGCGCTGCCATTTTTTGAAGAAGTTAGAAAATATTCAAGAGAAAATAGCATTAAAATAACTGTAGAAGAGATTTTTAAAATCTTCAGAGTACCTTTTCTTTATCAACATAAAGAAAAGGTACTCTGAAGTAAAACAACATTTCGTGAAAATAATAAATGAAGGCATAAATACAAACAGACCCCAATCGGGCTTATTCCCTTTCAGTTTATCGTTTGTTTTGATTTCGCAAACTCAACGGCTCATTCGGATCCCGCGAGGAACATTCTAAACAAAACTAAAAACTAACTTATGAATATTCTCTCCTGTTGTATTAGTGTATAAGCTTGGCGGGTGTCAATCGGGTTGGAGCATGCGCAGTGCCGCGTTTAGCGCGGGCTTGCGTGCAGTCCTCAGTAATTGGCCGTACGCCGTCCAGCTTGAACCGGTTCCTACTGGTTTTCGCTGCCTCTTTTGGCATTTCGCGCGCGCGTGACGAACTGTCAACGATACGTTTAAAAGTGTTATACACCCTGTATATAAAATTATGATTATGTACGGAATAAAAAAAATATTTAAGTGAGTGTCTTGTAAACTTTGAAGTTTGTTTCTTGTTAGTTTAACTTAATGATTGTTGTATGTAGAAGTTGCTTGAAAACTTTGTAAATAATTAAGTGTAAGTGATTTATTTGTAAATGGATTTAAAAATAACAGGTGAGTGGATTTTTTTACAAAAATATCTGAGTTTGTACATGGTGTTTTAATATAAGAATGAATGAATTATTATTGATTGTTGGATACAATGCAAAAATAATTGTTTGCAATTATTTTACGACTACTCAACCTCATTTTGGAGATATTTTTAATATAATTTATATTTATTAAATCCGCACCTTGTTATAAGGCATGCGATCGTCTGAATAAAATTCGATTACTAAAAAAAATACGGAAAGCTCAGTAATATGAAGCGTTAATTTTTTTTTTGTTCAAATAAAAAAATATAATTAACAAAAGTCCGTGTCACATACATATGTGACTATATTGTTTGCGATTACAAAACATGAAGTCCCAGTATTTCGGGCTTTAATTCTCCTGACCAATATTTGACATCCGAGGGTGAAAAGCTCCCATATTTGTAAAGGATCCCGCTGACGCTTGAAGAATTATATTATTTGCATGATGTAACATCAAGGACAATACGGCGTGGGTAAATAAAAATATTTCGGGAAACTTTCAGTTGGTAGGCAGTTTACCAAGGGGTAGCGTATAATTCAGTACTAACTGGAGTCAGATAGGCAGTCGCAGTATGTAAAGTACTAGTATTCAGCTGAACAAAGTTGAGAAAAGGCTAGGCAGATGATGAGGTAGGTAGAATTTACTGCGAAGAAGTACCTTAGAGTACATACATTTACGCCTTTCTCCCATGAGTGTGGTAAGCAGAAGCTATAGAAAGTGACTGTGATCCTTACGTACTTATTTTGCGTCGTTCACGTTCATACAGGGTTATTCGTAAAACACCGACAACCTCTCAGGACTATGTTACTAACATCATAATCAACAACTTCTGTTCTATGACTTTTAAAAAATCGTCATAATTTATTTCATCAGATTTTATATATTGAACGCTCTAAATGTTACGAAGTCTATGCGAAGCAAAAGAAAGCGATAGTACAATAGTGAGGGGAGCATAGTTGTAACATTTAGAGCGTTCAATTTAAATATTTTTATTTTTGTATGAAAATCTGATTAACTAAAATCTGACGAATTTTTAAAAGTCATGGAACAAAAGTTGTTATATATGATGTTAGTAACATAGACCTGAGAGGTTGCTGGTGTTTTACAAATAACCCTGTAACTATAACATCACACCTAGTGGCATACCATGACGTCTTAAAACATTATTGTTCCATTCTTATTCCAGAGTGAATAAGAGACAGAGCTATACAGGTCGTCCAGATCCATCTCTTTCCCACTCTGGAATAGGAATGGAACAATAATGTTTTAAGCGTCATAGTAACCCCCTGAGCTTTCTTAAAAACATCGCCAAAATTATAAATATTATTATTTGAAAAACTGTTTTCTTTGCTTTCACGGTTTATAACTAAACTTACACTGTCACTGGCGGTATATCTTCCATAATTATTAATTATTGTGAGCTCGCTGATGCAAGCGCCATGATCGCGGGATGACTGAGTCAAAATATGAGCCAAGTTTTATTATTATTTGTAAAAACAATAAATTTGAAACTTTGTGTTGGAAGGTATACAATTATTATAAATATTTAAACAATATACAGCCTACTAATTGAATTGTGACTTAATATTTTATCGCTCATGTTTGACAAAGAAAAATAATGGACTCTTAAATCGTCTTGACAGATGGTTGACGGGAAGTGTTGAAACTTCCGAAGTCCCATTTCACGTACCCGTCAACCGGCCTTAACAAACACTTTAGATAAGTAAGGATTTGTATGACAATAGATCAACTTATTTTTTATTTGGCCAAAGTATCAACATTGCCTTACAACGTGGCAATGCTGGCAGCCTTCTAGGCACTATTCCTTTTGACACCAATGCAGACGAGTTGATTGACGCCCTGTAATACTTATTTGTATGTGTACTTCGTTTGTTGGCGTTTTGTTGATAGTAATAATTATGTTGTGGTCACCGTCATTTGTAAAGTTACTTTAATCAAATAAAAAAAAACTCCACACTAAGGAAATATCCTTATTCAAATACAGCAGCAACATTTAATCTGTTTTCTTCTCTTCGTTCTTCAGTTTTCACCTTTTTATGAAATTACGAACTGGTTTATTAACTAACGCTCATTTTCTTTTAAAATCAAATAATATGGCAATATAATTATTAATAAGAATAATCTGGAACCGCCATTAAAACTATTTCAAACAGAGTTCTTAGACTAAAAGAAGAAAATACTGAACAGAACACCGTTTATTTTTGTAAATTCTTAGAAATCACGAGAAAATGAATGGAAAGGAATTCCTTTTCATTTCAAGCTTTAAGAGCAACTTAGTGCAACACAAAGCATAATGCGAGCTTTTGTTAGGTAAAAACATAAAAATACTATTCTATTAGGAATTTCACAGAATCTTGGAGTTCGTAAATAAACCAGAAGCCCCATGACGATTGCACAACGTACAAGAAACATAAATACACGTATTTAGACTCGAAAACTCAGCATCTTGTCTACTATCTCCGAAAATCATCGTTTTGTTTTGCGACAGGCTTTAATAATCAACAAGCCATAACCCTAACAAACAACTTATTCGTCCGCGGTTTACTCGAAACCTAACTCTAAACCTGTAGCATTTTGTTTCATATTTTTGGATCGCTTATAGATTTAAATAAAATCTTAAAAATATAAGACTTTCTTTTTAAGGTTCCGTACCCTAAGGGTCCAACGGGACCCTATAATTACTGAGACTTCGCTGTCCGTCCGTCCGTCCATCAGTCACCAGGCTGTATCTCATGAACCGTGATAGTTAGCCAGTTGAAATTTCTACAGATTATGTATTTCTGTTGCCGCTATAACAACAAATACTAAAAACAGAATAAAATAAATATGGGGGCCCATACATAAAAGTGATTTTTTCGCTCGTTTTTATAAAAAATAGTACGGTACCCTACGTACGCGAGTCCGACTCGCACTTGGGCGGTTTTTTTTCATTATTGGGTTTAACCATAAATTAGCTAAGTGACGCGACATGTTTTGTTACGATTTTCACTATCTTACAAATAATTTATCGATACTATAAATAGTATTATAGATAAAACAAAAACAAGGTGGAAGGGGCACATATAGTAAAACGGTTTCCACGGATTCAGTACTTAATTCTGAACACATTAGAAATTTTACGTCGGTTTTAAAAAAACAGTGTTTTCCTACAAAACTGCAGTACCTACCTGCACGACCGAAATAAATGGAAAAGCCGTTATATTTTTTATCATTAACAGTAAATTCAATGTGGGGCGTTCAAAATCATGTATGCATACGTGATAACCGTTTCAGCTTGTATAATTAATACAAGAATTACTTGTATTTACAGCCTGTTTAAAAAAGAAACGACAGGAGAGCAGCGGTGGCCCAGTGGTGGCAGCCCCGACTTACGAACAGTCAGCCGTGGGTTCGAACCGCATTCCTTTGTGTAATTTATTTCATCACCGCTGCCCTCAAAAACGGTGAAGGAAAACATGTTCTAGAACTAAAAAATCGAAATGATGTGACATCTACCAACCCGCACTGGGCTCGCGTGGTGGATTACAGCCCACTCCCTCTCATAGAGAGGAGGCTCGTGTCCCAGCAGTGAGAACATTATAGGCTGATGATGCACAAAGAAACATGAGTATGTTTTGACATGGTCATCATTGCAACCTTGCAAAGCAGCAGCGGGTCGCTAGTTATTTTATGAAAAAGTCTACTAGACTCAGGTAAATTTTCTATGCTATACGTCCACAAGTTGTTAGTAAGTTAAAATTAGAACATCGATCGTCTTCGTGCTTAGCGTATGCACTTTTATGTATTTTATAAACTCCGTGCATTGTATAGTAAACTAGGTCATATTATGGCCCCTTATCAAACAATTTTGTACTTAGGCCTTTTGGTTTAGAAGAAAAATAGGTTAGTACGGTCTAAGTACTAATATTATTTTGACTCCTTAATATTCGGGACATTAAGAGGTGGACCAAAATGAATAACAACTTAATGATGAATTAATAACACTTGCTTATAACACTGACCGCTTGCGATCTGCGTGTTTTCGATTTTAGTTCAATAGAACGTACCCCTAATTTCAAATAGTCTAAATCGAGTGGGCCAGTCGATGAACATCAGAAAAACGTATATTTTAGAATTTTCAAATTGAAAGTACAATATTTATACACTGCGAAGAATTTGATCATAAGAACTTATTAAATAATTGCAAATGAGTTTCAAAAAAATCAAAATCAATATATTTTTATTTCACATAGGCCTACATGGGCAATTGTCAATGGTCGACAAAAAGGTGCTCGGTTTGGGTTGGTCGTTTCCTATGGAGAAGAACCGGCAAGAAACTCCATGGATACTCTTTTAAAATCACATTTTAATGTTAGCTAAATCATAGTATTGCCTCATTACTAATTTTGACCCTACCACTTTATTGGATTTATCATTTATAGTCACAATAACACCGCAAATGATCTAAAAGCTTTACTTAAAGTAATGAGACTTTTTTATAAATTTAATTTGCAAGTTGATTGGAAAAAATGTAAAAGAAAAATCTTCTTTGGACGAGCGTTCAGCGGAGAGCAGCGCCTCATATTAGAGAAGATCATCTATCCTATCTTTTCTATCTATCTTTTTACTATCTTGAGCACTATTATTTTAAATCGAAGTAGTGTTTCTGTAGGCAAACTAATTGGGTTTTATAGTAATAATATCAAGGTATCTTAGTAAGCAGTGATCGCCCATTAATGTAACTTTCGAACTGCTGAGTCTTAAGTTCAAACTCAAGACACTCCTCTTCAGGTGGCGTACCATGACATCATAAAACATTATTGTTCCATTCCTATTCCAGAGTGGGAAAGAGATGGAGCTAGATGACCTGTATAGCCCCCAGACCTCTGATTTTTCGGATTCATGTGCGTATTGTATAATTATCACTTGTTTCGGTGAAAGAAAACATCGTGAGGAAAACAGCATGGCTGAAAGATATTTCTTGACGGCCGGTACGGTAAAGCCAAGTCATAGGCCCATGGGTGGCGTAAAAACTCTGCCTCCAGATAAGGTACTAACAATACGATAAATAAGAAGATATCTTAAAGCATGTACCAATGTAACCTTGTTAACATAATATACTTTCAACGTTAACCAAACACTAACTGTTAAGTATCGTGAGAAAAACAGGTTTTAATGATCTGAAATCGTTAACGCGCCATAACTTGTGTTAACGTTCGTTTCATCTCTTAATGATAATTTGTTCCGTAGAGCGATAATTAATAGTTCATAAAATAATTATTAGGTTTTTTTGTCTAAAAATCCTACCTACATTCATAACATCACGCCTGTAATCCCCGAAAGATTAGGTAGAGGCGCACATTTTTAACCAACTTCAAAAAGGAGAAGGTTGTCAATTCGATTGGTATTTTTTTTTATGTATGTACACCGATTACGTTGAGATTTATGATTCGATTTACGTGATTCTTCTTTAGTTTGATGCGGAATAGTTGCCATTTGGTCCCATAAAAAAATAACATAGTTTGGCCCAGTAGTTTTCATTTTCTGTTTTTTTTTATGTATGTGTACGTTTTTCACGTACCTATACACACCTATTTCTCAGTGATTACTGAACCGATTTAGATAATTTTTCATTCACTTGGTAGAGAAAGCTTGCCCGATGGGCCCATATGAATTTTATTATCTTTGCTTAGGTACTTTTTGAGTCATCCTCCTTATTTTGCAATTTGTCGTTTATCGTATGTATGGAAGATATGCTGGTGTCTAATAACAATGTAAAAATAATACTTGACTAAAATTTATGTGAGTTTTGTTTAAATGCCTACCATGTAATACAGAGCTAGCTATTCTCCTCTCCGTGCCTTCAACCTGGCTGGAATGTAGACTGCAGGCTACTATTGAGGCATTATTCATGTGAAAACCCAATAAAACTTAACCCAACCTGGCATTTGCATTCAGGACTTTGTGCGCAGCAGAAGCGCTTGTAACCAAAGAGGCAGCTGCAATCTTTTTGAAAAACCAACTTGGATACAATCAAACTATTTTAGCTATAAAAAGGTGTCAAAAAACTTCTCAACGCTGTCAGCTGGTAGTGTTCCCAAGAAATTGGCAGCATTGCCACGTTGTATAGCCTCTGGTTAAAGTAAAAATATTTTAGCTAAATACAGTTTTTGAGCCAAAATTAGCCTACAAAGTACACAAAGCGTGATAAATTCTGTGACACCATTTCTTAAATTAAATAGATAGTTTAAACGCCTACAGCGGATACATTTTAGGAGACGGAAAGACACTAGTGTTTCACTACTGTCGTCTTTGTTTCAACTGATACGAAAGGCGTCACACATACCTGAATTTCATTAAAGTTATCCGATTTGTTTGTGGTTCGTAGCCATAGCAAAGAGGTTAAGATTGCGATCAGTGTATAGGTCTGCGATCGTGGTTTATGGTTATAATGAGGAAAAAATGAAAAATAATCATCTTTTTCGTCTCTTCTTCAAACAAAATTGACAAGAACTATCAACTCAGTCTAAAACAGTCCAGTAGGTACATAGTGCGACACATCAAGCTATACATAATCTAGTATAACCTGATCTCGCTATTTATAAGCTTCCCGTACAATGAGAGATCAGCTTAATTTTGCTTTATTGGTCGTCGTGCATAGATAGGACTTTTTGAGTTGCGATAAAACCCACTGTCCGCCTTCAGCATTCAGTAGGTCCCAACCAGTTTTTTGGTCCTAGATCCAACTAGCTGAATGGCATCACACACTAGGCTTGCCGATACGTCGTTTCCACTTCATAGGAGGCATGACGTCTTTATGGCCAGCCACTTGAGTCACTCCAGCCACTCCAGCCTGCTAAGTGCGAGTGTGCGATGTCAGCAACTGTAGTCTTCCAGTGAATTTAATTTCGGATCTTATCCTTGGAAGAAACTTCGAGAACTATAACAAAATTAAACAGTTAAATGTCTAACCTATAAATGTTAACTTTGTTATTTAAAACTATCTAAAATTTCTCAAAATAATGAGAATTTGAATTTAAAATTCATGAAGTCCGGAGCAACTAGCAACATAAATAAAATTATAGATCCTGAAAGTTTTCAAACAATATCGAACATTCATTGTAAAATTATAATGAGAGAACTATTTTGATACTACAGTTTCTTAGTTCAACTTAAAGTACTTGCTTACTTGGAAAATTTTAGTAAAGCAGAAAATCCAATTATGCCATACTTAAGTTTGTCTTGTCTTATAATTGGAAAAAACAATACTGAACAGAAAATACAGTATGTTAGGTTAAACGAGGGACATATTGAGGGAGGGTATTCAGTATTCGATTCCCGTCCCAAATAAGTAAAAAACCTATAACGTATATAGAAGAATTTTTAATGTTTTGTTTAGTGCCTAGATATTTTGGACTGTCCTAAGCCAGGTAAGTTTAAAGTATGAAGGGAAAATGGATTATACCTAAGAGTCATTGACCCGCTCACATGTTCTGCGATAGTATAAAGTCGCTAGCGCAAGGGTGTATACACGTTGCGTGTCATTTGCAAATATTTTGGTCTGTTATTTATCAGTGTTTTTTTTTTGTTTATATTTTTATTAGTATCATGTTAGCATGTACTATTATGGGTTTGAAGATGTCCCTCGTTTAAACTTTCATACTGTATATAAACTGACTGAATGAATAATCTTATTTTTCCTCTTTGTGGTATCATTTATTATTTGTGAATGTTTTTGTGGAAGTAAATGTTTTATTATTGTGTAATAATAAGATTTGAAGGATATTTGTGTAAAGACTTTAAGTGGGCCTCGTATTTCCTGGAACTCCAGTGTATTGTATATTTTTAGAGCAAAATAAATAGGTATAAAGATCGTCTCCAAAACCCATTTTACCAACGATTTTTAACTTCTGTTGTTAACTTTGTCCGTTTGTGTTTTTGTGCGAATGAGAATGGATTCCGTGTATGTCGAAAATTACTACAGAATTATCAACTACTACTCAAAAAAAAATCTAATTGTTGAGATGCTCCGGACACTAGACTCTGACAGATACTTCAGAAGGTACCTAAGTATTTGCATGGAGTTGTCCGTATCTGAACCGTTTTCAATTTAAATATATACATACCAGTTTGACAGCAGCTTTAGTTTTGACACAAAAATTGTAAAAAAAAACAAAATTCTTAAAAGTTGGTTTATTTTCTACCGTTTCTGTATTCTGAATAGAAGACAGTATTCATACTATAAAACAATTTTGTATTTCCTATTTTAATTTTTTGAGGAGCTAGAGGCTAAATAATAACAGCCGCAAGGGTCAATCTTTAAGGTTAAGCCGTGCTTGCCGAGGTAGGTCCGTGGGTCGGTGACCATTATTACATACCGAGTTTCCTCCGTGCCTCGGAAAGCACGTTAAGCTGTTGCTCTGGGCTGTCATTTGTAGATCTTTGACAGTCGTTACGAGTAGTCAGAAGCCAAAAATTCTGAATCCAGTCTTACCAAGGGGTATCGTGTTCCCTAGTGGCTGGGTTGTTGAGGTCAGATAGGCAGTCGCTTCATGTAAAATACTGGTACTCAGATGCATCCAGTTAGACTGGAAGCCGACCCCAAGATAGTTTGGGAAAAGGATAGGCATACATAATACATTTTTTTTTCAAATGAAGATTATTATATCTTGTTGTTTTCTTGTATTTAGATACTAACACATGTACTAAAAAATTACGACGCTTTTATACTCCAACAATCTAAATAAAAAAATGCACAATTGACACAGAAACTCAAACAAGAAACTCCGTTTCATTATTTTATAACTTTAATTAATAACGCATAGCGCTCGTGAAATTTATTGGAATTCAATTTTGATCGAGATCTCAGCCCGACTTGGAACTAATAAAGCAGTATATAAATGTTAGAAGATTGCTACCAAGTTAATTCGATTAATGGTCTACCATCGAAACTGCTAAGTTATTGAGTAATTAAACTGATCACTTACTAATGTACGGAACTTAATAATGTTTTCTCTTGAAGACTGAATTTCGTCAGAAGTTGGTGGATACATTTTTATGATTATAATTTTGTGTTGGCAGATAAATTGGTGATGAGTTTCTTAAGAAGAGCAGCGGTGGCCCAGTGGTGACAGCTCCGACTTACGAGCAGTAAGCCGCGGGTTCGAACCCAGGCAGGCGCATTACTTTGTGTAATTATTTTCATCACCGCTGCTTTCAAAAACGGTGAAATAAACATCGTGAGGAAACCGGCATGTCCTAGAAAAAAAATTCGAAGACGAAGCAACCCGCACTGGGCCTGCGTGGTGGTTTACAGCCCACTCCCTCTCATAGAGAGGAGGCTTGTGTCCCAGCAGTGGGAACATTATAGACTGATGATGATGAGTTTCTTGTTCATTAAGATGCTAAGATACATTTTTTTGAGCAATTTTAAGTTGCAGTGAAAATAATATCTAAAGTCTATTCAAATTCTTATTCGAATGGATATTTATAACATTCAAATAAATATAATCTTTAAAGTTATTTAAAAAAAGTTGATTTAAGAATTACTCTTATCTCTTATTTTAAATTATAGTCATATTTTTTTTTGGAATTTGTAGTGCTAACTGAATTTATATTCTCGGTGTTAAAGTCGTTGTATCAAAACACATACTTTGGTATTTCCGTATTTGGATATCAAATTGCTTACGCATAATATACAGTGTTCTTACAATAAATATCCTAAGCCACAAAAAAAAACCATAATCATTTAAGCTCTTTTTTCAGTATATAGTAGAACTCGACAACTTCAAAAGAAAATAACATATTTTTTACGTTCATTTTTCTCCTTCCTACCAACATAAAGCTGTGCATTTCTATCAGTCACTCACAGACTCGTTCTAAAACATTTAAACACGTTTAAACCTTGATATTTTAATTATAAAACTATTTTTAAATGCACAACATCAACCAGTGAAAACCGCACACACAAAATAAAAATAAAACCTTATTATTCCAAGAAAACTTTGTATTGGAAAATAGAACTTTTTCTATTTCCTAAGAATCGACGTGAACAAAGTCGGAGGAGGAGCATACTAGCTTCACCTCCGACTTTGTCCACGTCGATTTTAATTTGATTTGTGGGCTAACAATATCCATTATAGGTAATCCGGGACGGAGTCGTGACCACGTTAAATAATTTAGTTCCAATTGCTTCTATCTACTTCTTAATGTTTTATTTCTTGTGTTGTGATTGGTTCACTACAAAGGTTATTTAGCTAGTTCTAGTTTATTTACCTACCTATGTTTATTTAGTTTGCTGTTTATTTTATAATTTTGACAGTTTTATTGGTCGTAAATAACTAATGTCAGTTGGGTATATGGTGAATGCTTGTTATGAATGTCATAATTAAATTAATAATCACATTATAATGAACATCTGTAAAACAATTAAAACACAACTGAAAATATAAGTTTTGAAACTGACACGGTAAACAATTATCGCTTAAAACGGGATATTTACTATATTTACAACTTGTTTTGAGTTCCCGATATTTCAGCGCTGTTGCAAGCACCATGATCACGGATAATGTCAACAAAAAAAAATCGGGGTCTCCAGTACTCGAGACGTGGGAACAATCGGGAACTCAAAACAAATAATAAACATGGCAAATATCCCGTTTATAGTGTTAACAATGGTTGTGCGTTGTTTCATCGCTAATTGTTTAATCGAATTTTGTTTCACATAAATTGTTTCTCATATTATCATTTCATAGAATAATCAATACGCAGAATACTTACTTTGAAGAAATTTCAATCATTGATTTTTGTTTCAAATAAGATTTAATGTTAGAATATTCATATCATAGAATAACAAATCAAATATTATTTATCCACATATTGTTTGTTTCACATAAAACTTATTACGACGAATAACATTTTAATCGACTGACAGTTTCTAAAATTCAAACCTTTGAAAAATACATACCCTCCTACAAAATTACAACACCGGGATCACAAAAATAATGCGGGTAAATTATTGTCAAGCAGGAAAACAATCTTGTTATTCTCACTAATGGTGTCCATGCCTGTTGCATGCAGCATGCAGCAAGCATGCAACTTGCAGCATGCATGCAAGCAACCATGCAACTTGCAGCATGCATGCAAATATGTAACATGCAACAGGCAAGGTTTCTGTCACGGCTCCGGCACTGCGGGGCTCCGGCGGCCCCACGCAAGTTTACGGCCCCACGCAAGTGTTTTCGTCGCAGATGGTATTAACGCTCACCACCGCAGCTTCGGCTTGCTGGCCGGCAAGCCGGCCAGCCTCAGCCGCGGCGGCGATCTTTAGAAACCACCTGCTCCTCAACTCGTGGGCCGCCTCATCCCTCCGCGCCTACGCGGGCTTAAATTACACTCTAGGGGTAGGGCAAGCAAGACTACGTGGAGTCTGTTTTGCAGCCATTCCTTTGTGTCACTAACTTTTGTAGTACAACATATTGACTTTTAAAGACAATATTTTAATTTCGTTGAAATAAAATACCATGGAAACATACATCGAACAAACAATATTCGTTGAAAAATAATTCTGCTGTTTGATAAGTTGGTCAAATAATAAAATGTGATTGTAAAATTCTTTGAATTGTGTTTCTGTAAAATATTTTTCATTCAAGTAAATAGTAGTCGAAACAAAAATATTTGAAATAAAAATACGGGGACTAAATATTATGTGAAACATTTTCTGGGAAACGAAATTCTGTCAAATTTCTGTCTGCGAAACAAGGTGACATCGTTAACAATACAACTATAAATCTTTGACTGTCCAAAATGGTATTGTCGTGGTGTCTCAAACTTTTAATAATTTGATTTCTTTGACTTTATAATTCATGGACTATGTAAGTAAACAGGAATCAGGCGACTCATTCTTCAAGTTATTAAACCATTCTTCACTCTGTTAGTCACCGATGAAACACAGCACTATTTATCTATAAATTGGTGTCACCTTGTTTCGCAGACAGAAATTTGACAGAATTTCGTTTCCCAGAAAATGTTTCACATAATATTTAGTCCCCGTATTTTTATTTCGAATATTTTTGTTTCGACTACTATTTACTTGAATGAAAAATATTTTACAGAAACACAATTCAAAGAATTTTACAATCACATTTTTTTATTTTACCAACTTATCAAACAGTAGAATTATTTTTCAACGAATATTGTTTGTTCGATGTATGTTTCTTCCATGGTATTTTATTTCAACGAAATTATTAACCTTAAATTAAAATATTGTCTTTAAAAATCAATATGTTGTACTACAAAAGCTAGTGACAGAAACGAATGGCTGCAAAACAGACTCCACGTAGTCTTGTATGCCCTACCCCTAGAGTGTAATTTAAGCCCGCGTAGGCGCGGAGGGATGAGGCGGCCCGCGAGTTGAGGAGCAGGTGGTTTCTAAAGATCGCCGCCGCGGCTGAGGCTGGCCGGCTTGCCGGCCAGCAAGCCGAAGCTGCGGTGGTGAGCGTTAATACCATCTGCGACGATAAACTTGCGTGGGGCCGCCGGAGCCCCACAGCGCCGGAGCCGTGACAGAAACCTTGCCTGTTGCATGTTACATGCTTGCGTGCATGCTGCAAGTGCATGCTTGCTGCATGCTGCATGCAACAGGCATGGACACCATTAGTGAGAATAACAAGATTGCTTTCCTGCTTGACAATAATTTACCCGCATCATTTTTGCGAACCCGGTGTTATAATTTTATAGGAGGATAAGCATTTTTCAAAGGTTTGAATTTTAGAAACTGTCAGTCGATTAAAATGTTATTCTTCGTAATAAGTTTTATGTGAAACAAACAATATGTGGATAAATAATATTTGATTTGTTATTCTAGGATATGAATATTCTAACATAAAACTTTATTTGAAACAAAAATCGATGATTTAAATTTCTTCAAAGTAAGTATTCTGCGTATTGATTATTCTATGAAATGATAATATGAGAAACAATTTATGTGAAACAAAATTCGATGAAACAATTAGCGACGAAACAACGCACAACCCTATAAATTACTAACGTATCGCGTGCCATACAACACGCGAGGGGCATCGCTTTACATAGCTAAACACTTGCAATTTCATACTGTCATGCAACGCAGCTTTGATGACATTATCGTACAATCTATGTAGGTACTTAGGGGTATATGAGCTCGGTTCATATTTGTACCTACCAATTTGTTGGACCTTTTCTGTTTTTAACCCGCGACCAAAAAAGAGGGGTGTTATAAGTTTGACGTCTGTATCTGTGTGTCTGTCTGTGGCATCGTAGCTTCTAAACGGATGAACCGATTTTGATAAAATTGGTTTTGCGTTTTTTCTTTTCCGCGACACGCAGCGTACCAGTCGATTGCTCAACCACTGCGCCAAGCGTGCATTCGTGCTTTCCCTTGTTTTCGTTAATTAGCGAGAAGAGGCGCAACACCGAGAAAAGTGGGAGGAATAGGAGCAGACCTAACTATTCCCAGGAGTGGGACAGTCAATACTAAGAAAAAATAATTTAGTTTAAAAAGCATAAAATAAAAATTACATTTAAAATTTAAATAAGTCTGCCAGTAAAAAAAATACAAAAATTAATTAATCCCACTCGTTATTTTTATGAGTCTAGCCAAAATCAATTGTGTTCTCTTTATGAAATGCTTAGTGTCGGCTTAGTGCATGTCACATGTCTTCAAATATTTAGTTCTTACACAGGCTAGTCCGGACCGGGTTTTTTTTTTCAATATAGTAGGTATTTTACATAGATAACTGACTAAAACATTAGTTTGAAAAATATCTCATTGGCAAAAGTCAAGTACTAACATAACTCCCTTTTCTCTTGTTCCGTCATTATTAATAAGAAGTACTTAAGTTCAGTGCTTATGAAAATATAAGCTAGACAGCAACATTGGAAGCGAAGCTTGCTTCGACTGCCCAGGGTGCACCGAGTCGAACGAAGGTACTTATACAGCACTCGTCGAGGCACTTTTAATACAACACCTACCACGATTGTATTTTAATAAAACCGGCCAGGTGCGAGTCGGACTCTCGCACGAAGGGTTCCGTACCATTATTAATAAAAACGAGCAAAAAAAAAACACTTTTTTGTATGGCTCCCTTAAATATTTATTTAATTTTGTTTTTAGTATTTTTTGTTATAGCATCAACAAAAATACATAATCTGTAGAAATTTCAACTGGCTAACTATTACGGTTCATGAGATATAGCCTGGTGACAGACGGACGGACGGATGGACGTACAGCGAAGTCTCAGTAATAGGGTCCCGTTTGGCCCTTTGGGTACGGAACCCTAAAAAAACCACTACGAGACGTGACAAGTTTTTCTATCGAGTACTTAGCACATGATTCTAGACCTTTCAATTGTGGACAGCCTTGTTGGTCGAGTGTTCACAAGCGCGACAGCTGAGCATGAGGCCCTGGGTTCGATTCTCGGGTCTGTCAAAGTGTTATTGGGTTTTAAAGTGAAACTTTTATTACATCGTCTCAAACTTTTTCGTATGTGTATTCCAAAATTTTTTTGTTAAATGCCTATAGTGTGAAAAAAAGTTTCACTTTTACCGTGGTTTCATAAAACCTCACAATCCTTTTTTTCTATCAGGTATTTCTCAGTGGCAGAGACGCTACGTTGAAGTTTGTGCCCGGTTGATTGCAATAGGCTCTTCCCCTATTACATAGGATCTAAAACATAACTACCTAGCGAATTGTTGGTGCACTATTAGGTACGCCTCTGTCTAAACTTTCGGGGATTCTTGAACCGACAAAATGTTAAATCGATTATAAAAAAAAAACTAGCCAAGTGCGAGTCGGACTCGCGCATGAAGAGTTCCGTATCATTATTTATAAAAACAAGCAAAAAAATCACTTTTTTTTTCGGGAGACTCCTTAATTATTTATTTTATTCTGTTTTTAGTATTTGTTGTTATAGCATCAACAGAAATACATGATCTGTAGAAATTTCAACTGGCTACCTATCATGGTTCATGAGATACCTGGTCAGGACAGATGGACGGACGGACGGATAGCGAAGTCTCAGTAATAGGGTCCCGTTTGACCCTTTGGGAACCCTAAGAAACAGCAGTTCTATACAAAAGTGTCACACACTGTCATAATGTATAAAACAGACGATTCCTCTTTTGGTTAATTTCCTACGAAAAAATTTTGCACTAGAATTATATACATCATAAATAAGAAAAATTAACGTCACGATGTCCTCGCCGCCACACCGTCTATTTAAGAATCAAATATTTCTCTAAACTTCAGCCTATACACAAATATCCCGCAAAATTCGACCAATACCCGCGAAAATCCCCGAAACATGTTTTCATACCAATGAATATTCAATAGGAAACGTGTAGATAAATAACACGTTTTAACTGTAAAAACGGCTGAACTAAGTTTAACACGGAAACCGGTGTTTAGTTATTTTACACACGCCTGCTGCATAGGAAGCTCTGCCTTGTATTGTTCAAAATGCATATCAATACAATCTGCTGCACACTTGATTTAAATATTCATAATGTTTAAACATTTTTATCGAGCCGTGTAGTGTAGCTCCATTTTAGTATTAGCAATTTGAATAAACTACGAGATAGATTCTAGGATTTTCAAAAGGGTTTCATTAATTAATCTTATAATATCCTATGAAAAAAAAGTCGCTATAAAACTTCCTGCAGCCCTGACACAGCCAGAAGGCGTCGCGGTCTCGTAGATGATGGCGGGACCAGCGAGACAAGACCAGCGACTAGTGGTCCACAACGTCCCTGGATCGAGACAATTGGAAGTCATGGGGACCTTTGCCCAGCAATTGGATGTCGCAGGCTAACAGTATTAGTATAAAATTAGTACGAATAACTTACTTTTGACTTAACAAAATCATATTTCACCTTTTGACCTGTACAGCGCCTTAAACAGCAGAAAATAGGTTAGTATGACGCTCGGAGGCATTGGACCAGTAACCTATCAGAACTTTCAGTCACAAACTTTAAATCCCATATACATTATGCAACAAGTTTCCAAGCGGCGCAATTCCATTGTACGGTAGCCTTGATGTACTTATAACGCTGCCTAGATTTTACATGTACTTGGCTAGTGTGGCCATAAGATACTTATGCATTTTAATCGCTTTATTTTTCTTGGGAGCAGTTTTCAGTAAGCAGTCGTGGCTTACAGGTTTAGTCCGACTCCGTGGTGAGTTTGAACATAGGCAGGGTCTTTATTGGTGTAAATTATTGCTCTCAAAAGGATGTGTGTATGAAGGATACCTATGTGTGTGTGATATCGCTAGACTGGACTGCTGAGATTACGAGTAATAGAGAAGTATGGAACAAGAAGACATGCTGCGCCAAACCCAAATAAATGGAGTAAGAGTAACAGATTAATAATTATGACGAAGAATGCTCTCAAGACGGTGTAAGAGGTTTTTGAGAGGAAACCGGCATTTCTTGGAACTAATAATTCCACAAGTTCGCAATGGGTCCACGTGGTAAGTTACGGCTCGTTCCTTCTCGTTTAATGGGAACGATACGCTGATTATGATGACAATTCAGGGCCGCTAATTAATAGAAATAAGTTTACTCTTTTGCTTGACAAATAGTTCAGTTATCGGCTGAAGCAGGTATAGCAGTAATCTTAAACCGTCTGACCTCTAAATGAGAAAATGAATTTGAAGACACGGATAGCTTCAAATGACAACAATATAAGTAACGGCTTTCGTTGGAAAGAAGTTCCATTAATCGACACGACATTGCTTTTATACAAGGTGTTGTTTTGCATTCTCGTCAAATTCAAGGAATTATTATGCAAATGATTCTCGACCCGAATTAATAATAAAATGGGTAGGTATTTTTTATTTTATATTTATTTACGGAAATCGGTAAGTGTCAATCACCCGTGTTTTATAAACCAGGCAAGTCTGATCCTGGCCCTACAGCTTTCACACATACAAACAATCTCAAACGTTTATTTGATCATTTCTTATCCCCTTAACCATGATATGGGGGTTTTTCTGAAATATCGACAAACTTAAACAACAGAAAAAAGTAGCGTTTATTAATAATTAACTAAGTGTCGTTATTTAAATTGATAATTTGCGTCTTTTGTGACAACCTCCTGAATTTTGACGAGGACGCAAAACAACACTTGTATACGTATTCGTGGCTAGAAAGTCTTTCCCATTCGCTGTACCTATAACCACAGTCAGAAGCTCAAAAGTCTGACAGCGCATATTACCAAGGGTATCTTGCTACCCAGTTCCGTGGGTTACGGAGGTCAGGTGAGCAGTCACTCCATGTAGAATACTTGTATTCAGCTGTATCAGGTCAGTCAGAAAGCCGACCCCAACACAGTTGGGAGAAAATCTTCTACTCAACGAGCTTCATTTAAACTGGTCCAAATAGAAAGTAGTAAAATAAATAGGCAGTACTAACATTATATGGCTAAACACAAAACATCCATTTTAATTAAGAACAGTATTTGTGGTCAGTCTAGTCCTGAGAGCCACTCCCCCCTCACTTGTGGGTGCCGTTAAAGGCGACTAAAGGATTATGTTGTCGAGAGGACTGGCTGCACCAACCTCCTGCCTGCTAATAACAACAAGCTGCGATTAGCATTCCATCTGATAAGAACGGTGACTGCGGAGATTTGCTCTCAGGATTATCTCTGTAGTGGATTAAGGGTGAAACACGCTTAACAGTCGGAATTTATGGGATAATATGATAAACTCGGTGGGATTCAATCTTAAAAGTTGCTTATAAAAGTAATTAGTGATCAACTCGTGATAAAATTCACTTATTTCGATGTGTAAAGCAGCTTGAATCTCAATAACTTTTTTTTTACTAGCCAACATCGTGTCACACCACACCGGGCAAAAGCCTCCTCTTTTATTTCCATACTTCCCGACTCCTGGTGTTTCATCATTTTTTTTTTTTTTGCTTTTTCGACCGATAATAAAATAGTCCAGTAGAAGATCATGATAAACAATACACTATTTCTAAGGTTCTTTCCTTAAGATGATAAATAAGCAGGCTCTGGAGTCGTTCACTTTTTATAAAAAGAGAAACCCTGGCAGACGCTATAATCATTTTATTGCTAAAGTCCGCAATGCATCAATAAACCCTGGTAAAAATAAACAGAATAACTTCCAAATCTAAACAAAACAATTTTATCATTATTAATTATGTTTTAATAATACAGTTAAATCAACGCGTATGCACGAAGCATTAATCCTAGTATTAATAACACTGACATCGTTAAAAACTTAAACCAATATTTAAATTCCATAACAAAACATGGTTTTATGTTTAAATAATCCCGTAAAACAAGCTACAACCGTTTAAAACAATTATTTTAATTCGGGTTAAGCCCTGCCAAAACGGCAACGCCGCATACCAACTGTGATGCGCATTTAATTACCAACATTAACATTTTTTCAATAACCTAATGCAATGCGGCGTTGCCATCCCTCTCTATCTTTTTCTCATTAGTTGGTGTGCAATTGGGCACTTGAGTACATATTTTTTTATTCACTTTGTTTGAATTGGAACTTCATAAAGTAGAGAACTGTGCAAGCCATGCTTTGGGTTTCATGTGGATATAAAAACGTTCTAACAGAAACAATAGGGCTTAATTTTATTTAGAGATTTTTACTTCTAACGTATTGTTTGTTTCATTGTTAGCAATAAACAAAGCAAATTACAAGTCCTAACGTACATCAAATAAATCCTAACTTCCTAAGACATCAGCTTCCAAATTACGTGTTTTGTCGAAATCGAATCACTCGAGCACTTAGCAGTTCTTTTACAAATATTTAAGTCATCATATAGAACGATGATTGGTCAGACCTACCGATAAGCAGTTGCTCTATTTAATCAAGACAATCCGATTGGACTTGAAGCCGAACCCAACATAGGAAAAGGCTAGGCAGATGATGATGAAACGTTCTCATGTTTTCCAACTTAAAAGTCGAACGTGTTCATCCATATTCGCGTTTGCCCATTGCCGCTTCATCGCTTTTCATCATATTCAAAAACATCATTCGCCTAACCTTTTCTTAACTATATTGTCTAAC
Source organism: Cerastis leucographa (assembly GCA_963082945.1). Taxonomy (NCBI): domain Eukaryota; kingdom Metazoa; phylum Arthropoda; class Insecta; order Lepidoptera; family Noctuidae; genus Cerastis; species Cerastis leucographa. The sequence goes on along the minus strand of OY720381.1, from coordinate 2,205,481 downwards.
CGGATGCTGACCAACCCGCACTTGGCCCGCGTGGTGGATTACAGCCCATTCCTTCTCATAGAGAGGAGGCCTGCGTCCCAGCAGTGGGAACAATATAGGCTGATGATGATGATGGATGCTGAATACCATACCGTTTCATTGCTCCTAAACCTAATAAATACATTATTAAAGCAAACTAATTTCCCCATATATATCAACCTACATTATAATACGTACCTTATCAATTATTCTGAAACAAAGACCAATATTAACATTATTGATTTATACCATTAATAATTACAACAGTCAATCATGAACAGCGGCCATAATAGAAATTATTGAACGTCGTTGGTTTCCGTTTATAAGCGACGACATTCAACAAATGCTTAATCATTCGTACAGCTTTGATAATGAATTAGAACGCTTGTAGCGACCTGCAAAACGTAACTTACAACAAAAAATTACAACAACGCCATCTATGACACGACGGAAGAACTAACATCAATTTCCTACAAGTCACAAGTAAAGTTTACATCGACTTAAGTATATAGAAAACCCGACAACAAATGTCGGGCAGTTCCCCACCAGACATAACACCTGGTCGGAGGATCCTCCCTTTTCTACGGAGTATCGAGGAACTTTACTGTTCCTCGTACACCTAAACGCTAAATAAATTAATTATTAAAATTGGATTACAACATCTGGAATAAATAAAATACTTAAATTGCCTTTAGAATTAGTTTGAATGGTTTTTTAAATATTTAGAACGATTCTGTCATACTTATATATTATTATTTAACTCGTAAATAAATTTATCAAATCATCAATTTTTTTTCTTGAATCTACTATCACGAATAGGTCCACCTGGTAAAAGCTCACTCACATCACAACCATTATTTTTTGTGAGCCTCCTTTTATGTCCTAATCTGTCGAGCAAGGGCCTTTCAACATGCACCACCATATTTAATTGAAAATCGTTTCCTGCTGGACATATTTCTCCCAAGCTCAGGCGTTGATACAACTACATGGTTAGGACCAAAAGTATACTGCATCAACGCAATCAATAAAAAAAATATTAAGATATAAATATAGTTTTGTTTAAAAATATTTTAAACAAAACTATATTGAAATAAAGGAAGAAACTATTTTGAATAAAAATATGAACCAAATACAAGGTGTTGTTTTGCATCCTCGTCAAATTCAAGGAGGTGACTATGCTACTGATTCTCGTCCCGAATCAATAATAAAATGTCTAGGTCATTTTTATTTTTTTTCTTATTTACGAAAATCGGTAGGTAGAACCACCCGTGTTTTAAACGCGGCCCGTCTGATTCTCGCCCTATAACCGTGCTTTCATACATACAAACAATCTTAAACGTTTATTCGATCATTTCTTATTCCCTAAACCACGTTAAGGGGGTTTTGTTGAAATACTGACAAACTTAAAAACCCAAAAAAATATCACCGTTTATTAATAATTAATAACTGGGTACCGTAATTTTAATAGATTATTTTTGTGACATCCTCTTGAATTTTGACGAGGATGCAAAACAACACCTTGCATATTGCTCTTTACTGTGGGTAACTAGAGAAAACTTTAGTAATTCAGTGAAATGACAGTTTTGTATTTCTGATTCATATAATGTGTGTAGGCCGCAAACCTTTGGACTTACGTGATAGATGCCTATGAAGTCAGGTAACAATTTTTTCTCAAATCTCAACAAGACTACCGCTACTTTAGACGTAGAGAAAGGCAACTCCCTTCGGACTTGCACAACTTAGGTTTAAAACTAGTCTAGTGCTCAAAGAAGGCTTTCAGCTTACAGGTAGTAGTGAGTGCCAGTCTCAAAGATACGAGTCCTTCGAGGATTTCCTATTTATGTAGCTTTGGTAGGCTTCGAGCGACAACCGCGTCTGATTTTTGTATTTAATATTTTTTTTAGTTCAGCGGTGTCAAGTGCACGAGCGTAATTTACGGTAGTCAAACTGAGTTGCTGTATAAAGGTCGTTGTTTACGATTTCGCTTCTAAAATCGGTTCAATAGTTATTCGATTTGCATGTGCGTTTAAGCTCCATTTTCAAGACGTTGTTTGCTGAAGAATACGAAAAAAAACTGACACAACAAATTAACTGTTTATATTGACTTATCGAACTGTGTTAGCCATGTTTAGTTTTATTCAAATGCAACGAACCCTTGGCCATCACCAACACGTTACAGCGACTTGCGCTTTTCGATAGCTACTGTTTTGAAAAAAAAAATGTAGTAAACAGATGACAACGGCTTATAGCGAACGCCGACAACTCTAGAGCAGGTGTGACCGGTAAGAGCGGTCTGATAAATCGCTGTCGCCACTCGTCGTCATGGTCGTGGCATGGCACAAAGTCACATTGCTCGAGGTCGTGAGTCGACGAGTCTAGTTGAGAAGATTAAAAAATCATTTATTCAAGGGATTAATAAAAGTAACCATTTAGTTACTTGAATTATTAATGAATCCATAGGCTTTGCGTTTACAATTAAGATTATCAGTAAGTTAAAATAATAAAAATCTGAATATATGGCTATGGCTGAGGCGTGTAAAGAAGCCATATAATTGAGATCTTTATTATTTGAACTTACTGGTAATCTGTATACCGAGCAATTATAATAATGACAGTCAGAGTGCACAGAAGTTGGTGGCACATATTGTATGCCATAAAAAAAGTAAACACATTGACAATATATATCATTTTATTCAAGATGCACAACAACAACAAGATTAATAATTAAGAATTTGCCAAAAACTTGTATGTCAGCTGATGTTTTTACCAAGGTTTTAAAGCACAGCAAATGTATTGAAGGTTTAGCTGTTAATATGATGAAACTTAAAATAGGTTACTGTTTTTGTCAACTTTTGTTTATTTTCTGTAGTTGTGGTGTTAGAAATATAATGTATTATTTATAACTGGTAACATCAAATAATAGGGATGGTGACTTATTTTTTTTTATTTGTCAATCGGGTAGATAATTAAAAAGTATTTGACACGTATTTTTTCTTTTTTCACGTAATTGTAAAATTACGGAGATATTTTGAGTTGAAATGGCGCATGACGTCACGGCTCAGTACATTTTATACCTAGTTGTGACGTAGTGAGCCCCCACTCTCCAACTTTAATGCGTTTTAACTAAGTATTTTTAGTTAACTTGATAAAACAAAAAATACGTATCTAATATTTTTGTATTACCTGATTGACGGACAAAATAGAATTTCGTTTTCTTTACCCAGTCATCATCCCTATTGTCTGTGTTGTGGTAGTTGTCTATGTAACTCTTTCTCTCTTTGTGTGCTGACGTTGAGCAGAATAAACCGGTTCGTTTGAATTTCACTGAATTATGTTGTTTTAATAGAAAGGTAGGTGAGTTGTTTGGGGTATCACTTGTTTTATATTAGTGTTTGAAGGGTAGGGTTAGGGTAAGTTAATCTCAATATCGTCACTAAATTTATAAAGTCAAGTAGTAAGTAAATGTAGTGACAGTCGTACCAGTACTAATTTGGTTGTGGAGTTCAGATAGGCAATGGCTCCATGTAAAATACTGATACTCAGCTGTATCCGGTTAGACTCGAAGCCGAACCCAACATAGTTGAAATGTAAATCGAACACGGATATTTGTGTTTTTTTGAATATTTTATGGACCCTTTTTTCTACAACCATTGAGACACAAGACCAATATGTATTTAAACGTATAAAATTGAACATGTTAATACTTCAAAATGTGCCATTCAAAGTTCTTGTAAATTTCAACAGTACACAATCTTAACATAACCGTTTAACACAATCAAAAAATTAATTCACGACACATTATCACATGAATAACCTACTGATTTGCCAGTTTCCGGTCCTTTTAGACACAATAATATATTATTATTTCCCCTACGCCCTTGAAACCGTTGTTGGCCAGCCCCGCCCTACATTTTGTTGGTTCGTGCGTGTTCATACAAAATATTAGGTAGTAAACGGGCCAGTACTGGCGACACGCAAACTGGCCGGCTACTGGCATTGCCGAAGATTAAGTACGTGGCACTTGGCTGCGACAACACTGGCTCGCACGATACTGACTTATTTTTTTATTCTTTTGTATGGCTGTCGTTTCGTTTTTATTTGTGGCCTTGACTAATGTGTTTGCCTCTTACATTTTGACCTGGAATCAGTATTTTTAAGCAAATAGGGTCCTGCTACAGAACAAAGGCTCTTTTTATAAGTTTTTTTTTTATGTGTTCGTTGGTCAAATCTTGCAACTGAATTTCAAACCAAGTTCCCCCAACCGATTGAGCTGAAATTTTGCATACACCTTTGGCTGTAGTTACAATACATTCTTATGACAGATATGAATCGATCCTGTAGCCACGATTGCCTCCTCACGAGAGAACTCCTCATTGGTTAATAGCACGGACTCGGAACTTCGCATCCGCGTTCAATGTTGTTAGATAACCTATTTTTTTTTTTTCATTTTAATAGAAGCTTGTTATCTATTATTTTATTTTTTTATTTAACAATTTATGTACTTACACACTAAATACAGAAAAGAAGAAAGGAAAAGAAAATAGGTACAAAGGTAATGCTTATTTCTAAAGAAATCTCTTCAAGCATACCTGCGAAAGTAGATAATAAAAAAAGAGATGTAGACAAAGTGTGTAAAAGAAGAAGAGGAAATGGAAAACATAAAACATAAAGCAAATAATTATTTCAAATATAAAATACAATATAAGAACATACTAACTTACTTTTACATACAAAAACAAAATATATAACTATAATAAAAATACAATTAAAATAAATACAATAAAATAAATACCTATGCAACTATGACGGAATGGAAAGATAATGAATCTTTTTTTTTTTAATTCTGCAGGTGATATAATTAGTCTCCAGAACAATTAACATTTGAATAAAATTCTGAAAGCATGAAAAAATAAAAAACAAATTAATGTTAAAAAGGAATCATGACAATAATGTTGTCATTCATTTATTTTTCCAAAAGAATGATAATAATTTATTCTGATGTAGGTTTGACAATTCGTTTCACAGATTTATCCGAACGCAGAATAGAAAGGATTGTGATATATATGCAGTGTAAATATTATATTATTATGTGATGTAAAAGTTTTCGATTTTATATAACTCTGTGGTCAAATATATGAAGTGTGAAGTATTATATAGGCATTTTTAGTGGGTAAAATCAACACGTATCTTGCAAACGCGAGACTTAAGATATACTAGGCCATTTTTGAAGTGATTATCTTTACGGTTTATTTGAGTACGGCAGAACATAATAATTACAAAATTATTTAATGAAAACATGACATTCTGTACTTATTTTATCCTAATTAACTACCAACATGATTTCTGTTAAATGCAAAATTGTAAACAGAATTTCAGTTTTGGAATGAAACTTCCAAATTTTAATAAAATTATAATGAACATTTTAGCAGCCGTAACAAAACTTGTTAGTTGATTTCCCTCAATTATTAACTGACTGCTTTGTTTTAGGGTTAATATCAAAACTTGTCTAAAACAGTTAAAGAGGAAATTATTATGAAAGTGACAGAGCCAGAGAAAACCAACAAGTTAATTCTTAACAGTTTAACAGACCCACTTCCGCACTTAATTACTAACTTCACAACTGTTTTTAGACGTTTTTGCTTTCTGTTACGAACTTCAGGGGAGTTGACCTACATTTTGTAATTATAATTTTATTTAAAATTCCGAAAAGTTTGCGAACGCAGCTATTTCATGATTGTGTTGTTTACCATAGCATGATATTGCTTGCAGAAAATGTTACAAAGTTTTTTGCTGGTAGTGCTTTCCCGGATTAACTCTCTCATAGTTATTAGTAGAATTACTTTTTAACGCAGCTATAAAAGTTTTTATTTTAATGATAATTCAATCTTGATATCGTGACAGCTTCATCATCCGATTGGCAGCAACGACGTGATTTTTATGCAATATTTCACACATGAAACTCTGTCTGACTGAGACCCGTATTTCAAACTAAAGAATTCATGTCCGGGATTAGAAAATAGGATATTTTTATCCCGAAAACGACTTTCTCGAGGACGAAGCCACAAGCACATTTATCTATCAAAATAGAAAAAAAAAAATACATTTTCAGGTCGTTAAAACATGGAAACTGTTGAAAATTTTTCAACGTATCTATTGACGTATTAGCTTGTTGCTTTTGACTTCTCATGCTACATCCCTGCAAAATAAATATTAACAGCATCCAAAACAAAGCAGACGTAATTGAACCTTGTTTAAAATAAATGCGTGTTTTTTTTATAAATCCGAAGAAGAGAAAACGCCAGCGCGAAAAGAAGATTAATAGCATAGTCATTTTCTCTGTTCGCGCCCGTGATTTACGCGGCGTGAATATAAATAAAGTTCATTTTTATTTTTAGTACACTTTCTTACTGACTGGTACTAAAATGTTTATTTATGTTTTTAGCTTTATGGCGCATATCTTCCGGACTTATGAAGTAAAACCTATTTTTACGAACTTGTGTTTTTTTAGTTAAAAAATTCTCAACCTACTTTGGGCTTTGTAGAAAGGCCGATTTTTGATTGCTGATTCATAACGATATTTTTTTAAATAAAAACTTAATTTTTACAATCATAAAACTAGAAAGAAACTCAACCAGTAAAATACTGTAGCCCGCCTACAGGATTTTACTACTTAAGTTTCTAGTCCTATTGCGTGTTTACGTACAGCGCGGCATTATTTCAAGGATAGGACCAAGTCACAGTCCTAATAGATATTTATACAAGGTGTTGTTTTGCATCCTCGTCAAATTCAAGAAGGTAACTATGCTAATGATCCTCGTCCCAATTTATTAATAAAATGGGAAACTAATTTTTTCTTTTCTTATTGACGAAAATCGGTCAGTGTGAACCACCCGTGTTTTAAACGCGGGCCATCTGATTTTCACCCTATAACCGCACTTCCACACATACAAACAATCTCAAACATTTATTCGAGAATTTCTTATTCCGTCAACCACGTTATGGGGGTTACTCTGAAATACTGACATACATATACAACCAAAAAAATCAGCGTTTATTAATACTTAACTAGTTACCGTAATTTTAATTGAATATTTTTATCTTTTGTGACAACTTCCGAGAATTTTGATGAGAATGCAAAACAACACCTTGTATTGTGGTTTAAATCCATTTAGTTCATTGAAATTCATGAAAATATTCCCGGGAATCCCGGGGCATGTCCATATGAACATTATCATTGAGGTTTAATAAAACAAAATAGCACTACCTATTCCGATCACTGATTATAAAACAAATAGTCCGATTGAATCGGTTCCCCCTCGACATTTTATTTTTCATATTCTTCTCAGTAAATCTCTTTTATTTGATACGGTCCATGTCATTAGAATGTATTTAGCTAATCTACCATCTTTGGGAGTCCGCCATATTGGATTTAAAATGACGTCACTTAGCTAACCATGCTTTGTCATTCAAATTAAACATATCTGCAAAATTTCAGCTCAATCGAAAAACGGAAAGAAGATCAAATTTTATGTTTAAGATTTTGAAGTGAAACTTCTGATGCGACTTCCAACAAGTTTAACGCTACCATGGAGGGGGAATATTTTCTATTTCTCACTAAGAGATGGCAGTATTACAAGATAAGTGACTACGTAGTTCTACTAGGTACACAAGATGGCGTGCAAACAGTCATGCATTCGACTCTTCGGTCTTCGGTGTGACCAGCCTTCGCTCAATTTCCATGAGTAGAATAACCTCGATAAACTTATGTAATAAAAAATAGTACAACAAAATATTATTTAGAAGCTCAATAAAACAACGAGAGTGAATGCGTGGCACTCAAACGCATGCTCGTAGTATTACGAAGTTTCACTTCTTCCGCGCGGAGGGACTCCAGGCACAATTTTTTTTTACACGGTTATTTACTTACAGATGAAACAAATAAAACAGTTTTAAAAATAAGCAATGTTTCTTTCTAAAAAAATCTTGTAAGCTACAAAAAGTATAAATTCATAAGTACTAAGAGATCATAACTCAAAAGGCATCCCTAGAACCGATTCCTTAGAGGTTTAAAAAGTTTCTTTACAATATTTTTCAGTAGTTTAAATGAGCATTCCGTTGAGAGCCAACAAGACATTTTAGTAATATATTTTAAAGATTTATAGTACACGTGACGATGGGAATTTATTATTTCAGTCGTATTTAGATTACTGGATAGGTATAATTATATTTTCATGTATCAAGGACCGTGTGAAACATGGATAGATAACTTAGACACCAAAGCAATCATTCCACTTACACAAGCAAGATAGATTGGTGGCATAAGCCATAGCCTCAGAATGAGCGCTTGGGATGACGTGGAAAGTATTGTCTTTCATCTTTCATACATATTATGTACATACATTGTTATACAAGGTGTTGTTTTGCATCCTCGTCAAATTCAAGGACGTAACTATTCTAACGATTCTCGACTCGAATCAATAATAAAATGGGTAGGTAATTATTTTTCTCTTATTTACGAAAATCGGTAAGTGTGGATCGCCCTTGTTCTAAACGGGGTCCGTATGATTCTCGCCTCATAACCTAGTTTATATACATACAAACAATCTCAAACCTTTACTCTGAAATTCTGACAAATTTAAACAACAGAAAAAAAGCAGTGTTTTTCAATTCTGAGAGAGAGTAAATAAGTAGTTTCTAAGATTTATTGATTGTTAGTTTCAACTTTAATTTTAGTACATTAACATTATTTTTTAAATATCGTTCCATTCCCACACACAAACTGTGAAAACGGTTTTGTGGGGCTTAGTTTTTAAATAAAAGTTTGTTTTAAAATTGTTTAATAAATAAAAAATATATAAATAATTAAATGGGTACCGTAATTTATATTGATTAATTATGTTTTTTGTGACTACATCCTGTATTTGACGAGGATGCAAAACAACACCTTGAAATATGCGAAAGTTAGTGAGAATGGATGTGTGTTTAAACGTTTGTTAGTCTTTCACGCAAAAATTATTGCATAGATTTGAATGAAAATAGGCATACGAATAATTTATGACCTGGATTATCACAAAGGATACTTTTAATCTTGGTAGTACAAGCCGATAGCATAAATATCAAGGTCCACTGGAAGCAAATAATGACCAATATTGGGCCATTTCTTACCAATAGATTGCAACTAGGGAACACTGACCATGTTCAATAGATCTCACCATTACAGTCTTAATTCTAAGTTTAAAAAAAGTAAGGTCTAGATTCTCACAAGTTAACGTCCACTTATTTCACACCAGTGACTTGATTGTTGCCGTATATACATGTCATGTCACACCCGGTATAGTCCTTTTAAAATGCTATTAAACAAAATGGACTTTCCGTAATCCAATTAAAAAATTAAAGTCCTCGTACGAAATTATAATGATTTTCCTGAAAGCCGTGCCCAACGAAGTTAAAAATATAATTTGATTAGCAGTTTTTTTTTTTTTTCATTGAAAGCTTGCGTAAAATTTCCGAATGGAATTAAAAGATTATTTTTAGTACGCAGTATTATTATTGACCAAGTATTATACAAAGGCATGTTTATACCACATAACTTCAATTAAAACTGACTTCTTATTATAAATAAGCTGTGGTTTCGTTGACGTCGCTGTGTAAATACTTCGTTTGCATTTTATGTTAATAGAAACGGAAAGTCATAGTATTTTCATTATTATCTTCTACGGCTTGCTTTTAATAATATATCATACAGATATGCTAGGTAACTGTTACGAGTGATGTCAATGGGTACACGCCAATTAAAGGATATATCACTATACTATTACAGAGAAGCTCGTGGCTAAATAGTAACAGCCGCACGGGTCGATCTTTTATGTTAAATCGTGCTTGCCGAGGTTGGTCCATCGATGGGTGACCAAAATTGCATACCGAGTTTCCTTCGTGCCCGAAGCAAAGCTAAATTTTCTAAAGTTAAGCCGTTGGTCCCGGCTGTCATTTGTAGATCTTTGACAGTTGTTACGAGTAGTCAAAAGCCAAAAGTCATCAGACTTTTGGCTTTTGACTACTCGTAACGACTGTAAGACTGGATATCAATCCAGTCCGACCAAGGGGTATCTTATTACCCAGTTACTGGGTTGTGGAGGTCAGATAGGTAGTCGCTTTATGTAAAATACTGGTACTCAGCTGCATCCAGTTAGACTGGAAGCTGACCCCAAGATAGTTTGGGAAAAGGCTGGGCAGATGATGATGACTATTACAACATGTGTGGACACCCTTGCGCCATCCCATCTTCCTGGCACGGTACGTTCTGCTGGGTTGGCTGCTGCCGGTGCCGAAAACATCAAATGGTGCAAACCCAATGATGTCATTGGTAGTTTGGTGTTTGAGCCGTTTGGGGTTGAGACACTAGGGCCTTAAGTCCGAATGTCCACCTAGTCGTTGGTTGTTTCGTGACCAGAGGGTTGGATATTTTTTTTTGGTCAAAGAATAAATACTGCCATCAAACGTGGCAATGCTGCCAGCCTTCTGAGCACTATTCCTTTTAACAGTGATATGGACCAAATTTTTTCAACACCATTTAATGCTTTTCTCCTTTTCTATGTATAAATATTATTATTTTAAGCTTGTTTATAGATTTTTTTATAAAATGCTAAATTTTGTGAGCACGGATGGATGTATGTGTATGGACTTTTGTTACTCTTTCACGCAAAAAAACTTGTGAACGGATTTGTATAAAATTTTGCATACAAATAGTTTATAAACTGGATTAAGACAAACAAGTACCCAGCACCCCCCAATAAGTGAGTAAAACAAATGTCTATCAAACTTTCGACACTGCGGTATTCACTGCCAGTATTGCATTTTATTTTACTACAACATATAGAACAGTTTTGGTATTCCAGTTTGGTTATATTTTTTGATTGACCGATGAAAAACCAATAGGTAAACTATATTTTTTACGCTTTTTTGGAACCAAAAGTCGATGGAAAAAATTTAAAATACACGTAACTTTTTCTATAAAACGATTGCCTACGCTGTCCTGCCATACTTAAGTAATAACGCTGTAACTTCAAATATTGTAAAATCAAATTATTTTAAAAGAGTAACCATGGAGTTTTTTGCCGGTTCTTCTTCATAGGAAATGAGCAACCCGAACCGTGCACCTTTTGTCGACGTTTTATAAGTGCCCATGTAAGCCTATGTTAAATAAAATATTTTTGATTTTGATTTTGGTGACCTCCTGTTACATACCGATTTGTCTCCGTACCACTGAAAGAACTTTAAGCCGTTGGTATTATCATAAGTATTTACTAATGACAGGCGGGACCAACGACGAAAGATTTCTTTCACAGTTAGGCAGTGGCCCGAAAGTCTGACAAGCCGACGTGGGGATCAAAGCCAGGACCTCATGCTCAGAAACCTCGATACCGAACCTACGAGGCAGTCATATCTGGCTATTTAAAAATTCTCTGTCCGTCGCAGGAGCAAGATGCTGACTTTTAATTTTACAAATCAAATCAAAATCATTTATTTCAAGTAAGCCAATTACAGGCACTTTTGAATAGTCAAACAACAATAAAAATGAAGCTACAGTCCCAGTCACAAGACATAATAACTGTGAAAGTACTGTAGTTGCCCATTCCAAAGCGTAGATCTCTATGGAGAAGAATGGGCAAGAAACTCCATGGACACTCTTTTAAAACAGAATCTTGTTACAAAAAACCTTGGTTACATCATTCATGTTGAGATGGTACATTATGTTAGAACGATGTAGCAAGACGTGCACGTTAAAAGTGTCCATAGTAAAATAAAAAAAACAATTAAAAAATAAAAATAATTAGTTCGAAATAAGCCGTGGCAACTAAGAGATGACCAGGCACAACTGATAGCGCCCGTTCACGAACATGATGAATGGATCAGCCATCATTCAACTCAACCATTTTGAAGGAAACTAAATGACCCGACACACACAGTACGAAATATTCTCAGTACGATAAGAAAAGTATACAAAAGACTATCATTTCCACGATCTAGATACAAACATCCAGTTTAATACGTGAATATAAGCCCAGCGATACATCATACGAATGTTGGCAAAACGTATTTTTTATTCGTAAATTACACTCGTGTGTAACCGCCTTGTTCAGTAAAACATGATATTTATGTAGCGAGACAGAACAAACATTATTCTCTACTAATAAAGCGTTGAAAAAACTCCTTTGTTCCTTTTTCTTGTGAATAAAGATGTACTTTATTTTATGTTCTCCTAGTAAGTTTCCGTCGGTTTGAAAATACTATTGGGTATAGCGAAATTTCCATACTTTTTAACTAATAAAGAAAACAATGTGTCACTATTTTCGTACTTGCTAATCGCATAACTACCCAACCGATTTCAATTAAATAATATTTAAATATAGGATAGGACACAATAGTTTCGTGTTAAAAATATCAAAATAAAAAACCTATTTACTATATTTTTTCAGCTATAAAAAACACCTCACATTTTTGTTCACTACGATTGACTAGACGCGTAGCAACTCAGTTATCGGAAACGACAGCGTAGCACGCGTAGCAAACGTAGCGCTCACAACAGCTACGCCGTAGCTGCTAGATATTTGACAAGACAGATTCATAAATGTAAAGAAAGGATTTTGAATACTATACAAAATATTATTCGTCTTAATTATCTGGAAAAAAAAATATACTTCTTCGCTTTTATCACAACAGCCGTATGAAATTCACGCGCGCGTACGCCTGTGACCGATAAGCTGTTAGCCGCGTTACGCCGTTCTGTCTCATTACTACCGTACCGTGCCACAGTGGGTAGGCAGAGCAACCGTGCGGCTCGCAACCCCGAATTTCATATGGCTATTGTGTTATTGTGATTAAATTGAATGAGTATAAAGAATAAAGTTTGTTTGGAAAAGTTGTTTGTTATCATGAACACAATCACGGTTTCAATTATCGGTCACTAATTTTCAGTCACCCTATAGGCTTAATGTTAAATATATGAAGTATGATGATAACTATCTAAAATACATTTTGATAATAAAATAACTTACATACCCTTCACAAAATAGAAAAAAAAAAAAAACTATGCCAAAACATGAGCAATGTATATAAATAAATATAATTTGAAATATAAAAACTTCATAACATTAACAAGTTGCGACTATCATTCAACGTTTTACGGCGAGTTTTAACGAAAAAAAAAACAAAACAAATTACACTATTTTCCTTAGTAGGCTATTGGGAGCCGTGCCCCGGTACTTCCGGCTCATATTAAAACAGTTATCGTACAATCTTAACTGCCCTATACTCGAAACTATAGACGACTAAATGATATACTTACCTACAATCTCCATACAAAAATTCACCCTAACAACTCCAAAATAAGGTTCAATTTTCAATACAAACACCACGATACAGAAAGACCCTATTATTTCTCATTATTAATTTGATAAGAAAAATTTCCCGTATGTGAATGGAATTTTCAACTTTATATTTTGCAGAATTAGGAGTAATTTTGTTTGAGTAGTTTAACCGAAGTGTTTCGTAATCGGCTGATACAGTGCTGTATTTAAATGATCGTTGTAAATACAGATAGGGTTTTCATAGGCATCCCTTTGTCGTTTCGAACAATGAAAAACACTGGCCTCTTTTGGTTAAGCCAGCTGTTAAAAACGTGGCCTAATGACAGGTTGGAACGACCCCAATATGGGGACACTTCATTATCCGATGGTTTTTTGTTTTGTGACAAAGACAGGAGATATACAATACGGATTTTTGCCGAATGTTATTATGTATGTGTGTATCATATAAAATGGTGTATCGTTTTCTGAACCCACGTTAGCCACGTACATGTGGGATAAACGATATGATTGATGTATAAATAATGTAGGATACATAAGTGGGGCGTAGAATCAATAATGTTCTAAAACGAGTAATGTCGACTTTATCTACAGCGTTTTGTATTGTTATATTTTATGCCAGACGAGCTGTGGGCCTAAATTATCAGGATATATATGTAGCCATCACATCGCTAGGAGGCGACGCGTAAGAGCTCGTAGGAGACGGCGGGACTAGCTGGACACAACCAACGACCAGTGTTCTTCGTTAATCCTAGATCCTAGATTTGGAAGTCGTGGAGAGAGGCATAATGGTTCTGTAGAGAAAGTTGTTCAATTTGATTGTTTGTAGCACACCCTTAAATATAAACACGCATATTTGAGACACTACGTGTAATGAAGCTACCACATATATTTCATACAAAAAAAAAATGATTTTGTTTCTACCTAGAAACAAAATAATTTTTTTTGTATGAAATTACTATTATTATATCGGTTGTCGTCTAGAACATTCCAGTCTTCGTTAAAAATTAAATACCAAATAACATTATGTATATAAACAGGAAACGTTTGTTATAATACAACATGGGTAATTTCCATGAAAATCTTTCCTTAAGGAAAGGTCTGAAGATCTGAACACAATTACTCATAAGTCCAATTAATTTTGAGAGTTGATCAAGGCACTTAAAATATTTTTACATTCAGATAAAAAAAAAAGAAGAATCAACTTTACCTAATTTAAAGCATGACATGAGGGCAATCGTTTTCGAAGTGTTTACGTCAATTTTTCGGTAGCTTAAGTCAATTTTTGGTAGTTTAAGTCAATTTTTGGTAGCTTAAGTCAATTTTTGGTAGCTTAAGTCTATTTTTGGTAGCTTAAGTCAATTTTTTGCTAGCTTTAGCTGTCCAATCCAAGACATTATTGACTTTTCAACTATCCATTATTAATATGTTATAATGTCACTTTATCCAGGTCCTCTTCTATAAAAACAAACAAAAGATAATATAACTACATAAAGTAACATTTCATCACCCCACACGAATTTTATACGAACCCTTTTACTTTTACGGCGTGATAAGCCACCATAAGCCTGTATTTGTATTCACTCCAAAATCTTGCAAACAAAAATAAAACATTAATGGCCCAGCGTAAAAAAAGAACGCGCTAATTCTCTGCCTATATTAGGACAAAAAATCCGTCAGACATACGTCACAGTGTAGGTAGGAACGTAAAATCACGTACGAAAAAGGTATTCCACTCTGAAAAAGGCAAACATTAAAGTTTTGGTTGAGTGTCTCTCTGTCATTTAACTGTTCTGTGGTTTAGTATACAATGTCGCCGTACCTTTGTTGGGGACAGTTCGTAATTTGAAATTTGCGTGTGGACTCGTAAAGGGAATGTTTTTTTTTTTAGTTTTTTGATGCGAGCACTTAGAACTCTTTGCTTTTAGACATAATGGACTTTTTGCTGTAGTGTAAAAGAGTTATTTTAATTTAAATATGTACGCGTTGAAGTCTATTTGTTTGTTGTGGACTTTAAAAAGAACTTGTTAAAGCTTTATTTAATTATGTTAACTTATTTTAGATTTTCAGTTAAAAAAGGGTACTTTAGTCAAAGCTAAATTGGGGCACACTAAGATGAAAAAGTATTATTCGTAAATTTTCTGAACAAAGCCTTTTTTGACCTTACTCCTACTTTCTATTATTTTTTAATAAATAGGCGGACTGAGTGCTACAAGTCATTATCTTATAGTCAACTCTGGATCAAATAGGATATGTAACGCATTTTATCTTCTCAACAGAAAAGCCCTTGACGTTCAAAAACCAAAAATTATACGAAACAAGTAAATAATCAATACGTCCCGTATGTTGGGCCATTAAAATTCAGTTACCGTTTCACAGCCGGATATTGTGGCAGAACTTGTTTGTCGCGGACAATCACTTGAGTTCGTCACGTCACCCGCGTGTAGCGAGCGACGAAATTGGTTTTAATGGCCCCACTCAACGCTGTCTTGGGGAAATTAACGGGTATTTAAATGGGAATGATTTTCTTTTGTTTTAACTGTTAAAAGTTTTTGGTTAATTGACGACGATTAACGTATTTCTGTTATTAAATAAACACCTTTTGTTTGACTATTAATACACGGAAACGGGTTTCCCCAAACTACAAAGGTTTTTTTTTGTGTGATTAAACAGGCCCAAATCCAGATTCCGTGGCTATTACTGAGAAATTCCTGAAAGCAATAACCAATAATACTTTGCCCAACCTGGGAGTCGAACCCAAGATCTCATCCTCAAACTCAGTAGACCAATGAGGAAGTAATAGGCCTATTTACTCGTAAATGTTCTCTATCGAACCCAGGAGCAATATGTTGACTTTTAGTATTACAGTATGATCTTAGTATGAAAAGAAAAGTATTTATATTCTCACTTTAATTTCCACGTATTAGATACGTACACCAAGTTCAGGCAAGATTCTATGTTAATAAATCTTAAAAATTCCAAATAAATAACTAAATAGAAGAATAACAACACAAACAGGTCCCCACAAGTCAAGGCAAGCTAAAACACGAATGCACTTAATTGGATTTCTCTTGCAGAAAATAAACGAGATTGCATTTCTTCCTGTAGGTACCAACAGTACAAGAGCCAGGCATATTGTTTTCCCATTATAAGAAATTCTTGTAAAGGTTTATTTTCATAGAGACTTGATTGGAAAAAAATCAAGTTACAAGCATTTTCAATCTTATCTGCTATGTTATGCTCTTTATACTAGGTTCCTGAAACGTTTTAAAATCGTCAACTTTCTTGTATGAGTGTATTACAAAGAGCATAGATATGTATAAGGAATCACTATCAATAACCTAGAAACGGGATATTTACCATGTCTACTATTTGTTTTGAATTCCCGATATTTCTGCGGTTTTATTAGCGACCGTACCTACCTAAGTTTCAAAACTTATACAAGGAGTTGTTTTGCATCCTCGTCAAAATTCAGGAGGTTGTCAAAAAAGACATAAATAATCAATTAAAATTACGGTACTTAGTTAATTAGTAATAAACGCTGCTTTTTTTGGTTGTTTTAGTTTGTCAGTATTTCAAACCCCCTTAACGTGGTTTAGGGAATAAGAAATTATCGAATAAACGTTTGAGACAGTTTGTATGTGTGGAAGCGCGGTTATAGGGCGAGCTTTGGACGGCCCGCGTTTAAAACACGGGTTGTCACGGGTGTTATAGGGCGAGAATCAGACAGAAACACGGTTGGTTAACACTTACCGATTTTCGTAAATAAGAAAAAAAAATACCTACCCATTTTGTTATTGATTCGGGACGAGAATCATTAGGATAGTCACCTCCTAGAATTTGACGAGGATGCAAAAGAACTCCTTGTATAATTAAACAGTTTGTTTAACTCAGTCAGTGCCAATTTAATATTCATCACCCAAAGTCTTGAACATCCTCACCACATCAATACTTAACCCTGCAAATGCCACTCTAATCTCGAGGATTAAAAAACCGAAACTACACAGATAGATTCAAAGGCACACTCGAGATCACAAGCTCTTATGCGAACATACAAACAGGATTAAGGAAGGGTTAGTTCCGCACAAGTAACCCTCTACCGCCGACAACTTGTACAGACAGGCTCATATCAACTGCGATGGTATCAAAGGACGATGATCGTGGTCTTTGTGAAGTGTTTCTAACATCTTAACCTGTTATAGTTGGTGTCAGACGCACGGATCTAGTTTTGACAAGTGAGGCGTACTTTATGCAAGATATGTTTGTGGATTACGTACTTTGAAATTGCGATTTGTGTGTATGTGTGTTGTTAAGTAGTCAAGAAATGAGTAAGTACTGAAAATGTCATCTGCAGACAAATTGCCAATTCGTCTCTGAATGTTTTTGAGCAATGAATACGAAGTGGTATCGACCCTAACTAACGAGATGCAATTCGACAGTTCTAATTCAGGTGGTCACTCTATTTAGTGTACCTGATTTCTTCACCATTCATCTCAAAACGGTGACCGTAATGTGACATAATTTAGGTTGCATGCCCTCTCATGCAGAGGAGGATTGTGTCCCAGGATGCATTGAACAAGTTGTGAGTTGTTTATGCTATACTATTACTATATATATAATTAACACAGACTAAAATGCATTAAAAAAATGTAATTAGTTTTCATCCCTAGTTACTGTTCTAGAACAAATTCTCTCTATCATTTGTTTGTTTCAAAGGAAAATTCATTTTTGTTTTGAACAAAAGAGATTGAGTTGCAAGTATTTGCTTTGACTACAAGTTATTAAAAGTTTTTCATGGGATCTGAGCAATTGTTTGCAGCATGTCAAAGTCTAATTGAAGTTTATTTTCCCAGAATCTCAAAAAGCAATGGACGTTCCTGGAAACGTAGAGGACATACAGCAAACAAGTTATCCTTGCGAAAAATAATTATTTTCTGTCTTTCTTTATCTTTTTATTAACCCCCGACCAAAAAAGAGGGGTGTTATAAGTTTGACGTGTGTATCTGTGTATCTGTGTGTCTGTCTGTGGTATCGTAGCTCCTAAACGGATGAACCGATTTTGATGAAATTAGTTTCGTTTGAAAGGTGTTTTAATCGAGAGTGTTCTTAGCTATGTCCCCCCCCCCCCAGAAAGTTTTTTTTTTAATTTTTTGCTGTTTTCGTTAATTGGCGAGATGACACGCAACACCGAGAAAAGTGGAAGCAATGGGGGAGGCCTATGCCCAGTATTCGGACAGTCAAGGCTAAGATAA
The DNA here is from genome assembly GCA_963082945.1 of Cerastis leucographa. NCBI lineage: Eukaryota > Metazoa > Arthropoda > Insecta > Lepidoptera > Noctuidae > Cerastis > Cerastis leucographa. Next base: position 2,186,847 of record OY720381.1, on the reverse strand, counting down.
AACAATATAAGTTTAAAAAGCATGAAATAAAAATTAAATTAAAAATTTAAAAAACCCCCGACCCAAAAAACCTCTAAAAAAACAAAAATAAAATAATCCAAGCGTCTTAGCGTCGGGGGACCGCTAAGTAGACCGCTTAGTACAAGCACATAACAAAGCGGACCCCCGACGCTAAGACGCTTGGATTATTTTATTTTTGTTTTTTTAGAGGTTTTTTTGTGTCGAGGGTTTTTTAAATTTTTAATTTATTTTTTTAAGACTATAGAAGTAAAACAGTTACTGTAAAAACTGTACAAAGGCGGACATAATGCTTCTTTTATCGCTCTGCTAGCTCTTTTTTGGTTCTACTAGGTGTTGTTTTGCATCCTCGTCAAAATTCAGGAGGGTGCCACAAAAGACATAATTAATTAATGAAAATTACGGTACTTAATTATTAATTCATTGCTGATTTTTTGGTTGTTTATGTTTGTCAGTATTTCATTGACCCCCTTAACGTGGTTTAGGGAATAAAAAAATATCGAATAAACGTTTGAGACAGTTTGTATGTGTGGAAGCGCGGTTATAGGGCGAGCTTTGGACGGCCCGCGTTTAAAACACGGGTTGTCCATACTTACCGATTTCCGTAAATAAGAAAAACAAAATATTAACTACCCATTTTATTATTGATTTGGGACGAGAATCAATACCTCCTTGAATTTGACGAGGATGTAAAACAACACCTTGTATAACAATTCCTCAATTCTCTCTGTATGTTCTCAAACCATAATCGTATATTGTGTACTAAGGGCGGTAAGTAAGGAAATACGATCGAGGCTCTAGTAGAACACTCCGTCATGGCTGTATACCTAGGTAAGTATTTGCCCTTAACGTTTCTGAACAAAACATTTGTATAATCTGTGGTGTGGGCAAACAGCCAGCCATCCGCTTAAAAATCAGTTCACGTATTTCGTAATAATATTTGTGCTGACTTGTGTATATTCATAATTATTAACTCGCAAATGTGATGAAAAATGTGTATGTTTCACGGGCGGTACGGGAATTACGCACCTCGACTCAGAAAGCCCTCAGTCTTCGACTTCTGGCTTCTACTAGAGCCTCGATCGTAATTCCTTACTTACCGCCCTTAATACACAATGTACTATTTAAGACAATTTTTCAATTGCGTGTAAACTCCTTGCTTGAACTTGCATGACCTGTGTGCTGTCATGCTGTGCTGTAAATTAAAAAAAATTACTTACCGCCCTAGGGTTTTATATGGGGCATTACAGCCAAGTTAACCTGTATGTTATGACACTGTTTACGTGCAAGTGTGATGAAAAGGTATATTAATTTTGTAGTCTGTGCTAAATTTTGTATAAAAAAACACAAGTTTTTATGTCCCTATGATGTCGGACGGTTTTTATATTTTTCTTATTTCGAATATTACTCCTAAGACTGTTGATTGGGGTTAATTGGGGTGCTTTTGGTAAAAGAATAGTATGGTATGGTATAATTAAAAGTAATCATCACCTTCTTGCCCTTGTCTCATGTTACTTTGCAACAACATACAAAAGGTCTGCCAAACTGCAAAACAGTTTGTCGGCAGTTGTTCTCGTTTCACAATATTAAAATACTAACAAAATTTGAATTGTATTTTGTAAACAAAGTGCAAAAAAAAAGAACGTAAGAAAAAGAAAGTAAGGCTACAGAAAAAAGGACATTTTCACATTTTACACCCATGGACAATGACATGGACATTCCCATTGTCCATAGATTAAAGTTAACTATGGGCACAATGAGAGGTAGTGTTTTTTAAGAACATTTTTGAGTTGATCTTTAGATTTGACATGCGATATCAATTTTGGGGGTAGCTCATTCACCAACGTCGGTACAACATACCTTCTTGTGCGCTTACCAAAGTAGTTTCTGACTTTAGAAACAGCAAGTATCTTCTTTTTAGATAAGCGAGTTGCGTACATATACCTACGTTCCTCCTTGTGATTTTCATTATTAAATTGTTCAGTCAAGATATTAACCTTGGTTTTAAAGTGGACAGGAAGTTTTACTTGTTGGTTTTTACTCACATTCTCTTCTGTCATCCGTAGCTTAATTTTTCTCCTTTTTAAGGGTTCCGTACCCAAAGGGTCCAAACGGGACCCCATCACTGAGTCTTTGCTGTCCGTCTGTAACCAGGCTGTATCTCATGAACCGTGACAATTGGCCAGTTGAAATTTCTACAGATTTTGTATTTCTGTTCATGTTGATGATAACAACAAATACTATAAACAGAATATAATAAATTTAAGGGGACTCCCATGTTTTTATAAATAATGGTACGGAACCCTTCGTGAGCGAGTCGCACTTGGCCGGTTTCTTGCAAATAATTGTTAACATAATCCATCCATCGTTTCCTTGGTCATCCTCTCCCTCTACATCCATCAAAATTTATATTCACCACTTTTTTAGTCACATGCGATTGCGCTAGTCATCACATGTCCATACCATGACTTACATGACATAACTTTTCTATAACCGGCGCAACTTCCTTTAGCATACCCATTCCTTACTTTATCCATTCTTGTCACACCACACATCCACCTCAATATTTTCATCTTCGCTACGTTCATTCTTTTACGGGTATATTTAATTAATTTATTAATGAGAGCAGCGGTGGCCCAGTTGGAGCAGCCCCGACATACGAGCAGTAAGCCGTAGGTTTGAACCCAGACAGGCGTATTACTTTGTGTAATTTATTTCATCACCATTGCTCTCCAAACGGTGAAGGAAAACATTGTGAGGAAACCGGCATGTCCTAGAACTAAAAATTCGAAGACATGTGACATCTACCGACTCGCACTGGGCCCGCGTGGTGGATTACATCCAACTCCCTGTCATTGAGAGGAGGCCTGTGTCCCAGCAGTGGGAACATTATAGGCTGATGATGATGATGAATGTACTAAAATACCACTCTAATATTGTTATATCATTCGCCAAACTATTTGATATTCATTTTACCTAAAACACACACTAGAGATAAACCACAATAACGCTTCCACAATCGTACAAAATGACAACGGCAATATTAATGTTGCGGTTATATTACTTATTGACAGGCCGATCTCGAAATACTCATGATTTTCAGAAATTCTAAATATACTGGAATCGAATAGTAGATTTATAACGTGAATTGAATTATACCAGTATTTGTATTTTGGAGAAGATAGTTATCATTATAATTATACTGGCAAGTGAATAGAATTAATAACTTTGAACAATTTTTCAATAGATATTTGAGTGTTTTTTTTTAAATATTTATTTTCATTTTAATAAAGAAGCCCACTGGGTACACAAAAATAAAATATATTTGAGGAGAAAACAGAAACGGGAAGCTGAAGTTCAACCACACCCAAAAAAAAAGTATGATATGGTTACTTACTCTTTATAACTTTCTTCATCATCTGTCCATCACCATAAAACACGCTCTACACGTAAGAAAAGACATACCGCATAACACACGTTTAAATATTTACACCAAAACCCACCCTAAGACCTACCACAACTTACAGGAAAAAGCGAACTTCTAACACCACGTGTTGTTGGCAGCTAAACGTTGGCAAAATACGAGATTGTTGAATAAGAAAACGCGTTGAGGACTGGCCATTACGTCCAAAGGTCACGCACAGGGGCTGAGCTACCACAAAATTGGGCCACAGCCCCACAGGTCGGCTGCCCGCACATTCCATATCTAACCATAAGGTGGGGAACGAATTACTGACTACGAGCGACACTTCAATAAGTTTATCAAGAAAGTTGGGGATCGTAAAATTAAAAGCTCCTTCGGTTGGACGCTTTGGTGACGACCTGACCTCGGCAGTAAGCACAGGTTATGAAAATGTGACGCCTGAAGATACGTGGGGCGGGGATGTCGTACGATAAATACTTTTGGGACCTGTAATTGGTGATGCGTGCTTTAAAGTAGATTTTCTTTATTACTAGTGACTGACCCCTGTTTTATTTCGGGTTTTCCGATTCGACAAACTGTATTACAGTACTCCGAAGTTCAAAATACCGATATACGGTATACATAAAGTTCGTAAGTACGTATTACGTTAGTCAGAAAGTACGCTATGACGAATTACTTTACTCAGAATGTTCTTCACTCCGATGAACGTTACTCCGAAAGTTTGCTACGACAAATTACGTTAATGCGAATGTTCATCATCGCAATGTACGGTACTCCGAAAACTTGCTAGGACGAATTACTTAATCGAGAATGTTCATAATCGAAATTCTGAGAGAGTATTTCGCTTTTATGTATATTTTTGTAAGGATAACTTGATGGAGTTAGTCCGTGGAAAGGTGACCCATTACATTCCGAGTGTCCTAATCGGAAAGCACATTAAGCTTTTGGTCCCGGCTGTCGTTTGTAGATGTTTGACAGTCGTTATAGGTAGTCAGTGGCCCAAAAGTCTAACAACTGGTCTTACTAAGGGTTTTCGTATTACTCATTACTAACTGGATTTTGGAGGTCACCTTGGATTTTAGAGATACCTTTCTCCTAGATCTGTTGCGTCATAAGGCTTTGAAGAGGTAATTGGCAGAAATACAGTCACACAATCATAATGTTAGCAAAGATGTTTATCTCTTTTGATGTGCGTACATCCAAGCCAATGTACAATATCAAAAAGCGTTCGAATTTCACTTATTTAATACAATAATTTAGCAACATTTTAATACTTGGTTAGAGTTAATTTATTCGGCTAACCGTAGCCATCCATACCAATTAATTAATCAATAGCTACTATAATAATTACCGTGTCCAGTGATTTTACAATGTACGCATTGCATATTGTTGGAAATTAAGAGTCATAATCATGTAAATGTATGTGGAAATTAATGTACTAATTAGTATTAATTTAGGGTTGATTTTCAATTGATTCCCAGAAATAAACAATTTAATGAACATCATCATCTGCCTAGTCTTTTCCCAAACTATTTTGGGGTTGGCTTCCTGTGTAACCGGATGTAGCTGAATACCAGTATTTTACATGAAGCGACTGCTTATCTGACCTCCACAACCCAGTAACTGGGTAATACGATACTCCTTGGTAAAGTCAAAGCATTTATTTCAATTAGACCATTACAGGCACTTTTGAAAGTCAAAAAAAAAACAAAATAAAACGCGAAGCTACAGTCCCAGTCACAAGGCATAATTACTTATGAAAGTACTGTAGTTGCCCATTCCGTAGCGTAGATCTCTATGGAGAAGAACGGGAAAGATGAAACTCCATGGACACTCTTTTAAATCAAAATGTGTATAAATATGGTAAGTATGGATATCAGACTTTTGGCTTCCGACTACTCGTAACGACTGTCAATGATCTACAAATGACCAACTTAATGTGCTTTCCGAGGCCCGGAGGAAATTCGGTATGTAATTATGGTCACCCATCCACGGATCAACCACGGCAAGCACGGCTTAACCTAAAAGATCGACCCATGTGGCTGTTATTATTTAGCCATGAGCTCCTCAATTTTATGAAACAATTCAATCAATTTTAAGCAGATTAATTTAACGAATTCCTAGTGTGTGATATTCTGGGGCCTATTTAATATCATTATTAGGTTTTCATACGAGTTACTATATTATTATCTTTTACTTTAAATCATTGGTATGAAACTTACTGGCCTGGAACCGTCATGATTGCTTCCAATAGTGACAAAATAATTTATTTCAGATGGATTATCTTGTCTCCAGTTGCTAGCTTATGCTGTCAATAATGGCGAGCTCACAATTTCAATTTATACTGTTGTAAAATATCTTTTCAGGGTATTACTAACAAGAAAATTTGTCTTTTTAATATATAATTTAAATAACATAGATAGTAAATGTTTATATTTGATATAAATTAAATTTGATACTATTATTCCGTTTTTAGATCGCCTTTGTATCACTAGTTCACTATATCTATAGGGAGTTTAAATAAATAGAACAGCTTAGATGATGACACACTGATAAGGAAACCGTGATAATGATGTTAAAAAGTAAAAAAAAACTAGATAGTAAGCTACCGAAAAGTTTATGTTATCTTTAATCCTGTAAGTCATTGTAGCAATACGCGAAACATTTTGAAATCAATTATTGCAATACTTAGAAATTAATTCTTGTTGATCTAAAACCGTTGTGTATCAATTGTTGTGGGTTTTATATCACCTTCCTACCATCAATTTAGAATACAAATTGAGGTGAGTCACTAAATGACATTGAATTCGTTTTTAGCTCCATCTACTCCAGCCTCTTCTAGAGATTTATGGCATCGCAATTATTATGAGGAATTATTATTCATTAGTATAATATTTACCCAAGCCGTGCTTGGCGAGGTAAGCCGTTGGTCCCGGCTGTCATTTGTAGGTCTTTGACAGTTGTTACAGGACATCAGTGGCCCGAAAGTCTAACATCCAGTCTTACCGAAGGGGTATTGTGGAGGTCACACTAGCAGTCGCTCCATGTTAAATACTGGTATTCAGCTGCATCCGGTTAGACTGGAAGCTGATCCCAACATTAATGTATCAAGGCTAAGTACATGATGATTATGATCATCATCATCATTAGCCTATTATGTTCCCACTGCTGGGACAAAGGCCTCCTCTCTATTAGAGGGAGTGGGCTGTAATCCACCACGCGGGCCCAGTGCGGGTTGGTAGATGTCACATGTTTTCGATTTTTTTTTTTAGTTCTAGGACATGCCGGTTTCCTCACGATGTTTTTCTTCACCATTTTTGAGGGCAGCGGTGATGAAATAAATTACACAAAGTAATGCGCCTGCCTGGGTTTGAACCCACGGCTTACTGCTCGTAAGTAGGGGCTGCCACCACTGGGCCACCGCTGCTCTCATTATGATACTTCATCAAAATTAAATCAAAGAGTTCTAAAACGTCTGATGTCGCACCGAAAATAAAATTTTAAAATAACCCGACGTTGACACTCTTATGTTAATAAAGTGATGTCGCCATCGAAACCCGGTCGAAAGTCGTGTGAGTGACATATAGTAATGACATCTTGCGTCAAGATCTCACTCCAAGGCAAGCCGGGTTCGAGTACCCTCCAGTTTACACGTCGCCTCCCTCCTCGACTCGGAGAAATTTAATCTGAGTAGGGACAAGAGGAAAATAATCGTATTATATCGTATTTTTGTGACTTACAAGGTCCTCGACAAGGTTTTTGCGAGACCTACCTTTAGTTAAGATGTCACGATGGGAGTGGAACGATAAAAACACTGGTCGCTGTATTTTTAAAATGGATTCTTACAATCTTCTTCTTACATTTTTTTTGGGGAGAAATTGCCGTATTAAGTACAGTTTTCGGGCAATATTGGATGAGAGAGGATGGAACCAATTATGTGCGATTTTTTTTTCTATTATTTCCTTCATTTATTATTGAGATGACTTCTTGTGGCTTGTATCGGAGTAGGGTATTAGTTTTTATCATAGGTCATTTATTTTTTAGTTAAACTCTGCCAGTGGGATTTATTTACAGGAACTAATAAGTGTCAGTGGTGTTTATGAGATCATCATCATTTATGTGAACTGTTTATTTTATATTATTTGCTTCAAACTGAACTGAGCAATATGAAACGGTGAAAAAGATTAGGGTGTTTTATTACCCGGTTCCTTTCACTTGGACGATCAAACAACCTGAAGAACGCAACGAATTAGTTAGGGATGACTGACAACTAGGTATTGCGGTGAAACACTAGAAGTAATATAAGAATACTTTTTTAGCAGACATACTTTAAGGATTTGTTTTTTCTTATGGCAAAGTTTCCGATGGCGACGCCCTGCTTTCAACGCCAACTCAAAGAAGGAATGCATTTCTGACCAAAGCTTCACGATCATGGGTCATACAACATGCGACATCCATGCGATTGCCATCACCTCATTTCAAGCTCGTGGCTTATTAATAACAGCCGCTTGGGTCAATCTTTAGGTTAAAACTCCTTGCCTAGGTTGGTCCGTGGATGAGTAACCACCAATTATATACCGAGTTTCCTCCGTGTCTCGGAAAGCACGTTAGTTAGGCCGTTGGTTGCGACGTCAATTGTAGATCTTTGGCAGTGGTTCCAAGTAGTCAGTGGCCCGAAAGTCTCACCAACCAGTCTTTCCAACGGGTATCGTATTACCCAGTACTAACTGGGTTGTGGAATTCAGATAGGCAGTCGCTCCGTGTAAAATACTGGTATTCAGCCGCATCCAGTTAAACTGGAAGCTAACACCAGCATAGTTGGTAGGTAGATGATCTTGTGAACACCTGAAGCACGATCTCAACATGTGATGTCTCAAAACGCAGGTCATTTGAGCGTGCAGTACGAAGCGAAGCAGTTGGAGTAATAGTTGAAAACTTGGAAGTCTCACGTGTCTGATATTAAACCGATAATTAGGCGTTCCAGCTATCTTAGAACCCAATGGCTTGGCACGCGACGATGGCAAAAGGCCGGACGGCATGTCTTTGTTTCCTTGGAAAATGGGTAGGCCTTTAGTGTGGAACGCAACTTGCGTCGATACTCTTGCGCCATCACATCTTCCAAGCTCATCGTGCTGTACAGGCGCTGCCACTGCGGCTGCGGAGAACCTCAAGCGGCGTAAATATAGTAACCTTTGTGGTAACTATATTTTTGAGCCGTTTGGGGTTGAAACTCTGGGGCCGTGGGTCCGAGTGCTCACAGCCTTTTCAAGGAAATATCTAAACGCCTAGTTGACACTTCCCGTGACCCAAGGGCTGGGTTTTACTTTGGCCAGAGGCTAAGTATTGCCATACAACGTGGCAACGCCGCCAGTCTCTTGGGCACGTTACCAGTTGACAGCGTTGAGGAGGAGTTTTTTGACGCCCTTTTATAATTTGTTGTTATTTTAGTTATCTAGTTTTAAAAATAATATTAATTTATAAATAAAGCGACTACCTATTCCATATAATTTGCTACCAATTACGTTCGAACCGGAACTAATGTTTTGCGGTGGAAATAGATACGGATGCAATAAATACTTCCCCGTTTCTATCACAATTGATATTATAACTATTTCGTTAATAGAAAAACTATTTATTTGTAACTAGCGACCTGTCCTAACTTTTCACGGTTTTATACCTTCAAAACTCATGATTTCTCTATCACACGTTGGCGTATTTATTTAAAAGTATGTGTAGATACACAAAATAGCATAACGCCTGTAATCATCGAAAAGATAGGCAGAGTCATGTACTTTGTCTTTACATTTTACTAGTTTTATTTTTAACATAATTGCTGTTTGACGCTTCTGTATTTCTAGTGTGTTTCCTCAATACACCCACAATTATCTCAGAAAGTACCTATACCGTTATTTTAGTATAGTAGTTTGTTTTGTTTTTTAGTAGTTTGTAGTTTTAATGTTATTTATTTTATGAAAATGCTTCCTCTCTCCAACTTCACTTATTTGCTGTGCCCGACAGGGTCCATTATGATCTAATTATAGTTTACCATCTAAGAATAACATGTGGAATGCAATAAAGTATTGAGTATTGAGTAATTCGCCAGTTATGTTAAAGTCTCATGTAAACAGGGAGCCAGCCTATTGCCATCAACCGAAAACAAAACCAGTCTCGATGGCTACTATTGAAAAATTCCTGATCGAAAAACCCAATTGGATGATCAGATCATTTATAGTGCACTTTTTACAGAAATTGTTCTTTTATATAAATTTAGAAAAAAAAAACGGAAAGAAATAGTTTATTGGGTAGTCTTTATATGGTGTTCTTAAAAAAATATATTTTATTATTAAAATGATCAGTATTAAATACTTAACATACAGGACTTGATCTTATCCCAAAACAAAGAAAATGGATTTAGTGACTTTTAGAACTAAAGCATCCAATTACACTCTCGATTTACATAATACTCGCGAAATAAATTGAAAATAATAGTCAAAACCGCATCAGAATCCATCACGTAGTTCCTAAAAGAACAGCGACACATAAATCATCAATTAGCAGAAATATTATGTAGATGATATTACAACCTTCATTGGACCTTGCTTCCGTTTATTTAATTAATTGTAAGACTAATAAAATAATCAAAATTCTTCGTATTTCTACCTGAGGAGCACCGAGCCGTATAATGAACAGCTACACTCATGCATACATAATGTCCTTGTATAATTTATTTTCTTCGTTGCTGTGTATACTCTCTGTGTATTTAACGACATCTTAGTCTTTAGAAGTAGGTAAGCTTGTGAGTAGATAAAGGTTATTTAGTACCAAAAGTATACACCATAAAATATGCCAAAGACAGATAGAAGAAAAAATTTCATAGAAATAATGTGATTCCATGTCCTAGTGGCGCCTTGAAATCAAAATCAAAATATTTTAATTTCACATAGGCCTACATGGGCACTTGTAAAACGTCGACATAAAGGTGCTCGGTTCGGGTTGGTCGTTTCCCATGGAGAAGAACCGGCAAGAAACTCCATGGTTACTCTTTTAAAATCATTTGGTTTTACATTTTTTCGTTTCGAAGGACTTGAACCAAATATACATAATTGTTAATTTTGACACATTATACTAGAATTGAACTAGCGAACAATGGCTAGTTGGATCTTTCAAGCAGATTACGGTTTGTTGGCGTCTCGACTAGTCTATCGGGTTTGTGACTAGAAAGCATGAGACTGCTTGACGAGTAATAGAAAAGCATGGAAGAAGAAGACATGCTGCGCCGACCCCAAATAAATTGTCATAAGGACAATAGAATGATAATTTACGTACGTTTTCTCTTGTACGAGTATCATTACTATATTTATTTAATAACAATCTACATTGCGTTCAAATATAATCTGCATGAAACAGTAATGGATACACAAAACAATAAATTAGAATACATGAAATTCAATGTATCGGATCCAATTATAAATATGAGAACAGCTCAAACCGTGGTGAAAATATTAGCTTGTCAATGGATCTCAATATCGACTCGAGTAGCGACTTTTACTACTTAACTAAAACGTAATAAGTATATTATTATAATGATAAATAAAAGCTCAAAAAAAAGTTGACCTTAAAATGATTATTTAGACAAAAAAAAATCCAAAATTTCCCTTCAAACTTATGAAAAACGGAACGTTAATAATCCGGGGGATTTCCGTAGGTATAATATTTTCGTTGAAGCGGTGTCAGACTAGATGATTAGACCGTACCTCCGAAATTCCCAAGACCGTTTGTACGTCTTAATATTATCATAAAATATGCTAAATCCATTTAAGCGCAGTTTTTCTTTTCAGCTTACTGGCCTGAAATATTGTTATGGTTCTTGTCGGCTATGGGAATTTTAATAATAGCGCTCTTTTAACCTTACATTGCTACGTGCGAAACCTAATAAAGTCTGGCGTTTTGCGATGGTTTTAAAACCTTTTAGAGGGTTAACAAGTTGTTTTTATAATATGTGAATCTGGAAGTTTATTGGGGGGTGTAAAGTTGTATTATAATTTTGGGGTAAACTGTTGTTTATTTTACAATGAAGATGAAGATGTGGATATTGTTAATTTTAGTTAGGTACATGAAATGAAATACTAACATATTAAATGTTCATAAATATTTTTAAATAATTATTTTATTCTTATTCTATGTTGGTGTACTATTAGGTACACCTCTGCTTAACCCTTCGGGGATTACATGCGTGATGTTATGTTATGTTACCTACCGCTCCCCATCTCAGACTAAGTTGAGTAGATCTTACTTGATGGTAAACGTTTTGTTGATAGTAAAGTAGGCGTGTAATTGGCGTACAACATTTTAACGCTTAATGCTTAGGTGTAGAGTTTTGCTTTCTAATAAATAATAATAAAATGTATTTCAGACCATGTAAGTCTATATTAAAAAAAATACAATTTCGGAAAGGTTCACAAACAGATATATAAAAAAACCGGACAAATGCGAGTCGGACTCACGCACGAAGGGTTCCGTACTTCGTATTATTTATAAAAACGAGACACTTTTTTGTATGGGAGCCCCCTTAAATATTTTTTTAATTCTGTTTTAGCGGTATTTGTTATAGCGGCAGCAGAAATACATAATCTGTAGAATTTTATTTGGCTAACTGTCACGGTTCATGAGATACAGCCTGGTGACGGACGGAAGGACGGACGGATGGACGCATAGACAGCGAAGTCTCAGTAATAGGGCCCCGTTTGGCCCTTTGGGTACGGAATCCTAAAAATCAAAAAGATACGTGATACTTACATTCTAAGACCTTATTTTAAATATTTGAAAGACACACGATGAGTGGTCATCCAGTGCCACATTATTGGACTGTCCATCCTGTCGGCCACGATAACCACCTCACTGTTACACAAAATATTTACGTAAAAATATTACACTGGAAATATCGATTTCGTTAAGATGAACCAGAAAGAAATACAATTCGCTTTCTAAAATAACAGTAGTGAAAAATGCATCCAGTATATTTGCAGCGGCAACTAAAATTGAGAATTTATATTCTCCGTGGTGATTGTTTTGAAACTCGACTGTGAGCAAAAAGAAAAAGTTATGTGCTAGGAGTGCACTTTGAATCTCAAAAACGGCTTCAGACGAAAGGCGGCGCTTTTTGAGGGGAGACCGTCTGTGTGTCTAGTCTGACGGGGCAAAACAGCACTTGCAATAGGGTATAGGTGTCTTATAGCTAACCATAGACCTATGTTACAGTGCATTTAAACTTCATTCAACTGCATAAAATCTATATCTATACTAATATTATAAAGCTGAAGAGTTTGATTGGTTTAACGCGGTAATTTCGGGAGCTACTGTTTGGAATAGAAAAAATATTTTAGAGTTGGATAGCCCATTCATCGAAGAAAGCTATAGGCTTTATAACATCTGCAACCAATAGGAACGGAACATCAATGAAAAATGTTGCAAAAACCGTGTCTACAAGAGACTACCCATTAATTTGCCATGAAAATCATGTCAAGTTATTAAATTATCCTTACGGTAACTGAGTAATAATATCGCCAGCATAATCGTAATATCCGTTTACTTGCAATATTTCTCTCTCAGACTCCAAATATTGAGCGCAAAGTTTAACCAGCCCGCCACGCTTGGCTCATCAATTTCTCTTACTTTTTTATTATAGCCTCTGCCAAGGTGCGGATGTTCCAAGCATTTCTGCGCCTACAGTTACTTATTCTTTTATTAATAAAAGTTTATGCGCCCGTTGTTCAACCCTCCTTCCTTCTGGGATCGTTTATTTGGGTGAGTATATGATAGGATCTAATGCCACGTAAATGTGTCTTTACGTAATTTCGTGGGACGTAAGTACTTTGTGAAGGTGGGTTTTACCGGGACTGTACTGCCATCGAAGCTACTCTAGTAGCAATCGTTTGAAGCGATTTGTGATCCTATACCTATGACATTATTTATTTGCTTCTTTATATTTTACATCACATTATTATTACTTATAATTTACTATTCCAAATTTAATTATGTGTAATGAAATTGACCATCTTTAACCTGAATGACGTTGTAATTTAATAACCACTGAACATGAATAATTTAAAAATCATAGTTTTCCTAATATTTTTGCACACCTCGCATGGTTATAATACAGTGTACCTTATGAATTTTTTGTAACATCCTCTAAACCTGTGTTATGCAAATAAATTATTTGTATTTGTATAGTGACTTCTAACAGTTTGGCATAAGATTGAACTATTCCAACATCGATGCTGATGATAATCAAAGCTAAAATAATGTCTCTTTATCTTGGCGCTTATCTTCTTCTTCTTCTTCCTTGCTCTCACCCGCTTTAGGTGAGGTAACTACTAGTAAAGGGCTCTAATTTGCTGGTCCCAGGACAATCTGTTTTGGGTTTTTGGGTCAAGCAGATCTTCCTCCACTAGGAGCTTTATCATGCCAGTCCACCACGTGGCCGGAGGTCGTCCTCTTCCTCTCTTATATTCAGGTTTATAGCGGAGCTTTTATCATACTATTTTGCTTCGTGGAACGTGTACAGGAACACTGGCACATGAGATAGCATGGGTTTGCCTAAGTTAAATAATTATATGAGATGGCCATATTATATCACCGAAATTGTAGATACGACTAGAGGCTTCGATGATTGCTATAATCAAGGGTTTGTTTGTTTCATCATTATCATTAGCAACTTTGTTCCACCCACTATGAACTAATGCGCCTCTTCTCTTTTCCGTCATGCTCAATCAGCTTTCTCGCGATCTTTTGAATGTCATCCGCTCATCTGGCTGTTATTATCTCCTCGTTTACAATCTAATAAAGTAACCTAGTTTCCAACAAAGTAACCAAGCTTGTTCACAAGCCCTTTTTATCGAAGTAGACAAAGCAAGCTTCCTTCATTTTGCATATTACCCCATAAACCACGCTTCGAACTTCGTTTTATTAACTACATCATGACATCGGCACAATTTTACAATGACGGGGTAATAAAGGGTTAATTAATTCTTAGTAGCTCTTTATCAGCTAGTCATCGCGTGATTTGGTCTGGTCAGGTCAAGGTTTTAGAGACCTATTTAAATGGAAAGAAAGTACGGTGTGTTAGCTATTGTTGAACATAAGATTGGCAGCACAAAAAACTGGATTATGAGAAGGTAATTTCATGATATGCTTGGATTTAGGTACCTGGAATTACACTGAATTCTCCAAATAATAGAACGGTGATAACTGTAACATTGTAACAGTATACCAGTTACAATGTGACTTGACTGTGTGACGGATGATATGGAAAAAAGGAGGTGTCTGATAAGATAATGGGTATTAGAGAAGTATGGCAAAGAGTACTTGGGTGAGTAAGTATTGGATATGTCGTTTTCTTGCCGGTTCTTCTCCATAGGAAACGACCAACCCGAACCGAGCATTTTGTCGACGTTTTACAAGTGCCCATGTAGGCCTATGTGAAATAAAAATATTTTGATTTGATTTGATTTGTCTGGCGCTGGCTGTCTGGCGCATCGTTGACGCCAAGCCGACGTGGACAAGCCGATTTTGTAAACAACAGGTTTTTACAGTACATTCTAGAGGCCTTCTTTTAAGTATAAGGATACCTGTACCTGAAGACCTCAAGAATGATGATGAATGATGTTCTCGTCACCGAAGTTTGATGACAACAAGCGAAACCATGTCGTAATTCTTTCTTATAATCTCATCTCATCCCTTTACTTTGTAACAATCTTGGGCAAAGTGAGTCGAAAGCCGGTCATATATTTTAGATCCTTATCATTACAACCAATATTTTCCAGATATTATTAAGAACCTGCCGAAACGTAAACGATATAATAAAGATGGTATTCGACGATACAGTTTATACATAGCCGTACTTTGTAGGCAATACCTACATATAATACCGTAAACTATCTTCATGCCGACTTGGGAAGGAAGCTAAATTCTTTGATGTTTATCTTCCCGCATAAGTTATGAAGGGAAAGGGTTACAGTGTTCATAGGAGATAGGCATGCCGATACCGTGAAGACATGCTTGGAACCCGTCGGAACAATCTTTACGGACACATTTTCAAGGTTTCAAAGGTTTGGCTTATCTTTAGTTTTGACCGCGGCTTCGGCTTTGATTTTTGCATTTTATCATCCGCAGGGATTTTTTGAAGTACAGGGATCAGAAGTTTTGGTAGGCTATGTCATTGACTACCATGGGTTTTTTTTTTATAGATACTTTTCGAATCCTACAGAGATGTGGAATAGTCGTTCTTTTTTGCGGTCATGGCGACCAATCTCAGCGGAGACTAACCATTGGCAAAGAAAGTATTATACTAAACGAGTGGATTCACAAACACAACTACACAGCTGCCTGTTCCCTCACTCACATCTCATCACTTTCTAGAAGCAGGTGAGGAATAAGAGTGGACTGAATTAAATCTCTGAATATTGCATAGTTAAGCAGAAAAAAGTGGAACATATTAGTTTATTGTTTAACTTCCGGTTTTTTTTTTTGCGTTTAACAATTAAACTCACTGACCCGGCCTGGAACAAGTACCTACAGGCCAAACCAATTTTTGATCCGTGTGTGCTCAACCATTGCGCCAACCGTGCTCATGACGAAGGGGCTTTTATTCAGTCTTATGTCAGGTAACAACAAGGCTGCGGGACTGGCCTTAAGAGGTACCGTGGCCCTGGAACACAAAGGGCTAAGAGGGAACATGGATGGGTTTTAGTCAGTACAAGTCTGACTTCGCGTTTTATTTTGTTTTTCGACTTTCAAAAGTGCCTGTAATGGTCTAATTGAAATAAATGCTTTGACTTTGACTTTGACTTTGACTTTGACACTCCCTTCCGCTCCACTCAGAGCGGGAGGAGTCATTTGATGATGTCTCATACGAAAAAAAGAAGGTAATTAACCTATAGTATAGTCTATATCTATTACTTATCTATCTACGTCATTATCAAAGTCGACATTTCTGGTTGAACTCTGCTAGTTGAGATTTATCCAGTGAATTTCGTTCGTCGTCCGTTGGGTCCGAAACATCGGCATCGTGCTGTGTCACCGCTGCTAATGACTTGCTCGAGTTTGCCATCCAGAAAACCCAATGATGTTAGGATTCGAATTCCAGCAGATACGTTGTATGGAGATCAGTCGACTATTCGAACTTTGAGAGTCGTATTCAAAAACCGTTCTAGCTTACAGATAAATAATAATAATATTAATATCTTTATTTCCCAAAAATACAGATAATTTTACATTCAGTTTACATTTTTTTTTTTAAATAATGCACTTACATTAAACATTTTGATGCTTCAGAAATCTGTACACAATAGATTAAACTCTGTCTCTTAAACTAGGTTATCCTGTATCTTAAGAGACAGTGTTTCGCAAAGAAATTCCAATTGATTCATAATGTGTGGACTGTGTCAATTAAACTTCAGAAGGGAAAAAAAAAAAAAAAGTTATTGGTTACTTGAGTTTTTAAATTAAAAGTTTTATATAATTCACATAATCCTAACTAATATATTAAATGCGAAAGTAAGTTTGTTTGTTACCGTTTCACGACTAAACGGCTGATCGGATCTTAATGAAATTTGGCAAGATGATAGATTTCAACCTGAGAAAGGATATCGGTTATATATCATCAAGCTTCGACCAATAGGAGCGGAGCAGCAATGAAAAATGTTGCGAAAACGGGGAAAATGTGACGCAGACGAAGTTGCGCGGGACAGCTAGCGATGTTATGAATCAATAGTAATGGGGGGCGAGCCTATTGCCATCAACTGGGCACAAATTCAGACTCTGTGGCTGCTACTGATGGAAAAACCCTATCTATAACACTCTTTATTAATAACAATTTGCCCGACACGGGAATCGAACTGAGGATCTTATGTTCAACAGTCGCGCTTGCACCCACTATACCAACGAGGCAATCAACCTCTTACACAAAGACGGATTAGATTTAAACCTTAAAGATGTGCAAAGTAACTTGATACGAAAATTGAATTCCATTATACAAATCTCCACACAATTGTCATCTGTATCAACACAAATATTTTTATTTTTTTATCAAATTTTTGTCTATCTGTTTGACCGCATATTATTCAAATAACGTATATTAATCCTGTATATTTAACTTATACATCAAAAAAACATCTCAATGTATTTACAACACGTAAAAATCGTGAAGCATGGGCGGCTAGTGTTAATATAAAAACCTTAAACACAAGCCAGACAATGCCTCTCACAATAATAATTCCTCATAAACGATATTGAGTAAACCAAATTATTTACCCCAAATTTTTCGTACTAACTGTTGTATTTACGTTATCACGAAATAAGGGCCAAGGTACCTACACGGGGGAACTCGGGACGTCATTCCCTGGCTTCATATTTATTATATCCGCCTCCCCTGTACGCTAATAAACCACTTTTTCAACGACCAATGCCAGGGGTTTTTATAGAGCCGTCTTTCTTTGTAAAATATATTTTTATTTATTTGTTTTAGTGTTGTGCTAAATTTTTTGTGGTTCTTATTTGTGTGGGCTATAGATTGTTTTTTATTTTGAGAGATAAGTTGAATTGAAATTCTTTTTAAGATGCCTTATCTCTATATAATACTTATCTTGCTTTTTTATTTCGTAAGATTTCCTTACGGTATAGTTTAGGCTTTTCTTTCATGAGATTAGATAAATGCTGGTTTGTTTTGGTCATAACTTTGACATTTGACAAAAAATCTTAGTTAAAGTTGAAATTACCATAAACTTGAAACTGTCTCACATTGGACTTAAGAGCGTTTATACTTAGGGGCATTTCATACAAACTTTTGTAAAAAAACACTAGCGAAATGTATTTTTTTTTAAAGGTAATTGGTTTATCTAGATAATTTATAATCGGTCTAATGTAGCTGCAACACTATTTTTCAAAAAATGTCTTTTAGTAAATTTTTAGACCTATGTCGACCTATGTCCTATGACCTATCCTTCTTATGCGTATTAAGTTTCATTGAAATCGGTTCAGTCATTGCGAAAAATTGGACTTGAAAGTTTGTATGAAATATCGTAAGGTGCAAACGCTCTTAAGCCCCAAGCAACCATTCTAAACTACTTAAAAGAGCGATGAAATTCTGGCAACTCATTTGTGATTTCTGTTTGTTACACATAGGTCACTTTTGAGTAGCGTCTTAAGTGGGTGATAGACGTGCGAACTTTAAGTACGCGGTTTTTAAGATCGCGAACTTACTCGGCTCGACGTCGGTGACACACGAGAAGCTGGCTCACACCGTATTACCATGTCATCGACGGAAGAAGCTTTGTGTTATTTAGGAATTGTATCTTATAACGTTTTAAAAATAAGTAAAAAAAGAAAAAAAAAAACGAAAAGTTTGGATAACAAAACTATATTTTTGTCTTTGTATTCGTTGCTATTAATTTTCCAAAGACAAGGATTATTACGGAATCCTTCTAATAAACTCTGTTAGTAGATCATGAGAATATGTACGGAAATCACTCATTTTAAAATTTCTACAACACAGATGATTAGCTAAACCAACAAAAAATACGTAGAAAAATGGCGGCTCGCGGCTCGCAGTGCTGCCACACGTACGAGCCAAGACGAGCTACGAGTAAGATTTCAAACCGGTTAACGGTTGGATCGCCGGCGAACTTGCGCGGCAATTTTTAAGTACGCGTGCTTTAGGTGACACACACGCGAAAAAGGTCGACGAGCCACAAGTCCGCGTACTTACTCGCACGTCTATCACCCACTTTAGACGAAAGCATTTTAAGGGCCTAAAAAACCCCAAATTGTGAAAATGAATTAGTTTTTGTGTACATTTTTCTGCAGAATTTAGCAGCTTGTGGCTAAATAATAAAATCCGCACGGATCGATCTTTAAGGTTAAGCCGTGCTTGCCGATCCGAGGTTGGTCCGTGGATGGGTGACTATAATTACATAAAAACACGTTAAGCCGTTGGTCCCGGCTGTCATTTGTAGATCTTTGACAGTCGTTACGAGTAGTCTGAAGCCAAACAGTCAACAAACAAGACACCCAGTCTTACTAAGGGGTATCGTATTATCCAGTTACTGGGTTGTGGAGGTCAGATAGGCAGTCGCTTCATGTAAAATACTAGTACTCAGCTGCTTCCAGTTAGACTGGAAGCCGACCCCAAGATAGTTTGGGAAAAATGCTAAATGATGATTTCTGCAGAATTTACATTGTGAATAAAAAAAAAGATTCCGAAATAAAACTAACTATGCTAATTACGTTTTATGACACGCAAGTGATATATAATCTTAGACTATTTTTAGTCTAGTTACGAGTGGTTTAAAACAAAAACCAATTTAATTAATTTAATGTATAAAGCTCTGAGGATTGCCATCATCTCTATCAGAGACTTTCTTGTCATCAGGCTTAAATCTAATCGATCACCGTTGGACCTAACTTCTAGATACAATTTTAGCTTTTAGTGTTAATTTTATAGAATGTTACCACGGCACGATCTCGTGGCTAAATAATAACAGCCGCACGGATCAATCTTCAGGCTTTATCAATCTTTAGGCGCTTACCTAGGTTGGTCTGTGGATGGGTGACCACCAGTTATATCACACGTTTCCTCAATGCCTAGGAAAGCTCATATAACCGTTGGACCTGGCTGTTAATTGATGACAGTCGATAGTCAGTAGCCCGAACGTCTGACAACCAACCAAAGCCGGAACGGTTGGCGCAGTGGCTGAGCAATCGCCTAATGTGCTGCGTGTGCGTGAAATATCGCGGTTACGATCCCCGCATTTATTTGGCCTACAGATAGTTGTTCCGGGTATGGCTGTTTGTGTATGTAAGTTTAAATGTTTGTAAACGCACCCACGATACAGGATAAATTCTTAGTGTGGCAGAAAAGTATGGGCATAAAAATGGGCATCGTATTACCCAGTACCAACTGGGTTTTGGAGATAGGCTGTCGCTCCATGTAATATACTGGTATTTAGCTGTATCCGGTTAGACTGGAAGCCGACCCCAACATCGTTGTTAAAAGGCTAGGCAGATGAGCTGCGGGTTTTCGTAAGAGATACCGCGGCCCTGGAACACAAAGGGCTAAGAAGGAACATGGGTGGCTTTTAGTCAGTCCAAGTCTGACACTCCCTCCCGCCCAGAGCGGGAGAAGTCATTTGATGAATCCATCCGCAAAAAAAAAAAACAAAAAAAAAAAGGCTAGGCAGATGATGTTGTTCCTCGCAGTGTTTTAAATAGCAATATTCCGCTCACATTCTAGTTGAGATTAAAATAACATTCAATTTTTTATTACTGAAAGTTAACATGTTAACGTTGATAAAATACAACATGCAGCAAGTATTCGTAATGCAGCAGCATTGAACAGTGAACTATTTTCGTTGTATGATTTTCGCGTGAATTAATCTCGATAAACTTGTTAAAGAAACAAAGTTTTCTGATTCGTTAATAAACTTAAATAAAAATATGTTGGTTTTTAAGAAACCCTATTTATCCGTAACTGATTCCTGTAATGATTATTACACTTACATGGTGGGACCAAATTATATTCTATAAGAAACAAGAGGATGAAACGAAACACTTCCTGATAATATGTACGTTAGTTTGATAAGTCAATCGTCAATTTATTGCATCCATAATGTATACTTAACAGGTGGTCAAATAAAAAATAATTCTGAACCCTGTCGGGCACAGCAAGTTTTAAATAAGTTGAGAGAGGAAGAGCGCATCTCTAATTTTCCTTGTAATAACATAAAAAACGGCCAAGTGCAAGTCGCACTCGCGCACCGAGGGTTCCGTACTTTTAAAACCGTAATTATTAAAATATTTTTATTAAATGATGTAACTAAAAATTTACGGTTTTCGCAATTTTTCTTTATCTGTACTATAAGACGTTGCTTCGTACCAAATTTCAAGATTCTGAGTTCACGGGAAGTACTCTGTAGGTTTTGATTCCCTTGCGAGTGTTCAAAATTTGCGGAAATTTGTAACATAAACGGCTGTATCTTTGATTGCATTGGCTTATAAGTTTTATTTTCCTTGGAGTTGTGAACATTCACAGCTCCAAGGGATAGTAGACTAGAGTATTTTATATAAATTCCAGCTTGATACCTCCACGCGTTCTTGAGAAAAAGGGTCTTGACAGACAGACGGACGGACAACAAAGTGATCCTATAAGGGTTCCGTTTTTTCCTTTCAAGGTACGGAACCCTAAAAATAAAGAAAACTTACAATTATTATAATTGCAAATTATTTTATATCCTATTTATTATTTTATATTTCCGTTAACTTATTATATTAATATTATATATTATTTATTTAAATAAATAGCTTGTATATTTACTCGCTTAAATGTTCGTTATTATAACTGTAATATAATAATTAAGTATTATTATCCGTAAAATATTCATGTAATGAGTAATAGGTTTTTTAATTAAGAATGTGAATGTGAATGTTTGATTAATTAACTAATACCGATATTCTAAGTTTCCATAATGACTAAAACTTAACAATCTTTAAACGAAAGTCAGTCTTAAAAGCGGATGACTGTCTACTTACTCGTAATGACGTATTTGTGTTTTTTTTTTATGCAATGTTTACAAGAAAGAGTAATAGAGAAGTAAGGAAAAAAAGACACGCTGCGCCGACAAATAAATTAGAATAAGGGCAGAAGAAAGATGATGATGTTTATAGGAGAAGTCGAAAAATAAAAATCAGTAAAGGCGGTTTGATGATCTCCGTAACTGTAACTAAGCCAAGAGTCTCTCAAATACGAACTCGTGAAGTACCTCATTAAAATAACAGAAAATTTTAATTAAATTTCCGAATCAAGCAAATTCATGACCATTTCATAAAATTTAATTTCACAATAAATAAATAATGCGTGTCGTAACGAGTCAAATCGCCTAATTTCGCTATATTATATATATTATAAAATTTTCAAACGGAAATTTTAATTAGCAATCGCGTATTCAATTTCGTTACGTTGAAATATCGTTAATTTTAACGATAGCGCGCCGGGGCTGATGCTGTTGAGATAAGTCTTTTACATTTAGCCATATAGCCAAAGAGCCAAAAAGACAAAAATAGCTAGCCATATAGCTAATTGGCGTCTTGCGTTTCTGTACATGTAATATTCACGAGTTTTCCTTATGAAGTCCGGAGGTTATACCTTCATATATGAGTATATATTTATCTTTCTTTCGGGACCAATGTACAAGGGTCTATCCGGAGTGACCCACAGATTAAGCTTGCCTATGTCTTAGTCATCACGTTTTAGCCCAACATACACCTTTTAATGAACACCTCAAAATCATGGGGATTTCGTAATTGTGTCACGTGTATTTGTGAGATTACAAAAAAAAAACAACCACGCTTTGCTTATTTGTTCGGGATTTGAATTAGTATTTCTTTTTCTAGCAGCCGTTGATAGCGTGATTTAGAGGTTTTAAAACAAGCATTTCATTTAATTGCGATTAGGATACGCATTTCCCATAGCAATATGATTTTTTGCCAAAAAAAGAAAGTTTTCTTTAGACGTGGCGATTTATAGTACGGTGAATCGTGTATTCCCGTCTGCTTATCCGTTTAGGTAATGTAGGGATGATGTTTATATGTATTTTCCTGGTAACAAGCACGATTTTAGCCACTACAAACCTCAAATTTACCATCCATTAGGCTTCGCCGCTTTTGTTATTTATTTTAATTATTTTTTACCATCTATCAACATGATTGTTCCGCCGACTTAACGGCTTAATTTGAAACAAAAGCAAAAAGTTTTTAATTAACGTTACTGTTTAGGTCTGCCAATGTATCCAGGGTATTTGCAGAACAGTTAACCTAGATTTTTTACTAAGTGAAGTAGGAAAGTAGTTTACGAGGTTTTGAGGCTTAGTGTTCACTGATAGATTGGTTATTTTCAAGAAACTTTTTAAGCAGAATACCTCATCGTACTTGAAATGTTTGTAAAAGTGTAAATATATGTAAATTGTATGTATGTACCTATATCATAATAACCTATAACTGGCTATATAAATAAGTCCGAAGAATAGAAGACACAAGGCAACATCATAAAAAAAAACACCAAAAAAAAATTATAACCACTCGCTTGCATTAGATTTCAAAAAAAACCCTCAAACTTTCCTCATGAAATTAGACATTATACACTCTGCGCAACCGCCCTCATAATTTGATTTACAATCGATCCGAGTGGCCTAGCGTTAAATTAAAATGGTAAAAATTAAAATGACGTAACCGATTGTTGGTTTTAACCAATAACCCCCAATAGTGTACAACAATAACTCTGTGACAAATCACCACAACTTAACACCTGAAATACTAAATTCCGACCACTAACTGCAATTCCGTCGTGCCAATTCCGCAATCACAAAAGCTCGATCCAATCTAAGTAGCGTAGGTACTACTGTTCAACCAAAGAGTAGATAGGTACAGAAGCACATAATAAACAATAGTTCTCAACAGCAGGCCAGATACAAAATGTAAGTGAAACCAAAGCACGCACACATAGATAAGATAAGATAAGATAAGATAAGATAAGATTAGATCACTTATTTACTTAGACGCGCGTTTATGCACGACAATTTCAAGCAAAAGACGGTCGCGGATGCGCATGCACTCGTAATTTATCGAAGGAATCCTGGAAAAATGTATGGAAATCGGTTGTGAGCGTGAACTGATGCAGAGGACAGGAGAAAATGTTGTGAAGTAAGTTTTGAGCATAGATATAATGGCTTTAACAGGAGAAGCCCATAGATAAGAGTAGACTGTGTGAAAGAAGGAATGGACGGGAGACGTAGAAAGAAAGTGATAACTGAAATGACAACATTAAAAATGAAAGAATAAGCATGTTACGCCGATCCTATGAATAGATTGGAATAAAGGCAACAGAATGATGTATACAGACGACCTTCTGGTATACCTATCTATTCCATGGCAGATACTACAGCCGTCGGTTATAGTCGTGCACACTCGCCAGTGTACATGAGGTTTAATTTCGACCGCGGGTTGAAATCTGGAGTGCCGTTAAGAAAATAACCCCGTTGAATATTCAGAAGCTAAACAACGCTCTATCGCATGGCTTGTTTTCATTAGCATGATTGGATTGACCCCATTAAATATCCACCATAACCTCATGTACAGTGTAGCGTTATTAGAATTTCTAAATGGATAAAAAAGGTTTGTAGTGTAGAACTTTCGCTTGGTTTGTTTATTGAAAGGAATGGTGAGAGGTTTTTCTTTTCTTTTAGCAATACGAGGGTATACCGCGCCTTCTAATTATTTTTTAGGTATTTGATTTTAGTTTATAATGATAACATAAATAAGGCTTGATTTCCGTAGTAACAAAACATGACGCGCATAGACTAATATTATATGACCTCAAAAATTACACCGATATGGTGACGTATTTTAAAATAAACATATATTGATGCTGTAGTTAATTATTTTATTAATCTTGATGAATCATAAAAGCCTTGAGCTTATGTTTATGAAACATGCCATAAATATAATAATTTTAATGAATTTATCACAACAGTGAAATATTTGACACCTATTATTACCGACGTTGCCAACTTACAGCACCTAAAACTCAAATAATTTATTTTAATTAAACTATTACAGGCACTATGAAGACCATAAACAAAAGGATCAAGCTATAAGTCCCAGTCACAAGGCATAATAACTTGTCAAAGTAAGTTGCCCATTCAAAAGCGTAGATATCTGTGGAGAAGATAGGGCAAGAAAATCCATGGACACTCTTTTAAAACATTATAATATATTCACATCAGCTAACATCTGCATTCAACCCATACGTAGAACAATCGTAATGCGCATCAGTCTGAGTAAGTACTATTTAGTGGCAGTCACTAAATGCTACTAGAATTTGACGACTACTTGGAACCTATTTGGCATTTGGTTTGTTAATTGACAAAACCGCAGCTCGTAATGGCACCTAAGTTTTCACTTATCGCATCTATATAAGGCTGTGCGCAGATCTGAGGCTACTAATTATCGGATAATTATCATTATAAATATCGGATAATTATTATGATAGTTATATGATTTCGTTATTACTAATGATAATTATCAGTTCGAGCAGCCCTATCTTACATTAAAATATCCGAAATGTTCTGAAAATCACAAAAAAAACTCGATTTAATTGTGGGCAGAAATTGTTTATTGCTGTTGTTGAACATTGATCAGCATATTAAAAACACACATAATATTTTTCAGGCCAAACCCGTGCTGTTTTATTTATTATTCTGTTAAAATTTTACAATCTCAAATAACATCGAAGCTAATGCGGCCATCCAACCAATCCTCTTTGACGTAATGTTCCTCCCTTTACGAATCCCATGCGCGACAGTTATGAACGTACAATGTCACAAATTGACTGCCGTAGCAATTCGCATAATTTTCACCCAAAATACCATTTACCATAAAATTATGTTCACGGCAAGTCGAACGGGAACCAAAGTCACTGTGAACGAGCATTTGATTCGTGTGGAACAGATTCAGAAATTACGCTGAAACTAATTTCTAATAAATCAAACGGTTTTCCTTGCGTATGGATTTTCGCGTTGCTCGACTTGATTTAGTAGGGACGTAAAGCGCCATCTATCGTGTACCAATAAAGGCAGTAGTAGAGTTTTTAATTTATTCTCTTTGCGCTCTCACGGAATATCGAACTGAATTATTTTAGAGGTAGTTTTGATATATGAGTTTTTAGTGAAACGAATGATAGTTTTGCATTTTTCGCGAGAGAAGTGTGTGTTATAAATAATGAAATAAAATGTTACTTTGTAAGTTAAATTTAAGCTTAAATGAAAACGCCGCTATACCTGCAAAAATAAACTATGCACATGCACAACGGTAGGTGAGCGGTCTTTTCGCTGATAGCGATTCAGACGACCTTTAGATGGACACAAACGAATTTAAAATAAACAATAAGGCGGAAAGTTTATCATATGGTGGCTCTTATATTTACAAATACATGCTTTTTATTCATCCTACCCATTTAAAAGGCTAAAGTGTTTTAATCTATTTTTGTTTTTATAATGAAACATAAATAGATCATACGCACGACGAACAAAACATCTATACAAAACCAGTTTATGCAGATCTCTCATTGGACGGGAAACCAGCATAAAATGGCTTCGCTTTGTACAGGACAAAGCGAAGCCATTTTATCCTGGTTATATATAGCTTGAGATGCCGCTGTGTGTACCTATATATAATAACGTACAACCGTGTATTTATATTGTTTTCCCCTAGGGGGGGAGGTGTGTACGTTGGGTAATAAGGCAGGAATTAGAAACACACGTACAGTTTTCTCTTTTATCTTTATTAAGGCAACACAATTATTTTAACAGTTGTTATTGTTTATGTGGCTTGTTTTTTTTTGTTTTGTTTTGCTTATGATGATAGAATTTTCGTTTGTCAGCGGGTTTTCAAAGGCTTTTATAATCAGCGTAGGTACAATTAACGTTACGAATCAGCTACATTTTTGATTTAACTGTTTACAATGTGAATTTGAGTATTCAGTCGGCTGTCCGGTCTAGTAATACTCCACTGAGAGTAAGTAGTCATTTAATACAACATTTAACCACGGTTGATGACTACACTTGATCAGGGCACATAAAAGATTTCAAACTTATATGGATTATTGTAAATTCAGGTTTTATAGAGTTATATTTCATGACTGAACTCAGCAATGTTCGAGATAAACTTAAAAAGTAGATACTGAAGAATTGAAAGTCACTGTGATATTGGACAGTTAACTAAAAATCACATTTTCAATATCAATTTTATTTCCAAGAACAGTGTACAACTCAGCACAGCTTTTGAACTGAAAACAGTACGAACATACAAGGTGTTGTTTTGCATCCTCGTCAAATTCGAGGAGGCAACTATGCTAATGATTCTCGACCCGAATCAATAATAAAATGGGTAGCGAATTTTTGTAACTTTCACACATACAAACGATCTCAAACGTTTATTCGATAAATTATTTTTCCTTAAACCGCGTTAAGGGGGTTATTCTGAAATACTGACAAACTAAAACAACCAAAAAAATCAATGTTTTTTAATAATTGACTAGGTACCGTAATTTTAATTGATTATTTAAGTCTTTTGTTTCATCCTCTTGAAATTTGACGAGGATGCAAAAAAACACCTTGTATACCTCACACTAGAACAAAGCAGTAGTGCCTATACCTCTAAGGGTCGAACAATATTTGTTAGGCAGATTGCTTAGCCACAGCGCCAATCAAGTGCTCGCAGTAATCGGTCACTGTTGACCCCTGTAACGCTTGAAACTAAGACAAAACAGTCTGTGGTAAGAATTGGTTCCGTGGAAGGCAAAATTGAGAGTGATTTGGTAATGTTTGACTTAAAGAAACCGGCCAAGTGCGAGTCGGACTCGCGCACGAAGGGTTCCGTACCATTATTTATAAAAACGAGCAAAAAAATCTTTTTTGTATGGGATCCCTCTTAACCTCTCCAACCTTGCGGCTAAACGGTAAAACACCCAGCCGGCCTCACAATGACGTCATCGAGCGTGTCAAGTGTCCTGCGCTCATAAAAAGCTTATCGCGCGAGTTCTATTAGCTCTTATCTCAAGCGGTAAACAGTTTCGGGTTCTTGATTAACGAGACCATGTATTACAATATAAACAACTGTTTTATAACTACTTGAGAATTATAAACATCGCATAGAATTCAGAGAGCTCGCCGCAAACATACTGTTGTCGTAGTTTGTTTTTTTTTGGTAAAACTACTGAATCAATTTACACGAAACTTTAGATCTAACATAACAAATATACAAGTAATCTAATGACAGTGTTTTTTAGGAGTCCTACATAAATTATTCTTGCAAGATTCCAATTCAAACGTCTTATTAGAATCGGCCATTTTCTAACTGCGCAGTTCAATGCATGAAAATACTTGAAATATCAATAAATACGAATAAATATGCCTCGAATGCATGAAATTATGAATTATCACTATTTTTTCGCTTATTACTAATGTTTCCAAGACCATATTTCATTGTAAAAGAGTCAAATTCATATTTTCTATTTCGAATGACGAACTTCACAACAAAGGAATTTTTGGAGAAATTTTTGGGTCAAAAACATAATTTTTAGATATTTTTTCCAGCAAATGACTATCTAAAAAGTTACATTATACACTTATAACATACTATACATTTACTTACCAAAGTTTAACAACACAAAACACAAAAATTTCACTGCATTCCAAAACAAAACACCACCGTTCCACACTGGCCGCCATGACTCATTTTGACAGTCGACAAAGACGCGTTTCTTTACTTTTTTAATAATTTTGTGCAGTTGTTAGGTTGGTATGTTTGGTTTCATTTTAATCGAACTCTAGTTGGCCAGAGACGTAAATTTTTACAAACGAATTAGACCCTTACTGTACGTACGATAAGGGTTTAAGTTTGCTTGTACGAGGCGTTCCCATATGGGAACCTCGGGGTTCAACCGAATTGTTCGGCGTTCCCATATGGGAACCACGGGGCTGGAGAGGTTAAATATTTATTTTACTCTGTTTTTAGTATTTGTTAATCAAAAAATCAAAATCAAAATAGTTTATTTTGCGTACATGGGCACTTTTAAAACGTCAACAAAAGGTGCACGGTTCGGGTTGGTTGTTTCCTATGGAGAAGAACCGAAGAAACCGGCAAGAAACTCCATGGTTTATACCCTTATAAAATGATTTGGTTTTACAATGTTTGAAGTTACAGCGTTAGTACTTAAGTATGTGAGGACAGCGTAGGCCCGACAATAAGTCGATTGCTTACTACAGAATCAACAGAAATACATGATCTGTAGAAATTTCAACTGGCTACCTATCACGGTTCATGAGATATAGCCTGGTGACAGACGGATGGACGGACGCACGGACGGACAGCGAAGTCTCAGCAATAGCCCGTTTGACCCTTTGGGTTCGGAACCCTAAAAAAAGATGCCTCGTGGAGTGGCCGCAAGTGAGAATGCTGAGCAAGAGGTCCTGGGTTCGATTCTCAGGACGAGCTAAGTGTTATTAGGTGTTTCCATCACGAAGTTCTCAGTAGCAGTCTGTCATGGAGTCTGGATTTCTGCTCAGTTGCTGGCAATAGGTTCGTCCCCTATTACATGAGACTTACAGATAACTGATAATGTGAGTGTACTATAGGTACACCTCTGCCTATCCATTCGGGGAATACAGGCGTGATGTTTTGTGAATGTATATTAAAAAAAATGTGCGTTCTTTATGCTCAACACCCCGGTTTGCCCTAATTGTTCTAACAGAGATTTTCGATGTCTCTGTGACTATTCAATTGTTTTAAACCAATATTTCGCCAATAATAAATAAAAATATTTTATTTATATTCATTCAGTGAAATTCATCTACGTTTGATGAGGTATTGTCCATTTTGCATGAAATTGTACAATTTAAATAAGTTAGTTTTATATATCTGTATTGTTTTGAAAAAAAAAAAAACAAAAGAAACAACCAAAAATACAACACATTTCAAAATTACAACTATTTTCGATTACATTACAAACCGTGTCTGAGTACTTAATAATCAATAGTGTATATTGGTAACATACGTTCTAAATTATACTCAAAGTATATACTACTAAAAACTTATATTCCGATAAGTCCATTTTGATACTAATCTAGCTATACCATCATTATAATCGGCTATTACAATAATAACATGATGCTACAAAAAAATCAATATGTCAATGTCGAAAGTAGCTCTTATTCAAATGGTTGAAGGTTTAATGTTGACGTAATAATGATGGCTTGTGTTATTTTGAGGGGGTTATTGTGTGTTGTTTATATCTAAATAATCATTTATAAAGGTGGTTGATTGGCATTGGCTTTCAAGTACGAACGGGACAGTACATTGCGGCTATATATTTAGTCGTTAGAAGATTCCTTAACTTACTAAGGTAGCGTAAAAAAATATATACTGAGATGCAGGCTTCAAAATAATTAAGATAATGATCATGATAAATATGGGATAGTTATCGGACAATTGTTGATTATTATAAGATAATTATCGGATAATCGTTGAAAATTATCGGATAATTATCATCTTTATAATTATCGGACTCTGGTCTGACTGACTCCGGTTATTTTTATAGTCAAGGATTCTTCAACGAACAAGCATAAAATCATCAAGCTTGCCTTGTAAAAGCAGATGATTTCAGTCTAATACCTGTAGGTAAATCTATGTCTTTTTTACCTTTACCTTCAACTCATAATGGCGACTAATTAATCAATTACCAACGGCTTAATTTATTCTCTTACAAACCGTGCCGACACGCCTTCCTTTATTATAAATGGTGAATCTATTTACCTAATAAGTACCTTCAAACTGAAGTACTCTATGTGTGACAGCCCCAACCCCCACCCGTTCGTGTTAAGTATCATTTTGTGATGCACGCACTGTAATTTGATTAACTCTTGGCGTAATATGCACTGTAACTCTGAGGATCAACGTTCATTTTAACTGCACGTTATTTAGTGAGTGTAGGAGAGAATTAAGTTTTAAACTTCAGATGCATTTGCTGTGTTAGGGAGGACATACTCGTGAGAGTTAAATGTTCATTGTATACTACTAAACGCGGGTACTATTTCGCGTTTATTTATGAACGTTGAACCATCATATTCTGATCACAATCTGATCATCTTACCTACATAAATATTGGAATATGAGGATTATTATTTTGCGATAGCTACTTCGAAGAATAATAAAGTGACCAATAGCAAAAACAATTTGGAAATAAAATTATTATTCAGATATTATAGCAGAAATTATTTTATTAGGAAATCTTCTCGCATTAACTGTCTTGTTGGTCTTATGGTTGCAAACGCTACTGATGCTCATGAGGTTCTAGGTTCGATTCCCAGGAGGTTTTTCCGTCAAGAATTTCTCAGCAGAAGCCCGTAGACTGAGTTCGTACACGTTTAGAGCAATAAGTAAACCATAATGGGTTTGGCACTATTGGTAGCTGACGTAATGTCGGTGTTACTAATAAAGGTATACCTCTTTTTTTTCCGGATGGGATATCATCAAATGACCCCCCCACTCTGGGTGGAGGGGGAGGGAGTGTCAGACTTGTACTAACTAAAACCCATCCATTTCATTTTCCTTCTTAGCCCTTTGTGTTCTAGGGCCACGGTATTTCTTTCGAACAGTTCCGCAGTCCTGGCAGGCATCTGTCCTCTCGGACCCCTTCCAGTTTGCTGACATCTCCTTGAGGATAAAGGTATACCTCAGTCTGCTTAACCTTTCTAGGAAATCCGGCATGATTTTATCTTGGGTTATGAAATCATCAGGTAACAAAACCACCAAAAATATTGGGAAAAATATTAATTTTGAATCCTAAAAGGTTATTTTTATTCACTTATCTGGAGAACATCGCCTCTTCTCTTAAAACAAAGGAGAGAGAATGTTAACCTGAATTGCACAAGGTAAAAAATGTTTCTCCGTTACCTTATTTAGATAAGGACAGAGAAACAAAAGCGCTTCTTGGAAAAACTTAACGGTAACAAGTAAGGGTAGGATTTAAGTCACGGACACTAATAAGTATACTTTTAAAAGAGATTTTCTCCAACTGTGTTGATTGTAATGCTTAGAAACATAGTTTTTAAGGTTCCGTACCTAAAGGGTCAAACGGGACCCTATTACTAAGACTTCGCTGTCCATCTGTCCGTCCGTACGTCCGTCCATCCGTCTGTCACCAGGCTGTATCTCATGTTCATATACCACCGTTCGGTGATAGTTAGCCAGTTGAGATTTCTACAGATTATGTATTTCTGTTGATGCTATAACAACAAAATACTAAAAACAGAATAAAATAGTTTTAAGGGGACTCCCATATAAAAAAAGTTGCTCGTTTTTATAAATAATGGTACGGAACCCTTCATGTGCGAGTCCTACAAGCAATTGGCTGGTTTTTTTTTTTGGAACCAATGCTATCAAGAAAAAAGCCTTATGTTAAAGTTGCTATCGTTAGTCAACGAGAAAATCAGACAGGGCCGTCGAATTTGGACGTATTTTTGCGTTGTTGAAAATAAGCCTACCCACAATCTTATATTAACGTAACAGAAACGTCACGCCTGAAAAAGGCTTTTTTTTCGGGATGGGAAATCATCAAATGACTTCTCCCGCTCTGGGCGGAGCGGGAGGGAGTGTCAGACTTGTACTGACTAAAACCCACCCATGTTCCTTCTTCGCCCTTTGTGTTCCAGGGCCGCGGTATCTCTTTCGAACAACCCGCAGCCCTGGACAACCCGCAGCCCTGGGCAACCCGCAGTCCTGGATGCCTGTAAAAAGGCTGAGGTGTACATAATGGTACACCCACATTTTGCCAGTTATGTTTAAGTCACTTGTGAAAGGGGACGAACCTATTGTCATCAACCGGGCCCAAATCCAGACTCTGTGGCAGCTACTGAGAAGTTCCAGATGGTAAACCCTAGTAACAGTGCCAAACTCAGTGACCCAGGAGTCAAACCAGGACCTTACGATCAGCAGTTGCGCATAACACCACTAGACCAACGTGGAAGCCGATATTAATTAAATTAAATAGGTCAATTTATTCCAACATTTTAATGTGGTCAGCTGTTCTATGAAACTGTGAAATCAGCCTCTTATGCAAGGTGTTCCTCGTCAAAATCAGAAAAAAAAAGTAAAAATAAAATCTGTTTGATGATCAAAACCTTTTTTTTATTATTGTTATCGTTTGGATAAGCGTAGAAGCTGCAAATCGTCAAAAATCAGCAGGTTGTCAGAAAACACATAAATAATCAATATAATTTACGGTTCCTAGTTAATTATTAATAAAAACTGCTTTTTTTGTTGATTAAACTGAAAAACCCTCTTAAAGTGATTTTGGAAATAAGAAATGATCGAATAAACGTTTGAGATTTCTTGCGTGCGTGAAAGCTCAGTTATAGGTCGAGAATCGGACAAGCGTTTGTCGCACTACCGTGATGTCGATCTTCAGTTTGTCGCACTAGGGTGGTGTGGAGCTACAGTTTGTCGCACAAGCGTGCATTCGACCTATAGTGAGTCGCAGTACAGTTTTGTCGCACAAGCGTTAATCGCGCTTCCGTGTGTCGGCCTCACGTTATACACTCGGACACACGGGTGGTTCACACTTAACGATTTCCGTAAATAAGAAAAAAAAATACCTACCCATTTCGAGGTCGAGGATCATTAGCATATTTACCTCCTTGAATTTGACGAGATTACAAACAAGAGCTTGTATAAATAAAACGTGTGCTTAGAATGTATTTAAAAAGAATCAGCGTTTACCATCCAAAATCATTACAACAAATTCTGAACTGGCAGAAACCTTGATGTGAATTGGTAAGTAACCACAACACACACTGTACTCTTAATGTTTCTATGTCTATCAAACCCTTTCACACACAGACATCAAAT
Source organism: Cerastis leucographa (assembly GCA_963082945.1). Lineage (NCBI taxonomy): Eukaryota > Metazoa > Arthropoda > Insecta > Lepidoptera > Noctuidae > Cerastis > Cerastis leucographa. Next base: position 2,152,895 of record OY720381.1, on the reverse strand, counting down.
TGAAGAAAGTGGCCATCGTTCTGTCCGCGGTATAAAACTTTAAACTGCATTGATTCGTCATGTCCTGCTTCCGCACCTCGTTCAAAAAGTTAAACCAATATTTTTGTAGCACTAACAAGCGTAAATAAAATTCTACAATGCAAGCCCGTGTCACTATTGGTAGCACTCGGACTTGGGAAACCCGTGCGCTTTATTTTTAAGTGGCGTAACGTTGGTATATCGGATCTCTATCGTCATCTATAGCTGGATGAGAGTGGCCGAGGATCGTGCTCAGTGGCGTGTCATGGGAGAGGCCTATGTCTAGCAGTGGACGAGTACAGGCTGATGATGATGATGATGATAGTCATCTACGTTGACTTTTCTCGACTATAGGCTTTTAGAACGACATAACTCATGATACTTTGCCCTTACCCCAATTGATTTGGGTTCGGCAGCATGTCTTTTTCTTCCATGTTTCTATAGTACTTGTAATCTCATCAGACACCCTTCCAGTCTAACTGAATTGAATTGGATACCAGCACTAAACATGGAGCTACTGCTCATCTAAACACCACAATCGATTGGGCATGACAGTAGCTTGGTAAGACTGATTTAATCAGACTTTCAAAGTAACCAAATCAAATCAAAATCATATAATTCAAGTAGGCCAGTTACAGGCACTTTTGAATAGTCGAAAAACAATAAAAAACGAAGCTAAAATCCCAGTCACAAGACATAATAACTGTGAAAGTACTGTAGTTGCCCATTCTAAAGCGTAGATCTCTATGGAGAAGAATGGGCAAGAAACTCCATGGCCACTCTTTTAAATCAGAATCTTGTTACAAAAACTTGGTTACATCATTCATTTTGAGATGGTAAATTATGTGAGAACGATGTAGCAAGACGTGCACGTTAAATATGTCCATAACAAAAACATAAAAAAAAAACAATTAAAAGATAAAATAATTAGTTCGAAATGAGCCGTGGCAGCTAAGAGACGACCAGGCACAACTGACAGCGCCCGTTCACGAACATGACGCGTGGATCAGCCATCATTCAACTTACACGCAACAGCAGCCGAAACCGACAGTGCGGCGACCTAACCTGTTTTATAAGGAACGGAAGAGTCAGTTTTCAAGCCGATGGTCACCCATCCACGGTCAGACCGCGACAGCTAAACTAGCATAGCTAAAATCGATAGACCCACACGACTATTTCTTAGCCACGAGCCCCTTCTGAATATTATTATCTCAAAGAAATTCCCGTTGGAAGGAAACTAAACACGCTTAATCTCACCAATCTAAATATAAAAGCGGCAACAGTTCCTCCGGAGGATTTGTTAGAAAATCAAAGCAATTTACGCTCGTCAAGGGAAGACTGCGGGTGACACGCCCATTTGTCTCGAGAACTCGGGACTGCCAACCGAACGTTCGACGGTATTTTGCGAAATGAGAAAGCTCTGAGACAGGATAACACCGCTTTAAGTGGAGGTTACCTAATGGCTACGAAATATGTCGTAGCTTTTGGAATAAATCGATAAATTGCCCGAGCGGAGCAGAGTAACTTTTTGAGAGGAATGCGTGAGATTGAGTGGATTAAGATATCGGCTTATTACGGGAATGGATTGAGCGCGTAACAACAAATAGCGTTTTTTTTGTTTTGTTTGATTTGGAAGGCAAGGTTTTTGTTTAGCGATTCGGGTAAATTGAATTTAGTGACAAAAGCACGCCTCGTTTGGCATGAAAATGTGGGAATACCTTAGTGTATTTAGAGATAAACTAGTTGAGCTGGGATCGAAGTTTTTAGAGTTCTTCATACTTTAGTTATTCGTCTTTGGAATAAAATATAGTTTATTGTATACCAAAATTGATTTATAACTGTTTTACAATACTGCAAATTTTATGGTTACAATGTTGGTCTCAGAGCTTTAACAAAATACAGTAGCTTTCAAAATATATCTGATATCCGATACTTTTAAACGAAACCCGTCGTAATTAATACAAAATTACAACCGATACGATTACATGATGCCATAGAAGTGGGACGGAGGTAGGAAATCAGAGGCGTCGATTCCGGTAAAGCCGTTTATAAAGTTAATAAAATCTACGTGGTGTAAGGTATATTGATGCATTAACTTAACAAGCGCCGTGGTCAAGGTTCTCTATTCCCAATATTTGAAAGTAATAGGAAAATCTGCTGTTTCAATAAATAAGCCATACACGATCAAAATTAATACAAATATGTGATTTTGTTTTTTAACAGCACTGTGCGTTGCGTGACGTTGGTTCGATCCCCACAAGGAACAAATATTTGTATGGCCTACAGGTAGTGGTTTCGGGTCTGGTTGTTTGTGTATGTGAGTTTAAATGTTTGTAAACGCACCCACGTTACAGGAGATTCCTAGAAGAAAAAAAAACACTAAATAGGTTGTATGGTTCCCGTTACATCTGTCTAAAGCAGAAGCAGTTTTATTAACCTCTAAAACCAGCTTCAATTTAAATCACTTTAAAAAGTTCGGGTGCTATTATAACTAGAAAATACACTGCAAAAACTAAAACAAATCGTGTGCCCCTTTGACATCCTTCCCTACTCAAATAATCTTAATACTTTTTTCTGTCTTTCAAATAGCCCTTTAAAAAAAAAAAGAAAGAAAAAAAAATTATTAAGTATTTATAGAAAGTATTGAAGAAAGTATTTCACGTAGGTACAGTTCACGACTAGTTACTGAATTGCGTGCTAGGTTTGAAAATCTGACAAGAAATCGATAACTCACATAAATCAGATGCCCAATTGAGATACGGTACTCAATATATCAAACGTAAGATATTTCAACTTGCTAGCTTCGAAGTGTCGTTTTCATTCTCACGCCATCTAACAACTTGGTTAATAGTCTCGTTCTAAAGTTAACCTGGGTATATTAAAATCGATGTAACGAGTAGTTTGTTTCGATGTTACTGATAATATTATGATGCTTCTTGTAAACGTGATTCCTGTCCTGTCATCGTGAAACTGAAAATTATGTCTTTGTTACATCTATTGGTTCAAATCAAAGTTGCTAGCAAAACTCCGTAGACCCGATAGGTTAACCATTAATGTTACGACTGCTTTCGTCATCCCTATGACTTCCGGAGCTTCCGACCCAGGAGGTCTACTCTCTTTTTCCGAAACGTAACTTCGGCAAAGAACGAAAATTTAACGTAGTTACGTTTGTCACCCTACTCTATATAATTTGCGGACGCACACAATAACATTCAATACATTCGTTGTCTGTGAATTCGAACATCTTGTGTGCGTCCGCAAATTATATAGAGTAGGGTCACAAACGTAACTACGTTTATATTTCGTTCGTTGCCGAAGTTACGTTTCGGAGAAAGAGAGTAGCCCTCCAGGACTAACGGAAAACAGGATTTTTTTGTTTATGTCAGTGGTCGCAGCTAATTATATACAACCACCTACTTGAAGAATGTGGTGAGAAGTATGATTTTGTATTATCGTGATATGACCTTTACGTCTTGTCTGTTGAGTTTCCAAAACAAAAACAAAAAACTGATATTTCCAGCGGTGACTTTTAAACCTCAAGAAAATCGTCGAACCATTATAATTTGGTTTTTTGATTAGTAATCTTTATTAATCCTATATCTAATATATGTATAGACGTTGCACAGTACACAAATATTGAGCTATCACTGAGATTCTACGTTCAATGTTAAAAAAAAAGTTTAATCATTTACAATTCCAGAGGCATTGAGGTGCATTACTATTTTAGATACCGATACTGTGATTCTGCTTCATCCCACTGCTTGGTCTTTGCCAAACAGTGGGATGACGCAGGATAACAGTATCACAAACAACAAACTAAACATAACAACTGGAATTCATGGGGTATGGCCTTTGCCTTTCTCCATGAATTCCAGTTGTTTAGATCTAGTTTCAATGTGGACCATTGGTCACTGGTCTTGTCCAGCTCGTCCCGCCATCAAATCATCAAATCAAATCAAAATATTTTTATTTCACATAGGCCTACATGGGCACTTGTAAAACGTCGACAAAAAGCTCGGTTCGGGTTGGTCGTTTCCTATGGAGAAGAACCGGCAAGAAACTCCATGGTTACTCTTTTAAAATCATTTGGCTTTACAATTTTCTATGTTACAGCGTTGGCACTTAAGTATGAGTGGACATCGTAGGCCCGACAATAAGTCGTTGCTTACTACAAAACGTAGAACAAGATAAAAAGTTACCAAGGATCTAGGAATCTATAAGGCCTACAATGTCCACACATTTACAAACAATCGGTAAATAAGAAAATGAGTCTATACAAGCAAAAAAAAAAAAAAAAAAAAAAAAAAAAAAAAAAAAAAAAAAAAAAATCATCTGCCACGACGGCTCGTGACTGTGTCAGGGCTACAAAAAGTGAAATGTCTTAGGTAGGCCTCTGTATCCACGGATGAGGGTCAACAATAAACTCAACTACAACTTAAATCTAGGTAGCCAGTGGACATTCAATTTCGTTCATCACCAACAGGATAAAGGGTGCACTTATCGTGGCTATTTATCGGACAGAATCCGGCAATTCCACTAATTTGTTGCACCGTCCAGCGTATCGTAAAGTGGGTGGGTAGGTATGTAGGTACGTAAATCCGGGATGAGCCAATGTGTGGGTTTTGTCACGGTGCTCTGACTCTCCGAATGAGGCGATTCGCTCAGTATAATGATGATTATTGTTGTGGGAGATGTTTCTGTCTGATCACTTGTTTTGAGTTTTATGAGGGTAGTTAAAAGCATGTATGTAAGAGCAGTAAAGATAGATGCTCGATTAAAATCTTTAAATTTATATTATAAAAGTTTCGAGATAACAAGTATTTTTTAGATTTGTAAAAGCCAATTGAGCTTTATATTCCTTGTGTGTATGGCTATTCCTATCGCGTGTTTAATTAAAACATCATTCTGAAAAAAAAAAAAGTAAGTACACCTCAGAAAAGTTAACAAATAACGAAAGAATATCTCAATCACTCTAAGACACCACAAGGCACTTCACCCCATTACCCTCAATTTCAGTAACAGATGTAGTGCGTACACACTGCGTAGACACGCGGAACCAATTTACGCAGAAATTTACGCGGAGTCGGGTAGTATCGTCTGATATCTGTGTACACAGACTGAGGCTTTCAACGCTGGCAAACAAATGAGGCTGTCAACCACAGGTGCGTCTTTGCCCTGACGTGCGTTCACGTAACGAATTTTCGCGTAATTCCTAAGGATTGCGACACACTGCTATGTTGCGATAAAAGAAGGTCACGTCATTATTTTGTGAGACAAGTGATCGGTATTTGGAAAGCTGTTTTAGGTGTGCTTGATTTTCACAATTTTAAGAACTGTAATTTTTCACAACACAAATAATAAAAATAATAAGAAAACTAATCAGTGTTTGCAACATTCCCATCGTAGTAGTAATCAACTTTGCACCAAAGAGACACTCCTACGATTCTTTGGATGCATATGCGTATTAAAGGAAAATATCGTGAGGGAACCAGCATACCTGATATTTCTCGACGCTATGTAACTCTAAGTCAAGGGCCATGGGCGGCATAAAACTCTGACACTAGTTCCTAACCTATAATAAAAGAATCTTAGTACAGGCAAAGGAATTAGCTTCTCATGAGCAATACAAGCACTTAACATTAGAACAAGAGTTCCAAGATAGATTAGAAGAGAGAATACAAATAATGTTCGTATAAGCCGAAGGTTGACAATCCAGTCGACGAGTCACTTAAATAGTACCCTCATGACGTTTACATTAAACAGTCTTTCTTTATATGAGACAAGGTCATTGTCCTACAGCAGGACATTATTAACAAAGCTAGGATACAATTTTGATACAACTTAACCGTCGACCATGGCTCCCCCACTAAACTCTACAAATATTATAAATGTGAGTGTAAGTTTGTTTGTTACGTTTTCACGCGAAAACTACCAAACCGATCATCATGAAACTTTGTACACATATTCTTGGAAGTATTAGAAGTAACATAGGTTATATATCATCACGCTACGACCAATAGGAGAGGAGCAGCAATGAAAAATGTTGCGAAAACGGGGAAAATGTAACGCAGACGAAGTTGCGCGGGACAGCTAGCGATGTTATAAATCAATAGTAAGTACATAAACATCATAGTTATATTAAAGTTGATTAAATACAATGATAAACACGGGTAACAAGATACTATCAAACAATCATAATTATTACTTTGAAGTTCAAACATTTAATATGTATGACATTTTCAGTCATTGAAGTCTAATTGCTATGGCTGGAACTTATTTACTAACAGTTTTTGATATGTATCTGGCTGGTAGTAGAATATTAGAAATTTTACGTTTAGATATAAAAATCGAAAACCAAAAAAAAAATATAAAAATAAAAGGGCTTTTGAAGTAGAAATTGAGTACCTAAGATACGACTAAAACCATAAACTACAAACGAGTTATATTTAACATAATGTATTTCATGAACAGGTTCCGAGAAATAGAAAATCTTGAATTGAAAACCCGCGGAGGCACTAAAGAATAAACTACAACTTTCTTGAAAAATTTTTTGAGAAAATACCTTAACAATATACGATTACTAGCTGCTCTAGTAATGAGCTTAGAAAATAAAAGAATGTAAGTTTCTTTCATAAACCATGTCAGAGTTAATTCTTGGAACAGAACGAATGCGTCATGTTCGTGAACGGGCGCTGTCAGTTGTGACTGGTCATCTCTTAGCTGCCACGGTTTATTTTAATTACTTTATTTTTTAATTACTGATTTAATCTTTTACTCTGGACGCTCTTAACTTGCCCGTATTTCTACATTGTTCTCACATATTTTGATTCTTAACATGAATGATGTAACCAAGATTTTGTAACATATTTTGATTTAAAAGAGTGTCCATGGAGTTTCTTGCCCATTCTTCTCCATAGAGATCTACGCTACGGAATGGGCAACTACAGTACTTTCACAAGTTATTATGCCTTGTGACTGGGACTGTAGCTTCGCGTTTTATTTTGTTTTTTGACTTTCAAAAGTGCCTGTAATGGTCTAATTGAAATAAATGCTTTGACTTTGACTTTGAATTCAAAAAACTTGTTCTGGTTAAATGACTACCTATTACACTAAATACATGTTCTAGTATTTAGAAGGGACCAAAACAAAGGTTATAAAAATAACCTCAATTCAAAAAATCAAATCTAAGCATTCGATTCTTAAGTGACTCTACGAATTGGCATCCACAAGTACGTTTTCATATCTATTTGTTTACCTTTATCTATACTTCTTCTAAAATATTCACTTCTCGCGGTGTTTGTTACTAAACTCCTTCGAAACGGCTGAACCGATATTTATGAAATTTTGTGTGTATATCGAGTAGGTCTGAGAATCAGTCAACATCTATTTTTTTTTTATACCCCTAAAACTCATGAAAATTTCCACGCGAACGAAGTCGCGGGCAGCAGGTAGTAATAGTATAAAGAGGTAACATTTGTTTGTCATGATCATGAGATCATGGCGACCGTGAACTGGAAGTCGAAGCGTTGGAAGGCCTCTCACTAGGTGGACCGATGACGTAGTCAAGGTTGCGTGGATCCGCTGGATGCGACGCCTATGTCCAGCGACGTCTTTTGGCTGAAATGATGATTTGTTTGTAAGTTTTTTACGTGGGGTTCACCTTCGGAATGACTGATCCGATTTCGAAAATGCTTACTAACGGGAAGCCACATTATTATGAAGTGTCATGGGCTACATCTTAAACGTTCCCGTGGGTTAATTACCGTACATAACGGGAGCGAACTCACGAGCAAAAGCTAGAATCAGATACTTTTTTAAAGCTACACAAATAATGTAAAATGTACCTACAACACTATCTATTACAAACTTTTTGCAACTAAACCTGCTGTGTGTCCCCACCCCAACCAAACTTAATTGACACTGTCTCGTAGCCGTCATGTTGGTACATAAGTAATTAATTGCTTCAATAGTAACGCTGCGTTTATTTCTCAAGTTATATACGAACACATAAAGCTTGTGTGTTTTGCCTTGAATTAATTTGTAACCTGAATAATTTTGTGCGTATTTCGGTGTCAACTTCATCTTGGTTTATTTTATGGTGAGAAGTTGAAAGTTATTTGTTGAAATGGGATATTATTTGTGAATTAGTTCCAATGGTAATCGTGTTAAACTCAAACTGAAAGCATTTATTTCAATTAGACCATTACAGCCACTTTTGAAAGCCAAGCAAAAAACAGAACAAAACGCAAAGCTAGAGTCCCAGACACAATGCATAATAACTAGTGAAAGTGATAACATAATTCATGTTGAGAATTACAAATATGTTAAAACGATATAGAAATACGTGCAAGTTAAGAGCGAGAACGATTTTTAAGGACGAAAGCGAGACAGAAATCAATCTGGATTATCGTTTTTACTACATATTTAAGCAAGAAAACGAATTAGCATAGTGAAGTAATAATTATTTGCATAGATTGTAGGTACAAAAAATAAGGCATAACAATAAAATGGATGAATTGGTACAGTCCTTTGTCTAATCGCTCTTAATGTCAGTTCCCTACTTGTTCCCAAAAAACAAAAACATTAAACTAAAGTACAAAAGTAAAAACTAACACCGTTATCATCATGGCGACTCATTGAGTTCGCAGGTCTACGGGAAAAAACTAATTTCCATCAAAATAATAAAAAGAACGAAAAACTTGACAAAAATTCCAATTACGCCGACCTCCATTGAATTTAATGAAATCTCCTCAATTGTCTCAAGACTGCACAGGTGTATTTTTGTTTAATAAACCTTAGACGAAAAAAGGTCACCCTGTTATCAGGGGTCGTGGACAAAGGACGGCGACCCATTCCACTTGTCTTAAGATAAAAAGAGAAAGTGGATTAAACGCATAGATAGCTGCCACCCATAAAGAGATTCTACTCAGTGATAATACTGAGAAGACGCGGGCGAGCACTGTGTTTGCTATCTAAAAAAGGTTTTACTCCAATGTATTTTTATGCAGGTGCCTGTTAAGATAAATTTTACAGTAGCCCATCTTATTTTTGAGGCTCTAAAGTGTAGACTTTTTGGATAATATTACGTCAAGAGAAAGGTTTAAAAAAGATACTAAACAACACTGATTTTTAGGTAGAAAAGCTTATTGCTATGTTTATCTACCCTCTACATATTATTATATTTAATCAAAGATTTTTGCCACAAGATAATATTCAAGATCAGATTATAATATAACAATGGCTTTAGTCTGCCTTGTGGGTGTTTTACGATTTCCAAATCCTCGTTAGTAATCAATTTATAAAAAATATGAAATTCCCTTTTTTTATAAGTAACTAGTTGCTTATTTCTACGAAAACAGTTTTCTTGAAATATTTAGAGCATTAAATAGAAATAACGAGGCAGATAACTTTCAAAAATTTACACAAAACAGAAGGCTTCCAAAATAAAGCAAACATAAATTTGAACAGTACCTACATTTTTCAATTCAACGAAACAATTCGATTATTTGAACACAACTTCATTAGTGAGAGATACGCTCCAATAAAGAAACAGATGTCAATTATTGTATTGTATTGTATAGCGGGCTGGTTTCCGCAACTCCACGTCTAAAGCGCGTATTTTGCGTACGGGTGGGAACACTATTCCAACCACCCCAGCTCCCCGAGAAAGGCCAGCAGCTCCTTGATGTTGCTGACGATCTCGCGGAGAGTACCTGGGTTACCGAGGTACTTTGCCCTGTATGCTGCAACCTCTGGGCAGTGTAGAAGCACGTGGGCTGCTGTCTCGTCTTCCTCCATGCAGGCTCTGCACAGTGGGCTATCTGTGACTCCTAAGACAAAGAGGTGTTTATTAAAAGAGCCGTGTCCAGTAATGGCGGCTGTGAATATGCGTAGCTGTGGTTTGTTCAGCCGAAGCGCCCGTTTGGTGAGCCGGCCATCTATAGTAGGGAGTGCCTCCTTGGCCTGCCTACACTCACCATGGTCTAGCCACAGTTTGTGGTGTTGATCCCTGGTGCGTTTCCTTACCAGAGTTCGTAGATACCCGAAGGGGAGTGGCACGATGGGTTCTGGTCCCACTGCTGCCATGCTTGAACCCCTTCTAGCGAGTTCGTCCGCCGCATCGTTGCCTCGGGAATCGCTGTGACCTTTAATCCATTGTATGGTTATGTTGTTGTGATTACCGACCTGGTTTAGGCGCTGGTGACACTCGTAAATTAACCCGGAGTTGACCGTGTGGTTGTCTAGTGCTAACAGTACAGCCATGCTGTCTGAAAGTATTCGAAAAGAGAGGTCCTTGGCCCTCCTGGCTAGGATGGCTGAAGCGGCCAGGGAAATGCCCATGCATTCTGCCTGAAATACCGTATTGTGGACCCCCAGTGGTACGGCTATGTGGATGTTGAGGTCCTCAGAGAAGACTCCAGCTCCAGTGCCCCTCACAGCGGTGGTCCTCATGGAGCTGGATCTTATATTTTTTATCGAATACAAACTGTTTCGGTACCCGATCGTTGATGGCTCTCGCCAGGGGGAACTCTTTGTAGAATCCCTCCAAAACCGCGGTGTGTTGCGTGTCTGTCTTACTCCAGAGTTGAAGAGTTTTAAGGCGTGCTGCCGCCATCGTTGCCTCCTGTTGTACGAATAGATGGAGCGGTGGAAGCTCCAGCATGGCTTCGAGAGCAGCTGTCGGGGTGGTCCTCATGCAGCCTGTAATTGCCATGCAGGCAAGCCTTTGCATGCGTTGGAGTTTGTTCGAGGCAGTGACTAGTTTGGTACGTGGCCACCAGACTACTCACATGAGATCATGGGACGGATCACCGCGCAGTATAGCCAAAGTATTATCTTGGGGGATAGGCCCCACTTCTTACCTATCATCCTCCTGCACTGCCAAAATGTGATGCACGCCCTGTTTGTTTTGTTGTCTAGGTGACTGCTCCAGTTTAACTTACTGTCTAGGATGACTCCCAGGTACTTGACTTCGGTGGCTAACTGAAGTTCTGTATCAAATAATTTAGGCAGGCGATAAGGTCCTAAAGTTCGTTTTTGGGTAAACATGACTAGCTCAGTTTTCGTGGGATTGACTGAGAGGTCATATTCCGTGCACCAACGTTCCACGATGCGTAGCGCTTGTTGGGTGAGGTTGCAAATTGTTCCTGTCACCTTCCCCGAGATGAGGATAGCCAGGTCATCAGCGTACCCAATTGTGTAAAAATGACTGGCGTTGAGTTTGGTGATGAGGTCATTTATCACCAGATTCCAAAGGAGGGGGGATAGTACTCCACCTTGGGGGCAGCCTCTGGCTATCAAAGCCATCTGCTGCTCTCCTTCCAGGCGAACCGCTCGTTTGCTCAGCATGTTAGTTATCCAGTCAATCAATACCTGTTCCGCTCCGTGTCGAGAGAGGGCGGTACTGATGCTAACTAAACTAAACTGAAACAGATGTCAAATAAAGAAACATAATCTCAGCACTAAGAAACATACTCCAAAATAATTCTCTTCACATATATTTAACTGTAACTAACTAACTAAAACTATACATATACTTAAATATAACTATATATATATTCTTAAATACTATAACTATAAATATACTTTATAACTGTTTTTGGTCCCTAACAAATAAAATAAAATACAAGCTGTTGTTTTGCAACCTCGTCAAATTTCTGGAGGTGGTCAGGAAAGACATAAATAATCAATTAAAATTTTATTACGGTACCTAGTTAATTATTAATAAACGCTGATTTTTTTGGTTGTTTAAGTTTGTCAGTGTTTCAGAATAACCCCCTTAACGTGGTTTAGGGACTAAGAAATTATCGAATAAACGTTTAAGATTGTTTGTATGTGTGTAAGCGAGGTTATAAGGCAAGAACCAGACGGGCCGCGTTTAAAACAAGGGTGGTTCACACTTACCGATTTTAGTAAAAAAGCAAAAAAATAAAAATTACCTACCCATTTTATTATTGATTCGGGACGAGAATCATTAGCATAGTTACCTCCTTGAATTTGCAAAACACGAGGATGCAAAACAACACCTTGTATATTCGGCCCGCAAAGACAACAACAAGAAGGCGGACCAAAAGAAATTATTACACTTATTCAGCTCATGCCGATCGGTGTACCATCACTGAATCATGTTTGGGTCGGTTCTGCACAGTTTCAGCTAAGACGAGAGCCTTTTACGCATATCACAGGATCTCTTCCAAGTTCGAGTGACTCGGTTTCTTAAAGGCAAGCGTGCTCCCAAGACCACATCATCGCTTCTCATCAGGCGAGTGGCCAAACGCAAGCCTGTTCAGAATACATCTATAAGAATAAAACTAATATCTACATACCTATTCGATTTTGCCGCCCGTGGCATATAGCACCTTTATAAAACATACTCGTTCTCAAAATTTATAAGAAGAGCGCAATCACGTTCCTCCAAAGAAAAATCAATCACAGAAGGGTGTAACGAAACTGGATTATTCAAAATTCACATCGATATTAAAGCTTTATTTCATTGTTAGTAAATTTCAGACTCCAATATTTTTGCTGAGTGCACATTAAATTTCGTATTCTCTCTCGAGGCCGCGACGCAATTATTCGCCTTCAAAATGCAGTTCCCTGCATAGAACTTGCAAAGCATTTCAGCATTTCCCCGATTCAATAATGCAGACAAAAGATATCTGCTTGAATTAATTGAATTTTTTATTCGGGTATTTTTTTTTTTTGTTTTTCTGATGTTTCTGTGGGAATATAGCGCGCATTCTCCTTTTGTTCGTGCAACGCAGTTATGCGAATTTTAGCATTCATAAAATAAACATGTTGTTCAAATACTGCGGATTTTGGCGACTAATTGGCAGTTTTGTGTTGAAATCAGGATTCTATTGAAAAGTAGAAAATAGTGTGTGTAGTGTTTTTTAATATAAGTCTTTTTAAAAGTGAGACACTTACTAGAAATATAATCCCTTTTGTGGTTTTGATAGCCAATCAATTGATGATAAGTTACTGTTAGCCTGTGTCTTCCCATTGCTGGGCAAAGGCCACATGACTTCCAAATCCGAAGGACCGCGGCTGTATCCACGAGTGGTAGTGTGGTAGTGCGGTGTTGTTACTCGCTAGTAAGAGAGCGTCCACATCGCTGTCATCCGGAAACGTGCCCAGAAGACTGGCGGCATTGCCAAGTTGAATGGCAATGCAAATGTGGACCTGCAGTACAAGTCGAACTGACTAACAAATCAACCAATAATGAAACAAAAAAAGGACTTATAGAAAAACATGGATTTATTCCAACTGAAACGTACCTAGCCTATAAATCAAAATTAGAACATTCATAAATAAAAGTACAGAACAATGTTCTGTAAAACAGCATTATGTTTGTTTAAAAGCCCTCAAAAAGGTACTAAGCGTTCCTGAGCATATCTGTCATAATATATTTCCCAGGTCCATTTTCACGTAAGAAATCATTACAACGAACAACGGGCCATTATCTTACTTACAAAGTACATCATCTTTACATTATGTATATATATAGCACCGCAGTTTTATGCGGGACAAGTCATAAGGTTGTAGCGGGGAGAAAGAAAAAGGATATAGTTGTTTTCAAAACTATACCGATAGTTATTTTTTAACTTTTTGTCCGAGCTTAGAAGGGTCTTTGTAACTTAATACACAAAAACATTGTGTAGCGATCTACAAAAAGCAACTTATAATAAAAAGTATTACAGCGCCATCTATGATAAAGTAAAGAATGGTCTACATCTCGCAATCAATCATTTACACCGACTTAAGACTATATAGAAACCCGACAACAGCTGTCGGGCAGTAATTGCCGACCAGTCATAACACTTGTCTGGTCGGAAGATTCTCCCTTTTCTATAGAGGATGAGGAACTTTACACTCTGTTCTTCATACTCCTAAAAATGTGGTTTTAATTTTAACTGGTGAGTTTAAAAGTAACTTGCGAAAGCTTAAAAAAAAAAGCAATAATTCTTTGATGACTTCATTTCCCAAGAAGACTTAATTGCACAATGAATGCTCTAATAATAATTTTCCATTAAAAGCGCCATCAAAAACTTATCGCATTACTACGCCACTGACAAACTCGTAAGCAGCTTCTTAAAAACAACCAGACGCTGCAATTTGCACTTAAGACACGAGTAAATATAGTGCATTATTAAATGGCACCGCCGCTTATGAATAGTACCAAAGCACTAAAGCGCTGTTAAAAATTCAAGAAAAAGCGGCATTCCCAACTGTGGCCCGAGGGTACTCTTAACGCGACGCCGCTGAAGCTGTGATGAAAATACTTAATGAACTAAAGGAAACAACGGCCAATGACGTTTGAGAAATTGGCCGGCTTTGCAAGCCTTATGTGAATCTTTCCGCTTAATGCTGCGTTTAGGAGTCAGGTTGTGTGTGCGAGAAAATAAGGTAGACTTTACTTTGGCTATGTGACATTCTTTATGCGATAACGCTGTAGGGAGAGTCAAAAATATGTTGGATTGACATAAGCTGTCGAGAAATGTTATGAGAAATCTGTTCGTTGTAGATATCCGAAACCCTTTGTGAGCGATTGGCACTTATTTGGTTTAGTGTTTGCAGTGCTGTAAAACTACCGACTAAAAAAAGTAGTAGGTATTATAAAAGTTGATACTTAGACAACACACAGTTTCCACTGACTTGAAAGAAGGTACACAATAAAACGAATCCACTCATCATATCATCATCATCGAAATCAAGTTTGCGCACAATAAACGCCATCGGCTTGGTATCTCAGTTCTATTGATCTATACATCTTCTATACATACATACATACTTGCATACAAATAAATTAAATTGAAGTGTCTGTTGTTAATATTAAAATAACTAATAAATTTATACTACATGCATAAGAAAGTATATACGGTACATATACCAACGTACATTCTTTTAAAGTTTTGTCTGTCTGTCGGTCTGTTTGTTCCGGCTTATCTCTGACGGGACTTTGACTGACAGATAGCTGCTGTAGTAAGGAGTAACTTAAGCTACTTTTACTTCAGAAAATAAATAATAAGAAAAATGCAAAAACGAAAAAAAAAAACTAAATAACTTTTTGTTAAATTCCACGCGGACAAAGTCTCAGAGGCAGCTAGTGTTATTATAAAATTATATTGTCCTTTTGCAATATTTCTTACAGCAACATTTACCCTACAGTGTCTATACAATAATATATATTTTTGTTATACATCATTATGCAAGTAATTTTGATTGTATGGATAAACAAATAAAGTTAAATAAATAGCAACATTACAGACTAGTCCAATACTATGCGATAAGTCACAAAATACAACAAAAAGGATTGTGTGGTTTTGTGAAACCACGGTACAAGTGAAACCTTTTTTCACACTTTAGACATTAAACAATTTTTTTTTGGAATTATATTCCATTAAGGGTCTAAAACGTATAAGAAGCGGAGTACTCCGCGGCCGAGCGTCACGCGACATGCAACACACAGACGAAAAAGTTCGAGACGATGTAATAAAAGTTTCACTTTAAAAAAGTAAAAAGACACCCAACCAATTATAACCACTAAATGAATGCTTTTTAGTTGATATTAATTTCACATCCAGTATGTACAGTATTTAAGTTAGAAATTATTAATCATTTTTTCATCGATATTTTAATAAAATAATGGTTTACTACGAGTAACCCTTCTCGATATCTGAATAAAATTCATAGCATTTAAAAACCCCACAATTATAACAAAACTGTAGAACAAAGCGAAACGTTTTTCGAGTTCAAAGGAGTTGTAGTTTCCATTGTAATAATACTATTTTAAAACATTAATTTATTCAATTAAAAACTGTGGCGTGTCGCTGCATATTTTTACAACTTAACGGTTTTTTTTCGGTTTTGTTAGATTCTGTTTATGCATAATAAAAGTTTTAAATGTTTTGTTGGAATACTTTGTACGTTGTAATGTTCACGAATAAAGGACTTAGCCTACATTTCAACTCGAAAAGGCATCGTCACTGTATCGCTTTTCGCCTTGCCATCAAACGAGGCGAGCGGTATAAGAAATCCATAATAAAATGACTACTGAAATCGGTTAGTGTGAACCACCCGAGTTTTAAACGAAGCCCATCTGATCCTCACCTCATAACCACGCTTTCACTCATACAAACAATCGTAAACGTTTATTTGATAATTTCGTATTCCCTAAACCACGTTAAGGGGGTTTTTCTAAAATACTAACAAACTTAAACAACAAAAAAAAAGTCAGTGTTTATTAATAACTAGCTGTCCCGCGCAACTTCGTCTGCGTCACATTTTCCCCGTTTTCGTAACATTTTTCATTGCTGCTCCGCTCCTATTGTTCGTAGCGTGATGATATATAGCCTATGTCCTTCCCCATGTTGAAATCTATCTTCTTGCCAAATTTCACTAAGATCCGATCAGCCGTTTAGTCGTGAAAAGATAACAAACAAACAAACATACAAACAAACATACTGACAAACATGCAAACAAACATACAAACAAAAATACAAACAAACATACAAACAAACATACAAACAAACATACAAACAAACATACAAACAAACAAACATACAAACAAAAATACAAACAAACATACAAACAAACAGAGTGACTTTCGCATTAATAATATTAGTATGGAAGTATGAATTAACTAGATACTGTCATTTAAATTGATTATTTATGTCTTTTGTGACAACCTCCTGAATTTTGACGAGGATGCAAAACAACACCTTGTAGAACTCAAGGAACCGTGTAGGTTCGAACATAGAATTTTAGTTAGACTTGCTTTGTGTGGGTATTATGTAACTTTACGGTTAGAAACAGAATTTCAGTTTAATAAGTTCGACCAAAACACCACCACCACCTCTAAGTTATTTTACCAATACTTTATTGTCAGCCAAATTACCCATCGCTATAGAAACCGAAAGTTCCACAGAAATCGGTACATGGCCAGCAATTTAGTAAGACGAATGGATATTGTCAGACGGTCTTCAGGAAATATGAAGATGGATGGTTGGGAGCATGCCCTATCTATTGATCCCCGGAGCAAAGATGCTGCTCAAACCGGGATAATGAAAATTTTATGCATATTGTCCTTATCGTCAACAGGGCTAGCTTGGGCAGCGGTTGTATAAAATTATAACTTTGGCTACTGAATCTCGCGGTTTTGTTCGTTCGTGTGTTTTTTTTTTCTACCAGCGACCCGAATGCTTTGAACGGTTTTTTTTTGCGATTTGAACGCAGAGATCAGTCTCCTTTTAAGACTAGATAATATCATAATTTTGTTCGGGTCGAATGAGGACTATTCTGATGTGTCTCAGACGGTCTTTCAAGGAAAGAACCTCACTTTGAATGACCCTGTTCGGTTGATAATATTTGAAATCCCTTTTAGATAATTTCTCCATTGAGTCTAAATGCGATCAAGGCAGTGTTTAAGAGCTTTACTAGCAATAATCCGGCTATGATGACAGAGGCAGCAGTTCAGATGTGCTGACCGCGTTTTTTTTTTGTGAAATTATCTTTTAATGCACATGGACCCGCATACAATACAACACACAACCAAAACATACAAAAAAACACCATGACACAAAGGGTCCAAGAGTTGAAATGTCAATTAAATAAAAATACTCAGTGGGTAAAAAAACTAAGGTTTCAATTTTATTCTCAACGCGTAGTTGATTCAGTCTCGCAGTTAATTATCGAGCCTTTTAATTTACGAGAATGACTTTCAAGGATCCCTGAGTCATTACTGAAAATAAGATTATAACTGGAATAATGAATTTAAAGTAGAAATGCCGAGCTGTTTGGCAGCCTTGGTTTTATTTATTATTTTTTTCTGGTTTTAGTACAAACTTACATAAGGCTGTTTTATGTAGAGAAGCTTATTTAAAAATTTTAGATTCTTCTACTTTTTATCCAATTTTTTTGAATATAATACTGAAATAACATAATTTCACGCCTGAAATTTCTCGCAGAGTTAGTGTCTAAAGTTCCTAACCAGAACTAAATAAAATTAAGTTAAAAAAGCTTTTATTTAAATACTCTAAAAGAAAAAAAAGAAAATTTTCTTTTAAAATTTTAACTAATTACTTATAACCTCATTATACACAATTTATATGATCATAAAAGCTTGTCGCGAGGTTTGCGTAAGTACCTATAAGTATTTAATCAAACTGAAATTAAATAAAAAACTTAGCAGATTAAGTTACTCAATTAAATAGGTACTAGTTGATTTATATAAATTGTGTATAATGAGGTTATAAGTTGATAGTTAAAATTTTACAAGAAAATTTTATTTTCTTCTTTTTAGAGCATTTAAATAAAAGCTTTTTTTTTTAAAAGGTTTTTTAACTTAATTTTATTTTAACATTTTTAGTTTTGACGTAATCTTTTCTGACCACACATCATTATCACAATCTCAACACTTTTTTCATTCCATGCTATTTATTCACCGTTGGTGAGTTCCCTCGTGAGAAGACGATCCTGGCTGCAGGATGAGATCATGATAGAATTCATGTTCATCTATCAAATATGAACGTGCATACAAATTTTCGTGGCTGTGCTATTAACCGTTGAGGTATTCCCTCGTGAGAGGACGATCCTGGCCGCAGGATGAGATCATGTTAGAATTTATGTTTATCCATCAAATATGAACGTGCATACAAATTTTCGTGTCTGTGCTATTGACCGTTGAGGAGTTCCCTCGTCAGAAGACGATCCTGGCTGCAGGATAATTTCATGATACAAATCGTGATTATCCATCAAATATGAACTTGTACGCAAAGTTTCGTGTCTGTGCTATTAAACGTTAAGGAGTTCCCACGTGAGAAGACGATCCTGGCTGCAGGATATGTTATAGTATCTGCCTACTACAGACACTTTATACTCACAGTTATCATCCATATTCATACTTTTATTGGTTTTCCATTAGCATATTACGATTTGTTTCATTTTTATAAATATTTTCTTAGTTTTCTTTGTTGTGACATGTTTACTTCAAGCATATTTGTCAGATGTCATTTACTTTTATTTTTGATTGTTACCAGCCAAACTCTCTATGAAGGTTTCATTTAGATTATATATTACTAAAAATTATTATCATCAATTCGTCAGTTCAAATTGTTGTATTTTATAGTTAATTGTGAATATTTGCTGTGTAAAGATATTCTGAGTTATATTTCTAAAAATATTATGTGCAGGGTTTTTGACCATTGTTACTGGCTGTTTTTAATACTGGCAGGTTGCGTCTTAATAGAGCGCAGCAGTTTTGAATCTAAAAAGTGATTGGAAGAAAAGAAACGGAAGATCAGGGTATAAAAGGGATTTCTGACAGATGCCCTGGTTCTAGTCTGGAGTTAAGAGTCGGTTCAGTCTGGACACGAGAAATCAGTATAGTCTAAAATCAAGAAAACAGCTAAGTCTAGTTTGGAGTCAAGATCTGTCATATCTTGAGTTTTGAGCACAGCCTGGTGGAGTCAAAGAGCGGCCTTCGTTTAGTGCTGCCGTGGCTGTTGCTAACTGTCTGCTGGAAGCTGCTTTGCGAACTGACGAGCCTGGCACTGGGGCTCATTACCTGTCTGCTGGAAGCTGCTCTTCGAGCTGACGAGCCTGGCATTGGGCGGTACGTGTCTGCTGGTGGGTCCTACCAAATCGCCCTGCATCCAGTTCGTCGTGGTCAAGCTCATCTTAATCAAGCCAGCTTTCTACGACTGCAAGTTTGTCTTCAGTTACTATCACGCTCAGAGATTTGCAGAGATATTTAAAACGTTCTCGGTTAACCTGCCCTTCACTTTTGTACTAATTTATTGTATTTTTCATTTCATCATTTATTAAATACATTTTGGCGCCCCACGTTGGGCGCCAAAATGTAACAAACTTGCTTATTCCTTGATGAAAGGAGTAAACAAATTTATACATTAAAAAAGTAATTAGGGGAAAATGAATTTAATAAATGATGAAATGAAAAATACAATAAATTAGTACAAAAGTGAAGGGCAGGTTAACCGAGAACGTTTTAAATATCTCCGCAAATCTCTGAGCGTGATAGTAACTGAAGACAAACTTGCAGTCGTAGAAAGCTGGCTTGATTAAGATGAGCTTGACCACGACGAACTTGATGCAGGGCGATTTGGTAGGACCCACCAGCAGACACGTACCGCCCAATGCCAGGCTCGTCAGCTCGAAGAGCAGCTTCCAGCAGACAGGTAATGAGCCCCAGTGCCAGGCTCGTCAGTTCGCAAAGCAGCTTCCAGCAGACAGTTAGCAACAGCCACGGCAGCACTAAACGAAGGCCGCTCTTTGACTCCACCAGGCTGTGCTCAAAACTCAAGATATGACAGATCTTGACTCCAAACTAGACTTAGCTGTTTTCTTGATTTTAGACTATACTGATTTCTCGTGTCCAGACTGAACCGACTCTTAACTCCAGACTAGAACCAGGGCATCTGTCAGAAATCCCTTTTATACCCTGATCTTCCGTTTCTTTTCTTCCAATGTCTTTTTTAGATTCAAAACTGCTGCGCTCTAGTAAGACGCAACCTGCCAGTATTAAAAACAGCCAGTAACAATGGTCAAAAACCCTGCACATAATATTTTTAGAAATATAACTCAGAATATCTTTACACAGCAAATATTCGCTATTAAATATAAAATACAATAATTGAACTCACGAATTGATAATAATTTTTAGTAATATATAATCTTAATGAAACCTTCATAGAGAGTTTGGCTGGTAACAATCAAAAATAAAAGTAAATGACATCTGACAAATATGCTTGAAGTAAACATGTCACAACAAAGGATTAGAAAATATTTATAAAAATGAAATAAAAGTATGAATATGGATGATTAAGTGTGAGTATAAAGTATCTGTAGTAAGCAGATACTATATTTCCCCAAAAATGTAACAAACTTGCTTATTCCTTGATGAAAGGAGTAAACAGATTTATACATTAAAAAAGTAATTAGGGGAAAATGAATTTAATAAATGATGAAATGAAAAATACAATAAATTAGTACAAAAGTGAAGGGCAGGTTAACCGAGAACGTTTTAAATATCTTCGCAAATCTCTGAGCGTGATAGTAACTGAAGACAAACTTGCAGTCGTAGAAAGCTGGCTTGATTAAGATGAGCTTGACCACGACGAACTTGATGCAGGGCGATTTGGTAGGACCCACCAGCAGACACGTACCGCCCAATGCCAGGCTCGTCAGCTCGAAGAGCAGCTTCCAGCAGACAGGTAATGAGCCCCAGTGCCAGGCTCGTCAGTTCGCAAAGCAGCTTCCAGCAGACAGTTAGCAACAGCCACGGCAGCACTAAACGAAGGCCGCTCTTTGACTCCACCAGGCTGTGCTCAAAACTCAAGATATGACAGATCTTGACTCCAAACTAGACTTAGCTGTTTTCTTGATTTTAGACTATACTGATTTCTCGTGTCCAGACTGAACCGACTCTTAACTCCAGACTAGAACCGACTCTTAACTCCAGACTTATAAATATTTTCTAATCCTTTGTTGTGACATGTTTACTTCAAGCATATTTGTCAGATGTCATTTACTTTTATTTTTGATTGTTACCAGCCAAACTCTCTATGAAGGTTTCATTTAGATTATATATTACTAAAAATTATTATCATCAATTCGTGAGTTCAATTATTGTATTTTATAGTTAATTGTGAATATTTGCTGTGTAAAGATATTCTGAGTTATATTTCTAAAAATATTATGTGCAGGGTTTTTGACCATTGTTACTGGCTGTTTTTAATACTGGCAGGTTGCGTCTTAATAGAGCGCAGCAGTTTTGAATCTAAAAAGTGATTGGAAGAAAAGAAACGGAAGATCAGGGTATAAAAGGGATTTCTGACGGATGCCCTGGTCCTAGTCTGGAGTTAAGAGTCGGTTCTAGTCTGGAGTTAAGAGTCGGTTCAGTCTGGACACGAGAAATCAGTATAGTCTAAAATCAAGAAAACAGCTAAGTCTAGTTTGGAGTCAAGATCTGTCATATCTTGAGTTTTGAGCACAGCCTGGTGGAGTCAAAGAGCGGCCTTCGTTTAGTGCTGCCGTGGCTGTTGCTAACTGTCTGCTGGAAGCTGCTTTGCGAACTGACGAGCCTGGCACTGGGGCTCATTACCTGTCTGCTGGAAGCTGCTCTTCGAGCTGACGAGCCTGGCATTGGGCGGTACGTGTCTGCTGGTGGGTCCTACCAAATCGCCCTGCATCCAGTTCGTCGTGGTCAAGCTCATCTTAATCAAGCCAGCTTTCTACGACTGCAAGTTTGTCTTCAGTTACTATCACGCTCAGAGATTTGCAGAGATATTTAAAACGTTCTCGGTTAACCTGCCCTTCACTTTTGTACTAATTTATTGTATTTTTCATTTCATCATTTATTAAATTCATTTTCCCCTAATTACTTTTTTAATGTATAAATCTGTTTACTCCTTTCATCAAGGAATAAGCAAGTTTGTTACAATGTTCATGATACAAATTTTGATTATCCATCAAATATAAACTCGTACGCAAAGTTTCGTGTCTGTGCTATTAAACTTTGAGGAGTTCTCTCGTGAGGAGACGATCCTGGCTGCAGGATTAAGTTATGTCTGTCATAAAAATGTATTGTCACCAGAACCAAAGATGTGTGCAAAATTTCAGCTCGATCGGACATCGGAAAGTGGTTCTAATTTAGCTTCCAAGAATCCACCGTAACAAATATACATACATACATACATTGCAAGTTAAATAAAAGCTTTTAATAATTAAAAAAGTGACAATTTTTTATCGCATTTCAAAGCGTTTTGTTTTTCCACAAAAAGTTTCGATAGAAAAGACCTAAATATTTTCGTGAGCTTTTCTCAAATAAGTACATTATTGTCGTTTGATGATTAATCATCGTTTTCGATGATAGAATGTAACTTTTTCTTAGCCCTTGGCTTCATTGTTGAGTTAACATAACCTATTATTTATCATTAGTTGCCAACAGACAAACAGTGGTTTCGTCGAATAAATTAGTCATAAGTCGATCGCGGTTTCGATTTGAAAACTTGGTATGTATGTATTGTGTGTTTGTAGTCTATAGTCAAGCGTTTGTGTTTACCTCCTTTACTAAGCTAAAGACTTGTAACAGGGTTAAATTCAGGTCAATAGAATTACAGGCGCGGTTGAAAGTTACGAGGTCTCGCTCGCCATTTCGTCGCCCTCGCCATGCTATTGTATGAAAAACAATCTAAAATTAACTTTCAGTTTCAGCACTGTTGCAGCAAATTGAAATTAATTGACAACTAGATGTGTTTTAATTAAAAACAGTTAAAGCTTTTTAAATTGAAACATGAATGCTTATGTCGCAGGATTATTAGAAGAACAGTTATTTAATTGCGAAATGCCAAATAATTTTCTTGGCCATCTTGTTTAGGACAATTTGAAACCTGATTTCTGATTGGTTAATCTATAAAAAAATAATTCTGCTCGATCTGAACTAGGCTCTACCAGAATATCAGCGTCAGGTGCATGCCTGACACATGCTGAGCTGGACTCCCATTTGGTGCAACCTTGAGACGTACACCGCACCTTGTATAACGTTATTTTATTTGAAGTATGTCATGGTGTTACTATAACTGTTTCGTAAAAATGTTTTTTCTTTGTTTTTTTTTTCTTTTTGTATATTGGCACCTTGTTAACCCCCGTTTTTATATAGGTATATTTATGTAATCTGTGTCATTAATTGTGCTTCTGTGTGTTGTGCTATGTCTTTTGTGTGCACTGAATAAATGATTTATCTATCTATCTATCTAGCATTATTTTGATCGCACTCGTCAGTACACAAGTTTGCTCCCAATCAGCTTTCTTGTTTTATGTTCGTAATATATTTTTACGGGAAACCTTTGTATTTCTGTAACGTTGATGAACGCTGACCACCATACCATATTGAGTCCAGACCATGAATCACATTTTTAAATAGAAATCTTTTGATAAGAAGATTGAACTATATCATTGCTTGTAGCATTGGAACCCTTCTGTTAAAAAAATCCGAAAATAAGTTCATACTGCTATATCAACTTAATCAACATTTGCTAAGTTTCCAGTGAAAACTCTAATGACTAAGATTGAGTACAACACATTACTTCAAGTGTACCTAAACACATTCCCATTGTAATATTCCAAAGAAAAATGCAACATTTCCTAACATTGAATTTTATTTTGTTACAGAACATGAAAACGTGATGGCATAAACGAAAATTTCATTCTAAATGTAATCCAGAAGATTTTGTGAGGTGTCGGGATATTCGTGTAGTGCCTCGGAAAATGTAAAATGGAGGGTTCTTTCCACGTGAGCCCAACTCGCGTGCTGTCCCTGTGGACTCTGCTCCTCGGATGCTGTAATATTGCAGGTTAGTACATGTGAAATTGTAAATGTATTAAGTAGAACGGCAGAAGGTGAATGTAGTAACATCATAGGGATGTTATAATTTGATGATGTTAATTGTGTTTAGTTATAATAATAAATAATAATAATAATAATAATAAAAAAACGTTTATTCATCTCCACAAATTACATCATAGTATTGTTAGATTATTACAAAGGTTGACAGGTAGTTTGGCAGAAAGCTGTAATTTGTGGGAGATCTGGAGTCTAAACTAAGCCTAGGCCTGTATTTCAGAGCTCCAGGCCCCCCATTTCATCATTAATAGTTATTGTCAACAAACAATGGAAAAAGTGCAAAATTGGTGACAGTGTGTATATGTGTGTGCGTGTGTGTGTGCGTGTGTGTGTATGTGCGTGTGTGTGTGCGCGGATGTGAGTATATATAATATAGGTATGTATACTTTTATTACATAATATAATATGTTTTATGAAATATATGTAAATATATTTAAACATAGGGATATATACAATATTATAACTGTAACCTTAACTGCAAATATATGTATGAAAGTGTGGACTAACCTTTCCTACTAAATTTACTTTGCTACCTCAAGTAATTTTTCAGTTTCAGTATGGTTTAACTTCAGTAATAATTTAATGATCTTAGTTTTACATTCAGCTTTACTACAATTCGATATATTTATAATTTTGTTTAGCTTATTATATAATTCACCTCCTCGGAAAGGGAAGAATCTTTGCGCGAAGGAAGTACCAACCGCAGTCGTCCTACATACTGCGAATTTTCTCCTGGAGAGACCTATACGTTTTCTCCTTTCTTCGAGTAGGTTTGAGTGTTGGAAAACTGCAGTAAGCAATATGTACAGCTGGCGTACAGTAAGCACCTGTGCTTCCTCATAGAGTGTTATAGTGTTGAAAAGACGTGGTTTGGATAAACTAACTTTCAGTATCAACCTTTGGGCTCTTTCTACTGTTATCAATTTTGTTTTACAAGCCCCTCCCCATGTGGTAATGCAGTAACCAATAATAGATTGTACTAGAGCCTCATACACCATTCTCATCGTTTGTTTATCTGCCACGTCACGGAGTCCTTTAAAAATGTACGTGAGCTTCCGTATCCTTTTAGATAGAAAACCAATGTGGTTTTCGAAAGTTAAATTTGCGTCAATTTCAACTCCAAGGTATTTGAGACTTTTTGTAGGATTTATATTGGGACAGTGACAATTTGGAGTTGGAGGGAAATTACATTTATGTGCAAGAATATTATAACTAGTGCGGTTGGTAGGCTCAGTTTGATTTCGAATACAGTAGAAAATATATTTGGTTTTATCTTCGTTTAAAGTGAGGGAGTTTGAGGATAGCCAGTGACACACAATGTTAAAACCATTTTGCGCGAGATGATAAAGCTCCTTCCACGAGTCAGCGAAAAAGGTTAGGGCAGTATCGTCTGCATATGCGGAGATGCGGCAATTTTTAATCTTAAGAGAACAGAGCTCATTGATATAGCAGAGAAAAAGAGTGGGACCCAGTATGCTGCCTTGCGGCACCCCAAATTCAACTAGCAGTTCGCCACTAAAGTGCTCTCCAATTTTAACTGATTGAGTTCTATTTTGTAGATAATCCGAAAATAAGTTCAGTGGAACACCTCGAATACCAAGATCTTCCAGTTTTTGCACAAGGTGGGGTACAGAAACAGTGTCAAAGGCTTTTGCAAGGTCGAGAAATATAGTCAAGCATTTATTTTTACTATCTAATTTATTAACTACAAAGTTAACCAGGTCACGTACTGCGTTGTCAGTTGAGCGGCCGGCTCTGAAACCATATTGTGCGTCAGAAAATAAGTTGAATCTTTCTAAGTATTTTGTAAGCCTGTTGTTGATAATGCGTTCAAATATCTTTGACAGTGTTGTTAGGATCGCAATTGGCCTATAATTTTTGACGCTGCCTCTGTCTCCCGCCTTATGTATCGGATGGACCACAGCTCTTTTTAATGCAAGGGGAAATACTCCCGAATTAAAACAACGATTTATTAAGTCGGTGAGGACGGGTGTTATAGAAACGGATATTTTCTTTAGTACATCTGCACTAATATAAACAAACAGTAGAAGCGTTCTTTCAACTTCTTCGATGTCCGTGGGTAGTAGAACGAAAGAGTTTATTGGGGGCTTAGAGACTTTCTTAACGCTAGGGATATGGGGGGAAATCATGTTTGCTAGTCGTTTCCCAATATTTGAGAAGTATTCGTTAGTCTTGTTTATTGATTCTTGAGGGGTTTTATGCGTAGTTAATAGTTGTAGTGGTAGCTGCTTTTTATTATTATTGTTGGTGATTGTTTTAATGGTAGACCAAAGCTTTTTAGAGTTATTTTTAGACATTATTATAGTTAGAGTGTCATGATCTTGGAAACACTGAAAATGTAATATTTACCATGTTTAGTATTTGATTTGAGGTCCTAATATTTCAGGGCTGTTGATTTTATCCGTGATAATAATGATAGTGTGTAGGGTGATATAAATGGTCACTTATTATAGTAGATTTCTTTGAGGAACTGATCGAGCGACCTCGAAATGTACTAAGCTTTTATCGGACACATAGTGCAGAACAAACCATAAGAACTACTGTGTAAGAGTAGTAGTATTTGTATAAGGTCCCGTACTAACATAGCGTTCATTTTGTTCCAAGAACCTGAACGATTGCCGAAAAGGCCTTCCAGTTTCCCGAGCATATGAAGAACATTTGAACACGGCGCCGGTCGCGATTTTTGTGACTGGTCTCTTTGGTTAGGTCGCGGGTGTATAAAGGTGAAATGAAATACTCCGAATTTCACTCTGTGAACGAACCAAAACGCGTTGGTATGCGTTGTTATTTTTACTCTCTACTGGTGTTTGACCTTATGTTAATGATATTTTCCACTCAAAAGTAAAGCTCTAAGCTCGACACACACGAGTTGTCGGTCCGTTCAAAGCTACACGTAGCATATACCTGCCCACTTTGTTTTATTAATTTTGCTGTATTTGACTGTCATAAGCCAGTTTCGCACCGAGCAAAATCTGGATTTTATCTCAACAACGTGTTGATGTTTGACGCAAAGTTGAAGTTTAAGCGATATTTGAAAATTGTATTAGCTATTGGATGTTGCAAGTGCAAATAAAACTTTCCCAATTTCATACGGTGACAGTTTGTTAGTAATATCGACCCGACTGCCCCGTTGGTCGCGTGGTCGCAAGCGAAATTGCCGACCGTGGGGGGTCTTGAGCCCGATTCCTGGGTCGGGCAAAAAGTACTATTGGGTTGTTCCATTAGGAATTTCTCAGTAGTAGCCCGGTGTTTGGAAGTTGGCGGTATGATACACCCGTGCCTCGGAAAGCACGTTAAGCCGTTGCTCCTGTGCCTGATCTCTCTCCGGTCGTGCCGGATTATGGTGTCATCGGACTATGAGAGTGAGGGAACAGAGAGTGCACCTGTGCCTGCGCACAAACTTATGCACTATAATATCTCCCGCGCCAATGGCTAATCTCCACCAAGCTTGGCCGTCGTGACCGAAAACAATCAGGACTATATATATATATATATATATATATATATATATATATATATATTAAGAAACTATATATATAATATATATATAGATAAAAGAGCAGCGATGGCCCAGTGGTGGCAGCCCCGACTTACGAGCAGTAAGCCGTGGGTTCGAGCCCAAGCAGGCGCATTACTTTGTGTAATTTATTTCATCATCGCTGCTCTCAAAAACGGTGAAGGAAAACATCGTGAGGAAACCGGCATGTCCTAGAACCAAAAATTCGAAGACATGTGACGTCTACCAACCCGCACTGGGCCCGCGTGGTGGATTACAGCCCACTCCCTCTGTGTCCCAGCAGTGGGAACATTAGCAAATGATGATGATGATAGATAAAATCGCCATAGTTTTGATAGTGCAAACTAGACGATGGTAACAACAAGACATTTTCTGTCTTTCTCGAGGAGCTAGGGTGGAACGAATGATTTCTCATTCGTACCCAATAACACGCTTTGGAATTCATACTTGCGCACACAAATCATTAATTGATTGAGATGACAATGTAGCGACAAATCCCAAAAAATACCCGCTGTTTGTTGCCATTTTATTGCGTTTCCACAAATAGTTGTAGCGGTTTGAAGAGCTCTTAGCTAAATAACAGCTGCACGGGTCGATATTTAAGGTTAAGCAGTGCTTGCCGAGCATCACCTATCCATGGATGGGTGACCAAAATTACATACCGAGTTTCGCCGTGCCTCGGAAAGCACGTTAAGCCGTTGGTCCCGGCTGTCATTTTTAGATCTCTGACAGTCGCTACGAGTAGTCAGAAGCCAAAAGTCTGACATACAGTCTTACCAAGGGGTATCTTATTACCCAGTTACTGGATTGTGGAGGTCAGATAGGCAGTCGCTTCATGCAAATACGCTGCATCCGGTTAGACTGGAAGCCCAAGGTAGTTTGGTAAAAGCTTAGGCAGATGATGAACTAGTTGTGGCGGTCTGTAATCGGAAATATTCCCTGTTTGAACCTAAAGAGAAGTTTAGACGTAATTTGGCGCAATGATGCAACAGGGTGATATTCGAATTCAATTTCAATTTACTAAAAAGCGACGATTAATGTCTTTTAACGCTTAGTATTTTTGTGATATCCCTATATCTTGATAACTTAGAGAATTGGCGATTAACATTAGGTTTTTGGAACTTATGATTCACAACATTATGCAACGTAAGGTGCTTTGATGACCCTGTCTGTGACACTATTTTCAATTTAGTCGCTAACTTCTAACAACTTACGCCAAACATCAAAGAACATTCTAGTAGGAGGAAATCCCTTTAAACAATATATTTCCATGAAAGTCAGACGATGCATACTAACACTTATTACGCCAAATTATATTACACGTTCGATAACGAATGAGGACGTAATTTAGTTATTATGTACGATGCTGATAATGCGTTTTATTAGGTAAGTTAATAATGTGATAGAGATAAAATATGGGACGTGTGGAAAAGGGTGTAAAATTAAGGTAATAATTTGTAACAGCTACTTAATTTCTGGAAAACGGGTAAACCAAAATTGTATTAAAATTGTTATGATTATCGAAACAGAAATAAATCCCGGGCAAAATATATCAAATTTATTTTTAGAATGAAACTATCAAAAAGATATGAGTGTTCTATAAAGTCGTAAACTTTCTGAAACTTTGTGGAATTTCATTAATATACGGAAATATGCGAGCACAGTCTTAGTCAGCCAGCCTATCAATGATTGGCTCAAAATCAGCCTTAACGTTACAAACCCATTTCAAAGTTCATTTTCACCACGGAAGTAAGTAGACTTTATTCTAGTTGTCCATCAGCTGTTCTACCGTGGCATTTTTTACTATGGGCAACCAAACCTTACTATAAAAGGTCTTGTTTTACATCCTCGTCAAATTCAAGGAGGTAACTATGGTAATGATTCTCCACCCGAATCAATAATAAAATGGGAAGGTATTTTTTTTTCTTATATACGGAAATCGGTAAGTGTGGAACCATCCGTGTTTTTAACACGACCCGTCTGATCCTCGCTTTATAAGCTCGTTTACATACAAACAAAAAATCTCAAAATTTTATTCGATAATTTCTTATTCCCGAAATCAAATTTAGGGGGTTATTTTGAAATAATGAAAAATTTAGACAAAAAAAAAGCAATGTTTTTAATAATTAATTAGGTACCGTAATTTATATTGATTATTTATGTCTTTTGTGACAATATCCTGAATTTTGACGAGGATGCAAAACAACACCTTGTATTATATCAGTATCAGACACATTTGCTGATTCAGTTCCTTTTAAGAGAAGTAGGGACATGCTGCGCCGACCCCAAATAAATTGAGAAAACGACAGGAGAGTGATGATGATGATGATATGCCATTAATCATCTGCCTAGCCGTTTCTCAAGTAAATTTTGGTAGAAATCGGAACTAAAGTTTTTTTTTTTTGGTCGGCCTAACATGATGTCAACGTTTTAATGCCGCCCATGGGCTATTGACTTGGTTTTACATGCCAGATATGAGCAATATATTTTAGGCATGCTAGTTTCCTTACGACGTTTTCGTTCACCAAAAAATTAGGGGATAGTCACAATTTTTTTTTATTTGTCTGTCGGGTAGATTATTGAAAAGTATTTGACACGTATTTTTTCTTTTTCACGTGGTCAAAAAATTACGGAGAAATATTGAGTTGAAATTGCGCATGACGTCACTTGTAGGTAATTTTTATACCTACTAGTGACGTAGTAAGCCCCCACTCTCCAACTTTAATGAGTTTTAAGTATATTTTTTTTATATTTTGAAAAAACAAAAAATACGTGTCTAATATTTTTGTATGACCTGTCTGACGGACAAAATAGAATTTTGTTTTCTTTACCCAGTCTACACCTCTATTATGCAAAATGGTATTATCTCGTAACTATTGAAATTTATCTATTGTCCTCTGGCTTTCAACAATACAGAAATCAAAGACTCTAAAACACAGGAATCAAAAAGCTAAACCCTTTGATCTTTCCTTCTTCACAGTCAAGGATTACTGGTGACTGGATCTACCTGTTACGTCTTACGGTTCCACGGTTCCGTAGCCAAAGGGTCGGATTATTGTTGTGGCAAGAATCCATCTGTTAGACGAGTTTAGCTCCTAAATGAATTTGTGACACGCCTAAGCTTTGGCGAGATGGCGATTGTGAGACAACGTTATTTTGTTGAAAATAAAGTCTGATCTGTTACTTTTGTTGATGCTAAATAAGTTGTTTTTCTTTCATAAAAAAAATCGTAAATATATTTATTAATTATTTAACACTTCAAGTACATAGTACAGAGGCGGACTTAATACCATAGGCATTTTCTACCACTCAACCTTTGGGTGATGCAGAGAAAAACAGTGGTAGGTGTATATGTGTATAATATATATTATTTGTCAAAAAAAATGTTCACATTAATCACACCATAATAAAATTTCCAATGAGAGGTTCGTCGAATCTAAAATGAAACTGACTTTTCGGCAGTATCTAATTTTCTTTGCTGTTTTTTTTCGGCTTGTATTCGACGAATCTTTCAATGGAAATTACAATAAAATCCGCCTCATCGGAATCACATATGATATGTGGAACCAGATTTAATATGATTCAGAAAACAGACGTTGGCGATCCGTCAACGCCTTGTTACGCGCACCATCCTTGACAACTGCACAAGTCAATATGACTACCCGCAACGACTTGACGTTCCGCCAGAGAGAATTGTAGACCGCTTCTCTCTCGTCTGTGGTGACAGTTTAGTTTGCAATGTGAATCAAATGAAGCCTTTTTGAAAAAGCGCCGACAACAATTTATGATTATGATGTTATTTATGCCTACAGAAAATCTAAATAAGTAATGTAAATTTCAATCAAACAAAAGTTTTAATGAATGATCACAGTGATTTCATTGACCGGAAATACGATTAAATTTTCCCACCATATTTTATCCACCTAATACTAGGTCTACCACATCCTACCATGTAATATCTTCTGCCAAAGGTCACAGTCATTCACCAAAGATTTATAGCATATATTATTCCATTATAATAACTCAGTGTCGATGTTAATAACACTGCCCTTAGTTGAGCTGTGACCGGAGAATGTTTGATAATGTGAAAGGTCACTCAGGTCACATGTGTTTGAGGTCAAGCTACAATTACTAATATTAATTATTCAACACAAAGCGTAGTTAAGAGACGGATTAATTAAATATTAGTCTCTTTGTAAATAAATATTATATTAACTGTTTTACTTATAAGTTTTATGGAAGAAAATATGTTTGGGGTGTTAGAATTTTTGTGTGTGATGTTTCTTCTATAATTTTTGTCTCTTGTTAATTTCTGCACAGGCCTCTTAAATGATTTCTTATTCCGTGCAAAATTTTGAAATTAAATCGAATATTTTATTAGAGCTTCCTTGCTTTTACTGAACATGTATGGCTATTTAAGTTTAAAAATAAGGTTCTATCTCGAACAGAGACACTGTCACTTTCAGAATTAAAACTTTATGTTCTGCGTACCACGCGGGATTATCCGCAATATGGCCAAAGCTTAAGAGCCTGTACATGCTCACAATACCAAAAAGCCAAAAGACAGCTGAGATAATAAAAACCAGCCTACTTATGGCTTCGTTTAGGGCAGAACTTTCGCTAAAGTTCGAAGTTCGTGAAATTCGTTAGTCTCCTGACACCTGTGGCAATAATTTGTGGGCCGCGAAACATTAAAGAACTTTCATTCAAGTTATTAGTGTAATGGGAAAGTTAATTTTATTTTACTTCTCTTCACAATGCCCGGAATTGTTTTTACGATTGCTGGCTCGTTTGTTGATGTTGTGGCTCAGGATCATAATTTCGTCAATTTTCTTATTATTTACTTTGATATAATCATGTGTGTTAGTGTAAAATTATAGTTTTTAGAGATATTTTCAAAAACAAAGTTACTACCATTTGACACAGAAGAAACGCTGTTACTGCATTTTGCTGACTATAATATTATGTTCCGTTTACGTTTTGTTCTTAGATTTATTTATACGTGGTTTCAAAAATAAAAGTTAACAATTCAAGCTAATGACAAGCTCTTTACAATTTAAGTTGATTCATCGCATGGTGTAATACGGGTTGCAGACCAAAAGCTAAGCTAAGTTAGTTAAGCTTAGCTCGCATGGCTGACGCAGTTTTTCATACTTGTGTGCAAACAGCAAACTATATGCAACAAGTATAAAAAACTGCGTAAGCTGTACGAGATAAGCTAAACTAACTTAGGTTAGCTCTTGGTGTGCAACCCGTATAAGACTATCTAAAAGCGTTCACTATAATGACATAGCTTGCTACGGCGTAGCATACTACGGCACTGCAACCTACGCCGTAGCAAACTCTGCCGAAGCAACCTACGCCGTAGCGGATTACGTTAAATACGTAGCGGGCTATGAAACGGTAAACCATCAAAGAATCTTAATATTCCTACATCGTATTTTAAATACAGACGCCCCAAAAAGTCTCATAACGTAAGCTCATATCACATGGGACCTAAAACTCGTTATAAAAATACCAGCGGAATAACAATTTTACTCTAACAGCAAAATAGATTGACAACGTTATTGGATTAATATTACAACCATATTAATACGTAGTGCTACAATATTAAGGCTTTGTAGGATCCTTGTAATCTTAGGTCGAACCACGGCCGACCACTATTTGGGTTCGACTATTATTATGCAAGGTTATTCGTATTCATTCGCGACCAACAAATGGATTCAGGGTTCGAGATGTCATTGTTAAATTTATGAGAATATGAGGAACAGTATTGAGAAACTATAAGCTTCTTAAAACCGTGGTTCAGACTACGCCATATTTGATACGATTCGAATAGAAATGTTTTAATTATAAATACGACTATTTTGGTGTAGCAGTTATTATGTGTTTCGTATTCGGTATTCATGCTATTGTACGCGTTAACCTGTTTAACGGTTTTCAAAAAAATTGTAGCACAGCACCATCCTTAAATTCTTCACCTATCGCCACCCTTCGCTTATCAATTATTTTCTTGTGGAAAGCAATACACATTTAACATAACTAATTTATTTTATTAATTAAAAAAAATATCCTCGGCTAAGCGATATGGCCAAATGTGGTGACTGACTATTTTGAATACCTATAGTGAACATGTGCTCCTTTTCATAATACTAATCGCTGCTCGAACCTTGGATCATTCAACGATAATATAAAAATAGATAAAAGTGATCACAATTTTCCCCAAACGACCGTGAAAGTACCATTAACAAATTATTCATGAAATTTTCGATACATAAATAAACAACAATATTACAGCCTAAAATATTAATAAGAGCTCACCTTAATTTACCTTTCAAAGGTCAAAATATCAGAAGCATACACTACCCATATCAATAAATTATTACGTTTCAAAAACGACGTGTGTAATATGGAATATAAACCTTCTTTTTAAATAACGGTAGAAATTATAAAACAAAAGGTTTTGCAGCCGGCCTAGCATGACCGCCGTAGAAACGAGCTATGTCTACGGAAGAATCGACAATTTGACAGATATTTCT
The DNA here is from genome assembly GCA_963082945.1 of Cerastis leucographa. Lineage (NCBI taxonomy): Eukaryota > Metazoa > Arthropoda > Insecta > Lepidoptera > Noctuidae > Cerastis > Cerastis leucographa. The sequence continues at coordinate 2,118,379 of OY720381.1, read as the reverse complement.
TTCTTCCCAAGCATGGCGATATTAAGAATGTAGAAAAGAAATGTTTCTTTTCTTCAGTCGACACAAGTCTACAACGTCGAGCATGACGACCATATTTTCTCTACTTTTGACATTTAGGGGTAGAAACATTTCTTTTGACAAATGTCAAACTAGTCTTCATCACAATTCATCACATTGGATCGGACCTAAACAAGATTCTTTTTTTAGCTAGTATTTGCGATCTTTGAGCTTTCGTGATTTTAAAAAACATGTGTTAACCGGGGCTTTCGAACTTCCTGAAAACGAGTTTCTCCAAAATTTTAAATTAAGCAAAGACATGGTGCGGTATTTGTGCCACGAGCTGAGCGAGGATCTGTCTCCTAGGACATCTCAGGGTGTGCCAGTGCTCGTTAAAGTAAGTTCAATCTTGGTTACGTACGCCTTCCAACTACCTTCTAAAAATATAAGGCAACCTTATTAGTTGATCTAACATCATCATTATCATTCTTTTGCCCTTATCCCATTTCATTTCGGGTTGGCGCTGCATGTCTTCTTCTTCCATACTTCTCCATTAGTCGTCATCTCATCAGACACCTTTCTTGCTATATCATCGTTCACGCAGTCCATCCATTAGTTAATCTAACAATGTCTAATAATTTTCAGGTTCTTTGTGCAGTAAAAGTCCTGCTTACAGGACATTACCAAAGAGGTGTTGGCCAAGAGCAAAATATTTCTATTGGTCAAACTACTGTCAGCAAATTTTTAAAACAATTTGTTGTTGCAGTAAATACAAGGTCAGTAAATAAACCTCTCCAAATGCCAAAGTTTGAGTGGCCTGTAAGAGGTTTGTGATTGCTAGTTGGATAGATATCTAACTTCTGTTATTTCAGATTGAAACCACGGTGGATTTTGTTCCCGAACACTGAAGCGGGAAGGCAGACTGTGGCATCCGGCTACCAAACATATTCGGGGTCCCAGATATATTGGGAGCCATTGACTGTACCCATGTACAATTGTTTCCTCCACCAAAGCCACAACAAGCACAATTTAGAAACAGACATGGCGTTACTTCTATTAATGTTCAGTTGGTAAGAAAACAGAAACTATGAAACTGATTTATGTATTAAGATAAAAATCATGAGATACTAAAATATCCTGTGATCTATTTTATGGTGATGTTATAAACAATCTAAAAAAAAAAAATATTCTAGATTGCAGATGCCGAGTGCAGGATACTGAATGTAAATGCAAACTTTCCAGGCAGGGTTTATGACCAATTTATTTTTAATGGTTCAATTATCAAAGCAGAACTGCGCAGACTACATGAGTCCAGAATTGGCCAGTATTTTCTACTAGGTAAGACATTCTATAGTACAAGATATAAAAACTTAATAATAGTAATCATATATTAGGTATTTATTTATAACTTTTATGTACTTAAAGGCTAACAAAAAAAAAACATAGTTATTAAAATCTAATAAAATTAATATTTGTGGTCCATTTTCGCATTCCTCTGTACCCTCATTCGTTGTAATCTGAAACACAAAGATATCATTCATTAATCATTGATTTTCAGGGGATTCAGGCTACGCTTTGGAGCCTTGGCTCATGACACCTATTCGAAATGCTGTACATAGTTCACCCGAAGAGAGGTATACCAAGTGGCATTGCCAGACGCGCAATGTCATAGAGCGTACCAATGGCTACCTTAAGGGGACCTTCCGGTGTCTAGGGATTGACAGGACTCTTCATTATACGCCCGAGAAGGCATCAGCGCTGGTGTATGCTTGCTGCACATTATATAACATAATGCAACATTATCGGTATGTTGTTTTGCCATTGTTCTTTGAATTACCTGTACAAAAACTTTATCTAACAGTGGTGAAATTTGTTTTAGGGTGCCTATGCAGGAAACGGAACCTTTACCAGTTGAAAGTCTGCGTAATAACACAAATGAACCCAGAGGAAGCCTACTACAAGTTGCTACAAACAAAAGAATAAACATTATAAGAAATCATTTTATGTAAATAAAACTGTACCTTTCTGAATGGCATCGTCTTAAATTCCTTTCCGCCAGACCATTACTAAGCCGAAAGCTATTCCTTATATCCTGAAACAAATAAGACCATTATGTCAACATATATTTAGAACAAAGCAGAGCAGATTATGCGTGTATCAACTGTGTTATTCTGAAAATCATTTAAACTTTCTTTCATATTGTTACATAGATTAATATGACACTTACTGTTAACACATTTCTTGTCTCCGCATCGGAGACAAGAAATGCATTTTCGATGTTTCGCGCACGACTTCTTCTTTGCCGCTCTGTGGCAGCGGAAGGGGTGAAGGGTGCAGCTGCTGGTCGGGTAGGTGGCGCTAATGATGTGGCTGGTAGGGCTGATGTGGCTGGTGGAGCTGATGTGGCTGGTGGGGTTGATATGGCTGGTAGGGCTGATGTGGCTGGTGGGGCTGATATGGTTGGTGGTGCTGATGTGGCTGTTGGGGGTTGTGTTATTATTTCCATCTGAAATAATAAACAAAAATGTTACACTATCTTAATATCATAAAATAGTATTAACATCACAACATTTAATAGACACTGCCTTTACCTCTCCTAAGCCAGTCTCCAGTTCACTCGCCATACCATAGGCACTCTCTGTGCCTATGATACTCAAAATTTTCCGACTGGTCTCAGAGAGTATGGGAATTGTACTATTGTTCCCTGTTGAGGCACGGGCTGCATTGACGCGAGCACCATCAGTCCGCGCCTTCTTTTTTAGATCCCTCCAAGTCTAGAAACAAATCACACAAATTTTATGGGTACAAAGTTAAGGAATGTGTTATTTATCATCTTGTTGAAGTAGTTCATCCATCATTTCAGCCGAAAGACGTCCACATAGGATATTACATAGTTATTATAAATATAATACCGTCCGCCACTGTTCCACAGTCTTATTGGGTCCATATTCCTGCAACAACATCTGAACACGGACCCATTCCTGGTCATGGCCTTGACGACCCAGAGGGCCACTGAATTCGCCATTGACGAAATTGTTGTGCGTGGACATATAGTCCACCAACATCTCCACTTGCTGGGTAGAACTTCGGATGCTGTAAATAAATTATTTTTGGTATGTGACTGAGGAGCAAAGATTTTCAGTCAATGCCATAATTCGCTTTTATATATCCTCAAGGTTTGTTTTCGACGAATGGAAGACTATTTTCTGTTTTATGAATCACACACAACGTTAATCGGTCATAATATGATGTCATATAAAAATTTACTTACTTTTTTCTTCCCGTCATTACAACTTTTTCGAAAAAATAAACACATTGAATAATTTAATAACTTTTTTTCTTGGCGACGGCAGAAGCTGAAAAAAATTAATAATAAAATGAAAGCTCTGTTAATAAGAATATCGATTAAAATAAAAGTAACAAAACAAACTACATCTTACCAATGTTTCACTATTATTTTAACCATTCATCCAAATTAATTTAATTTGTTTGTAAACAATCCAACATGTCATCTGAGTCCGCCACAGATTAAAAATTAAATACGAGAAATACGTTTCGTGGTTGCGTTGAGTTACGTTCAAAAGGTTGAAATGTTATTAAAATATTTAGGTTTAATTTCGCGAAAAAGATCCAGGCCTGGATTCAGGATGCAGCAACACCATCCCGCCCACGAAAAATGAAAAACTCGTGCAATTGGCAACTTTTTTTTGATAACTAAACGTAGTAATATTCAGGTATATAAACATCACGTGATACGTCCCCGTTGCTATGGAAAGATGTCTTCGTAGAAACGCGAGTCGACGGGGCGCGCCATGCTCGGCCAGAAGAAATGTCAAGTTGTATAGAAAAGATTTCTTGTCGTTTCTTGGTAGAATAGAAATAGAACGGTCATGCTAGGGGGGCAGGTCAACATCGAGTTTTTTTTTTTACAAATTATTGACCGCTCAAGACCTCACAGTGACATCAAGTAATAACAATTATTTTGCATATATCTAAAAATATTGTAATAATTCTAGGAATGACATTGAAATAATTTTAATATTATTATTCTTAAATAAATCATTAATCTGTATTATAAATTGTCATTGCATTAATTTAATATCATGGAATATTTCGATCTAATTGTATATACTTTAATGATAGTCTTGATTTTGATAAACTAGGCTTCTATAAATTTTGCATGCCTTATGGTAGAATCACTTGAAACATGTTAATAGGGGTGATGACTGGGTAAAGAAAACGAAATTCTATTTTGTCCGTCAATCAGGTAATACAAAAATATTAGATACGTATTTTTTGTTTTATCGAGTTAACAAAAGAATACTTAGTTAAAACGCATTAAAGTTGGAGAGTGGGGGCTAACTACGTCACAACTAGGTATAAAATGTACAAAGCCGTGACGTCATGCGCCATTTCAACTCAAAATATCTCCGTAATTTTACGATTACGTGAAAAAAGAAAAAATACGTGTCAAATACTTTTTAATAATCTACCCGACAGACAAATAAAAAAAAATGAGTCACCATCCGTGTTTTCTGCAAAAATAAATGATTTGATTAGATTTGATTTGACAAGCTGCGATCATTTCCATCTCACATTCATAATCAACATCACTCCCGTAAACCCCCAAGGGTTAGAAAGGGGTCTATAATGCACACCCACATTTTGCCCGTTTTCTTTAAGACCCATATAGTAGAGGGCCGAACGTATTCCCACCAACTACGCACAAATCTAGACTTTGAGCACTACCTACTGAGAAATTACTGATAGATAAACCCAACACCAGTTTTGCCAATAGACCAACAGCCAGGCTTCGCGTTTTCAGCTTATTTCACAAAGCTGTCAAACAATTTCTACAAAGCAGCTGCAGAATACGAAAAATAGCCTAAGCAAAGTACATTATCTAAGACAAATAAAACAGAAAATTTAAAGTGACTTCGCAGAAGGAAATATCGTCAAAAAGCTCTCAGGAATAAAATCACAATCGCGAGAAAAATAAAAGCGTGGATATACAGAAGCGAAATATTGGAAAACTTCACAAGTCTATTGTATAAAAATACATTGCTACTTTCGTGGTAAAGCAGAAAATCGACTATTTATACAGAAAACAATTGATATTTACGTACGTGTTAACAGAATGTAGTGAACATTGAAAGTAGTGAACGTGGTTACAATTCCGACTTCCAAGTTGTAAATCGTTGACAAGCTCGCACTATTTACTTAGCGTAATTTATTTCACATCACTGCTCTTAAAAAGGTAAAAGAAAAATATTCTTGTCATCATCATTCCCCTTATTCTAATTTATTTGGGGTCGGCTTCTTCCATACTTCTCTATTACTTGTCATCTCATGAGATACATCCTTTCTTGCCATATCATCCTTTACACAGTCCATCTATTGTTTCTTTGATGGTCTTCCTCAATTCTTATACTCAAACAAATATCTAAGTTGCCCTGCAAAACCTTTTTCTTCGTTTTTTTGGTTCTAGGATCAGCATATCCTAAAACCAAAAAACGCAGACAGGTGATCTTCACCAACCCGCGCTGTGCTTGCGTGGTTTTTTACCACTCAATTTTAAATGGGTAGTCCTGTGCCTCGGCATTGAGAATGTTGAATACTGACTGATTGAATACATCTTGAAATAAATACTATAACGTGGAATAAACACATAGAGATTCCCTCAACTTCATCTGCGCGTAGTGTCTGCAACAACTAATTGGAGAAGCTCTAATGAGTGAATTACTATCCAACTTTGCATTCTCAACCCTAGTGCTCCAAGTTACAAATGGCGTCAGTGTCTCTTCAACACTCATGTAAATGCTTAGCTTGTAAGGTAACTAGGTCTATATATACTACTAGCGACCCGCCCCGGCTTCGCACGGGTGCAATGCTGATACTAAATACACTTTAGACTAAACTGTGAACGTTGTATATAAAAACATAGCGGCCCGCTCTGGCTTCGCACGGGTATAAAATATATAGTTATTATACATATAAACCTTCCTCTTTAATCACTCTATCTATTAAAAAAAACCGCATCAAAATCCGTTGCGTAGTTTTAAAGATTTAAGCATTCATAGGGATATAGGGACAGAGAAAGCGACTTTGTTTTATACTATGTAGTGATATTTTTACGTTATACCTGAAATGATTCAATTCCCTGATTGTCCTTTTACTAGAACGTGGTGGTTCTCTTCAAATTTATGTTTTTTTTTTGCTGTTAATTGATTTTTGCAAACATATCTACAAGTCAAGAACTACATGAGGTCTTTGTTTTCTAGTCAGCTACTGTAGGAAGAAATACTGAAACATACTTCGAGAAAAAGTTCAGTTCTCATTATTTTTGACAAAATAATTTCAAGACCTGTTCTTCCAGCGCACGCATTTGTCAGGCATAGTGTAGCTAAACTTTTACCTTCATTTTTAAACTAATAAATACAAATAGCGTAACCAAGAAACTAAACAACTTAGAAATTTAATGCCAAAACAAAGCTGCGTTCAAAACTAATAAATCGTACCGCAAAAAGGTTTATAACACGTAATTATTAGAATGAAAACTCCATGGTGATTTAATTACTACGTAGAATAAGGGCCGCTCACTGATTCCACGTCAAGGCTGTACTTTATTAAATTTTACGTATATGAAAAATAATTACTTCGTGAGAACTTTCTTGCTGTTATTCTATAATTAAGTGAAGAGGGCTATAAGTGACATCAATATAAGGTGTAGAAGAACCAACTTAATTAATTAAGATTTATATTTATGAACTCGGGCGATAATATATTTTTAGTTATTTTATAAGAACGTGCAAAATATTACAGGTTTTATAAGGGCGAGCGTCTACACACAGTCGATATGAAATGATTTTCTTTAGTTTTATGTAATCCCAAAGAAACATTTTTTTCTTGTTGTTATAATTATATTGTGTTAACATTTTACTGTTACTTAAAAAAAAAGTAAACTGGATCACTGGACTGGAACATAAATGCGAAAGACGAATTATGGTGCTGCTTAAGTATATTAAAACTTATCTGGAAAAGAAAAAAACAATATGACATAACATGGCACCTGTAAACCCCGAAGCCGGGGGTGTACCCAAATAGTACACCCACATTTCGCCAGTTAAGTTTTAAGACCCATGTAATTGGGGGCGAGCTTATTGCCATCATACTCCGTGGCTGCTACTGAGAAATTACTGATAGAATAACCCAATATCACTTTGCCTGAGCCCATCCTCATCAGGAGTGCTTGGTAGACCATCAAGGCAGTTACGAGTCAGTGAAAAATATATTGACTAAAATGTCAAATACATGATAAAAAATAATCATAAAAAGACTTTGTGAATACTTTCTCTGTGAGTCAAAATCTAAGTCAAATCATCAATCTAAACTCCACCTTAACTCTCTCAACCTTAACATTTATTTAAAATAACAAGCTACGCAGTAACATAAAATAATAAATCAGTTTTTGCTCAACTAGAACACGTGTTCAAAAGAAGATTGAACTTGCTTCAAAGACCATTAATTCAAAGGCTGAGTTCAAAACAAGATGAAGACGATGTAAAGTCGAATAAGTTTTCAAAGATACTCGTATGTCTTTAGCCAAATGAAGGGCTTCTTGTCTTGTGAATATGTTAAAAGTTGACAAATTATTATAAGCGACGTGTATTCGTGGAACTTTTGTAACCCGTTGTGACCTTAGAGTTCAGGTGTTTTATGTGGATTTATAAGAAAATAGGTATTTATTAAATTAATTAATGGTTTCTGAGATTTTTCTCAAACCATTAATTAAAAAAGCTAAGACTATTTTGAGTGAATGGGATCAAAGGGTAGTCGCATTTTTTTGTTAAATTTTGTCTCTTGTCATCTCTCATAACTTTCTAAAATACAAACATAAGTTTGTTTGTTAGCTTTTTACGCCTAAATAACTTAAGCGATCTTACTGTTATTTTGCATATACGTAGCCAGGTATACGGAAACGGACATAGGGTACATTTCATCCCGAAAAAAAGTACTATTCCCGAGGAAAATAACAATTACGTTTTTATAATAATAGATGGCGCCACGTGTCCAAACCCATTATTTATTTATTTTACTATTTATGTACACACAGTAGACAACACAGGAAAAAAACATAAAATATTAGAGTACAAAGGTAATGCTTATTTTATATGAAAAAGCAGCCGGTTATTGTCAAATTCTAAATTAACGCGAGCGCCAGCTAGCTCGTGGAGCTCGTGGCTAAATAATAACAGCCGCCCAGGTCGATCTTTAAGGTTAAGCCGTGCTTGCCGAGGTTGGTCCGTGGATGGGTGACCATAATTACATACCGAGTTTCCTCCGTGCCTCGGAAAGCACGTTAAGCCGTTGGTCCCGGCTGTCATTTGTAGATCTTTGACGACTGTCAACTATATATACAAGGAGGATACTATATGAGGAGCTCGTGGCTAAATAATAACAGCCTCACGGGTCGATCTTTAAGGTTAAGCCGTGCTTGCCGAGGTTGGTTATGGGTGACCATAATTACATATCGAGTTTCCTCCGCGCCTCGGAAAGCACGTTAAGCCGTTGTTGGTCCCGGCTGTCATTTGTAGGTATTTGACAGTCGTTACGAGTAGTCAGAAGCCAAAAAAAGTCTGACATCCAGTCTTACCAAGGGGTATCGTATTACCCAGTTACTGGGTTGTGGAGGTCAGATAGGCAGTCGCTTCATGTAAAATACTGATACTCAGCTGCATCCGGTTAGACTGGAAGCCGACCCCAAGATAGTTTGGGAAAAGGCTAGGCAGATGATGATGATGATGCCAGCTAGTAGCTTATAATTATGTACGTTTTGCTTTTTTGATAGTTTTAGATTAAATATTACTATAATATATTAGATAAAAATTACACTTCTGCATGACATTTCCATGTCTCTACAACATGCTCAGCTATGATTGATTCAATATTATTTGAATAGGTAGTTAACGGTAACTTTAAATAGAGTTTGAATGCTGTCCTAAACACTATTTTAGGGTATAATTAAAAATAAATAAACCAAGAGCAAGAGAGCGAATACCTCGGTTCCATAAAAAATTAGTACCAAGGCAAGTAGATACAGTCAACAAGAAACTTATAAAATATACAGTATTTTCCTGAACTGTATTTTTAAAGAAGTTACGACATCTAAAAATAAATGTATATTTCAGGCTTGAATCAATCTTGTTTTTATACTTTAAATGCTTACTTTTCTTACTATAAATTAAATATTTTCCTTAGTTCAGAAATTACCAACGTCGACCTTTACTACAAAAAATAACTTGACATTAAAAAATAAAGTCTGAGGATAAAAGGTCTTGTTTTTCAGATGTACTAAATTTCAGAGGCTGATTAGTTCTTAATTCTCTTTGCGTTCTATTTATAACAGTAACTGCTGAATTTATTCACGGTTTACTATTTTTAGATGTAGGTAAGGAAAACCAGATAAGGCATGTGTAGGTAGCAGTCGAATTGAAAGGGAATGTTAAGAAATGGAATGGTATGTTTCAATTTAAAGGTGAAACCAAATACTACTGGTGAATATAATGCAGAAGTCATTTTAACGATTTCTGCGAACAGACTGTGTTATAATCTCGAAAAATAATGTCCAGCTGAATTGCAGTTATCACAGAATTCTGTGCCCTGTTTTCTTGACATTAAACCGGAGATGTGGGCAAAAAAAAACCACGCTACTTTCTTACTACATGCTACTACTATAAATGCTATTTATAAGTGGACCATAACATCACGCCTTTAATCCCCGATGGGTTAAGCAGAGATGTACTAAATAGAACTTACACATTAAGCTAGTTATGTTTAAGTCCCATGTATAGGGAACATCTGGATAAGGGACGCACGTAGAACCGGGAAGTGTGGCGGCAGAAGGCGGAGGCCTATAGACCCACTGCTGGGTGTGATTCCGGTCTGAAATGATGATAATGATGATAAATAGAGGGCGAGCCTATTGCCATCAACCGGGCACAAATCTATACTCCGTGCTCCCAGGGTATCATGCTTAGCAGTTGCGCTTGCGACCATGAGACTAAAAAGGCAGTCGCAGTAAAAGTATATCGTCACAAAAAAACGTTCCCACCTTCATCGATAGCATGAAACATATTACCCTCTCTTTGTAATAATGTAACACAAACGCCGCTTAAACAGTGAATCAGCATAATATTTTAATTATGATAATTAGAAAACAGTTGTAATCCACACTGACAATTGTGGTGAATAAATAATTCATTACTGAAGCCACATCATGGTTTGATTCGAATTTAATTGTGGACGATATTGTACGAATTGTGTTATTGAAATCAATACAGTCAGCTCGATTATATTCACATTACCTATTGTTATAACATGTTCGGTGTAGTGTATCTCTTTTCGCCTTACGCGTGGGGACTTACGAGTAATTTATTTTGTAGTTAGCAACTTAAAATGACGACTATCCTACCTACCTAACGCGAAAGTTTGTGAGTATGGATGGATGATTGTTACTCTTTCACGCAAAAATTAATAAATGGATTTGAATGAAATTTGGCACACGGGTAGTTTATAACCTGGATTAACACATAGGATACTTTTTATCCCGGTAGTACAATCCCGTGGGACAGTAACCGAACTCCACGCGTGCAAAGCCGCGGGCATAGTCTAGTTAATAATGTGAACAGAACTAATTATACTTAGTTCATGCTTTGACTTTTCTTTACTTTCTGGAGCCCTGAAACAGCCACAATGGTTTGCGGCAGACCTCTTAGAACTTGGTGGGATGAGATAGACAAGACCAGCGACCAGCGGTCAACATTGGCCGTAGATCGAAACAATTGAAAGGCATAGGGATAGAGAAACCTCTGCCCAGCAGTGCGAAGACGCAGGCTAAAATGATCAGTATCATACTTTGACTTAGATATGTTTACGTCTACGTCTCGCACTTGAAATTTGACACCAGCACGCGTAGCATGACCACTGTAGAAACGAGTTCGGAAGAATCACCATAATGACAGATAGACAATAACCATGTGTCAGATGGTCGATCTTCTGTGGTTCTAGCCCGTTTCTACGGTGGTCATGCTACACGTGCTGTGCGACATGTAAAATAAGATCACGGCTGAAATTCCCGAATGGTTTGGCAGAGATATACCTAGTCGTATACCCATAATTCGCCAGTTATGTTTAAGTCCAAGTATTTGAGGTGCGAGCCTATTGCCATAAACCGTGCACATAAACGCAGACTCCGTGGCAGATACTGCGAAAAACAGAATAACACTTGTTCACGCTCGACCTGGGAATTGAACATATGGATTTCGTGCTCATCATCTCATGTGCTTGTTGAAGTATATTTATACTATTAAAACTTTTAGATCTTGGCGTTAGTTAAATATTGCCTTCCTACCCTTTCCCACTTGACCTCCACAACTATATTGGAGTCGCTTTTCAATCTAACCTGCATTTAATAAAAATAATAAAATAAAATAAAATTCATTTATTTCAGGTTTCTACCTACATAGAAAAATTACACGTTACTCATGCGATAAATAAAATCACGATTAAATTCTAAAATTAAGATAAAAATTTCTAAAATAATAATAAATACATTTAACAAATCATAAAATAATGTCAATAAAATCAAAATTAAATGTCACATAAGAATTATTGGAAATTACATTATTTACAGAATTACCAATTACATAAATTAAATTTCATTATTAATATTCGATATAAATATACAATTAAAATAAAGTAAATAATAAGAAAATTACTAAGAAGAATAGAAACAGTAGATTAAAGAAAACTCTTAATTTAAAAAGTCCTCAATTCAAACATAAATCAAGACCACAAGACTTCACTTCAACCAATCCAACTTTACACTTGTTGAGTCGTCATAACTTCTGAGTTTAAAAGGGGGATGTTATAGTCTCTAAAACACCCCCTGCTTGAACTTAACTGAAAAGAAAAAATGTCACAATCAACTTCCGAGCTTTTGTTTCTATTCTTTCATTGTTATTAATAATGCCATTATTTTCTTTCTTCGAGACTTTTTGGTACCTACAAATGCAAAGATCGAGTAACAAAAACAACAGCTTAAGACGAAAAACCGAAAAAAAAACATGGCTTCCTTGTAACCAAAACAATGAAAACATGTTTGTAAACTCACTTAAGTGATAATTGAAAAATTACTATTTCGTTTCGGTACGTCAAGGGTACGACTACACATGTCTTTTAGTGTCAAAAAATCAAATAGAATTTGCGTAGGTCCTTTCGCAAAGAAGCCGCTTGGCTTAGCTAGAATTGTGACGAGGCGTTCCGAACATGATTCAGCAATAGTTATACAGTATACAGATAGAATCGGCTTCAATACGGGTATAGTACATTTTAGGCTATGTTAATCTATACTATATATTAATATTATAAAGAAGAAGAGTTTGTTTGTTTGAAGGCGCTATTCTCAGGAATTTCTGGTTCGAATTGAAAAAATATTTTAGTGTTGGATAGCCTATTTATCGAGGCTAATATACATCACGCAATGACTAATAGGATCAGTACATCATAGAAAATGTTGCAAAAACGGGTTAAACCCTCGCTTGGGTTATGTGACGCGGACGAAGTTGCACGGGACAGCTAGTTTACCCAATCGTATTTGCTTCACCGAAAAATAAGCATGTAAAACCCGCTAAGCATTTGTTCAGAATCGCGTGTTACAAAAATGTGTGACGAATATTTAAATTCATTTATTTGTCCGAATATGGTACATTACATGGTCTTGAATTAATAAATGGTCTCATCATATTCTGCCACGTAGGGCGAGCAATTATTAAGTACATAAATAAAATTATTAGAAGACAAAAATATTAGGTTAGTATTGATATTAATATTAATAAGTACGAATTACAGACGGAGAGCAGCCGTGGCCCAGTGGTAGCAGCCCCGACTTACGAGCAGTAAGTCGTACGTTCGAACCCAGGCAGGCGCATTACTTTGTGTAATTTATTTCATCACCGCTGCTCTCAAAAACGGTGAAGGAAAACATCGTGAGGAAACCGGCATGTCCTAGGACTAAAAATTCGAAGACATGTGACATCTACCAACCCGCACTGGGCCCGCGTGGTGGATTACAGCCCATTCCCTCTCATAGAGAGGAGGCCTGCATCCCAGCAGTGGGAACATTATAGGCTGATGATGATGATGATGAAGTACGAATTAATATTACAAAATAAGGCATGTCAGTTAAAAGTAGGTATTATCAAGGTTAATGTCAAAATATTATTCAATGTCAAACTATCAAAGAGAGATGTCAAAGTGTAAAGACTACATAATATGTCCATAAAAGATTACAATTAAAATTAGGATGTCAAAGTATCATTCGGAAAGCCGTTTAAATAACAATGACATATTCTACATAGCAGCTCTTTATGTTCCTTTTTAAACCCATTTACATTTAACTGTTTGATTTGCTTTGGGTGTTTTTTAAAAATTTGCTAGGCTATACAGAATAGCTCTTCCACATTAATGCTGTTTTGCCTCTACGTCCACGCAGCCACAGCATATCATTGCACCTGTTACGTTTAACTGTATCTGATAAGTTGGGAAACAGGTGTGGATTTAACTTAACAAATACGGCAGTTTCATAAATATACAAAGACGGTAGTGTCATAATTTAGTATTTTTTGTAAAATGGTTCACAACTGTCCGTTACTTGTATTCTGAACATGGCTCTGATGGATCGCTTTTGCGCTTTAAAAGCGGCTTCTCTATTGGTAGGGTTATTGGAACAGTCTCTAGTACCAGCTCGCAATATGCACCGAACTACTTCGGAACTTTTCTTTAACTTTGCTTAGAAGAAATTTTTTGCATTTAAACCTTATCTGTAACATCTATACATCTTCTATACACAAATAAATAAAATTGAGGTGTCTGTTTGTAATATTAAAATAACCGCTTTTTACTACATGCATAGGAATGTATACAAGGTGTTGTTATGCATCCTCGTCAAATTTAAGGAGGTAACTATGCTTATGATTCTCGTCCCGAATCAATAAAAAAATGGGTAGGTAATTTTTTTTTTCTTATTTATGGAAATCGGTAAGTGTGAACCACCCGAATTTTAAACGCGGGCCATGTGATTCTCTCCCTATAACCGCGCTTCCACACATACAAACAATCTCAAACGTATATTCGATATTTTTTATTCCCTAAACCACGTTACGGGGGTTATTCTGAAATACTGACAAACATAAACAATCAAAAAAAATCAGCGTTTATTAATAATCAAGTAGGTACCGTAATTTTAATTGATTATATTATTTATGTCTTTTGTGACAACTTCCTGAATTTTGACGAGGATGCAAAACAACACAACCAACAAAACAACCTTGTATTGTACGGTACATATACCAAAATAACATTTTCTACAATTTTTGTCTGTCTGTCCGTCTGTCTGTCGTTTGTTCCGGCTAATTTCTGGAACAGCTGGTCCGATTTGAAAAGTCTCGTCAATCGGACAGCTTTGTCCGATTGACGAGACTTTCACTGGCAGATAGCTGATGTAATAAGGAGTAACTAAGGCTACGTCTATTTTAGAAAAAAAAAATGCTTAAAAAAACAAATAACTTTTTGTTAAATTCCATCCGGACCAAGTCGCAGGAGCAGCTAGTTTAGAATATTTACTTTGTGGCGTCGACTACGAATTCGAACTAATAAAACACTACGCCCCGGGGGTGTCGTGACTGCAACGGAGGAATAATTTATTATTCAGAGAAAAGGTAGCTGTATGAACCTGTTCTAATTACATTATGATTTCGAGCAAGTTATAATCAAATCTAGTATTTTAATAACTACCAACTAGCAAAATACGAAGTTTTAATTTTTTTGGTTGTGAAATATACCCAAGTTTGAATGCTATACTGGTTTTTTGCTCTCTTCTGCTATACTGGTTATTATAATGAAGGAGCAAGCGTAAGAGCGGTTCCAGACAATCGTGTTTTGTAGCGCTTATAAGCTCGTACAGGATTACGCACGTACCTACACGTGCGCCATATTATGCGCTTGTAATAATCGAACGCGCGTACAAAGCAAAATGCACGTGTATACGCACGTACACGCGAGTCTAGACACGTGCTTATACACCCCGAAAATATGCTAATCTGAAACCACCCAGTCTTTCTCACTGCTTGCGATTTTAGCCTATGAACCTAGGTTTTCTTCAACGTCACTTAAGGATATCGTTGACCGATCAAACAAAAAATAGTATGAAGTTTATAAGTCACTTTGCCATTTTAGAAACACCAAAGGTAACCAGGTTCATAACGATACTTAGATTATTTAACAGTGTCGAATAAATCGCTGTAAGCTCTCCATTTTCTACGTGATGTATTAAATCGATTACACGTTTCGTGTTACATTCGATTAAATAAATAAATGAACGACACGGTACAACGTTGTGAAAACCTTCAGTAAAAAAGTAATACAACTTGCAATGTATAATGATTATTTCAATATGTTCAGCTGTTCACAAAATGATGGCTATGAATATGTTTGCTGCACGGAGCTTTTCAGTATGGTAATACTTGTATGCATTTACTCACAGTTTGTTAGTCGAGCAAATGTACGAGTGCTTTTGAATTTGTTATCTGCCTTAATACAGCATGTTCTTGACTAAATATAAAAAATAATAGAGTGAAGATTGTCGAAGTAGATCAAATAAAATATTAATATTTTGAACTAGAAAGTATTCCACAGGAATGTACTCAAATGCGTGAAAATATAATACAGGAAATAATATAAATTATCATGTGTATTACAATAACATAAAGGTCTTCTACCTGGAGGTAAGTTGAGCTCCAGTCAGTTGTAAAGGCTTGAGAATATGGTTAAGAATTGAATACGAATTTAGGAGTGTTGATGCTTATAAGAACAATAATATCTACAAGTGTGCCTGTGGTTATGCAATATCATTGTGTCTGTCCATCATCATCGGCCTAGCCTTTTCCAAACTATCTTGCGGTTGGCTTCTAGTCTAACCGGATGCAGCTGAGTACCAGTATTTTAATGAAGCGACTGCCTATCTGCAGCCATTAACTGGGTAATACGACACCCGTTGGTAAGACTGTCAAAGATCTACAAATGACAGCCGGGACCAACGGCTTAACGTGCTTTTCAAGGCACGGAGGAAACTCGGTATGTAATTATGGTCACCCATCTACGGACCAACCTGGGCAAGCACGGCTTAACCTTAAAGATCGACCCGTGCGGCTGTTATTATTTAGCCACGAGCTTCTGTATCCTTATCATTGTATCTGTGCATCGCTTATAAACTTTAACAAAATACGCATACAAATTCGGTGACTGGGATTCTGTCCTCCGCCCTTAACATACTGTCTTAGACCGTACACGATTGTGTTAAAATAAGGTTATGGTGGTAACAAACATTATTCTCTAGCTATCCTCCCTACTATTTAGGGTCGGTGTAGCAGTCACCTTCTTTTTAGTCATTTCATCCTTCTCACAATCACTCCATAGTTTCTTTGGTCTTACTCTACTCTTAAGGCCTTTTCATTGTCATGCGTGTTTGCGCCCGCGTGCAGGCCAGGCAGCCATGCTTGTTGCGGGCCGGCCGCAGAGCAGATTATTTTCGCCACGCCAGCGCGCGTGTGGCGCGCATGACACTAAAAACATGTATGAAACGATAGGTTTCGGGCAGCACGCATGCGTGCCTGGCCTGCATGCGAGCGCAAACACGCATGATAATGAAAAGGCCCTTATAGCTATCTTTATTCCTACTCAACGTTTTTTTACTACATTGTCCTGATACTTCCACATCAAATGTCCATATCACGATAATTGATCACCACATAACTTTTCAGTCACCGGTTGTCATGGCGGTTACCCTAACCTTATTTCCCTACAAAACAAAAAAAACTTAATACCATCAAATCACCCGCATTTCACACCAAAACAGACGGTTCGTTAAACGCCAATCCCGTGTGTAGCAGCTGTTACAATTTCACTGAATATCCTAACTACTCGTAATATTATAAATGCGAAAGTAAGTTTGGTTACCTTTTCACGACTAAACGGCTGATCAAATCCTAATGAAATTTAGCAAGAAGATAGATTTCATCCTGAGGAAGGACATAGGCTATATATCATCACGCTACGACCAATAGGAGCAGTGCAGCAATGAAAAATGTTGCGAAAACGGGGAAAATGTGACGCAGACGAAGTTGCGCGGGACAACTAGTTTACTATAAAGCAGACCGTGGCTTGTTTTCATTACCTTGATTGTATCAAGCTAGTCTCGCTAAGAATGGAAGTAGGTGCTTACTTCAGGAGCTAACTTAAAATGAATATTTGTTTTTGCGAAAATCTTAACAGCTCGCCTTTAACACTAGCTTATTTTAACGTTTTTTGCTTTTAATTTTTAGTTGGTTGTTGGTGAATTTTCGAGTGAATGGATAGACGAGAGTGCACTCAGCTTTTTTGTTGGTAGATGTTTGTTTTTATGGTATCTTTGTATCAAAGTCGGGTGCTGTTGGGGGTAATGGATTAAAAAATAGTACCTATTTTATTTTTACAGATAGACACTGAAGTCGTCAAAACGTTCCAATACAATTTTGTAGGGTTCCGTACCCAAAGGGTCAAACCGGACCCTATTACTGAGACTTTGCTGTCCGTCCGACTGTCACCAGGTCGTATCTCATGAACCGTGATTCGTGTTAATTTCTGTTGCCGCTATAGTAACAAATACTAAAAACAGAATAAAATAAATATTTAAGGGGGCTCCCATACAAAAAAGTGATATTTTTGCTCGTTTTTAATAAATAATGGTACGGAACCCTTCGTGTGCGAGTCCGACTCGCACTTGGCCGGTTTTTTTAATTACTTACCGCTTTAATGTAATTATAAAAAAAAAAAATTACATGGTTATCTAATGATTATTTTTCAATGAAACCAATAGAATCCGTCTATACCAGAAGGTGTACACTGAAATACGAAATTGTGTTTATCTCAAATTGGACTCACTGTGGGCTGGAATGTTTTTGTACATCCACGTCCATAACGTCTAGACATTTAAATATTTCATCGGCTTTATCAAATAGAACATTAGGCACAAGGCCTATGATCCTGAATAAATTATGCCTTAAAACTAGGCAATTAAGGCATAGTAGGTACTTCATAATTATCATTTTAAGTCCTAGAATTCCGTTGGTTGAAGTAGTAATCTATTAAACAGTAAATTATTCTATCTAGATCTTACATTATAGACTTAAATGGTTTGTAATTTTCTTAACTGAGATATATTTATTCTTTAAGTGTTTCAATTTTATTGGATTATACGATGAAATAATACTGGTATTGATAATGTTAGCCTGCGTCATCGCGTCATCCCACTGCGGAGCAAAGGCTCTCCCCATGACTTCAAATTGTTTCCATCCAGGGCCAATGTGAACCACTGATCGCTGGTCTGGTCCAACTCGTCCCGCCATCTTTTACGAGGTCTACCACGAACGCTTCGGGCTGTGTCAGGGCTCCAGAAAGTGGTTATTTTGGCCCACAGATCATTGGGCATGCGGCAGACGTGGCCAGTCCAGTCCCACTTCAGCTTAGCGGCTTTTTGAGCAACATCAGTAATTTGTGGTTTGGAGCGCAGTGTATTATTGCGTACACGGTAGGTTAGTTTTTGATTCAATCACTCTGGAGTATGAATCCACAAAAAAACTTCGTCCATCGTAGAAATAAGATCGGAATTAAGATTGGACAGAGCCTCAGGGCTCCTAAAAATCTTCAAATCCTTTAACGAGTCTTTCACATTATTGGTGGTTTTATATACTTTTTAATATTTTACAATTAAACTAAAGTTTTAAAAGTCTGTACCTACTCTGATGTTATCTTAAGATAATGAGATCGTAATGTTTCTCTAACTAATCAATTATTTATAGTGTAGGTAATGCTTTGGTGAACCAACTGTTATACTCAGATCACTCAGCTAATTTAGTCTTATTACTCAGAAACTTAAGTCAGGTACTTACCTTTACTTGAAGCTAAAAAATCTGACTAGAAGTAGACTGTAAGTCTAGACTAGAATTTAAGTCAGAATTCTAGATTTCGTGATTATATGAAGTGGGCTTACTTTGTCTTATTCAGACTTAACGTAACGATTACCGTAGACAGCATAAAATATTAGATTACTTCGGATGAAAACATAAAATTAAACACAATAAAAACATAGATGTCAGCTTCGAAATCTACGAAATTTGTTTAAGTCTAATTAAAGTAGATTATTTTATTTATGCTTGCAAATGTTTCATAGTCAAACTTCGTATTAAGATGAAATAGGAATTTTGAAATCAAATATTGGAGATGTTAATATCTATTGAAACTTGTTTAATTATTGAAGTACATAGTTGTCCATATGTGGTTATATATCGATGCTGTCTGACTATTTGGAAATCAACTAAACCAAACAAAGCTTCATTACATTGGCTCCATTGTTTTCAAAACTATTTGGGTAACCCTTAATAATAAAACAATGTACGTGAGTAAATCGGTAGATTAAAATATTAATATATATAAATATTAATGAATACTTTAAGAGCAGTGATGGATCGTGAGAACACAGGTTTCACTTTGTATATGTTGTTTTAACGATGTTTTTCATTTTGAAAGCAGTATTGATAAATACTGCTTTCAAAATGAAAAACATCGTTAGAAAACCAGCATGCCGTAAATACTCAATTGTTTACTGCATTCCTTACGTATAACAAAGATAGTGTTATCTAATAAGAGATCAGTATGGACCCTGTCGGGCACAGCGAGGAGGAGAGAGGAGAGAGGATAGCCCTCTTTCTCTCAGTAACAGTAACAATTCAATAATGTTATTATAAATTATTTTTTTATTTCATACATTTATAAAATTATCATACATAAAAAATTAAATATCTAAAAAAATGCCAAGATACAATACGATACCAAGATCGGTGCCTTTTCAATTTTTTCGGCAAGAATTAACGAACTCTAATACAAGGTGTTGTTTTGCATCCTCGTCAAATTCAAGGAGGTAACTATGCTAATGATTCTCGTCCCGAATCAATAATAAAATGGGTATTTCTAGAATTTTTATTTTATTTTCTTCTTTTTTACGTCTCATTCCCTAAACCACGTTAAGGGGGTTATTCTGAAATATTGACAAACTTAAACAACCAAAAAAATCAGCGTTTATAAATGATTAACTAGGTACCATAATTTTAATTTATTATTTATGTCTTTTGTGACCACCTCCTAAAATTTGACGAGGATGCAAAACAACACCTTGTATAAGGACAAAAATATATAAAGTAACGAATGAGTAAAATAAAAGGAGTTTGAAAGTGGCGGCAGTTATAGAAAATTTGAAACGGAATCGTCTGTCGTGGAATGGGCATGTGATGAGGAGGGACGAATTACATGTTACTAAAAACATTGATGGATGGAGATTGAGAGGAAAACCAAGGAAACGATGGATAGATTGTATGAGGAATGAAGTGAAGGAAAAAGGTGTAAATGATAGCGAGACGGATGACAGAGAAGAACGCAAGAAAAGTACGTGGTGTTCAGACCCCAAAATAATTTGACGGCACGGTTGGCGCAGTAGTTGAGCGATTGACTGCTGCGCTGCGAGTCGCGGGTTCGATCCGCGCACGGAACAAATATTGGTATGGCCAACAGATAGTTGTTCCGGGTCTGGCTGTTTGTGTATGTGAGTTTAAATGGTTTAAATGTTTGTAAACGCACCCACGATACTGTAGGAGACATTCCTAGTGTTGGGAAATGTTTAAAAAAATAAATAACATGGGCCAAGGACAGAAAGTTGATGATAGGAGATCATAACGCCACAAATGATTTTTGTACGGCGGTAAAGCTGAAAACACAGTCCGAAATGAAAATTTTGTTTGTTATGTTTTGCAAAATATAAAAGGGCACCGTTCCATATTTTGGTCATTGCCTTTAAAAACATGTGGTATCTACCAACCCCAGTCCAAGTTGTGGATTACCTCCCACTGTCTCTCACAAGTGGAAGCCTTTATCTCAGCTGTGTGAAAATTTTAGACTAATATGCAAAAAAATATGTTAGTATCCCATCATCATCTGCCTAGTCTTTTCCCAAACTATCTTGGGGTAAGCTTCCAGTTATAGTATCTGCCTATTACTGACACTTTATACTCACACTTATCATCCATATTCATACTTTTATTGGTTTTCCATTAGCATATTACGATTTGTTTCATTTTTATAAATATTTTCTTAGTTTTCTTTGTTGTGACATTGTTTACATCGAACTTGTCAGCTGTCATTTACTTTTATTTTTAATTGTAACCAACCAAACTCTCTATGAAGGTTTCATTTAGATTATATATTACTAAAAATTATTATCATCAATTCGTCAGTTCAAATTGTTGTATTTTATAGTTAATTGCGAATATTTGCTGTGTAAAGATATTCTGAGTTATATTTCTAAAAATATTATGTGCAGGGTTTTTGACCATTGTTACTGGCTGTTTTTAATACTGGCAGGTTGCGTCTTACTAGAGCGCAGCAGTTTTGAATCTAAAAAAATGATTGGAAGAAAAGAAACGGAAGATCAGGGTATAAAAGGGATTTCTGACAGATGCCCTGGTTCTAGTCTGGAGTTAAGAGTCGGTTCAGTCTGGACACGAGAAATCAGTATAGTCTAAAATCAAGAAAACAGCTAAGTCTAGTTTGGAGTCAAGATCTGTCATATCTTGAGTTTTGAGCACAGCCTGGTGGAGTCAAAGAGCGGCCTTCGTTTAGTGCTGCCGTGGCTGTTGCTAACTGTCTGCTGGAAGCTGCTTTGCGAACTGACGAGCCTGGCACTGGGGCTCATTACCTGTCTGCTGGAAGCTGCTCTTCGAGCTGACGAACCTGGCATTGGGCGGTACGTGTCTGCTGGTGGGTCCTACCAAATCGCCCTGCATCAAGTTCGTCGTGGTCAAGCTCATCTTAATCAAGCCAGCTTTCTACGACTGCAAGTTTGTCTTCAGTTACTATCACGCTCAGAGATTTGCGGAGATATTTAAAACGTTCTCGGTTAACCTGCCCTTCACTTTTGTACTAATTTATTGTATTTTTCATTTCATCATTTATTAAATTCATTTTCCCCTAATTACTTTTTTAATGTATAAATCTGTTTACTCCTTTCATCAAGGAATAAGCAAGTTTGTTACATTTTGGCGCCTAACGCAAAATCAAGTCTTGATCTTAAACATATTCCCTAAATTCTAAAACAACTTCCACAAGAGATTATATTTGGTAACTATTTTCATCATATTTTCATCATATTACATCACTAAATCTCTACTTATACTCTTAAACACTTAATTCATATATTTATCTATATCTTCTATGAATCTCATCAAAAAAGGTTTAGTGTCGTGGGCTCGAACTATTATTGGCGCTGTTTGCGTCCTTCTTAATAATAACTCAGACTCTCTTGACTCTCTCTCTCCCTTTTAATTTTATCTACTTTATTTTTAACTTTTTTATCTTATACTTACTCATGACTCATCTTCCTCTTCCCTTCTTCTAACTGTAGAGTTTTATTCGGTCTATTTAAACTCTTCAGTTTTTATTTTCTTTGTTCATTCATTGGTTCTTAAACCATTAAAAGATTATTTTTAATCTTCTTCTATATCTGTTCTTATCAGATAACTCTTTGAAGTGCTTTTAGGTACAAGTTACCTAACCTTCTATTATACTAACTGTTCTATATGTTGGTATAACTATTTTCTAAGCAACTCTAAAAGTTGACTGAAGCGGGTTGCGACTTCCTTAAAATAAGCCTTCGCTAATCTTCAACTCTAAAAGTTGATTGAAGCGGGTTGCGACTTCCTTAAAATAAGCCTTCGCTAATCTTCAACTCTAAAAGTTGACTGAAGCGGGTTGCGACTTCCTTAAAATAAGCCTTCGCTAATCTTCAACTCTAAAAGTTGATTGGGGTGGATCCCTTATTATTATTTTTCATCTTATTATGGGTTTTAGACGCGAGCGGATTACAACTCCAAAAATAAGCCTACTGTTATTGATTTATCAGGTGGAGTAGTGATCATTGAATGTGAATCCTACCTGGCCTAACTTCGTAAGATGTCGGTGTGTTTG
Source organism: Cerastis leucographa (assembly GCA_963082945.1). NCBI lineage: Eukaryota > Metazoa > Arthropoda > Insecta > Lepidoptera > Noctuidae > Cerastis > Cerastis leucographa. The sequence goes on along the minus strand of OY720381.1, from coordinate 2,095,216 downwards.
AATGAGTTATGAAAGTTATGTGAATGCTGTAAACTTTTAACCTTACCAAAATTTTTGTTCTAGGCCAAAAATTTTCTCGGGGTCGTTGGGGAAATATAGTATCTGCCTATTACTGACACTTTATACTCACACTTATCATCCATATTCATACTTTTATTGGTTTTCCATTAGCATATTACGATTTGTTTCATTTTTATAAATATTTTCTTAGTTTTCTTTGTTGTGACATTGTTTACATCGAACTTGTCAGCTGTCATTTACTTTTATTTTTAATTGTAACCAACCAAACTCTCTATGAAGGTTTCATTTAGATTATATATTACTAAAAATTATTATCATCAATTCGTCAGTTCAAATTGTTGTATTTTATAGTTAATTGCGAATATTTGCTGTGTAAAGATATTCTGAGTTATATTTCTAAAAATATTATGTGCAGGGTTTTTGACCATTGTTACTGGCTGTTTTTAATACTGGCAGGTTGCGTCTTACTAGAGCGCAGCAGTTTTGAATCTAAAAAAATGATTGGAAGAAAAGAAACGGAAGATCAGGGTATAAAAGGGATTTCTGACAGATGCCCTGGTTCTAGTCTGGAGTTAAGAGTCGGTTCAGTCTGGACACGAGAAATCAGTATAGTCTAAAATCAAGAAAACAGCTAAGTCTAGTTTGGAGTCAAGATCTGTCATATCTTGAGTTTTGAGCACAGCCTGGTGGAGTCAAAGAGCGGCCTTCGTTTAGTGCTGCCGTGGCTGTTGCTAACTGTCTGCTGGAAGCTGCTTTGCGAACTGACGAGCCTGGCACTGGGGCTCATTACCTGTCTGCTGGAAGCTGCTCTTCGAGCTGACGAACCTGGCATTGGGCGGTACGTGTCTGCTGGTGGGTCCTACCAAATCGCCCTGCATCAAGTTCGTCGTGGTCAAGCTCATCTTAATCAAGCCAGCTTTCTACGACTGCAAGTTTGTCTTCAGTTACTATCACGCTCAGAGATTTGCGGAGATATTTAAAACGTTCTCGGTTAACCTGCCCTTCACTTTTGTACTAATTTATTGTATTTTTCATTTCATCATTTATTAAATTCATTTTCCCCTAATTACTTTTTTAATGTATAAATCTGTTTACTCCTTTCATCAAGGAATAAGCAAGTTTGTTACACAGTCTAGCCGGATGTATCAGAGTACCAGTATTTTACATGAAGCGACTGCCTATCTGACCTCCACATCCCAGTAACTGGGTAATACGATACCCCTTGGTAAGACTGGATGTCAAACTTTTGGCTTCTGACTACTGTAGCGACTGTCAGAGATCTACTAACAAATGACAGCCGTGACTAACTAGGCTTAACGTGCTTTCCGAGGCATGGAGGAAACTCGGTATGTAATTATGTTCACCCATCCACGGAGCAACCTCGACAAGTACGGCTTAACTTAAAAGATCGAACCGTGCGGCTGTTATTATTTGGCCACGAGCTCCTCCAACTGATACAAAGTCTTTCAACCGGAACATACAAAAATAATAACACGCCTGTATTCAATTTTATAGTAACAAAGTTTATAATCATAAAAGAATATGAACTGGGTGGCAAATATTTCTAGAATTTTGATTAGGCAACGTGCCAAGAGCATGCTTGTAAATGTTACAATACCTACGGTGAAGGAACACACATTTTGTAGTAAATATTTAAAACTTCAACACTTTCTTATCGTGCAATCATGTTTTTATTTACAAATGTACGTAAAAAATGTGCTACTGATAATTATTGTGATTACAATCGTAGTGGGGCAAACCATGTAAAAGCAGCACAAAACAGATATACTGAAAAGGGTACTTACTAACGATATTTTTTTGTCTTTAGGTAACTTTTTGTCTTTAGATATTTTTTGACTTTAGATATTTTTTGTCTTTAGATAATATTTTGTTTCTCTGTGAGGTGCTTTTTACACTTATTCGGATCGGCGAATTCGATTCGGTAATATTTATTCTAAAACAAACCCGTTCCGGAGATTGCTTTTGATCGGCCGAATAGCTGTTGTACCTGATTGTACTCGTACTACACATATTCGACTTTCATTCGGCTTGTGTCGAGAGGAGCTCATGGTTAAATGGTAACAGCCACTCGGCTCGACCTATTAACTGGGTTGTGGAGGTCAGATAGGCAGTCGCTCCATATAAAATACTGGTACAGTTCGAATGGAAACCGACCCCAACATATTAGAAAAAGCCAATCAAGATGATTCGGGTTGTGTCGATCGGAAAAGTCCGTTCGGCATCTATGACCTTTAAATTATATTCAGGTCCGCTGAGCATCCACCCAAACATTATGCGTAGCACGCTTAAATTTTTATTATTTTTAATGTGTATGCACCCAGATAGGATCCATACTTTTTCCTATGCCTTGCTACTTGCAGAAAAGAACACAAAATCAAAACACATTTGCAAAAAAATAAAACTGAAGTAAAACTCTCAACACCGCCATGCAAACTAGAATCAGGAGCAGAAAATCACAATTTAAACTAAACTAGTCAATAATATAAAGCTAGCACATGCAAGTTTCAAAATTCTAACTTTATTTTTGCTCCGTTCTCAAGTGTAGATACTGCGCATATTTTTCCACCAGCTCCCCGTGAGAAAACGTAAAATCTGAAACTTTCGGAGCGATAACCTGCTAGACTTGTAGTTAAGTTTCGAATAACTAACTTAATAAAAGTACCGAGATAGGTTCTAGTTGGTCCCGTATAAAATTTAATGAAATCGCTGAACCATACTGTTAAAGCCGGCTTTGGAATATAAAATCCGATATTGTCGGCTTGACTTTAAAGATAATTCGGGGATTATTGAAAGAAGTATTTGATTTTCAAGCTTGCTGGAGGTGAATGTTTGATTCTTTGAATATTGCATTTTTTGTTTGTGTTCAGAAAGGCAAGATTGTGGGTAGGGATGCGAAGTAACTCCAATATTAATCTTTCTACTATATCATTATGAATGGCAAAGTTTGTGAGGATCCGTAGATGTTTGTTGCTCTTTCACTTCAAAACTACTAAACAGATTTGGATGACACGGGCACACGTAAAGTTTATAAACTGGATATTAAAATCCATACTATAATATAATCCCTTGGGACAGTTAACAAAGCACGCGGGCAAAACCGTGGGCATCAGCTAGTCGACCTTATATCTAACTAGCTTATGACCGATACTTAAACACGTAATTGTACTCATGATAACAAACAACTTTCCCAAAGAAACATTTTTTTTTAATTTTCATTCACTTCTATCACAATAACATAACAGCTATATGAAATTCGGGGCTACGAGCCATGCGGCTGCTCTGTCTTCCCAATGTGGAGCGATAGTAATTAGATACAACGGCGAGACGCGGCTGACAGCTAAAAGGTCACAGGCGCACGCGCGCGCCAATTTCATACGGCTGTTGTGTTATTGTGATAAAAAGTGAATGAGTGAGAATTTTCTTTTCTTTGAGTAAGTTGTTTGGTATCATGAGTACAATCACTTGTTTAAGTATCGGTAACTAATTAACAGTCACATTATATTAGGGTATAACATAATAAAAGCAAGACACCTCGTGTGGCATCGCAGACACTGAAACTGAACAACTTTGTTCTATGAATTTTGGAAATTCATTGGACAAAACCGTTGATAGCATGCGTTTACACCGTGCGCTCGTGCCTCTGGATGTGCAGAAAAACGTTTGTTAGTAAGCAAACCAGTACATCCAATAACACATTTCTTCCAGTACCTACTCAAAAAAAAAAGTCCAACAAATTCCTCACAAAGCTAACGAACTCCATCATAAACGGTATAATCAAACTAAGTTACGAGCGTACCACAGGTCCACAGTGCATTTAGAAAAAAAATGTGACACACAATCACATTACTAGGTCTACGGATCCGCAATGCAGTAAATACTGTAGAATGTAGGCTCGTCAGTTATGTAGCTAACTTTGTTGACAATTTAATTTGAAATATTGTACAAAATATTATGTTTGGTGTGTGTGTATATGTATGTGCACTGTATACTTTATCACATACGAATTAGAGCCCAAAATGTGGGGACAAACGGATTGTAGGAGAATCTCCAGACCCTAAAGGTGGAAACATACTTAAGTGTCGTGGCGTGTCGTGACGCGCCAGAAGCAAATCGGTTTCATACATTTAATATGGTTAGGGACATATTTGCATGGCGTGTCGAGTCGCAACGATGTATGAAACCGTATGCTTCTGGCGCGTCACGACACGCCACGACACGTAAGTGTATTTCCGCCTTTAGTCGTGGTAGTATTAGGAACAGTCAGTAGTAAGTAGTCAGTACTAAACCAAGAGAGTCCCCAATAAAAAGGACGCCTAAAATTTGAGAAGATCTTGCAAGTGTATAAGAGAAGCTTACAAACCAAAGTCAAAGATGGAGTTCGGTAATTGCATGGCGAACTCCATCTTTGATTCTGGAGTCAACTCCTACTACCGGGAGAAAAATCTGTTAAACTATCTGAGTGCAAAACTTCATCGAAATCCGTTCCGTTTTTTTTACATGAAAGAGTATCAATCATCCATACTCACAAAGTTTCGTATTAATAATCGTAGTAAAAAATTAGTATGATAAGATAAGATTTTTGCAGATTTTGACTAAAAGCATAATAAAAAAAAACCTACGTTAAATTCGAAATTAATTGAAACGATGTCGGGTGACTAAATCAATCCTCCCCCGATCGATTAACAAGTAAGTGTGTTACGGCCGCGCTCCTTCAAATGATCGGATCGGCAGTAATTAATTAAGAGCCTCTGAGATACCTATGTTGATTGCTTGACGTTCGATGGAATGTTCCTAGTATAATTTCAAGATCTGAAATATGTAGGACCTGTAATGCTCAGCAAAATGAACAAAATCGTTTTATATAAGTGAATTCTTCGATTTGGGAAATACTGACGACAACATAACATCACGACTGTAATCCCTGAAGGGTTGGGCAGAACTGTTCCTAATAGCACACCCTCATTTTGCAAGTTTTTTTTTAAGTCCCAGTTATTTATTTATTTATTTAACACTTCAAGCACTTAATGCCAATACAGAGGCGGACTTAATGCCATAAGCATTTTCTACCAGTCAACCTTTGGGTGATGCGGAGACAAACAGTGGTAGGTGTATATCTATAAAATAATATACATTGAATATTAAAATAAACTACAAAGGATACATGCAATACTATAAAAATATATCAAAATATAAATAATAATATAAAAGGACAAACTATAGGGAAAATATTAACGATGTGACGATACTGCTAGCTTTTTCCGAAAATACTCGCGAACTTTAATTTTAAAAGATAGGCGATTCGTAGCCATCCTGATTTCCTGGGGAATCGCGTTCCACAGAGATATAGATTGGACGAAGAATGATCGGTGAATGAAGTCAGTGCGGTGAGAGGGACATTGAAGAACGAAGTGGCGAAGAGCGCAGACTCCTATTATGGTTGGCACAAATGTATTGAAAGTGAGGAGCGAACTGCGAGGTAGCTAGGGGAAGTGGGAGAAACAAGAAAAGAAAACAAGATGGTTAGCGCCCTTAGCTCCCTACGCTGACGTATGGGCAACCACTTAAGAAGAGACCGCTGCTCAGAGACATGATCGTATTTACGCATTTAACACATTTAATAGGGGCGAGCCTTATGCCATCAACTGGGTACAAATACAGACTCCTTAGCTGTGATTGAGAAATTCCTGATGTTGTTGTGTGATGTTTTGTTATAATTAGGTTCTTCAAATAAAATTCTCATTACATTCATATTTTTCCCAGAAATCAACCTCGGTATACAGTTTTCTTCCACACAACACAAGTAGACACAACTACCTAGATATAATCCCTTCAATGCCAACAGTTGGAAACTGACACGACACGTCCCTATAAACTTAAGTTCCACGAATTAATTCTACATACGTTTGATATATTCAAAATTACATGTGGGTGTACAACTTCGTCTTATCGTGTTACCGAAATTCCGATTATATTCGACAGAGGCCATACCCCTCCTCTCTTTCACATTACATGAAATAGAGCGAGACAAGTATATAACAATTTCACTTAGCGAATACAGGAGGGGCACGTATGTTTTAGCCAACGTTTTCATGTTCGACAGAATGTTCAACCTCTCTTTTACACAGTATCGAATGAAGTGCGACAACTATAGTTCGCGTTGAAATTGTCCACAACTAATACAGGGTTAATAGTCACGGCTTCATAGTTGGTTCTGTAAACTCTTTGGCGACATATTTGGTTCAGGATAAAGTTTTCGTGTTATACGTGAATTCAAATAGAATTTTGCAGCTGAAATGAATTTGATAGAATGAAATAAATTGATTTTAGTTAGGTTCTAACCTACTTGTAGAATGGCTCCTATATTTGATTGATTTCGTTTCTTTGCAGTCAGGTGCGGTTTCCTATTCAAATTATTAAAATGAACCGTAATTTAAGTGGGCTTCATTTTCACATTAATTAAATTCGAAGATTTGTTTTTTTTGCTGTTACTGTTACTTACATTTACTGTTAGCCTATGTCATCCTACTGCTGAGCAAAGGCCTCTCCCCACGCCTTCCAAATCTTTCGATCCAGGGCCAATGTGGACAACTGGTCGTTGGTTCTGTCCAGCTCGTCCCGCCATCTCCTGCGAGGTCCACCGCGTCGCCTTCTGTCTGTGTCAGGGCTCCACATCGTGGTTATTTTGGCCCACAATTCGTCGGGCATAGGGCAGACATGGCCAGCCCATTCCCACTTCAGCTTAGAGGTTTTTTGAGCAACGTCAGTTATTTGTGTTTTGGAGCGCAGTGTGGTGTTGCGTACATGGTCGCTTAGTTAGACGCCTAAAATGCTGCGCTCCATTGCACGTTGGCACAACTTTAGTTTGAATTTTTGAACATTTGTCAAAAACCAAGTCTGGGATCCATAGGTCAAACTGGGAAGAATGCACATGTCCCTGAATTTTCTCTTTAGTGACAAAGGAAGGTTCCTTTCATGAGCTCCTTCATGGACTAGTTCAGTTAGCTTTTCCAGGCATTTTCAGTTCGTCTTGTGACTTCTTTTTCTTGTCTGGACAGGAAAGAGGCTAACTGGCCCAAATAGATGTATTCATGGACATATTGCAATTCTTCACCATTCAATCCGATCCTATGCTTAGTGGTGTTTGACATCAGTTAGGTCTTCGGCATGTTTGACATGTTTGCTGTAATATACTCCAAAAGCTTACTACCAAAATCATATTCCTTATCCTACAACTAAAATTAAAAAAAAATAAACAGTAAACAATAAAAAAAAAACACTATTAAGCCCAATGGGTCCATATTGGCTCACCTAAAGTTCTTTACCCGAAATTGTTCTTCCTAATGATTTGTAATCCGAATGATCACTCTTCCTAAAATTTTTCATCCTAAAGTTTTCAATTCATACTATTTGTAGTGCTACCGGCGATGTTTATAACACTCATGTTTCCGAAAATTGTAATTAATAATATCATTAATGTAAATATATTTAAACTCCTACTGTTTTTTATCTTAACGCTTTTATCCCTAAACATAATTACCATAGTATTTTCACTCGTACTCAGAAATAAACATTTAAGAAGTGTAATAAAAATACACGTGGGTAGAAGATGATAGTTTTAGTGCCCCCACTATGAAAAAAATACTTAGAAAAATTTCGCGACCAATTTCGAGGTAGCGCTCGCCGGCCGCTGCCGCGGCACCGCTCGCTACGCTCGCTCGGCTCGCGCGTAGTTGGTCACAGTTCTAACCTAACCTAACCTATGGATATCTTTGCAGGTACTCACCACTATAAATAAAATTAAAGAAGACGCTTTAATTAATAAAAAAAGAAACCCAAACAAAAAAGATATGACTTTGAATAATAGTGTAAAAGATGGTTATGTTGAGAAAATATAGGAAAACAAATAAAAGTATAACAGATGTTTATTGCTACTGACATTATAAAGTTGAATGCTTCGGAATTATGAACATTAGAGACAGAGTAGTTAGGAATTGTGATTGTTAGGATGAAAAATGTTAGGAAGAACATTTTCGGATTTCCAATTATCGGAGTTGAAAATTTAGGTGAACTTTGGCGCACCCAAGCCCAATGTTCGCAAATCTACAAAAAACTTACACGGTCAGTATAACAGGCAATTTAAAACACTCGGTCTCTCGAAGCTTAGCCATGGTAACGCGATGTTACCCGATCTTCATTGGTATCACGTAATAACAAGATATGTTTGGCCAGCTCTAACATAACATTGTCGCCAGGTGATCCCACTACTTTATGCGCAGGAAAACTTTCCTCGGTTTTTCAATTTACATTTTTCGATTATTTCCCTGCATTCAGTATTCCGTGCATGTTTTTTCTTTGTGTTCTAATAACGCGATTTCGTTACGATTGGGTTCGGATAAGGGGTGACTGTATTGTTTAGTTTTGCTAGTTTTGTGTTAAGATATGTTTTTTGTTGTACAAGTGTAAGAACTATAACTTATTACGTCTAATTAAGGTTGGTCTATTTTATTTTGGTTTAAATATAAGACTATGCAATATTATGCTCAATTCTCAATTCTTTATTGCGCACCATTGTATGTATTTGGGCACAGCATATAAAAAGTAGGAGAGTTCTCTAATACGATGCTATAAATACTAGTAGAAATTTTATAAAATTTTATTATTTAGATATACTAGGGAATTAAGTAAACTAGCTTTGATATTACCAGCAGCGTGCTTAAGATTTGAAAAACTCGGTTCACGCGTGTAGTACCTCCCACGTGTATTATATCTGCCTGTCTCCAGCAACCTCTATGTCTGAAAAGAATAACTTATGTAGAAAATATATCTACGAGTATACTTGTCCCAAACTTATAACTTCGAAAATATCATATGTGGCTCATATTTTAATCTCCATATCATAATTTCTTTATTATCCGTTATGAAACCACTCGTAACAAAACACGCGTAATTAAACATGAACGTACCTAAAACGCCGCGTATAGTTTAGGAACCATCTATGTTTGCGAGCACTTTATCTATACCGTGTTTGACCACGGAGTAGACCACGAAACAGAGACAACACTTCGAATTCTTCGTGTTGCTAGCGTATGGCACAACGTATTTTAAATCCTGTTCGATTTGAAGCTGTGTCGCAACCTACATAATTCCACTTCTTATCCCTCTGGGTCAGGAAAGTTACCTTAGCACTGCCGCACCAATAACGCTCTGGTACTGGCAAATTTTTGGACACAGGTGCATCGGTTTTTAAATTTGTACTCATTTAAGTAAAAATACGTCTGCATGGTGTCGGACGTAAAGAATAGTACCAGCCCATATCTTCCCGTAGGTGTCGTAAGAAGCGACTAAGGGACTTGCCAGAGAATGGGCAGCAACGTTCTCTGTACTTTTGCAACAACCGTACAGCGATCGCCAAACCGCTTGCTAGCGTGCCAGCGATTATGGCAAAACCCCCTCTTATGCGCACAAGTCCCTTGTGAATAACGTGGTGAAGATCGAAAGTGTGTCGACCAGGGTGGCGTAACTTATGCTCAGAATATCCTCAAGCTATTTGCTGAAGGTCATACAGGTCTACGCCCCGACCTCGGCACACCCCGACGACGAAGTGGAGACTATGTATGAGAATATCTCTAAAGCCATGCATGGTTTCAAAACTCACTTCACCGCTGTCATGGGGGACTTCAACGCGAAACTGGGCAAGCGAGACGGGGATGAGCTGCAGGTAGGGCAATTTGGGGTTGGACGTCGGAAACACCGGGGATACCAACTGGCTAGTTTTAGGGAGAAGGAGGGCCTCTATATGATGTAATCTTTCTTCAGAAAGCATGAGCACAGGAAGTGGACCTGGCGGAGCCCCGTTGGTGCAACTAAAAATGAGATTGACTTCATCATGTAAACCGAAAAGCATATTTTTCAATGATGTCTCTGTGGTCAACTCAGTGAAAAACGGGAGCGATCACCGCACGGTAAAAGGCACAGCTTGGTATGTAATTATGGTCACCCATCCACGGACCAACCTCGGTAAGCATGGCTTAATCTTAAAGATCGAGCCGTGAGTTAACTCGTCGTAACAGACGTTTACGCTGAGTATGCGGTCACCGTCAGCATGCGTCGTTTTGCAACTATGCATTTACCGGAAATTAGAGATAGTTATTTTTCTTTGCATTATATTCAGTCTTGCATCAGCCATCAGCTTAATATCCTGTATTTCTATAATTAAATTAATATTGTAATAAATAAATATTTTTTTAACTAAATTCCCGACCGCCGAAACATAATTGGCGCAGCCGGTAGGATCGCGACGTTCTAAGATCGAATCCAACTCTTCATCTTATGAGCGACGGTTCTCAAATCGTTCTTTCGTGATCTACAAAGAACCTATCGCGCGGTCGGACACCTCTACGGTCATCGGGATAAATCTCCGGAGAATTGGAGGAAGCTGTGTTGGCAGAGACTCGACTCGGCAGGAGATGCAGTGGCTACTTTGGTAAGTGCTCTTGTTGTTTACAAAGTGTCCTTGCTCGATTTCCTGTCTTATTTTAATTGTGTATTTTATGTTAGTAAATGTGTGTCTGTCTTTAAGCTAAAATCGCAGTAGGCAACCACAAAATTATAATAAGTAGCGTTAAGTATCCCACGAGTAAATTCCAAGTGTTTAATTTGACACCTCTATTGTTTTGCGGCAAGCGCCATTAGGCAGGCAAGTTGCAGAAAAACAATGTCGCTCAGGGACTATGATGCTAACTATAAACCTTACAAACTAATCGCAGATTTAATGCCAAGATATGATGGCAATCCTAAATTACTCAATTATTATATTAGGGAAGTAGAAAACTTATTACAGTTAACTTCCGAGGCAGATCGTTCGCATCCAGCATTCATCTGTTTAATTAAAAGTAGACTCAGTGGTCTAGCCATAGACGCAATAGCGTACGAAGGCTACTTAAACTCATGGCTAACAATTAAGAATGCGTTAATTAGGCGCCTTGGCGAACCACGAAACGAAATACAAGTAATGCAGGAGCTAACGCGAGTGCGTAAGTCTAAGACAGAAGACGCTGAAAGCTTTGGCAAACGCCTCCGTGAGCTGTTAGATACTCTATATTCCGTAGGAGAACATGGTAATAAATCATATTACGAAAAGATGGTTATTGAACAGTACATAAACCAGTTAGACTTCCACGTCTCGTTGGGCGTTCGAATCGCCAAACCGGACACCTTCGAAGCAGCCATTATAGCGGCTAGACAAGAAGAAGCTAGGCTTTCATATAATAGAGCTAATTATAATAATAATCCTTCAACGTCACAAGCAAAGCCAAAGGAGTTATCTAAACAACCAGGCAATAATAATCCCATGCGTAATACAGTAAACCCATTTGCACCTGGCTTCATTATTCCCGCACAAAACTTTGTACCTCAACAAAATAATATGACCCCCGAACAGCGTCAACAATGGGTACAATCCGTATTGCCCTGGAAGGCCAAACCAGCATCAGGTAACTCTAGACCAAATGGTTCAAGCAACTTTAGGAACCAACCTAACATTCCAAAACCACCGGTTCTCACGCCAGTATCATCGGACGTTACAATGCGTACGGCAGGTAAGTCAGAAAAACCACAGTTCGCACAGCAGTTGTTCTACATTCCAATGCAGATGGCCACTCAAGATCAACCAGGACCCAGTGACATGGAGCTCTATAACAATATTACAGACGGTAACGGCATAGCGCTCGAGCCGAATGTAACCGTGGATGAACAAGAGGTAGGTTGTGACCAGGATTTTACCTTGGACACGAACCGAGACAACCAGACCTAGTTTCAATAAATTTCCAGACTAAGAAATATTTACCGTACATAATACTACCAGAATTTGACGGTAAGTTTCTATTAGACACAGGGGCCAGTCATTCAACTATAGCAACTGACGTAGTTGCAGGTACAATATTTGAGTATTGTGTAGAAACAGAACCCTTTCAAATTAATACGGCACACAGTTCATCAGTTCACGACAAAGTAGTGTACCTTCCCTTACCCCCCGCGTTTAATAGTGATATAACACATAAGTTCCTAATATTCGACTTCGACCCAAAATATAAAGGTCTTATCGGAATTGACCTTCTACAAAAATTAAAGAGTAACATTGATTTTAATAATAATGTGTTACGTACATCCACAGCGGAAATACCAATACACTTTAGTTCACCACCACAAAAGATAAGTATCGAACCTAGATGCGAAAAGATTGTCAAAGTAAAAACCAACTATTTAGACGGACAATATATTCACGACGATTTAATCTGGTCAGATGGTTTAATGTCCACAGCAGCTATAGTTAACGTTACAAACGGTTCATTTAAGACGTCAGTAATTAATCATAGCGATCAGAAGAAGTGTATCCCGTTAAACCCGTCAATCGAATTAGAGATATTTTCCAATGCCAATAAAAATGATAGTCACGATATAAATACCACACAGGCTCAAACAAACATCGACCAGATTTTAAACGAAAACCTTCAGAAAATCCGTACAGATCATATGAACGAAGAAGAAAAGCGCGAAATAACCCGGTTATGTTATCAGTATAGGGATTTGTTCTATGCAGAAGATATACCACTTACTTTTACACACGCTGTTAAACACGAGCTCAGATTAAGCAATAATACACCAGTGTTTGTACGTAGTTACAGACAAGCTCCCAAACAACGCGAAGAAATTCGTAAACAAGTCGATAAGCTCCTTCACCAAGGTATCGTGAGAGAAAGCATATCCCCCTGGTCATGTCCCGTGCATATCGTACCCAAAAAGCCCGATTCCTCAGGAAACGTCAAATGGAGACTTGTAATTGACTACAGACGACTCAACGACCGTATCATTGAAGATAAATACCCCTTATCAAATATACACGACATATTAGATAGATTAGGACGAGCACAATACTTCACAACCCTAGACCTCGCTAGCGGCTATCACCAAGTGGAAATGCACCCTAATGATATTGAAAAAACCGCATTTACCACTGAACGAGGACACTATGAGTTCCTTAGAATGCCCTTTGGGCTCAAGAATGCACCAAGTACGTTTCAAAGACTAATGGATCATATATTAAGAGGCATAGATAATGTTTATACCTACTTAGACGACGTAATAATAATATCTACGTCATTGCAGCAACACATAGAAAAACTAAAACAAGTATTCGATCGATTCAAAACACATAATCTAAAGATCCAGCTAGATAAATCACAGTTCCTACAAAAACAGGTTAACTTCTTAGGACACGAACTAACAGATGAAGGTTTAAAACCAAACAAAGACAAGATAAAAGCCGTACTTAACTTCCCCCTACCCAAGACCCAGAAGGAAATTAAAGCCTTCCTAGGCTTAGTCGGATATTACAGGAAATTTATAAAAGATTTCGCCAAACTTACTAAACCAATGACCCTTTGTCTTAAGAAAAATAGTAAAGTTACACACTCCCCAGATTTCTTAGAAGCTTTCAATAAGTGCAAACAAATTTTAACTAACGCCCCAATACTACAGTATCCGAATTTCGATGAGCCTTTCATCCTCACCACCGATGCTTCAGATGTAGCATTAGGTGCGGTATTATCCCAAGGAATAGTAGGAGCCGACAAACCTGTAGCATTTGCATCCCGAACACTATCAGATACAGAATCGCGTTACTCTACGATAGAAAAGGAGTTACTCGCCATCGTATGGGCAATCAAATACTTCCGACCTTATCTTTACGGTAGAAAGTTTATCATTTACACGGACCACAGGCCTCTTACCTGGCTAATGTCATTAAAAGATCCTAATTCTAAGTTAACTAGATGGCGTTTAAAACTCTCGGAGTACGACTATAAGGTTGTATACAAGAAAGGTCGCCAAAACACTAACGCAGACGCTCTATCACGTGTTAAAATCTTCCATGGCAGTGTCGACTCTCTAGTTGTTAATTTAGACGATAACGAAGACGATGAGATGATTAACAGAATATTCGAAAACGCACGTAGGGAAGCCGAAAATCAAACAGATATAGCACCCAATGAAAATATACAATCACAAAACCCAAGCATTCCCGAATCACATACAGGCACAGATAGCATGAGTATCGTGTCAGCTGAACCGGAACTAGTGTCCACAAGACATACCCAGCCTGACAACGAAAATAAAGGTATTCCCATCATTACTGGCGCTATTGATAGGCAGCTGAAACAGTTTCACATTAGGTCAACGCCCGGATCTACGTATAGAGTAGATAACAGATCCACCAACTCAAAGGTAGTAATAAAAGATGTCTTTATCCCAGTAAATAACACAGAGTCCGAGATAATTAGATTCCTTAAAGAACACACCATCGCTGACCGTATATTCCATTGTTACTTTTATAACGAAGAATTATATCATGCCTTTTCTAGAGTTTACACAACAATATTTAATGATAGAGGCCCTAAGCTACTTAAATGCACAACGCGCGTTACCCTAGTAGAAAACAAACCTGAACAACAAGAGTTGATTAAGAAATATCACGAAGGTAAGACTGTTCACCGTGGTATTCAGGAGACGTACAAGCAGTTGCACAGAAACTATCACTGGCCCAACATGCTTCTCACCATTCAAGGATTCATTAATCAATGCGACACCTGTTTGAAATCTAAATATGAGCGCAACCCTCTGAAACCACCTTTAGCTATAACCGATACACCTCGTAAACCGATGGAACATATATTTATGGACCTATACTCAACCGGAGGTGCAACGTTCCTTACAGTCATTGATAACTTCTCTAAGTACGCCCAGGCCGTCCATCTAACAGCATGTAGTAGTGTCCACATAGCTGAAGCATTGCTAAACGTTTTCTCAGTGTTAGGTTTACCGAATCAAATAACCACAGATTCGGATACTAAATTTGACAACGATGTTATTAAAGAAATATGCGCACTACATAACATCCACATACACTTTACGACACCCTATAACCCGAACTCTAATTCCCCTATTGAACGTTTACACTCTACCCTAGCCGAAATAATTAGGATACAAAGAATGACTAACAAAGATGACCCTATACAGCTAATTATGAAGTACTCTATAATAGCGTACAACAACGCTATCCATTCGGCTACAGATTATACACCCCATGAGTTATTATTCGGACACACAGCATCCAGAAACCCACTAGAGTTATACTACCCAAAAGAATTTTACCAAGATTATGTTATTAAGCACCGTGCCAATGCAGAGGCAGTTCAAGAGTGCATCGCTGCACATATGTCCAAAAACAAGGAGCAGGTGATTGCTAAACGTAACCAAGAAGCAGAAGAAATTAAATTCAAGGTAGGTGAAACTGTCTATAAACAGGTAGCAAAGTCAGCACGCAGTGACAAAACGAAGCCAGTCTTCAAAGGAGCATACAAGATCATACACCTTCACCCAAATAACGTGGCTGAAATAATAGGTAACCACCCAAATTCTAAGTCCATTAGGGTTCACTTCAAGTTACTACGGAGGCCTCATCTTGTTGCAGGACCTTCATCGCAGGAGCCGTCGTGCTCAACACAACAGCAACCGTAACCATTACCAATGTAGGCAATGATAATGGTATCCTCCTCCTTAAACAAGGTCAACTCCTTAAACAAGAAAACTACTTTAGCCTTGCTTGCGTTTACAACATTAGCAATCTGCACTTTACATCTATCCAATTGATGTCACTATATGCGAGCACCAAAAACGCTGAAAGTACAGCATCTGGAGAGTTACATAAAACATATAGGAATCAAATAGAATATAGCCTTAATACTATAGGTAATAAGATTAAGTTTTTAACACCGCAAGTTAGAAAGCGACGTGGTCTTATAGACGGATTAGGTACTGTCGTTAAGTCTATCACAGGTAATCTCGACCATGAAGATGCAGCTAAGTTCGAAGAAGAAATTTTAAACATTAAGAACAGAGTTAGAAATGTTCAGGATTCACAAAGGAAATCCATAGTATTAGCACAAAATACAATCGGTGAGTTCAGTAAACAGTTAACAAAGTTAAATAATAATCAACAGCATTTGGCTAGTTTATTACAAAATATTACTAATAATTCCAATAATCTGTCTAACCATTTACTTTTCCTAGACATTTACGTACAGATAGATTTTAGTTTACAGATAATATTAGATAGGTTAATGTTATTAGAAGATGCTATGACTTTTGCTCAGATGGGCACCATGCATCCTAGTATTATAAGTCCTCAGAATTTAATAGAAGAGTTAAGGAACTTAGAAAATAGGTTTACGTTTAAACCAGTAGCTAGTATTAGCATTAGTAACATATACAGGATAGAGAAGTCGATTAAAGTTAAAGCTTATAGCACAGAACACTCAGTTACGTTTATTCTCGAAATTCCCTCGATTACCTCAAAAACCTATGACCTTATACATCTCTATTCTATCCCAAATAAAAATAACCTTACTATCATCCCTAAATCCAAATACCTAGCACTTGGTAACGATGAGTACGCTTACCTGGAAGAAGATTGTCAGCCACTGACCGATAACACCCAGCTCTGCAAGCTCCTTGACACCAGAAGAATGGAAGACACAGATGACTGCATACTATCACTCATTCAACATCGCCCAGCAAATTGCACCCACGCTAAGATGAACTTAAGAAGAGGAAAAGTTCAGAAAATCGGAGACAACAACTGGCTACTTGTTCTCAAAGAAGATGAAGTCACCAAAACACAATGCAACACCAAGACAGATTATAAGAAGCTATCTGGAAATCATCTCGTTACACTAACGGAAGACTGCCAGATGAACGTCATGAACAAGACACTGCGGTCTCACACCGACACAGTCGTCATCAACGAGGTCATACCGCTACCGGAGCAGCATCAAGTCTCAGAACATTCAATACAATACGAACTCCAATTAGAAGACATATCATTAGACAGCATCCATGAACTTATCAACAAAGCAGGCGATATCTCCGTGCCAGAAGAAGATAATTGGCCAATCATAGCAGCTACGCCAAGCTGGAACACAATCATATTATATATCCTACTGGTCGCAGCAGCATCCTGGAAACTGTACCAGTGGAAAACGAAGAACATCCCGGAGGACACCAAGAGCAGCGCGGACGCCGCCAGAAGCAAGAGTTGCTTCTATCCTATGGAGGGAGGAGTTAACTCGTCGTAACAGACGTTTACGCTGAGTATGCGGTCACCGTCAGCATGCGTCGTTTTGCAACTATGCATTTACCGGAAATTAGAGATAGTTATTTTTCTTTGCATTATATTCAGTCTTGCATCAGCCATCAGCTTAATATCCTGTATTTCTATAATTAAATTAATATTGTAATAAATAAATATTTTTTTAACTAAATTCCCGACCGCCGAAACATAATTCGTGCGGCTGTTATTATTTAACCACGAGCCCATGGGCACTGTTTCAAACAATACCGATGAAATTTTTAAGTTGCCCTTAATTTTTTATCAGATTCTAACTTATACCTTCCATCATCAGCTCAGCAACCCAAAATTCTGATAACCAGGCACAAATATCTAAATTGCGTTAGAAAGTATATGAAAAACACTGTATGTGCCTATAAAATTTAAATTCGATGGATTTCCATGAGATCCCATCATCAGATGCTGACGAAAATGGAACCACTTCAGACCTATAGGCTTTAAAATAAAAAAAGAATTTTGAAAATTGGCCACAATTGACGAAATCGGTGAACATACAAAAAAAAATACTAACATCCAAAATCAAAATCAAATTCAAAATATTTTTATTTCACATAGGCCCACATGGGCACTTGTAAAACGTCGACAAAAAGGTGCTCGGTTCGGGTTGGTCGTTTCCTATGGAGGAGAACCGGCAAGAAACTCTATAAAATTGATAACCCTCCTTTTGATTTGATTTTAGATTTGACCCTCCTTTTGGAAGTCGGGCTAAAAATACATAATTATCTTATCACAGCGTTCTAATTTGAGGCAACGTTTTCAAAAGCCCGGTGGTGGATTTGAAACATTCGGCTTAGTACGAGTACAACAACGAGTAGCAACAGCACGCTTAATATTATTCCTTCCAATTCCGTCCAAAGTATGACAAAATTTTCATTTAAACCTTTGTCTCTGTGCAGCTATCTACTCATGTGGCTGTGCCTTGTGTTAGCGTATCAGATATTTTGCTGTTGTTAGTTAGGAAGCTACATAAACTAATGGAGTAACTAGATGCGGGAAATTGAACAGAATAATTAAACTTTCTGGAAGATGTAGGTAATACAAACATTTCTGCGTACACATTATAATTATTACCTGGGGTTGTTTCCAAGTAAAGGTATATGTTATATCGTGAAAAATGTGGTTTTGTGATTTCTTATTGTGTAAAAAAATGCATAATCAACCTCGTTGGTCGTATCTGTTACTGCTGAGCATGAGCCATGCGCTGAGGTGAGGGGGATTAAAACTTCTTACACTTACCTGTAGGTTAAAATTCAGTAAAAATGAAATAGGTCGGGTTTGATATCTTACTCCACATCATAGCATAGCTGACCTTGAAATCTGCCTGTTTGTCAACCAATAAATTAAAAAAGTCAACTTTTGTTTCTAAATTAAACGACTCCTACTCCTACCTCCTCATTCGTTGCCACCGCTGAGGTGTTAGCAGTCTAAGAACCCAATGGCTTGGCACGCGTCGATGGGAAGAGACGAGATGGTATGACCATAATGCCATGAAAGTTGGGTGGGCCCTTGGTGTGGGATGCGACTTGCATCGACACCTTTGCGCAATCCCATCTTCCTAGCACGATGAACTGCGCCGGGGCGGCTGCTGCAGGTGCTGAAAACATTAATCGGCGCAAATACAAAAATTTTACTGGTAATTATGTATTTGAGCCGTTTGGGTTTGAAACAATAAGGCCATGGGGCCGAGTCCCACCTTGTGTTTCGTGATATCGCCAAAAGGTTGGTCGACTCTTCACGTGACCAGAGGGCTGGTCTTTTTTTTTTGGCCATTGAATCAGCCATCCAACGTAGAAATACGGCATTGCCCTCGAGGCACTTTCCCTATTGACGATGCTTTTCCTATAGCGATGTCTACAAATTTTTAATACCCTGTAATTTTGATACGTCGTGTACATATTTTATTTTATATCTATTTGTAGTTTGTATATAATGTACTTATGTGATATAATATAAGAAAACATTACATTATTTTCTAATGCGGCTGTCTCCTGGTCTACAAGATTAATTTAATAAAGCTTACCATTTTCGTGTCGATGAAGGTTACTCGTGGGTAAGTTGTCACGCTATGTCATATAAAGCTATTTATTTCAATTTCAACTAAACATAATAATGAAGTAAACACAGTCATTTTGTATTTTAAAGTTGGTTTAAGTTGACACTGAAACATTGAACTTTAATTGTTGAAATAAAAAACTAATCACGCAACTAACAACATACTTTAATATTAAAATAAGGACTATTTTAGGGCTTTATCGGAACCCTCTGCTGCAATCGTGTTAGCATAAGCATTTTGTAATGATAGAATAATTAATGTCGAGGTGAAAAGATTGAGCAGTCAGCCAATGGGTAGGCTGGCTGTCAAAGGTGGTGCACCGCCCGATTAATAACTGTCTGGCTTCATTATATAATACTAGCTGTCCCGCGCAACTTCGTCTCCGTCACATTTTCCCCGTTTTCGCAACATTTTTCATTGCTGCTCCTCTCCTATTGGTCGTAGCGTGATGATATATAGCCTATGTTACTTCTTATACCTCTAAGAATATTTGTACAAAGTTTCATGATGATCGGTAGATTAGTTTTCGCGTGAAAGCGTAACAAACAAACTTACATTCACATCCATACTTCCATACTAATATTATAAATGCGAAAGTCACTCTGTTTGTTTGTATGTTTATTTGTTGCCTTTTCACGACTAAACGGCTGATCGGATCTTAATGAAATTTGGCAAGAAGATAGATTTTAACCTCAGGAAGGACGTAGGCTATATATCATCACGCTACGACCAATAGGAGCGGAGCAGCAATGAAAAATATTGCGAAAACGGGGAAAATGTAACGCAGACGAAGTTGCGCGGGACAGCTAGTTTATAATATTAGTAGGGATAGGGATTATGCACCCCCATACGAAGCCAAATTATTCATCCCTGTAATGTCTTAAAAGCTAAGTAGTTTAAATTCAGATACAAATGGGCGGCATTATACACTTTGACACCACGTAAGGTACTAACCACACACGGTGAGTAATGGGCTAGCTCACCGTCCGTCCGTCTCATGACGACAGGCCGTGTCGACGGCGCGTACGTGTTCCACGCGCGCCTCAAGGAGATGTCAGCAAACCGGAAGGGGTCCGAAAGGGCCGATGCCTGCCAGGACTGCGGGTTGTTCGAAAGAGATACCGCGGCCCTGGAACACAAAAGGCTAAGAAGGAACATGGGTGGGTTTTAGTCAGTCAAGTCTGACACTCCCTCCCGCTCCGCCCAGAGCGGGAGAAGTCATTCGATGATATCCCATCCGCAAAAAAAAAAAAAATGTTCTAACCACACGGAAAAGAAAAAAGGTTAAAATATTTAAACAAGTCTTAA
This sequence comes from Cerastis leucographa, assembly GCA_963082945.1. NCBI lineage: Eukaryota > Metazoa > Arthropoda > Insecta > Lepidoptera > Noctuidae > Cerastis > Cerastis leucographa. Next base: position 2,074,571 of record OY720381.1, on the reverse strand, counting down.
ATGACAGTTATGTTTTTTTCGTACATTACACCACTTCGCGCAAGAAACTGTATACCAAACTCAAGGTTTCAAAACCAAACTATAAAGAGATTTAGTTTACAGTATCCAATATCACGAAACCGGAGTATTATAACACTTACTTAGTAGAGCACTTCTGGTTAAGGTTATTATCATATTACACTTAGTACTAGTATTACTAATTAAACTAGAACGGCTAATTGTTCTGACGCACGTTGGGGCGTTGAACTCCGATTGTATGTACAGACGGCAGCACGCGTACCATGACCGCCGTAGAAACGGGCTATGACGACGGAAGAATTGATAAACATTTTCATTGTCTATCTGTCATTATGTCGATTCTTCCGTAGACAAAACTCGTTTCTAAAGTGGTCATGCTACGCGTGCAGCACATCAAGCTACGCGAAACTGTACCCAACTTTGCCCAATCAACCTCGAACCTAATTCTTAAACATAAAGTTGAAAATCTATTAAAGAAATTAGACAAACTGTTGTAGATAGTTGTGCTGGCCTCTCTATAAAAGTGTGGAACAGGATTCCCCAAATTACCTAGTTGGTAATTAGGTACTTGGAAACCTAAGTTATAATACCGAATAAATTATAGCGAGTATCAACTTAGCAAACTAATTTCGGTATCTACTTACCTAAGCTAAGTTACATTAAGGGGTAAAATTGTATGTTTGTCACAAACAAATATCAGAGATTAATTATAGTAATCTCTGGAAATCGCGATTAGAATACAAAAAATATAGCTAAACTACTAATACCTCAGTGCTAAACTATTATTGCTGAGTGCTACAGGATGTAACATAATTTCCAGGTCGTTAAAGTTCCTAGTTCTTAAAGTGTAAATTATTATAAATATGTTCTATTAAAGGCGTAGAATAAGAAGATCTAGAACTAGATTTTTTTAACGAGTTCCCATCATCAACAATACTGACACAACACACAACACTGCCAAACTGTTGCAGTTTTCAAGAGAAGAGTAAAAGAACATTATCTTTCCATTCCTTCATAGTTGCATAGGTATTTATTTAATTGGTATATATTTTGTATTTGTATTTATATGGAAGTTAGTTTATTTTTATATTGTATTTTATATTTTAAATAGTTATTTGCTTTAATTTTTATGTATTCAATTCTCTCTTCTTCTTTTACACACTATGTCTGCATCTCTTTTGTAAATATCTCCTTTCGCAGGTATGCTGGAAGAGATTTCTTATATAAGCATCACCTTTGTACCTATTTTCTGTTCCTTTCTTCTTTTCTGTATTAAATGTCTACATAAATTGTTAAATCTTATATATAAAAATCAATTGCTGTTCGTTAGTCTCGCTGAAACTCGAGAACGGCTGGGCCGATTTAGCTGATTTTGGTTATAAAATGTTTGGCTTAGTCCAGGGTAGGTTTAAAAGGTGAGAGAGGTAGGGTAGGAGAGGTAGGGTAGGGTATGTAGGGTAGGTAGGGTAGGGTAGGTAGGTGGGTAGGTGGGTAGGTGGGTAGGTAGGTGGGTAGGTGGGTAGGTGGGTAGGTGGGTAGGTGGGTAGGTGGGTAGGTGGGTAGGTGGGTAGGTGGGTAGGTGGGTAGGTGGGTAGGTAGGTAGGTAGGGAAGGGTAGGGTAGGGTAGGTAGGTAGGGTAGGGTAGGGTATGGTAGGTAGTTAGATAGAGTAGGTAAAAAGTGCATTGCAACGCATGCCGGAAACAGCTAGTAAATAAATAAATAAACATTCTCCTGCCATTATCCCAATTTATTTAAGGTTGGCAATAGCATGTCTACTTCTTCATTCATTCTCCATTATTCATCATCTCAGCAGTCACCTTTTTCACATTATCCTTCACGTGTTATTGGGAAATAACACGTTTTTCAAAGACCCACCAGTAATCACAGAAATACACAAAAGTCATGACTCAAATAAAACTAGACAGATACTAGGCCAATTATTTAAGTTTTAAAACCATCAGTCTAGAACGTCAGTCCATAAAACGTCAGGTTCTAAACACGAGTATACAAATGTCTTATTCATTGCTCCCCTACACAGCAGCAGTATGTTTCGTGAAACTCATTCCTTGAGGGTTGAGCTTATTTATGTTAATTTAGTGTCTGCCAACCGCGTTATACGATATTGTACTTCCTGTATTATGTAGAGAAAATTACTCCTTAAGAAAATGAGCAAGTATACCGAATATTTGGACGAAATTAAGACACTTTCTTGTTCTTCTTTGGCGATTCGGCGTTGAATATGAGAACATTGCTGAGAAAATATACTCTGGCTAGTATTTTACAAGATAAACATCTACAGCGATTATAATTAAATTATTACCACGTTCAGACAGATTGATGGCAAACGTCATTTGAGGTCACCCTGCCCATTATTTACTTCTCCAATCCAATAAAACTTGTCTGGCTTTTTCAAATATAATTATAGAAGTCCTGTCCTATACAAATACTTTTCGGAAAAGATTGATATCGTGATCAAAATCTTGTTCGTAAGCCTGGTTGCATGACTTATTACAATCTAAAACCTTTACTTTCCAAACATAAAAAACTGTAGCAAAAATAGTCCTTATTGCGAAGGCAATAAGGACTATTTTTGCTACAGTTTTTATGTGCGCAGTAGGCACGGGTAAGGGAAGCCTTACCCGTGCCTACTGCGCACATAAAAACGCCACAATTTAATAGTAAAAACATGTGGTTTCCGTCAGTTAACGACATTTCCTGCTCGGTTAGGTATTTTCCTAACATTCTGTAGTGGCAAATTATTTTGAACTACGACAACTTTGGGGAAGTCTGTTCCGATGTTCATACATTCTCTTGAATCGACAAATGGTTTACTAAACTTAGATCGTAGCTAAGTGGCAAACGTTTTCCAAGATTTTCTACAAAGACTTTCAATGAGATTGATGACTCACCCTGGAGTATAAACGTGGTGTTGCTCTACAAACGATGGGACTCTAACTTGAAATTGTGTCCTGCCTGTCCTGTTATTGACACATCAAAGAAGCTGATGGCTGCTACTGCAAATGCCAAACTCATCGCCAAATGGGCTAACTCAATTGAATGGAGCAGGTTATCAACACGCTAAGAAGAATGAGATCGACATTAAGCTTGTTGGTGAGAAACTCGAACGCCTAGCTATCAGACTTACCAAGAGGTATCGCAAGGCTCAGTTAGTCGGTTAAGGAAATCAGAAATGTAGGCAGTCGCTCCATGTAAATTATATTCACCTACATCTGTTCATAGGTCTGAAGTTCGAACGCAAAACACGTACCTCTGCTTTTCCAAATTCATGTGCGTATTGTATAATTATTACTTGAGGAGAGAGGAGCTCGTGGCTAAATAATAACAGCCGCCCGGGTCGATCTTTAAGATTAAGCCGTGCTTGCCGAGGTTGGTCCGTGGATGGGTGATTACATTACATACCGAGTTTCCTCCGTGCCTCGGAAAGCACGTTAAGCCGTTGGTCCCGGCTGTCATTTGTAGATCTTTGACAGTCTTTACGAGTAGTCAGAAGCCAAAAAAAAGTCTGACATCCAGTCTTACCAAGGGGTATCGTATTACCCAGTTACTGGGTTGTGGAGGTCAGATAGGCAGTCGCTTCATGTAAAATACTGGTACTCAGCTGCATCCGGTTAGACTGGAAGCCGACCCCAAGAGAGTTTGGGAAAAGGCTAGGCAGATGATGATTGTATAATTATTACTTGATTCGGTGAAGGAAAACATTGTGAGGAAACAAGCATGGCTGAGAAATATTTATCGATCACAGTACAAAAATAACTCAAATTCCACAAATAAAAGTCTCACTCCAACAAATTAACATAAATCACATCAACAAAACACGTTCACAGAATTGCATTTACCTTTAGTCAAGAGTTTCCATAATATTAATTGCCAGATAAGACTTCCACGGCGTTTGAACTCATTAGTCGGGAAAGCCCTTAGAAATGAACGCTGTGCTGCGATTAACAACATTATTATTAACACGCGATACGTAGAGCCTTGACGGAACTGCTAGGCTTGTTATTGTGTTTGTAAAGCGTAGTGCATGTTGACAAACTGACGAGCTGCTGAACTGGATGAAAGTACTTCAGGTTTTATAAGGATAACATAGGGAACCATTTAGTGTCCATTAGGAAGGTTTAGACCAAAGGAATCCGAGAGCTGAAGTTCCACGGATTCCATAATCTCCCCTCACTTTAAATAAAAAAATCTGTTACTTTCAGTAGCTCCATCAGATGCAATTTGTTGGAGCAAAGAGTTTCAGATCATCCATGTAAAGAAGGTGAGATATGTCCTGACCACTTCTCCTCAACCGGTAGCCTAGACTTGAATCCTCCAGAAATGTGCTTTGAGGATTCAGGGCAAGACAGAACAGAAGAGGACTCAGACTGTCGCCCTGAAATATTCCCTGTTTAATCTATACAGGCTCATCGTTCCCCTGGATCTGTCGACATCCTGTACATCTAAGGACCGTCCTCCATTGCCCCATACACGACTCAAGGAAGGCGCGTAGAGTTGCATCTATTTTGTTTTACTCCAGCAACCTCATGAGCCGTGTATGTTGCACAGAGTAGTAGGCCTTCTTGCAATCTATCCAAGATGTCGACAGATCCATGCGGGATCGACGAAGCTGTTGGCTAATGGCCATGTCGATGAGGAGTAGCTCCTTAGCTCGTTAACCAATTTTACAATGTTATTAATTTTGTAATTTTTACTTCTTATTGTTTCTTAATGTATCTAAGTAACAATACAATTTAAAAATACTTTAAATATGTGTTTGTTTATGTTTTCGAGCGTATGGCACTCGTGGGCTGCAGCTGAAAATCAGCGTCAGGTGGTACACCTTGTGTTGCCTTTTGGCATTATGCTGTGCTGAGGCCCTTTTGACATTATTAGTCTTGTTTGTTTATTTATTTTGTAAACAAATTAAGCTGTTATTAATGCCAAATAAAAATAATTTTATTTCTCTCTTTCTTGAAATAAATCAACATGTATACAAACTTCAAACAAAGTTTATTTACCTAAAAGTGTGTTTTTTTTTTCTTTCCTATGCGCATAGTACACAGAACTTCGTCTTTTTAAAATATGTAGAGTACATTTTAAGAGATTATGATGTAAAGGAACACAATATTTCTTGGGCAGCTTGGAACCCGAGCAACAAAAGTTTGGTCGGCCACCGCAAAAGTCGTGTAGTCAAAACTTTTTCGTACATTCCCGTATTTGTTTCTTTGTTCTTCCTTCCTTGCGGGTGGTTTCAAGCTAGAAATAGACCGAAACAAGTTTGGAAACAAGACATTGATTCAGGTCGATAGCTGCTATGAGGTGGTTTGCTTTCGGCAGCGTTTTTATGTAATTCAGTTCTTGTTTCTCTTAGAAGGCCAAGTGACCACAAACAATTTGAAAGCGAACTTTTTGGTTTTTCAGTAATCATTGTTGGAAGTCGAGCCTAGAGGTATTTTAAGTAAGTATGTTCAGAAAACTGAACCACAGGCTTGATGAGTAAGCGCTAAAATTATACTATGAAAAGTTTCAGGAGCCCATCGGCCAGGGGTCCTCTTTCAGTTTTCAAAAAGGGCCTATAACTAACAACGTTATAAGCTTGTTAAAAATTCCTCTGGGTATGTGGATTGAAACTCCTCCGTATTTAGAATTTAAAGTGAGTTATGGATAATAAGACAACACCTCCACGACATGCTATTCAAAAGTAACGATGCAATCATTAACCAACTAGTTGTTTACACGTTAGTGAATCGGGTCGTGTACGAACCGCCATTGAAATACTAAGTAGGTATGTAGTGCTACAATAATTAAATTAAATACTTTATATAAAATACTTTATACAATATAAATACAATAAAATACTTTATACCATGTTAGGTTAGGTTAGGTTAGGCCTTTTTTTTTTTTTTTTTGCGGATGGGAAATCATCGAATGACTTCTCCCGCTCTGGGCGGAGCGGGAGGGAGTGTCAGACTTGACTGACCAAAAGTTCCAGGGCCGCGGTAGCTCTTTCGAACAACCCGCAGCCCAACAACCCGCAGCCCACCATGTTAGGCCTCACGTTACAGTTATACAGGGTAAAAGTTTTACTAGTTCATTTTTAATAGTTCAGTGGATAAAAGTATCCCAAAAAGTCACGTTCAGTGAAGGTTTGTATTTTTATACAGATAATCCTGATTCGTACATGTGCCTGCGCTAGCGAATCCACAAAAAATCGTTTCAGAAACTGGTTTGGGATATTTTCATGTAAAATATCTTGCTTTTATATTTTTCAAAATATTTTCACCCAGTTTCTATATACACTTTGTTTTACGGTTCAATGAATTATCATCAAATCAAACGCTCGCCTCAAAATCTAAACTGAATAATATGTCAAGTGTTTGGAATTTGACCTTCAAGTTTAGGCATTCTAGCTAAAGCGATCGTCACGCGAACACGCACAAAGTCGAACGCGTCGACACTTCTGTACTAAAAAAGCACCCTCGCGTACCAGGTTTTTGAACAAATAATTGATATAACATTATAAAGGTTGTAAAGACACACCCTTAACGAAGCCAAATGTTACTTGTTTCTTTCGTCATTGCGAAAAAAATACAGTATGATGTTAACTGTTCCATGAAAGACCCCAGGCACAAAAGCTACAAAGCTAAGCAAACAAAAAATATAAAACCTAATAAGCATAAAAGTCTAATTGTTTGTTTGTTATTCAGAGGAAGCTACGAAACTTTCCAAGTCAAAGTTTACGTCGCAAAAGAGGCATAAACTACTTTACTTCGCGAGTATTTGGTTAGACTTCTGACATACAAAATATTTCGCCTTGCATTTTCCTTTGGGAATACTTTGAGGAAAATTTACTATTATCAAAGTTCGTTTTTACTTAGGCCAAGTTATATGAAATAACAATGTTTCTGTGTTTTTTTTTTAAAGAAAATGTGTAAATAAAGATTCGTTAGTAAAAGTATGTATTTTTAACTGCCAGAGAATTCTAGTAAATTGTCTTTGGTATTAGATCCAGTCATAAAATGTCAAGCAAGAATATTCTGTTTTTATTCCGAAAGTATCCAGTGAATACATTTTTAATTGGATTCTTAAACTGGATTTCTGCAAAATAACACTGGATTCTCGTTATGGTCCTTAGGTTCTGCATCTTTTATTTATGTAATTGTCAGTTCTTTTGAATTGTTTTGTTGATGGCAACAAGCTTGTTTTTTCACAGTCAGTTATTTTCATTAACAACTAAAGCTATCGCTAAAAGTATTAACCTTTTCTTGACCATTACTGATATTATAGCAAATATGTTTCTTTATCCAAGTAACAGCTAAACTAAAAGAGTTGCCACAACGCAAACGTCTAACTAGTCTAACTAATCATTTCCAGTTTACTTCAATTTTAATGGTCTTTTTTATTTGAGGGGTACTCCCTTTCTTCTCCTAAAATTGTTTCCAAAAATCATTATCCATAACACATCATCATCATCATCATCGGCCTATAGTGTTCCCACTGCTGGGATGCAGGCCTCCTCTCTATGAGAGGAAGTGGGCTAAATCCATAACACGTTTGCTATAAACTTCAGTAACCATAATGTTCAAAATCCCGGAATTTTGTTTAACATAATTATCTTTAGTTCTAAAAGTATTTTGTCATTGCAACGTAATGAAACCACGGTGGGAGTCTAACTGACTTTATTCAATCTACCGACACCTGACAATCTTATTTATCTACACCTACCTTACACATCTCCCCCATAAACCAAAGTATACAGTTAAAAATATATTCTTCACAATGAGTGAATCTACACCACCTAAAAGATAAGTATGTAATATAATAACACGTTGACCAAGTTTAATATTTATTCTTAGACCTGTTGTACGCTCTCTTGGTACGGTCGGAGGCGTCTGGCGGCGGCGGTGGAGGAGTTTGAGGTTTCGACTGAACCCGACCGAAATCATTACCATCAAACGCGTCCCTAAACTCATCTCCTGAATCTACTACTTCCGACACTGCTTGCGCGCCAGTCGCCTCCGCTTCTGTTAGTGTCTCTTGACCGTCAGACCCCTCGGTTTCTTCCACTATTGGATGCGTGCTTGTACGTGATAGTGAATAGCGACTTGGTCCACGAAGTGGGACAAGTTGGTCGTGGTGTCTACGCCATTCCACTCCTTCCCCTATGTTTATTTTACAAGAAACTGGGCCAGTTACCTCTGATACGTAACCCTTCGCCCACTTGTCCCCCTTCTTGGAATAATCTCTCGCCAGTACATGGTCACCCACCGCGAGTGGTTTGTGACGACCACCGGCGGCCGCCACCTGCCTGTCTTGCGCGGCGCGTACTACGGTCGCCCCGTCCGGACGTAGCACATCGAGGCGCCCGCGCAAGCGACGTCCGAAAAGTGCAACAGCCGGCGACACCCCTGTAGTGGCGTGCTCACAATTTCTATATTGGAATAAGAAGCGATACAAAGCTGCTAACATATCCTCTTTTTGAAAAATAGCTCGTTTTATTGCTTTCTTTACTGTTTTTACGGCATTCTCAGCCTCGCCATTACCTTGGGGTCTGTACGGCGCCGATGTCGAATGTCTTATTCTATTTTTATGACAATATTGTTTGAATTCTTCCGAGAAGAAGGGCGGACCATTATCGGTCACTAGTTGTGATGGAAGACCGAACCGTGCAAAAATAGACCGTAAAGTGGCAATAGTGGCACTAGCTGTTGTACTTCCCATGACCACTGTCTCTATCCACTTTGAGTGGGCATCTATTATAATTAGAAATCGTTTTCCCGCGCAATCAAAAAAATCTGCATGAACGCGCTGCCAAGGGTGTAACGGGTACTCCCATGGGTGTAGCGGAGCGCGCATAGGCGCGTCTCGCACCGACCGACACGCGTCACAAGCCCGACAAGCGTCCTCTATGTCCCTATCAATATTGGGCCAGTAAACGTAATTACGAGCAATGCTTTTCATTTTATTCATGCCTAAATGGCCACTATGGATCTCTTTTAAAATATCAGGTCGAAACTTTTGTGGAATTACCACTCTGTATTGATAAATAATACAACCACGATCTGTGAATAAATGTTCTTTGCGAGCAAAAAATACCTTTTCTTCATCACAACTAGGCGATGCCGGCCACCCAAACAACAGGTAACCTAACACTTTACAAAGCAGCGGGTCCCGCTGGGTCTCTTTAGCTACATCATTAAAATCTAAAGGTAATGATTCTTCGACGTAATGTAAATAATCTATGTGAGTAGTGGGTTGCCGCTCGTGTGCCAAGGGCAGACGTGATAAACTGTCAGCCGGACCATTATCCGCTGACTTCACAAATTCTATAGAAAAATCGTAACCCGCCAGTCGTGCGGCCCAGCGCTGTAGGCGACTGGCTGCCGTCTGCGGAATACCCTTCTTTTCATGAAAGATATATGTCAGGGGCTTGTGGTCTGAGCGCAAAGTGAACCGCCTGCCAAAGAGATATTGATGGTGTTTTGTAATGCCAAAATAAATCGCTAAAGCCTCTTTGTCTAGCTGACTATAGTTGCGCTCCGCACCGTTTAACGTGCGCGAGGCGCAACTGACTGGCCGCTCACTACCATCCTTATACCGATGTGCTAGGACCGCCCCCACACCGTACGCGCTGCTGTCCACCGACAACACGAGCGGCCGCCCCTCCTCATAATGAGCCAACACCTTATCGCTTAACAATATTTTCTTAGCTTTCTCCATTGCTTGTGCACAACGCGAATCCCAATTCCACTTTACACCTTTACCTAAAAGATAGTGCAACGGGTGAAGCAATGAACTTAAATTAGGGATAAATTTCCCGTAGTAATTTAAAAGACCGAGAAAGCTTTTTAACTGTGTCACATCAGTAGGTGTGGGTATTTTGGAAATCGCGTCGAGCTTAGCGGGGTCGGGATGCAACCCGTTCCTATCGATAATAAACCCTAAATAAGTTACACTTTTTTGTAAAAAACTACATTTTTCCAACTTGACAGTGAGGCCCATCTCACGTAATCGTTCGAGGACAGCCCGTAAACTGCGCATGTGTGTGTGTCTATCTTTGCCCGTTATGCAGATATCGTCGAGAAACACTACCGTGCCCGGAATGGCGCGTAGTGTCTCCTCCATCATTTTCTGGAATTGCTCTGGTACACAAGATAAACCATACGGCGTTCTCCTATACGCAAACGTCCCTACATGTGTTGTGATCGCCGTATATTTTTGTGATTCCGGATCTAAAAGCACCTGTTCGTAAGCATGTCGTAAATCTACTTTAGTAAATTCCTCTCCGTTACTTAAGTTCGCAAATAACTCTTCTATACGGGGAAGTGGATAAAAATCCCGTTTCAACTTGGGATTAATGGTAATTTTATAGTCACCGCAAATCCTGAGTTCCCCATTACTTTTAACTACAGGCACAATAGGGGTCCCAAAATCTGAGTGTTCGACGCGATATATGGAGCCGTCCTGCTGGAGACGCTCCAGCTCGCGCTCAACCCGCGTCCGCAGCGCTAGCGGCACGGGCCGCGCGCGCACGTATACACCGCTGCTGTCTACGAGCTGTAACCGTAACGATTTTTTACAAGTGCCTAGCTGCTTTGTAAACACTTCAGGAAATTCTTTAACCAATTGACTGATTAATTTATCCTCTTCAATAAATTTATTAATGTTTATTTGTGTTACCTTTAAAGCAGCGAGCCAGTCTCGACCTAGTAACGGCCTACTGCCGCCTTTTATTACATACAATCGAACATCAGTAGCCATTACATTATTAAATTTTATATTAACTACAATATACCCGAGTGGTTCGATCTTCGAGCCTGAATAGCTGCGCAAAATCAAATTATCGGTTTGCAAGGATCTGTCACTAAATAACAATTCATAACAACTATCATTGATTGCAGAAATACGGCTACCGGTATCAACCTCGCACTCTAACATTACAGAGTCCACCTGCACATTTATAAAATAGGGTTGGTTACCTTGAGCTGAGGATACCACCATGTTGAAAAAGTCATCGTCTTCGGAATCAACACCAACAAAATTTTGACGTTGAAAATCGACACTTTTACGATTACGCACTTTCTCACACATCACACGTAAATGGCCGCGTTGATTACAATTATCGCAATTGTAATTCGTAAAACGGCATCTGTTAGCCGAATGAGCTTTACCGCACCGCCAACATGCCGCCGTGCCTCCGCGGGCTCCGCTGCCGCCAACGCCTGCGGGCGTCGCGCGCCCTCCCGCGCCCTGTTGGCGAGCGCCGCTCGCGCTCGGCCGGGCGCGCACCGCGTGTAGGCCCTCGCCTGCCTCGCTGCCGCCCGCGCTCGCACCCGCGCCGCTGCCTGCGCCCGCGCTCCCCGTTGCGGCCGGGCCGCCGCCGCTTATCTCGGCATGCCGGTCCGCCGCCTCCAGAGCCAGAGCTAGCTCCACCGCTTTCCTGTAGTCGATCGATCTCTCCGCGAAAATCCTGGATCTCATCACTTCACTCGCAAGCCCCGATACAAATTGATCTCTGAGATCCTCCTCTAGTCGGTTGCCAAAATTACAAGTGACCGCGAGATGTTTTAAACTCTGTAAGTATGCGGTCAACGATTCGCCTGGTCGTTGTCTCCTTTGACGAAAAATATGGCGTTCGGCAATATCCGACCGTTGTGGCTCGAGGTGAGCTCGCACTAGTTCAATTAGCTCTTCTATTGTTTTATCCTCAGGATTAGCTGGCGCGCATAAGTCACACATCAAACTATAAGTTGCATCGCCGACCACTGTAATTAGCATCGGCACTTTCAATTCCGGTTTGATCTCGTTTAGTTTTATGAACTGATTGACACGTCGTACGTACGCCGGCCATTGCTTGGAAGTTAAATCAAATGGTTCGATTTTACCGATTGGCATCGTGATAATATTGTATTATCGCAACAGCACCACACAACGAGCGAATTTAAACAATATATAGTGCACAGTACGCGTAGATTCTTCGTAATAATATATTTTACACCGGACTCGTCGCCAGTGCAACGTAATGAAACCACGGTGGGAGTCTAACTGACTTTATTCAATCTACCGACACCTGACAATCTTATTTATCTACACCTACCTTACAGTCATAATATCGAGTACTATAATAATTCAATCTCCTAATTTTACGTGACCTAAAGTCATATGTCCTAATGATGATTAAAGATCGACCCGTGCGGCTGTTATTATTTAGCCACGAGCTCCTCATATAGTATCCTCCTCGTATATACAAGGTGTTGTTTTGCAACCACATCAAATTTCAGGAGGTGGTCACGAAAGACAAGAATAATCAATTAAAATTACGGTACCTAGCTAATCTATATATATAAAAGAAAGTCGTGTTAGTTACTTCACTTATAACTCAAGAACGGCTGAACCGATTTAGCTGAAAATTGGCAGGGAGGTAGTTTAGAGCCAGGAGAAGGACATAGGATACGGTAGGGTAGGGTAGGGTAGGGTAGGTAGGTAGGATAGGGTAGGTAGGTAGGGTAGGGTAGGTAGGTAGGGTAGGGTAGGTAGGTAGGGTAGGGTAGGTAGGTAGGGTAGGTTAGGTAGGGTAGGTAGGTAGGGTAGGGTAGGTAGGTAGGGTAGGGTAGGTAGGTAGGTAGGGTAGGTAGGTAGGGTAGGGTAGGTAGGTGGGTAGGGTAGGTAGGTAGGGTAGGGTAGGTAGGTAGGGTAGGGTAGGTAGGTAGGGTAGGGTAGGGTAGGTAGGTAGGGTAGGGTAGGTAGGTAGGGTAGGTAGGTAGTAAGGGTAGGGTAGGGTAGGGTAGAGTAGGTAGGTAGGGTAGGGTAGAGTAGGTAGGTAGGTAGCGTCGGGTAGGGTAGGTAGGATAGGGTAGGTAGGTCGGATAGGGTAGGTGGGTAGTAAAAAGTGCATTGCAACGCATGCTGGGTACAGCTAGTTATTAATAAACGAAGATTTTTTGGTTGTTTGAGTTTGTCAGTATTTCAGAATAACCCCCTTAACGTGGTTTAAGGACTAAGAAATTATCGAATAAACGTTTGAGATTGTTTTGTATGTGTGTAAGCGAGGTTATAAAGCAAGAACCAGACGGGCCACGTTTAAAACAAGGGTGGTTCACAATTACCGATTTCCGTAAAAAAGAAAAAAAAGAAAAATTACCTATCCATTTTATTATTGATTCGGAATGAGAATCATTAGCTTAGTAACCTCCTTGAATTTGACGAGAATGCAAAACAACACCTTGTATAGTTAATAATTATGTAATCATTTGATTAAAAACAATCGCAGATAAAAAAATGAACCTCACCACACGATCGCATGTGTGTGTACTGTACACTCCACGACCGTGCCTTCCGTAACACGGCAATAGCACGCAATCAACATTAAGACCCTGGTTCCCGCTTAATTGGCACTTACACCACGAAAGCTTATGATATTTCATTACTGCGCTTGCTTTTCTACAGGTTTTATGAATTGGATTTCATATTTTTGTCGGTATTTTGTTCAGTATGTTGTTCCCGAAAGTGAGAGCGTACGCAGTGCGAAAAGAACACTTCGTACGAAAAAAATGAACAAAGATAGCCACGCTTGTTTAATATATGTTAGTGATTTAAGTTTAAACTTCCTTGTGGTGTTTGAGTTCGCAATAACTTACTGATGTCGTTAGGGAATAATTTTGAACGAATTGCTTTAATTATCAGTATAAAAGTACTATCATATAAGTGGTAAAATAAAATATTCATTTATTGCGCTATCGTACACAAACATGACAATTTATATTACATTTAAAATTTAACACTTCAGAACTATTACATTCCGTTTTACAAATTTTACCACTTTGGAGATATCGAAAGTTTTGTTTGTGCATAGGATAATTATTATCCAGTTTTGGAAAACCAAACTCAATAATGTCATAAAATTCAAATTCCTTCGTAACCTAATATCAATCCGTGTTACGAATTTTTCAGTTTTGGAAACCCAAACTCAATGGCAGATGTCATAAAGTTCAAATTCCTTCGCAACCTATGTGACCTTACGGTTACGTGTACCTGACGCGTGACCTGACGCGAGTTTAACATTTTTTACCAATCAGAAAAGTGCATTACGCCGCTAAAGAAGTTTTCAGTTTAAAAAAAAGGTTAATGTATTTCTACAGCTTGTCCTTAAAAAATACCACTGCCCAACTGCCAATATGAACACACGGTTTACCAAGGACATTTCCAATGTGCCTAGATCCCCTGGTATACCTATGTACATACCTACGTATCGACATTCCAGCAATCAAGCTGAATCCCATGAGTTGGAGCCTGCAGGGAATTTCGGAACATAGAAACTCAATTGCACTTATGAATCCAAGCTCAAACGGACTTCAGGATTTCTAGCAGTAACAAGAGTTACTCTTTGGAAATATGCACGATGTAACCCACTGTTAACGTCCACTGGTACCGTCCACTGACAGTACGAATCAGTGTGATGAGGAACTCAATGAGTGGATCGGAAAAAGTTTTCCACCACTTCCAAACTAGATAACTTATACAGATTACGTAGCGCGTTAGCTACCTCCAAAATACGGGGCATGAAACGTTGAAGGGTGTAAAATATAGACCTGTCTACAAGAATATAATAAGTATAAGCAAACAATGATTCCTTACACTTTAAAGTAAGCTCTTCAATTTTTGAAGAGAAACTTCTTATGCGACTTCCAACAAGTTTACCGTTTAACGCTACCATGGAGGGGGGATATTTTCTAAAACTCACTAAGAGATTACAGTATTACAAGCTTTGTAACTACGTAGTTCTACTAGGTACGCAAGATGGCGTGCAAACAGTCATGCATTCGACTCTTCGGTGTGACCAGACTTCGCTCAATTTCCATGAGTAGAATAACCTCGATAAACTTATGTAATAAAAATAATACAACAAGAAAACAACAAAATATTATTTAGGAGTTCAATAAAATATCGAGAGTGAATGCGTGGCACTCGAACGCATGCGTGTAGTATTACAAAGTTTCACTTCTACCACGTTTTTTTTTTTTTTGTTCGAAAGCCATGCAACAAAAAAAAATACTCAATTTTTCCACATTCAGATTATGGTAACTTCGTATTTGCCAAAAAAATTGTATAAACGTACTTTTTTGCGTTTCATTCGTAATTTTCATTCCCATTTCAGAATATAAGGAAAACATCATACATCACGGCTTATCTAACCTCACAAGAGTAAGATAACGGTGACGTGTATTGTATTGTTTTTATAATGGTTCTAAAAGAAAGGCTAGAAACGGTAATGGTTTTTCCTCAAAATGTATACGAGTAGGCCACTTCACAGCGCTTTACGCATGAATGGAAATCAAGCTAACAGCCTATTTTAAGGTCAATGGTAACCGCGTTAACCTGTAGCAGAATCATTACAGGTGATTTGCTCACAAACCAAAAAGTAAAGCGGAAATATCTCAAGTTCCTTTAAGGGTGTAAAAATACCCACCCTTAAAAAAGCCGAAATACACTTATCACCCCATCATCGCGATCACTTTCTTGTTCTGGACCATATCTGGGAAAGTTCTACGGAGATTTTTTAATACTTACAAGTTTTTAATTATACAAGTTGTTGTTTTGCATCTTCAAATTCAAGGAGGTAACTATGCTAATGATTGTCGTCCCGAATCAATAATAAAATGGGTATGTGATTTTTATATTTTTTCTTATTGACGAAAAATCGGTAAGTGTGAACCTTCCGTGTTTTAAACGCGGCCCTATAATCGCGCTTTCATACATACAAACAATCTCAAACGTGTATTCGATAATTTCTTATTCCCTAAACCACTTAAAAGGGGTTATTCTGAAATACTGACAAAATTAAACAACCAAAAAAATCAGCGTTTATTAATAATTAACTAAGAACCATAATTTTAACTGATTATTTATGTCTTTTGTGACATCCTCTTGAATTTTGACGAGTATGCAAAACAACACCTTGTATAACTTTATTACTACTACTTCTTTTTATCAATATCTGCACGACCGTTACATTGGATCCATCCGTAAAACGTGAATTTAGCCCCAAAAAAAGTCACTTCAAAGCAATCATTTTTGTTTAATATTGATGTCGAGAATATTCGGTTCACATCTTTGTGAAAATTCCGTTTAAACCTTGTATTTCTGCCGATGCGCCTGTTATTACAGGGAAGGAAATCCTTCAAATCCTAACACAACAACTCTGCTTAGTGACATAAATACGTAGGAAATGGTGTGAGTATATCCACGGATAAGTAAGTATCTTCACAAAAACCTTCTTTGTGAACCACTGATCAAAATTACTGTTCTTTGCAATTGATGATTTATTGCAAAGATATGATTACCAAGCAACTTTGAACTTTACGTATGTGTGTTTGATCTTTCGACTTACAAAATAGTAATTGACATTCATTAAAATGTTTCAGTACGAAGTTTTTATTTGAACCAAATTGTCTTCAAACGAATTTTATAATAAATCAAGACATATGATTGCGTCACTTCAAAAGAAAACAGAAAAGTTATATTTTGAAAAATGTTTTAAAAGAATTGAACTTTTTTATTGGTAAATGTGTCACTAGTGATGTGTACCTATATTTACTCGTTTATTATATAGAGTGACAGTAAGTAATGATGATATAACGGGCAATGTACTCAATGATCATACTTAATGTTTGCTGGATATCGCTGCGTATGTATTGCTACAACAAATACCTTCTAAGTGACAATCACCGTAACCTGAACTGCCTCTGCTTCATTGTTTAAGATGACATCATGTCAGTAACGCCCTAAGGTTAAGTTAGAGGTATACGTATAGGACACCAAAATCTTGCCAGTAAATTTTAATCCTGAATCCAGGCTTCTGCAGAGAGAGATCCGAGAGGGCCGATGCCTGCCAGGGCTGCGGGACTGTTCGAAAGAGATACCGTGGCCCTGGAAGACATAGGGCTAAGAAGGACCATGGATGGGTTTTAGTCAGTACAAAGTCTGACACTCCCTTCCGCTCCACCCAGAGCGGGAGGAGTCATTTGATGATTTCCCATCCGAAAAAAAAGGCTTGTATAGAGAAATTCCTGATAGAAACCGCAATAACATATTGCCCGACTAGATAATTAAACCCAGGATGCAGTTTTTGCGATTTTCATAACTTCACTTCCGTGACCAAACAACAGAGTAAAAAAAAAAACCCTCATGTTTTTCCACCTGTTCCTGTTTTATATTTGAAGCAGTTTGAAGAGGTGGTTGTACATTTTAATATTTGATGGCGTAAGGCGTACGAAGCTCATTATGCCATAAAAATGTAAACACCTTTTATGGTTACCATGCTTTTTACATTTTATGATTTAACCGCATATTTCCACCGTGTATAAATTGGTACGAATACATGGTCTGATTTAATATTTTTCTTTTTCTTAGACGCAATATTTGATCGACCATCCCATTTAAAGTTGTTTTTTTTTTAACACCTGCCTAGTCTAGTCATCTATGTAAGCGTCGGCTACCAGCCGAAGCGGTTACAACTGAACACATAATTTTACATGGAGCGAAAGCCTATCTGACCTTTAGAACCCAGTTATTACTGGGTCATACAAGGGGTAATCCCTTGGTAAGACTGGTTTTCAGACTCTCGAGCCACTGACTACTTTAAGACTATCGAAGCTCTACAATTGACAGCCCGGACCAAAGGCTTAAATAGAATTTGATTTATGAAGGCTTAAGCCAATGTTCAAACCTGGTTGTCAGTTTTGGTTTAGTTTTTGCGAATACAAGTAAATAAAGTGTTTATTGAAGGCAGTGTGTTTCGGTCAATGAAAAGGGATTAAACTTTGAATGGTCACAAATTCAACAGCTAGTTGAATAAAAAAGCGATGAATATATAGTCATCAATTGGTTTACATGTGAGCCATCTGCACTGGGCACTGACCAGTGAATCGGTATAACCGTCTGTGAACAACTCGAAAATCTGGCAAAAAAATGGTATAACATTATCTCACTCCATGTCGATTTGCAAAACAAATGACATCTGTTTTAAAAAAGTTTACGCTTGACCTGGAGGCTGGTCACGTGCACTTAAATCAAAAAAGTGAAACGCTTTTAGTTACTGATAAGTTAAGTGAAGTTGATGAGTTTAGTTTATAATTTAGTCCCATCTCTTCCTCTTCCCATCCCTTCTCCCAAGGGTTTATACCAAAAAAAAAACATACACTAGTGGCCGCAGACTTAAAAAACCGGCCAAGTGTGAGTCTGTCACGCGAACCAAGGGTTCCGTACCATTACTTATAAAAACAAGCAAAAAAAACTTATTTGTATGGGAACCCCCTTAAATGTTTACTTTATTATTTTTTTAGTATTTTGTTTTTATAGTGACAACAGAAATACATAATCTGTAGGAATTGCAACTGGCTAACTATCACGGTTCATGAGATACAGCCTGGTGACAGACAGACAGACGGACGGACAGCGAAGTCTCAGTAATAGGGTCCCGTTTGATTCTTCGGTTACGGAACCCTAAAAAATCATGCCACTTTTACCCAAACACCTTTTGGAGGGTCAAGGTCACATTTCATTTATTTATTAGTTTGATTTTAGTCTTGTTTCTAATTTATAATTAGTTTAAATTAAATATGATTTTATTTGTTACTAAAAGAATTCACTTTATATTTTAAGTGTAGATACTTGAAGCTACATAACTGGAACAAAACCGCATGCAAAAGCTAGTGATGGCAAAAGTTCTTTCCTATCTGAATAACTTCTTATCAGTATTTGCTATTTATGTGTGTGTGAATCCAAACTGATATTATGCGAACAGCCAAACGGCAGCGAACGACTGTCTAGGGCAAAGTGTTGTGCGGTGTGGTTTTTTTGTAGTAAATACGGAGTCGGGATTTGTCCCCAGTTGATAGCAATAGGCTCGCCCTCTTTTACATGGAACTTAACACATAACTGAAGAAATATGGGTGAACTATTAAGTACACCTCTGCTAAACCCATCCGGGATTACAGGCGTTATGTTATGCCATGTGTTTGTATCTATATATTCAATGAAACAATTGAAAATGTAGTGACGTTGAAAAGCAACTTACTGCAAAAAGTACATCAGCGCCATCTATGACACGACGGAAGAACTAACATCAATTTCCTACATCGCGCAAGCAGAGTTTACATCGAGTTAAGACTATATAGAAAAAACCCGACAGCAACTGTCGGGCAGTTGCCCTCCAGACATAACACCTGTCTGGTCGGAGAATCCTCCCTTTTCTAAGGAGTATCGAGAAACTTTACACCCTTTTCCTCATACTCCTAAAAGAAATATCAAAGTAACCTCCATACACGATCACATGTAAACAAACCAACAGACTTATAAAAATGTTGAACACTCACAGAATCGATGACACTGTTCACAGTAAACTGAGCAAGATTCCGCGAAATTGTAATTTATGGCAGATAGGTAATGTTCAGATGAATGGCTGCTAGCGTTTCATGACTATTGTTATTATTGGAAGCTGCTCGTCTACCGCTATTGTGCAATATTTGACGTGGTTTGATAAATTAAAGGTTGATTTTACTTTACTACGTTACAATCCTACTAGTATTATAAACGCGAAAGTTTGTAAGTATGGATGTTTGTTACTCTTTCACGCAAAAACTACTAAATGGATTTAGATGAAATTTGGCACCAGGGTAGTTTATACCCTGGATTAACACATAGGATACTTTTTATCCCGGTAGTACAATCCCGTGGGACAGTGACCGAACTCCACGCGTGCGAAACCGCGGGCGTAGTCTAGTAATTTATAAAAACAGCTGCTCGGGCCAATTGATCAGTCTTATCACGGGATGTCGTATTACCCAGTAGTAACTGAATCGTGGAGGTCAGATAGGCAGTCGCTTCATGTAAAGTACTGGTATGCAACTGGGTTAGACTGGAAGCCAACCCGAACATAGTTTGGAAAGGGCTAGGCAGATGATGATGGTTGTACTATTAATAATTATTGTGTACACCTCTGCCTAACCCTTCAGGGTTTTTAGGCGTGATATTATAAGTAAGGCCATAAGGCCCAACCTAAATTTAGTTCGATATAAATAACGACCCAATGTACTAAAAATAGGCGCAAGTAGTTGCGGCCCAGAACTTTGATTTAAAAAAAAAAAGTGTTTAAATGTAATGGTTTTGCCTAATTCCTTTTAATGGGTATTTCCTATAAGGGGTATTTCTTAAAATGTCAAGTTGACATTGTCAAAATTAGAGATGCGTTCAAGTTAATAATTTTTTGTTGACTTTAAATTGGCGGTATCATTTAAACAATAAATACGTTTAAATGTCATGTCATGATTTTAGGTCACTGGGCCGTAATTTAATGATTTTTTAAACTGTCTTGGGCCGGAGTGTTAACATATTTTTGTCATTAAATTAGGTCGTTGGGCCTTACGAGGTGATGGCAAATGACTAACACCCTTTTAGATTGGTAGATGAGACTTACTCGTAACAGGCGAAATATCGGTGTACCTACTATTATAGAGAGTAGGTATACCTCTGCCCCCCCACGCCCTACCTGCTCTCCCGTCTAGAGTTACAGGCGTGATTTTGTGTATGAATTATAGGCAATACTATACAGATGCAGAGCATTGGTGTGATTGAAAGCTGCTCGGCTACCTCCATTGTGGAATTTCTGACATGCTGGAGTCGAGGGGTTTATTTCACTTAGAGGTTCTTCAAGTATCTACACTTAAAACATAAAGTTAATTCTTTTAGTAACAAATAAAATCATATTCAGTTTACAGAAATCATAAATGTATTATTAAAACAGAGAATAAATAGGGCTATGATCAAACTAATACATAAATGAAATATGACCCTGTCCCTCTAAAAGGGGCATGATTGTTTAGGGTTCCGTACCCAAAGTATCAAACGAGACTGAGACCTCGCTGTCCATCCGTCCGTCTGTCACCAGGCTGTATCGCATGAACCGTGATAGTCAGCCAGCTGCAATTTCTACAAAAAAGTGATTTTTTGCTCGTTTTTATAAATAATGGTATGGAACCCTTCGTTTGCGAGACTGACTCGCACTTGGCCGGTGTTTTAAGTCTGCGGCCACTAGTGAATGTTTTTTTTTTGGTATAAAAGCTTGGGGGAAGGGATGGGAAGAGGAAGAGATGGGACTAAATTATAAACTAAACTCATCAAATTCACTTAACTTACCAGTAACTAAACGCGTTTCACTTTTTGATTTAAGTGTACGTGACTAGCCCCCAGGTCAAGCGTAAACTTTTATAAAATAAATGTCATTTGTTTGGCGAATCGACATGGGGGATGAGGTGGGACTAAACTATTTTTTCCGCAAATTTTCGAGTTGTTCACAGACGGTTGGACTGATTCACTGGTCAGTGCCCAGTGCAGATGGCTCACATGTAAACCAATTGATGCCAATATATTCATCGCTTTTTTATTCAACGAGCTGTTGAATTTGTGACCATTCCAAGTTTAATCCCTTGTTTAACTCACATGGTGTCATTGACCTAAACACACAGACTACACAAAACACTTTATTTACTTGTATTCGCAAAAACTAAACCAGAACAGACAACCAGGCTCGAAAATTTGCTTAAGCCTCCATAAATAAAGTTCTAATTAAGCATTTGGTCCCGGCTGTCAATTGTAGAGCTTTGATAGTCTTGAAGTAGTCAGTGGCTCGAGAGTCTGAAAACCAGTCTTACCAAGGGCTAATGTACCGCAGTAGTTCCTATATATAACGAAGTTAACCCAGTAATAACTGGGTTCTAGAGGTCAAATAGGCTTTCGCTCCATGTTAAATTTTGTGTTCAGCTGTATACGCCTTGTCTGGTAGCCGACACTTACATAGATGACTAGGCTAGGCCGGTGTTAAAAAATGAGGTTCATGAGCGAATTGAAATTTTTCCGTGGAATTTGAGTGAATTCGCAAGTTCCGTAACGTACTTTGTTATTTAATTTAAGGAAAGAATAATTCATCATTCGTGGTAGGATGGTTAATTGAGTTTGAACCTATTTAATGGAAACTTGTTTATTTTTTTTTGTTCCGACCTCGCCGTCGAGGTCCGTCGCGACGTCCCGGTCCATGCCCTCCCCGACCCTCGCTCGAGCCAGCCCGCGATGCTGTGCCAGTAGTTTTAAATCAGCCCCTAAATAATGATACCATTCAGATCCAGCCTGTCCCCATGCAGTCCTCCCCCAGCGACGCCCTAAGCCGAGGTTCGTACCCCACAGGGGGTGCCCTTAGCGTGCAGTCGCTTAGTTTGTAAGTTTTTATGCCCTGGCTGGAGGCCTTACTCTAAAGGCACCCACAGGATAGTCCGGTTAAGCAGACGACAACCTCATAGGGTGAACTGCGAGATGCCATTACAAAAAAAAAAAAAAAAAAATTTTGTGTTGTGTTTTACTAACACATTAATTTGTATTTTCATACTATGTAGTTGATAGCCACACTATCGAATTAAGTTAAGACCTATAATGATGTTTATAAGTCGAAAAATAAATAAATAACGTTTTAAATAAACCCTAAATATGGAACAGGAAAATTTAGAAAAAATAGAAATGACATACAATAATAAATATCAGAGTGGAGCTAGGCCGGTCTTATTACACAAAAGTCACGCGATAGGCGTTCGCACGTTCCACACTTTTTATTGTTTAGCATTGTTCCTTTTGAAAATAAATCGACACCAAAGAATACAAAAGGTACAAGACAAAGGTCCGCTTTGCTTGTGTTATGAAAATGTTAGAACTGAAAACGGGCTTCGGGAGATCTCGTGATTTGGAAACAGGAGTTACTTCAGAGGAAATTTATGTTCTTGTAAATAAGTTAGTTACTTGAAGAACATGAAACCATGAAGCTCTAATTTTAATTTTTGATATTCGTTGGGAACTTTTGACGGCTTCAATTTTCGAACAATGCCTAAAGAAGAAATTCAAAACTAGATTTCAGTGGAAATTAGCTTGTTTTGAATCAGCTATTAGTTTCTTTAGTTAGTTGAACGTAGTTTCGATTCTTTTTTTATTAAGGGATGGAATTGCTTTTGACCAGGATCAATGCTTGAACGACGTTATTAATTACAAAACTTACTGACCCGCGCAACTCCGCCTGAGTCACATTTGCCCCGTTTTTGCAACAATTTGAATTGATGATCTGCTAATATATGTCGTAGCGTGACGTTATATACACTAAAGCCTTCCTCGATAAATGTGCTAACTGCAATATTTTTATTTTTATTAGATCAATAGTTCCTGAGATAAGTACGTTTAACAAAACAAACAAAAAAAGTCTTCAGCTTTATAATATTAGTATAGATTTACTAAGTTATCAGAATGTTGTAACGAGCTCTTTGTCATTCAAGATCTAGACAAAGAGGTCATATTTTATTTATGAAATGGAACTTCTGGCAAATATTTCTTTTTGTTACCGCTCTGGGCCATTGCGTGCGTTCTATATGTATTTTGCATGAGAAAGAGCTACTTGGGAGGGCGAAAAGGTGCGTGATCTTTGAAAGATTCGCGACAAAATTTATAGCCAGTGTACACTGAGTTTTATTCGATAAGTCCTGTTAGATTGAGAGGTTTGATTACGGGGAAGTTTCGTTGGATCGTGTGATTTATTTAATAATTATGTTTTTAAGGTTAAATCGATGGGTCTATAAATCATCTCTATTGTGGCATAAATAGTGTTTATGTTATATGCCTGATAATAGAAAAATAAAGGGCCGGGTTACTCAAGGCTTGTATGATATTTATGTAATAAAATTCTCTAATTATAGAATAATACTTTATTTGTCTATTCAGAG
Source organism: Cerastis leucographa (assembly GCA_963082945.1). Lineage (NCBI taxonomy): Eukaryota > Metazoa > Arthropoda > Insecta > Lepidoptera > Noctuidae > Cerastis > Cerastis leucographa. The sequence goes on along the minus strand of OY720381.1, from coordinate 2,050,744 downwards.
TAGCTCGTGGCTAAATAATAACAGCCGCATGAGTCGATCTTTGCTGAGGTTGGCCCGTGGATGGGTGACCATAATAACATACCGAGTTTCCGCCGTGCCTCGGAAAGCACGTTTAGCCTTTGGTCCCGGATGTCATTTGTAGATCTTTGACAGTCGTTATGAGTATTCAGAAGCTAAAAGTCTCATATCCAGTCTTAGCAAGGGGTATCGTATTACTCAGTTACTGGGCTGTGAGCGTCAGATAGGTAGTCGCTTTATGAAAAATACTGGTACGCAGCCGACCCCAAGATAGTTTGGGAAAAAGACTAAGCAGATGATGACTTTATTTTTCTATTCCATATTCCACCTACACAGTCACCATAATTGCTCACACCAAATTGAGCTCTCTCAGCCGAGTGCCCTCGTTTATAAAATACCCCCTTTCCCCATAAAATTGACAGTTGGGCTGGGAAGTATTGTCATTTCAAAAAAATAAGAATGTATTATTTAAAATATTTCAAATCCCATTTACAAATCGTTTTTCTTGTCGGGTTGCCATCCATTTGGGCTTTAAAAGATAGGGTAAAAGAAATGCACCTGTGTCCTACGCAAACAATGTGTATACAGCTAATCTTCGGTGAGATTGGGCGCTGTGACCTAAATACGGTTGGGTTGTTATTGGAGGCTCTTAATTGCAACTCAAAGTGATTGCTAAACTTGTGATTATTAGTTACCATTCACATCTGTAGGATTCATTTGTAGTTCAGAAATATTAATTTTAATGCGAAAGTTTATAAGAATCGATGGATGTATACATGGATGGATGGATGCTTGTTACTCTAATAAGCAAAATGGCTAAATATTGCACAGGATAGAGAAGTTTGGAAGAGAAAACGGTAGGCTTTTGACCAGCAGTGAGACTCTCAATAGGCTAAATTAAAAATAAAAACAACTTCAAAGCGGATTAGGATGGCATTTAGCACAAACATAGACTGTTAGTTTATAATTTAGATTTACCAGTAATAATACTGTATACTGATATCTGTTTGTTTTTTTTTCTGTGTTTAAGTTTTATTTTATTTTTTAATGCTGTGTGTACTTGTGGCTTGTGCCAAAATAAACGTATTTTCGTTCTTTCTTATTTTACTTTTTATCCCGGTAGTACAATCTCGTGGGTCAATTACCGAACCCGAGGCGATTAAAGCCGCGGGCATAATCCAATAGTAATAGTTACCAGTTTACTTGTTGACGTTGAAATCCTAATATTATGTCGTAATAATATGTATGTTGTGTAATCTGAATGCTGGATATATTGGCAGCCCAAGATAATATTGACATTCACCGACCAAATGATAGCTAGCAAAATAGTCCTCTGTGATTTCTGTGTTTTGATATTATTATCGTTGAATTCATCCTATTTTAGGCCCTTTAAGGCCTGGTAGTTTTAGGTACGTTGAAAAAAAAATGGACAATTTTTTACTGTCTTAATAATTTGCTCACTTAATGTCATGAAACAGAGCAAACAACTTCGTTTACTATATAAAAATTTATAATACACAGACAACACCCGTCTCCAACCGCTAAGGTCTAAAAACATGTTTTGGACAAAAAGCTCGTTTGTAATGAGAGCAAGATGGTTTTTGTAAAATAACTTCTTAATTTAGAACTCACTCACCTTTACTTAACCTTTACTTAGTACGCTTCCCATTTTCCATTGTTATTTAAATCTTTAAATGTAGTTTTAAGCTAGATATGAAAAATATATCTCCAACAATAAAATGTTTACATTTAATTACTAGCTGTTCCCGGGACTTCATCCGCGTGGAATTAGATTTTTTCTGAAACTGAAATAGCCTAAGTTACTCCTTATTACATCAGCTATCTGCCAATGAAAGTCCCGTCAAAATCAGTCCAGACGTTCCAGAGATTAGCCGGAACAAACAGACAGACCAACAGACAGACAGACAAAATCGTAAAAAATGTTATTTTGGTATATGTACAGTATATACATTCATATGCAAGTAGTAAAAAAGTTATTTTAATATTACAAACAGACACTTCAATTTTATAGATTATATTTGAATATATTTGATTTTTTTTTATTATATTTGATTTTGATTATATTTGTATAGATTTATTATAGATATTATTTTTTTGTAACAAGATTCTGATTTAAAAGAGTGTCCATGGAGTTTCTTGCCCATTCTTCTCCATAGAGATCTACGCTTTGGAATGGGCAACTACAGTACTTTCACAGTTATTATGTCTTGTGACTGGGACTGTAGCTTCATTTTTATTGTTGTTTGACTATTCAAAAGTGCCTGTAATTGGCTTACTTGAAATAAATGATTTTGATTTGATTTGATATTCCATGACAAAAATGTGGTGAGGAAAGTTTTAAGTATGAATGTGGGTGGCTATAAGAGTAAAAGAAGACCAAAGAAACGATGGATGTACTGTGTGAAGGATGATATGGCAAGAAAGGAAGAGACTGCTGTGATGACGAGTAATAGAGAAGTCATCATCTGCCTAGCCGCTTCCCAAACTATCTTGGCGTCGGCTTCCAGTCTAACCGGATGCAGCTGAGTACCGGTTTTACATGAAGCGACTGTCTATCTGACCACCACAACCAATTAACTGGGTAATACGATACCCCTTAGTAAAACTGGATGTCAGACTTTTGGATTCTGACTACTCGCAACGACCGTCAAAGATCTACAAATGACAGCCGGGACAAACGGCTTAACGTGCTTTCCGAGGCACGGATTAAACTCGGTATGTAATTATGGTTAGGTACCTACCCATACACGGACCTACCTCAGCAAGCATGGCTTAACCTTAAAGATCGACACGTGCGGCTGTTATCATTTAGCCACCAGCTCCTCTCTCTCGAGTAATAGAGAAGTATGGAAAAAAAAAGATGGTGCGCCGACCCCAAATAAATTGGAATAAGAGCAGCAGAGTGATGATGATGATTAGGGTGGACCCTATTAAATCCTTCTTGTATTTAGGTACCAAACAACCAATTTCTACACAGACCAGAAGCCTAGGCCTACACGTATACACAAATTAATTGTACCATTAAATTACTGGCACATTGTGACCGCATTCCAGAGTATGCATCGCAGAATAATGCGGTATTCATACAGAAGATCATTGAAACAACCTGCAACGTGGGATAAACGCGTGTGTATCGGAGCCCTAATGATGCTGGCTTAATTGGAAGAGCATTGGTATGTTCTGTGTTCATATCAATGAGAAGTTGAGTGGAAATTGGTATGTTGAATAATCATAATTATGGTTAATGGTGATGGCAATGGTAATGGTGAAGGAAAACATCGTGAGGAAACCGGCATGTCCTAGAACTAAAAATTCGAAGACATGTGACATCTACCAACCCGCACTGGGCCCGCGTGGTGGATTACAGCCCATTCCCTCTCATAGAGAGGAGGCCTGCGTCCCAGCAGTGGGAACAATATAGACTGATGATGATGATGATGAATGGCGAATGACTTTATATGGTCCGGTTCATCATCAGCTTGCTAAGCGTTTTCTCAACGCAGTTGGGGTCAGCATCCAGTCTCACTGGATGCAGCTGAATACTAGTATTGTACATGAAGCAACTCTTTATCAGACCTCCACAGCCAACTAAGTACCTAATTGTCAGACTTTCGGGCCACTGACTGTAACGACTGTCAAAGAACTACAAATGGCAGCCGGGACCAACGGCTTTACGTTCTTTCAGTAACACGGAGGAAATGCTCATTTTAGCTCTATTTTATAGCCAAAATGAGGTTGTATTGCAATTCATTTTGAAGTCATAAATCTCTCAATGAAAATATACAAGGTATTGTTTTGCATCCTCGTCAAATTAAAGGAGGTAACTATGTTAATGATTCTCGATGCGAATCAATAATAAAATGGGTAGGTAGTTTTTTATTTTTTTTCGAAAATCGGTAATTGTGAACCACCCATGTTTTGAACGCGTCCCATGTGATCCTCGCCCCGTGCTTTTACACATACAAACAATCTGAAACGTTTATTCGATAATTTTTTATTCCCTAAACCACGTTAAAATGGGATATTCTGATATACTGACAAACTTAAACAACCAAAAAAATCAACGTTTAATAATAAATACTAGGTAGGTACCGTAACTTAAATTGATTATTTATGTTTTTTGTGACAACCTTCTGAATTTTGACGAAGATGCAAAACAACATATTGTAGAAAACTTAATCATTTATTTGACTTAGTGATGAAGCAGACTACCACGTAGAATGTTTTGGCCATTCCACTCGTGATGCTAAGTACCGTAGGTAACGGGAAATAAAATGGTTAAATTATTCACCCTAACCTATACTTATAATTTCCGTCGACATGTATTCAAGCGAGGAAAGCTCGTCTCGAATAACAGTTAAGGATAAAGCGAAAAGGCGACTTAAACTTAATTTTTGTTTAACATTTCTTTAATTTAAAATGAATATCCAGCTAAATCCTCCAAGGAGAAGTAATAACAATTGTTGAATAAGCAATTTTATACAGTCGACAAGACATCGTACTCAATGTAAAGACGTACTAATTAACATACCCGTAATATTAGATTAATATATAACAATAATATTATCCGCACATTTTCCTTTTAGGAAGCAACGGGAATTATAGCAAAGCTCATTGCACAGTATTTCCGACTTTACGTAGCAGAAATAGAGGAAAAAATCCATTGTTGCTTATCCCGTGCTCTGAAAGCTGCTTTCTCTGATAGCGCGACGTCACTAATCCCAATATATCTAAAGGAGCTACGACTTAAATTTATCGTCGTGTGAGACCGCAGCTTAAGCGCGGTGACAATTTGTTAGCAACATAATATAAATTTTAAAGTGAATGGATTTTGTACCAGAAGCGTATTTTATGGGAAGTTCTTTAGAATACGGCCCTTATCCGAGTTAAAAAGTGTAAAGTAATAGAGTTCCTTTGTTGGTTACTTGAGTAAATAAATTGATTGATGACTGTTGAGCAGGCTCATCAGGTTTTTAGGAGTTGTTCCGCAGAACACGCTTGTTGTCGCAAAACTCCGATCAATTTCAAAATCTCAGTTGTCAATCATGGAGCCAAGCTTCGCTGTGTCAACCGTCAAATCCATTATTCAAAAGCAACATTCGACAAACGTTTAGGCTGTGGCTCCTGTAGAAGAGATAGCGGTTACGATGAGCAGTCATTCATTAATAGGACTTGTTATTTTGATAAAGATTGTCACTTTGTTTACTTAATTAGGAAGTTTTTTGTTGGCACAGCTTGTAAGCCGCTTACGTAAACAAAAAGAGCGTTTGCTAAAATAAGTAAAATACTTTAAGCTTTTTAATTTTACACCTTCTGAATAATATTAAAAAGTTTAAAGTATTTTTCGGGATCTAAAATTAAAATCAGAACTTAGCTGCAGTTCTTTGGTCCTGACAACGTTTAGGGCTTGTTAAATGCTATTGATAGACCTAGTTTTCAGATTTGCTGAATTTAAAATATGTCTACATTCGTCTTATAAAGAGTTTCAGACTAAATTAATTGTTACTTTTGAATTTTCACCGACAAGAACCTAAAAAAATAACATCACGAATGTAATCCCCGAACACTTAAGCAGTGGTGTACCCAAGTTAGTATATCCACATTTTGCCAGTTATTTTAGGGCACATTTAATACAGGGCGATCCTGTTGCCCGACCTGGGAAAGAACTCAGGACTTCTTGCTCAGCAGTCCAGCTTGCGATGACTCGACCAACGAGGCAGTCAGCAAGAAAGACAGGTTTATTGCCAATTGTGGTCCCAAAACATCAAAAATCTAAATAACCAATTATTTGACTTCATTACAAAACCATCACGTGCATTTTCAATACACATACGTCCAACGTATTACTTCCTCGGTACGCTCTCCCAAACCGAGGCACATCCCTAGTCGATGGAAATAAACAAAAGGCTCCAATTATAACGTTGGGTGGTATCGGTATCGATGCTAATTTCCTGGTCCCGAATAAATTAAACAATCCAGTAACAGGTACTCATTGGGAGCGGGTATCGATCTTTATTAAGTGAATAGGACAACCCTTCAGTATTGTAGTTTATACGATTAATTCAATATTGGAGGAACGTCGGCATGTAAGATTTAGTTTTAATTGAAAATGAATATGTTGAATGGATGTGTTGAGAGCTTTGTGGTATGAATAGGTATTGATATGGTTTTGTAATTTGGTGGCCTGTTGTGTCGGTAAGTAGATATTCATTTGTACTGAATATCAGGACTTAGTTTAGTTTCTTATCTATCCCAAAGAGTCGCATCATAAGAAGATGTAGTACTGTGCAAACCTCTAAGATGCATAATTAATATCCTGTTTTACAATTTTCAAGAAATTCTGTACCTACCATTTTAGAACTTTTGGATTTGGAAACGGGATATTTACGTTTTTATTTGTTTTGAGTTCTCGATATTTCGGCACTGTTAACGCCATGATCACGGTTGAACCAGGAACCCAAAAAAATAGTAAGCATGGAAAAAAAAATCCGTTTCCAGTGTTTATGGTAGTGTTGCTGACTATTACAGTTAAAAACTTATATTGTCACCATATTATAGAGTTGAAGCCAACTACATTAAGCTGTAAATGAAACAATATTAGAAATCGATATACAAAGGGTTTATAATCAAGATAAGAAGTAACGGTAATGTTTCTTGAAACACAATACTACAATCTTATGTACAACTTGTTAAGATTGTTCAAGAGAAATTATACTTGCTTGAACATTGTGGTTTACTTTTAATTAGTCGTGAGAGAGCTGCTAGTAGCTTTAGTGAAAAACTTCGACCGTGGAGTATTATCTACGTACCAAACTATTTCTTAGCCGGTAACCAACACTGCTGTGAACTGCTGTGTTCCGGTTTTAAGAGTGCCGGAAATTTTAAGGACTATGAGACTTTTCAACTTTCCCTCTTGAGTGAATAAAACACTTGTTATGACTCTAGCATTGAAAAAGTCTACATGGTGCACTGTACCATCAGCAGACCTAGTGCAAGTTTGTAAAGCTATTCGATGCCGGTAATATTAGAAAATTAGCGTTACAGTCAAAATAAAAAATAAAATAAAAAAAATATTTTCTTACATCAGCCTACATGGGTACTTATAAAACGTCGACAAAAGGTGCAAGGTTCGGGTTGGTCGTTTCCTATGGAGAAGAACCGGCAAGAAACTCTATGGTTACTCTTGGTTGGACCCAGAAGGGTCTGGTGCGACCCAGAAGGTTCTTTCAGTACAAGAAAACAGCACTAAGCCCATCGGTGAGCCGACTTAGTCTCTCTACAAGGTGTTGTTTTGCATCCTCGTCAAAATTCAGGAGGTTGTCACAAAAAACATAAATAATAATCAATTAGAATTACGATACCTAGTTCATTAGTAATAAACGATGATTTTTGTGCTTTAAGTTTGTCAGTATTTCAGAATAATCCCTTAACGTGGTTCAGGTAATAAGAAATTATCAAATAAACGTTTGAGATTCTTTGTATGTATGGAAGCGCGGTTATAGGGCGAGAATCAGACGGGCCGCGTTTAAAACACGGGTGATTCAAACGTACCGATTTCCGTAAATAAGAAAAAAAATAAAAATTACCTACCCATTTTATTATTAATTCGGGACGAGAATCATTAGCATAGTTAGTTCCTTGAATTTGACGAGGATGCAAAACAACACCTTGTATAACATAATTCCATTTTCAATTTTCAAATCCAATCCATTCCATTTTCCTTTTCAAATTTCTTGCTACTATTAAATTTTTGCTGGCACCCTAGCTAAATTTCAAAAATAACAAGAAGGTCAAATACTTGTAAAATACTCAAAAACCCTCAGAACAGCTAACTGGTAAAGTTAGAATAACTAGAAAAATAATGAAGGTTTGGGTCAAGCCTACTTGAATCGCTCAAGGGATTCCGTTTTTACAATAAATTCACGAATATAAATAGAATATTAGATTTTATTGGATTTTCACTGGAATGGGTAACTGGGTTTTAAGGCTTTGTGATACTCGTGTCTGCTCGGTAATATTAAAATTGAAAAAATAAAACCCATAAAAATCTCTTGATTGATTGAGATGAGAATAGATCTGGCTTTAATGTATGGTTTTAGAATACTAGTATCATGTTGTAATTATGATTATGATTCTAAACCAGTAAATAAAACAACGAATGATGGCTGATACATGCGTCATGTTCGTGAACGGGCGCTGTCAGTTGTGACTGGTCATCTCTTAGCTGCCACGGTTTATTTTAATTACTTTATTTTTTTAATTACTGATTTAATCTTTTACTCTGGACGCTCTTAACTTGCCCGAATTTCTACATTGTTCTCACATATTTTTAATTCTTAACATGAATGATGTAACCAAGATTTTGTAACATATTTTGATTTAAAAGAGTGTCCATGGAGTTTCTTGCCCGTTCTTCTCCATAGAGATCTACGCTACGGAATGAGCAACTACAGTACTTTCACAAGTTATTATGCCTTGTGACTGGGACTGTAGCTTCGCGTTTTGTTTTGTTTTGTTGACTTTCAAAAGTGCCTGTAATGGTCTAATTGAAATAAATGCTTTGACTTTGACTTTGACAACATAATATGATAAAGACAATAAAAGCTAAAGCTATATACATATTATTTGTGTTTATATCTTTTAATTTTGTGTGCAAGAAAGAATAAGAAAAACATCATGAATGATGTAACCAAGTGTTTGTAACATATTATAATTTACGCTTTGGAATGGCCAACTACACTTTCACATGTTATTATGCCTCGTGACTGGGACTGTAGCTTCGCGTTTTATTTTGTTGTTTTGACTTTCAAAAGTGCCTGTAATAGTCTAATTAAAGTAAATGCTTTGAGTTTGAGATTTAATTATTTTTAAAGTGTCGATGACAATCTAAATTGAGTCAGCCCAAAATTTGGCGACGTTAAAGAAATCGATTTCGAAATCTTAAACGACTGTAGGTACCTTCACATATATTATATCTTTTTAACTCCCGACCAAAAAAGAGGTGTGTGTCTGTCTGTGGCATCGTAGCTCCCAAACGGATGAACCGATTTTGATAAAATTGGTGTCATTTGAAAGGTATTTTCATTGAAAGTGTTCTTAGCTATGTTTCGAGAAAATCTGCTCAGCCGTTTGAAGCTCATCACCTCTTTTCTAGTTGATGAAGGGATATAAACAACTTCTACGGGTCTAGTTGATTGGAAATTTGACACTTGTCACCATGGGCATCGCCAGGGGGATAGGCTGCACCCCCCCCTCCCCCCCCAAAAGCTCAAGTTTTTTTTTAAATTCATATCTTTTCTTGTTTTCGTTAATTAGCGAGAAAAGGCGCAACACCGAGAAAACTGGAAGGAATGGGAGGAGACCTATGCCCAGAAGTGGGACAGTCAAGGCTAAGAAAAAATAATTTAAGTTTAAAAAGCATGAAATAAAAATTAAATTAAAAATTTAAGTCGACCGCTTAGCACAAACACTAAACAAAGCGGCCGCCGACGCTACGACGCTTGGATTAATTTTATTTTTGGGTTTTAAGAGGTTTTGTGTATCGGGTTTTTTTTTAATTTTTTTTCTTAACTATTATTTAACTTTAAATACAGTAGATACCTCCGTAAATTCTAAACCTCACATTTTATGAAAAAACTTCTTCAAGAAGAAACACGACACAAAGTAACAATAACCCAAGAAAAGTTAAAATAAAATCTACTCCTACCAGCTACAGTTACATAAAACATCGTTTATATTTATTTTATTTTATAACAGCACATTGCAAGCACGTTTACTGTATATCAAGAAATATTGTTCCTTAGGGCGAAGACACATCAGCGGGTTATGGTCACGCAAAGATAAAATTCTTTGCCGGTGGAAATTGCAACGGAAAGTCGTAAATTGCACTATACGTAAATCGGACAGGTTTTAATCTTTTGGAACTGCTTCGGCAGTTTCTATAGGTTTAATCTTGATTATTTCTGAAACAATTTTCTTACGAAACTTACACTGTCACAGGGTATCTTCCGTGATTTTCAATTATTTTGACTCCCGAAATTCCATATATATGTTTATCTATTTTATTATTTTATTTTCGCTCATTATCAAGTCATCCCACGAGCATGGCGCCTACAACAGCGTCGAAGTATTGGGATTAATTAATTCATTAATTGATTTTCTACTTCTTAAATGTAACTTCAAACGCGTAAGTGACCGACGTATTTAAATATTCAGGCCGGTAGGCAGGTATCATCACATAAATATACGTTTTTAAAATATCGTTCCATGTCTATCAATAATAAGAACTGGACAACTGAACTGGACTGGTTTTGTCTCAAAACGATGTTTAAAAAAAAAAGATTAATCAAAATCGTTTCGTCCGTGCAGTAGCTATGACGCCACAGACGGACACACACTTTAAACTTAAACACCTCTCATTTTGGTTGGTTACTTTTAGCGTTAAACGCATTTAGTGACCAGTCTTGCAAGTCAGCCTTCGGCACCGTTCGAATTTCGAAGTTCAAAGAAGAACAACAACTAGGGACCCGAAACTCATTGTGTTTTCACCCTCAGTTTTCTACCTTAGTTACTGTATAGAGATCTCTTTCCACGTAAATTGGGCTCAGTTTATCTGATACGTGCACAATGTTCTCGGCTGTAGGGAACAACAAATTGCGGGTGAAATGAGCGAATCATCGCGTTTATCCGCTGGCACGTGTGGCACGCAAACAACCTGCATTATCACGAAACTGAATTAAGTTTCTGTTTTTAAATGTCCTTAATTTTTATACTGTGTTATGTTTTAATTAAACAGTGGTCTGAGAATTTTAAAAATGTGCGGTTAGTTTGCTTTGTTTTTTCATGTGTGTCTTTTGACTTGGCGCACGTTGTAAATTTTACCGTACCTACGCACTGAAATTCAACTCAAACTCAAAGATATTTTTTTTCAATTAGTCCATTACAGGCACTTTTTAATGTAAATAAAACAAAAGAAACGAAGCTACAGTCCCAGTCGATAGGCATAACAACTTGTGAAAAAACTGTAGTTGCCCATTTCAAAGCGTAGATCTCTATGGAGAAAGATGGGCAAGAAACTCCATGGACACTTTTTTAAATTAGACTTAGAATAAATCAGCTACCTATTAGTTAGTATATTGTTCTTCTAATTGTACCGGATGTGTTGTGTTGCTGGGTAGTTTGTGCTGCTACATTTTCAGACCAGTGGCGAATTAATGTCTGGCGTTTCAGGGACAATCATAATTATTAATGTTATTTTGACGTTCAAAAAGTCCTAATTTGAATAATTGTTTGAGAAATGACTTTTGTGTTTGGTCGATGGGAACATCATGAAAATTTGTAGTAGTGATGGTGCAAAACAGTTTCACAGTAAAAATGTATTAAATTGTGCTGAATATCCTATATAAAAACTTTCTCTGCCAAATCAACTGAAGTCAACAAAATTTATATGGTATGTAAATGTGAAGAGATATTCCGGTCTTCAGAGCGTAAAGTATTGTTTGGGGTACCGCAAGGGAGTGTTGTAGGTCCCTTTGCATTTATTTTATACATAAATGACCTACCGAAATCTATTGAACGACCTATAACACTATTTGCGGACGATAGCACGATCACAATAGCTTGTAAAAATATAGATACGTATGAGAGTGAAATTAATAATAGTTTAAAACAGGTGGTAAACTGGCTAGACGCAAACAATTTAAAAATAAATTTGTGTAAAACCAAAGTTATCCATTTTAGACAACAGACCTCTAGTATTAACTTAAATATACATTATAACAATGATACTATAGAAGAAGTTGAAACTACAAAATTCCTGGGTCTCGAAATAGACAAAAAACTAAACTGGAAATCACACGTTGTTACTTTATGCAAGAAAATGAGTAAGTCTGCATACGCTCTATACACATTATCCCCTATTTTGAACACGGATGCTCTTCTGACTGCCTATTATGGGATAGCTGAATCACATTTACGCTATGGGATCATGTTTTGGGGAAACTCTACGGAAAGAGAGACCGCCTTCAAGGCACAAAAAAGATGTGTTAGAGCGATGTTTAAACTTAAACCCACTGACAGTTGTGAACTATACTTTAAAAATTACAAAATATTTACATTGCCTTGTCTATACATATTTGAAGTAGCTGTGTTTGTAAAGACAAATCCGAGTCGTTTTAGACGACTAGCAGATGTAGCACCACGCAATAGGCGCGATAATAGTGTGCTATGTCTGGAGCCAGCCAAGACAGCACTTATGCGCAAAAGTGTCTACTGCATGGCACCAGTCATTTATAACAAACTGCCGAAGACATGGAAAGAGCTTCCGCTTGCATTATTTAAAAAGAGACTCCGAAGCTTTTTATTGGCGAAAGCATATTATAATATTAAGGAGTACCTCATTGAGAAAAAGTTTTTAAGCTAGTGCAGAATTATGTATATTAATAATAATAAGTTTAAAATTGTATTTAGTTTGTAATAATTTTAAAATTTTAGTTATAAGTTGTTATTTTATATCTTTTGCATGCCTATGTGGTAAAATATGGCTGTACTATTATATGTTTTTGTCATCGTTTGGAGTTACCCATATTTGCAAAATAAAGTTATCTTTATCTTTATCTTTATCAAAATAACAACCTTGCACAGTTCAGTAAGTTACAATAAGAATAAAACTAATTCTGTAGTCACGGAGACTACATAAATAGTTATTTGTCTGTGTTTTAGCCTATGTTCAAATGGTTGAAGCGATTGCCGTCATTGATATTAACTAAGGCGGAAACCACAAGACTGATCACGTGGTAAGTGATTAGTATTAATTAATTACACTGATTGTTTCATTGTAAATCCCCGCCTAGCGTAGTTCGAAGATAATAGCGACGGAGGTAACTGGATAGGCAGAATGTTACAGTAAAGTGCACATAAATTGTGATATGGTAATACGTACGCCCTCAAAAACGGTGAAGGAAAACATCGTGAAGAAACCGGCATGTCCTAGAACTAAAAAATCGAATACATGTGACATCTACCAACCCGCACTGGGCCCGCGTGGTGGATTACAGCCCACTCCCTCTCATAGAGAGGAGGCCTGTGTCCCAGCAGTGGGAATATTATAGGCTGATGATGATGATGATGAATACGTATTGTTAGGTCGTCTAGTATTTTTAACCATTTTATATGTAAATGTAGTCAATAGATGAGTACAGAAGTCATGGATTTGTAAATTGATTAGTTTAAGTGATTTTAATGATTTATTAATTAATGTGTATAAAATAATCGTGTAATATTAATTTACTTGTGATATAAGTTTGTCAAAGTATTTAAACTGATTTATTTATTATTTGTTGGTCACTTATTTGACTAACGGTTCTCCACTGAGTGGCGGGACAAAATGTTTTAAATAATCGCTTCGTCCGCCATTACAGACAGTCGTTGTTAAGCATTCGAGGAAATAACAAGTGATAGTTGCACTGTGTTTAAACAATAAACGTGATTTTGTGATTACATTACGTGTTTTATTCCTGGCCAAAAGTATTGGGAAGTCAGTTTTCAAGTACGCTTTTACATAACATAACATCACGCCTGTAATCCCCGAAAGGTTGGGCAGAGGTATACTTAATAGTACACCCACATTTCGAAATTTATATATTTTTTTAAGTCCATGTAATAGGGGGCGACCCTATTGCTATCAAACTGGCTTAAATTAAGACTCCGTAGCTGTTACTGAGAAATTCTTGATAAAAAAAACCATTAAGACTTTGCCCGACCTGGTATTCGAACCCAGGACGTCTCGTCTCTTCGTCGCATGCGCTAGTCCATGGTCCATGGCAAAACATGTGTATAGAGACTCACCGACCCCACAGTCAAACCATTAGGTACTACGGTTTTGTAGGGCTTAGTTTATAGTTTTTTATACCTTGTGTCAATATAAACATAATAAATAATGTTAGATCCTGAAATAGGGTTATGCTATTTATAAGACCTTAAAATGTCATGTTTTAACACAAATAACGGTTATGCCATTATAGTCCTTTACAAAATCATAATATTTATGGGAACTTGGGTTTTTTAAAACCCATGCCTCTTGTTTGTCTAATCTCTATTTTACGTAGGTACATAACTGATGAATGGTTGACTGGTAGAGAATGCCTTGTGGCCAAAGTCCACCAATATACATGTAGTTTAAATAAATAAATAAAACTGATCAGTTTCAAGTTTAAGGTAAATTAAACACATGACTGTAACAAAGAATCTATCTTTAATATTCTCCCAACGACACTATCAAGATACCATTACGTAAATAAGTCACAGCCGCTAACGTAACTTTGAAACTAGAAGATTGTTTGTACGATATTTATTTATAGTATTATAAGTATGTAGTCTTAGTACATTATATACTTTGTAATCGAGCAGCCGGTGTAGTGTTTGTGGTGTAAGAGTGTTATTGTTCTTTACTTTGGTGTTATTTTAAGTTAAAAGGTTTTAGCGGATAACGAACGTGCGATGCAATCGCTGTTTTGAGGTATAAAATAATGTCACAGCTGCTGCCAAAGCGTTTGGCCGCGAATTTAAGCATTGAGATCTATCTTAAACAGTAGGTTTATCTTAGTATGATACTGAAGTGTCGAAAAATGTGGTAAACTAAGGAAAAAAAAACATGTTCTTAGTGTATTTCATTTTCTCAAACGAATTCAAAGACTTTTAAAAGGAAACAGTAAATTAAGAACTATTAAATACACTAACAACATACTATAAAAAAAGTAACCATGTTACCACGGAGTTTCTTGCCGGTTCTTCTCCATAGAAAACGACCAACCCGAACCGAGCACCTTTTTGTTGACGTTTTACAAGTGCCCATGTAGGCCTATGTGAAATAAAAATATTGGAACGAAGTTCCTTATTGCGCGTTGTGAAAGGGGGCTAGACGGAAAAAAATCTTACGAAAAGTTGTCACGACACTTTTTGCTATAGTAAGCTAATTGTAAGCTTTATTTCTTTAAAATAAAATTGAAATTTCCTTAAATTACGTACAATTGGGGTGTGTATGTGAGTAAGGATAGATATGATTATTATTTTGAGTGACCGAACAACAAAGTACAAATTCGGTTGTGCAGTTAAGTAAGACGTATTGCTTTGAATTAAGGATTAATCTTCCTTAAATTAAATATTTTATTTTTCGCACACTAACTTAAATCTAAAATGTATTGATATTATGTACGTGAAAGGAACTTGGTTCCATCCGGGTGTCCCTTGACACCTCTCAAGTTTTTTTTTTTTATTTAGATTTTAGATTTTATAAAAAGGCATCAAAAACTTCTCTCTAACGCTGTCAGCTGGTAATGTACCCAAGATATTAAAAACTGCTGCAATCCAATTTTTCGTCACTCTTAACAATAGATTTTCCGTTTCCCGCTTCCCCAAAGTTATTGCACCACGTACCATAAGCGTTTAAACCAGCACAGTAACATGCCGCAGCGCGTATTCAGAACTCTTCCATGAATATTTATATCACTGTCGCATCAATGTACTGTTACATTTAACGAGGAACCTTTATTTTTAATTGCGAATCTTATCTTGTTTACATTACACTTTTGTACGCCTTTTGAGTACCTACATGTTATCTTAGAACGGAGTTGGAATACTAAATAATGCGTGAGGAACGAAAGTCGTGTGGGGATGAGATTTTGTCAAGAAATATATTTTTTACTGTAGATGAGAAAGAAAGTGTTTGTTTATTTTGGATGTTTATATACCTATTTGATCATATGTATAGACTAGCGTATTTAGGATGTAACACACAAAACCCCAAAATTACACCACATAAAACAAGACCGACCAACAAATACAAGACAGGACATGTAGTCAGTGGTACGAAAGTCTGACTACCAGTCTTACCCAGTATTAACTGGATTGTGGAGGTCAGATAGGCAGCCGCGCAAAATACTGGTATTCAGCTGCATCTGGTTAAACTATAAGCCGACATTAGTTGGGAAAAGGCTTTGCAGGTGATGAAAACAAGAAAGACAAACAAACTTACAAATACTGAACAATGGACAATCTTTAAGTTCAACTAATTTAAAATAATAGTATCATCTATCTATTACAAAAATAAATCGGAGACATTATTTCCAAATAATATTTTTGTAGAACGAGCAACACGATCATTCTGCTGAATTAAGTTTTGTAAAAAATACCTTGTTCGATTGGATAAATATCCATCGATGTGTAAAAAGTAAAAGCATTTTTACTCAGTCCGGTTTAGTATCCTTCTAAAAATACCGCATCAAATAAATCCGCAATCAATTCCGGACCGATCCGAACTAAACCTCAGTTAGTGAAATCGCAACAGAATAAAATCTGAGCCTTCTCATTGGTAGACGCAACCGTTACCGTGTTGCACTGTGTCACTACGTGCGGGACTTTTAAAATGAAAACCGACACAACTGCGAACAGTTGGAAATTGGCTAGATAGGATGACGGAGCAAAAAATCTGCAAGCAATTCCCGTCCCTAAGGAGTAGAGAGAAGTTAATAGATTTCATTAATTAACCCGTTCAGTGGACCGAGTGATTGCAGTACCTACTCTCCCAAGATAAAAAGTGTCAATTCGTTGCCGCACGGATTTTGGGCACCTTTTTACGTGTGTGGATCAGCTAAACTGGTTTAATGTTACGGAGGAAAAGGAAGCCTAATTTTTAAAATAGTACTCCTTCGGCATTCGAACTGTTTTGGTTTCTCCTGGGAGATTTTGAAACATTACTTTAAGTTATTTACAAGATGCATTCGTAAAATTTAGGACCACAGAACTACGTACTATACTTTAGTCAGTTTACTGACATTAAACTAAGCCGAATAGTAAGTGATAACAAAAGTTATACGATGTTGTAACCACGTGATAATAATAAAGAAAAAATAAAGTAAGTTATAATAAGTAGTAATAAAGTAGTAAGTAGTAGTAAGTAGTAATAAAGTAAGTAGTAGTAGTTAAGTATCCTGCCATTTATTTTAGAAACAGTGTATTTTAATTCGTAGCAATTTAAATCCTGTAAAAGAAAATAATTCATAGTTATAATCTAAATTGTTTAGCAAAAAACAAAGCTGACATAAAAATAACATCTTGAACTTCGTAAAGCAATTTCATCCCAAATCTTCGCCATCATACTTCTACTTAGGATACATCTGGGACACTATCACACAGCAAAGAACTACGAATTTTCATCCACCACTAGCCCCGTCCCAGATCTATTGAACGGGTTAAAATATACGCGGCCACTTTACAGGGGAGAGTAAAATGTTTCACTGGATTTTTCTCTTTTGCGCGCCGGCTTAGCCGGGTAGCTGAATGGTTTACGTTAAATATTGCCTTTTACCTTTCCAGAGAGAGAATTCACTTTGAAATGTAATTGAACAGGCAACTCGGTGTATGGGGGGTGTCTAGTTCCTCGAGGTAAGGTTTTTGGTAGAATCTAAACCAACTATATGTACTTACACTTTAGGTGCGCATAGCTTAATCGTCAACAACGCTACTGTAGGTGATAGGGTAAAGAAAACGCGCTAATTTAGGTAGACAAAGGGAACAAGACGTTGGTGCGAGCGAAAGAATTCAACGCGGCGGACACACTCACTTTTTCTAACTGCGGGTGCACGAAACTTTCATAGAAAAAAATGTACCAATATTTAAGCAGCTACCCACCAACGTCTTTATAATTATTTATTTATAAAGAATCCAATAGATGGCGTTACACGTTCAGAAAAGAGTATCTTACAACTACTTAATTGCTAAAGTCTTATTCCTATTTTAATTTAAAACAATATTAATATGCGTCGCCTACAATTCCACCCCCTAGTGATGACTAGTCATCACAATTACACTCAGGTGCAAGTAAGGCGACGCGTGTGGCTGGTCGTCGCAGCACGCCCGTGCGAGTGCGCACGTCCACCACGCGAATGCGCCCGTCATCCCCGGGGAGTGCCGCACTCACTACACCATGCCGCCATGAACCACGCTCTAAGTTGGGTTCAACTATTAAAACATAATCTCCTACACGCAATGACCTCTGCTCACTACTCCACTTTTGACGCGGCAAAAGTGTGGGCAAATATTCTTTAATCCAACGCGACCAAAACATGTCCGTCAGTCTCTGCGCTATACGCCACTGCTTCCTTAGGTGGAGATCCACGTCTGTGTATCTTCCATAAGATGATCCAATTGATGACGTACCTATTAAAAAATGATTGGGTGTCAGAGCCTCGGGGTAATTTGGATCCGTTGAAACATACGTGATGGGTCTACTGTTGACTAGAGCTTCAACCTCAGCCATCAAAGTTGAAAGGGTTTCAGGACGGGGCGCACGCTCCTTCAATATAACCCTGAGAGCTGTCTTAACGGTGCGCACCATACGTTCCCAAGCTCCTCCCATTTGGGGTGCGCCTGGGGGTATAAAACGCCACTCAATACCTCTAAGTAGCCCGTCATTACGCAGAACATCTACATCGAGCTCAGCTATGCTGCGTTTTAACTCAGTGTCCGCTCCTCTCAGGTTGGTACCGTTATCTGAGTAGATCACAGCAGGTGCCCCTCTACGGGCAATCATTCTTCTCAGGGCCATCAGTGTAGAATCAGTGGTAAGACTCTCAGTTATTTCTAAGTGAACAGCTCGAACTGTTAAGCACGTAAATAACATGCCGTAACGTTTTTGTCTACCACGACCCACTGTGACCTCCATTGGTCCAAAGAAATCAATACCTGAGAATGTAAACGGACGTCGGTTGTGCTGCAGCCGGGCCGACGGCAAGTCACCCATGCGTTGTGGTTGCGGCGTCGCACGTCGGTACTTGCAAAATAGGCAGCGCGCTGCCACCGCGCGCACTGTGGGGCGGAGCTTCAAGATCCAGTAGCGTTGCCTTAGTTCGTTGACTACTAGTTCATGAGCTCCATGTAACGCTCGTCGGTGGTAGTACTCCACCAGAAGTCTGGTCATCCTCCGTTGACCATCGAGAATAACAGGTCTCCTGGTATCTTCCGTGACACCTTCGGTCTTGTCGATGCGGCCGCCAACTCGTAGTAAGCCCGCACTGTCAAGATAAGGTGTTAGATTTAATAATCGGCTATTTTTTAATAATGGCTTGTTTTGTCTTAAACTTTCTATCTCCGTAGCAAAAGAATCATATTGACACTTTTTTATCAACAGGTCTTCTGCCTTTCGCAACATTTCATTGTCAATTCGATTGCCTTTACGTTGACATTTGTTGATAAACAGTAAGACCCTTGCAGTTGTCATTAGCAATCGAATCCATGAGGAAAAGTTGTCCTCATTAGGTACTGGAAACACAGTACTATAATTTTTCGTAGCTATGACGTTAACAATTTTTTGCTCACAAATTGTTTCAACCAACTGTTTACATTTTTTAAGATCTTTAGGCCATTTACTTTCTGGTTCTCTTAAAAAACCCGGACCTTGAAACCATACATCCTGAAACTGTAGTGGTGGCGCATCATCGCGCGTGGCTACGTCAGCCGCGTTTAGTCTGGACGGCACGTACCGCCATTCCGTGGTGGTGGTCAGCTCATCAATTTCACCTAGACGATGTGAAACATACGGCTTATAGTCTCTAGGATCACCGCGTATCCACTGAAGAACAGTGTGCGAATCAGTCCAAAAGTATCTTTTGTCTGCCTTTATATCTTTATGTTCACTTTGAATTGTGCTCGCAAGTCGAGCTGCGAGTACGGCTCCTTGCAGTTCAAGCCTCGGGACGGATACAGGGCGCAGAGGCGTAACCCTGCTTTTACCCGCTACAAAACAGACTGCTATAGTACCATTTGAGCGAATAAATCGCCAATAAATCACGGCTGCGAAAGCCTTAGTACTCGAGTCACAAAATATGTGCAACTCGGTCCTAATAATCTTAGGTGCACTCACCTCATGCTTCATGTCATCGTAGCATTGGGTCCAAACTCCTGCACTAGCATAGCATCGTGGTATGCGCAACGAATCTAGAAGTTTTAATTCCTCGAGCCACCTTACCCATTTACTATGTTCGTCGGGTTGGATGCGGCAGTTCCAGTCAATGCCACTACGATGCACATTCTGAAAAAGTATTTTACTTTTTATAATAAACGGCGACAAAAAACCATGAATATCATAAACAGACATTATAACACTAAGCATTTTAGCTTTAGTAGGAGGCTCCAATCCATTTAATAACGCCTCTGAAAACCGATTAAATGATACTTTAAATCCAAAGGTATCATCCGACGGATGCCACATCAAACCCAAAGTGCGCTCAGTTGTATTCATAGCTCCGTCCTTGAATTGAACAGCTGCTGTGGGCGCAAGCGCGTCGTGCGGTATTGTTTCTAAAACCTGTTTGTCATTGCTTGACCAACCTCTTATCTCAAATCCACCGTGTTTATGAATTCGAGTAATTTGTTGTATTAACTTGATAGCATTATTTGTATCAGGAGTCGAATACAAACAATCATCCATGTAATGATTTTTTATAATTACTTGTACGGCTTCTGGGTATAAGTCGTCATATTTAAGTGCATTTTTATTTTTAATATACTGTGCTATAAAAGGAGAACATGTTGCACCAAATATTAAACTTTGCATGGCGCATGTTTTTATGGGAGCGCTTGGCGATTCTTGCCATAGGAATCTAAGAACATGTTGATCCTGTGGCCTAATTTTAACCCTTAAGAACATGTCCTTGATGTCTCCTACAATGACAACCTTATTTTCACGAAATCTTAACATAATTCCCATGAGTGAATTATATAAGTCCGGACCTGTTAATAAATAACTGTTAAGGCATAATCCATTTACCTTTGATGCGGCGTCGAAGACGAGGCGAAGCTTTCCCGGTTTGTTAGGGTTCTGGACACCAAAATGTGGAAGGTACCATACGTGGTCAGCTGAGAGTTCATTTTCCTTAAGTTCCCGAGCGTAACCGTCAACAAACAGTTTGTTTACCTCCTTCCTGTATCGGTCTGCGTACGAGTCGTCTTTATGAAATTTGCGCATTAAAGTCTGCAGTCGCGAAGATGCAGTTTGATATGAATCAGGCATGGTGAAAACGTTGTTTTTGAAGGGCAAACCTACTTCCCATTGATTTCCGACAAGACGTGCCGTATCATCCAATATTTGTTGTGCTCTTAAATGATCACTATTTTCACGGCATAAGGTTGAAATTCCAATGGAGTCTAGCGAAAAATAATGTTTAACTAAATTATTTAATTCATCAGTTTGACCTAAATCTGTGTGAGAGAGAGTGAACACATTGGCAGCATTGTTGGAGTGAGTGCGACCGCAATAACCATGAATTGACCAGCCTAACTTACAACGAGTAGCATAAGGTTCATTTTTATTACCATGAATAATTTCTAGTGGCGCAATCAAAACATAATTATCTTCGCCAATAAGTAATCGAGGCACTACATGACTTTTACATACGTTATCTTTAACTTTAGACAAATGTTTACAATCTAATTCGTTAATTACAGATAAATTCTGTGCTGGCAATTTTAATTTAGACACTTTGCGTAACTTAATGTCATAATAATTGTTTTTGTTATGTTCACTTATCTGGGCACTTACGGTCGGTGTATCGGATTGATACACCTCCAGTCCAAAGGCATCAATGAACTTGATGTCACATGATTGTTCACACTTCAGTCCTAGTTCGGTAGCAAGATCCGAGTCGATTATAGACACTGAGGCCGCATCGTCCAGTAGGGCATACGTATTCACTACACCATAAGGTCCACACACTTTCACTGCAACCACTTTTAACAAGACGTGATCCGAAGATAAGCGTTTATCACAGCTTGACGCGACGTGCGCCACGGTAGTATTTACAGCGGGCGTCGGCGCGGGCGCTGACAGCGGCGGCGGCTGCAGTGGCGGTGATGGCGGTTGCGCTTGCTCCGAGGCCGGCGCAGCGGACTCGCGCCTCGCGCTAGCGGGCTCGCGCCTCGCGCCGCCCGGCGCGTGTGTCGATTGTGGTGACGTAGGTTTGCTCCAGTGCAGCAACTTGTGGTGTGCAAGTCCACAATCATCTATGTCGCATACAGGTGCGGGGCATTCATTTCTATCATGTCGTGACGTCAGGCAACAGTAACACAAGCCATTCATTTTTACAAACTTCCATCTATCACGGCGCATTGCACGTTTGAAAGCACGACACTCGGGCAGCGAATGATTGATTTTTGTGCAAAATTTACATATATCGCCCTCCGCAACAGCTGTTGTAGCTAATATGGGTCGATTAGTGCGATATTTGTTGTCATCTCGTTTCACGGGCACTGTCCCCTCGGTCTGCTTCTTTTGTTCACGACATTGAGGTATTCCGACTAGCGATAACATTTCTGCTTCATGTTTAAGAAATGCTGCGACTAACTCCAACTTCGACTGATTTTCACTTAACTTCTGGTAGGCAAAGTCGGTCCATTTTGCTATCAGTGTGCTCGGCAGCTTAGATAGAACAGCTGACGCGAGTTCAGGGCTTCGTAAATAATCAGGTTGATTCAGTGCACGAATAGTGGCCACACAGTTATTAATTTTGATAGAAAAATTTATTAAATCGTACTGGTACGAGGTAGGTAACGCAGGTTGCTTCCTTAACTGCGTCGTAAGATTCAGAATAATCACTTCCGGTCGACCAAACCTTAAGTCTAGGGCTTCCATTACAGCTGCGGGCGGAGTATTACCGATTAGCAGGTCGGTAACTGCCTCCTTAGCGTCGCCTCGCAATGCTTTGCGTAGTCTCCACAGGTTTTCGGATTCACTAAATTTACACACTCGTGTGGATTCATCGTATGCACTCTTAAAATGAAGCCACTCAACACAGTCTCCACTGAAGACGGGTAAGTCACGCGGAGTAGACAAGCGACTGAGTAGACGGTCCTCGCGTTGGCCTGACGAGGTTGCCATCATGTCTTTTAAGGTAAGTGCGAGTTGCTGAATACTATCAACAGGTACATCAGTGCACTGGACGGGGCCGATGTGAGCACGGCTAGTTGATGGTGCCGTCGGCTGATGTTGATAACCACAGGTAGGTTCGTTGGAGTCTTGATTTAGCCAATCCTCGACGTTAGAACGTGCTTGCTCATCGAGGATCTCATTACTACTAGCTTCGCTGCCATCACCTTGGAGCTCTTCAGCATCAACTTGCGCAAGGTCAGCTTCCAGCTTTTTATCAATGAGGGCCAGCTGAATCTGTGCTTTCGCTTCAGCGGCTTCTAATTCCAATTGCTTGCGTCTAGCAATGGATGATGACGTAGATCGCTTCGATTTTGCAGACGTAATCGAACCACTTTTTACGGACGCAAACGGCGTATTTATTTTTGCTGTTTCAATCTTCATTCGTTCCATGTCCTTAGACGGTATGAGACTATCGGTGCCTAGGACATGTAATTTGACTTTAGGTTCCGCAGGTGCGTTGGCCAATGTGCTCGCCATTTCCATTTGCTGGCGCTCGAATTCCCGATGCTGTTTGCGAGTCAAAACTTTTCGCGGGGTGCGCGGCGGGGTTTTAAACATCACACTGATTATTATTTGGCTCGAAGACCACTCTTATTGTAGGTGATAGGGTAAAGAAAACGCGCTAATTTAGGTAGACAAAGGGAACAAGACGTTGGTGCGAGCGAAAGAATTCAACGCGGCGGACACACTCACTTTTTCTAACTGCGGGTGCACGAAACTTTCATAGAAAAAAATGTACCAATATTTAAGCAGCTACCCACCAACGTCTTTATAATTATTTATTTATAAAGAATCCAATAGATGGCGTTACACGTTCAGAAAAGAGTATCTTACAACTACTTAATTGCTAAAGTCTTATTCCTATTTTAATTTAAAACAATATTAATATGCGTCGCCTACAGCTACTATAGTTTTAAGTTTACTATTATACTAGCTTATGCCCACGGCGTCGCCCGCGTGGAGTTCGATAATTGTCCCCCGGGAACATACTATCGGGATAAAAATATCTTATTTGTTAATCCAGGTTGTAAACTATCTGTGTTCCAAATTTTATCCAAATCAGTTCAGGAGTTTTTTCGTGAAAGAGTAACAAACATCTATCCATACTCACAGACTTTCGCATTTATAATATTACTAGCTGTCCCACGCAACTTTGTCTGCGTCACATTTTCCCCGTTTTCGCAACATTTTTTATTGCAGATCCGCTCCTATTGATCGTAGCGCGATTATATACAGTATGTTAGTTTAAACGAGGGACATATTCAAACCCATAATAGTACATGCTAACATGATACTAATAAAAATATAAACAAAAAAAAAAAACACTGATAAATAACAGACAGAATCATACCAAAATTTTCGCAAATGTCACGCAACGTGTATACACCCTTGCGCTAGCGACTTAATACTATCGCAGAACATGTGAGCGGGTCAATGACTCTTAGTTATAATCCATTTTCCCTTCATACATTAAACTTACCTGGCTTAGGACAGTCCAAAATATCTAGGCACTAAACAAAACATTAAAAATTCTTCTATATACGTTATAGGTTTTTTACATATTTGGGACGAGAATCGAATACTGAATACCCTCCCTCAATATGTCCCTCGTTTAACCTAACATACTGTATAACCTATGTCCTACCCCAGGTTGAAATCTATCTTCTTGCCAAATTTCATTAAGATACGATCAGCCGTTTAGTCGTGAAAAGGTAACAAACAAACATACAAACAAACAGGAGTGACTTACGTATGGATAAGTAGGATTATAAATACTTTTGCCCCGCTCCAAACATGTAATATAGCTGCTCGAACACGGTGGTGGCGAAAGTAACTGGTGCTTTGCACAGGACTCTTCCTAGTTTAAGCCAAGTTGTATATGTTTTGTATTTTGCCACTTACTTGGTCCAATTTAAGGTGAATTACGTATTGTAAAATAGCACTCGAAAACGAAACTAAAACATACGGCAATAATGTGGTTTCCCGAACGTTTCTACTATCACTTTCTTTAATAGTAGTTCTATTACGCTGTTCTTAACACTAGTCGTGAACAAACGTTTTTTACTTCAAATCGTCCAATATTTCTGGCCCGGAATTAAACATACGTCATACCTTTTTGTATGAATGATGCTTCATTTAAGGAAAGGAGCTTGTGGCTAAATAATAACAGCCGCACGGGTCGATCTTTAAGGTTAACCGGTGCTTGCCGAGGTTGGTTGACCATAATTACATACCGAGTCTCCTCCGTGCCTCGGAAAGCACGTTAAGCCGTTGGTCCCGGCTGTCATTAGTAGATCTTTGACAGTCGTTACGAGTAGGCAGAAGCCATAAGTGTGACATCCAGTCTTACCAAGGGGTATCGTATTACCCAGTTACTGGGTTGTGGAGGTCAGATAGGCAGTCGCTTCATGTAAAATACTGGTACTCAGCTGCATCCGGTTAAACTGGAAGCCGACTCCAATATAGTTTGGGAAAAGGCTAGGCAGATGATGATGATGCTTCATTTAAGAATTGACCAAACCGGTTCGGACAAATGACTAATAAGGCGCCGGACACAGATAAAAAAGTCCACAGCTCATCCGCAATTGGCGTTAGGTACCAGTTTGACTGGTCCACAAGTTAGGTTATCCTAAAATACTTAGTAATTTATAGAACGCGACAATAACAATGAGTCGGAACTGTTGTTTAGCGTGCAGCACGTTTCTAAGATTCATTGTATAATAAAAAATGTAGGAAACCAACTCTTTGTCTACAGTCTGCGTTTTACGTTCCCCTCGCGTCCAATTCCTCCCTGCTTGAATGACTTCCCAGGTCCTTTCCCGTCATTTTTAATGAGAACTTCTTATACTTTTTTTTCTAAGTATCAGGACATGGTTTTTATGGCATAATAGATGTAACCCTATGGGGCTTTTGTTTGATGTAACAGGAAAGGGTTGTTTTCTTTTTTTTTGCCGAAAATATTTTCTTTTGTTATCGGATTACGACGGACTTATTTGAGTGTTTGGTCAACTGGACCCACTCGCCACTGGACGCGCGGGTCCACTTGACTACATGATTTATTTTCAGTGATGATTCTTGTAGCTCAACTCAAGGTACAAGAATTGAGGTATTGTGGATCTTTATTTCGCCAGATAAGATAAGAGCGAAGTAATAAGGGGGCAGATATATTATTATCAATGGAGCACAAATATAGACTCTGCGGGTTGTCACACAGAATTTCACGCTACCGCAAAATAACCCTTTGTCCAACCTGCTAATCAATCCAAGGACCTCATTCTTAGCAGCAGCGCTTCACAAATCTTAGATTTACGACAAAATTAAAATATTGGTAACTAAAGAATCAAATATTAAGCTGTATCCAAGTAGATTGATGCCTCAGCCATTGTTTCCGCTTGTCAAAACATTTCACGTGTCAGTTTGGCAGTTGATGGGTTGTCAAAGATGGTACAGACATATTATTTGATATACATAGATAAAAAATTATGTAGATAAAATTGAAAGCATAAATGGCAATATTTATTCATTACGTTAAGGACTTGAGAAATTATATATAGGGTTGGTTTCTATTACCACCCTCTTAAAAATTGACATGAACATTACAGCAATTGTACAGGAGCTCTCCTTCCTACCCTAGCGCGAATGCCTTTAGGGTGCTGCTGGAACTGGCCCCAACTATATTAGGTTACCAAAATACGTGCTATTCGTTCAATCTGGCTTGTTATTCGCAACAGCGATTTTAGATACAAAAATAATATTACTAACTTGTAGATCATGCTTCTCTTATAAGTACGCGTTAGGGTCACTAATTGATTGTTCTGCAGCGTCCGCATGTCCTTGATGAAAACAATAAAATACTGTTTATTTGCATTCCCCGTGCTTAAGTACCAACCTTAGAGAAGAAAAATTCTTAATCAAATCGGAAAGTAGGTTGTGATGACAGAGACACATGTTGTAAATAAAAATATTGTATTACGCTCCGAGAGGAACATGATACTCGTACCGTTATTGACTTAGGTACTTGACATTAATTTGAAGATAAAGACTCGAGGCTTTCCTCCGAAACACTTGACATGAAAACAGAGCAGGACAAGCCTAAGGTTCAGTTTCTTAAGTCACTCAAAATAAACCAAGCCCTGGGAAAGAAGGTACAGTAAAGCTAGTAAAGATCTGCGCACACGGAATTCAAGGATCGTTCTCGACGTCGAGAGCCATCGATTTCTCCCAGACAACCAACACTTGAAACTTCGCTCCACATTACGAACGTCAAAGTCACAATTCAGACCTACATTACGTGTTCTTGGCAAATTTTCCCCTCCAATTTGGCCCCGTCACGTATCACGATACATAGGTACTTGTGCGAAAAAGCTGGCGAATTCAACACGCGAACTTATAAGGCCTCCACACTGGTGGAATCGAATTTGTATTAAAATAAAACTGGTTATGCTAATCGGTTTTTAGATACTGGCGTTTTTGTGTGAGTAAGTGGTAGTCGGTATTGCATTACCCAGTCATAACTGGGCTTGTGGAGGTCAGATAGGCAGTCACTCCATGTAAAATACTAGTATTCGTCTGAATCCAGTTAGACTGGAAGCCGACTTCAACATAGTTGAGAAAAGGTGGCAGATGATGTGGTGGTAGTCGGTGGAAAAGTTACAAATATCTTTCGAGATCTGCCAAAATAGGCGGGAAAAAATGCTAGCCTTAACCCTTACCACGAACGCGTGACGCGTTTGGCCGATTTCAAAACTGAAAATGACCGTACCGGTTTTTTGTCAAATTCTTATGCCATCTCAACTATAAAACTCTGGAACGCGCTACCCATTAGCATTAAAAAAACCGAAAGTAAATTCACCTTTTAAAAGAAAGTTCGCAACCACTATTTAAGTCAGACTAAATAACTCTTAATTTTAATTCTAGTCATAGTAATTATTATTAGGTTTCTCCTTTTTTATTTTGGTATTAGTTATAATATTATATATTAGTATATTTTATTTGTATAATGTGTATTAGTATTGAATTTTTTGAATTTTCGAAAACTAGTAGTTATTTGTAAATATTTTTTTTGTACCCTACCACAATGTTGTCGTATTTGACCCTATGGTTGACTGGTAGAGAATGCCTTGTGGCATTAAGTCTGCCTATTATTAGTAATTAAAAGAGTTATAATAATAAAATTAACCATGTAATCAGTTTTATACTATAAAATACACTCGAGACACTATTGCCGCGAAATCGTGGAATGTCAAGAGAGAAAATTAGTGATGTGTCACATAGCGGTCCCGCGTAGTGCTGTGCTGTATCGATTTAGTAGGTTTTCGGTTTTCTTCCGTCTAACACTATGTACCACTATAAATTGTACATGAAGTTTAAATAAATAAATAAAATTAAGTAAGTATACTCGGCACATAATAGGTACAAGAAATCTCTCTACAATACAACTTATTATTCAATAAGCCAGCAGTTATTTACAAAGTCTTGTGTACCGTTATCTTGTTCACATTTTACTCCAAGTCATTGTCCACAAAAGTTTATTAATAAAAATAAAAAGCAGTACTTAACTAAAGACTGTAACATGCATAATAAAACTGAATGCTCTTTGTTATTGCATTTGTCATCGTCAAAGGGTTTTAGTTGCAAAAAGTATAATATATTTAAATTAATTACTTTACATGAAGTTCTCTTTTATACACGGTGTAAATCACCTCATCACGAAGCCGTCAACCAAACATTCTGTACATGAAACTAAGTAACTTTACGCAAAACATATTGCTGGGATACGACTTTTTTTTGGGGGGTGTAAAATCATGTTTTGTGGTAGAACTCAATGTAAAGCACTCAAAACATTGTGTTGATGGACGAAATGAATAGTACGGGGTCGTGGAGGTGTTTAAAGTAAAAACCTTACATAAAAAAACTTGTATTTAAAAAAATACTTGTCAAAACGTTGGAACTTTGACCCCTAATATCTCCGTAACTAGAAGGTTCCCACGTATGGTGTAGAACAAAAAAATTATCGCAATGACAAGGAGAACCAGTGCCTTTCGGCTTCGTTAAGAGGTGTTTTACACCCTTTATAATGTTATAATACTTTCCTCTGCACAAAAGATAGAAAATGCAACTTTTATCCAGTGAGAACACAGGTTTTGCGCTGGATCCAATATGGGATTGTGAAAAGTAGGTATTATGTCATGTTTCATTTGAGAATCTGCCTTCGAACAAGGCGAATATGTATTACATACATTTATATTTCTATCTATTCCAAATATGCGGGTACTGTCTATAGTCTAAACAGTTAAAATGAGCGTCAGAATACCATTTGACGCTCGATGTAACTTGTTTCCAAGGGCCTCAGCTCGCATAATCTGGCATTGTGCTGAGCTCAGGCCCTTTTGGCATGAATAGTTTTGTTTAATTTTAAGGTGTTTCTGTTTTTTATGATGCCAATAAACGTTTAGAATTTTTTGGGGACTTTACAACAAAGTACAATTAAAGATAGGTACTTAATCTTTATTCATAGTATTCTGCGTAGGTACCTACAAAATTACCTCTCCTCAGCTCTTCAAAAAGAACAAATGTGAAGAAATTAGTCCCTCCGTTGATCCATTGGCTAATGAGTCTCTACATTTTATTTTCCATCATAAATGGCTGAAATAATCGCTTTTAACTGATAGAATGCTATGAACCCACTCCCAATATTAACTTGCTAAGTTGAAATACATTACTGCTTTATGAATAAATATGGCCGCTGGCTTTTAACGGTCATAAAATTCAAATTTTGTACTTCATTCACTATATCGTCCATTTTGTCGGCAACCGTAGACAGCGTTAATGGAAAAACTAATATTTTTTAAAGCTTTTTGATACTATCTGAATTCGTATGGTACCGGGTTTTTTTTATGAATAGTATAAAATAAATCCTTGGAAAATATTATCGGGAAAGTAGAAAGGAAGTAAAATAAAGACTGTTGTATTTCATTTCTAGTGCCGATCGTTTTAATTTTATTTTTTCTTATGCTGTCACTTATTTTTGTGAATGCTGGTTTGCCAGTAATTGGCTAGCACAATGTTTATTATTGTGGGTTTAAATATCAACATAAATTAGTTGTTAGAGTAACAAAAACTACTACATACCTATTTGCAGCGTTCCACAACGCAGTAAGCCAAGAGCTTAACCACTGCGCCAATGCTCCGACCATTACGGGATTTCTGACAAGCCCTCGGCTGGTATATTTCTGGCACAACAATTCATAAAATAAATCGTGTCCCTGAAACTACTTTAAAACACTACTTACAACATAACATAGCATCACGCCTGTAATTCATAAGGGGTTAGGCAGAAGTGTAATACTCCCACATTTCGCGCGTTATGTTTGAAGTCCCGACTTGACAAAATCATCTGAATTTCTATCCTACTTGTCTATATACTCAAATCAAAATATAAGTATATCCTACTAATATTATAAATGCGAAAGTTTGTGAGGTTGGATGGATGTTTCTTACTCTTTCACGCAAAAACTACTGAATGGATTTGGATGAAATTTTGACGTGACAACGTCTTATAAATTGGTTTGCCGAGTGACACTTCAAGAAACTGCGTTACGCTCCGCTCACGTTATGCGCTCACAATGAGAGCGAGTGAGAGGCACGCGTCCCTTCCACTCGGGCATGGTTAGCCCGCCTAAGAGCGAGAGAGACAGACATAAAAAGTGAAAGGCACGCGCAAATAAATGTTTTAAATTGTTACTATTATTTCATCCTTCTTCCTACTATACGAATGAATATTCACATTAAAATTATTTTACCACTCAAAGTCGTTGTCACGTAAAACTTTCGCCCGTATACCGACTTTACAGGCAACCAATTTTTTGCACACGGGTAGTTTATAACCTGGATTAACACATAGGATACTTTTTTTCTCGATAGAATGTTCCCGTGGGACAATTATCGAACTCCACGCGGGCGACGCCGCGGGCATAAGCTTGTAATAAATATAAGCATTACGAAATTACCTCAATGGTTATACATACAATAATATCTTTACACGAACAGACCCAAAAACCGAGTCTGAACCTTGTAGGTACTATTTATAAACCTAAAAACAAAACTCACATTTTTGCAACTCATCATAATGTAAAATCCCGAACACACTCGAGTTTGGACAATCTGTCAATAACAGCCGAAAACTGTCGGAAGCTTGTCAAATAAAATATGTCCTAAAAATGAATATTGACTCAAATAAAATAATAGATCGGACTGTTGGTCTAAAACTAAACTTGGTATAATCAATCAGTCTATGTACTGTGACAACTAATGGGACACAGGTTTCTACTCTATGAGAGGGAAGGGGCCGTTATCCACCAAGAGGACCCAACACGGGTAGATGTCATAATTATGTCTTCAAACTGTTCTGTTCTAGGACTGGCCGATTTCCTCACGATGTTTTCCTGTGCCATTTTGATGAAATAAATTACACTACGTATAGTACCGATTTGCCTACCTAGCAAAAAAATGCTCTAAAAATGAACGAATAGGCCATGGTCTATTAGTCTAAAGAAAGACTAGGTATTGCCTAAAAGTATATATTCCGGTAGCCGGCATTATACCACCGGAGATAATCCGAGCGGCGACGTTGTGACTAACGAGGCGATTAGCGCCGGAATTCGGTACGCACCAAATATCGGATCCGGATGCCGATTCACTTTGTGCTTACGTAGGTTCATAACTTCGACGCGTTTTTCCAATAACGTTTTTATGTTAGAAATAAATGTGACAGAATAAATTTTGTGACATACCTGCGAAGGTGCTTCGAGTTTTTTAGAACGGGAACAGTCTTGGACAGTTTCGAGAATATCTTAGTAGGTAGTTTTGTTTTAAGGGTTCCGATGGCAGAGTCGCTTTATTAAAATTCTTTGGAATATTGAAGAGTCTTCAGTTTCATAATCCATGAAACTATTTATCGTTTGCATACTTCGGTAAGAGGAAGAATATCAATTCTTAAAAGTTAAGCATTCTGATCTGGAGTGGATAATTATTGGAAATGCTTCATGTAAAATACTGGTAGTCAGCTGTATGTTAGACTGGAAGCCGACCTCAACATATTTGGGAAAAGGCTAGGCAGGTGATTTTTGAGGGACTACTGAATATCATTGTTGTGTGTCCATTACACAACATCAAGCTGAGCATCTTCATCACAGTCATGATGACCTGCTGACGATTATTCTGTGCCGTATTTGTAAATAGAGCTTTTGTTTTTTTAGTATCCTTTTATAAGCATTATCATGTTTATGTGTCATAAACCCATTTCAGTAGTCACACATATATGTACAATATCAGTAAACCATACGTTGGCCAATACACTAATAACAAACAACACAACACTGTCAAAAACAGCAAACACATAACAAATGAATCAAAGAAATCACGTTCTCCCAAAACGTTACGAGCTAGAAAATGTAATATCAAATAACTCGACTACACTTTGTCCATTTTATACAACAATTGGTTGGAGTTAACGTCAGTTCGCGACGTATGATTCTCGCCATGACATGTAGGTACTCATGTAGTGGAAATAAGGTCGAGTCTCGCGGGAGTCGGTGTACTCAATGAATTCGTTCGTTTTTAATGGAACATGGAATAGCGCTTAATTGATGAGTTCTGTCTATGGGTATTATGTTTAGCGTTTGTATGAGGGGTATTTAAATTAATTTGGGGTAATGTTTAAATGCTTACCTAAATTGTTTTTTATGTTTTTAAGTCTGACTAAAATTATAAATGTGCCTTTGCTGTTTCTCATGCACGATATTCTGGCTCTTTATTCGTATTTTTTTTGTTTTTGGCATCTCCCAGTTCAACCTAGAAAGTGGTTCTCTGCTTAACCAGACTATCCTTTGGGTGCCTTGAGGGTATAAGGCCTCCAGCCAGGGCATAGGCCTACGTACAAACTAAGCGACTATAGCCGGCCTTGGCTTTGTGAATAGCCCTCTGAGTCTGCACTTATCACTTCTGTCTTGAATGACCAATCGACAAAGAGTAAGCTTAGTCTCATCTCTCTCTCACTCTGTCATCCTCATCACTAAAAGAAAGTCAGTTTTCCTAGGCTGCTAAATAGATATAGCACTAAATAAAAACATGAAGTATATAAAGCTTGCAGTCGAACTTACTTACAGAACATGACAAATTGTTTAGCAGAACATTCATCAAAATCCACTTAGTCTAATATAGACGTAGGCCGGTACAATCTGGGTTGCGTCAAGATAAATTTATCGCGATACAATAATCTGGTTTGAAAGCTTAAAAGGTAATGTCTAAACTAAATTTAGTTGCTTGAATAACTTTGTAGTAGTATCAAAATAATCACAGAAATCAAAGAGAACTTTGACGTTCCTGATGGATACAAAATCAGACCGAATTTTGAGCTTTAGTTTCTCCAGTAATATTACACCCACGTTTCGCTTGTTACCATCAACCGGGCACATCAAAACTCCGGATGGTTACTGAGAAATTTCAAAGAAGAAAATGGTGGCATAATAAGGAATATGGTGGCCTACTTGCCTGAAATAAATGATTTGTAAGGTTTTGTAATAAGATTCTGATTTAAAAGAGTGTCCATGGAGTTTCTAGCCCATTCTTCTCCATGATAGAGATCTACGCTTTGGAATAGGCAACTGCAGTATTTTCACAGTTATGACTGTAGCTGTAGCTTTTGTGTTTTTCGACTATTCAAAAGTGCCTGTAACTGGCCTACTTGAAATAAATGATTTTGATTTGATTTGATTGTATTCTATAATCATAGCCTAGTCAGTCTGTAATGTTTCCATTGCTGGGACACAGGCCTCCTCTCTATGAGAGGGATTGTGCTGTAATCCACAACGCGGGCCCAGTGCGGTTTGGTAGATTTCACATGTATTCGATTTTTTTGTTCTAGGACATGCCGGATTCCTACGATGATGGCATCACCGTTTTGATGAAATTAATTACACAAAGTAATGCGCCTAACTGGGTTCGAACCCGCGGCTTACTGCTTGTCGTGAGCCGGCGTGGTGCTGACACAACTGCCACCGTTGCAAATATGGTGGACTTACCTTTAAATGCGTCGAAAATAAAGTAGAACCTTAGACCACGTTCATGTATATTGGTCTATTTAGTTATATACGTATATTTCACATCCAAAGCACAGCTAATGTTACACCACACTAACACGCGACGAAGATTCATACAATCGCAGACCTGGCACTAATCCCCGAAGTTCCCACACTAAATTGATACACCTACTTATTTTATAGATACATTGGTAGATTGGGTAGGTACTGTTTTACAAGGCAGATATATATCACCAGTTTATCGAGGAGAACAGACATTTATAGACAGAAACTCCATTAAGACTATTAATAGGATGTCGGCTTTTATGTATGTACGTATGGTTCTCGTATTTCCCTTCAGAGGTGGCGTTTCGGGTGGAAACTACGGCGTTTTGACGGTAGTGAAGCCGCTAATGTAATTGGTGTAATTTATTACTATTTAGTATGTTTCGTTCATCAAATCGGAGCTTTAAGTGTAATGAAATGTTTGGTGGAGATGGTAAATGAAACTGGCGTAGTTATTATAGTTGTCTTCTACAAAGTTATTAACAACATTTTTGGTACTTGCTTTAGTGTCAAAATGTCAATGTGGTCTTGAATTTCAAGGTGTGGTTTTCTGTAATCACAGTTTCTCGAGTAAAGTTATCCCGACTCTCGTATTAGCCAGTAACTGGGTGGCGGAGGACAGAAGGCATTCGCTTCGTTAAAAATACTGATATTCAGGTTGCATTCAGTTGACTGAAAGCTAGCACGAAAAGTTAGGCAGATAGATGAAGAAATTTTGTCGTTTCACCATCGATTTTTGGTACTCGGTGTATCTTTAAAATGAATGGATATTGGAAGTTGGTTAAAAACTTAAACTTGCAAGTTGTTCAAAGTCTGTCTTTTCTGTTTACTTTGTGGTAATGTAGTAAAACAGTTACACATCAAACAAATAAAACGCGACTCAACTCAACGTACACACAAACTCAAATAATAAACTCTGTCTCCACAACCCCACGTCAGCAAGATCTTCAAGGCATTCCGGTTATGATCACATTAATATTTAACAAGCAAATAACCGGAGAGACTCGTCAGCGTTAAGAAAAATCCTTTGATATATTGCATCGTTAGTCGCACCATCTCTTCTTCAGGACCCAGGATTGTTAATCGGGCCATTTGTCACGATCGCGCTTGGTATTCACTAGGAACGAACAATTCGAATTTCGCGAACGATTTCTAAAGGAAATCGAGTCGCGAAATTCTTACTGGCTGATCATGATTCGCGTTTGTTAAGTCAGGATGCCATATTTGCATAATATTCTTCTTTCGTGTAAGCCTTTTTGGACCAAAGAAATCATGCCTTGTATTGAGCATTTTCTTTCTAATAAAGGTGGTTTAAAAATATAATCATAAATTGCCTAAACATTCCCACTGATGTGACACAGGCCTTCTTTCTCTTCTTCGCTGCATCGTGGCATCGTCGACTTTGTCTCTGTCATCTCTGACCTATACCTATAGAGTCAAATCAAAACAAACTTAACAATAAAAAAATGGAGTGGTCCGTAAGCTATCTTTGAATTTTGGTCTTGTTCTAGGACACGATATAACTACAAGGTGTTGTTTTGCATCCTCGTCAAAAAAAAAATTACACATTAAATAAATAATCAATTAAAATTACGGTACCTCGTTAATTATTAATAAACGCAGATTTTTTTGGTTGTATAAGTTTGTCAGTATTTCAGAATAACCCCCATAATGTGGTTTAGGAAATAAGAAATTATCGAATAAACGTTTGAGATTGTTTGTACGTATGAAATCGCGGTTATAGGGCGAGAATCAGACGGCCCGCGTTTAAAACACGGGTGGTTCACACTTACCGATTTCCGTAAATAAGAAAAAAAATAAAAATTAGGTAGGTACTTGCCCATATTGTTATTGATTTTGAACGAGAATCATTAGCATAGTTACCTCCTTAATTTTGACGAGGATGCAAAACAACATCTTGTATAACCTCCCAGAAGATGACATGTAGTCTTAGACCAAAAAAAAATCAATTTAAAAATGTACTAGACAAACACACTGTTCATAGTATACTCATCAGCTTCCTGCCCTTGTCCCATTCTAATTAGGGCCGCGGCGCAGCACATTTTCTTCTTCTATTCACCCCTGTCAGACGTCAAACAGACGGCTTACACAATCCATCCATTTTTTCATTCACATTTTTCTTTCTTTCTCTACATAGAATACTGGCAGCTATCAGGTACCCCAACAGCCTGCCTGATAAAAAAAAATACTATCTTTCAACATTTCGAAGAACAGTCGGTAGAGTAACGTAAAGTGCTTGCCCGAGTTTAAACCGAAAAAAACAAACTGATTTATAATTGATAATGTACGTAATAGGTATAGTTCATGTGTCTATTTATACGGATGGCACGTCCTATATAATCAACAAACCCAATCAATTGACATTTACAAAACACGACAGAACAATACTTATAATTACAGACTAACTAACCACAAACAATGACATGCAAGTTTCGTTCATAACTATTAACTTATTTTCAACCAAAATAATAACGTGCTTTTTTTCTACTACTGGAATAAAAGTTTATCAGGGTTCCGTATCGGCTTTGCTTCATTTTCGACAGAAAAATAATAGAGTTATTAACTGGGGTGACGTAAACCTGTGGGGTGCTGTGCCAAGTTTCGATCGCACGGTATGGAAGTATTACTATTCGTTCTACGTTTCTTGCTGGTACTGTTATTTCTGCATTGTCTTGCTGAAATTTCATTATTTTTTCGTGGTTGTATAACTATGTTTTCTTTTACAAACATAATTTAACATTACATGACGCCTGTATATACCCCGAAAGGTTGGGCAGAGGTGTTCCTAATAGCATACCCACATTTTTGTTATGTTTAAGTAAAATTGAATAGGGGGCAAGCCTATTGCCACAATCATAATGTCATCATCATCATCAGCCTATAATGTTCCCACTGCTGGGACACAGGCCTCCTCTCAATGAGAGGAAGTGGGCTTTAATCCACCACGTGGGTCGAGCGCGGGTTGGTAGAAGTCACATGTCTTCGAATTTTTAGTTTTAGGACATGCCGGTTTTCTCACGACGTTTTCCTTTTTTTTAAAACGTGTCTTAAAATTCCAACAATTTATTAGCGTAGCTTTATATTATCAGCAATGAGCCATACTACTGACAACACTGTTTTTATACAATTTTATTAACTTACTCTATTTTCGCTGTTCTAACTACTTTCTGTGTGGTCCTTGCATCCCGTTCCGCATCAGTGTAGGTACTATTTTTTTTTTTTTTTACTTTTATATTTTTTTGCATTTTCAGAGGATTTGTATCGTTAGACCTACTGCATCATAAAATGGTCACATTTCCATTTCATTGACCTTAATGTCATCCAGATACTACTGATAATTGGAACTATCATGCCTTAGAAATGTGTGAGTTTATTCTTATCTTACCAAAGAATTTTTCACGCGACACATCTAAACATTAAAATATTTTTTTCATCACACTTGCACGTAAACAGTGTCATAACATACAGGTTAACTTGGCTGTAATGCCCCATATAAAACCCTAGGGCGGTAAGTATTTTTTTTTTTAATTTTCATCACACTTGCACGTAAACAGTGTCATAACATACAGGTGAACTTGGCTGTAATGCCCCATATAAAACCCTAGGGCGGTAAGTAATTTTTTTTAAATTTACAGCACCGCTTGACAGCACACAGGTCATGCAAGTTCATCAAGCAAGGAGTTTACACGCAATTGAAAAATTGTCTTAAAATGTTATCTAAACAGGAATTTCATTCAATCTCGCTACATGTTATTTAACTACTCAACTAATGTTCTAAAATCTAAATAATCGATAGTTTTTTGTATCCAAACGTCGAAATTTTTTTTTTTTTACACTCCGTCATGTATATACCTAGGTAAGTATTTTGCCTTTAAAGTTTCTGAACAAAACATTTGTATAATCTGTGGTGTGGGCAAACAGCTCGCCATCCGCAAATCAGTTCACGTATTTCGTAATAATATGTGTGCTGACTTGTGTATATTCATAATTATTAACTCGCAAGTGTGATGAAAAACATTGTATGTTTCACGGGCGGTACGGGAATTACGAACCTCGACTCAGAAAGCCCTCAGTCTTCGACTTCGGGCTTCTACTAGAGCCTCGATCGTAATTCCTTACTTACCGCCCTTAATACACAATATACTATTACGACACAGACATTATAACCTCACAAATGGTAATTGTCAACAGGTCTCCGGCCGATGCCGAGTGTCATAGCGGAGTCTCTAGACATCGTGAAAGTGTCAGCAGTGTCGGGCGGTGACGCGACACTGCCTTGTGACACTCGCTCCACACAGGCCTCAGATATACTGCTTCTCGTCGTGTGGTACAAGAATGATGTACCATTATATAGGTGAGTTGTTTTAAGTTTTTATGGTAGTCCGAACTCGAAACCCGAATGTTATCTTGAACCAAATAGCTATGTACTTTTGGAATGGAATGACGACCTTTGGTAAAACTTTGAAAAAGTAAAAAGAACACTTTACATGTACTTAGAAGCGAAAAAGGAATATACCTACTGGCTTCTTAGAAAATAAATTTATTCCTGGGTTATTTCAGCACACTTTTTTGCAAAAACTACACCTACAAGATGCATAAAGGTTCGGTCAAGACAAATTGCGGGCGCGGTTCTGAACACCGGACTCTGACGAATAGTGTGCGGAATTATCTGTCAGTGTCCGGTCTCCGCATATGGTCCGCAAAGTATCCGTACCGGTTTAAGAAAAAGAAATAAAACTAATACCGATACGTTCAAACAGATCACTGCACCAGCCAGGTATGAGGAAAATAAATAAGCTCGAAATTGGATCGGGAATAATTCTGCGAATATCGACAAAATGAATACATGTGATTTAGAAGGGATAGGAGTCCTTATAACTTATATGGTGAGCTTACAGAGATATCGTTCTACTTTATCATTTGATATTCTTCTACCTCCATTGAGGGGCTTGTGGCTACTTAGTAAAAGGCTATCAGGTTAAAGATGGTTACTTCTCCGTACTTTAAAGTAGGTATTAATGGTCTTATTCCTCTACATAGGTAAATGTTATGTATCCTACCTAACTAAAGGCTGTGCATTCTGAGAATTGGCAACGTCAAATAGCTGCGAAATATTTGGCAGTTTTGATCTTAATCAGTATTATGAGGAAGAATGGGGGAGGCTTTTGCCCAGGAGTGGGACTAAAAGGGTAACTAAAACAAAAAAGGTAAAAAAATAAAATATCACTGTTTTAATTCAATATTCATCATTGTTTTTATTTTTTTTATTTTGATGTTAATTTTTAGTGTGTATACTAGTTTGGGGTGTAGTCACAGTTTTCATGTGTGGTTTATAAGACTACGAATAAAATTGATCACCAGTTTTTTTTTTCTAAACATAGTAATTGTGACGGCATGCCTTATTAAAAAAGCATATTACAAAATTAAGGACTACGTTGAAGATAAAGAAGTTTGGCTGTAGTTCCTTCTGCTCATGCGGCTTCCCTGGTAGCTCATAAACGACACTACTGTGTGGATGTCTCTAACTATTCCGAATATTACTTTGCCATTCTTTTTATTCTGATGTTTTACAATCGTTTTCAAATCATTGCACCATTCGTTCATTGTTCAGAATAGTTACAGCACTGATGATAACATCTGTGTCAATTGTTTAATTTAGTGCTCTTATATTGTTTTATTTTTACTTTTGTATAGATATTTTTATTTACCAATTTTGGTTGTGAATGGGTGGACATTGTAGGCTTTGCTTTTTTTTTTTTTCTATCTTTTACTACCTTCTGTAGTAAGCAACGACTTACTGTCGGGCCTACGCTGTCCTTGCATACTTAAGTACTAACGCTGTTACTTCAAATATTGTAAAACCAAATTATTTTAAAAGAGTAACCATGGAGTTTCTTGCCGGTTCTTCTCCATAAGAAACGACCAACCCGAACCATGCACCTTTTGTTGACGTTTTATAAGTGCCCATGTAAGCCTATGTAAGATAAAATATTTTGATTTGATTTGAAAGTTCTTATTGCATAACGTGCTCAATCTAACATATATTTAAACTCACGCGTTTTAAATCATAGATGTAGATATAAACTACAGCACGCCACCTCTTACAATCCTAAGACACGCCTTGCGCTTCGTCCATTGTTCTTTATTATTCACCTAAAAGCTGACTTGTCTAATCAAACACAGCAAAATGCAGTAGATATTCTTAAGAGAAACATCATCATTTATTCTGTCTCCATTTCCGAACAATCTCGAATATTTAATTACAAGGCTGAAGACAAACAGTGAAATAAAACTTTTTCCTTTTTATTCGTGATCCGTGAGTCGCAATTATATCCAAGTAACGACTTCGTTATAATTAATTACCTGGGCGGCTTACTATAATTACAATAGAATATAAAGCAATGAAAATTAGTCCGCAGTTATATTATACACCAATAGTGTAACATTCTTCGTAGAAAACGACTTGTATTATTATTTTAATTCAAACCTTGTATAAATGTGAATAGAAATAATTCCACCTGCTACTTTCATTTTATTTAATTTTGACAGAAGGTCCTAACTCGATCGTTAGCCGAGAAACAATGAACTCTTACGATAGAGTAATAGAGTTGGTATTGGGGTGGAAATTAACGCATTTTGGATTAGAGGGGCTGTTATCCAGCTAAGTAGAACAATCGTATTTGAAACGATCTTTAAGTTTTCAGTCGGTACTTATTAAAACCTCAGCACTACGTTTGTTTTGTCAAGTTTTTTTGTTGGAAAAATGTAAATTGCTTTCTGTATTGGGGCACGTAGGAGGTAGCGAGTAGCTAGTTGGCATTTGTTTTTCTTTTTTGCCTGTAATAAGGGTAGGTCGCGTGCGGCGCCGGCACAACGACCCTATTGCCACTACTATGTGTTCATTATCCGTTGAGTGACAGTAAGTAAAGTGAACTTTTCACCCGACGTTGTCTCACGGGAGAGATTTGTTGAGAAGTCACTCAGGCGAGGCATGTGTTGCGTACTGAAAGCATGTGTTTCAAATGGTGCGAAAAAAAAATGAGTTTTCCAATAGTTATCTGTTTACCACACTTATTATTTGCATTCGTAATGAGCATAGAGTATCCAGTAAAAAATCAAATAAATAAGGTAGCTAATATAAACACATAACCCTACTTGTGGGCTTCGCCGCAGTCGGGTAAAAAGTATAAAGAGAACCCTTTCATTGTTTTCATATAAAACTTAAAATAATTCCAAGTGATATAAATGGGTCTGTTTGAATTCCATAAAATTTCATTATCATCTATTTCTTTTTGCTACACAAACTAAATGAAAATAATAAGTTTTAAGTACGTTTACTTAGTCCTTTCATTTAGTACTTTAATTAGGGTCAAAAATTTAATTTTAAGATAAAACTAATTTGTATAGTAGCATCATTAATAATTGGTATTATAAGTTAAAAGATCTAATTACGATATTTAATAATACTTTATAATAATACGAGACAGAATTTCGTTTTATTTATGATATTGGACAGTTTTATGATATTATCGTTTTTAATTATAAATCTTTATCATCAATTTAGACCCGAGATAATTACTGTAGTGACAGTAATTATCCTTTACCCAAATTGATGATACCTATTTAATACTTATTAAAAAACCGGCCAAGTGCGAGTAGGACTCGCGCACCGAGGGTTCTAAAAATATGTGATGTGTGTGACGGGAAATACCCTGTAGGTATTGATTCCTTTGCGAGTGTCGAAAATTTGCGGAAATTTGCTGCATAAACGGCTGTATCTTTTGATTGCGATGCTTTAGAAGTTTGATTTTTTCGCAACTCCAATGAACAGTAGATTCAATTATTTTATATAAATTCCAGCTTAATACCCCCACGCGTTCCTGAGAAAAAGGGTCTTGACTGACAGACAGACGGACAACAAAGTGATCCTATAAGGGTTCCGTTTTTTCCTTTCTAGGTACGGAACCCTAAAAATTAACAATATGCGTTACGACTTCAAAATGCTATTTGCTATTTCTATTTTCTACCAATATTATGTTGGGGTAAACTTTGAAAACCGGAATAGAAAACTGTAAAAAAATCAATATTAAGCCAAAAGAAAAAAACAACATTTTTATTTCGCATAGGCCTACATGGGCACTTATAAAACGTGGACAAAAAGGTGCTCTGTTCGGGTTGGTCGTTTCCTATGGAGAAGAACAGGCAAAAAACTCCATGGTTTCTCTTTTAAAATCATTGGTACGCCTTGTAAAGGAAAAGGAAAGCATCCATTAGGTATGAGCACAAATCTTTATTTTTTTAATCGAAAGTATGTGACGATGGATAGAAGTTTGTTACTCTTTAACATAAAAAAAATTGGTTGCCTGTAAAGTCGGTATACGGGCGAAAGTTTTACGTGACAACGACTTTGAGTGGTAAAATAATTTTAATGTGAATATTCATTCGTATAGTAGGAAGAAGGATGAAATAATAGTAACAATTTAAAACATTTATTTATACAAAGAATTATATTTAAAACATTAATTTATACAAAGAATCTCGCACTGAATTTCATATTAACAAAATTTTATTTTTACCTTTACACATACATACGTATTTATATACAAATATACATATATAGAGGCACGCGTCCCTTCCACTCGGGCATGGTTAGCCCGCCTAAGAGCGAGAGAGACAGACATAAAAAGTGAAAGGCACGCGTGCCTCTCACTCGCTCTCATTGTGAGCGCATAACGTGAGCGGAGCGTAACGCAGTTTCTTGAAGTGTCACCCGGCAAACCAATTTATAAGACGTTGTCACGTCAAAACTACTAAACGGATTTGGATAAAATTTACCAGAAATAGTATTTTTTTTTAAATAAAATGCCCCTCACTAGGAATTTCTCTCGTATCGTGGGTGCGTTTACAAACATTTAAACTCACATACACAAACAGCCAGACCCGGAAAAACTTTCTGTAGGCCATACAAATATTTATTGTTTATAACCTGGATTAACACAAATTTATTTATTTACCGGTAATTTTATGGTTACAATGGCGGTCTTATCGCTGATAGCAAAATCTTTCAGAAAATCTTTGAATGGAATGTCCATTCAAAGATTTTGATGGGATTCAAATAAAAAAGGGTTTTATCAATCAAACAACTTGGGGTATGTTGTTTGTACCTAGTATGTTGTAGAACAAAATACTCGAATACATGAATCATCCACAATCTCGTGTGTAATTTCGTTCAAACGTTAATAATAATACAAGTATAACTCGCCAAACACTCACCTATGTCTTAACAAAAGTGATAACACAGTGAATTCCAAGCGTACAATACCTCACTGAATCACCTAAGATTCATGACTAAATCGCAATCTGACACCGCGTACATATTTTATAAATCGCTCAAACCAAGCATTTGTTATGCATACTCCTGTCGGTGTGAATGCGAGACTCAAATTAGTTTCCACGCGAGGTTAGGGTCGCCGAAATGTGATCAGATAAAACGGAATTTGGGTAGCCTTGACAAATTTTATCTGGTCCTGCTATTAATACAGCACTCTGCTGGTAATTTGACACTGATAATCTGGGTTTGGCAGTGTAATTAAGATACAGAAGTACTATATTAAAACTCTCGTTGCAAAATTACTAAAATTGGAGGCACCGACTTTGCGAACCCATATTAATCGTTCGCATCATCACCATGTGCTAGAGTGCTAAAGAGCTAGCTCTTTCCCAACAATGGTATGAGCGAGTACTTATCTGTCCTCCACAACTCAGTCACTGGGTAATGCAGTACCCTTTGATAAGACTGATTGTCCCTGAAAGTATTCAGGGTTCTGACTGCCAGTAATCGTATAGCAATAATCTTCTCTAATACATAAAATTCTTATGTGTTTGTTACCAAACTCCTTTTTTAAAATTTTGTGTGCAAATTGAGTAGGTCTTAGAATTGGCCAACATCTAAATCGGCCACCGATAAGCTTCGGACCTAGGGGCCCATATTATTATGGCCTATAAGTCTTGCGTGCCATATCCGAATCTGTTCAGCAATTTAAATAGCTATATTATTTATTTATTTATTTGAAAAGACATGTACAATATAACAGAAAATCCAAGTAATTGTACAGTGAAAAGAAACATATTTAGAATAACCTATGATAAAACATTTAAAATAAAGTATATACTTAAAATTACAACAACAAAAAAAAACATCTTTCAGTCATCCTCCTAATTAATGAATTAATATTAAATGTACAGTGAAAAGAAACATATTTAGAATAAAGTATGATAAACATAA
This sequence comes from Cerastis leucographa, assembly GCA_963082945.1. Taxonomy (NCBI): domain Eukaryota; kingdom Metazoa; phylum Arthropoda; class Insecta; order Lepidoptera; family Noctuidae; genus Cerastis; species Cerastis leucographa. The sequence continues at coordinate 2,006,277 of OY720381.1, read as the reverse complement.
TAAAAAAAGTACTTAAAATTACAACAACAAAAAAGTCATCTTTCATGCATCCTCCCACAGAACAAGCACAAAAAAAAAATCATCATTCGTTCATCTTCTCACAGAAACTCAAACATCCACGACATACGTCTACCCAGCTCGAGGCAAATAAATCACACTCCGGTGTCGATGTCAGAAGAGCGTTCAGCATTGCCAGGGCGCGAACCATGGGAGAATTAGAATGCGAAACTGTGCGTGCAAACGGAACGTCCAACAATCTAGGTCCACGGGTTCTAAGTTGATGTGTATGTTATTTATTTGAATTCAGTGTGAACATTATTTACAAACTACAAATAGATAAAATAAAATATAAACGTATGTACAAGCATCAAAATGGGAAAATAATTACAGGGCGTCAATAAATTCGTCTACATCGCTGTCAATTGGAAAAGTGCCCAGAAGGCTTGCAGATGTATGTACTGAATAACAACCATAACGTCCAATATTAATTTAAATAGTGTTTTCGTCTTCAGTGGTGATTAATTTCTCTATAAGAGAAGAGGTCTTTATCCTGTGTGTTTGGCAACCTTTTGGCCTCGTACGGGACTGTTTTTTTTAATTTTATTTTTTGACCTATCTGAGTCTAATAAATACTTTTGTGCCAGGAAATTACAAGCGCTATTTAATGTCTTGATTGCCAAATTGTCCACAATGCTTGTTTGTACTGATAGCAGTATGTTTTGAATAAGCTACTGTCGTCTGGCATAACGGCACAGAAATAAGCGTCACCAAAATGTGATCTGATTAAACTGAATGGGCAGTTACTTTTATCTGATGTTGTGAATAATACGGGCGGGTTCCCTTATACGTACATACACGCATGTATGTATAGTATTTGTGTCGAGGGTTTTTTTTTATGTCAATGCTTTTAAAACTCTAACTTGTCAATATTTCTGATTCTTCAATTCTTCAAATTCTTTATTGACATAATAACCCTAGTAGCATTTTGTGTTGGCATCCATTGGCCAACAGTGGGGAATCCGTTGGAATATAGTTAGTTAGATTGCTAAATGCTATTAGGGAAGTTACAGAAACTTGTTTCAAGCCTCTGACTCCTGAACTAGGTGTACCTGTATGTCAGGAGTCAGCACCCTCTCCCATTTTATTTGGCTTAGATACTTATGTCAACATAGGAATAGACAGACATATGTGCTACAAAAAAAGCAATTTTAGAAGAAGTGGATTAACAAAATAAAACTATAAAAAAAAATGAAAAACAAACAGAAATGAAAAGTATGAAAAAAATAAAATATAATTTATTCTTTAGTTAATACAAATACAAATATCGCGCTGTGTGTGTGTATGTGGGAGGTGTGTACTGATTCTCACCTTATTACCTCGTTTACACATACAAAAAATCTCAAACGTTAAATCGATAATTTCTTATTCCCTAAACTACGTTAAGATAAGAAATTATTGATTTAGCAATGTTTTTTAATAATTAACTAGGCACCGTAATTTAAATTAATTATTTATGTCTTTTGTGACAACATCCTGAATTTTGAAGAGGATGCAAAACAACACCTTGTAAAAGCTACCGAAAACCGTAGCATCATCATCATCATCATCAGCCTATATTGTTCCCACTGCTGGGACGCAGGCCTCCTCTCTATGAGAGGGAATGGGCTGTAATCCAACACGCGGCCCCAGTGCGGGTTGGTAGATGTCACATGTCTTCGAATTTTTAGTTCTAGGACATGCCGGTTTCCTCACGATGTTTTCCTTCACCGTTTTTGAGAGCAGCGGTGAAGAAATAAAATACACAAAGTAATGCGCCTGCCTGGGTTCGAACCTTCGACTTACTGCTCGTAAGTCGGGGCTGCTACCACTGGGCCACCGCTGCTCCCCCAACCGTAGCATAACACAATCTTATTAAAACTAGACATAGGAAATGCGTTGACAAGCTATGTAAAACTCTACGCGTGTTAAAACCATGGAATCAGTATAATGCCACAATCACAAAATCGAAAACTTTTCAAAGTTATAGTATAGGTGATTGTCCCTACTGTTAAATACGAAAACTGCATCGATTATTTCTAACTACCATAGACAAGGCAGAAACGATGGTATCGACATAAATTCTAGTCTTTGCACTATCAATCATGTATTCAAAGCGAATAGAAAACTATGCTGTGCGAATAAAGCCGATATAAAGTGCTTCTGTGTATTTTCGATCTGAAAAATGATTTCCGCGTATGGACAGTTACTTTTTAACTACTCGAAAAGTGTATCAATTGGTGTGTTTGTGTCCTGGTTCGATATAAATGTGAGATCTTGTTCCGAGTCTTTTAATTAAGTTAGCATCGGCTTCCAAATGCTATACTCATAATACTGTAAGGGTATAAGCAGAGGTGCGGGCCTGTGGACGGTGAGTAATGGGCCAGCTCACCGTCCGTCCGTCTTATGACGACAGGCCGTGCCGACGGCGCGTCTGTGTACCACGCGCGCCTCAAGGAGATGTCAGCAAATCGGAAGGAGTCCGAGAGGGCCGATGCCTACCAGGGCTGCGGGTTGTTCGAAAGAGATACCGCGGCCCTGGAACACAAAGGGCGAAGAAGGAACATGGATGGGTTTTAGTCAGTACAAGTCTGACACTCCCTCCCGCTCCACCCAGAGCGGGAGAAGTCATTAGATGAATTCCCATCCGTAAAAAAAGGGTATAAGCAGAGGTGTATAGGTACACAATTATTATCAAGTTGTTTTTAAAAAGTCAATTGCCATTGAATACTCAACTTCTAATTAAGGATTTGGCATATCTGAAGGGCAATTCTCATTACAGAAATGTCAATGTCCAAATCTACTATTCAATATCTTAATTCTCATTACAAATGACGGTAAACATGAAACTGTTTAAATTTGAATCTAAGATTAAAATACGAACGTTCTAAAAATAAGAGATTCGTTACTCAGGAAGCTATCTATTAACATGTGCTCCTTTTACACTATAATGTAATCTGAATTTCCGTTTCATCTTTTATTATTTTTCCTAAAAAATAACAATAGAAGCAAGTAATTCTAGTCAACACGATTCATAGGCACGCGTCACGTCTACCAACCCCAAAGCGCTATTATACTACAACATGTGTAAAGAAATCGAATACATACAAAAACAACGCTAGATATAACTCCGGGAATACGATACAAATGCTATCTGAAGATTGATCTGAACCGCCAACTAGCCTCAAGAAAATTCCTTTTCGGATACATTTCTCACGTCTGCATGACGGATTATGATGTATTTATATGTATTTTCTACTGATATCCGAATGTTGTATCGATGTTGATTGTATTGGGACACGATTACATGATAGCCATTGCATAGGTATGTATACAATAATTGTAATAACCATAATAATTTCATATACGCGAAAGCTACTCTGTTTGTTTTTTGTTACCTTTTCACGACTAATAGGCTGATAGGATCATAATGTTTGGCAAGAGGATAGATTTTCACGAAAAAAGGTTTTTTTTTTCGAACATTCTAAAGGCTGTAGTTTGTCACATGCAAAAGCTTGTTAAACACAATATCGTTAAACGTCATAACGATTACTGCGACACAATTAAAATAAATTGTAAAACAAAACAATCATACAGTTACATCCGTATTTATTTGACCGGTGTAAAACCAGTTTGTCAGTTTTAAATGTCAAATTAATCCGATTAATTTGTTTAACTGATAAAGTGGAGATTTGATTGTTTTCATTGTTTATTGCGTATCGGTTACAACTACATACTGTGCTGTGATGTGAATAAATAGTAATTTTGGGTAAATAACTGCAGTCTATAGGTATTTTTGATTGAATTAGTTAATTATAATAATAACGTTTAATAAACGATAAAAAGGTTTTTTGGTTTGGTTTTTATATTTAAAAACGAAAATAATGTGTATATCAAAAAAAAATATGGTAAGTAGTTATGTTGGTTTTTTATAACTTTAGAATGAAGAGTGAAATATTTTTTTTGTAATTATTGTAATACTTTATAAAAACGTTACAATTACCAAAGCGTTTGGCATCATAACCTATAAATATACGGTTTTATTTATCAAGAAAAGAAATTTAAATATAAATTATAGGGATTGTTTTAGTTATGTGAACCTTTTAATCAACTCAATAGTCTATGTTTTTCGTTTTGCCTATTGTGTCCCACTGCTGGGCAAAGACCTCCACCATACCCTCCCACTCTTCTCTCCATGCGGTTTTCTCTGGGCAATAAATAAAATATAAAGCCTTCAAATTTAAATAGGCCAGTCCTTCGCAGATCAATAACAACAGACGGTTAGTCAGATATTATTTTATGTTCTACATGCCATTCGATAGTTAGTAGACACGATAACAGTGTCACATCTCAAGGGACTAGGCGAACATAATATCGACATGTTTCAAACATAATATAAACGTATGTACCTACCTAGTACGTACTTCTAGAAAAAAAAACTCCATTAAATGTTTGACTGCAAGCGTTTTGTAAGAGAGACAAACGGTGTTGTTGAGGGAAACTTGAAAAATCTAATAACACTAAACATAGCATCTGGGTGTTACTATGACGTCTTAAAACAATATTGTTTCATTCTTATTCCAGAGTGGGAAAGAGATGGAGCTAGACGACCTGCATAGCTCCGTCTCTTTCCCACTCTAGAATAAGAATGAAAGAATAATGTTTTAAGACGTCATGATAGGCCACCAGGGCTGTATGCCCCGAAGGGGTAGGCAGAGGTGTATTCTGTTCTAAAATACTACAACCACATTTTGCCTGCAGTTATGTTTTGTCCCATTTTATAAAGGGCGAGCCTATTGCCATCAACTGGGCAGGATTCCAGACTTCCTAGCTGCTACTGAGAAATTCTTGATGGAAAAAACCCAATTGTCTGAACCGGGAGTTGAACCCAAGACCTCAAGCCTGCAGTCGCGACTGCAATCACTAGACCAAGGAGGCAGTTTTGTGGCAATCTAATTAATTTTCGTTATTTTCCAACCTAACTTCTCCATTCCAAAGATTCTTTCCTTCCTTAACATTACACTCCACAAAACTTTCCTTTCAATTTTTATTTCAGGCTCTAGATACTCCCTTTAAAAACGCGAGGTATAAAAATTTGTCGCGAGATTTTTCCACGTAGAAAACTGCATAATTATGCAATTTATAAAAATCGTCCCTCTTACACTTTGATCCCCCATTTTGATTTATGTTGGTGACTGTATAAAAGAATAGGGCAGGGCTGAACTGGCCTTAAGCTGGTCGCGCTTATGAAATATTAATGAGTTAAAACGTTTTCATTTCGGAGCACGTTGGCAACGCGTTGAATTTTTCAGAGTTCACAGTTTGAGGTTAGGATTTGAGAGTATTATGGAATTATTAATCGTATTTCGTTGAGTACTTATTCATTTATTTAAGGTATCGATTGTTTATTATTCAAAGATTGATTGCGGTACAAATAAAGTCGTAGTCGTGTAAAATTTTATCTCTTTTTTTGCCGTTCCCAGCGCTGCGGGAAACGGATATCTCTAAGAAGGAATGAGTAACAGTTTATAAATTTCACTTAGACAGTGAAATAAACAAACTTAAAAAAAAAATTGTTAGGTGTCACATATTAGTTATGTCGTTGAATTTTTGGTTCTTTTACATACCACTTTCCCCATAATATTTTGCTTTTGGCTTCTGTATCCATCGTTAATTTTACATGAGTTATCCGAAGAACCCAGCCAAACTACATTCATGCCCATTATACCTACGTACTCACAAATTCTCGTACAGCAATATCCATTTCTACTCAACAGTAAGTTTATTTACCTACATAGTTTCTCTAGCTCATTTTTCCGTTTGTCCACAGTTACGACGGGCGCATAAAGGGCCCGACGGCGCACTGGGCGGACGACGTGCTCGGTGGGCGGGCGCGGTGGCACGCGGCCACGCCGTCATCTCTGAGGATACGTGACGTCATACCCACTGACCGTGCCATGTACCGCTGCAGGGTAGACTTCAAGATATCGCCGACAAGAAACCATAAGATTCTGTTGGATGTTATTGGTGAGTACTCGAAATTTATTTTTCTCGGTTTTGCGACTCTTCTCGCTAATTTACGAAAACAAGGAAATATAACAATAAAAAAAAAAACGAGCATTTACGGGGAGGGGGAGTGTGCACCCTCCCCATAAGATTTCAAATTTTGAATCGACCAAACATGTAGAACTTGTTAATATCCCTTCATCAACTAGAAAAGAGGTGATGACCTTCAAACGGCTTAGCAGATTTTCTTGAAACATAGCTAAAAACACTCTTGATTGAAACACCTTTCAAACGTAACCAATTTTGTCAAAATCGGTTCATCCGTTTAGGTGCTACGATGCCACAGACAGACACACAGATACACACGTCAAACTTATAACACCCCTCTTTTTTATTTAGTCGGGGGTTAATATAATATTCTAGAGATATTTCTCGACGGCATGTAAAGCCTAGTCAGAGGCCCATGGGCGACAAAAATCTCTGTCACCAGGTGAGGCACTAAATATACGAAAAAAGATGATTAATATTCTTAATTATTTAATTTAGTCATTTTATCATTTTTTTAATACTTTATTGATTATCTTTTTATAATTAGAATATGTGATAGCTGGTGTATGTGAGCTGTTCATGCATGACAGTTATGTCATGCATGAACAGCTTATTTCCTATCAATTTAAAGTTTATTCATCAAGTAATCTGTGAACAACGCTGTGGGCTTCAATATTATTTAAGTTATTTATATTTATAATCATGTTTGACATATCGCATAATGTAGCTGGTTGTTTTACCATTTTTTATAAAATATCAAAAATATTAGTGAGTCACTAAATAAGGTTGTTTCATATCCGACTAAGTAAGTACCTGGAGTAGAAACACGAAAACAAACTCAAAGGTTCTTTTAAAGTGCACACATAATCTTGGTCAAATAATATGAGGACTTTGCAGATTAATGTCTGAGATGCTATTTTGAGGAGAGAACCTTTCAGTTTTTGGCGCACCTGTCCAGTTAGTACACACTCCATACAACACATTACATGGTATATAATCATGCAGCCGGGTGTTCTACATAATACACTGTTGCGTCATTAGTTGAATTTTTATACTTAAGACCCGGGGACTCGACTGGGTTGTGGAGGTCAGATAGGCAGTCGCTTCTTGTAAAATACTGGTACTCAGCTGCATCCGGCTAGACTGGAAGCCGACCCCAAGATAGTTTGGGAAAAGGCTAGGCAGATGATGACTTAAGAGAGGACTCTAGTCGGTAGTTGAAAGTATTTGATTTGATTTGAAGAAACTATTGCCGTCGCGCTGCGCCCGACCAAGCCCACGTAAAGTGCAAAAGGGACAACTGCAACTCAGGCTGATTTTACCAACAAAAATGTTGACCAAAAGACGTTTTGTATGCCGCTGTTTTCTTCTTCAAAACTAAACTGATCTAAATAATTCTTATATCAAAATTTAGAGGAAAGGTATATCTATGCTTCCATCATTTTATTTTTTGTAAAAACTTATCTAATTTGTCTGACAGTCGTCTGAACATGGCGGTAAAAACGGACCGTTTTCGCGTTTTTAGATTGTCATAATTCTTTTAGTGATTATGTTTAAAAAAAAAAGGAAATGATAGGGGCATGTATTAAAAAGACCTAAATTTTTTGGAAAAAAAAATCATTGCTCTAGACCAGTGGTTCCTAACCTTTTCGGTCTTGTCACCCCTATGACTTAACTAAAGAATCTGATTTACCCCTCCCGCTCCCCCCAATGTTACCAATGAACACAGAACAAAACACACATAAATACAAATTGGCTTTATTACACATATAAAAATTGTTTCAATTGCTCAGAAAGTTGTGTAAACATAGACATATCGCCAACTTGAACTCTGCGTTGCCAATTTACGCACAGAACTTGCAACTTTATCCTGCGCTGATAAGATATTCGTCATGTTTCCTTGCAGTGAGATATTCAAACTATTAATTTCACTGAAAAAATCAGCGTGATAAGCCAGCATCATAATTGTTTTGTCTTTGACTTTTGTGTTGTGTGTGTTTTTGTGTTCTCTGGTTGTCCAAAAACAATCCTATTTCTTCACGAAGCTCATAAACTCTGTTAAAAACCTTACCTCTTGACAATCAGCGAACTTTGGTATGGTATGAAAGAAAATTAAATTTAGCGCCAACTTCATCGCACAACACTTTGAATAATCTAGAATTCGTAGCGCTGCCACGAATATGATTCACAATTTTTACTACGTAATTAAAACAACGTGTTTAGTAATCTGTAGGAAGGGCCTTAACAGCCAAAGCGTAAACGGTGTATGAGGCAATGATACGATAAAACTTGAGGAGCAACTTCTTTCACGAGTGCTTGAAATCCAGAACGTATACCCATCATGGAAAGCGCACCGTCTGTACAGACGCCAACTAGTTTCGACCAGTCCAGTCCATTTTCTTCAATAAACTGTTTTAGCGTTGAAAATACATCTTCGCCGCGAGTAGTGGTGGTCAAAAACTTGCAGAACAAGTACTCCTCTTTGACATTATCATCTTTTTTATGTACCGCATAAATGCCAATAATTGCGAACACGAAGCTACATCGGTTGACTCGTCCAATTGCAGTGCAAACAGCAATAGAGCTTTTTTTAATTTCAGAACTAGTGGTTACCAAAATGTCGTTACTCAACTCTAAAATACGACTTTGAACTGTAGTATTGGAAAGTGTATCACCTGTTTAATCATAGCCACATGTTGTTGCTCACCAATGACGAGCGACACTGCATCACATAAACAAGGCTTGATGAGATCCTCTCCTATAGTGTGCGGATTTCTTTTAAATTTGATAAGATGCTTCAAGACACGACTCATTTGCCTTTTGTACATTTCCTGAAGAATCCAGCCGCAAAGTGAGGTCTTTGCCGCTCTTTTCTCTTAAAAAAATCTATATCTTTACCTGCGAACTCTTGACGAACATTTCGAAATGTTCTTTTTATTTGCTTGGTTCATACTCTCTGTGGCGAGAACTTTATTACAAATCACTGTGGTTTTTCTTTTTCCGGATGTAGAAGCCATGGCACCTAAAACAATTGTAAAATAATCGCGGGCGATGCGCGGGCGTCTTGCATCGAACTCATAAAATACGTAAACCGTACTATTCGCGCTATATCAGAAACGCGGCTCCGATTTGTCATATGATTACACAGTTAGGGCATGAAATGCACTGGCGTACTAGATTTGGTCTAATCTTTGTTATAGTATATTACCACTTACTACCCCCGCAGAATACCAGTTTTACCCCCGTAGGGGTAATTACCCCCAGGTTAGGAACCGTGGCTCTAGACGCATTATCCACGAAGAAAACAGCGGAATACGTTTGTATGGAGAAATACCGACTAGAGTCCCCTCTTAAGTAGCTACGTAAGAATCATTTAGTTAGTCGCTAATAAACACCATTGAAGACAGACGCATTTGTGATTTTCAAACCAGTTTCCCGTATACACAAAAGTGAACCTTAACTACATCAACATACACTTTATTCTAGTATTGTAGTCGTGGTGTTATGTGAAAACATTATTCAGTCAATGACGTCATTTAAACAGAACACAATTCCGCGCTCACTGCTAATTGTTCATACTAATACGCAGTCAAAACATTGCTGTTCAATATGTCCTAATAGACATTTGCGATGCGCTCGCAAAACTAAACATTTGACGATCAACGCTACGTAATCTGGTTTATTAGAACTGCGTTGGTGTTTAGCTGACTAGTTGTCCGATAATTCGTTCGAATACAAACTCTCTCTCTGGTTTGAATGGCAATGGCTTTTATTAAGGAAAATATTAATCTTTTTGCATGAGGTGGGGACTTCCTAGTTTTAATTCATTATTTGTCTGTGTGAAAACGCGCCCCTTGATAGTGTGGTTTCGGTACTGTATTATGTTTGAACCAAGTTACTAAAAAAAAGCTTTTCTTAGTACTGAATGTAAGTTAAATGACGTCATAGCTATTTTCCTGCCTTTATTCCAATTTATTGAGGAGCTCGTGGCTAAATAATAACAGCTGCACGGGTCGATCTTTAAGGTTAAGCCGTGCTTGCCAAGGTTGGTCCGTGGATGGGTGACCATAATTACATACCGAGTTTCCTCCGTGCCTCGGAAAGCACGTTAAGCCGTTGGTCCCGGCTGTTATTTGTAGATCTTTGACTGTAGTCAGAAGCCAAAAAGTCTGACATCCAGTCTTACCAAGGGGTATCGTATTACCCAGTTACTGAGTTGTGGAGGTCAGATAGGCAGTCGCATCATGTAAAATACTGGTACTCAGCTGCATCCGGTTAGACTGGAAGCCGACCCCAAGATAGTTTGGGAAAAGGCTAAGCAGATGATTCGAATTTATTTCGGGTCGGCGCAGCATATTTTCTTCTTCCATACTTCTCCATTACTTGTCATCCATCAGGCACCTCCGTTCTTACCACATAATCCTTCAAACAGTCATCATAATGACGTTGAAGTGGTTAAAATACATACAAAGACAATTATCGAATCATGCCGACCTACCCCAGACACCATGACTTGTCATGAAGATTTGGAATGTAAAAACAAACTTTCGGATGTCATATTTTTTTTCCAGGTTGTTTTCACTGTCTACGTTAACAATGTAACTAAATAAGTAAAAAAAAAAAACTGTTTTCATACTCCTATGTTTGATGTAAATAAATGCATGCCGTGGCAGCCTTTAATTAAGGCTACACTATAAATTGTAAAATGTATGAGTAACTTAACATGTAATTTTGGTGTAAGCTTTCTTGGTTGTCCTTAAATAAATAAATAAATACACTACTTCTACAACGACAACTACTTCTCTCGAAACGGTTGTACCGAGTTAAAAATATAAGTAACCTGAACTGACTGCCCAAGATGTGCCGCTTGTATTCTCCTGGAGGCTATTTTAATGCACCCGTGACAGAAAATGACAAACGGTACGGTAATAACTTAAAGTGCAGCGCTCTCAAAATAGATCTCTATTTAATAACGCCATTTCACACAACACTACGTTACTAAGTGCAGATCACAGTCCGCGACACTTTTAGGTAGACAGTTATTGTGCAATATTCATAACCCTATATCTTTGCTGCGGCACTGTCTAGTAGGATACTTCATTTAACATTTATAGTGACTATTTCAAATTCGCATTCGAATGCAAACTTCCGCAGCGCTTGTCTGAAAACGCCTTTAATATTGTACAGTCAATTTGTGGTTATTGGAGTAGCGTTAAAGCTTTTATGTGTTTAAGTCATTACTGCCATCAATGAGGCGCGACTGACTTCAATTGGGTTCGCCATATTAGTGGGTTCATTTATGTAATTTTACGGACTTTTTAACTCGGTTTTTCATTTTCGACATAAACATTCAATGACTTGTCTGCGTTGTTGGTGAAGAGTTACCGCAGAGCATGATGTCTGCGGTTTGTTGATAGGCCGTTCGAACAATTTTTTGTTGGATTTTTCCATGGCATGCGGGAAACGGTATGGTCGATGAGAATAGGCTCGCCTTCTTCAGCACTGCAGGGTCTTAAACATAGATTGTAGTTACTAGAGGTGTTTAGTGCAAACTCCTTTCTTTTTTTGACACAAGTATGAAACTTGGCACACTACTTGTTCCTTGAGTCAAAATAAGCCGATTGGGATCAGTAGTCTACTGGATCCTTCGAAACCCCCCGTCCGGTCCCGGAGGGGGGGTTTCGAAGTAACGCCCCGCCCGGCTTTATTCAAAAAATTATAAGTATCCATGTTTAGCTAATAGGACAAGTCTGATATCATTTTCGCATAAATCAATAAAGTAGAATTTATTTTTGATATAAAAAAATGCAACTTCCTAAGCAGTTTAAAAGGTAACTATGCTAATGATTCTCAACCGGAATCATTAATAAAATGGGTAGATTTTTTTTATTTTTTAGCTGATTTACGGAAATCGGTAAGTGTGAACCACCCTTGTTTTAAACGCGGCCCATCTGGTTCTCGCCCTATAGGTAACCTCGCTTTCACGCATGCAAACAATCTGAAACGTTTATTCGATATTTTTGTATTCCTTAAGCCACGTTAAGAAGGCATTTTCTGATATAGGTACTGACTTGAAAATTAAACAACCAAAAATAAATAACTATGTACCATAATTTTAAGTGATTATTTATGTCTTTTGTGACAACCTCCTGAATTTTGACGAGGATGCAAAATAACACCTTGGTGTAAGGTGTCATTAGATTTGTCTCAATTGTGGGAGTGACTTATAAAGGGTGTAAAACACCTCTTAACGAAGCCGAAAGGAACTGGTTCTCCCTGTCATTGCGATCAGTTTTTTGTTCTACACCATACCTGGGAACCTTCTAGTTACGGAGATATTAGGGGTCAAAGTTCCAACTCTTTGACAAGTATTTTTTACAAGTTTTTAATGTAAGATTTTTAACACCTCCACGACCCCCCTATTCAATCCGTCCATCAGCACAATGTTTTGAGTGCGTTACATTGAGTTCTACCACAAAACATGATTTTACGCCTCCCAAAAAAAAGTCGTTTCCCAGCAATAATTTTTGCGTAAAGTTACTTAGTTTCATGTACAGAATGCTTGGTTGACGGCTTCGTGATGAGGTGATTTACACGGTGTATAACATTCAAGTACATTTTTGTGGTCTTACAGTGTATAGTGCATAGTGCTACTCGTACATTTTTGTATAGAATCTGGTTCTTCTAACCTAACAGACAGATGTGTTGCTGGGGAGTTTGTTCCGCCACTTCTTCTTTCCAGCTAAAACATAAGGATGGGCGAAGGGCGGGCGTTTTGGGGGACTGTCTCTTGTAATTTTGCCGTTCAAAAAGTGCTGATTATCAGCCTAGTTTGAATAAATGACTTTTGATTTTGATGCCGCGTGTGCATTCGCAACAGTGGCGGACAACTCGAACAAGATTTGTGATTTCTGACATTAACATCGCATTTTGCATCCCATTTAATTACGGCCGAAATGTAATAGGATTCTTAAACATTACCGGCAAAATGTGGGTGTACTATTTACCCTCACCTCTGCATAACCCTTCAGGGAAATACAGGCGAAATATTACGATTTTAATCATAACAATTTGAGTAAGTCTCATCTGAAATGTACAAAAACAGCACAAAGTAATCATGATGTTTGCCAATGCCAAATGAAGTCAAAGAAAAAGTTCAAACAACGAATTTTTTCAATCCAACCGGAGAGTGCAAATGTGAAGCCATTTTGTGAAACAAGTTTGTAACTTTTGAGAACTTTTTATTTTGCGGACTGTTCGCGGGGAGCAAAAAGAAAAGATAGAATTTCGGTATCTCTTAGGATATAATTAGAATTTCGTATATTGTATTTTAAATAGGATTTCAGGCAGGTACGTAAGTTACATGCAAAAAAAAGAAACATGTGGCCAACACCAGCTTGTGATTGGCTAGTGTGTATGTCGTAAGTGTAGTGTGATTGGTTCAAAGTTCGAATAAAAGTAACATAATACCAGCAGCACCTAGTAGTACTTTTGTACTCAATTTTTTTTCCTGTGTCATTTACTGAGTGTACATAAATAGTAAAATAAATAAATAATGAAATAATATCGATTAGGCGTAAATAAGTTATATGCTGAAGATGAAACAACGTGGTCGTGCTACCTACCAGTCATAACCCATTACCTACTTATATTATATGTGTTTAAACGAATAGAAAATATAGAAATATGTATACAGGGTGTAATCGGGCTCCTCATGAAGCCGTGAACGAAGCATTCTGTAAGTAATCCTGCGGAAACGATATTTTTTGTTTAAAAAATTACAGTTTACGGTAGTGCTTAATGTAACGCACCCAAATCGTTGTGCTGATAGATTTATTTATAGTACGGGGGTGTAAAGTAAAGTTATGACATTTTCAACCTGATTTTTTAAAAAACATGACGAAAAATTTGATCTTTCACCTTCAATATCACCGTAACTAGAAGGTTCCCAGGTATGGTTCAGAAAAAAAAGAGATCGTCTCGATTTCGCTACGGATGTTTCTCAAAAAAATCAAAAAGTCATTTATTCAAATAATGCTGATAATCAGGACTTTTTGAACGTCAAAATTACAAGAGACAGTCCCCCAAAACGTTCGCACTTCCTAGTGTTTTTGCTGGGAAGAAGAAGTGGCGGAACAAACTCCCCAGCAACACACCTGTCTGTTAGGTTAGAAGAACCAGATACTATACAACAGTGAGTGTTTAAGTTAATATAAACAAAGAATCCATTCATCAAATTAATGTCTCATGTCAGCTAGCACATACCAATAAGAAAACCCATTAATAAACCCAATTAAACCCATTTTAAACCCATTATACGATCTATTGCAAATTCGTCATGACGGTCGAGACGTAAACTATTCAATGATTTACCGAATGACGAAAACTACCAACAAAATTATTCAACATCAAGTTACCATAATATTCACTATGCTCGCCTCTTCGCCTATCAATAAGGCTTTATTTACCACAAAATGTCCGTGTATCAATATTTTATGACTGTTCAAGTCACCTGGTTCCCATGTCCGTTATAAATTTATGTGTGGTATCGGAACGTAGCCAAATAGTATCGGTTTATTGGCAGGCATCTTGCTACAGATGATGAAGTTGCGTTTTAGGAGTTATGAAATATTATATTGGATGGAAATAGTTGTTTAGGATACGGTATTATTGATGAAGTTATTATCATTGGATTAATTTGTTATTGTTTTTGATATTTGGCAGTAAATTTACAGAATGAAGACTGGAAGGAGTAATATCGTTTCTGTCACTCATAATTTTTGTGATCATTGATGCCCTAGATAGGAAGATCCGCGTATTGCTGACCGCAAATTGGATGTATGCCCCACGGTTTTCGGTGATGAGATAGTATTGTATATCCCGCGGAAGTATGGGAGTCGTGGTTTCTTAATTGCTAAGACTCTGCGCAACCGTGAGGTATGCAGTCTCAGGGAATACTTCCTAGAAGCCGACGTCGGGATGCACCGAGATGTGGTCTCAGTGGACAAGGGCCTTACCCAGCTCTTCTTGGCTAACGAGAACTGGCGCAAGCTTGTTATTAGACACTAAAGATCGCAGAAAGTTTGACTTCTAGTGAAGGGACCAGCCGCATTAGTAAAGCAAAATTGTGTGGAAAACCACTATTGAGCAATGGTCTCCCACCTCTGTATTGAAACAAAACCGGTTTGCTATTTAGTTTCTTTTAAATAAATGTCCTGTCTAATGTCCTGTCTATTCTGTTTACTGCCATGAACCGTGAACTAAAACTATGATACCGAGACGCAGCAAAAAGTGTGGCTCAATAAAGTAACCATTTTACTCGGCCGTCTGTGGCTGCATATTGCATGCTGGCAATGAGCCAATCTCGGTTTTATTGGCTAATAAGTCTTTCAGTTTTATTACTGTGTCGAATTATGTAATCGCTTTATAAATGTCTGAAATAATGCGCTTAAATAATGATGAGATTGATGAAATGTAAACAGACGAACGTAAAGATTTAACCGCTACTGAAAATTTTAAACAAGACTATTGGAGATAAATGTGCTGCAGTATCTGTCAGTGTCCACATCCAGTATCCATAGCTGGTCCGTAATCTGTAAATGAAAAAAAGAAAAACAAAAAGCATTTAATTATCTCACACAGTACAAAACAAAATGATTAAATTTCCAATAAAACAAAATTAAATGAAAAGTAAACATAGGAAACAATTCAAAATAAGACATACAATAGACAAAATTGGTCCTATACGAAGCCAAAAGGCCCCTATCTCAACATGGTGCTGTAACATTAAAAAAATATCTGTACGTATTGGTTTGATCGCACCTTTACTGGTGTAATCGGTGTCGTGAGAAACGTGGCATAGTTAATAGCATACAATTTAAAACGTGCGTGACTTTATTGGCTTCTCTTTGAATGGAGATATCAACCTTAAATTGATTTGGCAATAGTACAGTAGGCTAACGTCTCCGTTTAACTTACTACAGAGCATCCACCATTGGATCAATTATGTTCATCAAATTCACATAGTACTATCTCATTAGGTACCTTAAACAATAGTTTGATTGACATGCGTGGAAGTGGAGCATTCAAGAAAAGTAAAACACAGGTTGTTCAGATTTCAACACAAAAATATATCAAGCAACTATCTTACCTATGAAGGGCACCACTGCAGCAAATGGATGAGACTTTTTCTTTTACTTTCAGACTAACGTTAAAACATACTAGCAATTAATTTCCACCACAAGCCAAACTATTCTTAAACAATGTGGTCATATAAAACTAAGACAATCTGAAATATTGCCGTATATTTACTGACCACATATTGTAATATATCACAACATAGTATAAAAAACAAAGTCGCTTTCTCTGTCCCTATGTCCTTATGTATGCTTAAATCTTAAAAACTACGCAACGGATTTTGATGCGGTTTTATTAATTAATAGAGTGCTTGAAGAGGAAGGTTTATATGTATAAGAACATCCATTGAATAGTGGAGAAATACTGTTATTTTTGAGGTTTC
Source organism: Cerastis leucographa (assembly GCA_963082945.1). NCBI lineage: Eukaryota > Metazoa > Arthropoda > Insecta > Lepidoptera > Noctuidae > Cerastis > Cerastis leucographa. The sequence continues at coordinate 1,989,668 of OY720381.1, read as the reverse complement.
TAATGTGATGTCGTAAATAATTACATTTTTTCCGCTTACATTGCAAACGCAGGCTAAACCCTACAAGATTTATCAAAATAATGTACTAAGTATTGTACACATTGAAAAGGTCTACAGAAAACTCCGCGATGATATATGTCTCTGTTATGGATATCCCACAATAACATTTTTTTGTCATTTACTTTTTACGACAAAAAATGGCTAATTTCGAAGCGATGTTAACCAATACAGCATTAATCCTTATCCAATTAAATACCTTAAATACAATTTTGATTTAATATAGATCTATATGGCTCTTTACAGCATATGATTTAAATGAATATTTTGGAAGATATTACAGATTTAAAAATTACGTGACGTAGCGTTTGCGGCGGTACCGGCCGGCCGAGGCGGCGGCAGCGTGCCTCCGCTATGTTTTTATATATAACGTTCACAGTTTTTCTGTAGTGTATTTAGTATCAGCATCGCACCCGTGCGAAGCCGGGGCGGGTCGCTAGTGGAATATAATAAGAATAATAAATGTTGGCAAATTTTTGGCGTATATTTTACTTTATGACGTCGTTTAACGTTTTATTGCACGAAACATAAGAATGTCTGATCATTTTAAAATCATGCTAAAAATAAAACTAGATCATTATAAGGTGCGTAGCAGTGAACCGAGAGCGAAATTTATCACTGGATTAATTTATTATTTAGACGTTCTGCTACGATCGCGTAGCAAGTGTAGGCGTCGGCTACGGCGTAGCCACTGTGCGGCGGTTCACTAATGTTTCACTAAAACTCCTTTCGTACCTACACTATTTACATCACAAATAACTTATTCCGAAAATTTTTTATTTTATAAACACTCACTTTACAAACATTAATTTGGGAAATGCGAACCTTACAAATGTTTCACATGATAATTAATTACTTATACAATTTTAATTTAATATTTTGATGCGTTTAACCTAAATATAATTATAAAATAAATCTTCTATTTTGAGGGTACGTATTAGAATATCTAAAATTAAAAGTTTAACATACCTGACGGCTGACCTACCATTAGGGTTCAAAATCAAAATATCTATAGTTATTATGTCGAATTGCAAAATGCCTACAATGATATGGTGCCGCCGATCAACATGGCGGGGAAGCACTGTACATTTTGTGATGGCATGTTTTTGTAGTACCAATTTTTTTGGGTAGGTGCGATCCTTACTAGTGTCCAATTTCATCTATAGTCCAAAGTAATTAATAGCCATTCAAATCCAAAGTAAAATTGTAATAAGTCGTAGTTGACGTAGCTGCGCTGCGCGGGGCTCCTTTTTCTGTTTGCAGGATTTAAAGTAACCTAACCTAAGCAGTCTAACCTAACCTGTCCGAGTTGGGGTGCCCAAAGTCCCAAGCTCGCTTCGCTCGCTCTTGAATCCTAAGTATTTGTTTTTTTATTTATTCAAATTACCCTATTGCCTAAATAATGAGCAAATATTTAAGACATTGTGTAATTATGCAATCCGTAAAATGTTTTTATTTCAAACGTTGTTTTACGATACGACATGAATATAAAATTTATTATTTGTTACAAGATGCGTTATCAAATAAAAGTTCATCGAGTAAATAATTTATCCTTTCATACCTAAGTGCCAATGCTGTAACATAGAAACTTGTAGAGCCAAATGATTTTAAAAGAGTAACCATGGAGTTTCGTGCCAGTTCTTCTCCATACGGAACGACCAACCCGAACCGTGCACCTTTTTGTCGACGTTTTACAAGTGCCCATGTAGGCCTATGTGAAATACAAAAAAAAATCATTTTGATATCAAGTAAATTATTTGCCAAACTTGTTTTTGTAAAATGATCTATGATGTTTTTTGTAAATATTTTTTTGGTGAAAAGGCAGGACAACATTGTGTGTGCACTATTTACTGCAGATTTTATAGAAAAAATAATAAATTAACTTAATAAATTGTCTTTTGCTCTAGTTATTTAATAAAGTTATATTATTTTTTTTTCGAAACTATCGGTGTTTTTCCATATTATTTTACTTTACGTACAACAAAAAGTCTCTGTAAGCTAAACACAATACTTCGATATTAACTTTCATATAACAAAACAACAAATTACGAATAAACAAAAAAAACCTTAAATCCATTACAAGACCCTTACTTGCGTTCTATTGTATTTTTATTTGATTTCTTACATCATAACCGTGCTCCCCAAGCATTCTATCTGAAAATACACAAACGATGAAAAGATTGCTCTGGGCAGTTTGGCCGAAAGTAATTTGCATCAACGATGTCTTCCGAGGCTTTTATTTTAGCAATATACGGGCCGAGGGTAAGTTTAATGTAGGGTAACTCAATTACAGGAGGTACTTGGGAGTGCGTGTCTTTTTTCGTCACACGACCCCATCTACTCCTCCGATGTAACATTTTCAATCTGTAAAAGTAAATGGGAATACGGTCAGCTGCTGGTTTTCTCACGCGAAGACTTGGAATGAGGGTAGATGGTTATTATGGGTAGGAGCTCTATTGCTGTTTATTAACACGTTATGTGACCAAATGCCAAATAGACCCAGTTCAGCTAACTGCCGAGCAGCTAGTGCCCGACGCTGGACAGCTTTCAACTAGACCTGAGAGATAGTGACGAGACGGACGTAAAACAGTTTTGTACATTGTGTTAATATGTGAATGAAAAGGTACTTATATACATATAATAGTACATTATTAACAAAAAAAACTACATTATATTAAATATTGTGAAAACGAGTAAAATAAAACAACAATAAACAGGAATAAGACGCACTTTCCCAGACTTCCAAACGCACAATGTTTCGTTAAACCGGGTACTTGTACTTAGTCGCTCAATACGCTGCAAGCAGCCGAACGCGACGGACTAACAATACAATTTGTAAAAACTGTAGGTAATTAGGTACATATTACGTCAAAATATTATTTTTCAATGGAATTAGATCAAAAAAGAAATGTGTGTTTCAAAAATTGGATATGCAGGTAGGTTCCGAGTTCGTACATTATATTAGTAATTATAATACCTTTATTTTTAGACGATTTCGATTCGATGGACTTATATTTCATGTCGTATGACGTCAATTCAAAGATTATTAGTAAAATAAACCATACGAATTACAAAGGAAAGTATGTAATTAGTGAATGAAATGTCATGAGATATAATTACCTACCCAGCGACCTTTCCGACCTTCTTTTTCTAGTCCAAAAATATAATTTTTAAATGTACTTGAAATATCCGTTTGAAAACGTTGATAGGATTTGTTGTAACGAATATGTGTAACTTTTTTTTTTTTTTTTTTTTATTATAAATAGGCTCGCGTTTGACCACTATCTCACCTGATGGTAAGCGAAACTTATTAACTTAAACTCTTAACTGTTGGCAGTGCTGCTTTATTTACATGACAAATAACCTTATCTACCTGTTCACAACGCTTAAAATACAAGTTTCTAAAGCCGCGTCGTAACCAAAGCGTTCGGCGTGCAAATACATGTTCATTCTATTCGGCCAAAGCGAACGTGCGGTGAGTGATTTAATTATATGAAAGCGAAAACGTTTTCGCATGTTTGGTCGCTTTGGTTAGAACTCGAGATATGGGTATCTGCTAGCATAGCTTTAATAGGTATAAGGGTTAATATACTACCTGTTTACAACGCCTATATAACATTCCAAATTCTCAGCAAACATAATGTTTATCTACAAATATGGAATATACGGTACTTCATACATTAATTACCAACGTTATATGAGATGCAACTACAACTACAACTTCGCAGTTTTGCCAAGGCTCTGTAGGCAGTATAACGTTGTATCGAAGCATTATGATTTGGATATTACATGCAAATTACCAAAGTTCAAAAAAGATGTAAAGGTAATAGTATCCATGTCATAATTTTTTTTTTTTTGTTCTTTTTTGTCTTGTTTTGTCTTTGGAGATCTCTATGGCTATGGTTATTGTTTGATTGTTGTTGTTGTTTTAGATTAGTGTTTTATGTTATTTGAATTGGTTTGTTATTAGTTTGTATGTTTTTTTCTTTTTTTTAATTATTTTGTACCCTTATTGTTTTTGTTTTCACATTATTCAAAATTAATTAATTCTTTTATAATAATAATTCATTCATTAATTTCTATGATTTTCGTATACTGTACTTTGATTAATTTTAATTATTGCTTACTTATCAAACTTTTTGTACCTGCCTAGTTATTAAGTAAACGATGTGGTTGCCTATAATTGGAAGCGCACACTTGTATTGTCCATGTATATGTTAGAGTGCATGTAATTGTGTAGCCTCTGTTGGCGATCCAAATATAAATAAATAAATAAATAAAAACTATTCATATAGCGAATAAATATTTAATACCCAAGTTTCAGTTCAGTATTCAAAGCCTGAAAAGATTTTTAATATTATACAAGCTTAGCTTTACCTCGTGTTGGTTTTATATAAGCCAATATCCGTTTAAGGCCTAGTGTAGAGTGCTGTTAGCTGTGGCGGGAAGCTGAAAGACCAACAATTATGATCGCAGATTTTTTTTCAATTAGCCAATGCAATTTTAGCCTATAAGTTTGGATCCCGTTTGAAACCCGTCATAAGGTATTTTATAGGCAAAGTACCAGCCCGCTAGATCACTAATCTTAATCAAATCCATCCATCTTTTCTCTCCATCCATCCATCCATCGGACATCCATTATCCCTTGATTGCCACAAAAGGGTCCATGCTGGCTCTCTTCCATGGTAGACCATGATGGTCTACCACCACAGCACATGATGGCCACACAATGGGTTCATGATGGTTTTGATCAGTGACACTATACTAATATTATGAACAGGTACCAATCGTTTGTAAGTTCGTATGTCGGGGGTAATCACCGGAACGTCGGAATCAAATTCAAAAAAATGTTTAGTTGGTAGAAAGGTACATTATCAAACTATCACACTAATATTATAAAGACGAAAGTTTGTGAGTGTGTGTGTGTGTGTTTGTCACTCCTTCACGCCTCAATGGCTAAACGGATTTGGGTGAAATTTGGCTTATAGTCTGGATTAACACATAGACTTTTTATCCCGGTCTGCGCGAATGAAACTGTGGGGCGCAGTTAGTGTAATTTATAAACATCGTTTTCTGCCGCTGTCTTTATAAATGTAGAGTGAGACGTGCAAATGAACTAGCTTAGTTATAACCGTACTTTTGTTCCAAAATTAGTACAACAATAACGTACTAATTCTACCTTCTCAATTTCTCTTAATTAGATTAAATATTTATTGTATCAAATAACATATAATCAGATTAAATATTTATGTTATAAGAACGGTATCACGCGAAATATTAATTTTACACTCGCATTTTACTAGCGACATCCAATTTCGTCAGTTTTTCCTAGGGATAGACTTGACCTCTTCCAGATTTAATAACTTCTTGGAAAAAAGGTATCGTTATTACAAAAAAACCACTTTCAAAATTACAGACTTTTATATATGTCGGAGACAGTCATTAGTACGGACATGAATCGAAAGCGCGCCAAAGGCGACCTACTTACCAGTCTACCCACACCCAAGCGCGCTTACTACAGAGTCGTGATGTTTCGAGCTCGCGGCGAGGAGGACAGTCAGTGTCTGATCGCGGCGGAGTCAAGACGTCCCGAAACTGTAACCCGATTCATTGTGCCTAGTGTTACTGTGTTGGATTGTAATTTCAAGTAATTTGTTATTTCGATAAAAGAAGTGTACTTTGTGTATAGAATCTGGTTCTTCTAACCTAACAGACAGATGTGTTGCTGGGGAGTTTGTTCCGCCACTTCTTCTTCCCAGCTAAAACACTAGGAAGTGGCGAAGGGCGGGCGTTTTGGGGGACTGTCTATTGTAATTTTGACATTCAAAAGGTGCTGATTATCAGCCTAGTTTGAATAAATGACTTTTGATTTTGTAGTGTGTGTTTTCATAGCACGAAACCCATGTTCTGCCCACATGAAGACCGTGTCTAACGAAATTAAATCACCTCCTTCATATACATATTTTTTTTTAACATTTTAATATAAAGTATCATGAATTGTGCGACCCGTCACTGTAAGTCGAATTCGATGATACTTAACCAATTCATAAGCTACCAAGCCTCTTTTGATATCCCTTCTTCACCTTTGTACAGAAAGCTGAAGATTTTCGTGTTTCAGACACCAGATTTAGATGTTCCCTGTTTGATGTCTAGATGCGAAGGAAAAGGCATTTAGGATCAAGTACTGCCTTTGAAAATATTTTATAAAATACGTTCAAAATTGAAAGTACCTGAGGTCATTGATGTTTTTTACCACAAATTAAGTTATGTAGGGGTTGTCAAATTATTGACGACCGCGCAAGTTTAATATGAATCAGTATAGGAGTAGAAATGGGAAAAGCAGGCTAAGAATTATTTTTTAAATCACTGAATTGGTAAAGATTAATTGGCGTATTTGTAGAGGAGCTCTTGGCTAAATAATAACTGTCACGAGTCACTACCTCGGCTGGCCTTGAAGCCGCGACGGCGCAAGTTGCAACGGGTGCAATATGAGCAGCGGTTGACGCAGTGGAGCTCGCCGACTCAAAACTGCCGACGCTAGCGTCTCTCGCTCCGCAACGTGCGCTCACATTGTAGGCATCAGGCGACCTATTTACCTTAACAGAGTTGCGCAACAACTCTACTTCGGCACGTAATTCACCAATGGTGTTATTTGACACCTCCAATGTGGACTGAACCTCAGCCAGTCTTGCCTTGAGAGTTGTAATGTCCTTCAGCAACCTGGTGACGTCGACGTGGTCAAACGTGACTGGGGGCAACTTATGAAGCTCCTTCGCCACAAAAGCGGGCACGTCGTCTGGGTCGGTGCTCTTCAACAACGTGATGATGTCTTGAACACACTTCTGGCCACCATCCCTCCGGCAGGACTGCATCTGCTCGACTTTGCCGAGCGACTGGAACAGCAGCAGCTTGGCACTGCTGATCTCCTCCTCCTTGAAATTGGACTTGCAGATCTGCAAGATGCTGACTTCGTCCATGTAGTCAATGGCATGGTTGATAAATGCCAAGACCTCGTTGGCTATGAGCGGTTGTGAACTCATAGCGACGTTAACCGGCCAGCGGCTAAAGCCGCGCGACACGTGAATATATTATTCGTATCGGGCAGTGCAAACACGTCCGTACTCGACCGCGCATTGCACTGCACTCGAAGCAAAATTACGCTGTGCTTGCCAAGGTCGGTCCGGGGATTGGTGACCATTCAATAAGTACCGAGTTTCCTCCTTGTTTCGGAAAGCACGTTAAGCCATTAGTAACGGCTGGCAATTATATATCTTTGACAGTGGTTACAGATAGTCAGTGGTCCAAAAGTCTGACAACCTGTCCTTGCAAGCAGTCTCTGAATGGGGCGATGCCAATCTGGTCAGGTTTAATGCTACCAAAACCCAGGCGTGTCTTTTTTCCGCAAAAAAGAGCCAATTTTACCCTGCTCCAACTTTCCGAGATGTCACCGTGCCAATAGCAGACCATCTTGAGCTTCTTGGCATAACTTTAACATCAACCCTCAATTTTGGCTCATATATTGAGGCAAAGGCACAGCTGGCTGCCAAAAAGTTGGGGGTCCTTGCAAAGGTGAGAAGGTACTTCACGCCAGAACAGCTGCTCAGCTTGTATCAAGCGCAAGTTCGTTCATGCATGGAGTACTGTTCTCATCTCTGGGACGGATCTGCCAAATACCAGCTTGATGCGAAAGCGGGCCAAGAGGCTCATTGGCAATGAGGCACTGGTCAAATCTAAGCTCCAGAGCCTTGAACATCGTCGCCGAGTTGCCAGCCTATCGGTTTTTTACCGGTTACATTTCGGGGAGTGTGCGATGGAATTGCATGACCTAATTCCAGCTAGCCCGTTTCATCATCGGACTACCAGACGTACGGCGATGCGCCATCGGTACATGGTGGACATCCCACCTATACGCACTAAGCGCTTTGGGAATACTTTTATTATGCGTACCGCTAAGGAGTGGAATTCCCTGCCGGAGTCTGTGTTTCCCGATAACTACAATCTGGGGGTCTTCAAGTCAGGAGTGAATAGGTTTCTTCTAGGCAAGCGTGCTTCACCGTCGACCACATCATCGCTTACCGTCAGGTGAGATAGTGGTCAAACGCGAGCCTATTTATAATAAAAAAAAAAAACAGTCTTACCAAAGAGCAACTTGTTACCCGCCACTAACTGGGTTATGGAGGTCAGAGAGGTGTTACCTCCATGTAACATACTGGTACTAAGCCGATCCGGTTAGACTGTAAGCCGACTCGTTGGAGTCGGGTAATTGGGAAAAGTCTTGACAGATGACTTTGCCGTGTTTTGCCAATAGGCAAAGGTGGTAGTGGCTAGGCAGACATGTACCTATTAGTATACACATTTCGCTAGTTATCTCTTAAGTTTTACTACTTTTCAGAGTATCCTGATGGAAAAACTCAATAACACATTGCCGGACCCGGGAATTCAACCCAGGACCTTATGCGCAGCATTCACGCTTGCGAACACTCAAGCAGCGAGGAAGTCCACCCATTTTTACGGTTCCGTGTCTCAAAAGTAAAAAAACGGAACCCTTATAGGATCACTTTGTTGTCCGTCTGTCTGTCTGTCTGTCTGCCAAGAACCTTTATCTCGGGAACACATAGAGGTATCGAGTTAAAATTAAAACCATATACTGAACTCTACAAAAGATTCAGCCGTTTTCGACGCTCTCAAGGGAATCAAAATTTATAGGGTACTTTCCGTTGACCTAGAACTATGAAATTTCGCAAGTAATATTCTCATAAACTACAAGTACAGATAAAGGTATGAAAACTATAAATTTGTAATTAAATCATAAAAATAATAGTCTTTACTAAGCACAAATTTGTACGGAACCCTCAATGGGCGAGTCCGACTCGCAAATGTCCAGTTTTTTCTTTTTTACTTTCCCATTATCGCTAATAGAATATCACTTTGTCTAGGCGCTTACATAAATTTATGCAACATACCATGTAATGTAGACGCCAAGTGTCTAAGTCAAGTGTTTCGAGTTTCATGACGAAATAATGTGCCATTAGTTGACAAACTACCGTACAATTATTAACTATTCCTACCTACAACTACCTACCGAACATGGCTCAATTATTTATTTTAAGCTCATACGAATACAGTATAAATTCTTTTGTTAATCTCATGTGAGCTGTGCTGTAGCGATGTTAAATTCATAACTTATGTTTCAAACTTTGTTTCTACATTCAGAACTTCTGTTGATAATTCTTAACTTGGTTCATTATTTAATTATTAATTTTCCTTTGCGACTTGATTACAAGGAAAATTAAATATCAAATGATGGAAAATTTCATCGTGATGCTTTTTTGGGACCTTATTGTTTTTCCAAAGAGATGAAATGAATGATATAATATTCAGGAAATAGTACTTAATCAACATTAATTTTGTTAAGTTCAATGAAAATATAATTTAGATATTTCTATTTTCCTGGTTCTGTGTCGGTTTTCTCTTTTTTTGTTGTTGTTGTTTTGAGTGCTCTAGTGTGTGTGTATTCAGACACGTCCGAAAACACACTCGTGCACAATAATTTCTCCCGCGTCGATGGCTAGGATCCGGAGCTTACAATATCGCCTTTAGACCCACAATTTTATCTTTTTTTTTTTTACTTTTTTTGTTTTAGTATACAGTTTTTTTTTTATTTAATATTGTATGACCTTGTGGCATGTGCCAAATGGTTTCGTGGTTTCGTTCTTTATTTGATCGTCAGCCAACCAATCATTAAATCCGTCGTCACAGTATTCTGATAAACCATTGTTCTGGTAAAGTTTATTTGAATTGTTTTTCACCAGAATAATTAACGTTGTTTCAAATTAAGCCGATCTGGTTTTCGTCATAGCCTGTACACAGAAAGTTTGCAATTTACTAGCAGCTTATCATAAATTCTAAGCTTTTTAAGAAAAAGTTCTAAAGTTATAAGTAATTGCTCAGAGCACAGAGCAGTTTGTTTAAGCTGTAGTTTTGTTTGAGCCTAACATGATTTGAAGGAGATGTAGTAATAAAAATAAAAAAACTTACATAGTCTACTGTGAGTAGTGACTAAGAGGTTTTTAGTTCAGCCGATCAAAAAGCTGCTGGAAGATGAAATGTAAGAAAGAGCTGGATTTTTCCGCTCTTTCAGGGTTGGTCCCGTGTGGAACTTGTTCACGACTTTTTTCTCCCCATTCTGGGCAAAGGCCACACCTATGGCGTTTCAGTCTTCTGTCCATGTGGTTTCTTCAGCCAATCTCTCACAAACGCCTCTAAGTCGTCACGCCAGCGTTTTCTAGGCCTCGCTTGGCGACGACGCCCGACTTCTGACACCCACTGCGTGACGACTCTGGCCCATCAGTCCTGATGCATTCTACAGACATGGCCCGCCCAATCCCACTTCAAACCAACAGTCTGTTATTTCAATTACATGTGGTCAGGTACTTTAGGCCAGACTAGAACCCGACAAGGGATGTGCGGCGATACTAATGATGTATTTTATTTGTTTCAGAACTACCCGAAAAGCCAAAGATTTTCGACGAGTTCGACAAAGAAGTGGTTGGTGTCGCCGGCCCATACATAGAAGACACAAGTTTGAAGCTTACCTGCGTTGTAAGTGGAGGTAAATTTTGGCAACACATTTAATCTTCTCTACGTAACAAAGGATTAGCCTTATATTAAAAAAGGGTAACAAATTTGTGTGTGAGTCTGAAAAGTTTAAATTAGGATTCCTTGGTGTTGTCTTCTTGTCACAGTCAAAAGAGTTAATTAGTCAAAACTACTTTTGACCAGTTAAAACTATTTAAACAATAATTAACATTTACTAAGAAAATACTTTTTTTGTGAACCTTTGTAAACGGATGGCACGGTTGCCGCAGTGGTTGAGCGATCGACTGCTGCGCTGCGTGTCGCGGGTTCGATCCCCGCACGGAACAAATAGCTGTATGGCCTATAGATAGTGGTTCCGGGTCTGAATGTTTGTGTAAGTGAGTTTAAATGTTTGTAACAAATGCGTTCGCACCCACGATACAGGAGAAATTCCTAGTGTGAGGCAATGTTTTTTTTTTTAAAAAAAAACATTATTTTGTAATTTTTTTATTAATTAATTCTAGTTAATTATAAAGGAGGCGATTTAAAAAAAAAAAAAAAAAACTAATAGAGAAAACGCCATTTAACTTAATCAGGGTTTTGGACTGACCCAGTCAAAAGTGGTTTTGTCCGAATAACAGTTAAGACTGTAACATATTAAATTTAATTTGTGGAATGGATTTACATTTGATAAGTACGTTCTATGTAAATTCAGAATACATGGCGTATTCTGAATTTACATAGAACGTAACCGATAACTTGTTTTTTATCTATTCTTCTAGCGACTAACTAAACAAATCACTGTGGAGTATCAGGGTTTGCTGCTACATTAATGTCCAAAAACTAGTTGTTAAAACTTTTTAAATAAGGTTTAGCAACACCATTTTACGCCATATCAACAACATCGAGTGTCAGAACCCGTTAACTTTCCACAAACACAATAAAGTAAAAAGTTAAACATTGACATTTTAAGGTAAAAGTGACTGTGCCCAGTAGAAGTTCAAATTAAACTAGTTACCTTTGTACCGGCACAACTAAAGTTTGCAGTCGACCGTCGAACTCGATGAAATAGGGTACAGTGGAGAAAGAATAAAATGCTCAAGCCTTTGAGCTACGGAACCCGAGTCTGTGTACCATGAACGTAAAAGAACGGGCTATAATTTGGTGGAAGGCAGGTGAATTATCTTGTTTTGAGCTCTACGGAAAAATGAACAATCTTTGTTATAAGTTTTTCAGACTTTGTTGTAATTTAAAGGCTTTGTCAGTTTGTAATCTTGCTTCCTAATTGGGAGCTTTCTTGTGTGCGACTAACGAGTTTGTAGTTCGCGGGACCTCTTTGGGTTTTTTTTATAACCACTACTCTCTAAACGGTGAATAAAAAAACAACGCAAGGGAACCGGCTTGACATAGAAACCAGAAATCGACAAGATACACCATACTGCACTTGACTCGCCTGCTGAATGACTCCACGGCCACTCATTCTCTCCGAGTCTTGTCACGGCCACCCATTCTCCCCAACAGTGGGAGCATTACAGACTAATTATGCTGATAGGGTGACAACTAACTATAGAAACATTAGTGGAGTACCAACCCAGCAGATTAATGCGATTAAAACTTTACAATTTAGAAATAATAACTCTTGTTGCCACCGAGCCAAAATAAAATATTACCGCTGTATTAAAATTTCTGCTTCTAAACTGTAAAGTAGTCTAATAAATTATTTAACTGGAAGATCTGCCTCATTTTATAATTGAAACAAATTCGGTTATAAATTACTGGGGGAGTTCAAACAACCTTAAGATTTGCTAATCAGCAATTTCTCCAATTTGCCTTTATTAATATTTGATTTGGTAATACTTAGTTTTTGAGCTGATTATGAAATAAGTGTGATATTTTTGGATTTCTACGGTTTTTAATTTTCTGGATTTCATCATTTTGAGCTTGCTTGGGTTCGATTCCCGGATCGTGTTATTTGGTTTTGCAATTATGAATCTCTCATTAGCAGCTCGGAGTCTTGGCTTTGTACCTGATTGATTGGCAATAGGCTCGATCCCTAATATTTGGGACCCCATGTTACATTACCCGCTATCACAGGGGACTTAAAAATAACTGGCGAAATATGTTACTAAATAAAATGTTTGTATTATTGATACTTATTAGACGTTTATTATTGATATATTAGCGAAGGTTCTTGCAACAATGGCTTCACTAAAGTAAATTGAGAAACTATCATAGAAAACCCGCTATTTTTAGAACAAAATCCTGGGAAAAAATCTTCCTTCTCAGTAGATTTGCAATTTTAATAGCTCTTTTCCATGCATTTTTTACACCTATACTTCGGAGATTAAGATAGTGAAATAATGTGCCTTTTTTAACTTGCAACACTTTCCCAGGTAAACCCATGCCTCGCATCCGCTGGTGGCGCGATGACAAGGTCATAGCGACGCTCGCGCCAGTAGACGATGAGTCCAGGCTCAGTCTCCTGGAGCTGAGGATACCTAAGCTGTCCAGAGACTACTTCGAGGCAGTGTACACTTGTACCGCTGATAATACTGTGCTGGTGCCGCCTTTGAGGGTCAATGTGCAGATTCAGATTTATTGTAAGTATTTTGAAAAACTTTTGGCTGGTTCAAGATATTCTAGGCCAAGTTATAAATACATATTATTATATCATTAACACTGAACACGGGATATGTACTATGTTTACTATTCGTTTTGAAATCCTGATATTTCGGCATAGTAAATATCCCGTTTTCAGTATTAATGATTAAGTTAGTGACCATGTCACTTTTAAAACTTACGTATTATAATGTATACAAGTCCGTGGCGTGAGCACGAATCAATCGAAAAAAACCTGGGGAACTCGCTTTTCCGATTTTTTTGATCGAATTTCTTTTTAGCGAAAACATATGACTGACGTCTTTTTTCCTAATTGGATTATTTGACGTATTTTTTAGATCATCGGTGTATCATAATATGCCATAGGTATTATATACCTTTGTTAACGTCTGTGTTGGCTGTCTATGTTTTTAGACAGATTTTATATGAATTAACATGTTTCTTTTTGCGACTTTTTTTTTGTATGTATTCATTCATTTTGTATTTAATTTTATGGATTGCTGTAAATAAATTTAGTAGAAATATGAAGAAAAACAGCAGTATTTACGAAGTTTCTAGATTTTAATAAAATAATTATGCCAATGCCTAAGTTTTACCTTAGCCAATTTATACAACAAAACACTCAGTTTTGTTATCACACAAAAACATAGCTTGGAAAGGTCACACAAAGTTAGAGTCATAAACTTTGCTTTCAGTATAAAACTAGTTGTTGCCCGCGGATTCATTTGCATTTTTGCAGACATACTGAATATTTAGGTTGGGAAAGTCGAATTATTCCGTTACATACAACTCTTAAAAAAGTTCCATATAGACAAAGAAGAAAAAATGCATTTTATAGAAGATAACTCTTAAAGTACCTAAGCAAACTTAATTTAATAGAGACCACCGCGCCAGCTTCATCTACCAAATGAAAAAAAGAGTCACTTAAATTGGACAATTATTACCGGAGAAATCGGTGTCCATACATAATTAAAAAAAAATAAGATTTGGTGGAATACACAATATTCTCCTGTTTAAAAGTCGGTTAAAACACATTTACGAGCATAGCTACATCAAATCACAAAAGTCTATGTTTTCAAAACAACAGTAGGACAGTTCCAAACAGGTCTCCAATTTATCTAGATATTCGTACAACGACGTGTCTCCTTCGTAATATTCCGTCATTTGTCTAACTAAAACGCGTCCGGACATTATGAACGTTGACAGCGCAGTACGTCATCGTACGTGATAGAAATATATGAGAATAAACACATGAACATACGAAAAAGTAAGTCGTATACGTGACTTAAGATTTGCGGAAACTGTGAGCTATTTTTTTTTAGGATTGGAGTATATAATAAGGGGTAAAAATGTCTGTGGCTCAATTTTTAATTGTACAAAATCATGGCCTTATCATCATCATCATCAGCCTATAATGTTCCCACTGCTGGGACACAGGCCTCCTCTCTATGAGAGGGAGTGGGCTTGGCCTTATATGGCTATCAAATGTAAAATGAAAGTCTATTTATAAAGCTTTAGTATGTAAATTATGTTTGTTATTTTATCATATTATTTTGGTTAGAATCCGACTCTTTGTGTTTAACTTAGAGCTGAAAATGATTTGAATAGGCAGGAATATGTTTGCTACCTATTTTTTCATTCAAGGGATTATAGTTCATAGCACCCATATAAAAACTCTAGGCCTAGTCTAGTAGGCCTAGTAGGCCTAGCCTTTTCCAATTATGTGGGGGTCGGCTTCCAGTCCAACCGAATGCAGTTGAAAACCAGTCATTTACATGAAGCAACCGCCTATAAGACAACCCAGTTAGTACTCTTGTCAGTACCCAGGATAAACAAAACCCCTTGGTATGACTGGTTGACGGACTTTCGGGACACCGACGACTCTCAAAGATCTATAAATGGCAGCTGGACCCAACGGCTTAACGTGCTTTCTGATGCAAAGAGGAAACTCATTATCTAATGGGTGGTTACCCATCTACGGACATACCCAGGCAAGCGCCACTTTGCCCGTAGATCTATCCGAGGTAAATGTATCAAACAATTGAAAAAAAAATATAACAGCCGCACATGTCAATCTTTATGGTTAAGCCGTGCTTGCCGAAGTTGGTCCGTGGATAGGTGACCATACATACCGAGTTTTCTCCGTGCCTCGAAAAGCACGTTGAGCCGTTGATCCCGGCTGTCATTTGTGGATCTTTGACAGTCGTTACGAGTAGTCAGAAGCCAAAAGTCTGACATCCAGTCTTACCAATGGGTATCGTATTACCCAGTTACTGGGTTGTGGAGGTCAGATATGCAGTCGCTTCATGTAAAAATACTGGTACTCAGCTGCAGCCAGTTAGACTGGAAGCCGACCCCAAGATAGTTTGGAAAAAGGCTAGGCAGATGATGATGCTAACAGCCGCAAGCAGATAGTAAGCAAATAAGGGAACAAATACACATTAAAAAAAATCAGGCTTTTAATTGGGAAAATAAAATCAAAATCACTTAGGTTATTAATACAAGTTAGGTCCCCTTTATTCACACAAAGCCGATAAAATAATGATGTCTTATTTCCACAGTTTAGTCTAAAAATACTCAGTAATTCGCTTTGTCATGAAAATCATGATGTACCTACGCAAGAAATATAAACCAAATCCCAAAATCCGATTAACTGATAAAGATTAAACTCATTGTTTATTTCATGAAATAAAAACAATGGACATTTGAAAAATATAAAAATGACGCTTATATTAAACACCGTGTAAATCACCTCATCACGAAGCCGTCAACCAAGCATTCTGTACATGAAACTAAGTAACTTTACGCAAAAATTTATTGCTGGGAAACGACTTTTTTTGGGGGGTGTAAAATCATGTTTTGTGGTAGAACTCAATGTAACACACTCAAAACATTGTTCTGATGGACGGATTGAATAGTACGGGGGTCGTGGAGGTGTTTAAAGCAAAAATCTTGCATTAAAAACTTGTATTTTAAAAAATACTTGTCAAAAAGTTGGTACTTTGACCTTCTAATATCTCCGTAACTAAAAGGTTCCCAGGTATGGTGTAGAACAAAAAAATGATCGCCATGACAGAGAGAACCAGTGCCTCTCGGCTTCGTTAAGAGGTGTTTTACACCCTTTATGTAGGTTAAAATGACGCTTATATTATGCTTAAGTTTAAAAATGACGCTTATATTATGTTTAGGTATTGCCTTTCCTTCATAAGCCTTGCCTTTTGCCTCGTTGTATCAAAAGCTTTATTTTTACCACAAAAATATTTTACTTTAACTCAAAGAAAAATAAACGCCACTATAAAAATATATAAGGACACTTTATTTAATCAAATCTAGTGCTACCCTTTTCGCAGTTGTTACCCAATCTGCCTCGAGCAACAGTTTCAAGGAAAAATAACATTCGTTGCCTCAAAATAGTTGGAAAGTTTCATAACATCCGCATTACGCGAGGACAAACGTTCATTTTCTGTTATTGCAAGACTGAATCCACGTAAATCCGCGCGATTAACCTATATCAACCGCGCTAGTCTCCCGGATTATCTCGGAATATGACGGTTCGTCGCCGACAGGATTCTTTTGTCAGCGCTCACCCCTAAGGGGCCATTAGTTTTTATTTGTGTAGCATTGTCCTGTCGTGACGCCATTGCCACGTCGGCGAACAGGAAATTATTCTCCATTATAATAACCCATGATGTCATTCGTTCAGTAATGCACGTTAAGCTCACCTTTTTCCAACAAAGCTTTTAGTGGACGATCTTATTTTTGTTTTTACACTTTTTCAACTATCCATGCTGTTAATGGACGCCATTAGCGTTTTAGTTTCCTATTGTTCGAACTGCTTCGATTTAATTCTTGCGATGGATTTATGGTTGTAATAATTCTGGTATCGACAACAGTGTTATAATTTGATATTTATAAGCATATTTGGTTTCTTTTACGATGAGAGGTAAAAGGTCAATATTAAGTGAGTGTTTTTTGGTGCGTGCTCACATCCGCATTGATGGATTACCGTCGTTTTTAACGGTACAATTTCTCATACTGTTCCGGGGTAGGCGTGTAGCAACAAATTCTCAATAAAAGTAAGCCCCGGCTTAAAACGCTACAAATATTAAAGAACAGATCAACTTTAATGGATGGCCCATCATCGTGGGTAACTGAACTTTTTTTTTTATGAAAAAATATTTCATACTGTCATTTCATGTTCTTGACTCTGAAGTTTATTAAAAATGAAATCCTTCTAATGCAAAATTAGGTTATTGGACGCAGACATGATTTTAGAAAAAAAGCAAAGGATTTTTTTTTATGAATGGCATCTCGCAGTTCTACGGACTATCCTGTGGGTGCCTTTAGAGAAAGGCCTCCAGCCAGAGCATAAAAATTTACAAACTAAGCGACTGCACGCTAAGTTCACCCCCTGTGGGGTATGAACCTCGGCTTAGGGCAAAGCAAAGGAAGGAGGACCTCGTGGCTAAATAGCAATTGCAGTTCGGGTCGATCTTTAGCTGCCGTGCTTACTAAGTTTGCTCCGTGGATGGGTGACCACCCATTTCATATCGACCGTACTAATTGAGTTGTGGAGGTCAGATAGGCAGTCGCTCCATGAAAAATACTGGTATTCAGCTGCATCCGGTAAGACTGGAAGCCGACCCCAACTTAGTTGGAAAAAAAGCTAGGCAGATGATGAACCTAATTATGTGTCCAGAGTTTTTATACGGGTGCTATGAACCATAAACCTTTGAATTAAAAAATAAGTAGTAACTATATTCCTATCTATTCAAATCATTTTGAGCTATAGGTTAAACAAAAAGTGTCGGATTCCTACCAAAATATTATAAAATAACAGACATAATTTACGTACTAAAGCTTTCCATACAGACTTTCATTTTGTGGACTGAAGTTTAATAATAGTAACGGTTGGGAACTGCTTAAGCAGGCTGTCATATAACAATATTTGGCGGTGCTCATGGAACCCTAATGATGATAAGGGTACTGCGTTTGTCATTTTTTGTGAATAAAGTATTTTTAACGCCATTTTGATTTTGAATGTCATCTTGTTTCGCTTGAAGCAAGAATTTTAGGAACGACAATGTTCCATTTACGTTAATGACGGTACATAATTAGTAGCGAGCCAAAGCGGTGTCGTAATGAAATCAAAGTGGCAGGTCTATTTTCAGCTAAGAAGATGTTATAAGCTATTATTAATATACCTTTGTTGTTGATTTTTAGGGTTCCGTACCCAAAGGGTCCAATGGGACCCTATTACTGAGACTTAGCTGTTCGTCCGTCTGTCACCAGGCTCTATCTCATGAACCGTGATAGTTAGCCAGTTGAGATTTCTACAGATTATGTATTTCTTGCCGATATAACAACAAATACTAAAAACAGAACAAAACAAAGTCAAAGTCAATGTCAAAGCACTTATTTCAATTAGACCATTACAGGCACTTTTGAAAGTCAAAAAACAAAATAAAACGCGAAGCTACAGTCCCAGTCACAAGGCATAATAACTTGTGAAAGTACTGTAGTTGACCATTCCGTAGCGGGCAAGAAACTCCATGGACACTCTTTTAAATCAAAATATGTTACAAAATCTTGGTTACATCATTCATGCTAAGAATTAAAAATATGTGAGAACAATGTAGAAATACGGGCAAGTTAAGAGCGTCCAGAGTAAAAGATTAAATCAGTAATTAAAAAATAAAGTAATTAAAATAAACCGTGGCAGCAAAGAGATGACCAGTCACAACTGACAGCGCCCGTTCACGAACATGACGCATGTATCAGCCATCATTCATCTCAACCATTTTGAAGGGAACTAAACGACCCGACACAAAAACAAAACAAATATTTAAGGGGGCTCCCATACAAAAAAGTGTTTTTTTTAAATAATGATACGGAACTCATCGTGCGCGAGTCCGACTTGCACTTGGCTGGGATTTTTCTATTCATCTTTGTATCAAACATCCAGATCCGTACAGCCGTTCTGGCTCTGTGGTTGACTATAAATAAAAATCCATATATCCAAACTTCCTCATTTATAATAGTAGTAAGATTTAACTAAGACTTTTCTTACAGTGCGTCCACTATTCGTGGAGATCCTAGCCCGGGAACAACCGCTGTCAGTGGGCCAGGCTGCGGAGCTGGCTTGCAAGGCTGTGGGGGCCAGGCCTCCAGCTGTCATCACATGGTGGATGGATGACAGGCAGATGTCTGTGACGGCGATACAGAAGGTAACAATAATCAAGTCAAAATCGCAAGGCCTTGTCTCAAGTTAGGCCAACATGAGCTTTTTTGGAACGAGAAATTATAGCAGAAAATCCCTCCCCCCACCACTTCCTATTGTTTAGTAGTTAACATTATTTGGCCCAACAAACTTACCAACATCATAATGTCATACGTTGTGCGTTGTTTCATTGAATGTCGTTTCACATAAATTGTTTCTCATATTATCATTTCATAGAATACGTAGAATACTTACTTTGAAGAAATTTTAACCATCGATTTTTGTTTCAAATAAAGTTTAATTCAAAAGAATATTCATATCATAGAAAAACAAATCAAATATTCTTTATTCACATATTGTTTGTTTCACATAAAACTTATTACGAAGAATAACATTTTATCGAGTGACAGTTTCTAAAACTCATACATTTATAAAATACATACCCTCCTATAAATTACAACACCGCATTGACAAAAATTATGCGGTTAAATTCTTGTCAAGCAGGAAACAGTCTTGTTATTCTCACCAATGGTGTCCATGCCTGTTGCACGCAACATGCAACATGCAGCGTGCAAGCAAGCAAGCAGCAATCAACAAGCATGGTTTTTATCACGGCTCCGGCGCTGCGGGGCTCCGGCGGCTCCACGCGAGTTTATCGTCGCAGGTCGCGGGCCGCCTCATCCCTCCGCGCCTACGCGGGCTTAAATTGTACTCTAGGGGTAGGGCAGACAAGACTACGTGGAGTCTGGTTTGCAGCCATTCGTTTTTGTCACTAACTTTTGTAGGGCAACATATTGACTTTTAAGGACAATATTTTAACTAAAGGTTAATAATTTCGTTGAAATAAAATACCATGGAAACATACATCGAACAAACAATATTCGTTGAAAAGTAATTCTATTTTTTGATAAATTTGTAAAAATATTAAAATGTAATTATAAAATTCATTGAAATGTGTTTCTATAAAATATATTTCCTTCAAGTAAACAGGAGTTGAAACAAAAATATTCGAAATAAAAATACGAGCACCAAATATTATGTGAAACATTTTCTGCGAAGCGAAATTCTGTGAAACTTCTGTGTGCGAAACTAGGTGACACCAATGCCATAACTTGGACACTAAATAATTGGTAGAAAAAAGGATAGTTAAAAAATAGCAAGAAAGACATTTTTTTTTTAACATGCCACTAGTACTATGTGCACTTATGGCATGTTAAAAAAAAAAAAAACTAAACAGAAAAAGGTAAGACCGTTAAGATAGTTGTCGTAATAATACCTGGTTATTCCATACTATACAGAATTCAGTATAAAGGGGAAGAGAAATTTTTCGGGCTGTCGCCTGGAGTAGTCCACGTAATTACGAAATTAAAAATTTCTTAGGTTTTTGCAATTTACAGGTCAGTGTCTAGCTATATGTTAAACAAAATATGATTCGCGAATCGTATTTGTATAGTCATAATTATTATTAAAATTATCAAAACAACCCTCTTAAGTTCATTTAATCCCATTGAAGAGATTTTCATGAGATACTTTAATCAACATACAACTGACCACGAACCTGCGAATTGCAAAAAAACGTATGAAAATTTGTATTTTGCAGGCTACACTGGCGCTTCCACCTTATGTAATGTTTTACAGAAACAGTACTTATATTAAATTCTGTTTGCCTTGTTCGGACAAGGAAAACGCTATTTTAACATATCTACTAAATACATAAATGTATTATGCCAGTGCCAGTGCCATAATTAATAATGTAAGCTATACGCAAAGTATATTTACCATTGAATCAATTATAATATCGAGTCATCAATTACTGTCGTGAAAAATAATATGAGCACATAATTATGGTATCTAATCTATACTATAATACATCTATATATATAAAAGAAAGTCGTGTTAGTTACTTCACTTATAACTCAAGAACGGCTGAACCGATTTAGCTGAAAATTGGCAGGGAGGTAGTTTAGAGCCAGGAGAAGGACATAGGATACGATAGGGTAGGGTAGGGTAGGGTAGGTAGGTAGGATAGGGTAGGTAGGTAGGGTAGGGTAGGTAGGTAGGGTAGGGTAGGTAGGTAGGGTAGGTTAGGTAGGGTAGGTAGGTAGGGTAGGGTAGGTAGGTAGGGTAGGGTAGGTAGGTAGGTAGGGTAGGTAGGTAGGGTAGGGTAGGTAGGTGGGTAGGGTAGGTAGGTAGGGTAGGGTAGGTAGGTAGGGTAGGGTAGGTAGTAATATTATAAAGCTGAAGAGTTTGTTTGCTTGACCGCGGTAATCACAGGAACTACTGGTCTGCTTTGAAAAAAACTTTCAGTTTTAGATAGCCCATTTATCGAGAAAGGCTATAGGGTATATATAATCACGCTACGACCAATAGGAGCTGAGCAGCAATGAAAAATGTTGCGAAAACGGGGAAAATGTGACGCAGACGAAGTTGCGCGGGCAGCTAGTCATTGTAGATATTGATTACCTAATACAGTATTTAGCCTACCTTCACGAGCTTTTGATCACGTGAAGGTAGGGATTTATTCCACGGAACATACTAACGTGACAAAAAATACTGGCCTAAATCAATTTATGAAACATTCATATGCTAATTCCAAACGAATCGGTTCTACAGTAAATGCATGAAGACGTAAAGGATAGACATACATATTTACTTTCGCATTATAATATTAAGCATGGATTTATACCGGAAAAGTGCATAAACGACAGACTAAAAGTTATTAACTTAATGTTGGTCCAGAAAATATCTATGCTTGACAACAGGTGGCCTACCGTGACGTCTTGTATCAGGATTGTTTTCATCTTACTACAAAGTGGGAAAGAGAAGGCGCTAGACTTCCTCTATAGCTCCGTCTCTTTCACACACTGGAGTGACATTAAAACAATACCGCTATAATACGTCATGGAGACCCCACCCCCCAGTACCTCGTTCCGCCATCGAAAGACAAAAGATTTCGTTCAACTTATGAAGTATATCTATCCAGTAACCAATCTTTTTATCCAGCACTCCGACGACAAAAACGAGACCGTATCGTTTCTCCGTTGGACACCCCGAATGGACCAGGATGGCCACACGCTCACATGCCGAGCGGCCCACGTCAAACTTGAGCACACCACAATAGAAACCAGTATCACGCTCAATTTGCACTGTAAGTCCCCTTTTCTTTTCTTTTTTGAATAGGTGAAAGGCAATCTTTTTTGTAGATTTATTGCCAGTGAGGTTCTGAAAAGGTATTTGTGCTTGAGTTAGTCACAGAGCATTGAATCGACCAACCAGTCTAGTGATGGCTGTAGTTATAAAACATGTGGTGTCAAAAGTGAGTGCACAATTTCTGGCACAAGCGTTGTCTTAAGCCGACAGATACTATATTTAATTTATTTCGAAATGCGAATTAACGTTGGAACGCTTGATTGGTTTAAAATATGTTGGATAGTGTTGCCTCTATAAGCGACCGCAGCAGTGTCGCACTCTGTTGAGATACTAATCCATTTGATTTTATATTATGAACAAGAGAACATCAGGAAAACAAAGTAAATATATAAATGCGGCAACCTTTTTCAAGAAATGTAATTTTCATACTGAAAACAGAATGAAAATCTATTAGAAAAATTAAAAGTACTGAGCAAGTACGCAGAAAAAGGATTCTGTTTTATACTATTTGTAGAAATATTTAAAAAGGGAAGAAGAAATGGAGTCTATGTAGTGTTCCCATGGTAATATTACCAGATCGATTAAAATTCCTAGAATTATATTCTGGTATCGAAAGAACGAGACACGATAAATTATATTGCTTTTATTTATACTCAGTTTGTGGGACATTTTCATATTAACATTTAACCATGTATTCAGACTCACCAGAATTCAAATATTCCGTCACTTTTAATTTGCTTTGCCATGCATTTTGACCGTGTGTATTGGCGTGCAATATGGAAAAGATATTTTTTAACAACGAAATAAAAGCAAGTCTAAAAAATACCGAATCTTTGGTGACACGATGTTGTTTACACTGTCCCTTAAAGTTACATGGGAACAAGGACCTTTTGGCACGTGTCGAAAATCTTCTTTTTCAACACGAAATTAATGTAGTTTATGCGCTAAAGTATTCATGCAGCTCAATTGCAACGATTCTCATTGTGTTAATCGATTTTTCAAATTATTACTTCCATTATTAATTGAGTCACACAAATTTAAATTCTATTTTCAGTGCGGAATACCTGCTGTTTATTTTGGTTGAAATTGTCGAATAGTTACCAATTTGCATCCGAACGCGCTGACAGGGTTGCCAAAACTAATATACTACGGAACTGACATTTTGTTTTGAAATAAGTAATGATTTCTATTTTTAAATGTATTCTTTCATTCTTTTCCTTATACTAAAACTAATTATGTCTCATCAGCTTAAATTATTATTGGTGCACCTGAATAATTTTACTGAAAACATTTTTATAAGGTATTTATTTAACACTTCAAGCACAAAGTGCAGATGCGGACTTAATGCGATAGATATTTTCTACCAGTCAAACTTTGGCTTTGAGACAAACATTGGTATCTGCATGCATATATATCTAAAAATAATTTAATACTAAGAAATACTACAACAATAATAATGAAGTACAAAAAAAAACTAAAAAAATATTAAATGTATTGTTAGAAAAAAATCTACGTTGTATATTATATTGTAAAAAAAAAAACTAGTTTTAGGGCCGATTTTTCAATCCTCAGATAAACAACTAGATAGCGTTTATTCGTTGAATAGCAATATTTTTGGTTTTTCAATGGTCAGATAGTAGTTAACTGTCTAATAAAGCCCCTAACGGAGGAATAAAGTTAACTGCTACTATAAGGGCCAGTTAGGGTTTTATCTCCCCAATAAGTGATGATTTGGGTTATGTTGGACTGTTTCATTCGTTTTGGTAAAACGACATAGGTACGGTGGTTTGTTATGAAGGATGTGTTTGAACAATGGATGATTCAGAAATCGAGGAAGAACGTGAATTCCTTAATTATTTAATTACCTGAGAGGAAAAACCGACTTTTACGAGAGAAGCCTAAAAAAAAGCCTGAAGGCAAAATTCATTGTCGTTCTCATGACGACAATGAATTTTGGAGAAGATTTTGCTTGAAATATGATACCATAACCTAATTTCATTAATTGAGAATAAAATAATAATTCATTTACTTATTTAAGGAAAAACAAACAGCAACACAATAAAAACTAATCATGATATTATCTTAAATATTACAATCAAACACGAAACAGTTTTTTTTTTCAAACAAATGTTAAACGAACAATTGTTTACAATAATTAAATCAGAATTTTTACACATCAATACTATAACTACTAACTAATCACCCTACGATTCTATGCAACTGGCATATTTTAAATAACAATAATAAAAGTCTAACCATTGTTTTCTTTTTTCAAGCAAGTTCTCCAAAATTGTATTCATGTCGTCCCATGTGTTAAATGCACGTTTTGTTGTCATTCTTGTCTAACACGTTGTATACTGTATCTGTGCATCTCGCTTGCACATCAATAGTGTGAAGTTGGCTAGCATAGACCACTGATAGCTATTCTGTAGATAAAATACGATTGAAAAATTGAAAACATTTATTTGCTTGATAAACAGACAGATAATTTTAAACGCTTGATAGTTATTCGACTGTTTAACTGAGGATTGAACAATCGGCCCTTAGTTTTATAAATCTTCTAAATACAGGCAACGCCCAACCAAAACAGCTAGGTCTATTATTTATTTTAGCAAAAATATTTCTTACTTAAACCGAAAGTTAGCACTAAAGAAGAATTTCTGAAAAAGTCTCCCCTGAAGAAGTTTAATAGGGGATGGAAATTCTTCATTTTTGCTACTGTAAAATCTCATCGAACACAGGGCCTGTGGCTGTTGTCGATTTGGCTAAGACTAGTTCTACCTCACAAACAATTTTTTTTTTTCGCAGATATGCCAATAGTGACGCTGCAACTCGGCTCAAAGATGAATCCCAACGACATAGAAGAAGGCGATGACGTATACTTTGAATGCATGGTGCGGTCAAACCCTCCAGCTTATAAAATTGTTTGGGAACACAACGTAAGTGTTTTACAATATGTTCAAAGACATCATGATCTTGACTGATATTAAGTTTGTTTGTTCTTCATTAGCAATAACAAGGTTTTGTAATAACAAGTAAAATTAATAATATATATAATTATAAATATAATAAATATTTGATAATAGGGGATAATCCTATTTTTTTTTACTGTTTTACTTCTATAGTCTTAATAAAAGATAAAGAAAGACAGAAAATAATTATTTTTCGCAAAGATAACTTGTTTGCTGTATGTCCTCTACGTTTCCAGGAACGTCCATTGCTTTTTGAGATTCTGGAAAAATAAACTTTAATTAGACTTTGACATGCAAACAATAGGGGATAATCCTATTTTTTTTTTCTTTGTCCTTCGGGTAGTTTATTGAAAAGTATTGGACACGTATTTTTTCTTTATTCACGTGGTCATAAAATTACGGAGATATGTTGAGTTGAAATGGCGCATGACGTCACATGTAGGTAAGTTTTATACCCACTTGTGACGTAGTAAGCCCCCACTCTCCAACTTTAATGAGTTCTAACTAAGTATTTTTTTGATATTTTGATAAAACCAAAAATACTTGTCTAATATTTTTGTATTACCTGTCTGACGGACAAAATAGAATGTCGTTTTCTTTACCCAGTCCGATCCCCTATTATAAAACAAAATAAAATTAACTACCCATTGATATGAGACGAGAATCATTAGCATAGTAACCTCCTTGAATTTGACAAGGATGCAAAACAAAACCTTGTATATTAACCACATCCGAAAATTTCAGGGTCAACTCATGACGCATAATCAACGCGCTGGAGTCATAGCTGGTTCAGCAAATCTGGCGCTACAAGGTGTAAATAGAAGTCAAGCAGGGAAATACGCGTGTACAGCATCAAATGTGGAAGGCGATGGCAAGTCGCCACCTGTCAACCTGCAAGTTATTTGTGAGTATTCATTTTTTTTAGATAAAACACTAGATCATCTGCCTAGCCTTTTCCCAATGTTGGCACCGGCTTCCATTCTTACCGGATGCAGCTGAATTCCGGTATTTTACATAAAGCGACTGCCTATCCGACCTCCGCAATCCAGTTAGTACTGGGTAATACGACACCCCTTGGTAAGACTGTTTGTCAGACTTTCGTGTCACTGACTGCCCGTAACGACTGTCAACGATTTACACATGACAGACGGGAACAACGGCTTTACGTGCTTTCCGAGGCTCGGAAGAAACTCAATATGTAATGGGTGGCCAACCTTGCCAACATCCATGGACCAACCTTGGCAAGCGCGGTTTAACCTGAAGGTCGACCGGCTGTTAAGGTGCTACCACACCAATCGATCGATCATCGATCGACATCGGTCGACGTTGATCGATTGGTGTGGTAGCTTTGGCTTATCGACGGATACCGGGCGATAAACAATCGATTGACCGTCGATCGTTGCCATCGATCGACAGCGGTCTACGTTGATAGATCGAATAGTGTAGTAGAAACTGTCGATCAACGTCGACTTATCCATTCTACCATCGATCGATGGCCTTGATCGACGATCGATCGATTGGTGTAGTAGAAACTATCGATCGTTGTCGATTAATCCATTCTACCATCGATCGATGGCATCGATCGACAATCGATCGATTGGTGTGGTATCACCCTTATTATTTCCCAAGAGCTCCTCCTTAGTTAAACAACTACATAGGAAAATATGTTTTAGTCTTGGCGGGCTTAGGATAGCACCTTGCAAATATCAAGTTTCGAGTCTCGACTTTCTTCCAACAATGGTTTAGACAATATTATCGTTAACGTAATTTTAATTTTAATAATTCTAGGTAAAAGGAATTATTAAGATAATCCAACAGCAATAAAAAGCAAAGAATATTTTTACGTGCTTTTCAGTCTACAAATTAAATTGTAGCTTCTTTGTTTACCTTAACTAGAAAGACTCTTCTAATTTATTATTGGAAACACTGCTATATCCCGACAGACATAGGTACATCAACGGCCAATTCACTTTGTTCGTAAATAGTTTAAGCCCACATACGGGTTTAAACCACAGACCACAGTTACATGGTCGAGTCACACCCATTGATTAAATTTTTCAAATAGTACTGTTGCTGTGAAAATTGTACATTTTGATTGAGAAACAACGAGCCAACTGAATTTGTGTCTTGTTTTCAATCGTGTAGGGTTGTACTTGTAATGTAATTTATATGTCTTTTGATAAGTCGCAATATTTGAAGTGAATTTATTGTTACTTAATTTATTGCTATTCTCCTCATCAACGTTAAAACAAAAAATTAAAGAAAGTCCTAACTATATTTTTTTTTCTTTTATTTTTTTTTCTGTTTTTTTTATTTTTTATCCTCTGCCTATGTAGCCTCGGCACAAGTAGGTCCTTCCAGTCAAATCTGATGCATCTGAATACTAATTAATAAGGTTTCCAATACCTCTTGCCAGTACCATATATCATTATACCATTATTATATCGACGTTATGAGGAGACTTTCACCCTTTGTTGCCTCAAATTTCGCAATTCATTGGCCACTAAAAAGGGTGAGCCGAAAAAAATGGCCGCCGCTATACAAAACCACCTGTTACGGTGTTTAGCAGTCATCACTGCCACAAGTGTCAATGGGAAGACCCTAAGTGTCAATGGAAGGGCCCCAAGCCTTAAGAAATGCCTACCTGTAGATGTGACAGCAAATCGACAGCCTATGAAAAATATGACCCTCTTCAAACTAGATTGAGCGTAAATATTGAAATATCGTGTGAAATATTGAAATATAACATCCGGTAATAGAGGCTTGAGGGACGGAAAAATAGCGCCATTTACTAGGCAAGCAAGATATTGTAGAGATAGAATATTGTGTTTAGAAATTTTTGATGAGTAATTTTGCTAAACTGACTGCCACGATGGTCTTGTGGGCGCAAGCGCGAAAGGCTTAGTTTACTAAAAGTGAAGTCAGTGCTACGCCGACCTCTAATAAATTTGACGAAGACCAGACAATTTCGAGACGAGTCTTGAATAAGAAACTTACTCTTTAATATATAAGTTTAATGATTATATCATCACCTTTCTCTTTTTTTACTGCCTCTTTGGATTAGTGCTTGCGATCTCGAATGCTGAGCATGAGGACCTGGGTCTGATTCCCAGGTCAGACAAAGAGTTATTGGGTTTTTCCATCAAGATGTTCTCAGTAGCAGCTATGAAGTGTGGATTTGTGCCCGATTGATGGCTATAGGCTCATCCCGTATTACAAAGAAGTTTAGCATAACTGGTGAAATTCAGGCGTATTATTAGGAAAACCTCTGCCTAGTTCTTTGGTGATTACAGGCGTGATGTTATGTTCTAAGCCTGTGTTCAGGTACATGGCAAAACATGACATCTTTTGGCAAACTAATCGTTGACACAGAGAGCGAGAGGGTCAGAGGTTTGTTAAATTAATTGTGAAAACAAGATGGCGCCTTTAACAAACAAAACTTAATTTTACTAATAAGTACTTTCTCATAACAAATTCAAGCTACCAATATCTATTTGCCCAATCAAACCTTCCGCCTTACCAAACAGTATCTACCATAATTTGCTCAGCTATTAAATAACCTACACGTTAGCGCCGTGAACGGAGCCATGTCTGGGCTTTGACGTGAAAGTTTACGTGTTGATTCAATCGCTGGCCGAGCGCTCTTCATTTCCTATAATAACTTAGAGTTGGTCTCCTCTCAATATGATAGGGGCTTTACTTGGGTCGATTTTCGCCTTGCAGCTTATGTGTAATTTGAGACAGGCTTTCTCTCTGTGAGAGGCAGTGAGCCGGAAATTTTCTATCGACCGATTTCATTTTGAAGCTCTTAATCAGTAGGAACATAATAATATCATCATCTGCCTAACCTTTTCCCAACTATATTGAGGTCGGCTTCCAGTCCAACCGGATGTCTCTGAATACCAGTATTTTTCATGGGACAACACCCTATTTGACCTACACAACTTATTGTGTAGGTCGAATAGGGTGTTGTCCCATGAAAAATGCATACGGTTATACAGGGTATAACGGAATGGGTATACAGTATGTTAGTTTAAACGAGGGACATATTATTCAAACCCACAATAGAACATGCTAACATGATACTGATAAAAATATAAACAAAAAAAAACACTGATTAATAACAGACAGAACCATACTAAAATTTTCGCAAATGTCACGCAACGTGTATACACCCTTGCGCTAGCGACTTAATACTATCGCAGAACATGTGAGCGGGTCAATGACTCTTAGGTATAATCCATTTTACCTTCATACTCTAAACTTACCTGGCTTAGGACAGTTCAAAATATCTAGGCACTAAACAAAACATTAAAAATTCTTCTATATACGTTATAGGTTTTTTACATATTTGGGACGAGAATCGAATACTGAATACCCTCCCTCAATATGTCCCTCGTTTAACCTAACATACTGTATACATACTTAAAGTGTCCCATGAAAAATCTGTGTCAACGTCTGTGTTAGTACTGGGTAATACGATACCCCTTGGTAAGACTGGTTGTCAGACTTCCGGGCCGTTTAAGGTAGTCAGTACTATACCTTTAACAACTGACAAAGATCTATATAATAACAGCCAGGACCAACGGCTTCACGTGCTTCCCGAGGCATGGTGGAAACTCGGTATGTAAAGGATGGTAACCCATCCACGTACTAACCTTGGCAAGCGCGGCTTAACCTGGAGATCGACCCGAGTGGCTGTTAGTATTTAGCCTTAAGCTCCTCAGCATGTGCATGTATACTAGTGTGCATATTAAAACGTTTTGGTATCGGCCGATAAATCAGTGTGATGGGCTACACGATTGCCTTGAAACTAAAGTATCGGCAAACTATCGGCCAATCAGTAGGGCGCTCTGATTTCGCCCGCACACTTACCGATAGTTCCACTGGCAGACTCGGGACGATTGTTCTAACTAGCAAATGGTTCAAGAACAAGCGACTATTGGTCTGATTTGCGCAGTCAACAGCCCGACCATTTAATTGGTCTAGTGTGCGCGTTAGCACACCAACCAAAGACTGCAGTTTGCAAGCACTCTTTTTTACCACGCGGGCCAAAGCCGGCAGGTGGAAGTCGCATGTCTTTGAGTTTAGTTCGAGAACTTACCGATTCTAAACGTCAACTTTTCTAAAGAGGTGGTGATGAAGTAATTTACACAAACTATAGTCCCGCCACTCAAACATGGTGGCTACCACTAGACCCCCACTCCCTTCTACTCGTGGCTAGCAGCTTGATAAAAAGACAGCATAGCTAAGCAATTTACTTTGCATTCTCTACAAATCGATTTAAGATTCATTGTATAGCAGACATAAATTCTGTTCTGATTCCTTCTTAAGACGATCTAGTCAATGACTGACAATCTACATGGCAACTTTTAATTACTCGTAACCGAACGGTCAAATAATAGAAAGTAATTTACTTAAGCACTAGCGATTTTTGACACCTGTTGCTTTGTCAATTGGATATGTCTGTGTGAACGGTTGCTTGATATTTGGAGGTTGGTAAACCAATTAAAAAGTGACTAAAAGTAAAATCCCTTTTTTCTGAACTTTCAGTCGCATGCTTATTACGCCCATTCAAAAAAAAAACAAAATATTCGTCTTCTGCCTAGACATTGAAGGGGTTGGCTTCCACTTTATCACATAAAATACCCATTAGAATTGGTTGTCAATTTAACATTTTTATAAAGTTTGCCGTATGTCATTACTTCCCAAAATTTTATCCTTATTAGCGACACTATCAAATGATGTAATAATGCGCTGTGAGTTTTGTTTTTCCAAAAGCAACGGGTTCGTCTTCTAGATAGAAATGTAGATTTTTCAAAAAATCCGGTAATGTGTGATCAATGTTTGAGTTTGAGAATTATATAAGAGACTTGTTTAAATATTTTTTGTTATTCCACACAGTTTCGTTGAAATTTCTTGCCTGTATACATAGTAAAAAACAACATGACGCGAGTTTTCCCAGAAAGGTTAGGCAAAGTTGTACCATAGGATGCCCACACTTCATTATTCTTATATTATAAACATGAATAGGCATGTTCTACTTCAGCGTACCCAAAGGAATTCCTTATCAATATAATTGGATACACAACAATAATTATTACACGTTTCGTGTACTCGGTTATATGAAATTACGATAAACGGTCGGATCCCAGTCACTCGTCATCACATTATTTGCCTTTACTTCACTTATCAAATTATGTACCACAGTACAATAGATTATTCCAAGCTCATAATATTTTGTTGAGGATAAATATTATATTTTTCTGTTCATAAAGGAAAAAACCTACGTAAATTGTGAACACTTAATAATATCTTCACATAACAGCACATTATTAGATGAAAATACTTCGCTTCTAAAATAAACATTAACATTATGATCTGTTTGGTAACGATTTTTTTTTTATAAATCTCTATAGAATGCCAGCTGAGCAAAATTACATTTTGCAAGGCCAGCCATTTGATAAATGTGCTGGCCTTACAAAATATAATAATTAAATGTGTGAAATCTGGCTATAACGTGGGAAATAAACATGAATGAAATAGAACACACTGTCTTTTAAAAAAAATAATTTTCAAAATCTGCGAGCATATTTCTCCTTTATTTATTTTTTAATTCACAACACTAAATATATGTATAAAACATTCTGGCATTCAATGATACGCAATTTATTGGCAACACTGGATAATATATCACGGGCGGACCCATTCCATTTGTGTTTCAGATATTGACAGTCATGAATTAAGCGCTGATTTTTATTCGCGTGTTTAAAAGCAATTTTACAATATTTTTGAACTGAAAAACATTTTCATTCCATTGTGTTGCTACGTGTTATGCATTTTGTATCTAGGTACGTTGCGAACGTTTAAATAGTTTTCTTATTTAATCTTGTTGAGGGTTCATTTTGCAATTGAAAGAAGAAGATATTATAATATCTCCGTAGAGACTTCTTCATCGATTTAGTAGTCGCAAGAAGGGCTGCAAAGGGTACATGGGTTCATTAGGTCCCCAGGGTAGGGGAACGTTTTATTTATGTCTTCTTTCTTAGAGTCAATTATCAGTAGCATCTTGTTAATCGAATTAATGCGTGTGTAAAAAACCACGAGATAAAAAACCATCAAGACATTTTGGAATTATTTTGTTAGTATTAAGTTCATTATTCTCTTACACCTATCCCAATTTATTTGGGGTCGGCGCAGCGTGTCTTTTCTTCTATAGTTTTCTATTACTCGTCATCTTATCAGACACTTCTTTTCTTGCCGTATCATCCTTCATACATGCTCATTATGCGTTCTTCTCATTCTTTGTGAGCAAACTATGTTGATGTTCTAGAATTAAAAATTCGAAGACAGGTGATATCTACCAACCCACGCTGCACCCGCGAGGCGTGTATTACAGCCCATTTCCTCTCATTGAGAGGAGGCCTGTCCCAGCAGTGGCTTGAGAGCTAGAGCTTGTTCTTTAAGTTCACTGATTGTTACAGTAGACTTCAGTCATCTCAACTTCAGATTAACAAACTCACCTCTCTCCCCTACCTTCATTTGCATCCGAATGTGTAATATATCAATTCAACCGTGTCGCACACACCATAGGCAAAGCAAATTGAATTTGCACCTAGCGTGTACCGCATAACTTGCAAATTCATTGAATAACACCGGATTGATTTGATTTTATATGCAAAGCTTTGTAGGCCAGTGTTTATGATTCAAAGCTGGGCTCTAAACATTGTATGAAGTGGTTAACTGATGGATTGTTCATGGAAGTTGATTACGTTTAGTTGTGATACTTGTTTTCAACAAGTTTTGTAAAAAACTTGTCAAATACATATAAATAAAATTGAAGTGTCTAATTGTTCTGGGTTTTAATTTTATGCACGGAAACCTAATCTTTTTTCTAAAATAAAAGCCTAAATTACTTCTTATATCGTCAGCTATTTGCCAGGAAAAGCCCCATCCAAATGGGTCCAGCTGATTTGGAGATTACCCGGAACAAAACGACGGACAGACAGACACAAATAAAAAAAAAACTGTCTTGTTATAAGCACCGCAAATACTTTCATATGCATCCAGTAAAAGGTTCTTATTTTTAAATTACAAACAGACAATTAAATTTTAAAAGCCCATAAAAACAGCGTTTGACTATTCAATCATAAGTCAAAAACGTGTCAATGTTGCTAATTTATCACGAACAATGTTTTCTTTTAAAATAATGAGTCGTTCAAAAGGGTTTTTTCTATCATGTATAATAAATCTAAATATACAGGGTGTTTGGTGCATCGTTTGCCAAATCGAATAGGCCGAAAGGAGAGGTCATTGGCTATCTCTTCACGCCCTATAACGCATTCCTTGCCACACCGGTTTTTTTATAACAACTTTTTAATTTAAATTTTGAAAAATTCCAAAATTCAACATTTCAGTAATTTTGAATTTGATACAATCATACAACAGTACACATCAAAATTAAATCGAAATTTTAAGTCTAAACAATTTTTCAATTTTTTTATTTGACCTAAAATGATGAATTTTGGAGTTTTTCAAAATTTAAATTAAAAAGTTGATAAAAAAAAACTGGTGTGGCAAGGAATGAGTTATAGGGCGTGAAGAGATAGCAATTAATGACCTCTCCTTTCGGCCTATTCGATTTGGCAAACGATGCACCAAACACCCTGTATATAACTCAAAGGTCACCTTTGACTGACTGACTGACTGACATAGTGATCTATCAACGCACAGCCCAAACCACTGGACGGATCGGTCTGAAATTTGGCATGCAGGTAGATGTTATGACGTAGGTATCCGTTAAGAAAGGATTTTGATCAATTCTACCCCCAAGGGTATAAAATAGGGGATGAAAGTTTGTATGAAACTTTGTCAATTTTAAACCGATCGGGCTGAGACTTTGCATGCATAAAGCTATTATGACGTAGGCATCCTTTAAGAAAGTATTTTGATAAATTCCACCCTAATGGGATAAAATAGGGGATGAAAGTTTGTATTAATCTTCTTAGATTGACTGAACTGAAGATAGATTAGATAGACTGATTGAACTGAAATTAAAGATTGGAGCTATTATGATAAAGACGTCCGCTTATATAGGATTTTGATAAATACAACCCCCATGGGGATAAAATAAGGGATGATGGAGGATGTAAATGTATTAGTTTGAACCTATCAGTACCTAATGGAACGAATAAATTTAAAATTGTCAGATATGTGGTTAATGACTGGAGCAAGTTTTCAATTATGACCCACGACAGGAATGGTGATAACTACGTAACACCTGACGAATATTTTGCTGATATGATGAAAAATGCTACTTATGGCGGATTTTGTGCGTTAATAGCAGCAGGATTATTATTCCCATTTTAGTTTGAAATTTATAGAAACCCACACACGCACACGCCGTGTGACACGTATGCACATGTGTGTACATAATTACGTGTTCACTGAATGGCAATACTCTACGTTCACGTGAGCGTTACATGTTCTTAATAGCACTGGATTATAAGGAACCACCGACCAACGATTATGTATTGTAACACCCTTGATATTGACAGAGAATCCACCGTCATCCAGAGAACGTCTCCTGTACTGCGGATAACCATCATCACCGGTTTGAGTTTCCTTAATAAGAGCCTTAGGATAACGTTTGCTGCACGAATTATCTTTCATGCATGGAGAATTTCGGTTTAAACTTCCACAGGGGCCATGTGTCCGTAAAGCTCAGGATCACGATCGGGATTATAGCTTGATAGTTTTTGCGCTAAACAATTGTAAAGCCGCAAAAACTATACCTAATTAATAATAATACTTCCTAACGCGAGCGAAGCCGCGGGCAAAAGCTAGTGTAGAATGCAAAAAATAACTGTAAGAAAAATATTGGATTTCAATTGTTGAATTTTTAGCTTTCGCGGTTTCCCTATACTTTAATCCTGTTTCGAAATTCGTTTAATTGCGTAAAT
This sequence comes from Cerastis leucographa, assembly GCA_963082945.1. Taxonomy (NCBI): domain Eukaryota; kingdom Metazoa; phylum Arthropoda; class Insecta; order Lepidoptera; family Noctuidae; genus Cerastis; species Cerastis leucographa. The sequence continues at coordinate 1,954,110 of OY720381.1, read as the reverse complement.
TTTAAATCTCAACTGAAAACTACTGACATTATCGATAATCTGGTTGAAACCTTTTCAGGAACCAAAAATTATAAAAACGTTCATTCCATTCGGATTTATTTAAAGACTAAAATAAAAACGTAACCAGCTTTGGTCTGTTGTAGTTTGAAACTCAAACTCGAACGGACGTATTTCGGCCCGAAAATAAATAGGAATATCTTTTGTGTTTGTTTTTCGCGGGAGTACAGGAGTGAGGCGGACGGAGAGGCTGTTCGGTTAGCTTAATTTAGAAAATAATATAAACTTCGATACTGGGTCCTGGTAGTGGTTAATTTTAAGCACATAACATGTTATGTATATTTAGCGTATGCAAGAACTTAGAGTAGAGCGCTTATGGATTTTGCTTTGCTACAAGTTATTAAATTGGGACCTACAAAATTGATTTATTTACTAGTTAATGTTGGTAGTAACCTTTAAAAATAAAACATAGCTTGTCAGTCCATGCGCAAACCCACTCGATGCATCAGACAGAAAGGAGATGTTTCATTTTCGGCCATAAGATGTACATTTATTGAAAAAGAGGAAAAAATACCACGAACTTAGGAAAAATATTCTTTCGTGAATTTAAGCCTGATTTGCTGTGCACAAAAAGTAATAGTTTTTCAATTATTGCCCCATTATATTCAACATGGCGTCATCCAGTTTGCAGTTTGCTTTCGTTCTGAAATGATGTCACACAAAAACATAATATCACATCGACGTTACATTATGAAAAGTATGTGTTTTTGTAATTAATTATTATTATTGGTTTCTTAGACATAATTTTCAACTAATGATGAGCAAGTGTGGTGATTTCATCGTTAAAAACTATGTAATAGGTACTACTTTTTTGGAGTGTACTTCTGAACGAAAAATTCAAAATGACATTTTGTTTTGACAAGTGACAAAACCCATCAGTGTCAGTCAGTCAGTCTCGTTCGTCTCGTATTATCTAACGTTTTATGAAAACAGAGAACAAAACAAATATGAAAGCATCGGAAAAAATCAGTTCTGATAAACAATTATTATCAAATAACAATTTCTAGGTTATGTAAACGTCATCTCTACAACCTGTCATGGCTGTCATAACTCCCGCGACAAACGTCAAACATTTTTAATTATTATTATGTGCATAAAAACCATCTATTACTATTTAAAAAATGTTACTTTATTCTATTCAGGGGATTGTTTCCCACCTTTCCTGAAAGGTACAGGTCATGGCCGGAGTCCCATACAAAAATGAAACATCTCCTTTACAATGTAATAAAAGTAAGTATCTAATTTGTAAACATTTAAATAAATAAAACGCTGATAACATAACATAACTTCATTTATTTCAAGCTACAATGGCCCATATGTAGGTATAGCATAGCCTTATAACTAACATATATAAAGTGAATAAAATACTCATGTTAATAAATATGACTGAAAACTATGTTATACTAACTTCTGCCCACGGCTTCGCCCGCTTTTTTTCGGTAATTGTCCCGCGGGATCACACCACCGGGATAGAAAGTATCCTATGTGCTATTCCAGACTTTTATCTATCCCTGCGCCTAATTTCATCCAGATCCATTCGGAAGTTTTTACGTGAATGAGTAACAAACATCCATCCATCCATCCCTACTTACAAACTTTCGCGTTTATAATATTAGTAAGTCTAGCTTATGCCCGCGGCTTCGCACGCGTGAAGTTCGATAACTGTCCCACGGGATTGTACTATCGCTATAAAAATTATCTTATGTGTTAATCCGGGTTATAAACTACCCCTGTGCCAAATTTCATCCAAATCCGTTCAGTAGTTTTTGCGTGAAAGAGTAACAAACATCCATCCATCCATCCCTCCATACTTACAAACTTTCGTGTTTATAATATTAGTAGGATTAAATCATCATCATCATCATTAGCCTATAATGTTCCCACTGCTGGGACAAAGGCCTCCTCTCCTATGAGAGGGAGTGGGCTGTAATCCACCACGCAGGCCCAGTGCGGGTTGGTAGATGTCACATGTCTTCGAATTTTTGGTTCCAGGACATGCCGGTTTCCTCACGATGTTTTCCTTCACCGTTTTTGAGAGCAGCGATGATGAAATAAATTACACAAAGTAATGCGCCTGCCTGGGTTCGAGCCCACGGCTTACTGCTCGTAAGTCGTGGCTGCCACCACTGGGCCACCGCCGCTCTCAGGATTAAATAATTAAAGCAATTTAACCTATGATAGGTTATGCAAGTTAATATGCTAGCACAACAACAAACAGGCACAATTTTATAATCCAATCACCCGATCAAAAATTCTATAACAAACTCAATTAAACTTTCCACATTTTCAACCATCAATCAAACCGATTTTAGTTGACCAAAAATCAACTGGGAGCTCTAAACTAGGGTAACGACTCCAATGAGTGATATGCAGGCGACGATAGGCCGTGATCGGCCGTATTAGCCCGACTCCTAAATGTGATGGAGTGCATATATTAGTCACCCACGCAACTGGTATCCAAATCGAATGATCGAGCTTGTATGGTGAAATAGTATTGATAGATAGTGGTGGGCAGTTCATTTTACTTGGCTTTTGGTTATAGGAAGTTGGACTCCTATAGGTTCCTAACAACATATTCATGGGGCTAAGCCCCGTTATAGTTTGATGGTGAAAACAGGCTTCCGGAATAACACTATTTAAGTTCAGAGACATAATATTCTTGCGGGCCGGGATTTTTTTTTAACTTTTTTAAACTGTTTTGGGGCCTCTGTCTTTTTTGCTTGTCGAGTCAAACTCCAAAATAGTGTTACAGATAGTTTAAAAAAAAATGATTAACAGCCGTATTAATTTATAAACAAGTAAAAGTAATTATTTATGATACGATTTTTATCCTGAAATTTAGTAATTGCTTAAAGTTAGGGCTGTCAAGGGTTAGAATAGAATTCTTAGCTTTGCTTTGTTTGACGGTTCTTACTTTGTATAAATACTTGTCTATTGCATAAAAATGGTTGTATAAGTAATTATTTAAACTCAAGTTTTAACTTGACTATAGATATGGGTGTTAGTATTTCACTTTAAATTTTGAATGCACCGCTGTCAATTGTCGCAGCCAACTATCTTTTTCTATTCCTTTACCTTTCGTATTTTAAATATGAAAAACAGTTTATTTCATTATAATGCCATAAAACTAAATATTTGTGTAGGTTGGTTAGCACCAGAAAAAAAACTAGAGTACTCAAGGACTACCCATGACCGATAAAACTTACGTGAATTTTATCTAGGTTCGCTGATTAGTTCCGACCGAAGTGGTTACTTCGGCTCACAACTTAGCCGCGCCGGGACCAACTCATGATTATGGCTCACGATTGAGTAAAAATCTAGTTAAGAAACCCCGATAAATCCTCATGAGTAAAGCTGTCTATAGTCTTAAATTAAATGTCACTCACGAAGGCAGATTTATTGTGTGAAAGAAGGGTCGTAGAACAGTCAAATAAAAAACGGCTACGTTTGAAATTCTAACTTTAGGTTAGGTAGATAGACTGTTGTTTCGACGACTAAGAATTGTTTGTTTTTAGCAACTGAGGCTCTAGGGCGAGCTTGCCGTGTAGTAAAATAAATACGTCGATTTTAAACTTGAAAATAATCGTTTAACTTTTTTTTCACATTTCTAGTGAATTATTTTTAATTTATTTCTGCTTGTTGCAAACAAGTCTGTTGTGTTAATTTTATAAATATTCGATTCTAAAATGTATTTACGTTGCGTTTACATCATGTGCTCGGGCGTCTATTGTATTAATTTCTGAGTAGCAAAATACTTCAGAATCTAATTGTGATAATTTATATACTTAATATTATAAAGCTGAAGAGTTTGTATGTTTGTTTGCTTGAACTCGCTAATCTCAGGAATAACTGATCCGATTTGAAAAAAACAGTGTTAGATAGCCCATTTATTGAGGAAGGCTATAGGCTATATATCATCACGCTACGACCATTAGGAGCGGAGCAGCAATGAAAAATGTTGCGAAAACGGGCAAAAATGTCACACTAATTGGGTTTTGCATCAGGAATCAGTTGATGGCAATAGGCTCGCCCCCTATAACATGGGACTAAAACATAACTGGTGAATTTTGGTACACTTCTCCTTATCCCTTTCTCCTTAACCCTTTGAGAATTACAGGCAGATAATATATCATCATCATCATCAGCCTATAATCTTCCCATCTTCTGCTGGGACACAGGCCTCCTCTCTATGAGAGGGAGTGGGCTGTAATCCACCCTGCGGGCCCAGTGCGGGTTGGTAGATGATGTCACATGTCTTCGAATTTTTAGTTCTCGGACATGCTGGTTTGGATAATATATAAAATGAATAAATACAAAATAAATGCAGACAACAGCTGTTACTCCATACATTCAACCATTTTAATCGAGCCTTTCCGTTTCAGATAAGCCAGTATGTCTGGCAAATGCAGTAGCAATAGTAGGAGCTGCAATCAATGAGCCAACCAAAGTAACATGTGAAGTCGACGGCTTTCCACCACCCAAGAATTTCCAATGGACCCTAAATAATTCCATGGGAACTTCTGAAATTGAGCCGGTGAGTATAACAAAGTTTATTATGGAGGTGCATTGTAGGCTAAACAGAATAATTGATGTTTCGGTGCTCGAATTTGTGTAAACGTTTTATAGTTTGAGAAGTTTAGGTCTCAAACGGAATGGTAATGTGAGCACCGAACGCGTACCAAGTTGGACAGGAGAAGTATTGCAAGTTAGAAATTAAATTTTGTATTCAGTAGCGGTACCTACGTGCTGCAGTTCGTTTGTATCCTTTATGTATAAAAATTGCATTTTCAACGACAAATTTTACCTATGAAAAATAACGTGATCTGCTAGACTAACAAGAGGTCTTAGAGCAGTATTGTTTTCGTCTTATTCGAGAGTGGGAAAGAGATGAGCGGTCGGTGTCAATATTTCATAGTAATTATGACACTGAACGCAGGTCAAAAGTGCTGATCGCGATCACAAAGATACAAGGTCAAACCACTCAAAAAAAAATTGAAGGCGTTTTATAAGGCATGATAAAGAAATTGATCATGATTAACTTATAATTAAAAATCCCTTTATAAAAATAATCTTTTCAAAATCTATTTGATCCTGCAGATTTCATTAACGAAACTAAGAAATTAATGACGTAAAAGTTCTTAGCTCTTTATACCCCGATGGATCTCAAAGACGAACTATCGATTAAAGATTTTAAGACTTACTCTTAAAGAAATTCCTAAGTCCTAAACTATTTGATATTATCATACCCAATTAATTACATTAAGTTAATCACCTTCAAGTTCACTATCAACTCAAGATTACAATTATATAGTTTCAATTACTCCTCCCAAGATCTAATATAACCAAAATGGATCCATTTGGTTCCTCCCGTTGTTTTGTCCCTACAACACACAGCCTTTTATAAATACACGGATGGTCCTTGTCATTCTCTTTTATGGACATGCGAACAACGCTCGTCATGAATAATCCTTTGTTTTATGAATATATTTTTTTCAAACATTTTCCACGAGTTTCGCCTTTTTTGCGGGATTACAGAACGGGCCATAAGTGTTGCCATGGGAGTTAAACAAATTCATGTGTTGGCAACTTATAATTTCGATTTGAATGGCAGTTTTATTACATTAGCATTTTTATTTGTACGAGTATTACTTTTTGGGAATTATTGCTTTGGAAACAGTGTGCCCTAAGGGATTTTTCATTGACTATCGTTCATCCTCTATTAAAGCTCTTTAGGAGATGAGTTTTTAAAACTTTTCCTTAGTGTTACCTAAGTTAAACGACCTGTGCCCTACGTTTTCATTATGTATAGCTGTCCCGCGCAACTTCGTCTGCGTCACATTTTCCCCGTTTTCGCAACATTTCTCATTGCTGCTCCGCTCCTATCGGTCGTAGCGTGATGATATATAGACTATGTTACTTCTAATGCCTTCAAAAATATGTGTACAAAGTTTCATGATGATCGGTTGAGTAGTTTTTGCGTGAAAGCGTAACAAACAAACTTACTTTCGCATTTATAATATTAGTTAGGATAAAGCGTCGTTGGTCTAGTGGTCGCAAGAGTGACTGCTGAGCATAAGGACTTGGGTTCTATTCCCGGGTTGGGAAAAGTGTTACTGAGTTTTCATCAGGAATTTATCAATACAGCCACGGAGTTGAGAATTGTGCCCAATTCATGGCTATAAGCTCGCTCTCTATTACATAGAGCTTAACCATAACTGGCGGAATGTGGATATACTAATCGGTACACCTCTATCTAATGTTGGGATTACAAGTGTGTTGTTGGTTTTTGTCCCATCAGTAAAGGTTTTTATACTATCAGTAGGAACGTTATAATCTAATTATGTTTTTATCCAACAGGAAAAATACACTTTGAATGGAGTTGGAAGATCCGTGCTGTTCTACACTCCAGCATCAGAGAAAGACTATGGGTCTTTAGCTTGCAGAGCTACCAACCTTGCAGGGCAGCAGGTGGAACCGTGTCGGTACTCCTTGCTGCCAGCTGTGAGACCAGATCCATTGGCCAACTGTTCTGCTGTCAATCTTACTGATGATTCGGCGGAAATAAGATGTGTTTCTGGTAAGTTCTTATCATTCATGTTTTTTAACTAGATGACCCGTGTAACTTTGTCTGCGTCACATAAGCCAGGCGGGGGTTTTTGCAATATTGTTCATTGATGCTCCGCTCCTATTGGTTGTAGCGTGATGTTACATAGCCTACAGCAGGGGTGGCGAACCTTTAGGGAACAACGTGCCATTTTAAAAAAAAAAAAATGTATGATGAGGCCATAGATGTGCCGCCAAATAATGTTGACTTAGTGATTGTTAGGAAAACTAAAGATTTTATTCTCAAAACTTCTTATTTACTACCAAAAAATATCTTTTGGCACTGTATAGTAGTAGAAGTTTCTGTTTAACATTAGTATTATATTAGACTTCTGTGTTGCAGATTAGATGACAAACAACTCGAATAAGGGTTAGAAGAGGTTACTTTTGGTAGAATGCATGGTAGCTAAGTGAATCTATAATTTTAATCATCTCTGAAAATAATGAGCGCAGGCCATAGGAAGATGAAAATATGGTTAAAATCTTGGCTTGCCCAACATATTGTGTCGTGTGCCAGCGAACCATCCCATCCATCCCTGGCCTACAGCCTTCCTCGATAAATTGGCTATCCAACACTAAAAGGTTTTTTAATTCAAACCAGTGGTTCCTGAGCAACCAACCAACCAAACAAACTCTTCAGCTATAAAATATTGGCAAATATTATTAAAACTGTACGTCAATGTGTGATAAATAAAATTTAGGTTTTTTCCTTTCTTGTCCATCCTATGTTATGAAGCCATGGTTTAATAATTTAATCGCCTGCTGTCAATTTCAAGTAAACCAAGTTTTGTCGCGTTTTTTATGAAACGCCGTGAGATTTAATGCGAGAGGAAATCAACTTATTCGAATCACCTGAGCTACAAACTGGCAAGAAAATAAAAACTCTGTGCTGTCTCCTTCATTTCCAGTTTTATTGTGACTTCGTTACGATGTTCTTTACAATGTAGTAATAGAATAACCGCCATCTTGTTTTTGTTATTTTCTTACTCGTAATCACAAAAATAAAGCAAGGTTTATACGTTCAATAAAAAGAGAACAACCCTTAAGATAAGCTCGCCAGCCAATAAGAAAAGCGTATGTCAATATTCATACCAAGAGTACAATTCGAAAAAGGAACCGTTCTTTTGTTACCTATTACTTAAACTGGACATATACTGTCAGTTAGCTCACAACAGATGTGCACGGAAAAATTCTAGCTAAGTTCGAGCTATGGAATCAATTTCCACCAATATTTTTCCCAAGTATGTCGGGGTTGGCTCCCAAACTAGATGCAACTGAAAACCTTATGCCCTTATCTCAATGTATTTGGGGTCGGCACAGTATAGCTTCTTCACCCATTATTCGTCATCCCACCATACAACTTTCTTGCCATTTTATCATCGTTTCTTCGGTCTTCCTCTACTCTCTTTTTGCCGGTTATTAAAAATGACAGCTTTTCCATACATTTTGTACTGTAATATTGTATGAAACGACTGATTTTAGGGTTCCGTACCCGAAGGGTCAAACGGGACCCTATTACTGAGACTTCACTGTCCGTCCGTCCGTCTGTCACCAGGCTGTATCTCATGAACCGTGATAGGTAGCCAGTTGGAATTTCTACAGATTATTTATTTATTTCTTTGAAAATACATGTACAATATTAACAGAAAATCCAAGTAATTGTACAGTGAAAAGAAACATATTTAGAATAAAGTATGATAAAACAATTTAAATAAAGTACATTCTTAAAAATTACAACAAAAAAAGAAAAAAAAGGTCATCTTTCATGCATCCTCCTAATTAATGAATTAATATTAAATGTACAGTAAAAAGAAACATATTTAGAATAAAGTATGATAAACATAATAAAAAAAGTACTTATAATTACAACAGCAAAAAAGTCATCTTTCATGCATCCTCCCACAGAACGAGGCTTCCGGCGACTGGGACCGCAATTAAATAGGACCGCGGTCCCAGTCGCCGGATCCGTAAAAAATAAATATTTTTCTTCCGGCGACTGGGACCACTCATAAATGATAACTGAAATCAAAAAATGTACAGTCAAACGAAAAATTTTAAGATGCAATAATTGAAGAAAAATCCTTTTTGATTTTAAAACATCATTTATTGATATAAAAAAACAGCCTCTGACTACAGTTCTGTTATTTAAAACTTTCGTAATAAAAACATACACATAAATCGTGCTTATAATAATAATCAACAATTTTTAAACAATTAAGAATCAGAAAGTAATTATTTTTCACAAAATCAGCCTTTAAGTGGTACCGTAAATATAATAAAAAAATAACATAAATCACGATAAAAATTATAAACGTAGGTACTATCTATTTATATCATAATTAGTTTAAAATGGCCATTTATGGCTTCACACAAAATCAGTCAAGTAAGTAATTATCACAAAATCAGCCTTAACTCTATTAAAATTTATAAATTTAAAAAACTCTTTGACCACTGTTCTGTTATTTAAAATATACTTAACAAAAGATTCACATAAATCATGCTTATATAATAATAATCAACAATTTTCAAACAATTAACAATCAGTAAGTAATTATTTATCACAAAATCAGTCTTTAAGTACTACCGTAAATTAAAAAAAAAAAAACATAAATCACAATTAGTTTAAAATGGCCGTCATGGCTTCACAGAATCAGTCAAATTATATAATAACTTAAAACCTACATATAGATCAATTATACCCATATCCGGAGTCAATTTTTACCGTAATCTCTCCAAAAAATGGCCAACACTTATTTTACAAATAAGTAAGTCATTGACAGAATTATATATTTTTTTCATCTTTTCAATCGAAGAATGCTTCCTCTTCGATATTTGGATACCGTTAGGATTTTTTAATGCTCCAGAATAGTATTTCATATCTTTTATGAGTCCTTCCAGCAACTGGGCAATGTTTGGCTTTGGTTTGATGTACTTTCTAATGTGGCTATTCCATTGCTCGACAGCATTATTTGTTTTGTTTAATTCCCCATGAGTAGTAAATGTACCTGCGAGTGTTGAATTTTCTAGCCATGTTTGTACAAAGTAGTCATTAAAGTTTGTAATTTCTGCACTAATTGGCGACTCTTCCATGACATACAACCAGCCATCGTCGACCATATCTAGTGGGAGATGAGAAAGAGCCGAACATAGCTGAACATGATCTTTTCCTGGTTGAGTTTTGTCGACGCCCAATTCCTTCGCTTTACGCCACAAACTTTTTTTAAAGTGATAAAAGCAACCTACTATTTTCACACCAGGGAAAAAATGTTTGACCGCTTGTATTGATGAAACTTCGAAGTCCATGGTCATTACAGCCGGCTCCCATTCTGGTATCTGGCTTTTTATGAGTTCAAAAAGCAACTTATACGTAGATTTCTTCTTATCAGGTAGAAGTGCGTAAGCTACTGGAACAACATTTACGTAGTCTTCATTACTTCCAACATCTGCATGTATAGTATAGAGTTGATAAAATGACTTAATACAAATTTTAAATGTGCCATCAATATAGAAATGTTTGCACAGTTTAAAATATTTTTTAATTTCTTCACTTGCAAACACAATTACGCGCTTTTTTTGCCCTCTATAGTCAGCAAGCAAAAATTTTTGGTACTTTTTTGGTACTTCGACGTCGGCAGCTTTGTGAAAAGTGACTTTTTTTGCTCCAATACCATCGTTTCTTTTTTTGTAGAGTCGCTTTTCTATGTTGTGAAAATGTGGTAATTGTGTAACATACTGTAATCCCTCGTCTTTAAGAACTTCCATATTATTTTCAAACACTTGCGCAACAGGGATATTTATATCTTTTTGAACATCTTCTACACATTTTTGCATTTGGCGGTTCACTTTATCTTTCGCGAGATCAATAGGTTCATGACAATGAGCAGTTTCGTTCAAAATAGTCATTGCATCGACTCTAATTTTTATTGTCGCGTTGCAAACATTTTTTCTTGCACATCGCCAGAGTTTTGAGCCATCTTTGTTTATTCTTTTAAGAATATATTCATAGCCAGCTCTTCGCAAAAGATCACGTCCTCTTTGTGTGACATCAATATAAAACGACTGTTCACCACGTGAAGTTGAAGGACTTTTTTCATCCATTTTGATAATTCTAAAATCGAAAAAAAAAGTAACTATCAAATAATCTTAACAAATGACATTTTTTTTGTGATAATAAAAAGTCGCATCAAAGATGAGAAGCAATCTAAAGTAAAAATATTTGTAACCCCGTCGTTTAACCCCCTTATTAGCTTGTTTTGTTTATAAATAAGTTAATAAAAAATTGTTTTACATACCTGAAGAGTATTAAATGAAGTCACTATACACCACCACTTACATCACACAATTTGCAACAAATAATCAGCGCAGTATCTTACAATGATCTAATATGACACTGTCTGATGCAAAACTTGACTTTCTTAAACTGATAAGCTTCTTGTTCGTGATTGGCCGAGCCAGTCATCGGGCGATGCAAAATTTTTCGTTTATAACAAAAGGGCTACCTGACCTTGAAATCGACAGGCAAAACGGACTCGAGTTAGAGAGTGATAGTATTATACAATGCTATGCCCTTTGTGTGTGTTTTGCCTGCATGTGTGAATTATGTAAAAACGGGCTAGCTTAATCTATTACTAAGCGCATAAAATCATGTCTAGAATGAGTCAATGATATTCATATAAATAATTTAGTTTTTTTTTCGTTTGACTGTACCGATTTTGGCTTGAATTATAGATTTTTTTAAGTTATCTATGAGTGGTCCCAGTCGCCGGAAGAAAAATATTTATTTTTTACGGATCCGGCGACTGGGACCGCGGTCCTATTTAATTGCGGTCCCAGTCGCCGGAAGCCTCACAGAACAAGCACAATTTAAAAAAAAAAAAAAACTTTCGTTCGTCTTCTCACAGAAACTCAAACATCCACGACATACGTCTACCCAAATAAATCACACTCCGGTGTCGATGTCTGATTATGTATTTTTGTTGATGCTATAACAACAAATACCCATACAAAAAACAGATTTCTTTGCTCGTTTTTATAAATAATGGTACGGAACACTTCGTGTGCGAGTCCGACTCGCACTTGACCGGTTTTTTTTAATATACAAAAAGTGCAAATGAATAAAAATATTTATTTCCCTCTAGGATATGACGGAGGTCTTCAAACATCATACTTCGTGGAAGTATGGGAATCCAAGAATTTAGTAGCAAATGTGTCTACTGCGCTACCGGCATGGATACTGCGAGGTCTTGGATCAGGGAAGAGTCTGAAGCTCGCGTTCTACGCGGCTAATGCCAGGGGAAGGTCGGAGACCGTGGTCATGAGGATCAATACCTTGGCAAGACTTGCTTTACACACAGGTTTGTACTTACTTGGTTCCCTGTTAAGTTTTTATGGTAATTTGTTAGTGGGATTTAGTACTATGAATGAGCAGCGGTGGCCCTGTGGTAGCAGCCCCGACTTACGAGTAGTAAGTCGTAGGTTCGAACCCAGGCAGGCGCATTACTTTGTGTAATTTATTTCATCACCGCTGCTCTCAAAACGGTGAAGGAAAACATCGTGAGGAAACCGGCATGTCCTAGAACTAAAAATTCGAAGACATGTGACATCTACCAACACGCACTGGGCCCGCGTGGTGGATTACAGCCCATTCCCTCTCATAGAGAGGAGGCCTGCATCCCAGCAGTGGGAACAATATAGGCTGATGATGATGATGATGATGAGTACTATGAATAGGAGGATGTTAGTATAAAGTGTGATAACTACAGGTCTACCGTTTAACTGAGACGATGTCTGGGGTAGCTGAGTTTTTAAAAACCCTCAGTGAACGTATGAAATGACAGCTGAGCTGAGCGATACATCACTCCACCCCGCAACATCTCACACTATTTATTTTTTTCAAAATTAGGCCTGCAATTATAGAGGGTGATTGGTATTTCAAAAGTTAGATTACTCCAAAACAACTCTGTTTGGACCCCAAGTTACCGGGATTAAAATTATTGTAAATTACGTTTCGTATGACCCATTTCAAGGAATACACCCAATTACCATCCCTGTATATGTATATAGGATTATACCCTGTATTTTTCAAATAAGTTGTAACTCAAAATATACTGGTTGAAAACAGCTAGCTCCAAACATGCTCCCAACCTCAAAGTAAAATCCATCATTTTACACTCTATCGTGCAATGTTTTGAACTTTCGTCGAAACAAACGAAAAGCGTTAAATAAGCTGTTACGTTGTTATCCTCAATTATTCATTTCAGAATACAAAATACTGTTTTCGTTTTGTTTCCTTTTGAGTTTTCAGTAATAATTAGAAAACGGAATAATCACGATTGTGAAGAATCGCGTAGTTTTTCGTGTCGAGTACTAAATTAAGTTACGAACTGGCTTTTTGCTAAATTCTGTCTGACGTCAAATTGGATTGACAACTACGCGTAAATGGTAGATGTAATTTTAAACTTTGACGTTTTGAAAGTTTAACACAGTTGTCATGGTAATTTAATTTATTAATCCTACCTTTATGTTTTACCAAAAAAATATTCGGTGAGCCTTTTTCCAATTACTGAAAACAGCCTAGGAACAAAAATAGCTGTAGAGCTTAATTATTACTAATTACTTCAAATCATTTTGATGTTTAAATATTATATCTTCTAATTTTAACCTTAGGCACCCAAAATTTTGTAACAAGGAAATATATTTAGACTGCTTGCCGGCTTTTCAAAGAATAATTAATTTCTTGTCGAACTAAACCTGAGAAACATAAGTTGAGTTATATTTATTATGACTGCCTCGTCGGTCTAGTATTCGTTTCAACGCCTGAAATCCAGCGATGGATGTCCACCATCCAGCAGTACTTGAATGAAGTTTGCTCTATTGCCGCGGATGGGAAACTCAACACCGAGCAGAAAATGAAGATAACTAACCTTTGCCGTAAAGTTGAATCAGGTACGTCACAGATGGCAGTCCACTACCAGTCGCTGAAGAAAAAAGCTATTTTCGCGGATAACATGATAGATAGCCTTAAACAACAGCGCGACCTGACAGAACAAATTTTGGAGCTCAAGCAGACGATTCGGGACTCTAGTTATTCGGGAAATGCTTCTTTTGCCGATATGGTAAAAAAGGGATCAAACCATTTTGTTAGACCTAATAATTTAGGCGCTGTCGCCATTTATCCCAATGATAAATTGAAAACTAGTAACGAAACAAAAGAACTAGTGCAAAAAATCATACGGCCTGAGCAAATGAAGCTACAAGTACGTGGTGTCCGAAAAACAAAAAATGGTGGCGTGATAATAAGTACCGAGACGAAAGAAGACGCTGATAAGCTGAAGAACGCAGTCCAGCTCACTACATCTGGACTTACTGCCGATGAACCCAACAAGCGCAAACCCCGGATCGTGGTTGTAGGTGTGCCGAACTCCTTGGCTGAAAATGAGGTCTTCAAGTGCATTTATGAACAAAATGTTGCCGACAAGTTACCAGCGATGTCCTTGGAATCCTTTTTGACCATGGTAAATTTAAGCCACAAATCAGGGAAGAGAGAGGCAGCGACTAGTAACTACGTTATTGAAGTTGCGGCCAGTATACGGAAAATTCTAATACCTCAATCAAGGATTTTTATAAATTGGACATCTTGCCCCGTCAGGGACTTCACGTTAGTAACGAGGTGTTACAAATGCCAACAGTATGGCCATGCAGCAAAATCGTGCAGAGAAATAAATTCTACATGTGGTGAAGCAGGTCATATGATGTCCGAATGCGCGAAGAAAGCATCCTTAGCATTTCCAAGATGTGCAACTTGCTCCCGCTTCAAAAAGCCCAGTGATCACAAAACGGGAGATGCTGAATGCCCTGCTAGAAAAATTGCTGAAACCAGATACATAAACTCCTCGTCATCACTCAGACTTCCGTCGATATCGCGCTGCCTAAGCAAATTGTCGCAAACAACAAAAATGCCCTGACGGTGTTCATTTTGAAATATTTACTTAGTGCTGACTGACTATCATATTTATATTGGCAACTATGTGCAACAAATTGTTTTCCTTAGAATTTATTGACCTACATTATTTTTGTTTGTATGTTTTATTAGCGTTTTAAGTACATTAGGTTTATCATAATATATTAACTTTTACTAACCCATTTCATAACTTAGTATTAAATATTGTTAAGGAAATATGTTGTCCAAGTAGTAATTATTGTAGAAATGTCGCCTGTGATACAGGTTTAACCTAGTACAGGCATTGAACTTTGTTATACCTTTATTATTTCTAAGATTTATATTGTAATTATTGTGCTGATTCTAATTTTAGAATAAATAAATATTAAATATTATATTATATAGTATGAGGTCTTGGATTCGATTTGGCAACATTTTTCAGTGCTGCTCCGCTCTTATGAGTTGTAGCGTGATAATATATAGCCTATAGCCTTTCTCGATAAATAGGCTATCTAACAATAACATACTTTTTTAAATCGGACCAGTACTTTCTGAGATTAGCGCGTTCAAACAAACAAACAAACTCTTCGGCTTTATAATATTAGTGTAGATAATCGTTCTAACCAATTTTTTTTATCAACAGAAGCCAAATCCGGTAAAACAGTGGGCGTAGACGCCAGTTGGGCATTAGGAGTAATAGCTGGTATTGCCGGGACCCTGGTGGCAATCGTGGTCATTGCTCTGATTGCTAGGAGAAGACAGCATCCTCCTATGCAGTATGAAGGTAGGAGAAACTTGAATATTCCGTTAGGTACTTAATGAGTTGAAAAACCTTGTTTATACCATACATTTTATATACCACTATTTTAATAAGGTATTAATTACATGATAAAACTCACTGCGTTCGAATTTGTATACCCAGTAAACTTCCACGAAAAAGAAAAATCTTATACTCCTAGCGTTTTTTTGTAAATAGTAGCCAACATTTCAGCAGGTAACACAAAACGTAACCAACAAAATATCACGGAAAGAGATGACAGAAAATATTTAAAGCTTATGCGCTGTAACTCACACAGCGAAAATTGGAATGCAGTGAAGCATAAAAAATATTTCACATAAAGCATGATTACTCAAATTGACAAAGGTCGATGAATCATTTCTGTGTACATGATCGTAGCGTGTCCAATTTTGATAGATGCTATGAATCTACCCAAATAACAGTATTTAACCGAGCCATGGCGTGTGCAACGCCTATAACTTAGAATATAAACGACACAAGTTTGAATTTTACGGTGAAATTGTCGCCAGATAGTGCCAAAGCAATTTTCTTTAGTCATTCTCACGTAATGTTACTATAATTTAATACGTAACACCTTAAAATAATACATCGTGAAACCAACAATAATAATTATAACTTGAAAGCATGGAACTATTAAGTACGAAATCTTTTTTTTTCTTTTTTTAAGTTGGCAACTCTGGTTTATGTTATAGTGACGTGCCTAATGCCTTTTTATTATCGATGTCTTGGATAGGTAATTATTTTGAGGGTAATATAAAAGCAATATAGAGGTTTGTACCTTCGACCACAAATAAATCGAAATTGCTTCGCTGGGCAGGTTTACTGGCGAATAGCGGTGGATTCTGTCGCGTGACTGGAATTTTTGAACGCCTCGGCCGGGCCGGCTGTGGGCTTCACTGCATTTGAAATGTGATTTATGTCCTTTTGCATTTGGAATGAAATTGCAGATGTTCCGTCTGTCGATGGACGGCGAAGGCGACATCTTTATTAAGTTTCCATATTATTAAATAAATTGTCTTTTAGGCGTATGTCTGTTTGCGTTACGTAATGAGACTTATACGTTACTTTAAAAATCTCTATGTTGTTGAATTGAAGATGGTGATTATGACATTGGGGACAATTTGGGTTTGATTCTTTTGGACAGCTGGTTTTCAGTGGCATACAGTAGTAAGTGCCTAACATAAATAGAGGTGGTCCCAAATATATCAAACCGCAGTGAAGGTTGTGGTACCAATAACTGCATCTGGTCTCGAGTATGATAAATTGTTTTCCCATACTCGAGACCAATTATATTAGTAGGTATCCCTCAATGACCGGGTTGCACACTTAGATCTCTCAAAAAGTACTGAAACACAGCCAGAATTGATTAAACTTAAATATAGTAAGCCTTACTTAAAGAAAAGGCTAATCCTCTTAATAAATCAGATTAACGAACTTTGACAAAGATCGTGCCGAAAAACTTTGTATGAAACAAAAAGACGATAAGCTGAACGTAAGAATAGCTAACATGGAAGACAATAATCCGTGTGTTGCCTTAAGTAATACAGAACATACTATCCGATACTTCAACAGAATATCCTATCATCCGAAAATTGAAACGTCGACAGCCACTTTGGAGCATACACTCAGCACATCCCCTTTACAAACACGCGTAGAATGGCAACCTTGACTAAGGCAACAGCGCAGCCCGGCAGCGTGTTATATGAACAAATATTCTAACCGCTCCGTCAACAGCCGAGCAGTGACGAACGGTGACGAACCGACGGCTCCAAGATGGTTAGAATGTCATGCAACCACTTCGTTCGTCCCGTTAGTAATAATATTAATGGAGACAAACACAAGACAAGGAAGGTTTGACGGTAAATAACTGTGACGTGACGCGTAATGTAATTTCCATAACGTGAATCTTGGTGACGTGTTTGGTTTAGAATTTTGTTTTCGGATGAGGGGAATAGGGTTGGTGTTTGACTAGCAGTTTCCTGAAGCAGTTTTTCATGTTGTTATTTCTAAATTCTCTTTGAGCGAGTGCAAACTCACGTGTTCTTTTTTTAATTCACTTCGATACCTTTAATATTGAATTGATGTTTATAGTATAAACACCATAGAGTACAAGTGACAATTTATACGACTGCTTACTACAGTAAATCAACAATGAATTTGTTAACACAGGTCAGCTGAGGTTATATTCGTAGAAATTGATTTGACAATGACAGTGGGTTTTAGAAGGGATATTCATGATAATAATTCAATAATGAAACAGAGTCTGTAAACTTATTGAATTATTGTCAATAGACAGCAGCTCAAACCACAGACTACAATTTTAACCACAGAACACATTCTCAGAAAACTATTCCACTTACAGAAATAGCTTTTTCATATATCACTAAAGTCACGAACATACTCGTAACGTCTTATAATTGCAATTAATATTTTAGGAAAAAATAGCTTTTGAAGCTTGCTAAGTATTTCTATATTTATGCCCTTGATTGTACCCACTTATTAGCATTGATTCCACAACCTACTTTTACAATAATCAGAATGATTTATTCTTTTCCTTACCTTTGGCCATTAAGATTTAGTACAAAAAGCTACTATTGTTGGAATTCGCGAGCATGAAAAGTTATGTACCAAAAACTGCTAGCAACAAACGTTTTCACAGAAATAATAGCCTTTTAGAAATATGGTGCAATAAAAACATTTATCTATATCGAGAAAAATATTCGTTGTGCCAGGCCAGTGCCAGGTGAATTTAGGACCTGAATAGTGAATGTCGTGTCAGACAATCATATCGTTATATCGACACTGAATTCATCGATACCGATTAAACTTTTAGTTCACTACACTAGGTGTATTAAAAATGAGACCTAATTTAGGTACAGACCTAAGTTCTCGAGGTCATTTTACCAGTAAAAATATTAGGTATCGATACCTGTCGCATGCTAACCCAAAGCAATCTTACTCGAAATGGGTAGAATTCTCGAGTGCTTTCAATTTGTGCCCGTCAAAAGATTCAGTTCAGCTTTGAGTTGATGGACTTGTGTAATCTATCCGAGATGCACTCCGAAACTACTACCCGCTTGACCATAACTTTACCTCACAACATCACAAAAGACGGTGCAAACTAAAACCTTAACACAACAAAGTCTTCACATCTTATAAAATGATGGATGTACACGTCAAATTCAATATTTTAAACCAATTTCACGTTCATAGTTCACCTTTAGACGTGCGATGTATACTGTATACTTTATTTCTTTTTAGCTCCCATGCAGACGGTGAAGGCATACAAAGGCGCTATACAAAGCAACAACCATTCCCCTGTTCAGCCTGACGACAAAAATCCTGATGTGGTACCTCTGGGTAAAGGTAATATAGGTAGATCGATTTTTATTTATCACAATATGTTTTGTTCCCTTTATTTGCTCGGTGCAAGACCTTGCTCTTTGCTTGGCATGGTACTAAACAAATAAACGCAGTCACTGTTCAGAAAATATTGATACTCTGTTTATTTTATGTTTTCATCGCCATTTATTTTCAAGTGTTGTTGCTACACAGCTTATAAGTCCACGTCAAAAATGAAAGTTTTAATGTAATTTTTAAGTTAAGATTGATCGTTGACCACGTTAACCAAAGATTTTTTTTCTTAGTTTTTTTTTTTTGATACTTTACTTATTTTTTTCATGTTTAAAACTTTGCTAATGTGGATTGATCAATTACTTTTTTAATGTTTTTTTTTTATTTTTTTATTTTAATTCTGAAACACGTGGTTACAACTAACCCGCAATGGATCCGCATGGTGGACTGGTTACGTGGTGTCCAATCCCTCTCACAGAGAAGACCCCTCTGTTCCAGTAGTGTACACGTCATAGGCAGATTATTTTCATGCTAATCATGTTCTTCGTCTGCTAGATTTCAACAGTGCGCGGGACTTAGAGCGGCCCCCGGAGCCGCCACCTTATGGGGCTGTCATGTCTCCTCCTGTGGGGTCTTCGAGGAGTTCCAACAGTCTCCATCATCATGACGTGAGGCCTGTCACACCGCACACACCGATCACTCCTGCGTCTGATGCCCATGTAAGTATACATAAATATTGATACCTGTGTAAGGGAAAATATACAGACTGGATGCGAATCTCTCAGTGTCAATATTTCACAGCAATTATCACACTGAACGCCGTTTAGATGTGCTAATGAAAATCAGTTTCATTGTTTCACAGTAAAGTTCGCATTTAGAATTTATTTGAGGACTGAGTACCTGAAGGTTGACGGATTTTAATATTTTTATTTGATATATTTTCAATAGGTTGTTTAAATATTGACTTTTGACTTATTGCTGAACAGTGAATCTATCGAATTTTTCGTCAGCAGACTAACGATAGACGAAATTCCTGAAATAGATTTGAATGTCGACGAATTGCAACGCTTATCATTAAACTAGCCAAATCGGATCATAGACAACCACAAATCTATGCATTTGACCGTTTCAAGGTAATAAATATTTGATTGAGAACACTTTATGAGTGTATACGTACCACATTGATGCATTCTTCTAGAAATATCATTATTTTGTTTAAAACTGTGTACAGTTTACTAGTTTTATGATAATGATTAATTTCATTATGAGCTTTGGGAGTTCAAATTCCCTTATAGTGGTTTATTAATAACCGACTTCTAAAAACCACACCAGCCGAGTGTTTTAAAAGAAATTACAGCCACAATGCTTGCCAGGCGTAAACCGTACACAACTATACTAACAAATTTTTGGGTAAGGTGTATAACATACAGCCGTACGTTTATAGGAAACTTCACCCAAATAATTCTCCTTGTGCTTTCGAAGCTGATATATCTATTCTTTTTAACCCAGAGCATCGGAACACTAGCAGAAGATCGTCGAAGCGTGACCAGTGGGACTTTTTCTAGGCGGAGAGAAGTAGTCACAACCAGAACGCCGTTACTAGCAAATGCGAGAGAAAGTTGTGTCTAGTCTGAAACTACTATTAGGAAGAATTTGGGCCGAAGGGATCATGTTACAAGATTATTTTCTGAAATATTTTTTACTAGGACTTAATTTAAGATTTTGTCTATGATACGTCTTAACGTGTGTTTTGAGTTGTGGAATGGTTTTTTTTTTAACGAGTTTAGTGTGTTTAATATTAAATTATTTGGCAAAGATTGAATACTTTTACTCGTAATGTTCGTATTTTTCAAGAGGTATAAAAATTTATTTGTCTTTTTCAAGACTTTTTCAAAGATATAACGATCGATATTTTTGTAAATATACATCGAAGTAAATTGTGAAAGACTGTTAAAACATAATCCCTTTGACGCAAAACACGAATGTAAATTAGGCAAAATGTTTGTTTTATAGTCAATATTCACTTTCAAAAAGAGATATATCAATCTAAGTAAATTTATGTGTAATTATTGTTCTGGAAACTGGCACTATTCTGTAATAGGCTATACATACTAATGATCTGACGGTATACATTATAAATAATGTACATATACATAACTGGGGTATGTTTTATTCCTTTGTGGGTAATACTTAAGCTATGTGCCGAAGTTAGAAATTGATATATATTTTTAATTTTATTTAATTTGTAGACTTGTGACAAAAAAGGGTGGTCTTTCATTAAAGTAACTTATCAAAATTTCTGGAAGTTAGTGGTACTTCAAGGTATTCTTATATTTTTTCAACAATGTTATGTTTCAAATGTCATCAACTACTAGGTACTAGCTAAAAGTAAAGTCACATATTTACTTCTAAAAACATATAATACACCGTGTAAATCACCTCATCGCGAAGACGTCAACCAAGCACTCTGTACATGAAACTAAGTAACTTTACGCAAAAATTATTGCTGGGAAACGACTTTTTTTTGGGGGGTGTGCAAAATCATGATTTTGTTTTGTGATAGAACTCAATGTAACGCACTCAAAACATTGTGCTGATGGACGGATTGAATACGTACGGGGGTCGTGGAGGTGTTTAAAGTAAAAATCTTACATTAAAAACTAGTATCTAAAAAAAAATGTCAAAAAATTGGAACTTTGACCCCTAATATCTCCGTAACTAGAAGGTTCCCAGGTATGGTGTAGAACAAAGAAATGATCCCAATGATAGGGAGAACCAGTACCTTTCGGCTTCGTTAAGAGGTGTGTTACACCCTTTATATAAAGTGTTCCGGGAATAGTGTCAATAGAACATCCTATTTATTGTCTAACACCCACATACAACCAATACGAGATTATCCATTGGGAACTTACCGTTTTGTACGGTAGTGGGAGGCACGTAGAACGTAAAGCTATACAAAATCTTGAAGTTAATGTCCCGTACTTACTCATTGGAAACAAAGTTGAGAATGTGTTGCGCAACATTGTTTCCCACATCCCAAAAACATGTTGTTAAACTTTTGTTTACAATAAATACGGTTCAATGATATGTGACAAAAATGCTGATGCTGAGCTTGAGATCCTGGAAACTTCAGAATATGAGTGGTTTATAAATTCAGCTCTGCCTCAAGCTTTTTGCACAAACAGGCGTGATGTTATTTTACATTTGAGTGCTATATTGCCTAAAACTATGAACCAGTCAATGTTGCCAGAGACATTATCAATAAAAATTTGCTCTCTTTATTCAAAATTTCCTCTTTATTCAACATTTTAATCCATTGGTAACAATATATTATTTTTAAAATTAATAAATACGTAGTCTTTAACGAAGGAATAAAACATATCCCAGGCGACTAGACATGTAAGAAAGCTCTATATACCTACATAGTACATGTGTTCATTATTTCCGTTTCCCCTAAAACTAAGTGTCCTTCTTAAAATATCAGTAGTTTCAATTTAATTTAATTTTACGGACATTCCGTAATGTTCCATAAAGTCCATGTTTTTTTATTTAGTCAGATATTATTAGAAAATATTAAAATTATTATGGTGAGTATAAAACGTTAGATTTGTTTTTAGCAAATAACTGTTATTTTATAATTTAAAAAAATCTAACAAAACGTTTTCTTCTGTGATTTAATAAACGACTGTTTACTTATTACTTTTTTGTTATAAGTATAATTTATAAATATTTTATTGGTCATTTTTATAAATCGAAGATTTTGTAAATTAAAAGTTTCAAATTGTAAATATATTTATACTTTCTGAAACTGGCTCAATATTGTTATTATAAAAATATCATCATGAAGTTTTAAATGTTGCCGGCAAGGTAATTGTTTACGAATATGAGGTTTGTATTTATTTGTGTGGAATACCCCTGTTCATGGATTTATAATAGTTTGAATGGAAAGTAGACAATAAATGTAAAACACGTTATTGTTAGGTTTTTAATTGTTTTTAAAAGCTTTTTGCTGTCCTGGGCAATCGTCGATAGATTTCGAGGAAATAAATTTGGTACAACAGCTGCGTGGAAACATTTCGCTAAAAATCTAGAATTTTAATAAAATCTGAAGATATTTTATTTAAAAATCTAAAAAAAAAAAATGATGTAGCATAAAATACTACGCTCATCCTAAGATACCTAACCCACATATACTTAGTAGAGAACATGTTTATATTTAAAACGTCAAGACAACTTGTTGTTTTAAGGAAATTAATAAAATGTTAAAGTTATCTTATTTCAAAGAACATAAAATGCAAGTAAATATACCAAACTTATGGGCTATTCAGCCTTCCTAAAGAGTCTAAACTTTTTTATTCTTCTGTGAATGTCACTAACACGATACAGAATATAAATATGTATGGAGAGACATAGTTTAAAAGAAGTATTTCCTCGTATCTGCGTGTCCTCTCACAGTTTACCTTTGCCTTAATTTAAAATATTTTATATTTACAAAATCCTTTCAAAATATTATGTTATTAGATGTTAACAAAGATGGTGATTGCAGTCACGGTTTAATTTTCTTTTTTTTCTTTTATTGTTTAACTTGAAAATCACTAATTTACTAACCTTAAATGCTTGTTGTTTTGAATAATTTATAAGATAATTTTACGCTACTATTTATGTTAAAAGTTGAATCAAGAAAATATTTTTATTATTAAAACAAAATCATATTGACTAAAATACAAGCCAATTTTGTATGATTATTTAATTATATCCTATATTAATTTAATTTCTTCTACATTGTTAAATGAAAATTGTATTGTTTAGTATGCAAATCATGAAGTATCTTTTACTTCAAGTATGTATACATAGCAACATGAAATTAGCTAATAAGTAAATAATTATAATTGACTTTGAATTTCTATAAATTAAATTAAATAAAAATGAATACACTGTGATGCTATAAAATTTATAACTCTCTAAATTATGAATTACATTCATAATAATTATATAAGTGTAAATAATAAAAATACGAAAGTGTTGTCAGTTCTAGGGTATTATGAAAATTACCCTAGGGAATACTTTAGAAATTTTGTGTATTGTAAATAGTATCAACATGTATGTGAAGGAATATTATAAATAAAAACAATTGAATGTTAACCATATCCGCTAGTTTATTTGCAATATTGTTCTTTTGTAAAGTCGAAAGTCAAAGTTTCTACTTTAAAATTACTATACTTAATGTTATATGTTTTTAATTTGATAAAATATAATTATTACTATGTTCAGTGCAATCAGAGACAAAATGAACAAAAAGAAGTATATTTGTATAACTTTGTAACATGTAAAGTTTTTCATAATAAATGCAACAGAATTTAAATAAAACGAATTATTAAGCTAGCAAGTACGATTTCGTCTGCAATAAAAATTATAGGTAATAAAGGGGTTTGGGTAAGATTGTATGAACCAGTGGCATGATTTATTTCCAGCGGTATAGTGGAATAATTATATAATAATAACTCCTAAAAGAATTTTGGCGAAATTATATCGGAGCATAAGTATCTGAGGTCAAAGTTGTGTTGTTCGTTGATTACTGCTAACTGTTATGTACATATTTTATGAAAAATGAACTCTTTCCTATCGTTTGCCGTATGTACCTATTTCCTTCCCAGAATTTGATCCTTGGCAGCAACACTATCGAATGGTGTCAATATCGGGTTCGATTCCTGACTAGGATAATTGATTTTTCAAAAAACCAATGATGCTGTTTTAGTTTTAGTCAAAATCGGGCTCGAGACTCGTTTGAGTGTTTTTGCCTGTATATCTTGGCTCCGATGTGTTTTGGAAATAATTGTTCATAGAAGAAAATGATTAAACCAAATTCTGGGTTAAGCTCGCCGTTGTACATAAGTTTTTATATTGCAATCGTATGTTTGTATATTTCTTTTAATTTGGTGTGCATTAAGAATAAGAATGTCTTATTGTGTTCTTACTAGTGAAATATTTTCCATTAGTGGCCGCAGACTTAAAAAAAATATGCCATTTTTACCCAAACCCTTTTTGTTTCTGATTGTACCGACATAAATACTACATTTTGAAATGAGTTGAGATATCAAAAATGTTATATAATATTTAAAGAGTCCACAATATTGAACCGGAACTCAGTGATTTAGAAAAAAAATATATTTGCTAACAGCAACACAAACTGAATGACCACTTACGAATATTAAATGCAAACCAAATATTTCACAAAGATAGTTTTATTACTGCAATATTAAACGAATACTTGAAAACGTTACTCAGAGGAGACGATGACAATTTTAAACATTTTAAAAGTAACATTAAACTGAAAGTAAAATGTGTCCACATATAAAATAAAAGTTTCATATTAAAAACTGTAATAGCTTTTCTGTTTGCTGACGAAATAATGTGGCTACGAAGACATCACATACAGTGGTTGGCGATATAAAGTGCATTCTACTTATACATATAATATGTAGGTAAAAGCTTCGCATGACTAGACACTTCCCTCGTTTTATTCCAGTAATAAAATCTACCACATCTAAACTAACCCAACATTGACACAAAACGTTGACTGACGTGGTCACTAACAGTAACACTGGGAACGGGATATATCCCATGTTTAATTGTAAACATGGTAAATATACCGTTAACAGTCTTATTTATACAAAGTGTTGTTTTGCATCCTCGTCAAAATTCAGGAGATTGTCACAAAAGACACAAATAATCAATTTAAAATTACGGTACCTAGTTAATTACGAATAAACGCTGTTTTTTTTTGTATGTTTAAGCTTGTCAGTATTTCAGAATAACCCCTTTGACGTGGTTTAAGGAATAAGAAATGATCGAATAAACGTATGAGATTTTTTTGTATGTGTATTAGCGTGGTTATAAGGCGAGAATCAGACGGGCGTTAAAAACACGGGTGGTTCGCACTTACCGATTTCCAGAAAGAAGAAAAAAAAAATTATCTACCCATTTTATTATTGATTCGGATCGAGAATAATTAGCATGGTTCCCTCCTTGAATTTGACGAGGATGCAAAACAACACTCTGTATTGACACAGAATTATTGTGGACTACACTAAAAACGACATGTTGTTTCCATAATGTATATTAAATATTTTAAAATGTATATTTGTTTACATTTTTGTCTACAAAATAGTTAATTTTGTATAAATGCGTTTAATTTCGGTGATTTTTCAAAGACTTCTTGACATATCGTAATTATTAAGATATGTGTAATACTTCTTGGAATAAATTTGCTTATCGGCAAATCATTTTGGTGTTTTACTGACTGATTTCACCTTTTTCAGGAGCATTTAATTGGTGTCTTATTGATCTAGTGGTCTCAAGGGTGACTGTTGATTATGAGGTCCTGGATTCGATTCGCAGGTCGAGCAAAGTGTAAGTCGTCTTTTCCATCAGAATTTTTTCAGTAGCTGCCACAGTTCGCCCACTATTACATGGGACTATAACATGACTAGAGAAATGTAAACGTGTGTTCGTGTGTGCGTGTCTGTGTGTGTGTGTGTTTGTGTGTATTGGCTACACTTCGTACTTACCCATGGGGTATTACGGGTGTCATGTTATGATCTTTTATTTTATTTGTGAGTTTACAAATGAAACGACTAGTAACATCATTTTTATAACACGGTAAACCAATCTCATGTTACAAACCTTGCACAGTTGTCTTACGACTGACTTTGCTCACTATCAAAATAAAAGTTATCTTTACGGTCATAAAATAAGGTTGTTGTAATGCTGATGCCACAAAAAGCTGCTCTCAGATGTAAAATAACTGGACCTATATCAGTGGACCTATACAATATGTTAAAAAACCCTGTCCTATCCGAAACATAAAATATTTATGAAAGTAAACTTAGTAATGAACTTGTAAATGCATAATTGTTGTGCCTAGTTTACCACCATTTTCATAAAATCAAATACATTTTATAAAATCTGACAACACCACCAACAATGGCATTAGTAATTATGTTCAATTGTCAATTGTTTTTCTAAGACGTCACTAACCGAGAAGCGACCGAAGTGCCGCCACCCGTTCCCTGTGTTGCCATGTAAATTGTCTGATTTTAGTACATTTTATTAAATTTTTATTGGGTAATTTTTTATTTATTTATTTACACCTTATAATACCCACGGATCACGGATAGGACAGGGTTTTATTAAACACATTGTATACTTACTTTGCTAGTCTCAGATTTCCATCCCTGTTTCCGACAAAACTGAAAATGATACCTTCCGAAGAGTAAAGTAATTGTTTGCTTTCACGGGAAGCCCTTTGAGATTCATGTTGCACTCATACTTCATATGCACCCGATCTCCTTGGTGACTGACAAATGCAACAGGTGTGTAATGACACAGGAAACCATGTTTTGTTTTGGAAATATTATTGTAATGAAACCGAACTAATAATTTGATTTTAAATAACTACTACACAAGGTGTTGTTTTGCATCCGCGTCAAATTCAAGGAGGTAACTATGCTAATGATTCTCGACCCAAATCAATAATAAAATGGGTAGGTTACCTGTGTTTTAAACGTGGCCCGTCTGATCCTCGCCCTATAACCACGCTTTCACACATAAAAACAATCATCATCAGCCTATAATGCTCCCACTGCTGTGACACAGGCCTCTTCTCTATGAGAGGGAGTGGGCTGTAATCCGCCACGCGGGCCCAGTGCGGGTTGGTAGATGTCACATGTCTTCGAATTTTTAGTTCTAGGACATGCCGGTTTCCTCACGATGTTTTCCTTCACCGTTTTTGGCAGCGGTGATGAATTAAATTACACAAAGTAATACGTCTGCCTGGGTTCGAACCCACGGCTTACTTTGAAACTTGACACACACAACACTTTGACTTACATAAAAACAATCTCAAACGTTTATTCTTTCATTTCTTATTCCCTAAACCACGTTAAGGGGGCTATTCTGATATACTGACAAAATTAAACAACCACAAAATTATTTTGTCAAAATTGTTTATTAATAATTAACCAGGTACCGGAATTTGAATTGATTATTTATGTCTTTTCTTTTCTTTTCTTTTGTGACAATCTCCTAAATTTTGACGAGGATGCAAAACAACACCTTGTATACATTACAACGATTAACAAACTAATAATAATTAAAAAACTAAAATAACAATAAACTATAAAAGGGCGTCAAAAAACTCCTCCTCAACGCTGTTAGCTGGTAATGTGCCCAAGAGACTGGCAGTATTGCCACGTTTTATGGCAATACTTACCCTCGGCCCAAAGTTAAAGCCAGCTCTTGGGTCATGGGAAGTGTCCACTAGGCGTTTCGAAAAATCCTTAAAAAGGCTCTGAGCACACGGACCCCAAAAAAACCAAACCTCTACCTTAACAGATAGACACATCACAGTTACTTAGAAGTAAGTATCGAAGGTCAATTGTTTCGATTTCATCACTGTAAACGATTTTCTACATAAAGTCTTTAAACTCAATTCATCTAAAGATCCAGCCTGAATTCTCCCACTAAAGTACGCCTCTTTTCTTCGTGCCAATTTCCACGTTCATGTGCCACTTACTTAGCTCAAGAGTATCAAGAAAGAGTCAGAAATATGTAATATAGTTATTTACTTCCGTAGCAATATAAAATCTGTCATGTACGTTACCTCCACACTGCTACTGTTGCAGCCTAACGTGAAAAGTTTTAAATCTTGCCAGCAGAATTACCATAAGCTTTTCTTGATGATCTCTGGAGACTTATAAATAAAGAGTTTAATGACTCTTATGATAGTTTCAGCAATCTTTTAGCGTAGATTCTGCTGTGTTAAAATTTATAAAATAGCTACCAAATGGTTGGTCAGTCAAAATCAAAATCAAAATATTTTAATTTCACATAGGCCCACATGGGCACTTGTAAAACGTCGACAAAAAGGTGCTCGGTTCGGGTTGGTCGCTTCCTATGGAGAAGAACCGGCAAGAAACTCCATGGTTACTCTTTTAAAATCATTTGGCTTTACAATTTTTCTATGTTACAGCGTTGGTACTTAAGTATGAGTTGACATCGTAGGCCCGACAATAAGTCGTTTCTTACTACAAAACGTAGAACAAGATAAAAAGTTACCAAGGATTTAGGAATCAATAAGGCCTAAAACCAGTAAAATGGTTACCGGATCCTTTTAACATTTGCAATACCGGAGGCATCTCAAGGCATCTTTTTTTGTCATAAGTTAGGTCCGTTTTACACCAAGACAAATGAGTGGAGTGGAGCAGAGAAGAATTTTTTTTTTATCACAGGAGAGATGAGACACGCGACGCGAAGAGTTACTTCGATTTCCGCACGTCTCCTTTTGCGCTTCGCATGTCTCCGCTTTGGCGAGAACTGTGGTAAAACAATGTATAAAAATCTACAATGATTTTACTACAAAAAAAAACCTACGATCAAAGGCCAATCTATAAGTAATATCTGAGTATACAGTAGTAAATAGCCCAGTTGCAGTTGATTCAAGCCGGTCAACTGAGGTCGTTTAGCGGGTCGTTTGATTTGTTCGAAGCTGTCAAGTGCGGTTAGGACGGACTGCAAGCCGGCACTACGGCAACACGACACTACGGAATTCTGGCACTACGAGTCTCTAGTACTACGGCACTCTGGCAGTTATGCACTCGTCGACAACGCTTCAAGCCGTCCAATTAATCTTGCTTTAAATGACTCATTGGCTACGAATGTACTAAAGCGTACTGCTGTTTCTGGTTGAGTGTCGGTTGTGAACTAAGTAAGATGCGTTTGTGTGCTGAGAGGTGATTGATCTTAAATTCGAATTTAAGTTTAAGAGCGTTTACGCTTTATGACATTTAATTTAAACTTTCAAGTCCATATTTTCTGAAATGACTAAACTGATTTTAATGAAAGTTAATAAGCATGAGCGGGATACATAGGTCTTAAAAGGACTTGAAAGTTTGTAGTATGAAATGCGTAAGGTGTATACGCACTTAAGTTGGTTAAATGCATCAGGACCCCTAACACTAATATAATGTGGACTGTAGTAGTAGTAGAGGTGCATTCCGTAGGTTACATAAGAATTTTATTAGATGGTTCAGATATGTTTTATGGTCAGAGGCAGGAATTTTGAGCATTTATTGTAAAATGTTTTGTTTTATTAAAACAATTATTTCACAATCGTTATTTTGTATTTTCGTCCTAGAAATATATTAGAGCCACTCATGGCCATGTGTTATACCTTTTCAGAATCCCTATTAAATGCGCCAAAACTTGTAATACAGGGTCACTTTTCGGTAGAGTTTTTTTTTCACAGTGGGGTCCTAAGTAAATAAAAGTTTTGATTTGAGAAAAAAATCTTCTGTAAAACTAAAATTTTCTTCAACACACCCAATAAACAACCATAAATAGCATGTCTAACGCAAGGACTCATCGGTACCAATCTAGTGAAAATTATAAAAAAGATTAGTAGAAAAAAGTCAATTATCATAGAAAAACACAAAATAAATTATAACTTTGCAAGGATTGACCTTAAGGACCTCCCGTATAGCAACTTTTTGCAGCTGATGACCAAATTTAACCCCTAGTTGCGTTTGATCCACAACTTTTTGGCCACCCTGTATAGTTGTTTTCACAGTTGTGTTACCTCTAACCGCAAACCAAGCGACGAACCTTTAGCCATATAGCAATGAAAATAAATGACACTGATTTTGGTAGTCATGTAAAATCAGAGGAACTAAAAGGACTGTTTGATCATTTTGTCATATAAACTGAATACAAAAGAATGTTTGCCAAAGCTGCTATAATTTTTATAACGTATATCTAACAACGAACTTTTGATAAAGCTTTTTATAAACTCCTGATCAAAACACAAAGCAGGCAGAAAAAAAAAACAAGTAATAATTCAAACAAAATGTCTAAATACGGCACATACATAGACAGAAGACGCGCCCCAAAGCACTCATAAACACGCAACTTTGTACAAGTTCTTTGAGTGGTAATAAAATAACTTTCGCCTAAACAAGGTCATCGCTAAATAGCAGATATATCAGACGTTTGGCGTAATTGTAGGCTATTGAGGAGTTTCACAGAAAGGTAAGCGGATAATGAGAAATTATGGGTTGCGTTAGTATCGGTGACATTTACTTGGAAATTGATTGGCTGAATAACGTCTGCTTAACTTCCTAAAGACTGGACAAGTTGGGAGATCAGTATGAAAGAGTAGGTACTCGGGCTGTAGCAGTTTTAAGTATCAGCAACCACCAATAGTTCGGTTATAGTTTTTTGTTACAACAGGAAACTCGAAAGCGACGAGGTAGACCTCGCAGGAGATGGCGGGACGAGCTGGACAGAACCAATTGGCCCTGGATCGAAGGGTTTGGTCAAGGGAAGGCCTTTGCCCAGCAGTGGGATGATACAGGCTGATAGTAACAGTAACACGAAACTGATAGTAATTGAAGCCTGGTGGCAGTGACACAATAAACTGACCAGTAATTACATGTGTGTTTATGAGAATAACGTGATTTTATCATCATCTGCCTAGCCTTTTCTCAATCTTTGTTGGGGTCGGCTTCCAGTCTAACCGGATGCAACTGAGTATCAGTATTTTACATGAAGCGACTGCCTATCTGACCTTCACAATCCAGTAACTGTGTTAATACGATACCCCTTGGTAAGACTGGATTTCAGACTTTCGTTCTTCTGACTACTCGTAACGACTGTCAAAGATCAACAAATTACAGCCGGGACCAACGGCTTAACGTGCTTTCAGAGTAACGTGATATTATACAACCGGAAAATAAGGTTAGTCCTCCGGATAACTCTAGTAAAAAATTATGCAGGAGTTACAGTACAGTACTCTGCACACCTGTCTACACACTCATGAAAAAAGTCATCTAAGAATACTTATTTTCTGGCGGTCCCGTGGGAAAATTTTTCATCTTCACGTGGGCGAAAGCACGGACAAAAGCTAGTTACAAATAAATTAATCGATTAGTTAGCGTTACAGAAAAAACTTTTGAATCGAGAAAACATGATTGTCCATTCAAATCTAGAAAAAACACTCCCAAGTTCCAACTGACTTTACCAAAACACCAATGAGAAGACTCAATTACAAGTCCACACAATTTCAAACATTCGAATACCAAAAATCCTTTCCCATTTAGGTGCTTCAATTTAAAATTTTTGATCGAAGTTGAACTTCTTCCAACGTTGGAGCTATTCGAAGAGATTGCCTACTCCACCTGATTGTCGCTGTGATAAGAATTTTTAACCGACTTTTTAAAAAGGATACGGCTATGTTTTTTTATTTTTTTTATTCGTAGTCTGTCTTTTGTTTTGAATAAAGATGGCGTGTTAAATGCGCTACTTCATAGTACAATTTTATTGTTTATGTCTAGTAAGGGGTGATCCCATAAGAGATTGTGGCGTGTGGATCAGTTTTACTACTTTAGTTTTTTATGATGTGGAAAATATAGTGGCTTTCAACATTGCTTGTAAGGCCGTTAAAGTCAAAATTGCAGGGCAAATGAAAGTTTTGACAAAAGCTGTTTACTATTTGTGTCATATTTTATGAAATTGCACCTAAATAACACACCGGTAATATTTTTGATTTAAAAACTGTCAAGTTGTTTGTGTTGGTAGACACAGAATCGAATTTCAATTTGTGGGAGAAAGTAAAAATAATAAGACTTGGTCTTTGAGATACCAGTCACAGTTAGTACGAGCTTTGACTTAGATATGATAACATAACATCACGCCTGTAATGCCAGAAGGGCATGGGACAGGTATACCTAATAGTACACTACCTAATAGTACACAACCTAACAGTACACTATACAATAGTACTTCTACACTGCCCAGAGGTTGCAGCATACAGAGCAAAGTACCTCGGTAACCCAGGTACTCTCTGCGAGATCGTCAGCAACACCAAGGAGCTGCTGGCCTTTCTCGGGGAGCTGGGGTGGTTGGAGTAATGTTCCCACCCGCACGCAAAATACGCGCCTTAGACGTGGAGTTGCGGAAACCAGCCCGCTATACAATACAATACAAATACCTAATAGTACACCCACATTTCGCCAGATATGTTTAAATCCCATGTAATAGAGGGTGAGCCTATTGCCATCAACTTGACACAAATTTAGATTCCGTAGCTGCTACTAAGAAATGCCTAATGGAAAACCCAGTAACAACGTGCCCAACCCGAGAATTGAACCCAGGACCTCATGCTCAGCAGTCGCTTTTACGACAACCAGACCAACGAGGCAGACATGAAGACATGTTCCTGTCTATATTTTTCACTTTCAGAGGTACAGTAATTTAAATGTGACAGTAATGCGCTTAGCCAAACTACGTGCTAACGTCACGTCTTTAGATCTCAGCTACAGAAAGCTTCTTTCCTGTCAGGTTTAGACTTGATTTCATATCATCATCATCATCAGCCTGTACTCGTCCACTGCTGGACATAGATCTCACATACGCCACTGAGCACGATCCTCGGCCACTTTCATCCAGCTATTGCCAGCCGCCTTGCGAAGATCATCGCTCCACCGGGTCTGAGGACGTTCTACGCTACGTTTACCGATCCGTGGTTTTGTGGGATGTCATATAAATCAAATAAATCATTTTACGACCGATGCTAAGAGAATTACACACTTAATCAGCATGATTAAAGGTTCAAGATTCAACTGGCCTTCAAAAAATGCTAGGTAGGTAAAAGTAATTTAGCTAAGTTGGAGGCTTCTTTACATAAAACCAGCCCTAACAGAGGTGAGTGAAACGCGTAATCTTTGTAACAATGACTACAGCTTAGAAGCGGGATCTTTTTGTTTTTATTTGTTTGTAAAAACAATGGGAGACCGTTAATAACGGAGTTTAGATATGATTACAGGCAGCTTTGTGGGATTTTTTTTTCAGAACACCTTTAATTTCAGGAGTTTTGTTATCATGGTAGTGAATGAAGAGAATTAAGAGATGTTTGGGGCGAAGTACAAAGTTGGCTGCAATTCTTTTTCCATCAAATTCAGAATTTTCTTTGTTCACGCGAATTTACAGAACTATAAATTTAGGAAGGAAAGACTAGGAAGCTATAGAGGAGACTTTTGGGCAACTGTGGGACAATTTTATTTAAAAGAAGATTTATATAAAACTAAATGTTCTGGTTTTTCAAATTAAAATAAATCGAAAGATAGTGACGGTACATTTAAAGATGAATCTGTTGGTAGTCAGTAAAACTTAGATAAATTATAATTAAGCGCTGTGACTGGGACTGTAGCTTTATTTATTTTTTATTTTGACCTTCAAAAGTGCGTGTAACGGTTTAATTGAAATAAATAGTTCGATTTGAATTTCGTAAATGATTACTTTATACTTATGATACCACATGGCTTCCATCACTGGCTTATGTTGTGACGAAAACTGGTCAGTACACTTTTTCTAGACAGTTCTAATGGTTTTTTTAATGAAAAGTATATGAATGATAAGACTACAATAAAATATTGATTGGTAAGTCCAAACCCACCAGTTACCAAGCTCTTAACCTATAATAAAGAATAGAAAAATCTCCTACATCAAGACTAACTCGTAAGGCGAAAACTATCCGCAATTAGTTTCCGATGGCTCTCACGTAAGGTAAATGCACCCGTAACAGTCCATCGTTAAATTGACGGGGCGTATGTATCAATTACCTAAATGAATCTCACGGGTCCACGGCGCGCGATCGACCAATCGGAATCGAGATCGCTATTCACATGTAGCCAATTATATTTCTGTTTAGAATTTTTGTTTGTACTTTGGCTTTGTTATTTGTGTTTTTGGCAATTTTGTCAGTACAAGCAGTTTTTTAAAATGGTGTGAAATCATTTTAGGGAGTTTCTATTATATATGAGAAGACGCATTGATTTATTTCTAGAAACATAATTATAAAAATATGACTGACTACATAGATTGAAGAAGAGACTCTTTCAAACTACGAGTACATGTCTTTTTCGACTAAGTCTTTGTTCGTGGTAAAAAGATTAACTCTAATAAAACAAACTCTAATGAATTAATTCATTTAAATTAAAATAAACCTAATTCAATATAGTTTAACAGGGCATACCCCACTTCCTTTCTTTGCCTATCCTGCTCAGCCCCCTGCACCTTCCAGGATTTAAACAAAGCCAAAGAACGAGCTGTGCAGGTGGCTACATACTAGTCCGGAATTATTTTAGTCCATCGACACGCAAAGACGAATCATAGTTTAACAACTACTTTTACACCAGGGCAGATATGTACTCGTAGTCATTATTTTTCTATATTGATTCATTTTTTTAAATTGACCACCTGCTTTAATCAATATAAGCTGACCTTGAGAGGCAACTTCTATGGTTCTCTTATCTCAAAGTCAAAATTCTTCGAATCGGAAGGAGTCGGAGAGGGCCGATGCCTGCCAGGGCTGCGTGACTGTTTGAATGTGATACCGTGGCCATGGAACACAAAGGACTAAGAAAGAACATGGATAGGTTTTACTCAGTACAAGTCTGACACGACCTTCCGCTCCGCCCAGAGCAGGAGGGGTCATTTGATGATTACCCATCAGTAAAAAAAAGTCAAAGATCTTTATTGTGAGATAGTATTAGAGGTGTTATGGTGTTATGTTTTATCTATTTCGAACTTACGGCAGTCGATGGTGATATAAGCAGAGATCCGAAGTCAGCTGAGTGGTGCCAACTATCCAACCAACTGAAGCAAACGCTTTTGTTTGATATTTATAGCACAATATGATGAATTTCTACACAAACTTTCAAAATGGTTTTCTTACGCAACAAAGTACTGGTAGGTCAGTATTAATGTATTTTGTAGATTAGAAAAAAAGCCGCACTACGGCATCAGGTTTAACCTGTTATTATAGTTGAAAGGGAGATATTACTAAAACAAAAAAAAACTTACGCTGAGTTATTAGCGATCTGAATTATAACTAATTGCATGGATTACTGAAGTTAAACCTACGATATAATATCTCGAATTAATTGTGATATAATCAGAATTATTAGGTACCCTTAGCAATTCCAGGAAAACAGAAGGGTTTTAAAGTAGGTAGTTTATGGTTGGTGTTATTTTAGCTCAAAATTATTCCAGACTAATTGCGTCAAAATTAAATCCTCTAGGTACTTGATTGATATTAGGTTGTTTTGTTTATCCACGCTTCTAATTACTCACAAAAGCTTCAAACAAAGTGATTCGTTCAAATAACATTTAAATTATTTACGAGTCAAACAGTATCTCTACAAAAAAAACAGTAATATCCGGTATCCAATAATTAACTTTTCACGTACATTTTTTCTCACAAACGAATAAAAGTAAGCGCTGACTCGATGCCATAGTGAAATACGTTTAGTGCTACGCTTACGTGTAGGATTAAATTGAAGGGAAAAGCACATCAATTACATATGCACACAGGCCCAGAGGTCGGGGCACGCACGCTGCCACCCGGACCGTTGGCTAATTCGAGCAAAACTGGTTGAAGCGAGATATTACCGGTCGGAACCGGTTTGCGTCGGTTATTACAAGATCGCGCCGGACGGAGAGACCCCGGGCGTTTTTGCGCTTGAACGACTACCGTTTGAGAAACGCGGCTGATTGCTTTCGAATTTTGAATTGGATCGTTTCAATCGCTTAGATAAAGAGGGGGATTAGCAGGTGTTCGTCTTGTGTTTTATATTTTTGGTTTGTTTTATTTGTTCATTTGCATTTTGGTCTTTCTTCCTAAGTGGCAACGGTATAAAGATTCGACGCTCTTCTTAGAAACAAATGGAACAAAAATATATGCTGGCCCATATTCCAATTCGTTTAAGGCTTGCGCAGCGTGGAGTCGAGCGGGCGCGAAGCTGGAGAGCTGTTGATGTTGACGGCTCTGGCTATTTAGAAATGGACAGCAATGGACAAAAACGTAAGTAGAAAAAAAACAATGGACCTGTGTTTGCAAACGGCCGTCAGTTTAACGTGAAATGATGTAAGTCGCTTTTAGTGTTAAAGATTGAAATGAAAACCCAACTGAGGTCATTTAAACAATTTAAATACTAAGTCCCTGAACTGAATTATACACAAAATATTATATTTACTTCAATAATTCATCATTTGCCAATTGTTTTTCCAGCTATGTTGGGGTCGTTCGATTAATATTAGGTACTCATTTATTTAGAAAGAACCGAAACATACCTATTCTCTTCTGTAAACAGTTATGAAAGTTCTAAACACAATACAAAACTATCAGATAGTTCAAACCGGTCTCCAACATTAAAGCGATCAATACAATAATTCCATTGATCGTGTTCTACATGGGCATCATGTTGCCTCATACAGATCCAGCGAATTCTTCCTCCCTGTCAATTCAAGCTTTTTCACTTACCTATTGTTGCTGTTGAACAATAGGCTTTTGCTCCTCTCTTGTTTTTGTCTCCTAGTCCATTGTGACAGAGCCTTATCGACGAGCTGTGTGAAAGACTTACTGTGGATCTTTTAATTATTATTTCGCAGGTAAATTATTGCGTTTATTTCTTGTCTGGCTGTGACGGCACGATAGGTAATTACTAGGGGTCGGTAATTGTATACTCATTAGGGAATATGTTGGAATAGTGTTTTTTATTATGTGTTATTTTTCCATGTAGACATACCTATTGTATGTAAGTATATTTTAGATTAAATAAATAAATATATTTGCTTTTCCGTGTGTTTTGTTCTGCGATAGAAAAACATGTTTTTAGACACAATTTATTTATGCAAGTTCAGACTCGACGCCATTTTCAACAATATCCGGGAAATCACCATTGAAATTAGATACAGGCATACGACGACGTTTAGTGGTCGCTTAGTTGTAATGAAAAATGACAGTAATTTGTTGTTTTATTTAAGGACTTGGTAACATTTATATAATTACTGTCAGTGCTGGCCTGTGTCATCCCACTGCTGGTCAAAGGCCTCTTCCGATGACTTCCAAATACTTCTATAATTATAATTAATAAAATATCGTTGGTCTAAAAGACGTCCATACATGATGTTGTCACGACACAGTCGAAACAGTCTTAATTGTGTAGTAAAAATCGTTTTTTTTTGTAAACATTAGAAAAAATCCAATTTCACACAAAATTAATTCGTGGCTTCGTTTCCTTCACGTTTCTCTTTATTTATTTTACAAGCGTGGTTTGATTTATTTTTCCTTGTTTATCTTCATGTAAGTAGAAGGAACGTGTTGAAACGAAGACTGCGGAGATTCCTCTGAGTGACAAAAATTTTCCACACCATGTCAAAATAAATACTCTCTAGAGAAACGTTTGTTTTTGATTGATTTCTAGTGAAAATACTAAGAGGATCTTGTGGCGGTCGAATGAAGTTTATAAAGGGGACACTTTACTGACCATTTTTGAAATTGTATTGTGAAAAAAGAACAACAAACTAAAATAGAGACGTAAATTCTAAAAAAGTTTTTCGTTTTACTCTGTGTTACGCAGGTACCTCACACAATTTTGTTACAAGATGGTTTTTCAAATAAGGCAATATTTGAAAAACCATCTTTTTTCAGGATTTCAAATCAAATCAAGGATTTCAAAGAACTTTAATCAGTTACGATTACAATGAATTGAAAACGATCCGTAAGTATTTAGAAGTTAAGGACGATGATAAGAAGAGTGATCGCCTTCACCATTGTTAAGTATTTTAATGCTTAACTTTATAAGAATTCCAACCTTTGCTCTGCTCGTAGTGGCAGTTGCTCGTAGCCGTCGTCGTTTGCAGGTAACTTAAGTGCAAACAATTTATTCCTTCACTAGCTTCTGCTCGTGGCTTCGCCCGCGTGGTATTCGGCAATTGCCTACGTGTGATTACCCAAGGAAAAAATTTTTCGAAAATAGCCATTTAAATGTTTTAGACAATAACTGTTGCTCGCTCGCGCGGTAGTGTATGTACCTTTAGGATAAATAGTTGTGTATAATTCTATGATTTTTAAAGTAAGAAGCCAGAGAATTCATTCTGGTTTGAAAAAAGTATATTACGGTGTTTTTTTTTTCCGAAACAGAAAATCACGAAACCGACATCCACGAAGGTTAAACCAAAAGTTTTCCTTGGCGCCATCTTGGATTTTCATTTTCATTGTCAGCAACCCCGAAAACCACGAAAGCGACACCCATGACGCCATTGAGCCGCGAAATATAACGTGCTAACACTTCAAAACGTGGACAACTGATTGCAGATCAGCACAAAAAAAAAAAAAAAAACGAAAACAAAAATTGAAAAGTTGCTACCTACCTTTTTTGTCCTTGAAATTATTGTTCATCAATTCAATCAAGAAACAGAAAAAAATGTTGTTTTGTGTTTTTTTGTGTAATTTTTGTTATACTAATGTTTTCACCCCTGTTGCTCCCGTTGGGGTTTAAGTTC
Source organism: Cerastis leucographa (assembly GCA_963082945.1). Taxonomy (NCBI): domain Eukaryota; kingdom Metazoa; phylum Arthropoda; class Insecta; order Lepidoptera; family Noctuidae; genus Cerastis; species Cerastis leucographa. The sequence continues at coordinate 1,914,958 of OY720381.1, read as the reverse complement.
TAAAAACGACGAAACACGTTTTCTTTTTTTTTTTTGCTCAGAAACTTCAACATTTAATTTCAATCTTCTTACTTCAAAAATGACGGATTCCGCATATAAACTTTCAACCCTTATCGAACCCTCTTAGGGGGTAGATTCTCAAAAACGCTAATATATACGTATTTATTTATTTCTAACCAGAAGATTCATGATTCTTACTTTAAAAATTTCCGATTTCCATGCAATCGTTCATCCCTTGTTTTACCGGCAATAAATAATTGCCCGTGTTACTACTACGGCCATTCTCCGATTGCAAGTTTTTACATGTCCGGGCTTGAATAATCAGTAATATTATCAAATTCAATCATGCATTTTTTTTTGTATGATAGTCAGCACCCATCATCATCTGCCTAGCCTTTTCCCAAAGTATCTTGGGGTCGGCTTCCATTCTAACCGGATGCAGCTGAGTACCAGTATTTTACATGAAGCGACTGCCTATCTGACCCCCACAACCCAGTAACTGGGTAATACGGTAATACGATAGTTAGCACCCATATCTAGCTGTAAACAAAAACATTGGGTTCTATTTTAAGTGGTTAAGACTAAATTAATTCTTTTTTGCCGGTTCTTCTACATAGGAAACGACCAACCCAAACCGAGCACCTTTTTGTCTACGTTTTACAAGTGCCCATGTAGGCCTATGTGAAATAAAAATATTTTGATTTTGATTCCGGAAACGTTATACAATGGCTAAAATTGCAATTCTGAGTTTTCACTCTAAAGTAGGTGGATGGCTCATAAACTCCTTCCATTACAAAATCTCTCTCTAAGCCTACAACTTACAAACGTTATTCAAGATCACTTCTCACAACCGCTCAGGTATTTGATCCCGATCAAAGCATTCACTCACAACTAAGCTACAGGCAGCGCGGTTCAAAAAAGCTGTTTGCTAGTGCGCCGTGTAAAGCGTCCGACTGCGTCCAATCACTGCAACGGTCACCCTGATTGAAACGTTCGCTACTGTATTTACCTTGTTTTGTTTTGAACGGTGCACTGTCATTTGTTTATTGTTTTTTTTTGCTAGTACATAGGCTAGGCTTATCTACTATTACAGCTTAAAGATTAGTATATCTCTGCCCTTTGGAGATTACTAGCGTCACGTCACGTTTCGCCTGTTTATATTATACTAGCTGTACCCAGCATGCGTTGCAATGCACTTTTTACTACCCACCTACCCTATCCGACCTACCTACCCTATCCTACCTACCCTACCCTACGCTACCTACCTACCTACTCTACCCTACCCTACCTACCTACTCTACCCTACCCTACCCTACCCTACCCTTACTACCTACCCTACCCTACCTACCTACCTACCCTACCCTACCCTACCTACCTACCCTACCCTACCTACCTACCCTACCCTACCTACCTACCCTACCCTACCTACCTACCCTACCCTACCTACCTACCCTACCCTACCTACCTACCTACCCTACCCTACCTACCTACCTACCCTACCCTACCTACCTACCCTACCCTACCTACCTACCCTACCGTACCTACCTACCCTACCCTACCTACCTACCCTACCCTACCTACCTACCCTACCCTACCGTATCCTATGTCCTTCTCCTGGCTCTAAACTACCTCCCTGCCAATTTTCAGCTAAATCGGTTCAGCCGTTCTTGAGTTATAAGTGAAGTAACTAACACGACTTTCTTTTATATATATAGATTACATCTAAGGGCGATTTTGAAAACGTTATCAACAACTTTAATATACTTTACTTTAAATACCTCCTCCTTGTACTATTCAATGCATCCACATATCAGCATGGACACATCCAGTCCTAAGTAATAATATGTCTCCTTTTGAAAAAGCATGCAAATGAATTCTGTTTCAAACAAAATGCATGAAAATATGAAAATTTATATTAGGGTCAATGTAAAACGCGAATCTTGAATCCCCAAAAAAGTATAGTTGAAACGAAGGAAACATTTCTGCAACACGTTTATTAAAAAAAGGGTTAAGTTTACTTCACCATTCTTTAGCCCTTATCCGAATTCATTTGGGGTCGGCACAGCATGTATTTTTCCTCCGCATTCACTATAACTCGTCATCTCATCAGACACTTCCGTTCTTGCCATATCATCATTCACACAGTCCACCCATCGCTTCTTTGATCTTTCTCTATGTTTATACCCATCTATCAAAGACTAAGTTTAATTATTGTGAGTAAACATCAGTCAAAGCCTCTCAATTTAAAGGTACCTTCATACAAAAACCACATTCAGCTTTCAAAGAGCTACTAAAACAGATTCCACCAAACAGCTGCTAAAACCAATAATCGACAGTTTAATAAGAACGCTTTCACAAACAAATCAGATTATTACAACCGGCCATTACACTGGCTACGCTGGCTTAACTCCACCGTGGAATCATTTCGACAAATGAATGTTGACCATCTGCACGGTGCAACTGTATGCGTTTAATACGACAACGGCAAATATTTGTCGGTTGCGATCCGTTTGCGATAATTGCTCAATGTTATTTGAGTAGAATTTCTAATCGATTTATTCTGAACTTCGATGTGGGGATTTTGGGTTGTGGAGTGCAATAGAATGAAATTATTAAACCAGTTGTGGTGAGGATAATCAGGAGTAGTTTTTTCTTGCAAAAAGTCTCATGTGTCGTGAAACTACGGTACACCAAGATTTACTAAATGATGCTCAAAAGTCATCATCATCTGCCTAGCCTTTTTTCCACCTATGTTGGGGTCGGCTTCCAGTCTAACCAAATATACTGAATACCAGTATTTGACATGGAGCGTCTGCCTATCCGACCTCTTCACCCCAGGTACCAGGTACCCCTTGGTAAGACTGGTTGTCAGACTTTTGGTTCACTGACTACCTGTAACGACTATCAAAGATCTGGAAATGACAGCCGGGACCAACGGCTCAACGTCCTTTCCGAGGCACAAATGTTACTATATAAAAATAAAATAAAATTATCTTTACTTCGGATAAGCAACATCCATATGGGTTAGTATACAAAAAGATAATTTATACATTATGTTAGTAAACTTATGTATCTATTTAGTTACCAGGTTGTTTTTCAAAATGCATCTTTGAACAACATCACCTAACAAAGGAGGATTGTATCTGCCTACTACGGTCTTCAGAATGGAGTTGGAGCTGCCCCGCATTCTGCAGAGCAAAGAGGCAGATTTCTGTCTGACGATGGCGTGGAAGCCATCGACGTGTGCTTGCGCAAACATACCTGATGCACTGCAGAAACGGAGAAGCCCCATCCACATCCTGAACCCGTCATTAGTATACTACTATAGCATTTTTTTTTTTAAATAAAATTCACTAAAACAAATGTTATCCTGAACTTTGAAAGCACTTTTAACATCTTTTCAAAAGTGCTACATAGATTCGTAACCCAACATTTATACACGAACACACATACGAGTACATCATTCATACACTATCAAGCTCACATCCCTGCTAGCACAACATAATTTGCTAAAAATAAGTAGCGTCACCTCTGATGTTGTACTCATGCAAAATTTCCGAACGGCATACAAATGAGGCGTTCAGACGATCACAGCATCCCGTCTAATCCAGCATCTTGAATATTCAAGTGGCAATTACGTTAATGGCAGATACCCCTAAGGTGGGTTGCAGACAGGCGACAGTCGGCTGTTTATGTTTATGAGTAAACAACTGGACACACTGGTGTACCAGTATCAATCCATCGAAGCTTTTGATTTTCGCAATGTAATTCACTACCGTAAATGCTGAGGAAGTAACTGCTGAGATATCAAGTAATAGAGAAGTATGGAAGAAAAAGACATGCTACGCTGTCCCCAAATAAATGGGGACAAAAACAAGAGAATGATGATCATGAAATGCAAAAATTTGTTTTCGGATTTGTAGCAACAGATCGATGTAATTATTTGCATTTGTATATGTATGGGCCGAAAAGTGACCTTTGCCGCATTTATCCTGGAGAATCTTTTACAGTCGTTGCAGACCAAATCTAGTTAAAAAAAATATACTTTCACCATCAAGGCTTACTTCCGCCAAAAAACACTGAACGCGTTGAACGCTAAGCATATTTAAAACACTGTTCAGTTTTTGACAGCGACATAATAATGTTTCAAATATGTCAAGTGAGCCAAGCGGTTATTAATCGGTGTAAAACTGTCGCAAGCACGAAAAGTCTGTCGTGTACACACGCCTTAAAGCGGTGCATGTTATTTCATACGGAACACCTTAGGATGAGGATTAGTTAGAAACAACGGTTTCGTGTTGAAACGAGAGCTTATTGTAATGTGTTCTACTTTTAATATTCAGAATGATGGTGAGGAAATGTGTTTGCGATGTGTGGGAATTTTAAATTTAAATTGTTTTGGGTATCTGTTCTACTGATGGGACACGGAAATGTTATTCTTGTTTATTTATTTATAGCTTCTTGTACTGTATATAACCTAAACGTTATTTTCACATGAATTCCTTAATAGTAAAAAAAAACTGTTGTATAGTTCCATAATTTTTTATTCTCTGCGTAGGCTGTTTCTTCATCTCTTTTTACAAATTCTCTGGCCAAGGTTCCCTGGAATAGATTCCTTTAGAAATAACATCACTTGGGCGTATTATATTGTTCCCTTTGCCATATCCACTAAGTGTTTACATTACTAATTATTAAATAAATAATTATCATCGCTCTGCTATAAAGTCCGTTTGAGTAAAAATATTCTTAAGCTAAAAAACTAAAACTATTAAAGAAACAAATTCGTTTTCGCAGAAAATCCATCTAAAATCCTGTGATTTGTGATTTCAACTCAAACTAATAAAAGTTTATAGTTAATATCTTATAAATTCAGACCAAAACTATTTAAGGTGAGAAACTGAAAATAATCTAGTCGAAAGTTTCTAACTATAGACAATTTCAAATCCCTTCACGGCGACAATTAACAAAATCTTAGTATTAATATGCTTAGAAGAAGAATTAGCAAAACATCCAAATTCTGTGCGAATGGCTGCTAAATAAATAATTGTTGAGCGTCTGAAGAACTAAGATAACAAGTCTAAGCGGCAAACTAAGTTAGGGACTTAATTGAAGCAACGCCTCTTTAACTCGGGAATATTAATATTTGTCAAGGATGAAGGCAGAACAAATACATTTTAGTCTTAAGGTGACTCCTGCACAGTAGCATGCGAAATTTAAAATTCTTTAAGTTTTTAGGGGACGTGGCGGTAGCTCGACCAAACCGTGTTCCACATTGACCCTTTATCGAAGAAACTTGAATTGAGTCATGGGGACCTCTCCCTTAGCTCAGCAGTGGCATTTCGCAGGCATATCAATAACATTAACGTCTTTTTGTTAGTCATCATGTCATGTTTTCAAAATAGCAAAAAATTACCACGTATAACATAGCCCGCAATTTGCACAAAAAGGTGAGAAATATTGAATTTCATGAGCTACATTGACTGATCCCCCTTAACAACGTTCCTTTTCACGCGCAACGGCCAAAGTACAAAACTTAGTAAGTTCGTTACGACTTCATTAGAACTCTATCAAAATTCAAATTAAAGAAACACTCGACGTTTTATTGCCGTCGAAAGTAACCCAAATTGTTATTGCCTATTTTGCTTACTGCTTAGTTGGGAGCGTCGGATTAGGGATGTCATTGACTTTGTCAGCTTAGGATTTTAATGTGATAAAAGATTCACACACAGAATACTCTCGGTGAATCATATGCATTATGAGCGCAGTGGCATAGTGGTAATGGCTTCGACGTACAAGCCGTGAGTTTGAACCCAGACAGACTTTTTTTAGCCTTTTCTTCCCCACTGCTCAGTAAAGGCGTCCCCCATTCCATTCAAACTCTCTCGGTGTTTATCAAATCAAATCAAATCATTTATTTGCTGGAACATGGGTACATACGTGAGGTGTTACAAAACAATAAAAGTTCTTACTGCCATATTCTACCTTAACAGGTGTGCAAATATGTGATCCATGCAATGTCAAATATTTTAATAATAATAGTTTAATATATTTTAATAATTTGTACATCTAAATAACATTGTTTCATTCAAATAATAATTTACATTATCCTTCTCTGGTCAATCAGTCAGGAACGAATCCAAATCGTCTCGCCAGAGTTTCTCTGGCCTGCCTCGGTGACGACGACCGTCTTTAGGCATCCACTGTGTGACCATTTTGCCAGGCATTAAAATTATAAATGTAATTTAATTCATCACCACTGCTGCTTTAAAAACAGTACCTAAACGAAAACTTCATGAGTAAACTGACATGTCCTAGAACAAAAATACGACGACCAGTGACATCTACCAACCCACACTGGGCCCGCGTGGTGGATTACTGCCCATTCCCTCTCATGAGGAGGCATGTGTCCCAGTAGTGGGATTATTACAGGCAGATTATCGATACATATAAAATTCTAAGTCCTGACTAAGATATCAACGCATAGCCTAAATCGCTGGTCCTAGACACATGGAATTTGGAGTGTGTGTTCTTTGTGAGAGTAGGTATCTACTAAGAAAGGGTTTATCAAAATTCCACCCCTAAAGTGGTAAAATAAGGGATAAATAACTGTATGAAAACCGGTGTTAGAAACCTGAAATTTCATATACAAGCTTCTAAGCGTCTTTGAAAATCTACCCCTAAGATAAAAAAAAAATAAGATAAAGAAGTTGAAAGTGTCATTTTTGAAGTAAGAAGAATGAAAATTAAAACCTCTGAGCAATAAATGCATACGTATTCCGTCGTTTTTCGAAAGTCAACCACAAATGATTGATTTTCATGTTGACCTCATTATCTAGGTGCAAATAACGAAATTTAAAATACCCAACGTTTCAATGTTCTCCCCTAGGCTATGGCTGCAAGGCATCGTTTTAAGTGAGAACTGTTTCTCACATTGGCAGTTTTATATTGCATGCTCCGGAGTGAGTTCTGCGAGTTAATTTGTAATTTTAGCCCCAAAAGGAAACACTGCAAACGTTATTCACAAAGAAGTGCTAGGATAATTCATCATCAATTTCGTTTTACGGGAGTTAAATAGTTTTGTTTAATCTGATCATTTTGATTTAAAATAAAAATGAAATCTAGCTCATTTACACCATTACCACCATTAAAATATTTTTATTATATGATGTAACTAAAACTTTACGGTTTTCGCAATTTTTCCTTTATCTGTGCTATAAGACGTTGCTTCGTACCAAATTTTAAGATTCTGAGTTCACGGAAAGTACCCTGTAGGTTTTAATTCCCTTGCGAGTGTCGAAAATTTGCGGAAATTTGCGGCATAAACGGCTGTATCTTTTGATTGTTTAGGAGTTCGATTTTTTCACAGCTCCAAGGGACAGTATACTTGAGTATTTGATATGAATTCCAGCTTGATACTTCCACGCGTTCCTGAGAAAAAGGGTCTTGACAGACAGTCGGACGGACGACAATGTGATCCTATAAGGGTTCCGTTTTTTTCTTTCGAGGTACGGAACCCTAAAAAAACGCCGCAATATACTTTTTCCTAAACAGAATGAATTCTTTGGTTACTTTGAAAATCACAGACTTTTACACAACTATTCATCCTATACTTACACTTAGGGTCAGCTCACACCGAGACGCGACGCTGCGCGCACATTTTAAAGAGCGATTCAAAATTTAACTTTATTTTCTACACGAAAAGACACACATTTCGGTGTGAGAATACTTTGCGCCACGCAGCGCTGCGCCGCGTGACGCCTGTAAAGAAATGGGGCAAGAAGTCTAAACTCTCGGAGGAGACTCTGGAGCTTATGACGGAACGACGTGAAAACCCACCCATCACTTCGGCAGAACTACAGGCACTAAATAAAATCATTAGGAAATTGGTACGACGCGACCTTCGATGCTCCAGCACACGTTCAATAGAAAAAACGATAGAGCAGAACCGGGGATCGAAGGTGTTCGTCCAATCACTTGGGAGGAGCCACCTGACGAAGTTGACAAAACCTAGTGGGGATATCGTCGTTTCGAAGCCGGAGATTCTTACGGAAGTTGAAAACTTCTACGGCCAGCTGTACGCATCGCATACATCTCGACCTGATCCCGAAAATGAGGATTCCAGAGCCACCTTAACCCGCCATTTCACAGAAGACCTGCCTGAAGTCAGCCTAGATGAAATCGAGGCGGCTCTTAGACAGCTTAAAAATGGAAAAGCCCCTGGTGAGGATGGGATAACGACTGAGCTTTTGAAAGCGGGAGGAAGTCCAATATTAAGAGAGCTTCGGAAGCTTTTCAACTCGGTCCTATTCTCTGGGAGAACTCCAGAAGCGTGGAGAAAGAGCGTGGTCGTTCTTTTCTTTAAAAAGGGGAATAAGACCCTATTAAAGAATTACCGACCCATTTCGCTCCTTAGCCACGTATATAAGCTGTTTTCAAGAGTCGTCACAAATCGTCTAGCGCGAAGACTCGACGATTTTCAGTCACCGGAGCAGGCCGGGTTTCGAGGAGGATTCAGCACCATAGACCACATTCACACAATGCGGCAGATTATACAGAAGTCCGAAGAGTATAATCGGCCTCTGTGTCTTGCATTTGTGGACTATGAGAAGGCTTTTGACTCTATCGAGACTTGGTCAGTTCTGGAGTCTCTGCAGCGATGCCAAGTAGACTGGCGATATATCCAAGTGCTGAGAAGTCTGTACGAAAACGCCACAATGACCGTCCAAACTCAGAACCAGCTAACAGGGAGTATCCCATTGCGTCGGGGAGTGAGGCAAGGGGACGTAATCTCCCCGAAATTGTTCGCCAACGCACTGGAGGATGTGTTTAAGACGCTGAACTGGGAAGGACGTGGCATTAACATCAACGGCGAGTACATCTCACACTTGAGATTTGCAGATGACATCGTCATACTGGCTGAATCGCTGCACGACTTGCAGCAGATGCTGGATGGCCTAGTTGATTCTTCACTACGCATTGGGCTCAGGGTGAACTTGGACAAAACGCAGGTTATGTTCAACGAACACGTCACCCCAGGACCTATTGTTGTCAATGGCGCTCCTCTCAAGGTTGTTCAAGAATATGTTTACCTCGGGCAAACTCTGCAGTTTGGTAAGAACAACTTTGAGAGAGAGGCTAACAGAAGAATTCAGCTGGGCTGGGCAGCGTTTGGGAAGCTTCGTCGGGTCTTCTCGTCGCGTATTCCACAGAGCCTAAAGACTAAGGTCTTCAATCAGTGCGTCCTGCCAGTAATGACTTACGGGGCCGAAACGTGGACACTCACGGTACGGTTGGTCCATAAACTCAAGGACACTCAGCGAGCTATGGAGCGGGCTATGCTTGGAGTCTCTTTGAGGGATCGCATCCGGAACGAGGTGATCCGACAGAGAACCAGAGTAGTCGACATAGCCCACAGAATAAGTAAGCTGAAGTGGCAATGGGCCGGCCATATTAGCCGTAGAACCGATGACCGTTGGGGTCGACGTGTTCTTGAGTGGAGACCGCGAATCGGCAAGCGTAAGGTGGGACGCCCTCAGGCTCGGTGGAGCGATGATCTTCGCAGGGTAGCTGGTAGCAACTGGATGAGAGTTGCCGAGAATCGGGTTAAGTGGCGAGCGATTGAAGAGGCCTATGTCCAGCAGTGGACTGCGGTAGGTTGATGATGATGATGATGAAGTGTGCGCGCAGCGTCGTGTCGCGTCGCGTCTCGGTGTTAACTGACTCTTACGCGCGAGCGAAGCCGCGGGGAACAATTATTATCTACAGGGTGTAACGGAAAGGGTATATACATCCTTAAGGGTGTGCTACAGACCATCAAACTGAACATGTTTCTCATCATAAAACATGTTTTTCAGCAAAAAAAATATCTGCTGCCCCATAGAAAATTACAATACCTATTCGACCCAAATGTATAGGCAGCTGATATTTTTTTTTGCTGCAAAAAAATTTTTATGTCGAGAAACATGTTCAGTTTGATGGTCTGTAGCACACCCTTAAGGATGTATATACCCTTTCCGTTACACCCTGTATAATATTTAATTGAGTACTTTCGACATTATTTTAAGCTACTGCTTATAAATAATTATTATTATTCATCCTCATTTACAGTTCCTTTTTGTTTATATATTTTTATTTATTTTTCTTCTATTTGCGAGTTTAACGACTTTTTAACTGACTTATTTTCACTTTGTACAGTGAAAACCAAATAAAAACACCCCATTTACGCGCGTCTCTATGGAATAAAGTTAGATTGGTCTATTTAATGAGTTGAGTTTTAGAAAAAAGACTATCAGAAACACAGCTGTTTTTAGAGACTTATTTAAAGAAAGCTTTTTGGTTCGTTCGGTATTTTAAAATAATAAAAAAACTCCGAAACTATATAGAAACAAAAACAAAACGTGATGACATTCTTTAAATGTCATCATGACGTTTAAAATGTCAAAATAACTCTCACTAAAACAAAAAGGTTTTTGGTTATAGTAAATAAAATGCGCAGTCGGTATGTGTGTATGTAACTACCCGTCATAAACGAGTAATATTATGTCTGCACCCCAACAAAACTCTCTATTTTCCATCCTTATCTCTCATCCCCCTAAACACGCACACAATAAACTACTTCATTCAGAAAGTATAAAAGCAAGTATAAAAGCTTGGGTAACGATCGCATGCAGACGTAATGTTTCATCGTCGTAACGGTACAGTATGAATTTCTTTATATTCCCCGGTAATACTATGTATGATCTGTCACCATCAGGGGAAATCCCGGCAACTTTACAAGAGAACACCCACCTTGTTGGTAACAAGGAAAAATGATGATATTCAGCGGAGCCGTAACGTAGCACAAGCTCCTTTGAACCAAGCGAGCGAACGGACGGGACTATTTACAATGTACGGGATTGATGTAAATTAAAAAGTAACGCAATATCAAATCAAATCAAAAGTCATTTATTCAAACTAGGCTGATAATCAGCACTTTTTGAACGTCAAAGTTTCAAGAGACAGTCCCCCAAAACGCCCGCCCTTCGCCACTTCCTAGTGTTTTAGCTGGGAAAAAGAAGTGGCGGATCAAACTCCCCAGCAAAAATAGTATCACGCACGTATATGAAAGTTCTTTGTTCCTTGATCTTCATAATCTGGATTTATTCTAAGTTCGAGTAAATCGGTTTCTTCTAGGCAAGCGTGCTAGCGTTCCTAGGCCGAATTATCGGATTATTCCGAACCTGACCCGAAATCCTAACCCGGTCGTGGGTTAGGTTATCATATGAACTAGGCGAGTTGCGGCCAAAGGCAAGCCTAGAATTAAAAGAAAAGTATAAATTAATGGAAATTAATTAATTTGATGAACATAAAGTGTTAGGAAAAAGAAGTAAACGATAGCGTGGCAGTTAAAGAAACGTTGTGCCGACTCCACCTAAAATGGTACTAGGAAGATAGGCAGGAAGCCCGACTTCACCAACTGCAGGGTAGCGGCCTCTCTTGGCTTGCCAAGCTTCTCTTTGTTTGCCAGCCTCATCCAGGATGTACCCCTCTTTGCTTAGTTATTCAGCGACTTTTTAAATATCAAACACTTTTAAAATACTCAGCATTACACCTATATAATTGGACACTTCAATCTTACAACCTCCATAAACAAACTGAAGCATCAGAACTGAGCACTTCACGTAGCGTAGTCGTATCGTGACATGTAAGTATCTTGCTCCGTGGGAACAAATGGCCATGTCAACCGCAATGCGTGCCACGTCACGGTCTTCAGTCTATCATGTTCACTACAGGTTTTGATTTTCCACTCGGATTGGTCTGTAATCGATTACCTTTGGCAACTCGTATCGATGCAGCTCAGATGTGACCTGCGATCAGCTGATTGTTAGATGTTTTATAATAGGAAGGTTTTTGCGAAAAGGGCTAAGGACTATCATTAACACCAATAACGGGATATTTATCATGTAAACTATTTGTTTTGAATTCTCGATATTTAAAAACAAGGAGTACCTACATGTGTGCTCTGTAATAACCCGTTATCAGTGCTAATGATAGTGTTACTAACCATGCCAGTTTAAAAACGCATGGGCTAAAATAAAAATAAATTATCATTGTAGCTACATACATATTTACCGTATACCCTCATAATCCACGTTTTAAAGCAAGATGCTTACACCATTAACCCAATCATTTAATTATTGTTTCACAAGTTCCCTCACCAGGCTAACAACAGGCGAAAAAAGCGGTAGGAGCCACTGAGATAATTGGGATGATATTTCAGCTTGATTAATTGCATTTATAAATCAGAGAGGGAATCAAGGGTTTTATAAAAGGTAAAACAAAAGAGGCGCTATTTGCTTGTTGTTGCGTTGGCCAAAGTAAAATTGTTATGTACCAGTAGGTTGTAGTTTCAAGCACTTTTTTGCTGTCTGGACCTATCTAGCTGACGGTCTGTATTTTAAAGTGGTTTACTATATCAGTTACCAGTTATATCGGCCTTAAACCGATGATCACATGATCTAAATTTGATGTTTCCAATGCTGGGACGGCTCTCTCTCTTATGGGACCTTAAGTCATGATCTTCCTGCCCTTGTCTGATGTTCTTGAGGTCGGCGCAACACGTTTCTTTCTTCCGTAAGAAAGAAACGTGTTCCGTTCCGTAACTGTCAAGCAATCATCTAAGCCTTTTTGAAGTGAAACTTCTTATGCGACTTCCAAAAAGTTTAACGCTACCATGGAGGGGGAATATTTTCTAAAACTTACTAAGAGATGGCAGTATTACAAGATTTGTGACTACGTAGTTCTATTAGGTACGCTAGATGGCGTGCAACAAACAGTCATGCATTCGACTCTTCGGTGTGACCAGCCTTCGCTCACGATCCATGAGTAGAATAACCTCGTTAAACTTATGTAATTCTTATGTAATAAAAATAATACAACAAGAAACAACAAAATATTATTTAGAAGCCCAATAAAATAACGAGAGTGAGAGAGATGCGTGGCACTCGGACGCATGCGTGTAGTATTACGAAGTTTCACTTCTTCCGCGCGGAGGGCCTCCACGCACTATTTTTTTATTTCATATAATTCCTCACACCAATCTATCTATCGTTTCCGTTTTCTTCCTCTCCCTCTTCTTCCATCAAAATTTATATTAATCACTCTTTTAGTCACATGCGATTCGTCTTCTCATCACATGTCTATACCAAGACGTCGATTCCGTTTCTACTTTTCTGTAACTGGCGCAACTTTAAGATTTCCTCTACTATACTCATTATAACCTTATTTTATCCATCTTCTTCACAGCCCTAAGTCTGAGGGGGCAAAGAGCCATATTCAGCCACGCAGACTCAGTGTGATTTGGTGAACATCAACAACGCACTACTGCCAATGTCATTCAGGCTCATAAAATACGGCGGCACTTCAATGTTAATTTATTTTAATCTGACTGTATGGATCAAGTTTAGTTATCTGAAATAAATGAATTTTAGTTTATTTATTTAAAGCCATTTTTATTCTTGTTCGCCATTTTCCACCTGAAAAGTTAACCGACCAAAACGTTCCATTGTCGCACAAAATTTCGAAATTTTTATTCCCACAAATTAGCTTACTCCACACACTGTCAAATATTAATGTAATTTATAAATTAAATTTGGCTGCCGCGTTATCCAAAGCGCGGGCGGAAATGTAAGCGAAACAGTTCCAATTTGTCATGCTTCGATAGTGAATCAGTGGTGCGCTCCCAATACGATGTGGAAATTAATTTAACATTCAAGTTTAATGTCTATTACTGACTATTTATTACTCGTAATTTTATGGTGGTTTTGTGGAATTGCACTAAATAGGTAATTAATAGTTGGACGCTAATTATTTTTGATTATATATACCCTTGTTGAGTCGCTGAATGATAAGTTTTGAAAAGTTTTTATTACCGTCATCATGATCATCATCAGCCTATAATGTTCCCACAGCTGGGACACAGGTATCCTCTCTATGAGAGGGCTGTAATCCACCACGCGGCGGGTCCAGTGCGGGTTGGTAGATGTCACTTCGAATTTTTGGTTCTAGGACACGCCGGTTTCCTCACGATGTTTTCCTTCACCGTTTTTGAGAGCAGCGAAATAAATTATACAAAGTAATACGACTGCCTGGGTTCGAACCCTCGACTTACTTTTCGTAAGTCGGGACTGCCACCACTGGGCCACCGCTCTTATTACCGTCACGAGCACTAAAATGTTAACACTTAGAAAAATTCTTGTTCCTTGGAATAATACTTAACATTTCTATGTCGTATACTCGTAGAATGGCTTTCAAAATACTATGTTCGTGAAAACATAAAACGTTAATCGTTGTTAAGGAGCCATACTCGACACAAAGGATACCGAAAAGTTATATCAATCCAGATTTTCCACAGTGACTTTCCACAAGTAGAAAAACGCTGTGGAAAGATAAAACACTTCGGAAGCGATAGCCACTCATCACTAAATAAACTGATTGAAGTCCTTTACTAAATTTGATTACAACAAACGTCCTTTGTCAAGAACTTTATTAGTATTGAACGAAGAGGCGGAAGACAATACAGACAGACAATACTGTCATACCGAAAGAAATAATTTGTCCGGAATTTATTTTCTGTATGGAGCAAGGCTTTAATCGAGTGGTAGCTAAGGTAAGGCCAAAGAAACTAGGAGCATTATAAAGCTCGTTAGACCGACGATAGACACGGGAATTGAACCCAAGACCTCATGGTCAGCAGTCGCATTAATTTGCGACTACGCGACCAACGAGGCCGTAAATAATTTAAATCATCATCTGCCTAGCCTTTTTCCAAACTATTATGCAGCTGAGTACCAGGATTTTATATAAAGCGACTGCCTATCTGACCCCCACAACCCAGTAACTGGGTAATACGTACGATACCCCTAGGTAAGACTGAATGTCAGACTTTTGGCTTCAGACTACTCATAACGACTATCAAAGTTCTTATTATAAAATGACAGCCGCGACCAACGGCTTAACGTGCTTTCCGAGGCACGGAGGAAACTCGGTATGTAATTATGGTCACCCATCCACGAACCAACCTCGGCAAGCACGGCCTAACCTTAAAGATGGACCCATGCGGCTGTTATTATTTAGCCACGAGCTCCACCGTACGCCGTAAATCATTTAAATAAAAATATTATAAAACACTTACAGTGTAATATATCAAAAGTTTCAGCTCCTCTTTAGCGGACCTCCATACATTACACTGCAGGACATAAATAAATGAAACTACATCACCTATTTCTGTTTTCCAAAGTATTTACATAAAATACGGGTAGTCTAGTCTAACGCAGCCGTATATTAAAACAACATAAAACATTTCACCACTAATTCTATTGTTGTTTTAACGAGGTATACCCTGAAATAGGAATGTTAATACCTGTGTGTTACTTGTTATTTATTGCTTTTTTATTCCGTATCTTTTTCTTTTAAAGTAATTTGTAATTTGGAGGTGGGTAATAGTTGTTTATTCTTAGCACCTTGTAAAAATATTGTTCTTATTTTTCTGTAACAAAACTCCTTTTTAATTTGGACTATAATCTATGAACTCAGATTTTTTTTTGAAGTGAAACTTCTTATGCGACTTCCAACAAGTTTAACGCTATCATGGAGGGGGAATATTTTCTATTGCTCACTAAGAGATGGCAGTATTACAAGATTTGTGACTACGTAGTTCTACTACGTACGCAAGGTAGCGTGCAATAAACAGTAATGCATTCGACTTCGCGGTGTGACCAGCCTTCGCTCAATTTCCATGTGTAGAATAACCTCGATAAACTTATGTAATAAAAATAATACAACAAGAAAACAACAAAATATTATTTAGAAGCTCAATAAAATAACGAGAGTGAAAGTGTGGCACTCGAACGCATGCGTGTATTATTATGAAGTTTCACTTCTTCCGCGCGGAGGGACTCCACGCACTTTTTTTTTTATTTGCGATTGATTTGCTCTTGACTCTAGTCTAAGTCAGAGATGATAGAGAAAAAGTCGACGATGGTACAAGCTTACCCAAAAGAAGCCTGTTCACTCTTACTTTGAAGAGAATAGGGTTGTAAGCTTTCGGAAACAGACACAGGCTGAGATTTGATTTTTCTGACTGTAAATCTAAAAACCATAACAGAGTGTGTTGAACAAGAAAAAAATAATTTACGTATCATATCAATCAACTACATCCTATAGGAGCAGGAGTTATCCCGTTACTCATCAGTTTTGCGATCAACAACATCGCAAGAAAATTTTAGTATGCAAACAAATCATATTACCAAAAAAGCCAAACTAAAACAACTGTATCACTCCAAAGTAACAGAACTCGCATAATATTTGTAGTTTCAAGTATCGACTACAACTCGGCACCGCTAAGTTTGGCAATTAAAATTAATCACCGAACGGGTCTGTGTTTTTGCCTTTGCATTACAGTTTTGGGGTTCACAGCGAAGATTTAAATCGTTAGATTAGCCTCACCACTTTCAGGCATTTGATTAATATTGCTTCGTTTACTCAGACTGCCTCGTTGTAAGTTGGTAATAAGCGCAACTAAAGAGCAAGAGGTTCGATTCCCGGCTCGGGCAAAGTGTTATTGGGTTTTTCCCTAAGGAATTTCCCAGTAGCAGCTACTGAGTCCGGATTTGTGCCCGGTTGATGGCAATAGGCTTGCCTCCTATTACATAGGACTGTTCTATGACGTACAGTCAGTGAGCAGCATTACCTGACCCATTTGCCTCTTTTTTGCTTTGTGAGATGGGTCAGGTAATTGTGCGGGGCACTGTACATCTCTGCCTAACCCTTTTTTTTTTTTTGCGGATGGGTAATCATCAAATGACTCGGGGATTACAAGCGCGATGTTATGATATTCATACTGAATATCGGCTTCTATGAAAAAGTGCGAGATCACTCTTCTTTAAGTGGTTTTTTTTGTTCCGGGTGACCTTATTGCGATAACATTAGATAGGTTTAAGGAAAAAATTGTTTTATTATAAGTACCCCAAAAATGTTACAAATCTATATCGAAAATATTCAGTACACAACGGCACCGGTGTTATCGCTATCCGCCTGAGACCACCTTTCAATGGACAGGGAGAGACTGTAATTACCAATGGTAGGGGGGTAGTCCGTCGTGTATACAGACTGAGCAAAGCACACACCTACTGTGTAGGACATATCTGGGGGTTTAAATCTTTGGATTCCAAAGTTGTTCAGGAACGCTGATTGCTATCTGGCTGCAGTCTGCAGAGTGCAGGAGTGTGGTGATTTACCGACAGAATGCTATGCGTCATTCTGTAGGTAAATCACCATTATTTGTTATTTGTTTCGAACTAGTTGCCAGGATGTTTGACTGAAAAACTAATACGTATTCCATACTAACATGGTGAGTTTGTAACTGTTTTTGGAAGTAAGTTTGTTTGTATTTTTTTTTTTTTAAACGTTGCCCCACACTAGGAATTTCTCCTGTATCGTGGGTGCGTTTACAAACATTTAAACTCACATACACAAACAGCCAGACCCGGAACAACTACCTGTAGGCGATACAAATATTTGTTCCGTGCGGGGATCGAACCCGCGACACGCAGCGCAGCAGTCGATCGCTCAGCCACTGCGCCAACCGTGCCGTCAAGTGTAAAGTTAGTATGTGAATATATGTAATTTGGTTTTTTAATGTAAAAAAGATTAAAATTCATCATTTAACTCATAAAGTACACTTACTGCATTAATATTTATGAAAGTTATGCAGAAACGTTTAAGGTTCTAGGCAACTGATAAGCGCTTTCAAAGCTTTTTGTATTTCTGCAACTGCTTTCAACATATGCTATGCTATGTAGCACAGCCGTCGAGAAATATATCTCAGGCATTCTCTTTTCCTCACGATGTTTTCCTTGACTGTATAATAGCAAGTAATTATTCAAAACTCACATCAATCCGAAAAATCAGACGTTCTTGTCTGGGGTTCGTACTCCGAGACCTATGACTTGGCAATCCGACGGTCACACCACTAGGCTATCACTGCTAATAGCTAGTCGAGTGATTCTTTTGTATTTGTGTATTTTTTTTCAATAGGGTCAACATAAGCGATGCTATTACGCCGATAGAATTCTTAAATCTTATATATTATTACAAACTAGCGGTCCCCGGCATGCGTTGCAATGCACTTACCCTACCCTACCTACCCATCTACCCTACCCTACCAAACTATCTACCTACCCTACCCTACCTTTCTCACCTTTTAAACCTTCCCTGGCTGATTTTGGCTCAGCTAAAACGGCCCAGCCGTTCTCTAGTTTTAGTGAGACTAACGAACAGCAATTGATTTTTATAAATATAGATTATAAATCGATAGTTAGATAAAAACATGATTTTTGCTAAGTACTACTAAAAACCGAAGGAACATTACCGACGTACCAACTCATTTATAATAGAGTACAATTCCATTAACAAACATAGTTAAATAATTTCACAGTGCGAAGGCACACCTAAAAAACACAGCCTAAACTCAAAAAAAAAGGAAGATTACCACCTTCTTACAGAAAAATAGTCCTACGTTCAGACCTAGCCTATTAGCCATCAGTAAGTTATGTTCACATCCTTATCCCGGGTCCCTTGCGTGTGTCGCAACCCTTACATTAGAGCTAAAACTTATCTTTTTGCTGTGAGGTCGTGACGTCAATGTAATCGAAACGGGTACAGGGAGCAGCGAATGGCTGTCAGGGGACGCGGTTGAGGAGCTAGAGAGAATAGATGTGGCAAGGGATTAGGTGGTGAGATGTACTCATACAAAGAAAAGATAAAAAGGTAGGCAGAGGTGTACTTAATTAACATTAACATTCATTTATTATCAGGCAACTTTGGCCCATAGATAAATACCTGACAGACTAGCATATATCGTAATAATACATTTCGTGTTAGTAAATAGAAACTTAAAAACTACGTTAGTAGCACTTCACTGCACTATGACACTGTGCGTTCATGTGGTACTTGCCCGTGGAAGCGTCGGAACACCACTCTCTGTGGCCAAAGCTCCTTTTTCAAGGCAAGGGGCAGATAGCAAGTTGGTATTCGCACCACATACGCCTTATTCATATTCATATTCATTTAATTACGTTCCACAATGTTTTAAAGGTGTTATAAAAGGCTTAAAGCTAAGACCAATGTTATGGACCTTGTTAGACCACAGCAATATAAGTATAATTAATATAATTATAGTTATGAGTGACATAATTACTTATTACAAATCATGAACAAAAAAATTATAGTACTACAATATTAACACTATAAACAAACACAACAAAATAATAAAACAACATTAAAATATTAATTATTTGGAACAATATTATTATATTATAGTAGGTATTTTTTATAATTAATGAGATCAATCTAAGTTGCTTAGGTATATCATTAAAGTTGACGTTGCGACCCGACTCTAGCAGCTGCACTCTCGCCACGTACTTGAGCTTCTGGCGCACGCACTCCACGATATCCTCCACAGTGGTGTAGACGGGAGATGTACACCGGAGTGTTCGGCTTCTAATAATTATACTACACTAGATATTTCGTCAGTTATGTTTAAGTTCCATGTAATAATGGGTGAGTCTACGGCCATCAACCGAGCACTATCTCTATAGCACTATATATCCAGACTCTGTGGTTGCTACTGACTGATGGACAACCTAATAACATTTTGTACGACCTGGTGGTAATCGAACCCAGGAACTCTTGCTCTGCTGTTGCGCTTGTGACCCACTAGACCAATGAGGCAGTAAAACAATATTCATACGACATAATATGTTTTGATGATCTTGCCCTTTCTACTAATAAATATTATAAATTACTAGCCGTGCCCACGACTTCGTCCGCGTGGAATTTGACAGAAAAAGTTATTTAGTTTATTTTTCGTTTCTGTATTTTTATCAACATTACATTTTTGTAACATAGAAGTAGCCTAAGTTACTCCTTATTACATCAGCTATCTGCCCGTCAAAATCCGTCTAGCCGTTCCAGAGATTAGCCGGAACAAACAGACAGACAGACAAAAATTGTAAAAAAAATATTTTGGTATAAATACCGTACATACATTCATATGCATGTATTAAAAAGCGGTTGATCTAATATTACAAACAGAGTCTTCAATTTTATTTATTTCCATAAATGTATAGATAGATTAATAGAAAACAGTAAAATAGCGCAAATAGTGGTTCCGGGAAATACCTTACCTCTTAAAGGTTAGTTACGCTCGTCCATCGTTGTAACCATTACTTGTTGGCTGCCTTATCCAGTCACTCGACATCTTCATCCGAACAAGGATACAGAGAGGCAACGGGCTCCAGCAAATAAATTCAACAAATCCCGTGCACGGCCACCGTTGATCTACATCGCCCTAACTGCACCAATATGTCGTTGAGGCTTACTTGTCACTGTTATGGGCTTGGCGCGATTAACGCGTGCAAACGCTAGCGTTAAGTTGCGTTATTTAGAGCCGGTAATTTTGGAGCAGGACATTTGTTGAACACGGAGTAATGGAATGGAAATGTGCTGCATTTCTAATGGGGTTTATGCTGTCATCGAGCGGCTAGAGTTTTCCTAACTAGGTTTGGGCTGACTTTCAAAGTTGGAGCAACGAAAAGTCTTTTCAAAATGCACTTTCTGCATAGAATAGAATTTATTTGCTAAAAACACGTAATAAAAAGGTGGTAAAATACAAAAAAAAAACTACTAAGAGCATAGAAGTTTTTGTTTAAAATTGCTAAGTGTACAAATTTTCGCAAGCATATTGTTAACATTTAATGTCTAAGAAGTCTTTGATATTAAACAACCATTCATGCAGTTAATTTTTAAATAATTAGATTTAACGTCTAGAGATTACTTGGTATCTTATTATATACAAACACACATATATAACTTTTATTGTATTTAGCAAGTCTTGGAACGATATTCAGTACGAGCATGTGGGTCTTCTCAGTTACGATGATATAAACCATCTGAATTTTTAAACAAATCTTGCTGCATACTTTACTTTACTGTCAGTTAACAACTCACAAAACTGTTTTATTTGTTTAGTTTTAGCCTGACTCTCTTCAAGTTCTAAAACCTCGAAGCTTTCATAAACTTATCTCTTGTTTTATAACGTATAAACTTCAAAGGAGAAGGTCCAAGCAAGCAAACATTCAATACCACCGAAGTCTACAAACAAAAGTGTATCATCATCATCTGCGTAGACTATTTTCCCAACTGTTTTGGGGTAAGGTTCCGGTCTAATTAGAAGCAGCTGAATACAAATATTTTACAAGAAGTGACTGCATATCTTACCTCCACGACCCATTTAGTGCTGGTGATACCCCTAGGTAAGACTGGTTGACAGACTTTCGGACCACTGTGCACTGGCTACATCTAAAGACTGTCAAAGATCTACAAGTGACAGCCGGGACCAACGGCTGTCACTTGTAAAATTAATGTTCTTTGCGGGAGACGGTGGAAACCTGGTATGTAATGGATGGTCGCCCATCCATAGATGAACCTAGACAAGCGCTGTTTAAGCTAAAGATCGACCCGAGAGGCTCATATTATTTAACTGAGGTCCTTTAAACCAAAGAGATACCGTGGCAATGGAACACAAAGGGCTAAGAAGGAACATGGATTGGTTTTAGTCAGTACAAGTCTGACACTCTCTCCCGCTCCGCCCAGAGCGGGGGGGGGGGGGGATCATTTGATGATTTCCCATCCGTAAAAAAAAAAGGTCCTTTAAACCAAAAGTGTATCTATCTACAAAAACACAGACAAATTAGAAATTAAATTAATTATATATTTTTTTATTTTTCGGTAGGCACAATGTCAATTTGTTGAAATAAAAACAATGTCGCTTGAATGAACTATGTATCATTTCTAAGGCGTTTTGATCTGACGACGTCGAATTTTAATGAGTGCGAAGAATTCTAATTATTTTTGAACGATAAAAGAAAATGTGACTTAGGTTTTTGTTTGTCTTTTTATTACACTGTCAAACAGATGAAACAATAGCAGTTATGATTACAGTTATGATTATTGTGTCTGTCGTCAGAAACAAAATGGTTGTTTTATATTTTCTCTTCTTTTGTTTTTATGGTATAACATTTCTAGTTCATAGTTATTTTTAATCTAAAATTATAGCTCTATGTTGTAGCCATATGAAAATCGGGGTTGCGAGCAGCACGAGTGATCTGTCTACCCTCTGTGCCACGGTACGATAGTAATGAGACAGAACAGCGTCATGCGGCTAACAGCTGACAGGTCACAGGCGCACGCGCGCGCGAAATTCATACGGCTGTTGTGTTATTGTGATAAAAGTGAATGAGTATAAATAAAATGTTTCTTTGGGAAAGTTGATTGTTATCAGAAGTACAATCACGTGTATGAGTATCGGTCACTAATTACCAGTCATCCTGTATACGAGGTATTATTGTATGATCAGGTCAAAGGTTGGTTCTAAAACCAACCAGCAGATCTAATGAAGCCTGAGTCACAAAACGGTCTATAAAAGGTCTATAATAAATTACCAAAATGTATAAGGAGTGATGATAATGTCCGCAAATTCAAACTTAATTGTATTTATTTCTATTAGACTAACACTTCGCCCGTGACTTCGTCCGCGAAAATTTTGATATGATATAGCCTATGTTACTCGGTATAGATGTAGCTTTCTAGTGCTGAAAGAATTTTTCAATCGGCCAAGTAGTTTCTGAGCTTAGATTAGACGTATTACTCTACCAAAGAATTTTTAAATTATAAAATATGACATTTCCAGCCCTCAATAAGATTTATTTTGTAAAAACTAATATATTTGTACACCGATTTCTTTGGTAGGACACTAAGCTCGAGTTTGTTAAAAAAAAATCAAAATCAAAATATTTTATTTTACATAGGCCTACATGGGCACTTATAAAACGTCAACAAAAGGTGCACGGTTCGGGTTGGTCGTTTCCTATGGAGAAGAACCGGCAAGAAACTCCATGGTTACTCTTTTAAAATCATTTGGTTTTACAATATTTGAAGTTACAGCGTTAGTACTTAAGTATGGGAGGACAGCGTAGACCCGACAATAAGTCGATTGCTTACTACAGAAGGTAGTAATAGGAAAGAAAAAATAAAAAAAATACAAAGCCTACAATGTCCACACATTCACAAAAAAATAGGTAAATAAAAAGAATCTATACAAAAGTAAAAATAAAACAATATAAGAGCACTAAATTAAACAATTGACGCAGATGTTATCATCAGTGCCGTAACTATTCTGAACAATAAACGAATGGTGCAATGATATGATAGCTATTGTAAAACATCTGAATAAAAAGAATGGAGAAAGTAATATTGGGAATAGTTAGAGACATCCACACATTTGTGTCGTTTATGAGCTACCAGGGAAGCCGCATGAGCAGAAGGAACTACAGCCAAACTTCTTTATCTTCAACGTAGTCCTTAATTTTGTAATATGCTTTTTTAATAAGGACACGTTTGATACAATTTTTAAACTTTCCATCAGTCAGTTCTGTAACTGACTTTGGCAACTTGTTAACTTAAGACCTTTATAATAATACCTGTGTTCACAAATAAAAATTGATTTGATTTGAAAACATTGGCGGCAGTTAGTCAAAAAAAGGAAAACCAATTTATCGAAAGCAGTAATTAAAATGTCCTTTCAAAGAGAATATAATTTAATGTTCATATTGATTTAACTAAATTTAATTATATTATTCCTGGAAAAGCGCCTGGCAATGCCATTACATGGTGAAGTATAGAGACACGTGTAATACTAAATCTATTCATTTTATGTTTGTAAACAAAACATTGGTTTTTCTTCGAGTTCCCGGAAAACTATGAAAAATACAGATTCTCAGAAGTTGAATGGGCACTTAGTTATTTAGTGGCTGTAGGCAAAACAGGAGAATAAAAAATATCCTTTCATGGCCATAGGCTTCATGGAAAACGAAAACAAAAGCGACTTCAGCGTATCAGAAAGAAAGGTCACCGCGTGGGTAGCAAATAAGGTTGTCAAATGAAAAGGCCCTTAATTAAAATATAATTTCGAACAGATATTATTAAAAGAAGATCATCATAACTGAGACCTCTCAATTTCAGAAGCGTTCATCAATGAAAGTATGAACAATTACGTGTTTTTTCTTTCCATTTTTTTTAAGTTCTCTTTGAGGAGCTCGTGGCTAAAAAATAACAGCTGCCCGGGTCAATCTTTAAGGTTAAGCCGTGCTTGCCAAGTTGGTCCGTGGATGGGTGACCATAATTACATACCGATTTTCCTCCGTGCCTCGGAAAGCACGTTAAGCCGTTGGTCCCGGCCGTCATTTGTAGATCTTTGAAAGTCGTTACGAGTAGTCAGAAGCCAAAAAGTCTGACATCTAGTCTTACCAAGGGGTATCGTATTACCAGCTACTGGGTAGTGGAGGTCAGATAGGCAGTCGCTTCATGTAAAATACTGGTATTCAGCTGCATCCGGTTAGACTGGAAGCCGACCCCCAAGATAGTTTGGGAAAAGGCTAGGCAGATGATGTTTTTTTTTTTAATTTATTTAGCTGCACAAAGTGTCGACAGACTGACAGGCAGACAGATAACAGACATGACAAAACTGCAAGTGTTCCTTTTTGCCATTTGGATACAAAACCCTAAAAAATATTAGTTTAAAAGGTTACAGGCCAAAGATCACAGAAGATAGTGGGGAAGACCTAGATAATGTCTTCCACTGACCAGGGACATATGGCACAAAAGAGTGGAACAATACTGCCAATGGTAATAATGATGAGACCATCACTTCGTATAATGCCAAAATAAATAACATACTAGCTGTGGGTACCGCGTTATGCGTTGCAATGCACTTTTACCTATCTAACCTACCTACTATACAAATCTTATCGTAATCCTAACTAATATTATAAATGCGAATGTAAGTTTGTTTGTTACCTTTTCACGACTAAACGGCTGATTGGATCTTAATGAAATTCGGCAAGAAGATAGATTTCAACTTGAAGAAGGACATAGGCTATATATCATCACGCTACGACCAATAGGAGCGGAGCAGCAATGAAAAATGTTGCGAAAACGCGGAAATGTAACGCAGACGAAGTTGCGTGGGACAGCTAGTAAGCTATAAACGTGCCTGACATCAGCTGTCAATTGCGATAAATGCTAAAATGCAAAACTATTTTTTTTTTCTAATTATTCTGCAATTTAGGAACGACGAACCCAACAATTAATTAGAGATCATCAAACCGGTACAGTCGTTATAAATGATGTAACTAACCCGACTTTGTTTTATGTGATAAAATAAAATAATAGATAGGTCTCAGACAATTAGACAGTTAACTAAAAACACTGCGGAAATGTCGGTATGATGAGAATTACGAGGCTTGAAATGCTATTCCTGTGTTACATTTAAACAAAGTTTGGAGCAGCCATAAAGCATGAACTAATTTGTCAAAGTTCTCAGTGCCAGTGCCGAGAGCAGATGATTATGTGGGGGTATGGTTACCGCGTTTGATGCTTGTTATAGTGAGCAAGGATTTTAAACTACCGTAGAAAAATATAGAGAGCCTTTATGTATTATTCATCTGAAAGTTTTCTGCATAAATAACAAATCATTACTGACGTTTTTACTGAAAAATTTGCTGTTGCCCGAATCTTCGTTCGCGTGAAATTGTTTTAAAATATTGATTCCCTATGCGTATCCTATTTGGTTAACAATTTCAGGGGTTTTCATTGTTCAGAACGGAACCCTATTTTGCTTTACGCTGTCAGCTGATTGTATTTAGATGTTTAAATTAAGAAATCATTTTGTCTGTCCACCAAGGTATTGGTTAGCCGTGTCTCTTTATAGGCTCTTGTTAACGACCGGCTTTTACCCCGGGTGCAGAGTTAACCTTGTTCAGGTTTCCGGTCTGGCCGGGAAGGGATGCGATTTTATTTGCATTGTTAGAACGTGCCTTGCATAAATCCGGCATCGTGAACAAGCGCTCTTAGATTGACGTATTTGATAGAAACAGTGTTTCATGCAAAACTGTCGACCGGGCTAAAAACTGGTGTTGGACAAGAACTCTTAAAGGCAACCATAATAATATCTTCTTCTGCAACCTTTGGCCACCCAATGCTGTGTGTAGTCCTCTCCCAAATGTTTCAATTTTTGGCGGTCTACCATATGCATTCCGTAATTAATTTATCTGATATAAAAGCATGGTAATATTATTAAGATATCAACAGTTTTCTTGGAAGCCTCATAATGTACAGCGGACATAAAGGATGTGAAAACACCTCTTAACGACGCCGAAAGGCACTGGTTCTCCCTGTCATTGCAATATTTTTTTTGTTCTACACTATACCTGGGAACGTTCTAGTTACGGAGATATTAGGGGTCAAAGTATCAACTTTTTGACAAGTATTTTTTTAAATACAAGTTTTTAATGTAAGATTTTTACTTTAAACATCTCCATGACCCCCGTACTATTTAATCCATCCATCAGCACAATGTTTTCAGTGCGTTACATGGAGTTCTACCACAAAGCATGATTTTACACCCCCCAAAAAAAAGTCGTTTCCCAGCAATAATTTTTGCGTAAAGTTACTTAGTTTCATGTACAGAATGCTTGGTTGACGGCTTCGTGATGAGGTGATTTACACCTTGTGTTAAACTGATGAAACGATTAATATTCTATCACATAAATTAATGTTATTAACTTTCCAATATTAATGGTTTAATAATGAACCGATGAGGAGCATACAATATGCAAATTAAAATGAAGGAAAAGGAGGAGATTCTTCGCAGTTTTAATTAGTTCTGGATTAGAGCCACGCTCACGGGGATTTGCTTTACAGATGACTATCTGGAAAGCCAACTTATTAAAAATCCATTTTTCTCAATTATATCGTGAAAATGAATCCGAAGCTTAGCTTGTGAGACTCAATGATGAGCAGCTTCCTAAGTTAAAATAAAATATACGTAGAAAGGTGATATTATCTTTCGATGCCATTAAAAAAATGTAAATACTATATTCCGCCCTACCTACAAGAATCTTTCCTCACCCATAACAAGTACCTACTTAAAAGCCTAACTCACTCAAAGGATGACACTTGTGCGTTTTTTTGTTCATTTTGTAAACGGACAAGTAAATTGATTCACAGCCTAAACCCTAGTGGAAAGCATTGCTGTACAGTCCTTCTTATACAGGGTGTAACAGAAAGAGTATATAATAATTAGAGATGTGCAACAGACTATCAAACAGAACTTGTTTTTCCATCGAACAAATATCGTAATAGCAAAAAACAAAATGCCCCATACAAAATTTCAATACCTATTTGACCTAAATATATGGGACAGCTGATTTTTTTTTTCGCTAATACGATATTTGTCCAATGGAGAAACATGTTCAGTTTGTCTGGAAGGTCTGGAGCACACCCTTAACTTTGTATTTACCCTTTCCTTTACACCCTGTATAAAGAAGGTAACTAAAACCCCAAATAGAGGAAGTAACCGAAAATGGGATGCAAGTGTGTCATTTTCATCAGTGGAAAATCTAGTCTGGCACAAGCTTGACTTAAAATAGAAATAGTCCACTACGAAAATCCAATTCCCACACAGTACCAAAACTCAGTTCCATTACAGCGAGTCCACCCACCCGCGTCCACGATAGTGCGAAGTAGCAAATAGCACAAACTTATGCAATTGGAACTCCAATATTATAATAATTTGGGTTGCAACAGCGTTGTTTTTGCCGCAACGGTCCATTAAACGGCTGTATCTCGGTCGAACACTCACTGGTTGGACGTTTATTAACGTTCAACTTGCTTTTGGCATTGATTAAGAAGGTGCTAAAGGACTTGGGTTTCTTTTGTGTTTGATATGCTCATTGATAATTTTAGCGATCAAGTCTAAGTTAGCACTAGATATCATCTGATACCTTATTTATTCATTGTTTTTAGAGTTAAAGTCTAAGTTGGGACAGAAAGAATGTTGATTTTCTGATTACAGAATATATTCACGATTGCGCGTTAATTTTGTAAAAAAATCAGATATGAAAAGCGTGCAAGGTTCTATTTAGTGCTACAGCCTATTTCGTAGAACTATAGCGGTACTACAAAAAGTACTTAAGCAACTCAGTAAAAAAAATACTGCAGCGTCATCTATAATACAAATGACATCAAAATTGTGAATCGCGCTATTCAAATTATCCACGACTGTATATAAAAAGACCCGATAACAAGTTTTGTAGGTTGGACAGTAACCCACCAGACACGACAACTGTCTGGTCGGAGGATCCTCCCTTTTCTCAAGGGGAAGAACTTTACACCCTGTTTGCCATGCCCCTATAAAACCCCTATAATTTTTGCTAACAATAGTGAAAATTATTGAACCAACAATTTTTAGTAACTTACGTTGTATCCAGAAAATATATGCTCAATTTAGATCACAAAATAGCAAAACTAAAAGAAGTCCTATTCATAAACTACAACTCTTCGGTAAAATTGCAATTGTATAAAATGCAAAATTTTCTCATATACCGACGTGCTACGGAATATCTTCGTCGGTCACAGTTGAAATAAAGCTCTGTGAAATGGACTGAAGTAGATTGGCAATGGAAAACTGCAGGATTGGTAGGACACTGTATTGGACTTTGGATAATGCATATAACTTGTTTGGGATTGAAAAAGTCTGCTTCGAATCCTTAACTAATCCTACTAATATTATAAACGCGAAAGTTTGTAAGTATGGATGGATGGATGTTTGTTACTCTTTCACGTAAAAAGTACTGAATGGATCTGCATGAAATTTGGCACGGGAATATAAAATAGTCTAGAATAGAACATAGGATACTTTTTATCCCGGAAGTGTAATCCCGCGGGACAATTACCGAAAAAACGCGGGCGAAGCCGTGGGCAGAAGCTAGTGTGCTTATATCGTTGCACTCATAACACATAACATCATGCCTATAATCCCCGAAGGGTTAGGCAGAGACGTACTTGGTAGTACACCACATTTCACCAGTTATGTTTTAAATGCCATGTAATAGGGGGTGAGCCTATTGCCATCAACCGGACAATCAAACTTCGTGACTGCTGCCCAGGGCTGGATTAACCTTTAGGCAGATTAGGCAACTGCCTAGGGGCGCGCGCACAAAATAAATGGAAAATGTTTCATATAGTGTAAAAATTAGAAAATTTGTATCCTCAATGACAATAGATGTAATCAAATTAGTAGCAGAATTAGTATAAACGTAATAAACTGTAGTGTACAGTAGAATCACTATCAAACTAAAATATTTTTTAGGCTAAAAATGGGCCCCTTAGTACTCGTACTACCGCTAAACAAACTTACACATTTTCTTAAAACCAACGAACGCGCGCGGTTCCTACTTTGAACTCTGGGAAAAAACCTATATCACTAGGGCTCCTTTTTTCTGCCTCTGGATTGGTACCCCTATTGGATTTTCACATGATCGACAAGTATAAAAAAGGGCGGATTATTGGCTAAAATAAATTAGCTATTATGACAATACACAAGGTTGCTAAAAAATGGGTCATATGGACATTATGATCTCAAATTACATATCTAAATGTATTCAAGCGAGGCAAGATGTGAATTTTTTCGAGTTTTCTCGTGCAGCTTACTTTCTTTTGAATATAACTTTGTCTATAAGTCGCCTTAGTAATTATATTTCATCATATGTATGTTAGTCTGTAAGGTATATTATATCTTGGGGTTAAATTTGCTGAAAATAAATGTATGTTGTTTTTGTTGTAACTCCGGTTGGTTAAAACAATTCTAATCAGCTGTTCAATGTAAATAGGGTGTTAAAATTTTCGAGCTCTCTCCGCTCGGTGGTCGGACCACTTTGTCATAAATATTGACTTTGTTTAAATGTCGACCAAGTAACTCCAGTTGTTCGAAACAATTCTAACCTGTTTAGTGAAGGTGGGGAGTTAAAAGTTTTGCTAGACAAATGATGATGCCTGTCATGGAAAATCTCCAAACCCAAGTATCTCAGATACATGGAAAAGCCATCTAAAGGTCACACAAATATTGGTTCCATCTAACCAGCCAAATGCAGTTAAACCCGTTAACCTCGACTGAATGATGAAAAACATTATCAAAACCCATCTAACTCTATTAGCGACATTCTTAAGTATCAAGAAACGTCACAAAATCTTACCAAGACTGAAAACTTTGAACTTGTCAAGTTTGTCATTATTAATTTAAATGTAATTAACTGAAGTTCAGAAGATCATTAGATGTTTAAGAGCTGTAAAACAAATTTTAAATGCGTTAGTAAGAAGTAGGTTCTTACTTTGCTTAATGTTAGAATCAAAATTATCCCGTTTATTTTCAGAATATTTTGCTTCCTCCTATCTAGGATATAGATAAGTGACGATCGTTATCGAAGCATTTATTTTTTCACTTCAGTAGCTCAAACATATAGGTTTTGCTGCCTGAAATCAGTGAGCAAAATGCGATTTTGCTCACTGAGTGAGACAAAGTAACTTTTTAATTATTTTTTTCAGAAAGCCCCAAATATCTTATTCAGCCTTGGGTTAATCATACAATTCGAAACATTCACACTCTATCTCTTTCCCGCCCATTAGAAAGAGAGAGAGACAAAGACCAGCCTTTTCGAAGTTCCGTTTTTGAATTCGAACACGTTCGGAATTTCGTACTAACTGAAGAGATTTTGCAAAAATGTCTTTTAATGTAATTTATTGAATTTTTAACTTATTGTTGTATTTAAACGAAAATAAGTATTTACTGCAAATAAAATTGATATTTAACCTAATAAAACCTTTAACCTTTAACCTAATAAATATTTATTTCTAGTTTCAATAATGTTACGTGTATATCATGGGTGCTATTTCCGAACACGCCATAATTTAAATAAAAGAGCGGGAATAAAATTTCGTGGCTGGCGTAAAGAGTTGAATATGTTAAAAATATTAAAATAATCGTAAAATATTAGTGAAACTAGCGACGAGAACAGTTTTGTAACACCGGAAGAGTGAAAACAACAAGAAAGTTATTAATGCAGAATTAAGTTTCCTACCTGAGAAGTCTCGCAAGAAATATCTGAAAGCATACCATGTCTTCAACGAGACTTACAAAGGGCGCAAGCAGTTTTTCGGAGACGGTGTTGCTATCTTATTTTTTAGATTTATCACAGACGAGGTGATCATCTATAATGTTAATTATTTTGATTCACAATAAATAGTTATTTCAATCAATTCCTGTTTATTATTTTATCTCCTAAAGTGTTCTCGCTGCTGAAGTGAAAAGTTATGTGTGTTACACGAGAGCAAAGTTTTTTGCATCTCGTGCCTTTGAATCCCTCGCCACGCTCAGGATTCAAAATCAGCACTCGCAGCAAAAAACGACTTTGCTGTCTTGTTGCACAAATAACTATTTCTACAACGTTGAAAGTCAACAGCATCGACAAACGTTACAATAGTATATTGTCAATGCAATACATATTATGACGCTCGTGGCGCCATCTATTTGTTGCGAAGCTACTAATATCTATCGAGAAGGTCGGATATGGCTGGCTGCTGATAGCAGAGCGTCGTAACGATGGTTGACGTGGTAGCTGCCATCTGCCATTTGATCATGAACGCCGCTGTCGTTACCACGTCCCTCGAGGAACTGTTATATACCAGCCCGATCCTAGTGATATTGAAGGAGATGATCAAGTTTATGATGACCACTTCCGGAAGACCATAACCTGCACATACATAAGTATTTCACTTTTCTAGTATTATTGGTATCGCTTCTAAAATGCCTTCTACTTACCTACTTGACAAATACAAGCTGTTGTTTTGCATTCTCGTCAAATTTCAGGAGGTGGTCATAAAAGACATAAATAATCAATTAAAATTACGGTACCTAGTTAATTATTATTAAACGCTGATTTTTTTGGTTGTTTAAGTTTGTCAATATTTCAGAATAACCCGCTTAACGTGGTTTAGGGAATAAAAAATTATCGAATAAACGTTTGAGATTTTTTGTATGTGTGTAAGCGAGGTTACAGGGCGAGAACCAGACGGTCCGCGTTTAAAACACGGGTGGTTCACACTTACCGATTTCCGTAAACAAGAAAAAAATTAAAAATTACCAACTTATTTTATTATTGATTTGGGACGACAATTAGTAGCATAGTTACCTCCTTGAATTTGACGAGGATGCAAAACAACACCTTGTATAGCAAAATATTACATCTAACAAACCCTGCCAATAATATCAGGTATCCGACAACACCACAGTTCGATCTTCAAGTATTACCAAAAATGGAGCCCCCATCTTACCATAAACACACAAATAGAAGCTGTAACGGGCTGCGAGTCAGATTTATATCGGCGTTACATAGAGCCTTAAGGAAAATTGGCCTGAAAAAGGGTCGCGAGAAATATTTCAATATGCCATTCACATTTTTTACGATCGTCATGTGTGCCTCCTTACGATTGTGCAGAACCGCAATATCGGCCTATACTTTCGTTTCTATTCCTTTTTTGTTAGTTTATGGTGCGTTTGAACTGTTAAACAAATTATGAGGGTTTTGGAGTTAGCGTTTTCTGTGATTTGGTATGTCTGTTGTGTGGACTTCAATACGATTGGATTTGTTAGTGTAAATTCTATGCGGACATTTTCTGACTATTTACAGACCTAACATAACAGTCATGTCTCTTTAAGGGTTTGGCAGAAGTGTAGACGGAAGACCCCTATTTCAACCATTATCAAATGTCTCTGTGATATTGATAAGTTAACTCATTTATTTTAAGTGTTAAAAAACTCATTTTTAAAAGCTTTAATTCCATGACTGTGTACTACTACTACCGCTTATTACATTTTATAAGCATAGCTATACAGAGCTATACAGGGTGTAAAATCACCTCATCACGAAGCCGTCAACCAAGCATTGTGTACATGAAACTAAGTAACTTTACGCAAAAATTATTGCTGGGAAATGACTTTTTTTTGGGGGTGTAAAATCATGTTTTGTGGTAGAACTCAATGTAACGCACTCAAAATATTGTGCTGATGGACGGATTGAATAGTACGGGGGTCGTGGAGGTAAGTATTTAAAGTAAAAATCTTACATTAAAAACTTGTATTTAAAAAAATACTTGTCAAAAAGTTGGAACTTTGACCCCTAATATCTCCGTAACTAGAAGGTTCCCAGGTATGGTGTAGAACAAAAAAATGATTGCAATGACAGGGAGAACCAGTGCCTTTCGGCTTTCGGTGTTTTACACCCTTAATACAGTTAAGGTTTTTTTCTGCTTTATTGAAAAAAAATATAAATAAAACCGCATTTTGCACTCAGTTATCATCACAAAAAAATCTATCGTTGGGTTCATAATCCATCATTAATAAATGTTTCGATTCATGAGTGGGAAGCCTTAACGACGCCGCTCATTAATTTCGTCATCTCTTTGTGCTCTATAAACGTGATGAAAAAAATAAAGCTTTACAGCTTCGAAAATGAATGCTTCAAAAATGTTAATGCTTCGATTCTGGCTGTATTACTGGTATCTGTTTCAAATCATTTTATAAATTGAAGTAGCTATACATCTCTCTGCCTATAGCGTATGTAGTAAAGTATAGTATAATGCGGTCTCGTTTCGGATTTCTGCAACGTATTCAAGAGGATAAATTCTGCTGAAAATTGTTAAGCTTCTGAAAGATTATTTAAGCATAAGCTTTCGGTCATCATCATTTCCATCGGTCATTCCCAACTATATTGGGATCGGCTTCCAGTCTAACCGGTTGCAGCTGAATATCAGTATTTTTATATGGCGCGACTATCTGACCTCCACAACCCAGTAAGTACTGGAAAATACGATATCCCTTAGTAAGACTGGTAGTCAGACTTTTAGTAAACTGACTACCTCTAACGACTGTCAAAGATCTACAAATGACTGCCACAACCAAGAGCTTAACGTGCTTTCCGAGGCATGGAGGAAACCTGGTACCCATCCACACACCACCCTTGACAAATGCAGCTTAGCCTGAAGGCCACGAGGTCCTTATTTAGCCATAAGCTTTCGGTAGCTTACATTAATCTTAGGTATTGCTGAAAGAATAGCTCTTTGTGTGTAGGCTCTTAGGTGGGTGGCAGGCGTATTGACCAATTTCCAACACAAATCATTTCTTCTGAATCGTGGGTGTGTTAACAAGTCTCACATGCACTAACACTATACAAATATTGGTAGTTCTGTGTGGGATTTTGATCGAACTTTTGTCAATTGTGTAGGTCTAATAAAGACAACTGTTTGGTCAGTATTCTAAAGATTAGTTTTGTATTAATTTCATGTATGTCAACTAATTGCAAAATTGTGCGTGGAGTCCCTCCGCGCGGAAGAAGTGAAACTTCGTAATACTACACGCATGCGTTCGAGTGCCACGCATTCACTCTCGTTATTTTATTAAGCTTCTAAATATTTTTTGTTGTTTTCTTGTTGTATTATTTTTATTACATAATTATTATATAAGTTTATCGAGGTTATTCTACTCATGAAAATTGAGCGAAGGCTAGTCACACCGAAGAGTCGAATGCATGACTGTTTGCACGCCATCTTGCGTACCTAGTAGAACTACGTAGTCATAAATCTTGTGATACTGCCAAATCTTAGTGAGTTTTAGAAAATATACCCCCTCCATGGTAGCGTTAAACTTTTTGGAAGTCGCATAAGAAGTTTAACTTCAAAATTGACACACTTTTACGATAGGTGGGTGCTGTTTTAAGCAAAAAATAAATGTAATTTTCTGATCGCCGAAATTCTCTTGGAGTCTTTTTGGCAAATTTAAACTTATACGATTATCTGCGTTTATTTCCATATAAGAAGCACAGAAATATTCGTCTAAAAAATCCTACTAGACACTTTGCATTTAAACAAAATCTCGTGCGAAAGTAAAATACTAAATGAGATTGTTTAAAAAAGTTAATGGGGTAATTTCGGCAACGCAATCTCATAAAATTATTTAAACGTTCCGTAATAAAAAAGGCCATACGGCTGCCTATAAAAGCCTCTTAATTGCGTAGAAGTGCTGTGGACCAGATTTCTTTTGGCACGATACGGTTTAGCTAAAATATATCTGAAATTGTGTGAAGGTCACGGATTTACCTGCAAAATGTTAAAATAAACGAACAAGGTAAAAAGGTATATAACCTACTTACTATGAACGTCTAGACACCGAGGCTGTTACAGACAGACAATAGACGTGCAAGTAATGCAGTCGGTTGCTACAAAACGCAGCAAGCCTTGAACCAGACTTTACATTGTCTATATTAATCCAACACAGGGTGTTTCCAATTTATAAAATGTTTTTTTTTTTTTTTTGCCCATGATCTTTTTAAATCTGCCTCGCTACGGATTAGCTTCTCCTGTGTTTAATTTCCAGGTCGGTCAGCATGATATAAGGATTCATAAATTTCTCAGTAGTAGTTCAAAAACTGAATACTTGCCCAGTTGATCTCAACAGGTTCGCCCCCTATTATTTGTAAGTTAAACATAACTGACGAAATGTGGGCTTAGCTACTAAATGGCACGTTTTACCTTTCGAGAGAACAGGCTTGAACGTACCATACGTTGTTATTTACAAGTCTGTTTAATTTGTTAACGTAATCGATTTGAAACCATAGTATATAAAAAATATGTACGGTAAACACCTTAAAAATTTAAACGCTCTTACCCGCCCCATCAAAATCACAAATGATATGTGGCACCAGATTTAATTGGATTAAGCAAACAGACGTCGGCGATCCGTCAACGCCTTGTTTTTTCGCGGCACCTTCCTTGACCACCTCACAAGTCAATATGGCTGCCCGCAACGACTTGACGTTCTCCCAGAGAGAATTGTAGACTGCTTCTCTCTTGTCTGTGGTCACAGTTTAGTTCGCAATGTGAATCATATAAAGCCTTTTTGCAAAGGCGCCGTCAAATTAATGATCTACACTTATTTTACCCCTAAAATCATAGACAAAACAGTTCCAGCACTACAAAAGTTGGCCATCGACCTCTTCAAAACAAACAAGTCCATTTATCAAAGTAGCTCGAGCAGTATAATACCATAACTTTACAGTATTTCGGTGTGTTATTTCCCTCTGCGGGCTCTTTTAATTACTGTCGGCCCCTACATGTATCATAAATTCTAATGGAGTTCAGACCTCACCTACTCTGCCCTCTGCCGGCACAAATTGCATTTTAGAATTTAAACGTATGACCTACATTATACTCGTGATCGAAAATTTAAATTTTGATAAACGTATGCCTCAATATTTTCATTTTGGGAATGATAAAGTATGGGGCGAATGCTAAATGTGGGTTAACATTATTTTCGCAACATGGCACACCGTTTCAAATGTTATTCAAAATGTTGTTAACTACATATGTTATTTTTTGTATTCTTTGTTTTTGCGCCATATTCTCTGGCCACTCTATTGTAGAGCAACAGTTTGGTTAAAGGTTATAAATACAAACTTCAACGGTTTGCGTAAACTATTGACTAAAATAATAACAAGTCTGTTGGCTTAGCAAATAGTTTAGTTGGTTTTAAGCTTAGCCCTGATGGAATTCAATGTTTTTAGCTTTTGTTGTTAACCTTCTGTAAAATAAATCCTAACATAAATAATGACGAAACAATATTTTTGAAAGTTTCACGAAAGTTTAAAATAGTTTGGTTTTCGTAGCTGTTTTCTATAACAATTATGTATTAATTAGAAAATCATATCCAATTCCTATCCTAAATTTAAAATGTTAATTTACCACAGAGCCAGTCGACTACTTAATGAGGTACTTGACCACTTTTGACAAGATTTATCGTGAATTTTAAGCGTTCAATGGCCAATACAAACAGTAATTTAATTACACGACTGACTCGGTTTAGTGGTCGCAATCACGACTGCTGCGCATCCTATCTGCGGGTCCTCGGTTCGATCCCCCAGTCGGGAAAATTGTTATTGGTTTTTCAAAAAGGCTTCATATTATTCACGTTGCAAACTAAACTGTGACCACAGACGAGAGAGAAGCGGTCTATAATTCTCTCTGGCGGAACGTCAAGTCGTTGCGGGTAGCCATATTGAATTGGAAGGTTGTTAAGGAAGTGTGTGTAACAAGACGTTGACGGATCGCCGACGTCTGTTTTCTGAATCTTATTAAATCTGGTGCCACATATCATATTTGATTCCGATTAGGCGGATATTAGCCTTTATATTTATTGATTTGCTCACATGTAAAACACTGGATAGTAGGCATGCATTAAAATTTCATGACACAGTATTAAGACATGCACCCTATAAGGGCACTGCAAATATTATATATATCTAATTATTAAATTAAGTACATAATATACATAATATTGATTCTGATTATTACAATGAAAAAAAAACGCTATAAATGTTACAATAATTATACAAAACATTAATCAATCATTTAATAAACCTATACAAGGTGTTGTTTTGCAACCTCGTCAAATTTCAGGAGGTGGTCACGAAATACATAAATAATTAATTAAAATTACGGTACCTAGTTAATTAATAATAAACGATGTTTTTTTTGGTTGTTTAAGTTTGTCAGTATTTCAGAATAACCCCCTTAACGTGGTTTAGGGACTACGAAATTATCGAATAAACGTTTGAGATTGTTTGTATGTGTGTAAGCGAGCTTATAAGGCAAGAACCAGACGAGCCGCGTTTAAAACAAGGGTGGTTCACACTTACCGAATTCCGTAAAAAAGAAAAAAAAGAAAAATTACCTAACCATTTTATTATTGATTCGGGACGAGAATCATTAGCATAGTTACCTCCTTGAATTTGACGAGGATGCAAAACAACACCTTGTATTATTTTAAAATTTAATCATTATTATTTTACATTTTTGTTAAAAGTTAATATATTACAGTGTCGATCGATTTGTCAATTGTAAATTGACAATTTGTCAATTTTAAATTCCTCTATGGTACGTGCCATGGAACTTAAACAAAACTGGTGAAATGTGGGTGTCCTATTACGAGTAGATACACCTCTGCCTAACGCTTCGATGATTACAGGC
Source organism: Cerastis leucographa (assembly GCA_963082945.1). Taxonomy (NCBI): domain Eukaryota; kingdom Metazoa; phylum Arthropoda; class Insecta; order Lepidoptera; family Noctuidae; genus Cerastis; species Cerastis leucographa. Next base: position 1,876,888 of record OY720381.1, on the reverse strand, counting down.
GTGATGTTATGTTAGCTATATTATGTGTTGACTAAAATAAACAAATATCCTTGTCGTTCCTCGACGTGCAAGTAACATTCAAGACTGAGAAAGAAAATGAGCACGTGTGATAAGTACATAAGTTTGACAACACAACAGCAATAGTGACTTCTATTTACCGTGAACAAATAAACGAGGTTGTATCTACGTGACGCATATAATGCAATGCTTACATGGTCGCTAATGGATTACAGGAATGCAATGGTACGTAACGAAACATTGGAAGCACGGTATTACCTTGGGAATCGATGAACCGGGTGAATGTGGCTCTAGTGATGAGCTGCAGGCTGGTTTCAATAGGGGTGGAAAGTTTTTTTTTCTATCCTACTCTCCTGGACAAATGCCTCCCTTTTGTTATAAAAGAAAAAAAAAACAACTATTTCAAGAAACACTGTGAACGTAATTGAAGCTTGAAATTGTATTTGTTACCTTTCTGGTTCATATTCTTTTTTACTTATCATTCTTACATCTTTGACCTGATCTAGGTAGTCTAATATGGGTTTTCGAAGATAAGATAAAGATAAAGATTCATTTATTTGCAAAATTTTGTGTAGATTTTCCTTGAGTATTTCCCGTTCCTGGTGATTGTGCCAAATTACGGGGAGTATCGATACAATTATCGACAGATACAAGCACCATAAATTCTCCATCTCTACACAAAATTGAAGTCAAGATTTAACCCAATCTGCTGATATCTCTCTACAACAAAATAAAATACAGAACAGTTTTTTCCTATAAAGTTCTTTTTACGCGACGTCGTTTTATGACAAGCGTGAGACTAATAAAGGCAGAGTCGTTACATTCGTGCCAAAGTTGCATCGGAATAATTCAATGGATTTTGATAAAGCCGTAAAAAGGACGTGTGATGATGTCGTCAATCCTACGACGGACTTAGTAAGCAGTAAGTAGGAATGCTTTCGTGTTTCTGCTGAGTTTTTTAGGGTTTCGTACCTCGAAAGGAAAAAGCGGAATCCTTATAGGATCACTTTGTTGTCCGTCCGTCTGTCTCTCTGTCAAGACCCTTTTCCTCAAGAACGCGTAAAGGTATCTAGCTGGAATTTAGACCAAATACTTAAGTCTACTGCTCCGTAGAACTGTGAAAAAATGAAACTTCTAAGCCAACGCAATAAAAAGTTACAGCCGTTTAAGCCACAAATTTCCGCAAATTTTTGACACTCGTTAGGGAATCAAAACCTACAGGGTATTTCCCGTGAACTCAGAATCTTCAAATTTGGTACGAAGCAACGCCTTATAGAACAGAAAAAGGAAAAATTGCGAAAACCGTAAAATTTTAGTTACATCATATAATAACAATATTTTTAATAATTACGGATTTAAAAGTACGGAACCCTCGGTGCGCGAGTCCGACTCGCACTTGGCTGGATTTTTTTGCTGAGTCCAGGCGTCGTATAATAATGTTAAACCACCAATCCCGATGCGAGTAATCGCTTTTGGAATACCGCATTTATGTTGAAGAAATACAAATAATATTACACTTCTACGTAAAGTGGTATGCAGACTATTTAATTACCTACTAAATACTACTTAAAGGGCAGACATGAATTGTACTATATTGTGTCATAATATGCGCTAGTGTAATAAGTCTAAATCTCCATAAAACGGTTTCAAACCAAAACTCCGGGGTACTGAATCTGATTAAAAGAAAAACCTAATACCGCTTTGCCTGACTTTGAGATTGAACACAAAATTCCAAGCTCTGCACGACTGCTACCTGTATTCTTGACAAGATTTCTACATAAATTTTCGCTTTACTGAGATGGTGCTACATTTTTAATTACAGTAATTGGCTTTTTATACCTACATTAACCATATAAAACACGACTCATAAACTACTTATCTCCAGATTTCCACAGCTAAAATCCAGTCTCCCCCCGTAAACATGCTCGACATTATTTCACGACTAAATCTAACCCCTAATACCTCGAGGAACCGTAAACGCGATATTCCAGCGAAACTACTTATCTCATACCAACGACAAGCTATTTCTTGCTATTTCGTGAGCTCACAGCTTAATTTATGCGACGTTGCACTTCCTTTATGCCCGTCAATATTAGGGCAGGAATCTGCGAGAAACGTGGTGGCTGTTTGTACCTTAATTTCATCATATACATAAATTTCCCCGAGGATTCCTTTAGGTAGGTCCCTGAGCTGTTAGTTCCGTGCGATAAACTCTGGCAAATAAAGTATGTTCTTAACGTAATAGTGCATGGATGGCCAGTGCATGCCTTGGATGTGGTTGTCAAGGTTTTGTTTACCTTCAACCCCATTTTTCTTCTTTATCAGGTGGTTGGCGCCTAACCAGCTGGAGGAGCTCGTGGCTAAATAATAACAGTCGATCTTTAAGGTTAAGCCGTGCTTGACGATGTTGGTCCGTGGATGGGTGACCATAATTACATACCGAGTGTCCTCCGTACCTCGGGAAGCACGTTAAGCCGTTGGTCCCGGCTGTCATTTTGTAGATCTTTGACAGTCGTTACGAGTAGTCAGAAGCCAAAAAGTCTGACATCCAGTCTTACCAAGGGGTATCGTATTACCCAGTTACTGGGTTGTGGAGGTCAGATAGGCAGTCGCTTCATATAAAATACTGGTACTCAGCTGATGAGTACCTAACCTGGTATCAGAGACCCTGACTTGGCTTTCCGTATAGTCCAGAAATATCTCTCAGGCATGCTGGTATCCCCACCTAAAAATGTTTTGTTATTTTATTCTAATATCTACCATATTGTTTTTTTAATATTGCTATTTTATTCTATTCTAATTCAGACTAATTTCGTTTACTTACGTATTTTTCGCAACAGTGCTTTCATACCCCCTCCATGGTAGCGTTAAACGTTTAACGCAACCTTGTTGGAAGTCGCATAAAAAGTTTCACTTCAAAAAATGATCTTCAAAGGTTCTCAAATAAAAAATATTGGGATAAATGCATTACTTCGGTATGCGTTTGAATTTTTTTCTATCAAATTGTAATCTTATCCAGTATTTCATATTACTGCAACTTCATGTAATGTATTGGTTACACTTACACGGTACACAAATGCGTCAAACCCAATAGCTATGGGTCTAATGTTTTGACGTCGGTTATTAGACCCACGTTGGAAACTGCTTTGCCCTGGCTTAAAAAGGATTTTGGCGTTGAGTGCTTAAACAATCTGGGTTTACCCAACTACATACGAAGTTGTCGGTTGAATTCTTTCTCACCTGCCTAGCTCTTTTCTTACGTGGAGTTCAGAAAAACTTTCGGTCGCTAGATTGCACGTAGACGATCATCTGGTACTTTCGCCTACCTTGATCTTACTGATATACAAAGTGTTGTTTTGCATCCTCGTCAAAATTTAGGAGGTTGTCACAAAAGATATACCTAAATAATTAATTTACATTACGGTACCTAGTCAATTATTAATAAACTTTTTTTTTTTTTTTTTTAAGTTGGTTAGTATTTTTGAAAAATCCCCTTAACGTATTTTTCTGAAACTTATTAATTAACTAGGTGCCATAATTTAAATTGAAGATTTACGTCCTTTGTGACAGATGCTTTTTTAGGAATAAATCTCTCATATTTTTGTTTTCCAACTTTTCTAACTGCGAAGTAGGTATATCTACTGTGCAAAAGCTACTGTTTTATCTTCATTGCATAGTGTAGAAGGTTGAGAACCATTGGCTATGTACTGTGTTATTAACGATGCAACTGAGACTGAGCCACTAAGTTGCCAGCAGTTAACTATTAGTTGTGGCCCACTTGGTACCTCTACCTACTTGTGAATATTTTATATAATACTTTTAATACTGAGATTTAAAATAAATACGGTAGTGCTTCTTATGTGAAGCTCACGTGTTTTCCTAAAGCAGAAGCTACAGGAGAAAAGAAATAAATAATGAAAAAGTATTTTATTGGTCTCGCACGAGATAAAATAATATAAAAAGTATATATAAGAAAAATAAGCATAAACAGTACTTTTAACAAAATTGGTCCTGTACGAGGCCAAAAGTCCTTTACCTCAACATTAAATAAAACACAGCGCTGTTAAAAGAACGCCCATCTGCTACGATCCATCCATAGTTTTTCTGTCTCCTCCATATAAATTTAATTTACAAAATTAAATAATTCTGCGAGGCAAGGTTTTCTGGGGTGGTAACTTTAAATCAGTTTTTTCCTCACTGTCAATCTTATATCATCACTTCTTCATCAATACTTTATTATTAATAGTCTGACATGTTTTTAGTTTTTTTTTTTTTGTTAGTAATTCTAATGATTTGAAATTTAAATTTATCCGTATTACAGTTTTACACAATTACTAATTTTAATTTTAATTTAATTTTTGAATTTAATATTATTTGCATGCCCATGTGATGGTAGATTATCGAGAGTCCTCCATAATCTACCATCACATGCGCATGCAGTAATAAAACATCAATGTACAAATTATCCATGTGTGACTGTCTGTCACGTACTCCTAATTATTAACCAAATATCTTTATCTTTATTTTTATTTCAAAATCATCACACGGTATCGGCCACTTAGAAACACATTAAACCTCTACTTTATGGTTTGACAGCTTGACAAGTAAACCGTCATTAATAACGAAACGTTATTTCTTCCTTTGAATTGTGAAGTGCAGTATTGGAACACGTGGAAAGGCATAAATTCTTTATTTCATGGGAAGCAAACTATAGACAATTGCCAGTCGACAGGCCAAATGTAATATTTTACCGAATTCTTAAGAAACGATAAAATATCAGATTTCTAAGCGTAACTTACAATAGCAGAATCACATCTGGTTGCAATAAACCCCGGTCAGGAATATCCAAACCCTTAAAACAATCGAGACGTTTGCACAAAAACGGGGCTATTAAACAATTAAGAAATCACGCAAAAATGAACCTTAAGCCAGTCGTGGCATTTTTGAGAGATGCTGGGGATGAAGGAAGGGAGGTTGAGCAGAGGCAGTCGGGCTGAGATCGCTATAGGGCTCGGACGATGTGAGCTAATTAAGTTAGGAGATTTGGTGAATACCAAGAGGCTATGTCCAAGTGGATGGTGGGTTTTGTGATCACGGAAGAGTTCGGGCGTGTAAGGTTTAAGCTAGGACTCTAAGTGCTAGGATGTCCTAGGTTAGGCTCATGAAGTTAGTGTAGTCTTGGTACCAAGATGTTCATGTCCGAGTAGGCTGTTGTAAGAAAGTGATTCGTATGTTATAAGTTAAATATAAGTAATACCTAAGTCTAGGTAAAGTGAGTGTTGAGGCGCGGAAGGAGGCGAGCTGCGGCGGAGGCGAAACTGGTAATGTCTGCTGTATTCTGTAAGAGAGTTGTAGGCTCCTTAAATTAACACGTGGTAAGTGTTAACTATAATTTACTGTTTTAATTAGCCCATAGTAACAGTTTGGTGGTTACTACCACCGGAGGAGCTGTTAATAATCATTTATTTCAGCATGACGGAGCCACTTACTTCCACAATGTATACTACTATCTCATGTGCTATGTATGTGTCCACCTCCTAATCCGTACCTTGGCAATTATCCGTCATCTACGTTTGGTTATAGGGAGACGGGGAAAGCCTTTCGTACACTGCACACTTACATTACATCACTGTACACTGTACACTAATACACCCGACTATTATTGACGCATGTGCTTATCTGACTGTTATCTGACGTACCAAAATGGAAGGCAGAACCGTAATATTCGCAGTTGTATTAAAACAACCTATACTGTTAGTCAAGCTATAATGCTGACTTGTACTATTAGTACTAATCAACCAAACGCTGCTGATGTATACTGCTTCCTATAAAGGTCTAGCTCAGAAACATTGCGTAGGTATTAATGGCCAATATTGGGGAGAGGGGGTAGGTTTCACAAAGTATTCCAAAATGAATTGATAACTCCGTTCTAAGGAACGCTAGGGACTGGCTGTGTCTCGTTACCAAACCTGGCTGTTTGTAGGCCCATTACTGAATCGACATTGTTTGGCGAGACACGCAATCACGACATGGGGAAGATTTAATAAATGAGAAGTGACGATAGAATTACCACTTCAGGCCATCAATAACAATCGCAATATGTTCTGCTACAGACTGAATCTACGGTGCGCTTGCGCAAGTTGTGTGTTATCATAATGAAGGGGTAGACTGCCGTAAGAAGGTTACTAAGATGAGTACGCGAGTAGGGACAATTACTAAAACATGCCTTCCTCAATGGCAGCTGGACTTCTCAGGACCCTGCCTTAGGATTGAGAAAGACATGTGAAGAATGTTTAGGGAGCGTGATTTGTTAGAATTCGTAGCAGTGTTCTTAGTGAACCTATGCGCTTAGGTCTAACACTCACGTACTGGGGCAGTTATTGTAACCGGTTACATGCCATAGAGATGGGTTCGTTCGTTATGTTTGAATCGTAAAATTAACGTCATTAAATAATGAAATTCTTAAGCGCAAGCGTAACGTTCTCCTTACTGACTACGTCATCCTATAGAATATCTTTGCGACCTCTTGTCTTATTAGCTTCATACTTTACTGTTGTATTGTTTGATATGATTTGATATTATGTATGTGTATTAACAGTGAATTCCCAATATTAACTTCACCTTGTATCCCCTCCCTGTCCCCTAGCTTTCAAAGTCGGGACAGGGCTGCCCTAAATTGGGAATTCAGTCCTCTATGTCGGTGGGAAGGTGACCAGTCAGGGACGAGCCTTACAGGGTCGTGCGGAAATGGCGGGGCACGACCCTTTCCCCTTCGGGGGAAACCGACCTTAGTTTAAGAATAATTATGAATAAGGAAAAACGAAAATTTTATCAGCCTAGGGTAATTTAGGAACAGTCACACATGCTTGCAAAGAAATAAATGATTTGATTTTATCAGATTTTACCATAACTAGCCATTCTCATGTACGGGCACTGTCCGGCATCGTCCAGCAGCGTCCGGTAGTGTCCGGTGGCCGCAAACTGAACTAATTCAACTTGCTCCGTATAATGCGTTGGTCCGAGGTTTGCCAGCTCGGCTGATCAAGTTTTCGCGTTGTTCACGATTCTAAGTCAATTAATAAACTATGCTGATATTTTGATATACTCGAGTTACAGTTTCGGGTAGGAGTTTCTGTTCTAGGATGGGAATATGGGACATACATACATATATCTAGGTATAGGTAATGCACATAGTTTGTTTAACTGTACGACGACTGTACTGACGACTGTACTGACGTTCGGTAGAGGGTTGCGACCGATCCATTATAAATACAGCCTGGGTGGTGACGTAATTTCTCGAGTCACCAACGTCAAGGATTTGGGAGTGACTTTTGATCGCTGTCTGACATTTAAAGACCACATTGTTACCCTTGCGAAGGAATCTTTCAGGCGCCTGGGCTTTGTCATGCGAAATGCTCGTGATTTCTGCAATCCTAATGTCATTCGATTGCTGTACACTACCCTGGTTCGAAGCAAACTCGAGTCTAGTGCCTGTGTCTGGCATCCCTACACTGCTGCTCAAACTTTAATGCTCGAAAAGGTGCAGAAAACGTTTCTGAGATGCTATTTCCAAAGGCTTTACTACTTTTTTCCCTTCATGTACCCTACGAACTACCTGTTAGGGATGTTGGGGTTTAACTCCTTGGAGGTGAGAAGAGGCTCCGATCAGCTCACGGTAGCGTGTAAAATCCTACGGGGACTAATCGACTGCCCAGAACTCCACAGCCTTTTCTGCCGGCTGTTTGTGCCCGACAAATACATTGGACACCGTAGGAGCCGCCGGCACAATCTGTTTGCCCCACCGTCGTCGAAAACTGTCGCCAGAGCTGAATCCCCTGTGTGTCGTACTCTTATGACGCTCAACGCCCTTCTAACTGCCAACCCTGAGTGTGATGTGTTTGCGGATGAATGGAGTAAATTAATGCGTATATGTCTGGCATTCTGTGAGAAAAAGTATGCAAGAGTGTCCACTGTTCCGTGTTAGTTTTAATTTAATTTAACTTAATTTCAACCATTGAATATTGTTAACTCGATGTATTACTCTTGTTTTCTATTTCTAAGTTAATTATTGTAATTGGTGCAATACCGTTTTAATTAACTATAATAATAAATAAATAAATAAAATAAATAACTGTGCATAATCAATATATATATAAAAATCAATGCCACTTTTCGTTGTAATTTTATAACTCAACTCTAGCTGATTTTGGTTTTAAAATGTTTGTCGTAGTCCAGGGAAGGTTTATACAAGGTGTTGTTTTGCATCCACGTCAAATTCCAGGAGGTAACTATGCTAATGATTCTCGTTCCGAATCAATAATAAAATGGGTAGGTCATTTTTTATTTTTTACGGAAATCGGTAAGTGTGAACCACCCTTGTTTTAAACGCAGCCCGTCTGGTTCTTGCCTTATAACCTCGCTTACACACGTACAAACAATCTCAAACATTTATTCGATAATTTCTTAGTCCCTAAACCACGATAAGGGGGTTATTCTGAAATACTGACAAACTTAAACAACCAAAAAAATCAGCGTTTATTAATAATTAACAAGGTACCGTAATTTTAATTGATTATTTATGTCTTGCGTGACCACCTCCTAAAATTTGACGAGGTTGCAAAACAACACCTTGTATTGCTGTCCAGGGTAGGGTGGTATGGAGGGTAGGTAGGTAGGGTAGGGTAGGGTAGCTAGGGTATATAGGGTGGGTAGGTAGGGTAGGGCATGTAGGGTAGGTAGATAGGGTAGGGATGGGATGACGCATGCCGGGGACAGCTAGTACTAAATAATAGCATCCAAAAACAGTTGGTAACTACAGAAAGAATAAAACAAAATACATTGTTTTGCACTAAACACTGTAAGAATTCATCAATATATTAAAATTAACATCTACATCATCTGCTAGCCTTCACCCTACCACATTGAGGAAGGCTTCCTCCTGGGAGCGGCCATCTATGGAAAGCTTCAATGCCTCTGTTATTATTTTTTCCATATAGAGTCATCTTCTCCTACCCTTATTTGAATTAATTTGGGGTCGGCGCAGCATTTCTTTTTCCTCAATAATTCCTTTTTTACTTGTCATCTTTGTCATGTGGCATAATTGTCAGTTACCATAGTAAAAAGAACTTTAAAAACTGTTCCACTACATTTTTTATCCTCGGCGTTCTCCCGCTGAGCGTCCACTGGAAGCTGTGGAGCTAATAAACGATAATGATATTTAATAATCACGATTGTTGGCTTCGGCTAAACGGAAGTTTCATGATCCGTTATTTTCAAGTAAACTGTTTCATTATTTATTTAGACCTTGTACGAGAGGATTACGGGATTAACTTAGACGTTTTAAATATTTACGTAAATATTATTATTGCTTGATTGTTGCTTGATTTTTAATAAAAGTTTTTTTTTTTTTGACAATGAACTGCTACACTATTTCTTAATTGATTTTCCCACAATTCGTTCGATATTATGACCACTAAGTAATAAGGTCGCCCTAAGTAGTAAGATGGTCGGTATTACATAATGTTCTTTTGTTATTTGACGTTTGGATTCCATTTAATGGCCCATTAGACGCGTGCGTGTGGATTGAGTGCTCCTTTTTAAAATTTGATGATATTTTTACGAAATCAAGAAAGGATTTAAGAAATAATTGTGAAGACTTCATGATGAAGATAAAAAAATTGTGACGTCAATGGTGAGAAAGTCGTGGTCAATTAACTAGAACACTCAATCTGCTCACCTGAGAAAATACTGTAACTCGAGAGTTTTTTTCGTCCGAATCTGATTATTTCCTTATGTATTCTGGAGAATGTTTTGTGTTTCTGATAATTTCATTCCAGGAACTGTTCGAGACGAGAATATAATTTCTGTTGACTATTATCTCTGGAATGTCTAATTTCCACAGATTTGCATTAAAATTTGACGGGATATTGTTTGTTAGATGGATATATAATTTATTCCAGACTCAAATAGTTACAGAGCAGAGCCCTTTTACGATACTTGTACTATGTGCTGGTGCAGTTTTTGAAAACATTGTTCATGCATTTTTTCTTTTATACTTCAGCGACATACACAGAAACGTCAAATTTGATTGAAATTTGAATACCAACCGGATAATTTAAGAGACTATCTTTTAAATCCCTGAAAACAAGGTTAGGATTTGTTTCCAAATGTTTTGTCGACTGTCTGAAAAAAGGAATGAGAGTCTGCGCCAAAGGTGACCTAGTAAGTAAAATTAGACGCAGTTGAGTTGGGATCAAAGGCAGGCGGCCGGAGGCGGTACTGCGCCCGCATCTCAACAGAGGCCCGTAAGAATAACAGGTCAAAACCTCTATACAAGTTCGCAGTCGAAAACAAACAAAGATCTGTTTGTTCGTATAATTGATGAAAATGTCCACTGCATGCTCTTTTATAGGCTTTAGAACTCTTGATAATATAGTGAAGCCAATTTCAAGGTCGAACAACTTTTTTTTACGAATATAAAAAAAAAACATGACACATAACATGATGTCTCTTTGCCCCAAAGGGTTAAGCAGAAAGTGATGATCTAAGTACACCCACATTTACTGACTCGGGAAACGAACCCAAGAATTTTATGCATGATGCTATATTCACATTATATAGACCTAGAATCTTTGCTGTCATAAACATAATAATCATTGCGATGCTGAGCTCAATTTTTATTTCTTCCAATTAATTCATCATCATCATCATCAGCCTATAAGAGGCAGCTCTATGAGAGGGAGTGGGCTGTTATCCACCACGCGGTTCCAGTGCGGGTTGGTAGATGTCATATGTCTTCGAATTTTTAGTTCTAGAATTATGCCGGTTTCCTCACGATGTTTTCCTTAACCGTTGAGGGCAGCGGTGATGAAATAAATTACACAAATTAATGCGCCTGCCTGGGTTCGAACCCACGGCTTACTGCTCGTAGGTCGGGGCTGTCACCACTGGGCCACCGCTCCCATTAATTATTTAAAAATATTTTTAACATCATTCACTATTGAAGGAGACAAAGAACAATATTTATTCCTTTCTCCCTTCTATAGCAATTGACAATTTGCAGACACCAGCTGGCTTTTGGGTCAATCTGTTACCCTAGCGAAAACCAACGTTCATGGGGTGACGGGGACCGCAAGAACAAGTAGAAGGTCAAGATTTTATTAAAAAAGGGGTGCAGAGAACATATAAAATCAGCGTTCCCTATGTTATTATTATTGGATTTAACGCCGTGTGATTTTATTTATTAAGAATCTTATTGTAGCATTCCTCGAGGGAATTAATTATATGCGCATTGATTCGGATGTAATCAAGTTGAGATTAAACAGAGACAAACCGACAGGCTGACAAACAGTTGTTTTTGTACACATGGCATCAAGCGCTATAGCTACAATTCCAGTATAACATGGCCAGGCTCCGTATAGATTTCCAATCTAATAAGAGATCCGCATAAACTGGTTTTGTATAGGTTGTGCGTAGGTACGTTACTCTGAAAAGGATGCATATTCTAGCTGTCCTAGGTTTTTTTTTTTCATCAATTACAAGATAAGAACATCTACGCTAAAACATCAGACAGAATAAGAAACACATGACACAACCTCTATTAAATTAACTAAAAATTAATGGACAAGATGCATTTAATTTCCATCACAAAGTGCAGACACTGTACACAGCACTGTCAAGTTTTCCCAATCAACCTTGTACCAAATTCTTTAAAGATAAAGTTGAAAATCTTTTGAAGAATTTTGACAAGTTGATGTGTTGGCGTCTGTACCTAGCTCAATACATATGTAACGTGTGACTAGAAGCGGCTGCAAGTTATTACCGAACGCTCTTGAACGAACTCGATATAACAAAGAGTATTCGTAGAACATTCGTTTTAAAGGAGATGTTTCATTTTTGTATGGGACTCCGGCCATGACCTGTACCTTTCAGGAAAGGTGGGAAACACTCCCCTGAATAGAATAAAGTAACATTTATTAAATAGTAATAGATGGTTTTAATGTACATAATAAAGATTAAAAATGTTTGACATTTGTCGCGAGAGTTATGACAGCCATGACAGGTTGTAGAGATGACGTTTACATAACCTAGAAATTGTTATTTGATAATAATTGTTTATCAGAACTGATTTTTTTCGATGCTTTCGTATTTGTTTTGTTCTCTGTTTTCATAAAACGTTAGGCAATATGAGACGAACGAAACTGACTGTCGGACACTGATGGGTTTTGTCACTTGTCAGAACAAAATGTCATTTTGAATTTTTCGTTCAGAAGTACACTCCAAAAAAGTAGTACCTATTATATAGTTTTTAACGATGAAATCACCACACTTGCTTATAATTAGTTGAAAATTATGTCTAAGCGACCAATAATAATAATTAATTACAAAAACACATACTTTTCATAATTTAACGTCAATGTGATATTGTGTTTTTGTGTGACATGATTTCAGAACGAAAGCAAACTGCAAACTGGAAGACGCCATGTTGAATAGAATGGGGCAATAATTGAAAAACTATTACTTTTTGTGCACAGCAAATCAGGCTTAAATTCACGAAAGAATATTTTTCCTAAGTTCGTGGTATTTTTTCCTCTTTTTCAATAAATGTACATCTTATGGCCGAAAATGAAACATCTCCTTTGTTGCTAGTTTAGAACGTACTTGTCTTCGTAAATCGGTTGTTATAGATGTATTTTTTTAAGAGTCTGCTTGATTATTTATTACTAGCTTTTGTGCGCGGCTTCACTCCGTTTATGTACGGAAATTAACCCACAAGGACTCGGGGATAATGTAGCTTCGGGTTAGTGAAAGAATTTTCGTTAGTATCGTAGTTCCGAAGATTACCCCGTACATACAAACTTACAAACAATGCTTACCTCTTTACAACTTTATGGATATAATAGATGTTCGTTACTTTATACAAAAATAATACTTTTTAGGGAGAACCTACAGAACATTGCCTGCTACGATTCATAAATTCACCTGCTTCGTCCACGATCATACTTCGTGTTAAACACGCACGTCGCGTCGTAGGCCGCGCCGTTTGCGAGTCCTACGCACCTTATTTTTCTGAACAATAACCTTTTTTTTTTTAAGTGAAACTTCTTATGCGACTTCCAACAAGGTTGCGTTAAACGGTTAACGCTACCATGGAGGGGGAATAGAAAGAGACAGAGCGAGAGTGATTGCGTGGCATTACGAAGTTTCACTTCTTCTCCACTCCACGCACAATTTTTTTGTTTGTTTCGTATATTTTTAAGTACGGAACGGTGGATCACGGTCCTACACTTAAGTGTCTTGTAATTATTTTAATCATTCAGGGTCCACAATATTATACTATTAGCTTAATTTGTCAATTTGAACTTCCCAACTTTCGCACGTCATCCAGAATATTTTGCTTTGAAATTGACAAGACCTCCTCTTCAAAGAATGGCTTTACGTTGTCTTCATGTCATCTTACCCTTTTACCGGCCAATGCTATTTATTACTGACTAAAAACGTTTTATAATAACATGTTTGTTCCTTTCTTTCGGTGTCTCTCCAAGACTGAATGTTGGTTATATCCTCAAATATTTCTTTCTGTCAATAGATTAGGCACAGTTCAGTCTCTCTGGTCTTTATCACTAGCTAGCTGAATGTGTGTATAACAAGTTTCTTTGTTTGGTTACTGGTCGTATTTTCCCAGAATACTACCGAATTTTTACTCTCCCCACAAACATCGTAAATCACGCGAGCAAAACCGCAGGAAGAGCCAGTTATAACCATAACGAAAAACACAATACTGGGGCGTTTTGTAGTTGAGATTTTTATTTCATTAGGGAATGCCGTTCAAGTGGTTTTTTGTATGAGAGTGGGCGCTAACAATGAATCTACCTCGCCGTTCAACTGAGTGGAACAGTGAGTGGGCTAAAATCGAAAATAAAAGCCCCGCGAACGTGTTTTCTAATGACTTTTCTTGAGATCTTGTTAGAGATCTGAAATGTACAAAGGGCAGGGGCCAGACAATTAACGTTAAGAGGACAGTTCCAGGTGATTTTCTACGGATTAAAACAACCTTTGTTTAACCTTGATAAATTGCGTAACGTCTATTTACTAATTCTGATCAGAAAGGAAAATGTTTAGCTGAATTTATTTTCTGCTTAGTAACATGAATAAAATAGTCGATTTTATCCATTGAACTCCGCGTCATGCTCCCGAGCTTTAGCTTTCCTTAAGCTTTCCAACCACCACGTTAAATTGAGACACCACGTTTTCTCAACCTGTTTTGAAAACGTGGTGGTGATAGACAGTGCTGTAATGTAGATTATTGAGACCAATATTAATGTATCACCAGGTAGCTTAGATTTCGATGGTAGAAAACTCAAAACACATTTAATTAAAATTAGCGACCGAAAAAGCTTATTTCTATCCTGATAAAAGTCTCAGAAATACTAAAACCTATAGATTCTTGTCTAAGACCTATGATCCAAAAACAGACAACACAAAAACAATAAAACTGCCTCAACACAATAATAAAACAGGCAAAGAAAATATTTACGGAACAGTTAAATTTTCAGCGTCCACTGCGAACCAAGGAGGAAACTTGTAGTACATTTACATACTAAATCAAGTTTCTAATGAAACTCTCAAGTTTAGCTCGCGACCCTTCGTTGAGAATTGTGACGACTGACTCTATGTTTGGAAGTAATCAACTCATTCTTGAATCAAAGATCTTGATGTGAAACGACTTTATGTAGCTTTATTTTTACGTTTTTGGGGACCTTTATCTTAATTTAATTGAATTTAAAAAAAAGGATTGTGTGCTTTTATGAAACCACGGTAAAAGTGAAACTTTTTTTCACACTATAGACATTTAACTAAAAAAAATTGGAATAATATTCCATTAAGGGTATAAAACGTATAAAACGCGAAGTAGGGATAAAGTGAAAGGCGCTCGTCAGAGCGCCTTTCACTTTACTCCGCGGCCGAGCGTCACGCGACATGCAACACACAGACGAAAAAGTTTGAGACGATGTAATAGAAGTTTCACTTTAAAAATATAATTTCTTTAATGCTGAGGTATATACGGATATATGTTTTTCGAAAGGTAGGTACATAACTATATAGTAAAAGACACACTACATTCCCTGGCCTACACACATTGGATTAATCAGAGGTACAAAACTATCATGTCACTAAACTACTTAAGTGTTCTCTAGTTACCCACACAAAAAAGCAATATCTCTGTTCAAAATCCTATGCCTTCATTTAAATCCAGTTTTGTGTGGATATTAATACCTAGTTTATTTTATAATTGAAGCTGGTTTGGGACCTTTCTGATACATCGAATAGCTCCAACCTGCCAGTTTCTTTTAAAAAAACGTTGACCTGCGTTAGATCCGTCCATGTCGTTTTTAAACTCCGTATCCTGTAAGGAGGGATAAACATGTGGCTAAGATGAGAATGCTAAGGAGTATGTGTGGTGTTACGCGAACGTATGAAATAAGAAATGAGTACGTAAGAGGAAGTCTGAAAGTGGCGCCGGTGACTGGAAAGTTGTGTGATAATTGGCTTGCGATTGGCTTGGTATGGGCATGTATTGCGGAGGAATGAGAAATAAGAGGATGGATGGGTATAAGAGTAGATAAGGACCAAAGAAACGATGGATATACTGTGTGAAGGATGATATGGCAAGAAAGGAGGTGTCTGATGTGATGACAAGTTACCTACGGAAGCAGCAGACGTGCTGCGCCGATACGATGATCCTGTAAGAAGGCAGACTAACAATAAAAATTATGGTCCTGCTTCACTGAGGATCATCTATACCGGCACTCTTTTGTTTTGCGTCTATTCTCAATCCTAAGAAATGTTTTCAGTATCCCTTCCTTCAAACTCACTCAATATCGTATTTCAAACAAAACTTTGTTCTTTGTGTCATTAATATTTAATCATTCTGATCTTCTCGGAAGGACTGGCTTCCTGTGGTTTAGGATCAGTTTTGTTGTTATTAAGTTTCTATAAATACTTTACTTAGATAAAGTAAACTGCTACTAAACGTAAAAGCTGGCGTAATGTAAGATTTTTCATCGTTTTATAAATAACTTTGCCTTTTTCACATGGGGGCAGACCTGTACTAAAATTATAACCCCACTTCCTCTGTACACTTTCATACACTCTGGTCCTCAACGAATGCGTTGCGAATCCTACGCACCTGATCTTCTACCTTGTAAATACTTTGTACTTGCACAATTTTGGTTATGAATTCGGTGCAGCAGTGCAGACTCATATTCAACAATGCAAAAGCCTTGCACACATACTGCACATTCGTTCCATTTTTCATGAACGAGAAACCACATTTATTTCCGATTGCGACATCTGGTAGGAAACACAATTTTATTACCAAACGACTCCTATTCTAGGAACTAACACGGCCATCATCTTTGAATATGTTATTCATAAAAGAATTCTAAATCTGCGGGTAACGTGGCACGCGTGTGAGATACAAAATGATATCAAAATGTCTGACACCGATCTGGCTACGAGTGTACGCAGTCCGATTCGTTTTCGAACAAATGTATTTCCAATTTTTTCAACGTACGGTGGGTTGTAATAGAGAGTATTTTGCGGGGTTCTTTTCTTATTTTTTACGAGCAAACGCCGGTTGGTATTAGACCGACATGTGGCCAGGGTTTCGGTTATTATTTTAGGGGCTGGTTTGGCTACGTCCTGCTTTATTTGTCTCATCTCGGGTAAGGACGTGAGCGACTAGTAATAAGAATTAGCTTTTTCTTTCGTCTAACTAAATATTGCGGGGTAAAGGTTTTCTTAAAGATGTATATGTGTGGCCGTTTTATGACCAAATCACGCAGTTGTATGTGTTGGGGAGTTACGTTTCATACTAAATAAACATTCAGGTAACAATATTTTGTTTACTTACCGTTTGATATTAAAATCATACTAACTGAATGTCTGCCATCAAAATACTAAAGTGCAGGCAACTCCATCTGCACTTTGGTTAATAAACCATTCTTTGTAAAATGTGTTTGTAATAGTATAGTTATCCGTTATTAGGATAATTCAATAATTCTTGTGACAAACCAATCAATTGCTTACTGCACGGATAATATTTTAGATTCAGTTGTATATTCTATATATCTATCCAATTCTAAATCAATATTAACCCTTCGTGTTACTCTAAACTGGCAATCAACGAATCATGACTTCCGCGAGTTTTCAATAAAAATTCAGCGTGTTACCCCGCGAGATGGATATACGGTTAACTGATAAATAACCCCAGCTCGGTCCCTTTCATTGGTAATTCAAACACGGCCGGTACTACGATTTATGTACAAATGCGTCCAGTCAAGTCGGCCATATTTATTTTCCCATGTCCTAATGCCGCTCTTGAAATATTCATGCGTTGACCGCCCCATCTGTCTTGTTGATGTCTCTAACAATAATATTATAATGTTACTCATCTCTCTTTGGAATAATTCGATGCGGGGGAGAGCTGTCAGTTGTTGTTGATCTTATTTGCATGTCATCCAAAAATCGTTGAGTAGGAACCTCCTCGAGTTGAGGATTGACCTAGATTCGAGTTGTCATAGAGATATTTTACACAAAATATTATATACGTGTGTGCGATGTATTTCAGTAAATAATTTTATTTTAGTGGCTACTAGATTCATTTTGAGATTGATGAAAGTTCCTAATCTAAAAGCAGCTATCTAAAACAACAGTTATGATTAATTGTAGTTTATTATAAAAACGACAAGATATTTAGTAAGTTTTTTTGAAGCTCCTAATCCCGAAACAAAACAGACGTTTCATATAATAATGTTCCGATGAAAAGATTTCCACGCTGCTAAAAGCATTTGAAGAAACGTATTCAAATTGAGGGCGCCAGCTTAATTAGTAATCCGTGGTGATGACTTGCATGTTGGCTGGAATTAGTTCACAGTTGTTTCACGATAATGAGATGACGTGATTAAAGATGTTAGAAAATGTGTTATTTATATTAGAAATATTTGCCTATGTAACTCTGCTCCTTGATTATTGAACGAGCCTGGAGTGGATCTTGGAGTTTTTTTTTATCAAATTAGTTATATTGTTCCTGTATATACTTGTCATTGTTTTGCCATGGCATTGTAAACTGGGTTAATATTCAGCATCCGTGCGAAGCACAAATCGAATTAAAAATCAAGGGTCTGCAAAACTTACGGAAGAGCCCAATTCATTCCGAATACCAATTTCATTTCAACCACGGACCTCATTCCGCGAAATTTGGTTGCGAAACGACTGAGACAACAAAGAGAATTAGACCGCGAAGAAAAATAAATGCGGTGAAACAACAGAGCATACAAAATTAGAGAGCGGCGGAGGGAACGCGACGTGGTTCTGTGCGGTTGAAGTCAGGAGCGCATTGCGGGAGCTGGAGGAATGAACGAAGCCATTTTGAAGAAAATAAGAGTAACTTTCACAATTTGACTTTTTGTTTAGGGATTGTGAAATAATTTCACATGCTAACCAACTTTATGACCAAACGCTCGAATAAAGTTGATTTATTATATTTTAACACATTCCGGTACTAATTAACCAAACATAGCTGGACAAAAAGTAGCACCCTTAGGGACACCGTGAAATAACTTTAGAATGCCCATTACAAGCATTTATTACTCACAAATCGTCGCCCAAACATTGATTGTTTTATTTGAACTACAAAGCCATCACTGATGAACCAAATCCTCTTTCGTATTACAGTCATTGTTAATAGATTCATGGTTGTTTATAATTCTAGTGAAAGCAGTCGATGGCCTTAGACAAGTCATAAAATATGCAGCACCAATTAATAGTGTTTATTGTTATTTTGCTGTCTGATCTGTAATTATACCCAGGGTTATCGAATGCTAATATTATTGATTTGAGGGCTTAGACTGACAAGGTGGTAATTTTTGTCATAGTTTTTTGAATTTTTACTGCGACTTTCAACAGTATTGACTGAAATAGTAAGTAAATCCAATATATTTTCGACTTTTACGTCATTGCTGATATATTGTAGCATTGTGTTTGCATTTTGTTGTAGTTTCCAGTTTTTTAAATAAATGCTCCAATCGCTTCTCGTTTTTACCTTACGTTCCACAAGATTTGCTGTGTTGATGGAGCGATGTTTAGGTTACAGTAGTTATACCATTTATAACGCAGATTACCAGAATACGGAGGCAACTGAACTCCGAGTGTATGTTCTTGAATTTTAACGTAAGGAAATAAATTTTACATTTTTAAGTATGACAATGTAAGATCAAAGCTAAGGTTTTAAGAAAAATACAAATGTATTTAACGGAGAATGGCTCTGGATATCTATACAGATATAATTTATGAAAAGGGTACTAAAATACTACAAAATACTTTTCTTTTTAATTAATGTAATTATGCTTACAATCCGTACATTTTACTGACCCAAGAATGTATAAGATATTTCTTAAGTAGATAGACTGATTCATCATCTACCTAGCCTTTTCCCAACTTTATTGGGGTCGGCTTCCAGTCTTACCAGATGCTGAATTTCAGTATCTTACACGGAGTAGATATGCTGAGTATTAAAAATAATTATCATTTACTTAATTTCTTTTCAAAACAAAATATTTACACCACAGCATTTATTTTTAGACTCTAGCTACAATGTTCACATAATGGGGCCAGCAGAGAGCAACATAAACGATAAATGATTGCATACATATCTCTTTTCCTTGTTTTTCTTAACGCGTTTTTTATGAAGGCCTAATGAAAAGGATCCCTTTTCAGAGGTCTAGTCGGTAATTCGATTCCGGTCTTAACGAATATATTATGCACATTAATTCATGGCGGAATTCAAATGTTGGAGAGGAAAAATTGTATTCTGTTGTGTTTTATTTTAAGTAGCTTAGGTCAAACGACTAGTAGGCATTGTGAAAAGAGGTTGAGTTCATATTGTTATGAGAAATATTTTAAAAACAATATCAGGCAGAGTTACTGTAATCCGGGGGGATGGGACATCAACCCGCACAAACAAGTACCACGAGTTCAGTCCATCATACTATCAACATATTATTATTATGAAATTTTTATTTATTTTATTCGAATACCAAAAACGAATACCACTGGTATTTGTTTCAACTACCAGTGTTTGAAACAAACAGTGGTATTAGGTAGAAATTCCAAAAAAAAAAATTGTTACGTTCGGCATTTCTTTGTGGGGAGCGATCGGTATGGTGTACTGAGCACGACCGTAGTGACCATTTTTTCGGCGATAAAGTTACACATATACATACCTCACTGATATTTTAATTGAAAAAGTAGGTAATCGCAAAATTATCTCAGCTGCTTCAATAATACCTAAGACTTATACTATCACTTACGGGATATACTCCATGATTATTTATTGTTTTGAGTTCCTAAGACAGAATCAGAATGAGAAGTGAGAGGAGTGGGAGTTCTCAGAATTCCTAGGACATTTGAAAGTCAAGTTTAATCCAGACTATAGCATTGAGCGTCAACAGAAATACCGAAATACTTAACATTTCAGAGATAGAACGAATAAATAGAGTAGGTAGTTCCAAATTTTCTTAGGACAGAAATAAAGTAGAACATAACAAAAATTGGCCCAACAATCTGCCTTTAATGTTTCAGAAACTATTCTTGGTGGACAGTAAAGGTTTTCACGTACCCTAGTCGCAATGTACGGCAAATACAAACCCAAGTTCGTCTACTGTTCAGAATATTCGCAAAGAATGTTTGAAGCAAACAATCTAGACATTGTTGATTCCAAGAACGGAAATATTATGAGAATATTTGAGACTAGCAAAATAAATCACGATTTAAAGCAAAGATGCTTTGGCTGCAAAATTACGGAATGAAATTTTTCGTTTTCAAGGATTGTTGAATGGTTTTTTAAAAGTTTCCGCTGACTGTAGTTGAGCTATGGCTGAGCTGGACTGCATTTTTTTGTGGTTCAGAATTAAATTGGATAGCTTGTATAATGATCGCTGATTGAAATCATGAAGCTAATAATTATTCTTTCTTTACCGTGTCGTTATAGCTCAACCTGGTGTCTTAATAATAATTATGATATGGTATTTCATGTCTAAATAATGTTTTGAATAGTTTTATATAACATCAAGCCAGTAATCCCCGGAGGGTCAGGCAGAGGTGTCTCTAATAGTACACCCCCATCTCTCCAGTTATGTTTCCATGTAACAATGATAAAATAATGTTTATTTTGCAATTAGGTTTTACAATAGGGGACGATCCTATTGCAACCAACAGGGCACAAATCCAGATTTCATTGCTGCTACTGAAAAATTCCTGATAAAGAAACCCAATAACAACTTGTCTGACTCGGAAATCGAACCCAAGACCTCGTGCTCAGTAGTCGCGATTGTGACCAATGAAGCTGTCAGTTAATTAGTTGTCAGTTTATAGCATAAATACTCATTCTTATGAAGATTTCTATAAAAATAGTTATAAGTCACGAATAAAACAACACATGAGTAGGTAGATATACTCGTGTTAACTTATTACTGTTTGAAAAATACTTATATTAAGTAAACGCTGTAGCAACATAAGACCATTAACATTGTGGGTCCCAAGATACAGTAAAGCAATAACAAAGTTCACTTCACATCATAAACATCGATACGATTCAAAAAGCCATTACGAAAACCAATACGCGTATACGTCTCTCACAAAAAGAGAACGTTAAAGGGGCCAACTTTTTCCACTCCAAGCAAATTGATACAAATAACTTGTGAAATATTCTCCTCTGACAAAACGCTTGGACGTAAAAGAATACGGTTCGCAGTCTTCGATGATAGACGACAATAATACTCCGGAAACCTGGGCCCTCATTATTTATGTTCGCACTTCAGCGCCCTGAGCAATGAGTATTTTTCATGCAAATATTAGAGAGGGCGTTATGCAGGCGATTGGCGAGCGATTGAGCGAACAATCACATTATTAAAGTCATTCGTTTTTCTATTTTGAAGGGGAGATTGGCACAATTGACCTAATTGAGCTTGTCGATTAGTGAATGAATAATTTGAAATCGGTGAATGACTTACCGATGCTGTTAGAAGAATTTCCGGCAGTGAAGTTCCTTGTTTCTAAATAAATAAAAAACATGTCGTATAGGTAATTAGTATTTTAATAAATTTAGATTATGATGATATTCCGTCAACGACACTTCTTTTTAATCTATTTAAAAAAAAAACCGTCCAAGTGTGAGTCGGACTCGCGCACCGAGGGTTCCGTACAAACCTTGGTAGTAAAAAATATTTTTATTAGATGTTGTAACTAAAAATTTTCGGTTTTCGCAAACTTTCAAGTATTTGAGTTCACGGGAGGTACCCTGAAGGTTTTGAATTCTTTGCGAGTGTCGAAAATTTTCGAGAATGTTGCGGCATAATCGGCTTGATCTTTTTTTGCGTTGGTTTAGAAGTTTGATTTTTTCACAGCTCCAAGGGACAGTAGACCTGAGTATTTGATATAAATTCCATCTTGATACCTCCACGCGTTCTTGAGGAAAAGGGTCTTAACAGACAGACAGACGGACGGACAACAAAGTGATCCTATAGTATAGTATAATAGTATAAGTGATAAGGGTTCGGTTTTTTCCTTTCGATGTACGGAATCCTAAAAATAACGAAAGATCAATAATTAACAAGCTATACGTTTCTGACTAGTGGGTAAAAGTCCTATGGTGTAATACCATGGATCCTGTGTAGGTACCTATACAATATGGGAACCTTTCTACGTTGTGTTAACCATAGAGTAAACTTCTAAAATATTAACAAGACGCTTGAAGCGAACAGCGAACAACTTTGCTTTATACATGAGATTCATACGCGGAATCAAAGTTGACTCTCCGTACGCTTGTTTCGATTAATAACTTTGCAAGACTAAACTATCGGAAACTGTATCGTTGGTCTGGTGGTTGCAATGCGCTACTGCTGAGCATGAGGTTTTTGGTTTGATTTCCAGGTCGGTAAAAGTGTTTTACTTAGTAAATTCTCAGTGACACAGCCCAGCGTATGACTTCGTATGCTGTTGACGACAATAGTTTCGCCCGTCCAGGCGGGACGGGGGGACTTAAACATAATTGGTATAATGTGAGTATACTATGTTTTTGTCACACTTCTGTTCTACCCAACAGAAAATACACGGACGAAATATTATGTTTAAACATTGGAAACCAAAAACACAACTGAAGTAAATACGGAGTAAAATGCAATATTTGATACAACAGCATTCAAAACCCACTCCGCTACTGAATGTCGAAGTTTGAAATGTCGACGTATGTTAGTTCTAAAGTACAAGATCTCGATGTACGCCAGTTCGAATGTTCACTGGAGCGAAGTATGCAAGGCCGACGTATCGTTAGTCAGAAAGCATAATTGTTAAAGAGCGAGCGAAGCAAGCTCTGGACTTGGGGTACCCCGACTCGGACAGGTTAGATTCGAAGGGGATGGCTGGGTCTAGTGAGCGAGCGGAGCGAGCGAACTAAGACCCCGACATCCCCTTCGTGTTAGGTTACTGTAAACCCTGCAGACAGAAATAGGAGCCCCGCGTAGTGGGGCTACGTCGACTATGCTTTTAGGGTTTCTAACTAACGATACGTCGACCTTGCATACTTCGCTCCAGTGAACTTTCGAACTGGCGTACATCGAGGTCCTATACTTTAGAACTAACATACGTCGACATTTGAAACTTCGACATTCAGTAGTGGAGTCCAGTAGTGGGGTCGGCTTCTAGTCTAAAAAGGATGCAGCTGAGTATTTTACATTAAGCGACTGCCTATCTGACCACCACAACCCAGTAGCTGGGCACAATACCCCTTGGTAAGACTGGATGTCAGAATTTTGGCTTCTGACTACTCGTAATGACTGTCAAAGATCTTCAAATGACAGCCGGGACCAACGGCTTAGCGTGCTTGCCGAGGCACGGAAGAAGCTCGGTATGTAATTATGGTCACCCATCCACGGACCAACCTCGGCAAGCACGGCTTAACCTTAAAGATCGACTTAGCTGTTATTACTTAGCCACGAGCTCTTCAGCATTAAAAAATATTCATTACATTTTATCGCATGAGCCTTTATGACTCCTCTTTTTATTTAATGACAGCCATAATGAATGGTTCCATGGGAAAGCTTACAGCTGTGTAAACTGGACTTTCTTAGCTGAGCTCATACATTCCAACCGCGATGTCTGTATTCAATGAAAGCGTTTACGAGCGAGTACTGAGTACTCATTGGGTTTGCGTGTATTATATATTTTTACTAGCTGTCCTGCCTAACTTCGTCTGCGTCGTATTTTCCTCGTTTTCGCAACATTTGTCATTTCTGCTCCGCCCCTATTACTCGTAGCGTGATATAGCCTATAACGTTCCTCGATAAATGGGCTATGTAAAAGTGACCGATTTTTTCAAATCGGACCAGTAGTTCCTGAGATTAGCGCGTTCAAGCAAACAAACAAACAAACTCTTCAGCTTTATTATTAGCATATTAGATTTAACCAGACAAATTGCCACTAGTTGCTTGCCCCTAAGAATTTTCTGAAGGAAAACCCTAATAACACTTCAGGGACCACGCGATCAACAAAGCAGGCTGATTCTAATTCGAATCTACAAAAATCTTAATTTCACTTAATGACATCAACGCACATCCCGTCCCACCTTTGGGTCTAGAACTCTAGAAGGTGAAAATTTCTGAAATAAAATTCTTTATACCATAACGGAAATGAATTATAATGGACCATTTTTGAAATTTCGTCCCGGTAAGGGCTTCAATACTGGATGAAAGTTTGCCAATTTTGCTATTTGGAAATCCCATCTTGGATGGCTTTGGTCTTACAATAAAACATCTGCACTTTCTGTTTTTCATTTTCCCCGCGTCAATTTTAAAACAGTACAGAATTCCAAGTGATTAATTGAGCGAATAGTCTGCAACTAAAATATTAAAGTCTCTCCGGGTCGAATAAAAGGAGGCTACTAAAACTGGGTCACAGAAACTTGATATCGTGTAATATGCTGCTAAGTAGCTTTTAATAAATACTGTTTTACTGAGAATTTGCAGTCGCTTTGGGGCAAGTATTTACTGAATGTTCTAGAACCTTAGCCTTCTTCTTGTTTTGTTTTAATAGCAAAATATTATACTAGAATATTCGTAGTAAAAACTAAATGCGGCTGATAGTCTTAGGTCCACTGTCAACGAAGAAAAAATAAGTTAATACCATGTAAAAAGGTTTTTACATTGGAGTCTATTCTGTATTTGAAAACTAGTTCTCGTTTGAATGGTTGTTTTAGTGTTATCTAACCATGGTTTTAAAATGCGGAAGGTTATTTTCAATTGGAGATGTTTTACTCGTGCATCATTATCATTATATTTTGCTTGCATAATCACCCATTAACAGCAGGTATGTAGAGAAAGTTTCAATTTCATCAGCTCTAGAAATCCGAATCGTCATTCAATGATCTTCAAATACATCTTAACAACGATATAAAACTCTCATTAACTTAAGAAAATTAAAAAAAAAACAGCCAAGTGCGAGTCGGACTCGCACTACCATTATTTATAAAAGCGAGATTTTTAAATTCACTTGTTTGTATGGTAGCCCCCTTAAATATTTATTTTATTCTGTTTTTAGTATTTGTTGTTATAACGGCAACAGAAATACATAATCTGTAGAAATTTCAACTGGCTAACTATCACGGTTCATGAGATACAGCCTGGTGACAGACGGACAGTGAAGTCTCAGTAATAGGATCCCGTTTGACCCTTTGGGTACGGAACCCTAAAAAAAACCGTTGGAAAATTCTCAAAAAGAATTATGCAGATGTTTCAATCCCCTCATTTAAAAAGATTATCTTTAACGACCATCATCGGCCACCGCACTACATCTCCATTTAATACACTTACTGAACTCAATAAGGTATGTTACCAATACTCGGCCATTCCTTTGCAAGTCGCGTACCCACTTAAGGTAAGCGCGCCAATAGTCAGCCATTCCATTATTTCCATTAGAACAGGCCAGCGTTTGCCGCGATTTGTTTCAGCTGTTGCACCCTCTTAGAAACGTTTTAAAGTACATTTCACTTTATTTCATAATTTTGAGTTATATGCGAGCTGAGTGCAATGCGAGGTGCAGAAATAGAACGTAAAAATGGTAAATGTAAT
The DNA here is from genome assembly GCA_963082945.1 of Cerastis leucographa. Classification (NCBI taxonomy): domain Eukaryota; kingdom Metazoa; phylum Arthropoda; class Insecta; order Lepidoptera; family Noctuidae; genus Cerastis; species Cerastis leucographa. The sequence continues at coordinate 1,850,687 of OY720381.1, read as the reverse complement.
TTTCGCTTCGGCTATAAAACTTTTAGACGCTGTAGGTACGGTTGAATGCTAGTTTTCTATTCTCTGTATAAAAGAGTGGTTTGTTTTGAGTTATGCTTTTTGTTTCAATTGTCTTTCAATCCTTGCTCATGTAATCGGGGAAGAAAGACTGGCCTGCTTTTTATGTATGCTAGCCATGAAAGTTGATCAAAGATACAGTGTATTTGTTGGATGTGTAAAATATGCCATAATAACAGATAATATATTATCACTTGAAATAACGTTCACATGATATAATTTTCATATGCAAATTAAGTTATTTGTTTTTATAAAAACAAATAACCTAATTTAATGTGATCTAATATTACATTTCATATAAACTTCTTTTGCTCTAATAACATTTAGTATAACGTTCAGTTGACCTAATTTTTATATTTACTAATTTTCTGCCCAAATTCTGTAGTGAATAAGTAAATATCAGAAAACATCATACTGTTATAACCTCACGTAACCCAAATGATTCACCAACAATAGAAGGGATCTGACGCAGGAATATTATGAGGAATAATACACACATCAAAAGTGTCTAGGGATCAACATATATTTTTGCAATAACTTTTCTCCTGATTGATATTAATTAAAATTTTCTTTAAGGATTCATCAAATAAAGTGTTTTCGTTTGTCACAGTAACGATAAACCAAGTCACCTTTGCATTAATAAAGAAATTTGCCATTTTCTAATAAAGGGATTTTTGACATTTGAACCACTAACATTAAAGTTCGAAAAAAAGACTGAAATAACAGTTTTCTTTAAAATTTTATTGGGTAACTTAAACAATTAATAATCCGTGTTTCTACCGCGAACACTAACAACACAAGAACATCGGTTTGGCATACTCAAAATGAGTTCATCCAAATCACGCTGTGGAATGGCCGCCCATGTTCGTTGCAACAACAAAAAAAGGTCTTCTTGCGACTGGATACCCTCCATATTCGGCAGAGCTCTTCTCTGTAGCATATCCCATGCATGCTCAATCGGGTTCAAGTCTGGCGACTGAGCAGGCTAGGGCAGGACATTGATGTTAGCTGCGGCGAGAGTCTGTCTTACAACTCTTGCGGTGTGCGGTCGTGCATTATCATGCATTAACTGAAATAAGGGACCGATTTGCACTTGTAGAGGAACGATGACGTCTGATACAATCGTCTCAGCATAAATTTGAGCGTTGAGGTTGCCTCTGATCCAAATCAACTCAGTTCTTCCGCCGATCCAAATACCCGCCCATACCATGATGGTTCCACCACTATAAGGATGGACTTCCTGGCAGGATTTTAATCGCTGTTGGCGTCCAGGGGTTCTCCAGTGTCGTATACGTCTTGTATCCGGTCTCATACCAAAACGAGACTCATCAGAAAAGCACACGAAACGCCATTGTTCTTCTGCCCAATTTCTGTGTTCAAGAGCCCATTGATATCGAATCCTACGATTGTGCATTGCTATAGGGGTACCCGTAGCGGTCTTCGGGAATGAAGGTTCACTTCATGCAAGCGGTTTCTGACTGTTTGGTCGCTAATTAAGTTCCCTGAAGAGTGATGAAGCCTCACGGCTAACATCATGGCGGTTATTGTTGGAGCTCTTCGAGTTAAGATTTGAATGTATCGGTCTTGTCTCCGTGTGGTGCAGCGATACCGTCCTCCATGGCGCTCAGCCACGGTACCAGTGCTTCGGTAACGTGTCCAAAGTCGACTGATAACACTCTGACTTGTATTCAGAGCTAAAGCCACAGTACGTTGCCGGGAACCAGCTTCTATCATTCCCACGGCTCTGAGCATTTCTTCCCTGCTTAAATGACGTCGCCGCTCCATAATAACGTTGGTTTTAATCAGTAGTAGGGAAACAGTAGCACTAATAATGTCTTCAATGCGTTGTATGTTTTTATAGGGAAAATATTGACAGCTGATTTTCATCTTTTACTCGAATTTGATTCACAGTTCCTGATTCAAATTATGAAATGCACCAAAAAGGATACATATAAATTTATAAAATCATAAATTTATTACAAAGCCACATCTCAATCTCAAGAAATCCGCATAAAAATGCTTGATCCCTAGACACTTTTGATGTGTGTATACTAACCTAATACTATACTAACTGAATATTAGTTTAAATGTACATTATAGAAAATGTTAATTAATCCATATAAAATTAGGTTAACAGAAATTATATCAATTACTCATTATATCATTTCATCGTTATACTAAATAAAAATTATATCAATTGAAATTATGTCATATGATCATTAGAACTGTTGTTATTATAACAAATGGTCGGGTGCGTACAGTCAGCGTCACTATGTCCTAACCCCTCAAGTTTTAAAATATTACACTGCTACAACATTGAATTCGTTTCGAATAATCTAAACAATAACTCAAAAATAACTGTATGTTTCAACCCGGGATCGAACCATCGCTTCACCGAGTTGCGTCTTACTAATACCGGGGGCTTAACAAATTAGCCAGCAAGCCTTAACAATTGCGACGAAATTGGTAACTAGTATCGTCCGAGTCACTCTATTTTTAGGTCTCTGTCTTATCGATAGATGTTAACATTTGAGGGTATCCATTAATTTTACTTACTTACGTTTTCTTTATAAAATTAATCCTATTCCCTCGAGTTATAACGATAGCTTAGTCAATCTAAATTATTTATACCGCTTCCTATTTTATGGTTTGCGTGATAGGATGTCACTTGTCTAGGGACCCGTTTGTGTCAGGTAAAATATGAATATTATGATAACTGTTAATTATCAAAACAAATTGTAAAAAATAATATAAATCTTAGTAGTAAAATAAGATCAAAGTTTGTGTTAAATAATAGCAAAAATAAACATTTTTTTTATTATTTAACACTTTATTAAAGTATTTAATTTTTCTTAAATACATATTATACTAAAAAAAAGAAACATTCTTTAAAATTAAAAAAAAAACATAATTCATGGCAAAAAGCGAATGTCACACCTAGGATTTGAACCTCCCACCTCATGCACGTCAAGCGGTCATGGAACCTCCGGACTATATACATTACTTATGAATGTGTAAATGTTAAACGTATTATTGCTAGTCGTTATACCCAATAATATAACTATTAACGTTTTATTGAAGAATCATTATTAAAAACAGAATTTCAAATAAAAATACATACTTAAACTTATTTTTTGACTAAAACAATAAATTCACTATAGTAAAATGTTTTTGCAAGATACAAAAGTCAAAGTCAAAGTCAAAGCATTTATTTCAATTAGACCATTACAGGCACTTTTGAAAGTCAACAAAAACAAAATAAAACGCGAAGCTACAGTCCCAGTCACAAGGCATAATAACTTGTGAAAGTACTGTAGTTGCCCATTCCGTAGCGTAGATCTCTATGGAGAAGAACGGGCAAGAAACTCCATGGACACTCTTTTAAATCAAAATATGTTACAAAATCTTGGTTACATCATTCATGTCAAGAATTACAAATATGTGAGAACAATGTAGAAATACGGGCAAGTTAAGAGCGTCCAGAGTAAAAGATTAAATCAGTAATAAAAAAATAAAGTAATTAAAATAAACCGTGGCAGCTAAGAGATGACCAGTCACAACTGACAGCGCCCGTTCACGAACATGACGCATGTATCAGCCATCATTCAACTCAACCATTTTGAAGGGAACTAAACGACCCGACACACCCGCCACCATCAGCGTGACATTTAAGTGAGCATGACATTCACTCAACCACCAGGGTAATTTCGCGTCAATGAAAGATTTAGTTACTCATTAAATAGTGGCTTTACAGTACATGGTACTCACACATGTGCTATGAAATTATATAATACTAAGAGATTGAATCTATACAATGCAAATATATTTTTACAATCTTCTGCAGCTTTCACAATAACTTCACTTTCTAATTCTGGTGATTCCGATTGCCCCTATGGTTGTGGAGCAGGACCAGCATTGAGCCAAGCATTTTTATCATCAATATAATCCCCCAACTTATAATATGCTTGCCTACATAGTGTGCGTTTTATGCAAGATTTAAATTTCGTTTCATTCAGTTGTAGAATGTGGGGAGGTATTTTATTGTAACATTTTAAACAGTACCCCATGAAAGATGAGTCTACTTTAGCTAACCTGAAACCTGGCTGAACTAGTTGGTCTCTGTTTCTAGTATTATAGTGGTGCCGGTCACCTCTTTTACTAAATAAATGCAGATTTTTCCTAAAAACCAACTGTACCCGACACGGATTTGAACGCACATGTCTTTTAGGGGGGTAAGAACTTAATGAAGCTGTCTGTACCATCTGGTTATTCTGCTTACTCAATTGATTTGAACTTCATGCACCATGCACCATGCAGCACTTTCAGACAGCTAATTATCTTTTCTCTGATCCGATAAATCAATACAGGTCTACACATGCTTAGCAGATTCGCCTAAGATAATTTTAATCTGATTCCCTGACCTGGAGGGGTCAAGAATAACATATAACAGCCGCACGGGTTAGTCTTCGCTGAGCCATGCTTGCCGGGATCGGTCTGTTCACTACGTAACGGGACCACTGCGCACTTCGGAGAACATGTTGAACCATCGAAAACGGCTATTATCAAACTTCTAAAACTCTGACAACCAGTCTTATCAAGGGGTAAATAATCGTGTTACGTCAGTCAGTGGGTTGTGGGGGTCAGTAAAAGGGGAATGAAGAACAGGTTGTAAAGGTTTTCATCCCCGATAAAAAAGGGAGGATCCTCCGACCAGACGGGTGTTCCGTCTGGTGGGATGTTGCCCGATAGTTGTTTCCTGGATTTTCTATATATTCTTAAGTTGCGGATAATTTTAACTGCACGACTTAGAATTTTATATTAGTTCTTCATTTTGTGTCATAGATGGCGCTGTAGTACTTTTTGTCCAATGTTGCATCCCAACACGGGTTTTTAGGGTTCCGTAGCCAAATAGCAAAAAAGGAACCCTTATAGATTCGTCATGTCTGTCTGTCTGTCCGTCCGTATGTCACAGCCACTTTATTCCGAAACTATTAAGACTACACAGCTGAAACTTGGTAGGTAGATGTATTCTGTGAACCGCTTTATGATTTTTTTACAAAAATAAAAAATAAATGGAGATAAGGATATCCCCCCTCACATGGAACTGAAACTAAAAAAAAAAACTTTCAAACCTATACGTGTGGGGTGTCTATAAATAGGTATAAGTGTATAAGTAAGAGGAGGGAAAGTCTGAAAAAAATATGGGGATGTAGAACGTAAAAAAGCTTTCTACGAAAATTAGTTTGAATAAGATTTGATATTTAGTTTTTGAGATATGGGACTTTTTCACCTAACTGCAGCAGTAACTTTGTTTTTCATTAACTTACTATGAAAAACAAATTTGGTTTGGTGGTTGAGTGGAAGTTTACTAATGAATGACCGTTCAAAATATTGTTATTATATTGTTTGGGGCTATAGAACCCTGTGTGCAAGTAAGACTCGCACTTGGCCCGTTTTTTTAGTATAGCCCATACTCTGCATGGTCTTCATAATGACTTGAATAATGTCTGAACTTTAAAAGAGACAGTGACATCTGGGTCTGTTTTGGCTGTTTTTTTTTAGAGTAGTCAGTAACGAAACACCGGCCTCATCTAGTTTTTAAATTTTAAGGTTCTGTACTCAAGGAGTCAAACGGGACCCTATAACTGAGCCTTCGCTGTCCGTCCGTCCGTCTATCACCTGTATCTCATGAACCGTGATAGTTAAAATTTCATGTTCCAGTTCAAATTTCTTCTGATTATGTATTTATGTTGCCGCTATACTTAACAACAAATACTAAAAACAGAATAAAATAAGCATTTAAGGGGGCTTCCATATAAAAAAAGGATTTTTTTAGTACGGAACCCTTCGTGTTCGACTCGTTCGGCGAATCCGACTCGCATTTGGCTGGTTTTTTAAAAGAAAGACGACTTGTGAAATTGTTTGTAAAAACCTATTTGCAAAATAAACATCATTTATCATTTACTGTCCGTTTTTTCCGGTTCCGGTACTCGTATCGTAAACATCACAGTGTCAGTGCTCCGTAAAAATCATTGCAAAAAATAGTTTAAAACCACAGTTCTCGCATTATCGTTATATCAAAACGTAAAACTAAGTGCGACTGAGTGTTATATTAATAATAAACATTGCATCACTCCTGGATTATTACGAAAAGTTGAAGAATTAACACCGGCAAAACATTGAGGTTAGACTTTGTTTTCTATCCATAGAGTAAAACAATACCAATACAAAACTGTCACATCAGCCAGCAGTGACAGCAGTTGTCGGATCTAGCACCACAACTGACAGTGCCACCTCAGTGTTACCAAAAAAAAAAAAAAAAATTGATACACTCCATTTCACGTAAAAAGAAAAGCATGGAAGAACAATTCCAAATGTTATTTGACAAGATGAAAATAGAAATGCAAAACCAAACATATGAACTAACTAACTCAATACTTGATAAAATGGAAGAAAAATTAAAACCTGTCCTAGAGGAAAACCAAAGGCTAAAACTTAGAGTAGAAAACCTGGCAAAGAAGGTGGAGCTTTTAGAGAGAGATAAGAGAAGCAATAATATAATAATTCATGGGTTAGCGGAAGTGGAGGAGTCGACACTAGATTTAATCGAATATATCAAGAATTTTTTTTTGAAAGAATTGGACATAACTATTGAAAGCTATGAAGTAAATAAAATCTATCGCATCGGCACCAGAAATAAAAATGAGAAACCAAGGCCTACACTCCTTTCATTAGTCAGTAGCTGGAAAAAGAACGAAATTATGAAGAACAAAAAGAAATTAAAGGAAATTTATATAACAGAAGATTACTCTAAAGAAACGCTAGAAATAAGAAAGTCACTGCAACCCAAACTAATGGAAGAAAGGAAAAAAGGAAACTTTGCATACATTAAATATGACAAACTCATTGTAAAGGAAAATTCAAGGGCCATAGACAAAAGGAAGAGAGAGGTATCCACTTCACCGCAAGTGGAATTACAGCCAAGAAAACAACAAACGTTAAATTCAACTAAGAATAACAGAATAAACGCATTTGATATGATGAGGGGACGATCCCACTCTCTTTCAACAATCCCAACAACAACAAAACAATAGCAACTAGTTACAGTTAGTAGTTAGTTGGTTTTTGATCGGAATCAAAAACCTAATAAACAAGAAACAAAAGAAAAGAAACAATTACCCCCAAGCCGGCTGGTCCCCGTGGGGGTAACAGACCACAACCCTCCAGCAAGTACTAAAAAAGAAATTAGAGTAATCGAACACCCGCAAAGCTTACTCAAAATTGGAACATTCAATGTAAGATCTCTAGCATCCACAGAAAGATTTATAGAATTGACACATCTATTACAAAAAATAAAAATAGATATACTTGGTCTGGCAGAAGTAAGAAGAATGGGCTGTGTAATTGAAGAACATGAAAATTATATATTCTGCTACAAGGGTGAAACACTCGGCCAGTACGGAGTTGGCTTTCTAATAAAAAAAGAACATAAAAATAAAATACTAAGCTTCTCGGCGTTGTCAGATCGGGTTGCTATATTAAAAATGAAATACGACAACGTGCTTACAATAATACAAGTATATGCACCAACTGAAAAGGCCACAGAGGAAGAAATCAACTCATTCTATGAAAGCCTACAGGTAGCTCAAGACCAGGCAGGAGAAAATGTCCTCGTTATCGGTGATTTTAATGCAAAAATTGGCCAGTTGAAAACAGACAGTGAAAACTTTGTCCTAGGAAATTTTGGATACGGAAACAGAAACGAAAGAGGAGAAAGACTAATCCAACATGCATTGGAACATAAACTGTCAATTATGAACTCCTTTTTTAAAGCTCGAGCAAATCGAAAATGGACCTGGCTCTCTCCCTGTGGTAGCATAAAAAACGAAATAGATTTTATTTTATCAAACCACCCAACGAGGATAAGAAACGTAGAAGTATTACATGGCTTTGGATTTAGATCTGACCATCGCTTGGTTAGAGCTACCTACACACTAGACCAAGGCAAAAAGAGCAGAACATCGTTCAGACCGCAACCTATGTCGCTGAGAACGGATGAGAACATATCATCATACTTAAAAAACCTTGCGATCAACATACGTCAACTGGAAATGCAACAAGAAGAAGAAGATATCCCAACTTTTTACAACAAACTAGCTAACAGCATCAACACCAGCCTTGCATGTAGACCAAATAAAGAACTAAGATATATCGACAAAATACTTAGTGAATATACACTGACTCTTATTACAAGACGAACTGAACTTTTGAAAACAAAACACAAAACTAAAGAAACTAAGGAAGAATTAAGCAGATTATTTAAAGCTACAAGTAAAGCAATTAATAAAGACTACAAGGATTATAGAAACAAAATAATACAGACTAATCTAAAAGAGTATAGAAGCACGAAAAAAGCTTATAATAAGTTAACCACTCACAAAATATGGATTCAAAACTTAGCAACAAAATCAAAAGAAACTAAAACCAGAAAAGACATAATAAAATGCGCCACAGATTTCTATAAGCAATTATATGCAAAAGAACCGAACTCTATTCCTTGTACCACTACAATTGATAAAACAGCGGGAACTTCACAAGTCATCGAAGACTTACTACCAGTGGACGAAATGGAAGTTATCAAACACATTCAAAAACTCAAAGCTGATAAAAGCCCTGGTCCTGACGGCATACAAAATGAAGCCCTAAAAGCTGGCGCTGCCATTCTAGCCCGCCCACTTACGTACTTATTCAACGAAGTTCTCAACACGGGTCGGGTACCGGAACAGTGGAAAAGATCCGACATAATCCTTCTCTACAAAAAAGGAGACCCCCGAGACATCGCTAACTACCGCCCTATTAGCCTTCTTTCAAGTGTGTACAAACTGTTCACATCAATCCTACAAAGCCGATTGAGCCCGACGATCGATAAGTTCCAGCCGTTAGAGCAAGCGGGGTTCCGTTCCGGATTTTCAACGACGGACCACATACAAGTAATGCAACAAGTGATAGAGAAATACAAGGAGTTCAACAGGCCATTATATATTGCTTTTATCGATTACGCCAAAGCGTTTGACACGATTTCACATGATGCTATTTGGGAAGCACTGAATAAATGTCACATAAACGAAAAATACATAAGGGTACTGAAAAACATCTACGAGGGTAGCGTAAGCCAAGTCAAACTAGAGACACGAGGTCCTGATATACCGATCTGTAGAGGAGTCAGACAAGGAGATCCCCTCTCACCCAAATTATTCATAATAGTATTGCAACATATTTTTGATAAGCTCAACTGGCAGTCAGAAGGGATTATAATAAACCGAAACCGACTTACTCACCTCAGATTCGCGGATGATATTGTACTATTCGCTGAAACAAGAAAAGACCTAGAAAAAATGATAAACACACTAAACAAAGAAAGCGAAAAAGTAGGTCTAATAATGAACGAAACCAAAACCAAAGTATTGACAAACAGCCACGCTAATACTATAAAACTGAATGAGAAGCCACTCGAATATGTAAAAAATTACATATATCTAGGTAAACAAATATCATTCGAAGATAAAAATGAAGAACAAGAGGTCGAGCGCCGTATTAACATGAGTTGGAAAAAGTTTTGGTCCTTGAAAGAAATCCTGAAAGGGGAATTTCCCCTCCACCTAAAGAAAATCGTCTTAGATTCCTGTGTACTGCCTACTCTCACATACGGATGCCAAACGTGGACGTATAACACAAAAATTAGAACCAAACTAGTAACATGCCAGAAAGCAATGGAAAGGAGCGTCCTAAAAATTAGAAAAATACAAAAAGTAAAAAGTGAACAAATAAGACGAAAAACGAAAGTTATAGATGCCTTAGAATTTGCCCTAAAACAGAAGTGGCGATGGGCAGGACATATAGGAAGAGGCACGGATAAAAGATGGACATTAGAGACAACTAGGTGGGAAGGACCAACGGGGACGGGAAAAAGAAAAAGAGGACGCCCCAGAAAAAGGTGGATAGAAGATATAAAAGTTATAGCAGGAAGCGAATGGAGAAAGAAAGCAATGGACAGAGAGGGCTGGAAAAAGCTGGAGGAGGCCTATACCCGAGAAGGGGTTCCGATCAATCATAATGAAAACAGCGATAGTGTTTAAAGCAAATAAATATATTTATTAATTAGAACTCATTATATTAGAAACAATATCATTATTTAAAATAGAAAACTTTTACATTTAATATAGTCTAAATGCATGTAATTATTGTAGATTGGAAATAAATGGGCTTTATTATTATTATTATTTGTTTTTATACTTTAAAGTATCTCGGCTTTTTGCCGGATTTTAAGAGTAGTACGGGCCGAAGCCAAGTACTACCCTGGGAAAGTGGATATATGATGAGATGATGATGTGATTGAATTTTGCGATGATGAGTACCTGTGCCTATTAAACTGTGTGTGTGCGGTGACTCGAGGTTGTATGTCTGTGTGTGCGATGACTCGAGGTTGTGTGTGTGTGGTGACTACAGACTGATTTTCATTTTGCAAAAATTTTCTGACAATCCTGCATGTATTCAAGATTGCGGCTTTCTGAAGACTTTGGTATGTGTATGGTGGTAAGTCAAGTGTTCTTAAAGACTGGTGGAGTTGTTTAGGAATAACTCCTGTTGTTGATAAAACAATAGGGACTATAGCAACATTGCTAAGACACCACATTCGGCTAATTTCTATTTTTAGATCTGTATACTTTGAGAGTTTTTCTGCTATTGTATTTTGTAGATTGTGTGTGTTTGGTACGGCGATGTCTATGATTTGCGCGGTTTTGTTACGTTTGTCTAATAACGTGATGTCTGGTCTATTGTAGTGTATTGTTTTATCTGTGAAGATTCCTCGGTCGAAGTACAATTTGTGAGTGGCGTTTTCAAGAACAATTTCGGGCTGGTATTTATAATATGGTACAGGTGGGGTGGAAATTAAGTTGTATTTGATTGCTAATTTTTGATGTATTATGTTCGCTATTTGATCATGCCTGTGTTTATAATCAGTCTGGACAACTGCTTTACACGCACCTGTGATGTGCTGAATGGTCTCGGAAGAACTATTGCATCGCCTACATATATCTATTGTTTGAGGAACTCTCATTATGTGCTTCTGATAATTGCGGGTTTCTATGACCTGGTCTTGAATCGCTATCATAAACCCTTCAGTCTCAGGGAACAGTTCTCCACGCCTCAGCCATTCGTTCGACGCTAACTTGTCGACGTTAGGTAGGTTAAGATCGTGTCGGTGTCTCCCATGCAGTGACTTTTGGGTCCATTCCGCGATTTTAGTCTGTCGGTCAGTCTGTTGTTCATTATTCTGAGTTGTCTTGTCATACATATTCAAAGGGGTAAGTTTTTTATCATTATATGCTATTGCTTTGTGTAGGGTTGAAGTGGAACTTTTATTTTCAAAATATGTTCTTAATGTTGTAATTTGCTTGTTATGTAGGTTGGTGATATCTATTATTCCTCTGCCACCTTCGTTCCTGGGCAGTGTAAGCCTTTGTATACATGACCTAGGGTGATGTCTCCTGTGTTTAGTGAGGGTGGTATTCACGATCCTTTGTAAGTTTTTGAGGTCGGTCTTGTTCCATTTGATGATGCCAAAAGAGTAGGTAAGAATAGGGATGGCATAAGTGTTAATAGCTTTGATTGTGTTTTTAGCGTTAATCTGAGTATTAAATATTGTTTTTAACCTATGTTTAAATTGCTTTGTAAGTGTTGTTTTTATTTCCTTATGCATAATCTGTTTAGCTTGTATATACCCTAGATATTTGTATGTTCCGGTTTCGTCTAATGAATCTATTGTCGCGCCTGTCTGCATTTGGTATGAATGTGTGTATGTTTTTCCTGCTTTTACTGAATTAATTTTACATTTGTCAATCCCAAACTCCATAGCTATGTCGTTTGAGAACTTTTCAGTTACATCAGCTAGTTTGTATAAATCATCAGGGGAAGTTGCATACAACTTGATATCATCCATATAAAGGAGATGGTTTATTTTACAAAATTGTTGCTCAGTCAGTGTGTCAGTCATTGTGTCATTGAATCGGAGTTGGTAACCTGGTTTCAGGGCATTTAGTTTGTTAGAAAGAGGGTTTAATGCTAGACAGAACCATAGTGGGCTGAGTGAGTCTCCTTGGAATATTCCTCGCTGGATCTTAATAAGTTCTGTTTCCACTATTTCTGTTGATGTGTTCAATTGTAAACGTGTCTTCCATTTTTCTATAATATTACCTAAAAAAAAGATGAGTTGTGGGTGTATTTTATATATTTTTAAGACTTCCAGTAACCATGAGTGAGGTACTGAATCGTATGCTTTCCTATAATCTATATACATAGTGTGTAAATCTGTTTTGGTACGTTGAACCTGTTTATGTATAACTGCGTCTATTGTTAACTGTTCCTTACACCCTTGGCTTAACTTCTTACACCCTTTCTGTTCTTCTGTTAATATTTTTTGAGTTTCTAGATGTTTATAAATCATATTAGTAATGCATGATGTCATTATTTTATATATAGTTTGCAAACAAGTAATCGGCCTATATTTTGCTGGGTTCGATGTATCGCTAGGGTCTTTTGGTAGCATATAAGTCTTACCTTCGGTTATATATGACGGGATCGTTGTAGGGTCTTTTATAAAATCGTTCACATGATTATAGAGGTGTGGATGTGTATGTGTAAATTTTTTGTACCAGTAGTTGTGTATGTGATCTGAACCAGGCGCTTTCCAATTGTGTATTTTATTGAGGACGTCGTGAAAAGTTCCTACCTCAATTTGATTAAAAATCATCGCTTCAATGTTTGCATGGATTACCTCCTCTTCTTTAATCCATTCTGCTTCGGCGTTATGGCAGATAGGATTTTCCCAAATCCCAGCCCAAAATTGCTGTAACTCTTCAGTGGTTGGAAAAGCTGTTTGTGTATTATTATTATTAGATGTTGTCTGATTGGTTGTTGATTTCTTTAGTGATCGGTAAAATAGTTTTTCGTTATTCCTGAATTGGTTGTTTTGTGTTTTACGAAGTGTGCATTTAGTGTATCGATTAAGTCTACTTTTTATTACTGTAAGTTTCTGTTTAAGAGTATCTAGATAATGTTCAAGTTGTGTGTTAGGTTGTTCGTATGTTGTATGTGTTCTGTAGTCTTTTAAAATGGCCTCCACTGCCTTAATTAGTTTTCTGCTTCTATAGCCCTGCATATAGTGAGTTAATCTTCCAATTTTAGCCCGTATAATCTCTATTTTGTGTTCTAGCCTCTTCTGCCATTTAGGTATGTGAACTTGATAGAGTCTACTGCTAACTTCAGGAGGTGTGAGTGAAATTTTACTACCGTTGGCCTTAGCGGCTGTCCACGCAGCGCAGTATATGATTGTCTGGAGGGTATTAAAATCTGTATCGCTAGTAACATGTTCGGGCAAAATTATTTTGTTGATATAATTAACTACATTTGCTAACCTTTTTGATGTTCGCTGCTTGGGTATATAATTCCTCTCCGTAGGATGAGTATCTTTGTAGTATTGTAGTGTTTGCAAGAATATTTCATCTATGTCAGGATTTCTTTCTAGGCATGTGTTTTCCGTGTTAAGATGTAAAGGGTGGTTTGTACCTAAGTTATTGACGTTATCATCATCTGTTCCTTCTATATGCTCTGTTTGTGATGGCTCTATATTTCGTATCTCTATATTTAGTGTATCTGTATTTGTGATTGTGTGTAAATGTACATTTCCTACCTCTGTGTTTGACCTGCAACTATCAGCTTGCCTTTGGAAAGACTCTGTTTCAACTAATTCCCTCTCTATTATAGATTTTAATATATTTAACCGTGCTTCTGGAATCATACTATTATTTACTATTACTCTTTTTTGGTCTGATATTCGCTGTTCTGATATATGTGATAAATGGGGGTAACATTCTATGAAATTCTCTTTCAAATTTTTTCGCCATACCGTCATATCTGTCTCCATCTTTGTTACTCTAAAATAACATTTCATGAGTGTTTCGTTAAGTTCGTTGGACCATTTCATCCTTCGTTTAGGTTCTGATTGTGATTGCTGTTGTGTGTCTGTTTGAGATGAAATAAAATCCGGTGGTGACTGTAATTGTAAGTCATTGTTGTGCGTTTGTAAATGGTTGCTTACTTCAAGCCTAATTGTATCGAGTGTGGTGGAAGGTAATAACTTCTTGGAAACTATTGCTCTTCTTTGATCTCCAATTCGTTGCTTGGAGACTATCATGTTTGGGAATTTTTCTGTGAATTGATGATGTAATGATGATAAGTATGCTTTCGTATCAGATTCTAAGTTTGTGATGATAAGGTAGTTACGCCAAATGAATTCATTCATTTCTTTACTCCATTTTTTTCGCGTAGTAGTTGAGACAGCAGTGGGTGAAGGATTATTGGCCAAATTAGCCTCCGACACATCATCTACTGCCATTGGTGATAATATTGATGATGATCTTGATGAACGTGATAAATATGAAGGTGGTGATGATGCAATTGATGAAAAGATGGACCTCGGTGAGGACGATGAAGAAACCGATGATGTTCCATCATCTACAGAAGGCATATTTGCCTGACTACTTTTTTTTGTTTTCGACCTTGTTAACATACTATTCCCACGAGTAGCTAGGGACTAACAAAGTCGACCACAGCAGAGCCCTGCGTTCACTGCGGTAAGGGTGAATAAAACTGGAGGTCCCCTCTTTTCCAGAGTTGGCACACTAGCGACTAGCCTCTCCCCTAGCCATGCAGCCCTCGGCGTGTGCAACCTTGGCTTGGATTGTATCTCTTTTAGTCTGGCCCCTCACCCTAAACCTATCTCAGCAAAGTAAACTCTACCAGAACAGCCCTAGGGCTCATTGGAGCGCGCAAGCCCCACCACGACGTCAACGTAGAGATACTACGGTGGGGTTATTATTATTCCCTTTATTCATTAATATATACAAATTTAATACATTTTTAAATATTTCTCATAAATAAAATAAAAAAAAAAAAACATTTAAAAATATAAAAAAAAAAAAAAAAAAAAAAAAAAATTGTAGCCCACCGGTATCGGGAACAGGGTCCAAGCTACCGGCGGTCAGGGCTCCAGAGAGAGGAACCTCCTAACAATACGAGCCGTGTCCAGGAGTACCGCTTTCTGAATCAAGCCCTTGATCCAGCTGCCTAACGAGAGCCTCATCAGATGTTGGTCGAGGCTCTTGGCAATTAGGCCATTGGCTGATACGACTATCGGCACAATGATCGCTGAGTCAACATCCCACATGTCGACAACCTCGCGAGCCAAGTCAAGATACTTGATTTGCTTATCTTTCTCGGTCTTCACGAGGTTCCCGTCATGTGGAACCGTTATGTCAACAATCATTGCGCGCCGCTCTGATCGATCCACCACCACTATATCAGGCTTATTGGCTACAATAGTCCTGTCAGTGATGATGGATTGATCCCAATACAGTGTGATATTGCCATTTTCGAGAACTGGGTCGGGCACATACCTATAGTACGGCACTTCCGATTCCACAAGGCTGTATTTCAGAGCAAGTTGCTGATGAATAATCCTGGCTACAAGGTTGTGTCTATGCAAGTATTCTCCGTTGGCCAGACGAGAACACCCGGAGATAATGTGACGGATCGATTCGCCCGGACGGTGGCATGCCCGACATATGTCAACCGTGCCATCCTTCACAATAAATTTCCGGTAGTTATTCGTCATCATAACTTCATCCATAATTGCACAAACAAAACCTTCGGTTTCTCCAAAGAGTTCCCCGGAACGTAGCCAGGCTACGGACGCTGCATGGTCTACATCAAGTCCATGCAGGGCACTGAAGTAGCGTCCGTGAAGCTCCTTACTCTGCCATACTTCCCTGCGGTCATTAGTGTCAAGCACTGCAGGTTTGCGCCAGTTCTCTTTAGCCAAGGAGAGCGGGGTGAGGGCCTTGTCCATCGCGACCACATCTCGATGCATCCCCACGTCGGCTTCTAGGAAATATTCCCTGAGACTGCATATCTCGCGATTGTGGAGAGTCTTAGCGTTTAAAAAGCCTCGACCTCCACAACTCCGGGGGATATACAGTCTCATAACCGAGGAACGTGGGTGATGCATTCGATATGCCGTCAACAATGTACGGACCTTCCTATCCAGGGCGTCTAGTTCTGTTTGAGTCCATTTGAGTACGCCGAAAGTGTACATCAAAACCGGCATGACCCAACCATTGAAGGCACGCACCTTATTTCCGCCTGATAAAAGACTATTAAATACTTTTCTCAGGCGGCCAAAGAAGCGCTCCTTCAACGATTGCTTCATGTCAACAGAATTGATGCCCAGCGCTTCCGACATACCCAAATACTTGTAGGTTTCGGTTGCTGAGAGGGATCTAAGATTTATGGAATCTGAGAGCTGGGTTCCCACAGATTCCACAATCCCCCCTCGCTTTACATGCATGACCGCACATTTGTCCACACCAAATTCCATCCTGATGGCGCTACTGAAAGTTTCTGTTATCCTCAGTAGTTCCATCAATTGCAAGTTGTTGGGGGCAAAGAGTTTCAGGTCATCCATGTAAAGAAGGTGAGATATAACTTGACCACCTCTCTTCAATCGAAAGCCCAAACCTGACTCCTCCAGCAGTGTGCTTAGAGGATTCAAGGCTAAGCAGAACCAAAGCGGACTCAAACTATCGCCCTGAAAAATACCACGCTCGATCCTTATTGGTTCGCTGTTCCCCTGTATCTGTCGACATCCTGGATAGCGAAGGACTGTCCTCCATTGCCCCATACACGACATCAGGAAGGTGCGCAGAGTTGCATCAATTTTATACAATTCTAGCACCCTCATGAGCCATGTATGTGGCACCGAGTCATAGGCCTTCTTATAATCTATCCAACATGTCGACAGATCCCTTCGGGAACGTCGAACCTGTTGGTTAATGGCCATATCAATGAGGAGCAGCTCCTTAGTACCGCGGGACCCGTTCCTACATCCATTCTGAGAAGCGGACATGATCGAATTGTCATCAATGTGTTTACAAATTTTAGCTCTCAAAATGGATGTAAGAACTTTATACACTGTCGGAAGACAAGTAATAGGCCTATAATTTTTGGGCTCCGCAGTACTACCTGATTTATGGAGCAGGTGGGTTATTCCAGTAGTTAGGAACTCGGGCAGCGACCCTGACTCTAAGGCTGACTGGAATAGGGCCGCCAAGCGAGTATGCGACCTCGCAAACCATTTAATCCAGAAGTTGTGCAGCCCGTCCGGTCCTGGAGATTTCCAGTTAGGTAACGGACGGACTGCACGAGCTACGTCTTGGGGGCTGATAGAGATTGCCCCCATTTCTGGTACTGGATCGCACACTCGCTCGACTTCTCGAGTCCATTCACCCTCGGTATGGCTGACAGGCACCGACCAGATACTGCGCCAAAACGCACACATGACGTCATCATCCGGCAGGCGCGTGTCGGCCACACCTTGGTCCGGTCGCTCCCAACTCCTATAAACCCACCTTTCGTCTCTTTGGAATGTGCGATTCAGAGTGTATCGTTCCACCCTCCGCTTATACCTACGGATACGGTTTGCCCATGCATACACTTTCTGCTTCAGGAAGTCGATGCGTTCTGTGATACGGGACATATAGTCTTGAGGACTAATATCAGTCCCTGCAAATGCCCGCTTCACAAAACGCATCACTCGAGGGCGATTGTTGCCCTCCCTGAAGCAGATTAGTTTGCCGATGAGTGTTCTGGCCCCACCAATACGTCGCTCAATCCTGCATTGCCATGCTGGTACGGCAGGTTTAGGTCGTGTAGTTCTGTCATCAGAAAATTTGACATGAGCTACACGACATGCCGCTACAGCCGCACAATACAGGATTGAGTGAGCATCAGTGAGGTCTTCGCAGTTATCAAAATAGTTTGACAACTGCGAATCCAGAACAGCCACCAGCGCCCTATTTCTGTTATGCATGGGCAAACGAGGTAAGCGTGGTCTAAGTTCAGGCGACATGTACCGATATTCTCTAATCGCACCTTCCAAAGCACTCCTCATTTCCTCACTGCACTGGGTACTTACATTAGTAGCCATGTCATTACTCACTTCGTCAGCGCGATCGAATAACTGATTAGACTGTGGTGGAACCACAGCCTGTGACGGAGGGACAATGACGTGGCTACTCTGCATTTCAGTTCGCAGGCGATCAAGTACGGTGTCGTCCAACATATGATTACGTTGGATGACCCGCACCTGATCCGATAATCGTTGCGCCGACACGTTGACAGCTGGCTCAAGCACCTGAAACAGAGAGAGCATCCGAACACGGTACGCGGTCAGGTTGTTTCCTCCCTCTGTAGCCCCATAGTATGAGCGCATGACATTTTCGTTGATGGTTCGCGTCCATCGCATGCGCTGCACACTTCCGCCGGGAGCTGGGACCCTATCAGAGGCCGGTGGGCCTCGAGGTCCTAAACCGTCCGGCGGCCGGCGTCCTCCCCGTCGACGAACAGGTGGTGGCGTCGTGGGCGGAGAGAAGTACTCGTCGCTGTCGCTCGACGCAACTGACACGGCCGGTGTCACAGCACTCACGGTGAGGCTGGGTTCCGGCGGCGGCGAGGCGGAGCGGGGCGACGAGTCCGGATGCGGTAGGCGTGCACGAAGAGCAGCAGCTGATCTTGTCAACATTATTCTTCGTTCTTCATTATAGATAGTTTTAATTTATTGTTAAAAATTTTCTTTTGACGTGGTCTGACATTGTATGTCAGATCAATCTTTTGGGGAATGGTTGTGATTTTTTTGTTTTTCGGAAAGATTTTGCCATTATGGTGATAATTTATATTGGAGAAGTCTATTGGAATTCAATGGTGTTATTTAAAATCACAGGTTCAACTATTAAATATTAAATTTCTTGTAAAATGGTAAATCAGAAAAGAAGACGTTTATGTGACGTAAGTGTTGCCAGCTTATTATTATTATTCCCTTTATTCATTAATATATACAAATTTAATACATTTTTAAATATTTCTCATAAATAAAAAAAAAATAAAAAAACATTTAAAAATATAAAAAATTGTAGCCCACCGGTATCGGGAACAGGGTCCAAGCTACCGGCGGTCAGGGCTCCAGAGAAAGGAACCTCCTAACAATACGAGCCGTGTCCAGGAGTACCGCTTTCTGAATCAAGCCCTTGATCCAGCTGCCTAACGAGAGCCTCATCAGATGTTGGTCGAGGCTCTTGGCAATTAGGCCATTGGCTGATACGACTATCGGCACAATGATCGCTGAGTCAACATCCCACATGTCGACAACCTCGCGAGCCAAGTCAAGATACTTGATTTGCTTATCTTTCTCGGCCTTCACGAGGTTCCCGTCATGTGGAACCGTTATGTCAACAATCATTGCGCGCCGCTCTGATCGATCCACCACCACTATATCAGGCTTATTGGCTACAATAGTCCTGTCAGTGATGATGGATTGATCCCAATACAGTGTGATATTGCCATTTTCGAGAACTGGGTCGGGCACATACCTATAGTACGGCACTTCCGATTCCACAAGGCTGTATTTCAGAGCAAGTTGCTGATGAATAATCCTGGCTACAAGGTTGTGTCTATGCAAGTATTCTCCGTTGGCCAGACGAGAACACCCGGAGATAATGTGACGGATCGATTCGCCCGGACGGTGGCATGCCCGACATATGTCAACCGTGCCATCCTTCACAATAAATTTCCGGTAGTTATTCGTCATCATAACTTCATCCATAATTGCACAAACAAAACCTTCGGTTTCTCCAAAGAGTTCCCCGGAACGTAGCCAGGCTACGGACGCTGCATGGTCTACATCAAGTCCATGCAGGGCACTGAAGTAGCGTCCGTGAAGCTCCTTACTCTGCCATACTTCCCTGCGGTCATTAGTGTCAAGCACTGCAGGTTTGCGCCAGTTCTCTTTAGCCAAGGAGAGCTGGGTGAGGGCCTTGTCCATCGCGACCACATCTCGATGCATCCCCACGTCGGCTTCTAGGAAATATTCCCTGAGACTGCATATCTCGCGATTGTGGAGAGTCTTAGCGTTTAAAAAGCCTCGACCTCCACAACTCCGGGGGATATACATTATTATTATTATTATTATCATTTACTGTCGCGCTTCTGGCCAAATGCCTCTCCCAAAAATGTTCAAGGACTCTTGTCAAAGTCGCCTGGGCTTACAACACTAAAATCATGGCTAATAAAAGGCAGGAAACAAGCGAAGACCCTCACTAACAACTAAATACCGATGGCTAGGTGTTTAGCAATCTATTCTATTATTGAAGTGTAAAGCTGCCCCTGGGCCCGATTTGCATTATAAATTATTCGTATTGGGATAATGTAATCTACTCTTGTGAGTTTCGATTAAAAAATTATATTGTTACGTTTTTTATGGATGGAGGGTGTTTGTTTATCCACAAATGGACTTTGGTAGGCTTGTAGGATTTAGTCGCCATCGCCAATGTGGACAGAAAGGGGAAAAGAACTGAAATCATGGTAAGTAGAGATTAATGAAAGTAGTCAGCATACAGCACTGAGCTAACGCCATGGGTTCATCATCATCATCAGCCTATAATGTTCCCACTGCTGGGACGCAGGCCTCCTCTCTATGAGAGGGAGTGGGCTGTAATCCACCACGCAGGCCCAGTGCGTATTGGTAGATGTCACATATCTCCGAATTTTTGTTCAAGGACATGCCGGTTTCCTCACGATGTTTTCCTTCTCCGTTTTTGAGAGCAGCGGTGATGAAATAAATTACACAAAGTAATGCGCCTGCCTGGGTTCGAACCCACGGCTTACTGCTCGTAAGTCGGGGCTGCCACCCCTGGGCCACCGCTGCTCTGTAAAGAGCCTGCCTCTATTTTAATATCTATGACATATGGGTTATATATATTCAAATAAAAGTAATAAAATGATGATGATTACGATAATTTGAGGAGTCCACACTACGGCTCATTGCACCGTCTTGGCACTTAGACGTTACCGACCTTGTTACTGTTACTGTTAGCCTGTGTAACCTGTATTATCCCTCTGCTAGGCAAAGGCATCTATCCCCATGGCTTTCAAATCCTACCTTGATGATGATATATTTTAACCACGACTTAAATACTTTTCTACGATATATTAGTACATAGTGACGATACAAAAGTATAATAATATCAACAATATACTTCCTTTCTTCCTTCTCTCTCTCCAAATGAACGATATTGATAGAAATAACCATTAACGAGACATTACGAGTATTTAAAAAATATAAAAGTAAATTATTCTCCTCGCTCTTTAATGTGCTCATTTTGCATGACATAAAAGTGCACTCTCTTTTATGAAAGGTAAGCAAATAAGATCGAACGCTAGGCTATGATCGTTGGGCGAGTATCTTCATTATATTTGTTCTTTTTGTCCTCCCCTTGTACAAAGATTTGCAATTAGTACCAAGAGATAATGGATTGAATAAAATTACTGTTAATTAAAATCATAATACTTTTGTAGCAATTTTGTAAAAAATATTATAACCTCGTACCTGTAATTTCGGAAGGGATAAGCACAGAACAGGTGTTCCTACTTATCATCATCATTCTCTTGCCCTTGTCCCAATTTATTTGGGGTGGGCGCAGCATGTCTTCTTCTTCCATACTTCTCTATTGCTTGTCATCTCATGAGATACCTCCTTTCTTGCCATATCATCCTTCACACAGTCCATCCATCGTTTCTTTGGTTTTCCTTTACTCCTATAACCATCCACATTCATACTCATACAGGTGTTCCTACTCTACACCCACATTTTGCCAGTTAATTTTAGTCTCATCTAGTAAGGCCTGTTGCCATCGACCAGTCCCAAATCTCTGATTAAAATAACCAGTAACGCTTTTCCGACCTGGAAATTGAATCCAAAATCATGTTCATTGACACGCAACGCCAGAGACCAATAGACCGACGAGGCAGAGTGGGGAAGTGTGATAATAATTATTATCTAAAAGTTTGACTATTCTGGCGGGTTACAAAGAAAAGTATCTGTACCGAATTATCACGAAAATACACAACAATTTTCTCAGCCCTTTGACGCAAACGAAAATCCGGATTTTTCATCATAATTCGGCCATCGTGTACTGGCAAACATCTGTAAAGAGATTTATTACAAACGGTTTCAACGATAAGACACAAACAAAGCTCACGAAAATCGTTCAACGTCTTAAATAGCAATACAAGGGGCTCTTTCAAATGGTAATTTGATTGTACCCAGTTTGCAGCTTCAAAAGAGTGAAATATTCTTTTCAGGGGTCCCGGATGCCGCGGGAGAATTATTAATGGCCAAAGAAACTTTCTCAAAGTTTACATCAGTGCGCAAGTCAGGAAAGATGGCGGTGAGCTAGTAATACAATTTTAATTTTGCGTCACACTATAGGGAAATGCATCCAGCTCAGATATGAATCTTGGCTCATACCGTTTGGATAAACACGGCTGGGATTTTTGTCTACAATGTTGCTGCAGCTGATTCTAAATTGGAGAAAAGTGAGAGGATCGTCAATTTTTTAGTTTAGACTTTGAAAATATTTTAGGTATTGACACGTCCGAGGAAACGATGAATGGACTGTGTAAGAAATTATATGAAAGAAAAAGGTGTCATTGTGTGACGGTTGTCAGAGGAGAGTGGATGAAAAAAACGTGTTGCGCCGGCCCCAAGTTACATGGGAATAGGGCAAAAAGATGATGATAATGATTCGAGAAAATGCTTTCAAATAAGATCCGTGAATCTATTAAATATTCCCGAGAAATTCCATACTTAAGTCTTTTTATAGACCGCATAAGGCCAGGGAATTGGTAGTCGTTGCCGTGGTCGTATCTTAGAATGTTTGCCTTTACATGTCATTGAAAAGCAAACTGTAAGGTCCAACTTGACGTCAATATAAATACTTGCCCTGCCTTTAGTCAAGGTATTTTCGATCTTGGGTCTTGATATCACGTCAAAGGCTTTCGAAGCTTTTAGTGCGATGTGTCTATTCAAGTTACTACCGCTACCTCTATGTTGTAGTCGAACTTGCACATTCAAGGCACTATCATTTTCTAACTTGAGCACATCTTCAATTTTGAATTATAGCAAGGGTATTTTGTATAGGTATTGAAGCAGTTTAAGTACATAATCTTGAAATATAAACCATTTCTAGACCGATAACTAGACCGTTAAGACGCTAAAAGTTAAAATATATACACACAAATTTCAATATACCGGGCGTCCCACTGCTATGCCACACGAAAGGAAAGTATCTTTAATATATCATAAAATACATTGTGTTTATTTCAGATTTGGCTAGTTCGATTCCGGGTTCAGGCAGGCGAGTATTTAAAAGTATTTTAACGCATTTCATAATTGAATTTGTTGACCGCAATTGGCAAGTCTTCGAATAAGGTACCTCCTCCAGCTACCTATCCTTGTCAAACCTATAGTTGCATCCTGCTTCAATGAATGCTAAAGAGGTTATATCTCACTTTAATCCATATTAAAGATGTATGACATTAATAGTTTTCCGGTACTTCAAATTTGACCGATGAAAAAAAGGCATTAATATGTCAATTTATAAACAAAAAGGGCGGAATGTAGGCTTTGTTAGTCCAACTTAAGTTCAATTCTTGACTAAGAATACCAGTGTAAGAGTTCTTAAAACACTAAATAGTTTTTAAGCACTTTAGAACTGGGATGAGCTTTGTACTACACTGACATTTTATAAACACGCACGTCGCACACATATAAGCCAAACTTACGAGTACACTACACATAACAAGACCAAAGACACTGCCTCACAGCTTCCAAGACAGCCTGTTCGAAGAACGTGACAAGACTTGCAGAAGCGCACTCGCCATTCACCTATATATCTATACATATGGTACATAATGAAGTTCTGGATGATCTTCATTAGTTATTATTTACACTACCGCAAGCTCTTAAAGACACTTATAGAGCTCTGTCCAGCATTTTCCCAACTATGGGAAAATACTGGCTTTTGGACTATTTGCATGACTATTTGTACGATTGACAGCTGAATACTAGGATTTTACATGAAGCAACTGCTTTTGTGACCTTTGGTAAACCGGGTTATCGGACATTCAGACTTACTTACTATTATATTATATTACATAGATCAACGCTACACGACGCAAACGCTCACAAAAATCTCAAACAAATGCCGGTCGCGAGTTTGCATGCACTCGTTTTATATGAAGCGTGATTATGATGTGTACTTGCATTTTCATTCGTTATACGAACTTTTTGACACATAATAGATAAGTACTTACTACTTATCTATTATGTGTCAAAAAGTTCGTCTCAAGACAGAGTGACGACGTGAAAACGGTAGCAGCGAGTTTCCGAAATTCCGTGGTTACTTGCGCAATGTACTTTTTATGACCAACAACAAATTTCTTCTCATCGACTAAAGGAAGGCATTACACGGAACATTTTTATGAGGACAAAATTACTGAACAAAACACCTCGGTGTCTGACATAGATGTTATGTTGCAATTACGCTATATCTGTATGTTTTCATCGGCAGCTTGAACAACATTGTGATACAACCTTGTGCTGATGTGGAAGTTGGCTGTTGTTCCACAAGTCAAGACGACCATTAAAGTAAAGCATCGCTTCCCTAAGTTTGTTCGTGGATGGGTGACTATCCAATACATACCGGATTTCCACTGTACCTCGGAAGGAACTTTAAACGTTGGTCTCGACTTTAATTTGTGGATCTTTGACAGTCCTTACAGGTTTTTTGTGACCCGATTCTGACAACCAGTCTTACCGAGGGGTATCGTATTATACGGTACTAACTGGGTTGTCGAGGTCAGCATGACAGTAACCCCACCAAAAATACTGGTACCTATTCGCCTGCATCTGGTAAGACTGGAAACCGACCTCAACAGAATAGAAAAAATCGTCACGTCATTATCTTGGGTCCAGTTGAGAATCAGCGTCGGGCACTAGCTGTTCGGCAGTTTGCTGAACTGGGCCTTTTTGGCGCAGCCGTGAGACACACATATTATCTTTTTCTGTATAGCTTTAAGTTTTTTTTTTTTTTGTTGTGTGCTCTTGTGGCATGTGCCAAATAAATACGTTTTCTTTTCTTTCTTTCTTTTCAAAATAAGAAAAAATAATATAGATTATAATTATCATCATCATCACCCATTTAGTGATGAGTAGAATTTAAATAACATCCTATTACTTGTTTATTTTTCAAACGTCGTCGTGGTGTGAAGTCGCAACTTCATCAATTCTAATTATTCATATTTTAAAATCAAATCGAACTCAAGCATCAATAAACCATCCCTTTTATTTACTTTTAAACCGGAAAAGGAAACTCGACAGTCCCATCGAGTCCCCCTCTTGTATAGAACATGAATCTAAATCAAATAGAAGTATTTTTATACATACCTGAACTTCACACGAATACCGCCCGAAGCGAAGTCGACTTCCGTAATGCTCGCAACATAATAATGCATACGAATATTTGAAAAATAAATCCGTATTTTACGCAGCTGTAATTATAAATAACATTTGTGTACTATAATTGATGACCGTGCACCTTTTGTCGACGTTTTATTTAGTGCCCATGTAGGCCTACGTAATTTTTTTGTTTTTTTTTTTTTGATCCAGTCGATAGATTCGTTATTCCTTAAAGTTTAATTCGAACCTCACGTGAGTGACTTCGTCACTTTCCTAAGAAGAAAATGTGTACATATTTTCAACAAAAAAATTGCCACGAAGTCGTCATGATGAGCTATTGGGTATTCTCACCTTGCGTTTCATACATGAGAGCTCAAATTAGACAAGTAAAAATGTGACTTTTCTCATAAGTAACCGAACATACCTAAATAAATCGAAGCTTAATGAACTGTCTCGTTGGTCCAGTGGCCGCAAGCTCGACTGCTAAACACAAGGTCTTAGGTTTGATTCCAAGACCAGGCAAAGATTTAGTGCGTTTTTCCATCAGAAATTTCTCTGTACCACTTACGACTTTTTTTTTTTTTTTTTTGAATGGCATCTCGCAGTTCAACCTATGAGGTTGTCGTCTGCTTAACCGGACTATCCTGTGGGTGCCTTTAGAGTAAGGCCTCCAGCCAGGGCATAAAAACTTACAAACTAAGCGACTGCACGCTAAGGGCACCCCCTGTGGGGTACGAACCTCGGCTTAGGGCGTCGCTGGGGGAGGACTGCATGGGGACAGGCTGGATCTGAATGGTATCATTATTTAGGGGCTGATTTAAAACTACTGGCACAGCATCGCGGGCTGGCTCGAGCGAGGGTCGGGGAGGGCATGGACCGGGACGTCGCGACGGACCTCGACGGCGAGGTCGGAAAGACGGCGGTTTGAGGCGGAACTTTTTAAGAGTGCTAGTCTCTTTGCTACTCTCCTGGAGGAGGGTGATAGCATCATCTGGAGTGACAAGGGTATGCCTAGGACGGCGTACTGTACTAATGCGCGAGGGTTCGTAACGGGCGGCCGCTGCGATCAGGGGATTACGGTGTTTAATGGCGTTATCGAAGAAACGCTTCGAAAGGCGTTTCATAAACTGAAGGACGGTGGGCATTCTAAGGTCTACGTGTAGACGGTCATTACGGACATAAAAAGGGGCTCCCGTGACTCTACGTAAGAACCGGTTCTGTAAAATTTGCATCCTATGGATGTACTTAGGCTTGGTGTGAGCGTACACGACGCAAGCGTACGTCATAATGGGGCGGATCACCGCGGTATAAAGGCGCAATTTGCACTTGAGTGACAACTTGCTTTTTGCCGAAATCATGAAATGAAGCCTACCCTTTGATGTGCGCCGCGAAAGACAAGTGGTTGTCAAGTATGACTCCTAGGTACTTGGCTTGCTTCTCCCAAGGGATAGGCTTACCGTACATAGTGATCGGGCTGAGCGCGGGTGGCTTAATTTTACGCTGTTTAGAGTAAAGAACTGCCTGGCTCTTGTCGGGGTTCACCTCGATTCTCCATTTCCGAAACCAAGCGCCTAAGACGTTGGCTGAGGTTTGGAGGGTTCTATAGATAGCGTCGTGACTGCGGCCAGTGTAATAAATGGCCGTGTCGTCCGCGAACAGGGCTAACTGAGCCTTCTTGCTCTTGGGGATGTCACTGGTGAACAGAGTAAAGATAAGGGGAGAGACGACGGAGCCCTGAGGGACTCCTGCTCTAATGGGGTGGGGAGAAGACAGTGCCTTCCCGATGCGATAGCGGAAGGTGCGATCCGACAGAAAGTCTCGTAAGATGAGCACGAGACGGTCCGGCACTCCCAGTTTGTACAGCTTATATAATAAGCCGTTGTGCCAGACTTTGTCGAAAGCCTTTGCTATGTCGAAGTACAACACACCCGTCATCGCTCCACGTTGGAAGCCAGCGCTCAAGTGCTCTACGATGCGATGGGCCTGTTGAATGCAAGAGTGTCCGGTTCTGAAGCCGAACTGCTCGTTGGGGATGAGACTCTTAGCCTCGGCGAAGTCTTTGAGTCGCTTATAAATGAGTCTCTCGTAGATTTTGCCGAGTGCGTTCAGGAGACTGATAGGTCTGTAGCTCGAGGGCTCAGACTTGGGTTTGCCTGGCTTGGCGAAACCGATGACAGTGGCCTCTTTCCATATTTGGGGAAAGGCGTTGTTGCTCAGGGCGCCATTGAAGATGGCCGCCATTAACACGACGAGCTGAGCGGGGAGGAGTTTAAACACCCTATTGGTGATTCCGTCGGAGCCGGGTGCTTTGCGCGGTTGAAGCTTATACCACTTACGACATAAACATAACTGCTCAAATGTTGGTGTACGCAAGACGCACGACGGCCAATCAAGTTATAACCAGTTTATGCTGATCTCTCATTGTACAGGAAATCCATACGAAGCAAGGCCATGTTATACTGGAATTGTATATGTATAAATGTAGATTGACCATGAGTACTTTTAGGTACCTCTGCTTAAATCTTCAGAGATAACCTTCGTGATCATAAGTTATGAACTGAAAACATACAAATTATTGCTAAAATGTCATACCAACTAACCAAAACTACAGCATTTGTATAAATTCAGTCTCTCAATCTAAACAACCGTCTCAAGTTAGTGTTCTTAATTAAATATTTAACTCTGTTCTAAAATTAAGAGCGAGCGTCTTATTCTGGATAGCACTTGGAATCGCACGAAACGTTTGGTACGTACGTCGACTAACAATAGGAACCTTGCTTAGGGATGGCTGTTGTTTGGTAGAATAGTCATTGGTAGTCTTTACGTACTCCAGCTTATTGCAAAGACGAAGATATGAATTCACATGCACGTACGATACACGAGCTCTGACAGTGTCGCGACTCTTAGGTGAAACAAATAAAATTGTAGTTTTATATTTTTCGTTCTTCGATCAACTGAATACTTGTCGAGTTGAGTTTGTCGCAGCGGAGACTACACGGAGATATTATAGTGCACAACTGTAGTTACAAACGCTGATGCACTCTCTTCCCTGTCTGTCATCGTCCAATGGGATGGCAATCCGACACCCGGAAAAAAGACAGAGCACTATAAATATGCTCAACAAAATAATGTAATATCTGCACGAAAGTCCGGTTGGGATTTATTTAACATATTATATGTAGGCCTACGCATTTCTCCATTTATAATTTGGGAGAAATGAAAATAGTTCCAGCGGTCGTAATGTAAAAGTAAACACAAACAAAGAGTCCCTGATCAGCAAACAGGTGCATGTCATTGCGTATTTTATTTTTGTCTATATATCTATTGATGCTTGCGTTAAGCTTTGGTCAAACCAGTTCGGACAAAATGAGGACGAAGGTCTGGACACCAGACTCTTGACGGATAATGTGCTGAAGTATCTGTATGGTATGCAACCGGTCCGCATCTGCACCTTTCAGGACCTTTAATTGGTTACCCTAAACGTATTTAAAATGTGACTATAAAAAGTCTTAGCAAAAGAGTAACAGTTTAAACAGAATAGATAACAATAATGCGGTCAAACCCGGTCATCTTTTCAACATTATCTTGGAACCATTCTCCCAAGACACCGCAAATTAACAGCAAGTCTGCATTTGATATTTTTTAAAATTAAATGTCGCAATCCAGTAATTAGAAAATTGATGTTTCTGGTTGTTTCATCCCTTAACAATTTTAATTGAGCAGCTGAAGTATTTTTAGCTAAAAAATCTTTGCAAAAAGTTGTCAAGAACAGAACTTGAGTTTGTTAATTTTTGTTGACAACCGAAAATAAACACGAAGGAGTTGAAACGCTAAACCGATCTTCAATTTTTTAATTTAGTTAGGTAATACTAGAAAAAGATAAAATTTATGTACTAAATTGGGGTTGCTGACATCATCACCATCTTTCTGTCCTTGTCTCTTTTTACCTGGGGTCGGCGTAACATGTTTTTAGGGTTCCGTACCCAAAGGGTCAAGCGGGACCCTATTACTGAGACTTCGCTGTCCGTCCGTCCGTCCGTCCGTCTGTAACCAGACTGTATCTCATGAACTGAAATAGGTAGCTAGTTGTAATTTCTACAGATTATGCATATCTGTTAATGCTATAACAACAAATACTAAAAACAGAATAAAATAAATATTTAAGGCTTCCATATAAAAAAGTGATTTTTTTTGCTCGTTTTTTTTTTAAATAATGGTACGGGACCCTACGTGCGCGAGTCGGACTCGCACTTGGCCGGTTTTTTTTCTTCTATTTTCATCTGTAAACCGTCGCGATATCATTTACTCCTATTTCTTTCATATTCAGCTCCTCACATAATCCATCCATCGTTTCCTTGGTCTTTCTCTGTCTCTCTCTCTCTCCATCCATCAACGCTTGCTGACTTATCGTTTCAAAAGTGTCATCTTCCACATTACCAACCTTGACAATCCAAGAATCTCCCTATATAATAAGTCTGTAACCTCATTAAGTAATAAATCTAATACATTGTTATAATTGCTTACTGTATACAAAATAGCAACTTCATGCTTCAGATACCATAAACATCTGAGCCACCACAACATTTTACGTAAAATAAATACTACGAAAATCTCAATTCCCGTTGGAAATAAATCTCTTTCGGTGTCACCACGTAGAAATTCGTTAAAGATTAAAGGGCAGAAAAATAAACAAGTAGGATTTGCGAATCTAAATATTTGTACGTCAAAATTTGTCGATGGTGTTGCAAAGAGATAACGGTGTTATTTATTCTTATACCATCAAATGAACGTGATGAAAGACCCACTTTTACCAAAGCGGGATATGGTTTCATAGAAAAAAGATTTTACTAATAATTTTGGTTTCTGATCGCGAAGCCTTTGGACAGCTGTTTAGCGCGGATCATAGCTTGGAGACATACCTTTTTAACAAAGGAAAAAATATGACCTATAAAATGGAACATTTAATCGCCTTTACAAAACAATCGTCAGTAAAAGTATATGTGCCGCTAGACGTGCTGCATTTTTGGATGGTCCCGCGCAACCATCAGCATCGTACACGCCGAATCGTATGCATTATTTTTCTTGGTCTTTCTTCTACTTACACTTTTCTGTAACGGACTGTTACCGATGAGACTGATTCTTTATATTCTTTACCTTTCCTTACGTGAGGTTATCATCTCCTGTCCTTATCTTAATTTAGATGGGGACGGCGCAGATGGACCTGCGTTACAGGACCCAGTGACCTCTCCCAGAAGGTGATATTACAGAATCTTATGCAATAAGATCTGAACCATGTACGCAGTAGGCCTATGTGAAAATCTATTCTATTCCAAATCAAATTTTTATTTCACATAAGCCTTCATGGACACTTATTAAACATCGTTAAAAGGTGCACGGTTCGGGTTGTTCGTTTACTATGGAGAAGAACTGGCAAGAAACTTCATGGTCACTCTTTTGAAATCTATGTTACAGCGTTAGCACTTAAGTATGGGAGGATATCGTAGTAGGCCCAACAATAAGTCGTTGCTTACTACTAAACGTAGAACAAGATAAAAAGTTACCAAGGATCTAGGAATGTATAAGGCCTACAATGTCCACACATTAAAAAACAATCGGTAAATAAAAAAACAGTCTATACAACAACAAAAAAAAAACGTTACAAAAAGACTAAATTAAACAAGTGACACAAAAATGTTGTCATCCGTGCTGTAACTATTATAAACAAAAGGTGCAATTATTTAAAAACTATTGTAAAACATCTGATTAAATCGAATGGCAAAAAAAAATTGTGTCTCTAATATCTTACCTTTCATTAACTTTACCTTTAACCGCTGGACCTTCTTAACCTACCTTTCTGCAATAGGTATCGTTCATATCTGGTATCAACGGCCCGTCTATGTAAGCAATTCGTTATTAGAATATATTATTGAATCGTGACGGGATCCAATTTGAATACTGAGTGACGAATACCTTCGAGGGTGGGCGCCAACTGGTTTTTTCAAGGAGCGGTCTTTGTGGTCCCATAATAAAAACCAATATCAAAATGGCGGATTCGTGTTTGAATGCATTCCAAATATTGGGTATACATAATATATGAAACCATTCAAGTTATAATATTCCCTGAGAGCATAGATTAACACCTTTTGAGACACCAATGAAGTCTACTACAGCTAAAATATCTGAAATATACGTTTTCTCAAATGCTTTAGTTGTATTTCGCCACAATTCGTATGTCTTTATTTGCAATAAAAGCTGATTAAAAAAACATACCCACACTTCAACCCTCTTTATTACGAAACCTACGCCCCTCCTCGACATATATTCCACCCAAACCAAGGGACCATTAAAAAAAGAACACAGTTGTTAATAATTCAACCCTTAAAAACCGAATTATCTCGCTCGATTAGTCCAACGTTATCCTCGGAATAGGTCTCTCAGACCGGCCGGCGAGTGTTTGCCAACTACGGAACTCGGCACTAATTTGTCAACCCTCATTACGCTATCTTACTCGCGTTTCGTGCGATTTTAGTTTCCATTGTCTCACTCCGCCTGTTCCCCACATTTTAGTTCCAGAAAGGTTTTTCATGTTCCTCCGTTATGATATAGTTTGGTTTATTTGCGTGACTGTAATGGAGCGTGTATGGGGTTATATGTTATGCAATTTAGTGTCTGTATTGTTTTGTTTTGGACTTGAATATATGTATTTTCTTAATAAATCTTGTGGTCAGTGTTTGGTAGCTAGTGAAATAACTTATCCATTTTAAAGTTTTATACATTGTGATTGTTAAAAATCCTCTAACGATGTCAAGAAATAAGGAAAACTAAAGAATGAAAGATCATACTATGATAAAATGAATGTAGCTAATCGTTTTACCACAGCATGATATTTCTTTATTTTTCCATGTAGGAATAGATTAATAAAAAATGGTTTGCAAGCGTAGAAGGCAGAATGAGATTAAACTCTAATTAGGCGTTTTAGGACCGTTTATTGCTTTAAAGTAGCGCAGAATGTTATCTCACTCAGAACATTCTGGGATCGGTGGCTGGGATGCATTGAATAATAGGTCATGAAGGTATTAACAGTAAAGAACATAATTAAACTTGTTTTAAGCAGTCACAGTTTATAACTTTACTTATACTCTCACTTACGACATGTCTTCTTTCACGACGATATCCCGTACGAGTGACAGTGTAAGTTTATTTTAAAACTTGATTTTTAAAAAAACGGGCCAAGTGCGAGTCTTACTCGCACTTAGCCCCAAACCATATAATAACAATGTTTTGAACGGTCATTCATTAGTAAACCTTCACTCAACCGCAAAACTAAATTTGTTTTTCATAGTAAGTTAATGAAAAACAAAGTTACTGCTGCAGTTTGGTGAAAAAGTCCGATATCTCAAAAACTACATATCAAATCTTATTCAAACCAATTTTCGTTGAAAGTTTTTTTTACATTCTACATCCCCATATTTTTTTCAGAATTTTCATCCTCTTATTTTAGAAATTAGAGGAGGGGGGACACACTTTTTACTACTTTGGAAGTGTCTATCTTTCAAAAGATTGACTTTGAATAGAAATGGTTTTAGGAACCTCAATGTCATTTTTAAAGACCTATCTACAGACACCCCACACGTATAGGTTTGATCGTTTTTTTTTTTTAGTTTTAGTTCCAATTTTGTACAAAAATCATAATGCAGTTCACAGAATACATCTACCCACCAAGTTTCAGCTGTGTAGTCCTAATAGTTTCGGAATAAAGTGGCTGTGATACGGACGGACAGACAGACAGACAGACATGACGAATCTATAAGGGTTCCGTTTTTTGCCATTCGGCTACGGAACCCTAAAAAGCGTGAAGTATCTGGAACTTTTGACTTTCAATATCTACGTAACTAGAAGGTAGGCAATGACAAGAAGAAAAATTGCCTATTGGTTTCGTTAAAGTTGTTTTTTCACCCGTTATTTTAATGCATGTGATGCATTACACATTATGTTTGCTTTGCTGATACGATAATGATCATGCTTTCATTTGTTTTGTTCCGTGTTAATGATAGTGATACCTCAATTATAACGGCTGGTGATTATATTGTTTATTTGCTGTTTTGATATAGCGTGTATTACTCCTATAATTGTGTGGTTATACAATTTCATATATTCATTACAAAATGATAACATAGAGTAAACTATGCTACAAACACCTATTGTTTATTAAAGTTTGATAATTACGATTAACCTAGTTGGTACCCTAGTTGGTTGGTAATTAGGTACAAAGGATTTAGGTTTTTTTTTAATAGCAGCTACTATCGATCATCGGATCTTTTCCATGGGTGTAAGCAGACACTATAAAATGCCACCTCCTACGTCATCCATACATACTACTTTTGCTTCTTCCTTTTTCTATAATTCTTTCTTTTGCTTACCTATTCATCCATACTAATATTATAAATGCGAATGTCACTCTGTTTGCATGTTTGTTTGTTACGTTTTCACGACTAAACGGCTGATCGGATCTTAATGAAATTTGGCAAGAAGATAGACTTCAACTTGGGAAAGGACATAGGCTATATATCATCACGCTACGACCAATAGGAGCGGAGCAGCAAAAAATGTTGCGCGGGACAGCTAGTTTTTTTATAAATTCTATATGTTACAGCCAAGACTATTAATCGAACAAAAACAGCTTTGACCGATGTCAGTCAAAATCCTTACTAAGTTAAAATGCGTTTTCTCTATTAAAAATATGTTGTTTGAGAACGCCTCAGTTATAATAAACTAGAATTACTACAACACGATATTATTCAAAAGGTCAGAAAAACCCCTAACAACGTAATGTATTATTGTTAAAATAGTTTTAATCAGTCAAAATTTGTTTTGACTAAGGGTAAGCGCGCACTACGAAAATAAATCGTTGCGAAGAAAATTCGTCAATCTGTGAACAACAGAAATGTACTACAATCCGCGCACTGCGAAAATAAATCGTGCGTATATTTTGTACCCTATGGAGCGATTTTATTCCGCATTTTAAAAGGTGCAACGATTTATTTTCGTAGTGCGCGCTTACCCTAATATGTCATTTACATGTATATACATACACCACTAAAAAAGCGTCCTGTACTCAACTGTGATTTATCAGTAAACGGCGATATCGGTAAGATTTTGATGGGATTAAGGTAAAGCAGGTTGGAACTCAGAACCCTTTAATGAGTACAGCTTCAGAGAACCCGAGAACCTTGTGCTTGCATTGGATTGCTACTTAATCTACAAAGCAAGTCACCGTAATTTCGTAGAATCACATATTTCGTTCTACTGGTTATCTTGTTACTTGTACAACATGACGAGACGGTTGGCGCACTGGCTGAGCGATAGACTGCCGCGTGTCGCAAGTTCGTTCCCCGCACGGAACAAATATTGGCCTACAGATAATTGTTCCGGGTCTGGCTTTTTGTGTATGTGAGTTTAAATGTTTGTAAACGCACTCACGATACGGGAGAAATTCCGAGAGAGAACGTTACAAACGTTCAAAAAAAAACACTTAATCTCTCTCATTCACTAGGTAGGTAAGTAATAATAATTTCACTTATGTTAAATTCTGATGGGAGATGGAGGACGGGCGCACGTATTGATACCACGGTAGCTAGTTACACACTGCCTTTATTTAAACGTCAACGCGCGCCGGCATATAGGTATACACGCCGATACCTATATACATACTCCTTGTACATACATAAAAACTTAATACACCAACAACCTCATTGGTCGAATAGTCACAAATCCAGAATATGTGGCGATCTACTGAGACATTCCTTACGGCAAAACACAATAACACTACTCGACCCGGGAATCGAACTCAGGGCCTCGTCCTCGGCATTCGCGCTTGCGAACGCTAGACCAGCGAGGCAGTCAAAAATAATGGCTCACTATTATGGAAACACTAGCTGTGCCCGCGACTTCGCCCGCGTGGAGTTTAACAAAACCGATATTTAGTTTTTTTTTTCGTTTTTGCATTGTTATTTTAAATAATTATTTATTTTTCTAAAATAAAAGTACGTAGGTTACTCCGTATTACATCAGCTATCTGCCAGTGAAAGTTCCGTCAAAATCGGTCCAGCTGTTCCATAGATTAGGCGGAACAAACAGACAGACAGATAAAAATTGTAAAAAATATATATTTTGATATAGGTATGATACCGTATATACATTCATATGCATGTAGTTTGCTGTTATATTACAAACAGACACTTTAATATTATTTATTTGTATAGATGAAATCTTTACGATGTTAGTAGTTTGCCTCCACATCTCTATTCCATCCAAAATATTTTAGGTGCAAACTATAATAATCTAGATGTAGGTTCCTTCCATTAAAAGCTTACGAGTTAGTGGTAGCGCCTCTGCAAGGCTCTGTTGTTTTAACCTGCTTTTTTATTCGTATACTAGCCATATGCCACGCTTACATTGCTTATTTGCTCCCCGGATTTCCTAAAGAGGTTATAACACCGCTTGCCATATGATGACGTTTATAAGTGTTTGTTTTAGTTGCATTATGTGTTTGGGTAACTCTTTATGTTAGGTCCGTCCTTGCATAGGATGGACCGTGGATGGGTGACCACCCATACCATATCGTGGTTCCTCCTTGCTTGGAAATCACGTTAAGCCGTTGATTCTGGTTGTCATTATTGATCATTGTCGTTACAGGTGGTAAGTGAAGTAAAAAAAATATTAAAAATTGATTAATTTTGTGTTGTAAAAACGAATATATTTGTACACCAATTCCTTTGGTAGGACACAGCTCAACTAAATGTTAATAGGTATAAGACCTTTATAATAATACCTGTGTTCACAAAAGATTGATTCGATTTCATTAGAGAGTCTAACAACCAGTGTTACTAAGGGGTATCGTAATACCCAGGATTAACTGGGTTGTGGGGGTCAGATAGGCAGTCGTTCCAGTTAGACTGGAAGCTGACTTCAACATATTTGGGAAGACTACGTAGATGATGACTTATATTATGACTGACTTATATTATATTGCTGAGATTTTTGTTTTATGTTTTGTCCCATATTTAGACTAATTTACCTTGCGGCTATGAGCCAAGCTGTGAAGCTTGGCATCCACCAATTTCTAGTCGTCAATCAGCCTTTTAGCTCTGTGTTCCACCGAGTCAAGCGCGGCAAGCTGGTATTTACTGAGCCATCTTAAAGATGGCTGCAATACTCCACTTTTTTTCCTTTACGAGGTGATTTTTTTGACACGGGGTAATAGAGACACTGTTAGGACACTGTTTTTATTTTTTTTATTATTCGCTAACTGTATGCGCTGGTTTCCGAACAATAGTAGTCCGAGAAAAAAACTTGTGTTTTATTTAATGTGGAGCCAATCCATGCAGTTTCGTATCAGGAAAAACAACTTCTATGGACAAACTCAGGATAGGGTACCAAGATAACATAGGTTACAAACGTAGAATACAAGATAGGTTACAAACGGGGGTGGGATACAAACCACAAAAAGACTTATCAAATTAGAAACAGTGCCTCACCATGGAAGCAGACCTAGCCAGTAATTTACATCTCCTTATATTCATACCAATTTACATCTCTTTATACCAAAGATTAATCCATAATTACTCACCACCACTTAACCAACATCAGTACATGCCAATTAAACCTAGAAACGTCTTTCGTAAGAAGTACCGTCGCCATCAGTCGACGTCTGAAGCTGAGTGACACGAATGGAAACCAAAAGGCTATCAAACCTAGGATGGGATAACCTCTTCTGGACCAATTGAGAGTATCCACCACTACCCACCTGCAAGAAAAGTCAGAAATTGCAATCCAACCAGCCTAAAAATAAATACTCAAATTTATGTGGTTCTTCCATACTTATCTATTAGTCGAGTTCTCAGTAGTTTTCTTCTATCTATACTTATCATTTTTCACACAGTTCATCCCTCATTTTTTTGGTCTCTTTCTACGTTTATAGATCCTCCTACAAGGTGTTCTTTTGCATCCTCGTCAAAATCCAGGTGGTTGTCACAAAAGACATAAATAATCAATTCAAATCACGGTACCTAGTTAATTATAAATAAACGCTGCTTTTTTGTTGTTGTTAAAGTTTGTCAGTATTTCAGAATAACCCCCATAACGTGGTTTAGGAAATAACTAATTATCGAATAAACGTTTGAGATTGTTTGTAGGTATGTATCAAAGCGCGGTTATAGGGCGAGAATCGGATGGGCCGCGTTAAAAACACGGGTGGATCACATTTATCGATTTCCGAAAACAAGAAAAAACAAAGTAGGTACCTGACCATTTTATAATTGATTCGGGTCGAGAATCATTAGCATAGTTGCCTCCTAGAATGTAACGAGGATGCAAAACAACAGCTTGTATATTTGAAATTTTTCACACAGTTCTTCGCTCATTTTTATGTTCTCCCCATAATCTTATAACCATCCACAGTTTACTAACAACATTCCTCACAACATTTCCCTCAAATTTACATCTCCTTACACCAAAGAATAATCCACAATTACTCCACCACCACTTAACCAACCTCGTTACTTCCAAACTAAACCTAGAAATGTCTTTCGTAAGAACTCCCGCCGACATCAGCCGACATGTCTTAATGTCTGAAGCCGAGTGACACAAATGGAAGCCAAAAGGCTTACCGTGCTCTCGGCTCCGAGATGGGGATGGCTTGTAAGCCGGCCACCTATCTCGGCTTCTCGAGCCGGACTCCGCTCGCGTGTTGATTGAACGACTGACGGGAAGTAAGGAATGCTTGGTGTTGAGATGTTGGATATCATAGTTGATAAGGTTTTTGTTCATTTTATGTATTTGTTTTACAGTTCTGTAAGATAGGCTCGCTCCTATTACAGTCATGGGACTTAAAAATAACTGGCGAAATGTGGGTGTACTATATTAGGTACGCCTCTGCCTAACCCTAAGGGGATTACAGGCGTGATGTGTTATGCTAGTCCTGTAAGATTCTATTCACACCCTGACACTTCTTGAGTTTTCAATAATGTGATGTTTAGTAAATAGTATCATAGTGTGTTCAATAAAGTCATGTACTGATTTATTAGCTTGTCGGATCCGGTCATTAGTACGGACAGAAAATGAATCGAAAGCGCGCCAAAGGTGTCTTCACGCGACCTACTTACCGGTCTACCCCCACCTAAACGCGCTTTTACAGAGTCGTGATGTTTCTTGTGCTCGCTGCAGGACAGTGAGTGTCTGACAGCGGCGGAGTCAAGACGTCCCGAAACTGTACTCCGATTCATGGTGCCTGCCTAGTGTTATTGTGTTGGATAGTAATTTCAAGTAATTTGTTAGTTCGATAAAAGCAGTGTACCGTGTGTAGTGTGTGTTCTCATAGAACGAAACCCATGTTCTGCCCACATGGTGACCGAGTCTAACGAAATAAATCACCCCTCACTACGACAAGCTTATTATTACAGATGCCCCTGACCATTAAGTTTTATTTTTGCTTAACTATTCAATTCTTTATTTCTTCCCCTGCTTCCGATTCACCCTTCGGTAAAATGTTACATCTTTATTTCTAAGCTTAATTATGACCCGACCTCCACAATGTTTTATTTAAATATTTTTTTAAACTTAGTAGGTACACTCTTATTCAAGTAGGTTATTGAATATTCTAGATTAAGCACAGTTCTTAAAGCATGAATATTTACTAAGAACACATTAGCGTATTATGAAAGCACCGCATTTCGCAAGACCTTATTAATGATCTTTTCATTAATAATTAACACTCGCGTGCAGTTAATAATTATGTTTTTAATACTTGCATGCAAACGACCTCTCTGAAATAATATAAATATCTGCTTGTGTATTTAAAAGTGTTCTTTAACACTTTTATGTAGGTAACAATGCTCTTGTGTTAGAAACAAAATTAAACCTTCTTGATAAGCATAAAAATTGCTTTTTCACATTTAAAAGGACGATTATTCATATAAAACATTCTAATTTATAGATAAGAGGACAAAATAACCGGGAATAAATCGTTAATTTCTGCTTATACCTACCGGGGACAGTTCTATTATAATTATAATATTAAAGACAATAAGAAAAACGATCAAACGAAATGAATTTAATTAATTCCTCATCACTTGGCGCTCATTAAATATTCTCTATAGCTTCAAACGGAAATTATTTTGAGCGACAGTGACCCAAATTTTGACATTCGTCGATATTTATATCACTAGAGGTCTCAAAGAACTGAAAGTATTTATTATTTCGGACAACATTTATCCATAATTTATGTGTTAAGCACTTGTTAGCGTTGTCTGTAATCTCCATTTATGTTTTAAAACGCGATTTAAATAAAATGAACTAATAGCTTGATAGCATTTTTCTGCCTTGTTTTGCAATAGCAGTTATTAAAAAGATTCTCTTTGTTGTTTGAAAGCTAAAGAAGTAATAGTAGTAGAAATGATACGAAAAATGGTAAGAAGATACTAATGTCGAAATCATTTTAAAACTTTATCCCACAAAATTAAATGACACATCACACACACACACTGATAAAAATTACTTTCAACATCGCAATTACATTGTTTAACAGCGCGTTAAACATTGCAGTTCCGCCTACCAATGCTTGAAGCTGTCTCGTCTTCACGGATTGCAAATCTAAATTAGCCGCCTTCTAATTGCATTCGCTAAAAACATCATAAACCACTCCACCGAAATTCTCGCTCAAAACGTCTTACGAATAACGACTTTGAATTGAATTTCGTCTCCAAACTATTTATCTGGCGACACATCCCTAGTTAGAAAACGTCTTAATGAGCTCTTAACTAGTGGGCCTTGGCAAACAATACATTCTGCCTTTATCGCTCACTTAATGCACTCCACTTTGTAAAAACTTGCCAAGTCTCACTTTAATTACGTCCTCATCTAATAATTATGAGTTAATTCGTCGGGAAAGCGTTCTGATGGTGTGTCAGGGGTTGTGAAAGGTAAACAAGGCTAAATACTTTTAAGTGGGTAAAATTTTGAGTAGCTCTAAAGTTTTAAAGTAAGTGTATATTTGTAGGATTGTTTTAATTTCTTGGCGGAGTTATAAAGAGTTTTAAGAGGTCAGGAAGCTTGAGATGTTCAAGGTCTTATGTTTTCTCCCAGTTAAGATGAGACCTAATGTCTGTTTAATAAAAATGAGTCATCATCATCAACTGGATGCAACTGAGTGCCAGTATTTTACGTAAACCAACTGCCTATCTGACCTCTGCAACCCAGCAATTGGGTAAAACGATACCCCTTGGGAAGACTGGATGTCAGAGTTTTGGCTTTTGACTACTCGTACCGACTTTCTAAGATCTACAAATGACAGCCGGGTCCAACGGCTTGATGTGCTTTCCGAGGCACGGAGGAAACTCGATATGTCCTTATGGTCACCCATCCACGAACCAACCTCGGTAAGCACGACTTAACCTTAAAGATCGACCAGTGTGGCTGTTATTATGTAGCCACGAGCTGTGTTGAATAAATTGAGTAAATATCTTAATTCATATTCTCCGCCATAAAGCGCTTATAAGGAACAAACTTCACAGATAGTTGCGGTAAGTAAGGCATAATATGATTAGTTACACAATGTACATTTCCCCCGACCTCAAAACTTTCTTACAACCTAAACTTCGCCATATTTAGAGCAAGTTGAACCTGACTCAATTTAAATCAACAGAACACAGAGGGAGCAGAGATAGTTGTACCAAATATAGTACTGACTTCGGGGGTCTTATCGACCCTGGCCGATGTCGGTTGTGTTTATGATAATTCCCCGCGAACAGTGCGAACTGTCGGTCGAAATTATCGCGGAGGCGTTTACGGGTTTATCCCAGTTCTGGCGCTACATTACGCGAAGTTGTCGGCGATGTTACGTAGAAGACAAATGGAGAAGACCCACGAGTCTTGGGTCTTGTTTATGAAACTGGGTAAAAAAAAATCAGATGAAGCCATCAAAGAGTTAGTGGCCACTGACGCTATGAAACAACTGCCTTCCAAAAAAGTGGAAAATAACCAGACGTGTTTTATAAGTCGGTGTCTTATTTGTTTCATTGCCTTTTTTTGCCAACAATTTCTGAAAATTAAGTTCTTTTGTAAGTGTCGTTTTAGTTTTTTTTAAGTCGTTTTTTTTTTGCTAAATGTTTTATTTTTATTTTGTCCTTTTTAGTTGTAGCATTCGAATACATGTCATAAGCTTCTCCTATTATAGAAGTCGCTTAAAAAGTGTTAGTAGCAGGTACCTAAGTGAGAATAGTTTGACTATCTAGTTATTGATTTATCTAGTTATTGACTTTAGTTTGTTATTTTGTAAGCACGTCATGTCCCTGCGACAAATAAATATATTTTCTTTCTTTCTTTCTTCTTTATCAACTTTGAATATAACAACGATAGAAGTTTTTCTAAAATAATTGGTTTTCGACCCAATGTTATACTCGAGTAATTGCTGATAGGTTTCACCCGTAACCGTACCCTTTCCGTAGATATATAGTATCTACCTTTTCTAGGTATATTGGTCGCAAAAAGGTCTATCTCGGAGCTATTCCTCTAAGAGCTCATTTTCTAAATGGCCAAGACCTGAGCTTTTGATTTCTATACAGAATGGTTAGGACCTATACAAATAACCTACTTTATTTATAGGCTTCTCAACAATGATATTTTTTTTACTTGGCGTTTGGATCAAGAGCCAGATACAGAAGGCAGTATTCCTCGATACGGCCTGCATTGTGAGGAGGTTCCTGTCTCTGCAGCCACCGGTAGCTTGGAACTTGCTCCCGACACCGGCAGAAACTTTTTTTTTATATTTTTTATTTTTGTAACTACTGTAAGATTAATATGTAAAAATTTAAAAAAAAAATGAATAAAGGAAATAAAAAGTACACTAGATAATAATTTGTACATTGTAAACTAACGTGTCATCACTTACAGAAAAGCACTGCATGCACTACATTATGCGCAGATAATTACACAATTGAATTATTATATGAACAAGTAGACGG
This sequence comes from Cerastis leucographa, assembly GCA_963082945.1. Classification (NCBI taxonomy): domain Eukaryota; kingdom Metazoa; phylum Arthropoda; class Insecta; order Lepidoptera; family Noctuidae; genus Cerastis; species Cerastis leucographa. The sequence continues at coordinate 1,808,144 of OY720381.1, read as the reverse complement.
TTTGAAAAAAAAAACTTTTAAAAGTTAAATTGATCATAAATTGATTACACTGAGTTCAATTTTATAATAAAAATTCAAATGGATTTTATTATTTTATTTTAATTTTATACATTGAGTCGAAAGGCACTTAATCTCCCGGTCATTGCGATTTTTTTTTGGTCTGTTTTGTACCTGGAAAACTTCTAGTTACGGAGATATTTGAGGTAAACCAACATTACACAAATAAAAAAAAAAAAGTAAAATTTTGAAGGTTGCATATTTACTTGAAATACCTCCATGCCCGTTTACTATTCAATGCATCCATCAGCACAATGTTTTTAGTGCGTTACATTGAGTTTTACCGTAATGTGATTCCACCAAAAAAAAAAAATCGTTTCCCAGCAATATTTTTTTGGCGCTTGGTTGACGGCTTCGTGAAGGATCTACACCTTGTATGATGTTTATTCATTCATTCATCATTATCAACCTACCGCAGTCCACTGCTGGACATAGGCCTCTTCAATCGCTCGCCACTTAACCCGATTCTCGGCAACTCTCATCCAGTTGCTACCAGCTACCCTGCGAAGATCATCGCTCCACCGAGCCTGAGGGCGTCCCACCTTACGCTTGCCGATTCGCGGTCTCCACTCAAGAACACGTCGACCCCAACGGTCATCGGTTCTACGGCTAATATGGCCGGCCCATTGCCACTTCAGCTTACTTATTCTGTGGGCTATGTCGACTACTCTGGTTCTCTGTCGGATCACCTCGTTCCGGATGCGATCCCTCAAAGAGACTCCAAGCATAGCCCGCTCCATAGCTCGCTGAGTGACCTTGAGTTTATGGACCAACCGTACCGTGAGTGTCCACGTTTCGGCCCCGTAAGTCATTACTGGCAGGACGCACTGATTGAAGACCTTAGTCTTTAGGCTCTGTGGAATACGCGACGAGAAGACCCGACGAAGCTTCCCAAACGCTGCCCAGCCCAGCTGAATTCTTCTGTTAGCCTCTCTCTCAAAGTTGTTCTTACCAAACTGCAGAGTTTGCCCGAGGTAAACATATTCTTGAACAACCTTGAGAGGAGCGCCATTGGTCCTGGGGTGACGTATTCGTTGAACATAACCTGCGTTTTGTCCAAGTTCACCCTGAGCCCAATGCGTAGTGAAGAATCAACTAGGCCATCCAGCATCTGCTGCAAGTCGTGCAGCGATTCAGCCAGTATGACGATGTCATCTGCAAATCTCAAGTGTGAGATGTACTCGCCGTTGATGTTAATGCCACGTCCTTCCCAGTTCAGCGTCTTAAACACATCCTCCAGTGCGTTGGCGAACAATTTCGGGGAGATTACGTCCCCTTGCCTCACTCCCCGACGCAATGGGATACTCCCTGTTAGCTGGTTCTGAGTTTGGACGGTCATTGTGGCGTTTTCGTACAGACTTCTCAGCACTTGGATATATCGCCAGTCTACTTGGCATCGCTGCAGAGACTCCAGAACTGACCAAGTCTCGATAGAGTCAAAAGCCTTCTCATAGTCCACAAATGCAAGACACAGAGGCCGATTATACTCTTCGGACTTCTGTATAATCTGCCGCATTGTGTGAATGTGGTCTATGGTGCTGAATCCTCCTCGAAACCCGGCCTGCTCCGGTGGCTGAAAATCGTCGAGTCTTCGCGCTAGACGATTTGTGACGACTCTTGAAAACAGCTTATATACGTGGCTAAGGAGCGAAATGGGTCGGTAATTCTTTAATAGGGTCTTATTCCCCTTTTTAAAGAAAAGAACCACCACGCTCTTTCTCCACGCTTCTGGAGTTCTCCCAGAGAATAGGACCGAGTTGAAAAGCTTCCGAAGCTCTCTTAATATTGGACTTCCTCCCGCTTTCAAAAGCTCAGTCGTTATCCCATCCTCACCAGGGGCTTTTCCATTTTTAAGCTGTCTAAGAGCCGCCTCGATTTCATCTAGGCTGACTTCAGGCAGGTCTTCTGTGAAATGGCGGGTTAAGGTGGCTCTGGAATCCTCATTTTCGGGATCAGGTCGAGATGTACGCGATGCGTACAGCTGGCCGTAGAAGTTTTCAACTTCCGTAAGAATCTCCGGCTTCGAAACGACGATATCCCCACTAGGTTTTGTCAACTTCGTCAGGTGGCTCCTCCCAAGTGATTGGACGAACACCTTCGATCCCCGGTTCTGCTCTATCGTTTTTTCTATTGAACGTGTGCTGGAGCATCGAAGGTCGCGTCGTACCAATTTCCTAATGATTTTATTTAGTGCCTGTAGTTCTGCCGAAGTGATGGGTGGGTTTTCACGTCGTTCCGTCATAAGCTCCAGAGTCTCCTCCGAGAGTTTAGACTTCCTGCCCGTACGCCGCATCTTGCAAAAACGCGTTCCTTCCTCCCTGAGGATTTCCACCATAAGGTCGAGCGCCTGGTCAACGTCATTTGTAGTTTCCATGGCCGTGAATCGGTTCTCCAGGTCTGACTGGAACGCTTCAGATCCTAACATAGTTTGGAGCATATTTGGACGTAGCCGAGACTTCATCAAACGGGTTCGCTCCAGCTTGAAGTTGATATTTAGAGAGCCACGAACAAGTCTGTGATCGCTACCGGTATTGAACCTATTGATCACCGAGACATCTCTAAATATATGCTTTTTATCCGTCATGATGAAGTCTATCTCATTTTTCGTCACACCGTCGGGGCTTCGCCACGTCCACTTCCTTTGAGGCTGTTTCTTAAAGAAAGTATTCATCACGAAAAGCCCCTCCCTCTCAAGGAAGTTGACAAGCATTTGCCCCCTATGATTTCTGCTGCCAAACCCGTAGGATCCTACTACCGATTCACCGCAATTCTGTACTCCCACTTTAGCGTTGAAATCTCCCATGAGAACGTTGTAGTGGGCCTTAGTGGTAGAGTGTAAGGCCTTAGAGATATCCTCAAACATTTCCTCCACTACGTCGTCCGAGTGTCCCGATGATGATGTTTATTGTATGAACGCAAAAAAAAAAAATCGACCCCAGCGGCTGTTATAATTTACAACAAGACGTTCGAAGTTCTTTTTCCCAAGATAAAAACTATGCTTATGTTATTATGCAAACACCATTCTTACAGTCAGCCTTGTCATTCCTCAAATTATTATTGATCACTAATTTATTTTAGCTCCAATGCCTTCTGAAGTTTCCTCCGTGGTGGTATTGCACTGTACACATAGCAATAGGTATGGGTGGTATAATTAATAGGTAGAGTTTGGCTGCGGTGAATGCTTGTTATTAATTTTGTGTTAGTTTTCAGTCACCGGCGTCGGTGATTGATGTCGTATTGCTTTTCACTTTGAGAATGTGTGACTTTGCCGACACTGTTACTGTAAGTGTGGGGTTTTAAATTGTAACAATACCTGGTGCCGGTTATTCCCGATGTGATTAGGCAGAGGAACACCATATATATGTAAATGTATTCCCATTTTTCAAAACGTATGTTTAAGTCCTAGTTTAAGCAATTATTGCTGTAGTTGTTTGGTTTTAGGTCAGGCATAAAATTTATACCGTAAACGACCTCCTATAGTAATGTATTTTCCAAAACAAAACATTCTGTACTACCATTTGTAAAATACCTAGAATTCTGCGAAATATTTCACGCATAGCAAGGCACGTATCGTGTTACCCAGTACTTACTAACTGGGTTGTGGAGCCTAGGCAGTCATTTAGACTCGAGGCCAACCTCCAACATAGTTGATAAAAGGCTATGCAGATGATGATGATGTTGAAGGTGGTGATTAGTATTCCAAATGTTCACGTACGGACAAATAAGCGTTTATTTTCCGAAATGACTGAACCTTCATACGCATATAAGCAAGATACATCGTTCTAAAAAGTTACTAGAAACCATTTTCGAAATATATTGTTACAGCTAAATTAGACACATTGTAAATTATGTATAGAAACGGAAAGGAGACGGGCGAGAGTACATGTATTTTGGGACCCACTCTTAGAGGTAGCATTCATCATAACAACTTATACGTAGTTGTAAAACGACTAAAGACTATCAGAAAAGTAAATGGAAAGTAAGACGGAAAAGTTGGGAGAAAAGAGATATACGTCTATTCACAAGATAACCTAAAAATCTTACGATTAAGGTTTTTAACAGTGGAATGACTCCGTAATTAAGATGAATCAAAATATAATAATATTTAAGACGACTCATAAAAGAAGATTCGAATAAACTACTGTATTTCCCTCGCAGTTTTAGTTCTGACTTTACGTGTTTTGCTTCTCGTCATAAGCCAAAACCAGAATTTTTACTTTTTTGCCTGTACCTAATTGATGAATCATAAAACTGCTAGACTGCAGCTAGAGACTAAACTGATTACCAACCCTGTAATTAGTTCAATCACTATAAAAACTATGTTGTTACGATTTTGATCCATAAGCGAATTATAGTCAAGTAAAACGATTCTTATTACGCTGAGAGTAGATAATATTGTTTTACATAAATTATAACAGCCAGAGCTGACTAGCTATGCACAGCTATTGAAAAGCAGGGTTTGTTGAATAAAAAAACGATGAGTAATAAATCTTATTTTTTGGTATTTTTACATAGTTTTTATTTTATGCAACACAGACGTTACGATGGCCAAGTTGCTGTCGGGTTTCATTTTCAGAGTCGCAGCTTATCAGCCCCCAACATGAGTGACAAAGGTAGTTGTCTCCTGTTATCTGGAATTGATTAATTATGTTTAAATAAATAAATTCTCCTTTATTGTAATAAACATAAAGAGTTCCATGTATAAGTAACAAAAGTGCCTGACTCGCAGAGTGTATCCAGGTCCCCACGAAAAGAAAAACAGAAATGTAGTTTGATATGAAAGATAATATGACCTCTGATACCTGTGGAGCGGTATATAAATATTTCAAGACAAAATGCAACAGCCACCCATCTTCCATTTTGATGACTGAAACATCTCAGTAAAATACACTACTTCTACTGCTACCTCGGCTAGTCTTTTACTGTATACTGTTTTAATCCGATAAAGTATTGGGCAACAGTAAGAATGAGCCTAATATAAGATTACAACAGTATGTATTTTTGCATATAAAAGCTAAACGAATCTTAGTTTGTTGTTCAGTTAGATATCCTAAATAAGTTCTTTACTTATGATATAAATACATGTTCTTTTACGAATATACTTACATCACGTGGATACACCCATCTCTGAACTTTTTCAAAGCTCTGAGCACCTTCATCAGAGAGACGACGCCTCCGTAAGAGCGCAAGTCGTAAGAGAAGAATAAATTAACGCAACGCATGTTTGTGGTTAAAATCAAAGTCCAAATCAAAAGCAACTAATTGTCCAATGTCCAGAGAAGAATGCGGTAGTCTAAGACAGGGTGCATTATCTACATTTCAAGATGTAAAGGCCAAGTCGTCGAGAATCTACAAAATCGCAATGATAAACATAAAATCCCAGGCAAAAATACAAACATAACGATGGACTAGATCATCACAGATCTGACAGTGACAGTAGTGACGGGACTCAATGGAATGATCCATTGAGTCCCGTCACTACTGTCACTTTAACACATTGATAACGTTCCTTTATTAGAAATACTATAAAATCGCCACAGTACCATTTTTATTATTAGATGCTTTTGCATTGTTAATTGGCGTTTTAATATCAGGTTTGCATGTTATTTTTTATGAATTTTTGACATAATTGAATGTATAAAAACTAAGAGAAAGATCCATTTGTGGTAATGAACCCATGAACAAAAACACATGTCATTGGATTGGAACGTAATCGGAAAAATGTTGCGTTTTGTAAGTGCACGATTACTTAATTTTAGTAAATTGAAAATTATTTATAACTTTTGATTCCCGAGTCCTAAAAAATCAATATTTAATAAATAAATATGTCATAAAATTGTAGTTATAATTATTTTATATTTACACTGGAACGGAGTTTAGTTAATTTGCAGATTCTTTGGGTCCATTTTCGCCAGCCTTCTTTCCAAATGCGAACTATGTATACAGCTTATGCGTATTAAGTTTCATTAAAATCAATAGGGGATCGGACTGGGTAAAAAAAACGTCATTCTATTTTGTCCGTCAGACAGGTAATACAAAAATATTAGACACGTATTTTTTGTTTTATCAAAATATCAAAAAAATACTTAGTTAAAACTCATTAAAGTTGGAGAGTGGGGGCTTACTACGTCACAATTAGGTATAAAACTTACCTACATGTGACGTCATGAGCCATTTCAACTCAATATATCTCCGTAATTTTATGACCATGTGAAAAAAGAAAAAATACGTGTCCAATACTTTTCAATAAACTACCCGACGGACAAAGAAAAAAAAAATTGGATTATCCCCTATTCAGTAATTTCGGTAAATAAGGACTTGAAAGTTTGTATGAAATGCCGTGAGGTGTAAACGCTGTTAATGTTGAGATTAGATCTAGATTAAGATATTTATCCCAAGACCTCAGCCTTGACAGAAGAAGCACTAGCAGAGCCACACACCCCCAAGACTTACAGCTTAGTTAAGTCACTCGGGTATCTACCTAAATCGAGAAAGTGGGGCGTCCGTCCCATACCTTAGGCAATTTATAGACCTGTGGAAACTCAGTGAGAAACTGAAGATTACGTGGAATTCCTGACTGTATTACGTAATTTAAATATTCTTTTGTACAAAAGAAAGTTATTAGGTTGTTGAATATTAGTTTTAGCGTAGATTTTTTTCAAAAGATAAAGGATGAAACGAAGGTATTGTTGTAAAGTCGAAAAATAAAAGGAATAATATATAACTAAATAATAACAGCCGCACGGGTCGATCTTTAAGGTTAAGCCGTGCTTGCCGAGGTTGGTCCGTGGATGTGTGACCATAATTACATACCGAGTTTCCTCCGTGCCTCGGAAAGCACGTAAAACCGTGGTCCCGGCTGTTATTTGCAGATCTTTGACAGTCGTTCCGAGTAGTCAGAAGCCAAAAAGTCTGACATCCAGTCTTACCAGGGGGTATCGTATTACCCAGTTACTGGGTTGTGTAAAATACTGGTACTCAGCTGCATCCGGTAAACTGGAAGCCGACCCCAAGATAGTTTGGGAAAAGTGTAGGCAGATGAAGACCTGCCATGACATTGCTAAAGCGTAACTGGCAAAATTTTGATGTACCTACTATAGGCACACCTCCTACTGAGCCCTCAGGGAGTCAGGCGAGATGTTATGTTATGTTACTCACGGCGACCAAGCAAACTATACATAACCAGTTTATGCGGATTTCTCATTGTATTGGAAATCTATACATAGGTAATGTTAAACTGGAAAAATATAACTTGACTAACTGTCCCACGCAACTTCGTCTGCGTCACATTTTCCCCGTTTTCGCAAAATTTTTCATTGCTGCTCGGCTCCTATTGGTCATAGCGTGATAATATATAGCCTATAGTCTTCCTCGATAAATGGGCTATCTAACACTGAAATAATTTTTCAAATCCAATCAATAGTGCCTGATATTATCGCGTTCAAGCAAACAAACAAACTCTTCAGCTTTATAATATTAGTATAGATGTGTCTCCGTGCGTACATTGCTCAAGTTGGCTATAGGTACTTACCTTACTCAACCCCTTGAAGTACCTCCTCTCGCATTAAACATTGTTAAAAGTACCCGGATACAATGCTATTGTATGTACGTTTATCAACAAAAAAATCGCACATCCCCGATACCCCTGGCGTTCGCAAAATACATACACTCAGGGCCGAACCGAACGACCCAATCCTTTTTACGCTTTCAGATAATGTGATTAAAGTAAATCAACCAATTTCAATAAGTGCTACGCTGTACTAAATCTACATATTTTATTCCCTTCCTTTTGGACAATAAATTTCGAGGACGAGCGAAGAAAGGCATAATATTGATGTAAATAACTTTATTGGAGTCCTGTTCATGTTTTTGGCGTTTTATTGCGAATAGTAAAATTCACTTTGAGAATGCAGCTTGCTTTTGCAACGTAGTGCTTTTTACGAATGCTACTCAACGTAGTAAAGTTTCGAACTAAACTGTTGGTGATTTTATTGAATACGCTGTTTTATTCTTTTGAGTAGCGATTTGACGACGATGTTAAATTAATTCAGTAGGATGAGCAGAGTTTCATGTAGGTATATTAAAATAAAAGTCTCATCTCTAAAAATTTAGTGATTTGTTTTCGGCATGTTTGTTACTTAAGTTTAAGAGGATTACTCAAATGATTAAAATGAACAAATACTCGTAATATATTATATTTTTATTACGGGCTATTAAACAGTTACAACATAACACATAAAATATAAGATTAACAAATTAAAACACTTGTGCAGCCCACTATATTATTCGATTGACTACTGTGTTCCGGAAAAAGTAATTTCCTCTAAAAGGCCGCTTATTTTCAGCGATAAACCGTTTACAGAATGAAATGTTTAGTTCGCAAGTACCTACAGCTGAAATTTTAGAATAGCTGCTCCTATTTCCAGATAAGATAAAGCAATACAATGTAATAAATAACCTTGCAGCAAATAAACTGGGGGTCCTAAATAAGGTGCTTACTAAGAATTCTTTCGAAATTTCCAGAGCTTTCCAATTCGTTGTTTTAGAAGAATTTCTTGGCAATGTATCAGAAATTCTCCACTGACTACGTTTGAAAATGGAGAAGCTAGCGTTTTAACTTTGATGTCGTTGCGAGCACGTTTTAGGAGAACCGAACTGTACAAACAGGGGAAAAGTGTGGGTATTGGCTGGTGTTTTTTAAAAAATGTACCGCAATTTTTCTTTGTAGCGAATTTTTGTTCATTTAGGTACAATGCTAGTTGGCGTTTTTTGTTGATTTCTTTACGGAGATGTTGGAGACTCGGGTTTCCTCTCTGTTAATGCTTGGAAAACCTGAGTTGAATTGAGGGTGTTGTTATAGTTTTAATTTCAAGTTCAACGCCCCCAATGTTGGTGTGCAATAAAGTATGATCGTTGACTATCAGATCTTTGGTTTAATTTTGTATAACCTTTTCCTCATATTCAAGACATATCATATTGTTCGACTTTTAAACCCCTCCTGATTAGAAGGTCTAAGTAGCTAAATATCCAATAGCGCGAAACGTCTAATAAGCAGTAAGTCTAATTTACAAAATGTCCATGTAGCAAAACATCCTACTATCAGATGGTCTGTATAGCAGAATATCTATTTAGCAAAAAGTCATTTTTAAAATGTGTACACTCAAGACAGAAAGTAAACGTCTTTTGTAAATTAAATTTGTTTTTTTTTTTTTAAACTGGATTAAGAAGCTATAATATATAGGCGCATAAATTCTCCTGCATTTATTCACCATTTCTTCTCGCTTTTCATGACCTTTTCAACAATGCTAGTCCAACATTCGGTAATGTATGGAGAAAGTAGCATAGGTAAATTGGAATATACTTCAGAGTATGTTTTACAAAGAAAAAAAAAGTTCTGAGCCCCACGTAACAAAAATATATGACATACGCTACGAGTACATAGACCAAAGAGTCTGTATGTACATATTATTATAATGCCATGTCCATTTATTTCCCCCCCGATGCAATGTCTGTGTTGAATTTGGTGCCTGAGTAGGTATCCAGACATTTTTTGAATCTGACGATTTGCTAAATAGATGTTCTGTTATACAGACCATATGATAGTTGGACGTTTTGCTATATGGACATTTTACTAATTAGACTTACTGCTTATTAGGCGTTTCTCTCTATTGGACTTTTAGTTACTTAAGGGCGGTTTTAAACGACCAGATTATTTAACAGATCATTTGTAGACAATTTTTTCATCACATTATTTCAACCATTTTTTAACCTGTCCAAAATAACAACAGTCCGATGCCCAAAAAGCGAGCACCACTACAAATGTGTAGTTTTATTTGTCCTAGTACATGACTATAATTAGTGCCGTGGCTACACTACTGCAATTTAAACCCCGCTGATGAGTACTGGGTAGTTAAAAGTACAGCAATGATTAATTAGCTCACATGGGATTAAGCGTGACTGATTATGTGCGGCACTTTTAATTTATTTTTATTTGTTTTTAATTTTATGGCATGTTAGAGCTTAAGCTAGTGTTTTCAACATTATGTTATTTTTTACTAATTGCCTTTCAGAACGGAACGGGTGTTCATCATCATCATCATCATCAGCCTGTATCCGTCCACTGCTGGACATAGGCCTCTCCCATGACACGCCACTGAGCACTATCCTCGGCTACTCTCATCCAGCTCTTGCCAGCCGCCGTGCAAAGATCATCGCTCCACCGAGTCTGAGGACGTCCTACGCTACGTTTACCGATCCGTGGTCTCCACTCAAGAACTTGTCTACGGGGGTTGTAGTTAGTGAACTAGGGAACATAATATTGTACATACAGATAGCATTTAAGAATGCAAAATAATTCTTGGATATTATAAACATACAACATGTTTTATACAAATAAACGTACTTGAATCAACTTTTTCATATTTTTTTTTAACGAAAACTTTTTTAGCAGCGTTGAGCGATTTTTGGTAGGAAAAAAACTATGGGATCGTCACAGATGACATCGACATGCTCGTGACGTCATGCCCCATTGTTTTGAGTTTTCACTTTAGCACAGCAGTCCTTATGACTGCTTTTGTTTTTTTTTTTAATGTTTAATCTCATTAGGAGCAAACGTGGTCATAAATTGCACACTACAGAGAGGTTTGGAAGGATAAAGGGGATGCTTTTGCTCAGCAGTGGGACAGTATATAAAAGAAAAAACTCACTATTAATGTTTTTGGCAAACTATTTGTTTGAATTTAGATTCTTAATACTATAAAATAGACTCAGGTGCTTTCACATTGCCTGACCGATCATTTAATGTCGGAACGCGTACTCGTATGTATTTCGGTAATTGAAACTTTTAATGAATCCTCGAACAGAGAGCCCTTTCTCGTAATTCGATATTTGTTTTGGCTCACCTTCAAACTTTAAGTGGATATACATGTTAACACATACATAAATAAATATAGGTGATTTTACACACTCGTAGACACACGTTTCTATGCCAACCTTTTATGAAGCAACATACATCGTCTACCCAAACTTAAAATAAGTTAATTTCAAACTTTAAATTAAGTTTTTCATATTTTATCGAAGTAAAACTGAGGACTTTCATAGTTACTGAGGTTTTGTAACTGGTACGATGTTATAAACGCATGGTCTTATTTTCAGGGAAAGTTTTCAGCACTGCATTTGTAAGTTATCATAAAATAACTGACTCTCGGATTCTCAAATACCTAATGCTAAAATGTACCTAGTGTTCACAATGTGGTATGTCACGGTTGACTTTAAAATCTGGCATACCAAAGCGTTTTACAAAACGTAACATTTGTACAAAACTCTCTTCAAAAAGTGAGTATTAATGTATTTATTTATTTGAGAGAACACGTGTAAAACTTTTTTACTAACCTATTTCGTGACACAAAACCCTCCCCATTCTCCTCCCAAACCTCTCTATCTTGTGCGATCTCTGGCCATGTTAGCCCCGAAAACATAATCAAATCGTCTCTCCACCTTCGCCGCGGTCATCCTCGACGGCGCGCGGCGCTGTCCTTCCTCAGACTTCCAGATCGTAACATCTAAAACGTAGCAGACGTAAATCCAAACTATTGCACAGCTGTTAAAAGAATATGTTAGATTTGACTCATTAAGTAAGATCAACACCGTTGCTTAACATCCAAAACAAGTCACAAATGCATGTCACTTTACGCTGTCAACATTTTAAAGCTCAGTAATCATAAAATTATGCGTATATAATTAGGGCGACGTACTCTCAAGATACAGCCATGCTCGTGTCCTCATTATGACACCATGAAGGATTTGTATTCATCGCCAACTCGCACTTAACGAGCTTGCCTTCCATAAATTCAGCAAATCCCGCTGAATCCCACAAAGCGCTGCGAGAAAGCGCGTCCTCAGACGTTTCGTCACTCGACCGTGATTGTGACTACAATTTGATGAATTGCTTCACTTTTCACTCCTTTTCTTTATATAAATTACTACAAACAAAAACCAACCTAGAAGCTCTCAACTAAAGTTGATATTCAACTGTCTTGTTTCGTTCTTTAAGGGTGTCTTCCAGTGTCTCGAGACATTCCTATAACCCGGCGGTTTTGAGGACGTCGCTTTTGCAACAGTGTCTACACTAATTAAATGTCGCACAGACCTTGACAAGATCATACGGTACATTTCTTGGCGTGCAAACGATTCGCTCAGAAGGAGTTGAGGGAAAGTTTTCAGATTTAACGTGACCCCACTTAGGGGACCAGTTGGTTTGTAATAGTAGCTTTATAAGTGTTATTAGTTCATAACTACGAATGGCTGAAGACTGCCAACTGTTGTTTTTTTTTAGGCGTTAAAGTTGGAGTGGGTTATGGGATCTCGCATGTTGTATTCTATAGGGTTGATTGTACGAGGGTATGTAGATAAACCAAGGACATACAAAAATAGTGATTTCTTTTAAGGAGACTTGAAGAAAGTAGGTAGTTACGAACATGCAATGTATTATTTGAAATAACATTTATAGCAGAACTAGCTGTCCCGCGCAACTTCGTTTGCGTCACATTTTCCCCGTTTTCGCTACATTTTTCATTGCTGCTCCGCTCCTATTGGTCGTAGCGTAATGAAATATAGCCTATGTCCTTCCCCAGGTTGAAATCTATCTTTTTGCCAAATTTCATTAAGATCCGATCAGCCGTTTAGTCGTGAAAAGGTAACAAACAAACAAACATACAAACAAACAAACAGAGTGACATTCGCATTTATAATATTAGTATGGATTTCAAAACTTCATTGAATATTGCCCGGTACCGAAGTATCGAGAAATTGATCACAATTAGAATTCCAAAAAGGTAAGGTTCTGAATCTGTATACTCGTGCCTTTCAAGTATACAAACCTTCTTGCTACCATTATTAATATTGCTTATAATACTCTATTCAAGTATAATTTCTCAGAAGATTATTTGGACAAAAACGATAGTATTTGAAAGGCTCAACAAAACATCCGATGAACGAGGCATGCCTACCCAAGTCTGAAATTATATACAAAACTATTTATGTCTAAGCTGCTTATACATAAAGCTCTTAACATAAAACGAAGTTTAATGATACGTCGCAAGTTTGAACATTCTGAAATAAATTTATGAATATTTATAGGAGATACTATCTACCGCATGAGGAGCTCGAGGCTAAATGATAACTGCCGCTCGGGTCTTCAGGTTAAGCCGTGCTTGTCTAGGTTGTTCTGTGGATGGGTGACCACCGTGTTTCCTCCGTGTCTCGGAAAGCTCGTTAAGCCGTTGGTCGCCTCAAGGAGATGTCAGCAAACCGGAAGGGTTCCGAGAGGGCCGATGGCTGCCAGGGCTGCGGGACTGTTTAAAAGAGATACCGTGGCCCTGGGACACAAAGGCTAAGAAGCAACATGGATGGGTTTTAGTCAGTACAAGTCTGACACTCCCTCCCGCTCCGCCCAGAGCGAGGGGGGGAGAGTCCATTTGATGATTTCCCATCCGCAAAAAAAAAAGCCCTTGGTCCCGGCTGTCATTTGTAGGTCTTCGACAGTCGTTACAGGTAGTCAGTGGCCCGAAAGTCTGACAACCAGTTTTACTAAGGGGTATCATATTTCGCAGTATTAACTAGTTTCTGGAGTTCAAGTACTTGAATTGAGGTCGGCTTCCAGTCTTACCATAGTTGGGAAAAGGCTAGGCAGATGATGACTATCTATCGCATGTGACTAAAAGAGTGATGAACATAAATGTTAGTGGATGGAGAGGGAGAGGAAAACCAAGGAAACGATGGATTGATTGTGTGAGGAATGAAATGGTTGACATGGGAGAATGGAAGAAAAGAACTTGTTGCGCTGATCCCAAGTAACATGGAACAAGGATAGGAAGATGATGATTATGTCTACCAGCTTGAGAGCGTGGCATCGTCCGTTAGGTTGGATATTATCCCACAAGAACCACCGGGATAAAAAGTATGGATATGATACATGTCATCTACGGATGATGTTTTTTGTCATTTAAGTGGAACTTGGAAGCCCTAAGTGGGTCACCAACGACACCAACTTGTCGGTTATCCGAACCAGACAAACTGTGAAAACGGTTTTGTGGGGCTTAATTTTTAAATGAAAGTTTGTATTAATATTGTTTAATAAATAAATAAATAATAATCATCGCGATTCTAAAAGTTAGAGGACGCTCCGTAAATGAGCTCTTTCACATCAAAAATCTAATATAAGCACAAAATTGAGCTCATCATTCTAGTTCCCAAATAATCTTGTTTATAGCTCGTTGATTATTGACACGTAGTTGCATCTTTAAAACTAAGTCTGTACATTTGTCCTTTTCTTAAAAATGCACTGTTTACTACACTGACGTAGATTATAAGACGTATTCGAGATTCCCTTTCTCCTTCTAAATCTAGATCAGCGTGCACCGAGACGGGCACAGCTGCTCCTCATAGTGCGTGCTCCACAGGAACCGCATCACGCCACACTTTAAATAATTTGAGGTCAAATGTCAATTTGATCTAGAATTATTTCTTAAGCACACATGGTATCGATGGGGACTTTTGGCACTTTATTTCTACTGGTGTACTCAAGGTGTCTACCAAAATTCAGCTCGATCCGAAATTTTGTTAATTGAAATGTCTATCTTGACCGGACTACTAGCTGCCCGCAAAGTTTGAATTTGAGTGAAATTAGATTTATTTGATCATAACGATATTATGGCGATACAAAAAAAATGTTGTCTCCCCTGAGTAAAATTAGCTTTACAAATAATCATCATAACTGCTTATGCAATTTTTGTTTTTTTTTTTTTTTTTTTTAAATTAGCAGTCGATACTGCTAATTAAAAAAAAAACAAACATTTCTAAGATGCCTAGTCTATGTTTATCTCGTAATGACTAAAACTGTACTGTGTTATGGATTTTCAACGATAGACTCAGTTCCGAGAAATTGTAATTCCGAAAGAACACTTTTATTTAGGCAAAACCTAGGCTGAAGGTGTGATTGGATCCAAATAGCCAAAAACAAAGATAAATGGAAAGAGGGGCCCTGGGACACATACGGCTCATAATAATATAATATACTGGCTAGAGCCTACCCGCCTTGCTCAAAGTCAATATTAGTCTTTAATCAAAACAAGAAGGGCTGTTCTCAGCCAGTAACTAAACTCCTCAAAAAGATCTGCAGCTATTCCCAATCATTTCACTCTTCATTAATCAAATTCTTCTCGATAACTACAAGTCTCAGTGAAAAAAAAAAGAACACAAGAACTCACTAACTAGCTTTCCACTCTACCCCTCGAGAATAAAGTCCAAAGTTGCTTAATTAGAACCTAGTTTCAGACCACACCAGCGCCTAAGTTTTGAAGCCCTATACTTAAGTAAACATGTGAAACTAAGATGAAACACTTTTAGTTGGGTGTAAGTTACAGTATGATAATTAATACAATTTTAATAGTTATTATCCTTAGAAGGGTTGGGTAATAAGCAAGTCTGGAAAGTTAATGGCAGAAGAAAATTGTAATGTCAGGTGATATGCCACCAGAGACATTCCTTTCCTAACCGACCTCTACGAATAAAAATATAACTTTATGCCTGTAAATTCCCGACTTTCTTTATCGTGTTGGTGGTTAGTGTCAAACTCGGTGTCAGAGTTTTATGCCACTTATAGGCCTCCGACTAGGCTTTACATGCCGTAGAGAAAAAAAAATAATGCGTGGAGTCCCTCCGCGCGCAAGAAGTGAAACTTCGTAATACTACACGCTTGCGTTCGAGTGCCACGCATTCACTCTCGTTATTTTATTGAGCTTCTAAGTAATATTTTGTTGTTTTCTTGTTGTATTATTTTTATTACATAATTATTACAAAAGTTTATCGAGGTTATTCTACTCATGGAAATTGAGCGAAAGCTGGTCACAGCGAAGAGTCGAATGCATGACTGTTTGCACACCATCTTGCGTTCCTAGTAGAACTGCGTAGTCAAAAATCTTGTAATACTGCCATCTCTTGGTGAGTTTTAGAATATTTTCCCCTCCATGGAAGCGTTGAACGTGTTGGAAGTCGCATAAGAAGTTTCACTTCAATAATATCTCTCAGGTATGCTGCTTTCCTCACGATGTTTTCCTTTACCGAAGCAAGTGATAATTAATACGCGCACATGATTCCGAAAAATCAGAGGTGCGTGTCTTGGTTTCGAATTCGAACTTTAGACCGACGGTCACAGTTCACACCACAAGGCTATTAGTGCTTCAATCCCTAATTGGTTAGGCAGAAGTGTACCTAATAGTAGGTACAACCAAATTCGCCTTTTTATGTTTTAGTCCAATGTGGGGGGAGCAGATTCAGACTCAGACTAAACACTGATGAATTTGAATTCCACGAATGTTTAGTTAGTTAATGGCTTAATTATGAAGAGAGAAAAAGCAATTTTAATTTAGAATAAAGAAAATAATTGTTAGTCAAGCCCAACTGCTGACTTTGATGTACTTTAATATAAACTTCTCAGTCCTCTGTCGTAATTGTAATCGTGAAGAAATTATCAGCTGTCCCATGCTCAGTACCTACTTGAGCTAAATGCGTGGAACAACTAATTGTTTTATCGCAATAAGTATGTTGATCGACGGAAGTTCTTTAATTTGAGGATGTGTACTGTACCAGACCCTTAAAATATGACAACACCTTTCTGATACACGCTGTATAGCATGGTAAAACTATGCCTTTTATATGAGACGACCGTCCCGTAATACTACCACGAATAAATTAAAACCACAACAAAAAATCTAAAACAGTTCCTCCATTCAAAAACCTTACTATTTAAGCACACTTATACCAAGTTTTCGACGTCCTTATACCTCTGGAAATCGTATTTCAAGTCCGTCGCCAACGTAACTCGAAATCGGAGTATGTAACAGACATCTGCATTCACAGTCACGATCTTGGAGCGTTTGAGATCCGTATTTGCATCCGCATTGAAGTTTGCAGATCTGAAACGGATGTTTTAAGTTGCGATTTGAATTAATATATTTCTGTTAGTGCTCTTAGGTGGTTTAATACACTTGCTATTTGGCTGTAGCAGAGCATTTCTGAGAAAACCGTTACTATGCTGGCAAGCGGTGAGTGGTCAAACATTTTGTGTTGTTGTATACCTTAATC
Organism: Cerastis leucographa; assembly: GCA_963082945.1. NCBI lineage: Eukaryota > Metazoa > Arthropoda > Insecta > Lepidoptera > Noctuidae > Cerastis > Cerastis leucographa. Next base: position 1,790,945 of record OY720381.1, on the reverse strand, counting down.
TATACTAATATTATAAAGCTGAAGAGTTTGTTTGTTTGCTTGAACGCGCTAATCTCAGGAACTACTGGTCCAATTTAAAAAAATATTTTAGAGTTAGATATCCCATTTGCTGAGGAAAGCTATAAGCTATATATCATCACGCTACGACCAATAAGAGCGGAGCAGCAATGAAAAATGTTGCGAATACGCGGAAAATGTAACGCAGACGAAGTTGCGCTGGACAGCTAGTTACTTTATATTCACAAAAGGAAAGTTCTAGTTTTTTAGCACAATTTAATATTTATGAAGACACGTCCATTTAAATGTTTGATTTTCATATATAAGCAATGCAAGTATCAATAAATACAATAACCGAGAAAGTAGACAAAAAGCATAAACTTATTAAAAAAAAAACTTTAAACTGCCCTGTAAAAAGGTTGTCTTTAATACACAAAATCTCAGTGAACCGACCGCTAAGGTAGTACTAAAGACTAGTCCTAAAGGTCTCAAGATACTTATTAAAGTCTCACAGATTTACGAATATTTTTGTCTACTGTATTCTAGTGGAATATTGAGCATTAAATTAGTAAAAGCAGTCTCCTGGTGATTCTGAATAAAAAAATAGTTACTATTTACACTAAAAATAACCTTGTAAAATGTGTAAAAATCTTCAGGCATTGTCCGTTAAATGTCTACACGGCCATATCATCCTACCTAAGCGAAGTTTTTAATGACCTCCCCAGGGTGGGATTGCGTTACCGCACGACGTGGTCACGAGACAAAACTCATTAATGTTCAACCCTTTTTTATGGTCACAAAGGATATTAATACATATTTGAGAACAAGTATTATGTACAAAAGATTCTAACGGCGGTGGTCGTGTCGCGAGGGAGTAGGTTTCTTTTTTTTTGTTTTTGTCTGGTCTAGTGTACCTACGGTTAAAACCTGACGAGTTGCGACGGAGCGCTTTCAATTTTAATGAAGTACATTGAACTTTCGCGATTATTTGGAAACATTTGCTTCGGTGAAGGAAAACATCGTGAGGAAACCATGTCTGAGAGATATTTATCGACGGCATGTAAAGCCAAGTCAGAGGCCCATGTCATTAAAACTCTGACATCAGGACTTTAAAGTGTGGTTAGTACCTAAGTACTAACCACACCTTTTTTTTTTTTTGTGGATCGGAAATCATCAAATGACTTCTTCCGCTCTGGGCGGAGCGGGAGGGAGTGTCAGACTTGACTGACTAAAACCCACCCATGTTCCTTCTAAGCCCTTTGTGCTCCAGGGCCGCGGTATCTCTTTCGAACAACCCGCAGCCCTGGCAGGCATCGGCCCTTTCGGACCCCTTCCGGTTTGCTGACATCTCCTTGAGGCGCGCGTGGAACACGTACGCGCCGTCGACACGGCCTGTCGTCATGAGTTGGGCGGACGGTGAGCTAGCCCATTACTCACCGTCCACAGGCTGGCGCCTACGGTGGCCGGGGGCCACTGGTTGCCCCCGGCCGGGCGACGCCCGGGGCGTATCCCACGGCGGCTGGGACGTGAGGTTCTCTCCCTCTCACGTTCCGCCACCTCCTTCGCTAGCATGACTGCTTCGCAGAAGCAGGCGACGGCTTCCGATTCCCTCTCGCTCCGGACCATGGATTGAACCAGGGCCGGACGTGAGAGGTCACCGCCGCCAATCGCCGCTACGAGGACACGGCGGTGCTCAGCCCAAGCGGGGCAGAGCTCCACGGTGTGCTCCACCGTGTTCTCCGGCCGATCCTCGCAATGGTAACACCCGGGCGTTTCCTCCCGCCCGATTCGTTGCCGGAACCTCCCGAAACAACCGTGTCCGGTGAGGACCTGCGTCAGGCGGAAGGTGAGGGCGCCGTGCCGCCTCTCTAGCCACTCCTCAAAGAGGGGACTTATAGCCACTATTGTGGCGTGCCCTGCACGTGGTTGCGACAGTCGCTGTCTCCATGTCGCCATGAGATCGTGCCGGAGGTCTGTCCGCTGAGCAACAATTTGCCGCGGCAGCGGAGTTTCCCCCCGGCGTAGTGCCTCCGCGCGCCATTCATGCAGGCGCGCGAGGACCATCGCCTCCAGATCCCATGGCGGCAATCCGGCCAAGAGGCTCGCCGCCTCGCCGGAGATCGTGCGTACTAACCACACCTTAAAGAAAGATATTTATCACTGATTAAATATCAGGCCTGGTGATTATTAAATCTACCCAAAGTATGTCAATACCATTGTGTATTGTAAACCATAACTTTGCACTGGACGCTAACACTTTAATAAATTATACATCATTATTTAATACTTGTAAACATACATGCAGCAAGTTTCGCCCAACACCATGCAAACACAAGACGAACTAATACAATTAAAACAAAACACTACACACAGAACTTGAATTTATTTACCAACGCCAACAATAAACAAAGATATTAAATTAACTAGCAACACAGCTGCAACTTCTGCTTAAACACAAATGTACGCAATACGTAATAACCAAGCGCACAAAAGACGAGCGAAACAATAAGAAACTTGCCAAGAATTGCCTTCGAACCGTACGGTGAAATTCAAACCCAGAAATGGAATGCAAATATTGAAATCGGTAGCAATGCTGCAAAAGCTTTTTATGCGGCAGCACGCTTCAACTAAAATAGGTGCTTGTTTAAGACTAAGTATAGCCTACTAAGCTCATTATTGTAAAGTACTTTCAATGGGTTTTTCAGCTGTTATTTATGAGTGTTTAGCTTTACACCTTCAAGAGATTTAGTGGGTATGATCTTTGTTATGTGCATCCAGTGTTACCCAGTTAAGTACATCATACACCGTGTAAATCACCTCATCACGAAGCCGTCAACCAAGCATTCTGTACATGAAACTAAGTAACTTTACGCAAAAATTATTGCTGGGAAACAATTTTTTTTTGGGGGGTATAAAATCATCTTTTGTGGTAGAACTCAATGTAACGCACTCAAAACATTGTGCTGATGGACGGATTGAATAGTACGGGGGTCGTGTAGGTGTTAAAAGTAAAAATCTTACATTAATAACTTGTATTCAAAAAAATACTTGTCAAAAAGTTGGAACTTGAACCCATAATTTTTCCGTAACTAGAAGGTTCCCAGGTATGGTGTAGAACAAAAAATTTATCGTAATGACAGGGAGAACTAATGCCTTTCGGCTTCGTTAAGACGTGTTTTACACCCTTTATAACAGGCAAACTTGCGGCGATGAGCCAAGCTGTGAAGCTTGGCATCCACCAATTTTCCGTTGTCAATCAGCCTCTTAGCTCTGCGTTCAACAGAGTCAAGCGCGGCAAGCTGGTATTTAGCTGAGCCATCCCAAAGGGGGCTGCAATAATATACATGATCGGACTTGTGCTTTATAAAGTGTTAAAAGCTGTCCAGGCCTGAAGTATCGCTTAGGATGACCAGCTTTTTGGCTGCAGTTTGGGCTTTGTACTCAATGGTGGCGCAGAAGTTGAGATTGGATGTCAACTAAATGCCTAGGAGCTCAAGTCAATCAGTCACAGCAACAGATATACCCCGCAAAGTAGGTTTTGGTCGAAATTGCTCCTTTTTGAGGTAAAAAGACACGCCACTCAGTCATCCCACTGGGCGACAAGGCTTACGGTCAGATTTGTCCGTTCTACCATAATAGTCTCTCTCAAGGAACAAACTTGGTTGTTGCGTTGGACAAGTATCTCTGAAACCGTACTGTCTTCTGCGTACCCAACAAGATCGAAACAATGCAAAGCAGGCTGAAATTAGTCATTGATGTGCAGCAGAAAAAGAGTTGCATAGAGAACAGACCCCTGAGGAACTCCGGCATCAATAGCCATGAGGTCAGAGGAGCAACCGTCAACGACTACTCGGATCGACCGTTCACTTAGAAAGTCTGATATCCAGCTACAAAAATTAACTGGGATGCCATAAGCAGGAAGCTTGCTGAGTAGACTTGCGTGCCAGACCCTTTCATAGGCCTTCGAGATATCAAGCGAAATAGCCGTGTTTCTCGATGGCTTCACCCCAGTGCAGCAGTGCATGTATATTTATCTCGTTCACTTTCGTAATGCCAAAACAAGATAGACATACAGCTTGTCGAATCGAAATCGAATCGAAACGTTTGTGAATACGGGAGCTGGTCACTGTTGTGTGATCGGTATAAGCCGATGAGTTTTTTTCTAGCTAAGAATGATTGAATGTTTGTATATAAAAGAGAGTACATAGACACTTAGAATAAATAGTCTGGATTTGTGCCCGGTTGATGGCAATAGGCTCACCCCCTATTACATGGGTCTTAAACGTAACTGGTGAAATGTGGGTGTACTATTAGGTACACCTCTGCCAAACTCTTCGCAGATTACAGACGTGATGTTATGTTAGATACTGAGACTACTAACAGATTTGTGAAAGATACTCTCTCTCTCGAACTCTTAGCTACCACGGTTTATTTTAATTACTTTATTTTTGAATTACTGATTTAATATTTTACTCTGGACTTGCTTACCCTGCCCGTATTTCTACATCGTTCTCACATATTTCTAATTCTTAACATGCATGATGTAACCAAGATTTTGTAACATATTTTGATTTAAAAGAGTGTCCATGGAGTTTCTTGCCCATTCTTCTCCATAGAGATCTACGGTTTGGAATGGGAAACTACAGTACTTTCACAAGTTATTATGCCTAGTGACTGGGACTGTAGCTTCACGTTTTTTTTTTGTTTTTGACTTTCAAAAGTGCCTGTAATGGTCTAATTGAAATAAATTCTTTGAGTTTTAGTTTAATACTGTTGTAGTTTCGGCTTCCGTTTTTACCCCTATGGGCATAAAGACGAGTTATGTACGAGTATGTGTATTGTATGTGTGAATGCCACAAGTTGTCCTCGTGTAATACGTATAGCCGAGCAATATTCCATGATCACTGATTGGATGAATAAAGTTTGCATACAGACAGAACTTTACGCTGTGGTGCAAGTGTTTCAAACTCGCTAACACAAACGTACGTCGAATAGTTTCTACCTCAGATCATAGAAACTATGTATAATTAATCTTTTGTGCTTTGGCATGATTAGACAAAACAAACATCACGCCGGTTATCCCCGAAGGACTAGGCAGAGGTGTGTGTACTATTGGTACACAAGAGACCTCTCAAGACTCTCTCACAAGAGTCCTCTACCTGGTGAGTTTGTTCCGCCACTTCTTCTTCCCAGCTAAAACACTAGGAAGTGGCGAAGGGCGGGTGTTTTAGGGGACTGTCTCTTGTAATTTTGACGTTCAAAAAGTGCTGATTATCAGCCTAGTTTGAATAAATGACTTTTGATTTATTAGTATGATCTTCGTGGATAACAGTATGATCTTCGTGGTTTAGACGATTTAATTTTAACACCCCCTTAAATGGAAAAGGCACAAATGAGCACATTTTCAAATTATTGATATAAGTGTGTACGTGAAAAGTGGTTGATAACAATCTTGTGTAAGGGCCTTTTCATTGTCATGCGTGTTTGCGCCCGCGTGCAGGCCAGGCGGCCATGCTTGTTGCGGGCCGCCCGCAGAGAGTAAAAACATGTATGATACGATAGGTTGCGGGCAGCACGCATGCGTGCCTGGCCTGGACGCGGGCGCAAACACTCATGACAATTAAAAGGCCCTAACAAGCCCGATTTGTTTTTGACATAACAGGCAAAGATCGAGTATTTACCCCTTAAAAACCAACATGACTGGAAATGTAGTAACATAATACAAGATGTTGTTTTACATCCTCGTCAAAATTAAGGATGTTGTCACAAAAGACATAAATAAGCAATATAAATTACCCTACCTATTTAATTATTAAAAAATTATCGAAGAAGAATTTATCGAATTTATTAAATTTATCGAATATGTCTAAGAAATTATCGAATTCGAATCGAATGTGTGTAAGCGAGGTTATAAGGCGAGGATCGGACGTGCCGCGTTTAAAACAAGGGTGGTTCACACAACTTGACAATTTCCGTAAAAAATAAAAATTACCTACCCATTTTATTATTGATTCGGGTCGAGAATCATTAGCATAATTGCCTCCTTGAATTTGACGAGAATGCAAAACAACACCTTGTATAGTATAATATAATAGTGATTTCTATGCTCACAGCTATGTGCCTATGCTATTGACGTTCTATAGCTTCATTACCGATACTCATGAAAGCATTCAAGGAAAATCGATACTCCTCATGATTAAGTATTCTCGGCTGCAGCTATTTTTGCTTTATAGGCTTTGCAGTCGATACAGTAAGTTAAGCTTCTTTGGGATAATGTTGGAGTGTTTAAAAAATAGTAGGCTACTTGCTTATTCTTCGATCGTGATTTAGTTATGAAGTTTTCATAATAATATTAATATACACCTACAAATACAAAACAAAAGTATATCGATAGGATCATAACAAGGGATATTTTATTACCTCGTACTAACTGGGTTGTGGAGGTCAGATAGGCAGTTTCTCTATGTAAAATATTGGTATTCAGCTGCTTCTGGTTAGACTGAAAACCAACCCTGCGACTCAGTTGTGAATAGGCTAGGCAGATGATGAAATACAAAACAAGGTACAAAAGTGTGTGTGAAATAAGAGCGGAAATAGTCAGATATTACATATTAATGTGTTTTTTTTTTTCACATAAAATGTATATATGAATGAAAATAGAATGTAACGGAAAGGGTATATACATACTTAAGGGTGTGCTACAGACCATCAAACTGAACATGTTTCTCCATCGGACAAACATCGTAAAAGCGAAAAAAAATTCTGCTGCCCCATACAAAAAAATTCAATACCTATTCGACCCAAATGTATGGGGCAGCTAATATTTTTTCCGCTATACGTAGCACACCCTTAACCTCTCCAACCTTGCGGCTAAACGGTAAAACACCCAGCCGGCCTCACAATGACGTCATCGAGCGTGTCAAGTGTCCTGCGCTCATAAAAAGCTTATCGCGCGAGTTCTATTAGCTCTTATCTCAAGCGGTAAACAGTTTCGGGTTCTTGATTAACGAGACCATGTATTACAATATAAACAACTGTTTTATAACTACTTGAGAATTATAAACATCGCATAGAATTCAGAGAGCTCGCCGCAAACATACTGTTGTCGTAGTTTGTTTTTTTTTGGTAAAACTACTGAATCAATTTACACGAAACTTTAGATCTAACATAACAAATATACAAGTAATCTAATGACAGTGTTTTTTAGGAGTCCTACATAAATTATTCTTGCAAGATTCCAATTCAAACGTCTTATTAGAATCGGCCATTTTCTAACTGCGCAGTTCAATGCATGAAAATACTTGAAATATAAATAAATATGAATAAATATGCCTCGAATGCATGAAATATGAATTATCACTATTTTTTCGCTTATTACTAATGCTTCCAAGACCATATTTCATTGTAAAAGAGTCAAATTCATATTTTCAATTTCGACTGACGAACTTCACAACAAAGGAATTTTTGGAGAAATTTTTGGGTCAAAAACATAATTTTTAGATATTTTTTCCAGCAAATGACTATCTAAAAAGTTACATTATACACTTATAACATACTATACATTTACTTACCAAAGTTTAACAACACAAAACACAAAAATTTCACTGCATTCCAAAACAAAACACCACCGTTCCACACTGGCCGCCATGACTCATTTTGACAGTCGACAAAGACGCGTTTCTTTATTTTTTTAATAATTTTGTGCAGTTGTTAGGTTGGTATGTTTGGTTTCATTTTAATCGAACTCTAGTTGGCCAGAGACGTAAATTTTTACAAACGAATTAGACCCTTACTGTACGTACGATAAGGGTTTAAGGTCTGCTTAGAGATTTGTGTACCAAGTTTTTCTTGAGCAACATTGTTATTACTGTTACGAGCTGGGTATGGGAAATTAACACACTACCAATTTAAGCACTAAAAATCTTTAATTAATACAAAACACTTCAACTTAATCACAAATACACAAATGATCACTATTCAAAATGATCACTTAAGATATCGCACTAGTAGTTCACTTCGATCGCTTCGTTCCGTAGCCAAAATCAGACTAACTCCTCCCGCGAACCCGTCGTCTATTTATATGGCCGACCCATCTTTGAGAAACTTCCAAAAATTCCGTGAATGTTTAGGTAGTACCTTAGGGAAAACCCAGCTTTCGAGAAAGTTCTACAACCTTCCCGAACTTTCCAGAAAGCTCTATTGGTTCCACTAGAACCAATCCTTCTAGAAAGTTCCAGAACTTTCTCGAACTTTCTAGATACTTCCATCTTGGAACATTCTAGACTCGAACGTAGTCCTAGAATGTTCTCGTAAAGCAGTCAGCGTAACATTACCAACATCAACGATTTCTGATTCGTAGTATATTATTTTCAACCCATTTGCAAGTAAACAATTTCCGTCTTCAAAAACTCCACAATATTATTGTAGCTGCCACAGGAAATAAAAGAATAATACAAAGTGCAACAGGCTCACTTTCCAGCGCAAGTCGTCAGTCATTTAAGGAAATGGCTTTCTGAGGAAGCTTATGTATCTGACATCTAGCCTGCTTGTTGTGTATTAAAATACATTAAAGCTGTCACAATGACCAGTTCTTTGTTTCTGGAGTGATAAATGTATAATATTTATTAATACTGTAGTGTATGTAGATATCAATATATCTCACTACAAACCGATTACAGTATTGTAACGTTGCCTCGGGCGCGCACGTCGCTCGGTTATTAATACCGGTCCGTGTAGTGGGGGGCAGTCGTTGTCGGACTGTCGGCCTGTGCGGTGGTGCGTTGGCGAGGCAACTATTAGTGTCTATCAGTGGATAAATGTGCATATTTTACATTGGCGACGAGGATAAAACCGTAAGTTTTATACTTATATAAAAAAAAATAAAAAAAAAGTACACTCCTACAGGGAGATAACTAATCATATTTTGGAAAGAAAAATTCAAATTACTATTACACTTCAAAAATCAAATTATGAATACACCGTGTAAATCACCTCATCACGAAGCCGTCAACCAAGCATTCAGTACATGAAACTAAGTAACTTTACGCAAAAATTATTGCTGGGAAGCGACTTTATTTTTGGGGGTTGTAAAATCATGTTTTTTTGGTAGAACTCAATGTAACGCACTCAAAACATTGTGCTGATAGACGGATTGAATAGTACGGGGGTCGTGGAGGTGTTTAAAATAAAAATATTACATTAAAAACTTGTATTTAAAGAAAAATACTTGTCCAAAAAGTTGGAACTTTGACCCCTAATATCTCCGTAACTAGAAAGTTCCCAGGTATGGTGTAGAACAAAAAAATGATCGCAATGAAAGGGAGAACCAGTGCCTTTCGGCTTGGTTAAGAGGTGTTTTACACCCTTTATAATACGTTAGAATCTGTCATTGGACATATTAACTGTTAATAAATAATTTTTGTAAAGGCTAAAACAAAAAGTGGTTCGTTAATGTATTGTTTTGCAACTAATTAAATGCTATCTTGGTTGTTAAGGAAAAAACATACTGATTAAATTATTTAACATAACATTACGCCTGTTTTCCCCAAGGGGGTAGGCAGAGATGTGTGTTACAACCACGTTTCACCAATAACGTTGAGCATGCCTGTTGCCATTAACCAGACGCCAACTCGGACTCAGGTCTGTTATTGGGAGGTCCCTAATGGAGAAACTCAGTGACACTGCCCGACCTGGGAGTCGAACCAGGACCACATGTTTAATTACTTGATTTATGCTACAGGATTAGTTCTAAAATAATAAATCGAATAGCAGTAGAATATCTCTACTGGTCATTTAATTGACAAGTCATCAAAGAACGTCGGTAATAGCAGTAAAATATTCCTACTGGTCATTAAATTGAAAAGTCATCTAAGAACGACGGTAATAGCAGTAGAATATTTCTACTGGTCATTAAATTGAAAAGTCATCAAATAACGACGGTAATAGCAGTAGAATATTTCTACTGGTCATTAAATTGAAAAGTCATCAAAGAACGACAGTAATAGCAATAGAATATTCCTACTGGTCATTAAATTGACAAGTCATCAGAAAATGACGGTTACAGCAATAGAATATATATACATACATTGATCAATAAATTGATAAGTCAAAAAATTTGGTCAGCAGGTAGTGGTACTATTGATGTACATACTGGTCATTAAATTGACAAATATTTTAATGGTGCAGCAGGAACGACATGGGAACGCTGGAAGCGGGTACTGTTGATCTACCTCGAAATTGCTGAAATAGACAGTAGTGCGAAGAAACGCGCTTTGCTTTGTTGGACTAGAATTGAAGGAAATATTCTATAATATACCAGATGCGAATGTTTCACCAGCAGATGAAGTGGACGTCTTCGCAGTGGCTATAACCAAACTCGAAGCATACTTTCTACCTAAACAAAGTAAGATAATATATGAACGTCACCTTTTTCGTTTGATAAAACAAGGAGCAAATGAAAAGTTTGAAAAAATCCTAGTACGGCTTAGACAACAAGCAGAAAAATGTCAGTTTAAGGGCAAAGACGATCATATAATCGATCAAATTACAGAAAAGTGTTCTAAAGAGCTTAGAAAGATTTCTACAAACAGGAAGCACAATAACACTGACAAATATAATTGTTGAAGCAAATACTCTTGGAGCTGTAAGTTGATAAATAGAAGAATTCGGAGGAAGCAGCACATCAACTAAGAACATAAACAGAGTGGAGAGAATAAAAGAAAATATGAGGGAAACAACAACAAACAAAACCTGGGACAATATGAAATAAAATAAGGTACAGGTTCGTAACCAAACAAACAGCTGCAACAAGACTTTTTATGGTTACGCAAGTAAGAACCCCCTCAACCTAAAGGGACCATTTGACGCAAAAATAAAAATCGCAGATAGATCAGAAAATGCAACGGTTTACGTCATCGCTGATAGAACTAGAGATCTGCTTGAGAAAGAAACTGCCATGGCTATGGGTGTTCTTAAAATCGAATTAGAAATCGACCAAAAGGAAATAAAGAGTTTCCTAAATTCAAGGATCTTTTAGTGGAGGTACCAATCGATGAGAAAGTACAACCAATTTCTCAACCATTAAGGAGGATCCCCATACCACTGGAAGAAAAAGTTAAAAACAAAATAAAAGAACTGTTGGAGAAAGAATTATTGAGGAAGTTCAAGGACCCTCAAGATGGGTATCACCAATAGTGCCGGTTTTGAAAAATACTAGAGAAGTCCGCATTTGCGTAAATATGAGGCGGGCCAATAGAGCAATTTTACGTGAAAATCACCCATTGCCCATGCCCACTAGGGACAAGCTACTACCAAAAATCATGTTTCATCAAAGATGCTTTTCACCAGCTTGAATTACATCCCGATTCTAGGCACATTACAACATTTATTACAAGTAAAGGTCTATTCAGATACAAAAGACTAATATTTGGAATATCCTGTGTCCCGGAAATTTTTCAAAAAACCCTGGAACAAATGTTATTGGGATGTAATGGCACAGGGCTGCGGGTTGTTCGAAAGAGATACCGCGGCCCTGGAACACAAAGGGCGAAGAAGGAACATGGGTGGGTTTTAGTCAGTACAAGTCTGACACTCCCTCCCGCTCCGCCCAGAGCGGGAGAAGTCATTTGATGATTTCCATGTAATGGCACTATTAATTTTATGGGAAGGATTTGGAAGAACATGATCGAAGATTAGAAACAGTAATGAAAACTTTAGAAGAAAATAATGTAGTACTGAGAAAAGACAAGTGCATATTCAGGGAAGAAAAGTGTTGCGGACGCCGAGCTAAAACTTCTAAATCACTTAGAGTTATGAATAGCGTTAAGATAATGTAATTAGAATAAGGAATAAACGATTTTATTTAGTACGTAAGAGCATAAACTATTGAGTAACGTAGGCTTATTTACCCTAAATTAATAAAGAGAATCCTATCTAGAATAAGTAAAACACATAGGAATGTAAATAGGCTTTATTAGACGAAGATTGAATTGTATACTTTACCATATAAGGTCAGGAAAGAATCTAAGCCCTCTGATTGGCCAGAGAATGGAGACCGATGAAGCCACAGGTCATGTCAGATTCGAGTCTAGACAGGTCGAAACCTGTCCGTGTGGCTCCAACGATCTTCACTCAAAGTCGAGCCACGCTATTGGTTAGCGCGCAAAAGTACGCCGCACGCCAACCGCTTCACGCACATCACTGTGCACAGTATAAATAGGGGCGATCTAGGAAAGCTAGAACGCAGTCGTTACTATCGCTTCAAGAAGAAACTATGTACATATTATGAAGAATAAAACCAAGTAAATCATCAAGAAATCTTTTATTAAATACAGTCCACCACAGTCTGGTCCATCGACACGGATAAATAAAATAAAAATCAGTGCTAAAAGTGATATAATACGTCCTAATTTGCAAGTAAGTAAACAATAAACTGTAATAAACTGTATAAACTGTATGTGCCATATAAACTGTATGTGCTATAAACTGTATGTGCTATAAACTGTATGTGCTATAAACTGTATGTGCTATAAATCTATGTAAAGTATCAGTGCGCGATTTTAACCGAAAGTTTAGAGTGCGGGAGTATATACGCAAAGTGCGCGATTTTAAACCGAAAGTTCAGAGTGCGGGAGTATACACGCAAGTGCGCGATTTTAAACCGAAAGTTCAGGAAGAAAGTACAAAGTGCGGAGTATATACGCAAAGTGCGCGATTTTAACCCGAAAGTTTATAAAGGAAGTACAAGTATATAAACGTAAAGAACATTCCCGCGTAAAAGTTTATAAAACGATCCGCGTTCATAGTAAGTACATAAACTATAACTAAGTAATAAAGTGAGTAAAAGTGTTAAGCACATACAGAACTATTTAATACTTGCAAACATTAAGTGGACGAATATAAAGTGAACAAGTGACTATATAAAGCAAATAGTGCTTATGTATAAGAAGTTTAGGCCTATATAAAGCAAATAGTGCTTATGTATAAGAAGTATAGGCCTATATACAAGCGAATAGTGCTTATGTACAAGAAGTTAAGGCTTATATAGAGCGAATAAGGCCTATATACAAGCCAAGAAACGAGAGTAACGACTGTCAGCGGAGCTACGACGACCAGATACTAAACAGTGCCGCCGTAACTACAACCAGAACGTCGGTAGCCGAAGCAGCAGTGCCTGTACCGACTTGTCTGGGGCCCGTGACGACCTGAACGGACCCGGACTAAAATATTACAGTGCCTGTACCGACTCGACTGGGTCCGTGACGAACTGATCGGACCTAGACAACCTGAACGATGGTTGTGACAAGAAGCCAGTCAGACCTGGCCGAAATAGAAGAACAGCGACGCGTCCAAGAGCAGGAGGCCGCGCGCCGTCATGAAGAACAACAGATAGAACAAGAGAGAATAAGAAGAATCTCTCTGGAACCACCAGCCTCACCCTTCTCGAGGCTGGCGGACATCAGCACGGCGGGACCATCTGCACTTCGGACAACAACGACCGCACGAGCGCGGTCGCCGACGAGGTCACACCGGTCAACTACGAGCGTGACTACGAGGCTACGGGTAGCAGAATTGAACGCCGCCGAGAAGCTTGCAGTGCTGCAAAGAAAACAACTTGAACTAGAAGCAGAGCTGGTTAAGAAGAGGTTAGCCGCCGAGGTGTCAGCCATCAACGATGAGGAAAGCATCAACGACGAGCCCAACAACGAAGAACCGCATCAAAAGGTGGACGAGTGGCTGAGAACGAACAGACTCGACACACGGGGGGAGGAAGCAGCGCGGGATACACGAGAGGAACCTAAACAAATTAGGTTCGAAGTACCCCGGGCCCGATCGCCGACTCCTACCAGGGCGAAGAATAGCATTGAGCAGTTGGCCGTCACGTTGGAAAGAATGGCCAGACCCCGACCGCGACACACCGACTTACCTACTTTCAACGGAGCCGCCAGTGAGTGGCTACCATTTAAGGCAGCATTCAGAGATTCAACACACATGTACCAGATATCGTCAGCAGAGAACATACAGAGATTAAGAGGCTGTCTGAAGGGAGAAGCACGGGATGCGGTAGCCGCGCTACTACACACAGCTACCGACCCCGATGCCGTAATGAAGACACTAGAACAATGCTTCGGGCGACCGGAAATAATTATCGATCGGGCGCTCGATGACCTGAAGAAACTCCCGAAGCCTGGAACAGCGGCGGCAGATTTAAATAGTTTCGCCGTGAAAATACAAAACATCATCTGTATCCTGAAGACGATCGACAGAAAAGGGTACCTATTTAACCCACTGCTAGCAAGAGAAGTATTGGACAAGTTAAGCCCGCACCTACGTTCACGGTGGTGCGACTACGCCTACGATAACGAAGGAACGGCCGACCCAGAGATCGTCGTGATTTCCCGGTTCCTGATGCGGGAGGCTGACAGGGCGTTACGGTATACTTACGCCCCGTCGACAGGCGCCACTGCAAACCCAAAAAAGGAAACACGACCCGCCGTAACCCTAAAGAAGAAGGCGCAGGTGTACAGCACCGTCAATGAAAACCAAGAGAAGCTACAGTGCCCCGGGTGCGAGCAAGAACATACTTTACCCCAGTGTCCTAAGTATAAGGCGCTCACCATACAACAGCGTTGGGAGTTCCTGAAGGAGAAGAAGGTGTGCTTCAAGTGCGCTCAGCAAAGACACCGACGCCTGATCTGCAAAGCGAAACCCTGCGGCGTGAACATGTGTCGCCGACCACACCACGCGTCCCTTCATCAAGAACCACAACAGAAGACTGACGTCGACAAGACTACAGAAACACCGAAGGAGGAAGTCGTCCTATCAATAACTCCAAGACCAACCACGGGGCAGCGAACGGTGTTACTCAAGATGTGTCCTGTCGTCGTGTCCGGACCAAGAGGGGAGGCACAGACGTACGCGCTCCTAGATGAAGGGGCAACCATATCGCTTATTGACAAGGGACTGGCAGACCACATAGGAGTGGAGGGGCCAACACAGCCGCTGCACTTAAAGGGCGTCAACATGGCGCAAGAAGAACACGAAAGTCAGATGGTCACGGTCGGGGTCCGAGGTATGAAAGAAGAAAACAGATTCAAAATCAAAGCGAGAACAATAAGAAACCTGCAGCTACATCAACAAGCTATTCCTGAGAACCTACTGCATTACAAGCACTTGCACGATCTACCAACGGACGAGGTGTGCTACGAACGCGCGCGCCCCGGGCTCTTAGTGGGAACTGACCACTGGGAGTGTATCGTCTCGAGGGAACTACGGATTGGCGGCCCGAATGAACCAGCCGCATCCAAGACCAACTTAGGTTGGGTGGTGCACGGAACGGCACCACGCAGTGCCATCATGCAAGAGGGAAGAGTGCTGCACGTTTACGAGCCTGACCGAGCGACGATCGCGAGCGACTACGAGCTCCACAACTTGGTCGAGGCTCACTTCAAGATCGAAGCGCTCGGCGTCTACGGCAAGCCACGCGTCAACGAGGCAGAACAAAGGGCCGTCAAGATCGTCGAGGCTACAACCAAGAAGATAGACGAAGGGTACGAAGTCGGACTTCCCTGGCGACGAGACGATACAGTCCTGCCGCCGAGTTACAACCAAGCCTTCCGACGCCTCACAAAGGTCGAGCAGCGAATGGACGCCGACCCGAAGTTCGCCGAAGAATACTCCAAACAGATCGACAACCTGCTGAAGAAAGGCTACGCCACGCCGTGTGACGGCTCAGAACGAACGAGCCCGGTGTGCTGGTACCTACCACACTTTGCCGTACAGAACCCGAACAAGCCCGGCAAGTGTAGGTTGGTATTCGATGCAGCTGCAAGGAGCCAAGGAGTATGTTTGAACGACGAGCTACTGGAGGGACCGGATCTGCTGTTATCACTGCCAGGAATTTTATTCAGATTCCGAGAACGAGCGGTAGCAGTGACAGCAGACATCCAGGAAATGTTCTTAAGAATCAAGATAAGAACCGAGGACCAGCCAGCTCAGCAGTTCCTGTGGCGAGGGGCAGAGAGAGAAGCACCTCCGACAAAGTACAAGATGACCAGCATGATCTTCGGCGCCGCGAGCTCCCCGTACATGGCCCACCATGTTCGCAACCACAACGCGGACAAGCACGGGCAGGAGTTCCCGCGAGCGCTGTCAGCTATCAAAGAGAGTCATTACATGGACGACTTAGTGGTAAGCTATGACGACCCACAAGAAGCATGGAAAGCGATCGAAGAAATAAGAACAGTACACGCCATCGCCGGTTTCACACTGCGAGGTTGGAGCGCCAGCGACAAGACGACACTACGCGACGTGCCACCTGAGCTACACGCCACAACGCCCACACAACTGGGGGGAGAGCAACCAGAAAACAAGATCCTCGGGTTGTTCTGGAACGCAGAACGAGATGAGCTCGGTTTCAATACATCTATGAACCGAGTACCAGCAGAGGTACGAGATAGGATGCGCGCACCAACCAAGCGAGAAGCCCTCAGCGCCGTGATGTCAATCTACGATCCGCTCGGGCTGCTGAGTCACTACACCATCCGCTCCAAGATCATCCTACAGAGCCTGTGGCGTCTCCAAACGACGTGGGACGACGAGATACCGGCAGAAGAAAACGAGATGTTCGCGTCATGGTTATCGCACCTTAGCGAGATCGCCCAACTTAGATTGCCACGCTGCTACACCACTAAGAAGTACGAACACATCGACCTACACATGCTATGCGACGCCAGCGAACAGGCCTACGCGACCGTGGCCTACTGGAGGATCACATACGCCGACGGTAGTATCAACGTTGTGCTGGTAGCCGCCAAAGCCAAAGTAGCGCCAAAACAAGCGCAGACCATACCACGGCTGGAGCTGCAGGCGGCTGTCATCGGAGCAAGACTCGCCAGCACCATTAAGAAGGAACACAGAATAACGATCGGTCAGACGACCTATTGGACCGACTCGTCTACGGTGGTACATTGGATTCACCACGACATGCGACGTTACACTCCTTTCGTCGCTCACAGATTAGGAGAGATCGCAGAGTTGACTCAGAAACAAGAATGGAGATGGCTTCCCACTAACCACAACGTAGCGGACGACGCAACGAGACTCAACGACGAGTCACTAAGTACGAACGACCGATGGTTCCAGGGACCTAGCTTTCTCTACCAACCAGAGGAGCAATGGCCCACGATGTCTACTACAGAAGATGAAGAAGAGGAAGTACTGCACACGTCCGAGAAGCTAGGACAAGATAGCTGGCTACCAGAACCTGCCCGCTTCTCCCGATACGAGGTCCTAGTAAGGGCCACAGCACGAGCACTCGCCTTCATAGACATCTGTCGAAAGAGGGCCACGAAGATGGAACATCGTCACGTCCTACGCGCCGAGCTAGAACTAATCAAGCAGGCGCAGAGAGAGAGCTTCGGGGAAGACATCGAGCGACTCACATCAGCTCGGCCTGTATCAAAGTCGAGCAAACTATACAAGTTAGATCCGGTAATTGAAGACGGAGTAATGAAGGTACGAGGGAGGATCGAGGCTTCTTCAGTACCAATAGAAACGAAAAGGCCTGTCATCTTGGACGGCCGCCACCCGCTGACAAGACTCATCGTGCTACGAGAACACTGCGCTGCGGGGCACGCTAACAGAGAACGCGTGACGAACGACCTACGGCAACGCTACTGGGTCATTCATCTACGACCCACTGTACGTACGATAGAGAAGAATTGTACCTTTTGTAAGAGGTTGAAAGGAGTGCCTCAGACGCCGGCTACGGGGGACCTGCCACACGCCCGCCTAGACCCGTTCCATCGCCCGTTTACCAACTGCGGGGTGGATTACTTCGGACCAATGATGGTTAAGGTGGGCCGACGTCGAGAGAAGAGATGGGGGGCCCTGTTTACATGCCTCACCTCCCGCGCCGGGCACATAGAACTCGTCGCATCCCTTTCTACCGACTCAGCGATCATGGCGTTAAGAAGGATGGCAGCAAGAAGAGGATGGCCATCCATCATGTATTCCGACAACGCGACCAACTTCCGTGGGGCTGATCAAGAACTTCGCAACGCCTACACCGAGTGGCTACCTGCATTGAACGACGAGGGGCTACGAAACCGAATGGAATGGCGCTTCATACCTCCTGGCGCGCCAAATCAAGGCGGCGCGTGGGAGAGAATGGTACGATCAGTCAAGACCGCCCTCAAGGCGACCCTGAACGAGAAGGCACCTGCAGAGGAGGTTCTCAGCACGCTTCTCACTGAAGCTGAGTTCTCCATCAACGCGCGACCCCTGACCCACGTTAGCGTGGACCCCAGCGACCCCGAGGCCCTGACTCCTAATCATTTCTTGTTGGGGTCATCAACCGGTCTCCCGACGACGGGGCCATGCGACGAGGCTGATCGACGACTATGGCGAGCTAGTCAAGCGCTTGCCGACCACTTCTGGCGGCGCTGGCTGCGAGAGTACCTATCTACCCTGGTACCCCGCGGCGAGCCCAAGAACGAGACACGCCCGCTGCAGGAAGGCGACGTGGTCATGATCGTCGACCACACGCTACCACGAAACACCTGGCCGATGGGAGTCGTCGAGCGAGCGCATCCAGGAGCGGACGGCAGCACGCGAGTCGTCGAGGTACGCACCAGAACCGGCACCTTCCGACGCCCGGTGAGCAAGCTCGTCGTCCTAAGGAAGAAAGAAGAGGCTACGCGAGCTGCGCCGGGGGGAGAACTGTTGCGGACGCCGAGCTAAAACTTCTAAATCACTTAGAGTTATGAATAGCGTTAAGATAATGTAATTAGAATAAGGAATAAACGATTTTATTTAGTACGTAAGAGCATAAACTATTGAGTAACGTAGGCTTATTTACCCTAAATTAATAAAGAGAATCCTATCTAGAATAAGTAAAACACATAGGAATGTAAATAGGCTTTATTAGACGAAGATTGAATTGTATACTTTACCATATAAGGTCAGGAAAGAATCTAAGCCCTCTGATTGGCCAGAGAATGGAGACCGATGAAGCCACAGGTCATGTCAGATTCGAGTCTAGACAGGTCGAAACCTGTCCGTGTGGCTCCAACGATCTTCACTCAAAGTCGAGCCACGCTATTGGTTAGCGCGCAAAAGTACGCCGCACGCCAACCGCTTCACGCACATCACTGTGCACAGTATAAATAGGGGCGATCTAGGAAAGCTAGAACGCAGTCGTTACTATCGCTTCAAGAAGAAACTATGTACATATTATGAAGAATAAAACCAAGTAAATCATCAAGAAATCTTTTATTAAATACAGTCCACCACAAAAAGGTTCAATTTTTAGGACACGAATTATCACACAGAGGTGTAAAACCATTAGATAACGTATGGTCACCGGACACTAACTGACTGTGAAAGGCGATATTACCAGACAGAAAAAGAAGCCTTAGCTTTGGTCGGGGTGGTGGAACATTTTTATGTTTTTCTGTTTGGAAAAGAGTTTGAACTAATGACCGACCGTAAACCACTCGAGGTTATATTCGGTCCTAAATCAAAACCATGTGCAAGGATAGAAAGGTGGGTACTACTTTAAGCATATACATTTAAAGTAATATACAGGCCTGGCAAGGAAAATGTAGCAGATAGTTTATCAAGATTGTGCAAATTAAATAAAACGTCACAAGACAAGTTGGAAAACTATATACACCAAGTTGTTGAAGGAAACTGGCCAATAGCAGTATCACTGGAAGCAATTATGGAGGCATCAAAGCAAGACACGGAAATATTAAAAACAAGGTAAGGCCTTTATAACAACAAATGGGATGAAGAGGTAAAAAATTACAAAATCTTACAAAACGAATTATGCTTTTACGAAGGAGTTTTATTGAGAGGATTCAAAAAAAAAAATTGCGCAGTCACGTTCTGACAGCTACTTACGAAGGGCACCCAATAGTCCTAATGAACGCGAGACTAAGAACCAAAGTTTAGTGGCCTAGATACCAGGAAACTGAGAACTTGGTCAAATGCTGCAAAGGCTGAACGTTGGTCTCTGCTCCAAATCCTCCAAACCCATTGAAGTGACGGGCATTACCATGTTAACCTTGGGTGGATACTTGTATTGATTTGTTGGGTCCTTTACCAAGTATCGATTACATATTAGTAATCGTCTATTATTTCAGTGGATACAAGAAGGTAAAGATTTGTCGTAAAATTACTAGTGCTGACATAATAAAATGTCTATAAGAGATTTTTAGCAGACTTGGTAACCAGATGGCAGACAGTTCTACATAGAGGAGTTCAAAAAAAATCTGTACTGAAAGGAATATAGTTTCGCATAATACGGTACCATACTGGCCTCAACAGAACGGAGAAGTCCAACTTCAGAACCGAGATATTCCAAAGAAAAAAAAAAATTGTCAAGTCGAACGAAAAAACTGGCAAGAAGCTTTGTTAAAGTATGTATTTGGCTATGTATAACGGTACCCCGTATAGTGTTACAGGTAAAACTCCTACAGATCATTTTTCAAACGGCAATACCGTGGCAATATACCTATGGCAGGAGACATTACACATACACTTAAACCAGAAGATTCAGATGTTAGATACAGAGATCAAGAAAAGAAAGAAACTGGGAAAGAATATACAGATAAGAAAAGAAGAGCGCGTGAATGTGAACTAGTGCCTGGGGATAAAGTTTACGTCAAGAATATGGTCAAAGATAAACTAAGCCTAAATTATGATCCAACTTCTCATACTGTAGAAAAGAGTAAAGGTGGACACTTATGTGTTCGAAACGATAAAACTGGGAAGGTACATCACGAAGAAATGTAGTTCATTTGAAGAAAGTTGAAGGGAAGTTATAAGTGACCAAAATAAAGAAATTAACGTAGGAGAAGATGTAAATGAATCAGAAAATGGAATAGAAAAAGAAGGGGAAAAGGAAACATTAAATTAAAACATATTGTGATTGACTAAATATTTATTGTGCTGTGATTTGGTTAAGCTAGAGATATATTCCGGTTTCATAAAAACTAGTTAAAACAAGGAAGGGATGTAGTGTATGTAGATATCAATATATCTCACTACAAACCGATTACAGTATTGTAACGTTGCCTCGGGCGCGCACGTCGCTCGGTTATTAATACCGGTCCGTGTAGTGGGGGGCAGTCGTTGTCGGACTGTCGGCCTGTGCGGTGGTGCGTTGGCGAGTCAACTATTAGTGTAACTATCAGTGGATAAATGTGCATATTTTACAAATACCACTATTGTTTTTGTTTACTCTACACCTCAATTACCCCTAATTGAACTCATTTTTGCGAATAACTTTTAATAATAAAATCTTTCCCAAAAATCAGCTGTTATTTGTACAGGGTTTGACGGAAAGGGTATATACATACTTAAAGACTGTTAATACTACTCGAGTTGCTTGAACTGTACCTTGCTACGGCTAAATACGTCACATGACGTAGGTGCTACGTTGCGCATGCTACGCCGCAGGTCGTCGGAGCTACGCTGCGCGTGCTACGCCGTTGCAGCTAACAAAGTCGGTCTAAGAATGTGTTGTAATTATACTCCAAGTTTTTTTTATGATCATTTTTTTTAAAGAAAAACATCTATTATAAAAACGGTTTTCTTATTAAAAAAAAAAAAACTGACTGATTATTAAAATATCCTAAGTAATAACCTGCCTAACCATTTCCCAAGAATGTCGGCTTCCAGTCTTACCGGATGCAGCTGAATACCAGTATTTTACAAAGTCAAAGTCAAAGCATTTATTTCAATTAGACCATTACAGGCACTTTTGAAAGTCAAAAAAACAAAATAAAACGCGAAGCTACAGTCCCAGTCACAAGGCATAATAACTTGTGAAAGTACTGTAGTTGCCCATTCCTTAGCGTAGATCTCTATGGAGAAGAATGGGCAAGAAACTCCATGGACACTCTTTTAAATCAAAATATGTTACAAAATCTTGGTTACATCATTCATGTTAAGAATTAAAAATATGTGAGAACAATGTAGAAATACGGGCAAGTTAAGAGCGTCCAGAGTAAAAGATTAAATCAGTAATTAAAAAATAAAGTAATTATAATAAACCGTGGCAGCTAAGAGATGACCCGTCACAACTGACAGCGCCCGTTCACGAACATGACGCATGTATCAGCCATCATTCAACTCAACCATTTTGAAGGGAACTAAACGACCGACACATGTAAAATACTGGTATTCAGCTGCACCCGGTAAGCAGT
This sequence comes from Cerastis leucographa, assembly GCA_963082945.1. Classification (NCBI taxonomy): domain Eukaryota; kingdom Metazoa; phylum Arthropoda; class Insecta; order Lepidoptera; family Noctuidae; genus Cerastis; species Cerastis leucographa. The sequence goes on along the minus strand of OY720381.1, from coordinate 1,768,734 downwards.
CGCTCCATGGAGCGACTGCCTATCTGACTTCCGCAACCCAGTTAGCACTGAGTAATACGATACCCGCTGATAAGACTAGTTGTCAGACTTTCAGGCTACCTGTAACGACTGTTAAAGATCTACAAATGACAGTCGAGACGATGAAACTCGGTATGTAATGATGGTCACCCATCCACGGATCTACCTTGTCAAGCATTGCTTAACGTTGAAGATTGACCGGTGTGGCTGTTATTATTGAGCCATGAGTTCATCCTAGCAAGAATATTCCTATAGTAAAATCCCAAAAACAACTTCAATTTAATATTCCCATTCAATAATGTAAAGGCAGGCATTTACGTCTCCAAATTCCATAACTATTCCTATTACGTGCGTTCATGTAAAGACTTCGTTAATATACCATTTGATTATTCGGAAAGTCAATCATGCCGAACGGAATATGACCCATTTCCAATATTTTTGCTGAATACATGAATAGTTCAGGCGAATGAGGTTTTATCCCGTTATTCGAATATAGGTTTTATTTCTGTTGACAAATATCTGCTTGACCTATCAAAAATAAATGTTTATTGCTGCTTAAACATCTGCAAGCATGTTATCTACAAATTCATTACACGTCTTGACGAAATTAGTTTTTTCAAATCTCGGTTTTTACTAGTTCCTTACTCCAACGGTAACTTAGGTTAGGACTTGGCTTACTAAACTCGGTTTAACTAATCAGATAAGTTTGAAAAAATTACGCCAGGGAAACGGTAGAATAAGCCACGCCACGAGTAAGAGACCCACGGAGTCTGGATTTGTGGCCGGTTGATGGCAATAGGCTTGCCCCTTATTAGATGGGACATAAACATAACTGGCGAAATGTGGGTGCACTATAAGGTACACCTCTGCCTTACTCTTCTGGGCTAAAAGGCGTGATGTTATGTTATGTTTGTAAGTTTGAATGTAAGAATTATCTTTGAAACTACTTGACCTTGACCTTGAAAATACTTGTTGAAGATACAGAAGTTTGGCCTGAGCCCCTACGCACATGCGGCTTTCTTCGTAGCTCATAAAACGGCACAAATGTGTGGATGTCTCTAACTATTCTCAATCTTATTTTTATTTATTTTTTATTTTCTTTTTTCCATTATTTTTAATCAGATGTTTTACAATAGTTTCTTAATCATTACACCATTTTGTTTAGAAAAGTTGGAGCACGGATGACAAGGCCTATGTGAAATAAAAATATTCTGATTTTGATTTTGACCATTTGCGAAAATTATTTCACTGTTGGAATGCCGAGTTATTGTATTGTCGATTGCCATAGAATCTGTTTTTTTCACGCAGGCGAAATCGCGATTAACAGAAGATAGTTTAGTGAGCAAAATATTTGTTGACAATCAAACCCACTAATCGCGCCATCAAAGATAATTAGATTAAAACTAGAAGTGTCGCCAATGCGGTACGAGCCCCCGGGGACGTATCGTAGTACACGACACGCGATACGGAGCCTCCGGAAGTAAACACTTTATTAACTACCCCTCTTTATGTTTCCTTGAGAACTTTACGTTGTTTACTTTACGAAAGCTAATTTTAAGTTTAATTTAATTTCTGCTAAATGAATTAAAAAGTGTGTTGGTAGTAGGTTTGCATATTTTGTTTTTAATATCTGTGGAGTTTCTTTAAACATTGCTTTTGAAATTCGAACGGCTGTCATGAGGTGCTAATCCGGGATGACCTTAAAATCCAAGATAAGTTTCGTATTGTTTTAAAAACAAATGAATTTGAACAAACCATCATGGACAATTTGCACGGATCGGCTGTATCAGTCAGTGGCCTGATCCGTTATCGGCTCCGATTTGACCAAACCTTTAAAGTGAATATTACAGAAAAGCTGCAATACCCCAATTATTTCAGGCAATCATTAAAACAAACTTCTATCAGAGCACTACCTACATATTTAGATTTGTTTTCAATTTCGTATTCGAACTCAATCTATAATTATGTAAATATACACCGAATTGTGTTTATCGGAGAAGTTGAAACGAGCGCGAACACAAAGAAATAAGTGCCCGATACTAACATCAGCGAAAACATATTCCACCAATTAATTTCTCGGTCCATTAAAAATACGGTACCCCAAAACCGTGAAACGAATATGAGCTACAAATTTAGACCCATGTCTGAAAACCCGGCACATGTCTGCTGGATTTATACATAGCGTCTAAAAGAAAATGTCTTTTGCGACGAACGCTTTTATTGAAATTGGCCGTATTACCATAATAATATTAGAGGGATTGGCAGCTATCGGCGAAGTGTAAAATCTCAGTATAGCGCCCAATGTTCTCGCATCCGAATACCGTAATCTACATATATTTCTCTACCCATGCCATTATGGGGATTCAATTACCCAGTCTTTTATTTTTCGAGCTTCTTTATTCTTATTGGGGTTACTGCTGAATGGTTATGGATATCGTCAACGTCTTCAGGGTTAAAACCCTCTCCCGGAATAGCATTAGGTCCATACTAAGATAAACTTTTTATTACACGTTTTTATTTAATTCGCTCTCTGTTTGTATTCGGGCCGGATCCTAATCAATGTGTAGTGCGCATTATTGGAGCAGCGAGGCCGGATTTCGGGCAATGTGTTCACAGTTCGCCTCCAATTCTTCCAATACCTAGTTCAAATAATTTTTCTGACTTATTTTATTGGCAGCTTTCTATAAACTTTTGGATGCCACGTGCTGATTTTTTGGCGCAGCGGTGCCAATTTTTAATAAAAACTAACTAAAATAAACCTGTCCTTTGGTGTTAAATAATTTAACGAGTGACGTTTAAATTGTTGAAACAGAACGCAAAATCAACATGAAATATTTATTTTATTTAAAATCCGCACGAAAATAGAAATCCAGCATCTGATGCGAGGGATGAACATTTATTTGTCATATTCAAGCTTTTGCTGAATTTGTTCGTTGTGAGATACGAAAATAAATTTTAGGAATTTCTAAAAACATCACCTAAACATTTAATCCGTGTCGAGAGCTGTGGGTAAGCTGGGATTGTAACACATAAAAAGCTAAAACATACATATGGACAAATGAATGCTCCAAAAACCGAGACTCTTCTAAATTCAAGTTCAAGTTCATTTATTTGTCCGAATATGGTGCATTACATGGTCTTAAATTTAATAAATGGTCTCATCACATCCTCCCACGTAAATAAATTAAATTTGTATTGATATTATTGAAATTTACAATACAAGGTGTTGTTTTGCATCCTCGTCAAATTCAAGGAGGTAACTATGCTAATGATGCTCGTCTCGAATAATTTTTTTTCTTTTTTACGGAAATCGGTAAGTGTGAACCACCCTTGTTTTAAACGCGGCCCGTCTGGTTTTTGCCTTATAACCTCGCTTACACACGTACAAACAATCTCAAACGTTTATTCGATAATTTCTTAGTCCCTAAACCACGTTAAGGGGGTTATTCTGAAATACTGACAAACTTAAACAACCAAAAAAATCAGAGTTTATTAATAATTAACTAGGTACCGTAATTTTAATAGATTATTTATGTCTTTCGTGAGCACCTCTTGAAATTTGACGAGGTTGCAAAACAACACCTTGTATAGGGCATGTCAAAGTCAAAGATATTATTATTGAGGTTAAAGTCAAAATATTATTCAATGTCAAACTATCAAAGAGAGATGTCAAAGTGTAGAGATTACAAAATATGTCTATGAAAAATTACAATTAAAATTAGGATGTCAAAGTATCATTCAGAAAGTCGTTTAAATTATAACAACATTATTTCGTTCTAAATGAATTTCAGTTTTAGATGTCGCAGAAAAATACAAAAAGTGCCTAATAATTACTTTCCATTTATAACTCGCGTTTGTAAGAGTGCGTCATACAACACTCTGTTTCTTTTCAACTCACGCACTACGCACAAAAGCAAAAACTAACACAATTAAACGTCTAATGGAACGTGTGTAACGTCCCAAAAGAGCAATCTTACAATAGAGTGCAACAATCTCTGTCGCATCGTGAACGTATTTCACGTCAAGGGCTGCCCGTTCACGTCACTCGGGTTCTAACCCACCATTACTCATAACGAACCGAAAAGGATACGGAAGAGAAAAAGAATAAACACAACTTACAAGTGAACAAATGGCAACACTTTACGTGTCTCACAACTTAAACGTCCTCCGAGGAATGGTATACTGCGTAATGTTGCCATCTGTCTCTTGTTAATGCGATATTATATCTTCCCTTTCGGAAAAACTGAGACGAGTCGTACGTTACTTAGCAAACGGGGACGTGTGCGGAACGGTAAGATTAATGTCCGAGGCACGGACTGGCCCCTGTCTAGGATTTTCTAGCTCTCCAAGCCGCTTTTATTTTAGGAATTTTTCAATTTGCCCCTTGAGAGAATACGAGTTACGAATGGGTTATTCGTTGTTGTTATATCAACGTTTATTTTTAACTAGTCGGTGTACGTATGTGGGTTAGAACGACCTCATTTCGTTTAGCTGAGATTTTGCTAGTTGGATGGTCAAAGCCAGCAGCTTTGATAAATTATTTTATTCAGTCAAAAGTCCCGATTTAGGAGTCCAGATTGGAAATTCGTTTCTGTTTCGCCTGACTCGAGTTTATTCTTCAAGTATTTTAGAATAAAATAATCAGGTAGCTTGCATTACGCTAATTTATGAGCATGGAGGGATAACGTACGCAGAATTTTTAGCGAAATGAGTGAAAACTGCAATTGGATTTTTATAAATGCTACCAACAGTCAATTAATTAATGTATGTATTTACATCTATATTAAAGTAAAATAAAAAATCATATATATTCCGACCCAGGTCAGAAAAAGTCATAAAAAATCCATTGAAAAGATAAGAGACCGTTATAAAGTTACTTGATAAAAGGCAAAGTAACTCAGATAAAATACCTACTGTTGTTTTCATGTCACCCACTTCTATCAGAAAGCCTGACGTAAATACAACCTTCTAACATAATCTCAAATAGACTAAGCGACCTGACTTTTAATGCAATGATTATAATACAGCGCGCTATTTGAATAAAACATGTTACTTTATAGGTTAAGTATTATAATAATGAAGTGTGGGAGTATCATTCACTTTTGTTCCACACCGAGCGAATGTTAAAGTAAACTTAATTACCTTTCGTGAAGCGTGCTTGTACTACATTCAACACGCGAACTTAAGAACAAAGGTCAAAAAATTGTTGATGTATTAAATAAAATATGTAGTTACCTTCTTTTTTCTGTAACATGATAAATAGTTAGCCGTATAGTGGCTGACAGAAAACTGAAACTCAAACTCAAAGCATTTATTTCAATAACACCATTACAGGCACTTTTAAAAGTCAAAGAACCAAAAAAACGCGAAGCTACAGTCCCAGTCACAAGGCATAATAGCTTGTGAAAGTACTGTAGTTGCCCATTCCAAAGCGAAAAAAAAAAAAAAGCTAAAGCTTGTAAAAAATTGCACATTGCACTGATCCCTGATAATTTGGGATAAGGACAGGAAGATGCTGTTCTTAATAATGAGAAAACGATAAATGTATTGCCGTGGTCATGCCGTAGTCCAGAATCATGTAGCAATCAGGACACTAACCGAAACAGTCTTTAGACAAAATAGCTTTGAGTTGACCTCTCCCGGCAGACGGCAAGCGTTTGCATCAGTCATCGTGTAACCCTATTTCGGTGAGCTCAACGACCCAACGTAAGACAGTGTCGGAATAGCATGAACTTAGTTCCGCAGTTTGGTGACTACGAGCATTTTATGCCATTTCAGATTACAAAATAAATAAAAATTATCATAAAACCGGATTTGTAAGCAGGCATATGTTTAAGGAAATATGAAGTCATCATACATATGTTGTTAGTGAATGCAACTGCAATCGCATATGACTAAATTTATGAGTCATAACTTATGGACATTTCCTTAAAAAGTGAGCCAGTAAAAGCATCTGGTAAGACTGGAAGCCAGCTCCGACACAAATTAGAAAAAGGCAGATGATGAGAATAAAGACCAATATGTGCACCCCCTATGATAACGAGGGTTTGTTTGCCAACATGACACTGTAATCCGAATTCAACATATTTTAATTAACTAAAACCTACATGGGAAGTTATGAAACGTCTAAAGAAAGATTGGTTTCCTACGGAAAAGAACCAACAAGATACTCCATCGTCAAAATAATACAATCCCATCCACTTAAAACTATTAATCAAAGTAAGAACTATACAGCTAGATAATAATTATTTAAAGCCACGATTCCAACTTTTAATAAAGACTAAGGCCCGAATCCATCAAGAAGATTACTCATTCCTGGTCAATACCTTCCCAGGTCCAAGAGAGCAACAAACGAAAAACAGGAGAGAATTCCACCGAAGCGAACGTCAGATATCTTTTGTGTTTCTTTACAATTGGCTGGCGCAGTCAGAACAGTGGAGTTTGACTGTTTCAATGGTGCAATACAGGCTGCAGTGAATGCAAAGTTAACTTTGTCTGAAGACTGTCCGGCGCGGTGACAAAGGAACAATGGCTGACCCGGATATTTGAAGGAAAGAAAGAAAGTCGAATTTTTTGGTAGCCACACTTGTTTCGGTTCTGGGTGCCGCGTTTAGTAGGTTTTTGGGGCTTGTTTGGATTTTTATATTTAAATGTAAACGTGCAGCAGTATTTCGGTAGTTATGAGTATATTCATCATATATGCAAATGTGTGTAATTTAATAAAACAATAATGCAAAAAACACTGCAGGTAAAAAAAAAACATTTTTACCCAACAAGAAGCAAAGGCCATTTCTATCGTATATTCCAAACAAAAATCAAGGCGAAAAAAAGGAAATCCTGCAAAAGAACTATCTCCAAGCTCCACGACACACCGATAAATAGTAAACACTAATAACGCTTACAGCACTAAAGTAAGATGTAACATTCGCAGTAACGAGCTCGTCCCTAAAGAGCGTGACGTAATCGCCACACAATATACTATCGTGTCCCACCGTCCCCGACACTGTATTAGATGATTCTTTAGAAGAAGGGCGCAAGGCACAGATAACAGCGATAAAATTGGTGAAGAAAATGATGATGAAGTAGAAACTAACAATTTAAATGATGATGGAACATTAACGGAAGAGTCCGAAAAAACGGAATTGGTAAAGTGTATTGTCACCCTTCATATAATGATGTCAGAAAGCAAACTCGTGTCCAAATCGAAGAAACCGATTTCCAACTAAGCCCGATTCGAGGATCGTCGTATATAGAAAACTTCTTGATTGGGGACTCACAACTCCTGAATCTTTTAGCGTTAGTGCGACAAAACCTCCCGAGACCGGAACCCTTCGTGAGGAAAATAGCAAAGTTTTAAGACTTAAGAGTCATTCCTGTCATCATTTCGGATTTTGGGATAGTTGATAAAAGTACGGTAAGGTGTGTGCTTATGTGGGACCACAATCTTTTGAGTACCTCGGTTTTGGAAAGAAACTGAAGTTGAACTAACATAAATATAAAACTGGCAATTTGAACTGACTTTGTGGACTATTCACACAACATATTCCATTAATAAAGTCATGAAATGACGTTATAAACGCTTCGTTTGGCAAGTTTACGAGACTTTAATTAGATGAATAATTCCCTTGAAGTTACGACAGTAAGAATATAGCAAGAACGCTACTACAGCTTAGAATAATAACGCGCAAAGCACTTCACTTGCTTAAGAGCAGTATAAACAATTCTTCAAAGATGAGTCGAAACGCAAAGTTTTTCCGTATTAATTCCCTGACGCCATTTAGTACTCAAGATTCTCTAAGGAAATTAACGATCAACGCTAAACTTGGCATATTTAAGGAGCCATCAGTGTTTCATTTACTTTCATATCCCTTGGGTAAGGCAGTTTGTTTTACAGACATTCAGAAAATTAAAAGCTGAGCAGATGCTTTGGGATCCGGTACTCAAATGACGGGCAAAGTGGAATGGGAACTACAAAGGACATTCTGCTAACAGCTGAAATGTCAAAATTCCTTGTTATCTCGTTGAATTGTGTTTAGAATGTTAAAAACTGGCTAGGTCGTCTGCCGGGGCTGTTGAGCGTAGTTTTAACACATTTTAATTGTGTAATTTTGTGAGTTTTTGTGAGCCTAACGGATCTAAGCTTTCTTTTTTTTCAGTCTTGTTAATTTATTCTTGTGATAGGGTAATTTTGCATTATATATAAATTCTTAGCAGGTTATCACAGTTTAAATAATTATAAATTTAGTGTAAGGTCGATTTAATGAAATATTTTAAACTATTTATTTTATTACCCACCAAGGCAATGTTTTCGAAAAGCTAACAACAAGTCAAATACTTTGGAATACGTAGGGATTTAGACATTTTGTTGTTGGTTTATTTTTAACGTTCTACGAGGACGAGGTCAAAATAATTTTAGAGAATGAATAAAAATAGAATGACTTTTTTTTGTGTAAATCTTTAACTTGTACTAGTACTCGAAAATAATTTGAGTTATTGCTAATACTTACTTGTCCCTATCAGAATAGTTTTCACTTGATTTGTTCATGTTAAAGACATATTCAAGGAGATTTATTGCACTATTATTTAACATTAAAAAGTTTTCAAGACTCTTAAATTATAGATCGGCTTTCAGCTCGCGTTTATGACCTACTTCAATCCATTCCAACAAATGCCCTTTCACGAAGCTCTTTTCACAGCAAAACTCTTTCGACATAAAATAATTTCAAAGCTTACTAGTACGTACGGAGTGTAACATAACTGTGTCGTTTAAGTAGAGTCAAATACTCGTCGTTAGTACGGGCTGGAACTAAAATGTCACGTCCCGAACATTTTAAGCTCTCGCCTTTCCCAAGTGTGTGCTATAATTTTGTCATAATGTTTTAATACAAAATCCCTCTACGAGTTGCCAGTGTGCGAACATCTTTATAGGCTTGTACGCAGATTGTTCGGGCAATAACGGACTTTATGTATATGTACATAGATTTGAATTAAATGAGTTGGCTGGTAAGTGTTAATACGGGTGTACCGAAGTGGGTTGCTATTAGACAGTCGCAATAAGCTGTCTTTTTGGTGTCATATACATTTCATGTTTGGAATTGACAACTACAGACATTATTTTGTACACAGACATTTTCAGCTGTGTGTGTGTGAAAACTAATTAACAATCATACGTTTTTGAGTCAAATATATTCTGAAACCTCATCTCCGTTTGTTCAAAAAAGTTGATTCAAAATGGCCGCCGCAGCTCGCAAAATGAATGCGTCGGAACAAAAACACGAACAAAACAGACGCTCATTATTGACAAACGTTTTTTAAAGATAAAAGATGTCTCTAAATTAACCTTCGGGAACGGATAACTGGGGCGACTGGAACCAAGCAATAGGATAAAAGGGATTCGGCCCAAGGAACTGGATTAGTAACAAAGTCTTGTTAATCCAATATTATTCACGGAGATTACAAAGAGATATCTCACTTTGATAGCGAAAAAGATTTTCAACAAAGATCTGTTTTAAAGTATAAATAGGGTAAAACGGTCCTACTAGGTGACATTTATATTGAAATAATGGGATTGGTAAACGTTTTGTGTTTATTACGTTACATAACATCACGCTTGTTATCTTAAGGGGTAGGCAGAGGTAGGTACAAATCGACCTCCAAAAGTGCGTGTACTGTAATCCACCATAGCTCCTCAGCTATGTTACGCAGATGTATTACGACTCTATATCCAATGAGACTTAAGAAGAAAACAAAAAAACATATTTGTTGCAAGGACATGTCGTGCAAACAAAGCAAAACAAAATTACTGCACCTACATAGTTTCATTAATCGGTAAAGAAACCAGTCAATGTGGTGGTACTGAAAATCTCTTAAATAAATAAGTCAATGGGTAAAATTTTATTTGTACTAGAATTCGACCCGAGATCCTTACGCTCAGTAGGTACTCACGTTTACCTTCAGTAGACGAACGCGGCCATCTCAAACCTTATGTCAAAACTAATATGAAAAAACTTAAACTTACTCTGACTTTAATCTTTTCTATACTTACGTATTTCAATTACTTTTGCACACTGATTATGATCTTGACGCGCGTTAGGACACAAAATATTTATTTTTTTGTATCTATCATCATCTGCATAGCCTTTGCACAAACTATCTTGGGGTCGACTTCCAGTCTAACCGAATCCAGCTGAGTACCAGTATTTTACATGAAGCGACTGCCTATCTGACCTCCACAACCCAGTAACTGGGTAATACGATACCGCTTGGTAAGACTGGACGTCAGACTTTTGGCTTCTGACTACTTGTAACGACTGTTAAAGATCTACAAATGACAGCCGGGACCAGCGGCAACGACAACGGCGAAACTCGGTATGTAATTATGGTCACCCATCCACGGACCGACCTCGGCAAGCACGGCTTAACCTTAAAGATCGACCCGTGCTGCTGTTATTATTTAGCCACGAGCTCCTCTATGTATCTACATATTCTCGTGTAATAATTTTAGACATCTACGCGGGCTGCAGTGAAAATCTTTACAGAAAAACAAACCTTATACGCGGGCGAAGCCGCGGGCAAAAGCTGGTAGCGTATAAGTTCAAACACAATCATGTCCATTCCGGTTTCGTACGGCTATTTCCCCCGTGCGTCCGTTCCGTTCCTGCTCAAAATACAGGGCGAAAACTTTGAGGTTCTTCTAAAAGTGTACCATATACATACCTACATGTATACTTGTATATATATACCTGCTTGTAGTTAAACTCCCTGTAGCAAACTTATTGCGGAGATACCGAAAGCGAACCGACAAGTAAATGTTAGAGGCAAGAAGTTACACAATGTATTTTTTAGATGTTATTTTCTACGGTAATGTTAACAAGTATCTATGAATATCATTTTGAAGTAAAACAGTATGGATTGTTGGTTAGAAGTTTGCAGCTGTTTCTTCTCTGTGGCATTTAATTGAAATATTTTTATTTTATTATACGTTGGCTTTGTAAACGACTGCCATGTATATTTTATTTAATTAATGGTTATTCTTATAACCCAACAAAATTTGTTTTTAAGAAAGGATAAACAATCAGCCCCGATGATTGATAGAAGTGTGAGTCACGATTTATAATAGTAATGAAAATAGTGCGTGGAGTCACTCCGCGCGGATGAAGTGAAACTTCGTAATACTACACGCATGCGTTCGAGTGCCACGCATTCACTCTCGTTATTTTATTGAGCTTCTAAATAATATTTTATTGTTTTATTGTTGTACACTTTTTATTACGTAAGTTTATCGAGGTTATTCTACTCATGGAAATTGAGCGAAGGCTGGTCACACCGAAGAGTCGAATGCATGACTGTTTGCACGCCATCTTGCGTACCTAGAACTACGTAGTCACAAATCTTGTAATAGCGCCATCTCTTAGTGAGTAATAGAAAACTATTCCCCCTCCATGAAAACGTTAAGCTTGTCGGAAGTCGCTTATGAAGTTTCACTTCAAAAAAGGATTTTAAATGTAAACATTGTTAATTAGAAACTTCCAAGTCTTATAAGGGTTTTCTTTTACATAGCTAGAACCCTGGACATCAAAGTACGTAGATACTGGGAGTTCCAGGGAAGGTAGGTAGCTAGCTACCTTGATTATTTTTTTTGTCAAAAAGTATTCAATAAAATATTTTAATTACTATTTGGATTAAATTTCTTTCTCCAATGAACAATAAGATTGATATTTTATGTAAAACGAAAGTAAGAGATAGAAAACGATTAATTTTCTATTATGAAAGACCTCTGAATTTTTTAAGACGTTTCTGTCAGTTATTTGCTTATTTCAAAAAAATAGTTATTAGGTTAATTTGATTTGAAGGCAATACCGAACTAATTGCTCCAGGAGGTATTAAGATTGATTATAATCAGTAACTTAGGAACGGCCCACTTGCTCTGAAATTAGCTTACAACAAACACAAGTTTCTCAAATTATTTATCAATACCTTTAATGGAAATTCAACAATAAAGGACCTCATTTCCGAACACTTTTTATAAATCCAGTATTTCTTCTCGTAGAAGCTCCTCTTTTTTTTCGTCGTTTTAACATATGTTAAAACGACGAAATGTATGGTGTATTAAACATATACACATGGCTACAGATCAAGTTATACCAGAATAACATGGTATCGTTTTGTATAGAATTCCCGTACAATGAGAGACCCGCATAAACTGGACATGTATAGCTTGATTGGTCGTCGTGCTTACCTACATGGTAAAAACGTTCGAAAACGTTGATCTTTTAGTTTCATCGGTCTTGTTAAATGAATATGTATTGTTGGGCTCGAAAGAAAGTGATTAAAACGTATTTTTTTATGACGGCTAGCAATGGGCGTGGTTGCCAGTGATGCACAATTACCCAAGAGATGTTTAGATAGGTACCAGTAAATTAGGACTTACCTAAGTATAACCCAGCTATAAGTTAATCATTTTATAACTTGGTGCACCCTAACAGGGTCATGTTATTTTAACCTAGTCAAAGCCTGATAATGTGCCAGCACATCATGCTACCCGACACTGTCAAACTTTCCCAATCAACCTTGAACCTAATTCTTTAACGATAAAGTTTAAAATGTATTTAAGAAATTTATCAGATTGTTGTTATGCTAGCGTCTGTACATTGTGTAATAAATAACCTGCGAGAGCATTATTGTATTACGCAATTACGTTCCAGAGGTCATCACCCTGGCCCCGGTAATTTTGACTCCACAGCAGCCACTAACAAATATTATAACGACCTCATTTACAAAAACGTGTGACGACTGTTGTTTATGGTAAACAATTAAAATACAAAATGGCGGCTTTAGGCGGATTGTGGAGTTGTTCTAAAACTGACGACGATTCTTAATCTTTTCGTTTCATCTGCTGGAGAAATGTTTGAGATTCATTTATTCTCAGATTCTTTTTAGTTGAGTGGTGTCTGACATTCTAATATGTAAAATAACGCTTACTACATCATAATCACGACGTTGAATCTCATCGGTCATCTCGAATAAAAATATGTATACAGTGTGTGAAAAAAAAAAACAGCTGTCTAAAATAAAACTGCAATATCAACTCAACCCATATGTTGAACAGCTGATTTTTTTCGCGATTTTGGTGGTGGTCTTATGGAGAAAATTGTTCAGTATGATACTCTGAATCACACCTTGAAATATGAGCTCACCTTTCAAGTAAACGCTGTGAAGTGCTGCAAAACTTGTCAATCTCGGGCCTGTGGACGGTGAGTAATGGGCTAGCTCACCGTCCGTCCGTCTTATGACGACAGGCCGTGTCGACGGCGCGTTCATGTCCCACGCGCGCCTCTCGGAGATGTCAGCAAATCGGAAGGGGTCCGAGAGGGCCGATACTTGCCAGGGCTGCGGACTGTTCAAAAGAGTGACCGTGGCCCTGGACCCAAAGGGCTAAGAAGGAACATGGATGGGTTTTAGTCAGTACAACTTTTACACTCTCTTCCACTCCGCCCAGAGCGGGAGGAGTCATTTGATGATATCCGACCCGAAAAAAAAAAATCTTGTTAATCTCATTTCAGCGCCAAACGATCCATGTTGATAAAATTATCTCATTTCTTCAAACCAAAGTAATTTCCTATCCAATGTTACAGAACCTGTTAACTGAAAACTTATATCTATACACACCACCATTAAACCACTTAAACATCTTCCGGGTACCTGAAATAGCTTTCAAAAATGTTTGGCGGCATCACTTAGTTGAAGCACGGCTATATGACTACCCATTAACTGTAGTGGGGTATCTTTTTGTCCGAGACCCACATTGTTTACAGTATAATGCAACATTTTGTGCGCTACTTTAAAGCTTGGGACACACTGGGCTAGAACTTGTGACAAATGTGGCGTGGCATGAGCTGTGGGAACCAGATTTTAAAAACGATATTTGTTCAAATTTAATTTAATTTAATTTTTGTAATTGAAAATCTAATCGCAATCTTATCTCAGTGAGAATCTCAGCGACACCCACGTTCCATCCTTGTAATCCCCCAAGGGTTCGCAGAGTTTTAACTAATATTACACCGACATTTTGCCAGTTATGGTTAAGTCCCATATAATAGGAGGCGAGCCTATTGCCATCAACCGAACGAATGTAACCGCATGAATCCAGATGCCGTGGCTGCTACTCAGAGATTCCTGATGAAAAAACCCAATGTAGCGTGCAGCTCACCTAACCTTATATTTGTAACTGCACACACTAATTATGGGCATTATTACACGAATCGTCGAATTGAACAGTTTTCTTTTATTTTGCCTACATAACTCTAATACACCAATAACACTTTGCCCGACCCAGGAATCGAACCCTCATGCTCAGAAGTCGCAGTTGCGACCCCTAGATCAACAAGGCCGTCAGACATAACCCCAATGCTACTAATAACTTTGCTGAGGCACAGAAGCGGACTAGGACATGAATGTGAACTTCCTCAGGAATGCGGGAATTGTCCCTTATATGTTTGTTTCAGAATCAATTTAAATCGGAATTTTGTAACATTGAAAACTATTAACACATTGTAGAGTCATAGTCACATTCATTACTGTTATTTCATTTTTTTTAAACAAGGTGTTGTTTCCATCCTAGTCAAATACAAGAAGTAACTATGCTAGTGATTTTCGACTCTAATCAACAATAAAATGGGTAAGTAATTTTTATTTTTTTCTTATTTACAGAAATCGGTAAGTGTGAACCACCCGTGTTCTAAACGCGGCCCGTCTGATTCACGCCCTATAACCGCGCTTTCACACATAAAAATAATCTCGAATGTTTATTTGATAATTTATTATTCCCTAAACCACGTTAAGGGGGTTATTCTGATATACTAACAAACTTAAACAACCAAAAAACAGCGTTCATTAATAATTAACTAGGTACCGTAATTTAAATCGATTATTTATGTTACTTTTGTGACAACCTCCTGAATTTTGACGAGGATGCAAAACAACACCTAGTATAAAACACGAACGGCGGTAAGAAAAGAACAGAGATGGCCTAGTGGACGACTAACGAGTTTAAGGTCTTAACTTCAAACCCAGACAGGCATCATACCTTGATTATATTATTTCATCATCACTGCTCTCAAAACGGTGAAAGAAATCGGCATGCCCTAGAATCAAAAATATAAAAAACACGGAACACCCATCTGTGCATTGGAGTCGTGTGGCATATGTGAATTATGTGACCGAGGTACTCGTTGTGTGAACGAGGTCTTTTTTTTTTTTTCCGGTGTGAACGAGGTCTTAGTTGTAAATCGCGAGGTACATTTCAGTCTTCTGCTTTCTGTGCCATCTGATATAATTGCCCCATATTATTCATTCTGTAAGAGATCATTACCACGATTACAGTAGGCCTTATTGCGGGTCTAACTGTTTCTATTATTTAAGTTTAGGCCACGAGTTATGTTGTGTTGTTATTTCTTATAAATGTGTTGGATGGGGCCATTCTTTAGGGGCAGTGACATACTATGTATGTTTTTACAGTAATGCTTAGTAAGGGCCCAGACCCTATTAAATAGAGGACACCTGTGTCCCAAACATGGGAAAATTATGGGTTGATTTTTCTGTGGCATTACAATTATTATAGTTTTGATAATATAAATGTGTTTATTTATCTCCTACACTGCTTATCTGCCTTTCCTATCGACTCGTCAAAGGCTTGACTTCCACAAAATATTTCTTTAAATCTGATCTCAATAGTAATAAAAATTATTCCCAAACGAATGGACCAAACACCTTTCGTAACTTACATAAAACCGTCGCACCCCTGAACTCTCCAACTTTAAAACACATTTAACTGCAAACAGACCTTAATTTATTTGTATTTACTCGAAGGTATTTCGGTACAAAATAATGCAAAAGTTTAAAAAGAGGACAAATTTAATTGGGCGAGTTACAAATGAGCGGGGCCGTAGGTGGAATCCGGGCCGGCCATGCGGCCATGCGGCCATGCGGGCAGCTAGACCTCCCGTTAATTACCACCGCGGTATAACAAAGGCCCTGTGAGCAACCCAGCGGCTTTTGTCGTCAGTTTTATCTTAATTGCTTCAAGAAACTCGATATCGTTTGGCGACAAGATGCTTTTTATTCCTTCACTCCGCTCCCTGTCGGCAAACAATGACAGAACTTTGAATTAGTTTTCGGTTTGATAACGCCGCCAATGACTTTTTTCTTTCTCTGTTTTAACGACAGTGGTGTTATTACGACCGGTATTTCGGGCCGATCGTTGAGCTTTTATAGCCTTTTCGATTTATTTTCCGCTGTCCGTTTATGTTCGCGGGATGAGGCCAACTTTATGATATCACTATTGTGTAACTCTTTTTATCTAAGATTGTAAGCCATCGTCGTAAAACTATGTGTTCACTTTCGGATTTTGCTCTGAATAAAATATACGACAAGTGGGATGTTCTGAATTATGATTGGCTGTGTTTTATGGAGATGTTTCGAATATATGGAATTTTCTTCATATTCAATGAACTGAAATGTCACTTCAATCTTATAAAGCTTTGCTGATGTGAAGAGGATGCATTTTCTGTTTCGGAACTTCTATATAAATTTCGAACGTCAAAATTTATGTGCTCTCATTTCTTCACAGCATTCATAATCTTTCATACCATAAACACGGTCGGGTAACAAAACCTCTGACATGTATCTCTAAGCTTATCCACGTGTTAAGATACAAATACTCGGATTAACCTTCAGCTGCCGTGTAAATTAATAAC
This sequence comes from Cerastis leucographa, assembly GCA_963082945.1. Lineage (NCBI taxonomy): Eukaryota > Metazoa > Arthropoda > Insecta > Lepidoptera > Noctuidae > Cerastis > Cerastis leucographa. Next base: position 1,751,962 of record OY720381.1, on the reverse strand, counting down.
TTACCTCCGTCACGAGAGATGTAACAGGGTTCATATTTAACTTTTTAACCCCTCACCCCTAATGTTGAACTCTGGAAACAAAATTTACGTGGACTGCCCTGGCCCGGTTCCAAATCGCTAACGGAGGTCGTAGGTCACCTTACTTAATGTGCGGACATACTTTTGGCACGGTCCTAACACGACGTCACATGCAAATTTTATTCAATATGAAACACTTCGCATACTGGATGAGTTTGTCTTGTCGACTATGCAAAAAATTCCGCGTATGGCACAGGGTTGTCGAATTATGCGCATACAGTTATTAAGTTGGTTTCTGTCGTGGTCTCTTTAACCTTTGGAAGCTGGTGCTGAGGAAGAGACGTGTTATAACCATGTTACTTGGATTTTAGAACGTTGTAAATGCTTTGAGGATTTATTTTATTTGGAAAACTGCAATAATAGAGTTAAATGAATTAGATATGTAGTGGATTATAGCCGCACTAACATTAAGCGTCTGTCTGGCATGCCTTCTTGTAAAGTAAATCGCCCCACTAAGCTATTTTCTTTATACTTATCTAATGTGACAACATAACAAAACGTCATGACTGTGATCTTAAGTACACCCACATTTCAGGCGAGCCTATTGACATCAATCGGGCACGAATTCAGACTCCGTGGCTGATACTGGGAAATTCCCGATGGAAAACCCAATAGTACTTTACCAGTCCCAGGATTCGAATCAAAACAAACCTCATGCAAAACTCAACCAACGAGGCAGTGCAAATCTTGTTACCACAGCACAAGCTGAAATTTTCAGAAAGCAAATCTCGTTACAAATGAAGAAGAAATGGAACTGTTTATTGATGTCACTTCCAGACCACAGGTGGCGTACCATGACGTCTTCATCATCATTAGCCTATAATGTTCCCACTGCTGGGACACAGGCCTCCTCTCCTATGAGAGGGAGTGGGCTGTAATCCACCACGCGGGCCCAGTGCGGGTTGGTAGATGTCACATGTCTTCGAATTTTTGATTCTAGGACATGCCGGTTTCCTCACGATGTTTTCCTTCACCGTTTTTAAGAGCAACGGTGATGAAATAAATTACACAAAGTAATGCGCCTGCCTGGGTTCGAACCCCCGGCTTACTGCTCGTAAGTCGGGGCTGCCACCACTGGGCCACCGCTGCTCTCTGGGCCACCGCTGCTCTCATGACGTCTTAAAACATTATTATTCCAGAGTTAAAAAGAGACGGAGCTATACAGGTCGTCTAACTCCATCTCTTTCCCACTCTGGAATAGGAATGGAACAATGTTTTATGCGTCATAGTAACCCCCAGGTCCCATAATTACAAAACTGACATCACCATGTCATTGATACAGCGTAAACACTATTTTCATCATCCAAATATCTTTGACATAAAACTTTCGGCCAATCTCAAACGTTTTCTAATTCCGTTCGACTCCAATGAGCTATCAGCTACATTGCAAATAACCTAGCCTTTGAAGAGTCAGCGTATTGTCGGAATGCCTTTCATATTCGGTTGGTGTAATCGTGGGAGTTTAATTAGGCTTTATGCCTGTATGAGTGTATGTATGCATTTTCAAACATTATAGTTCGTGGAAACTGCGTTGGTATTCATCATTCTATACGAACTTACTATGGTTTGTGTGGTGAACGGTTTCTGAACGGTATTTATTTTATTGAAGTCAAATAGAACCTCAATTCAAGTCAATCGAAGAGTAATCTATATTTATAAAAATCAAAGTCCGGACTGACTGACTGACTAAGATATCAACGCACAGCCTAAACCGCTGGTCTAGAAACATGGAATTTGCAGGGTGTGATCTTTGTGCAGAGTAGTTATCCACTAAGAAAGGGTTTATCGGCATTCCACCCCTAAAGTGGTAAAATAAAGGAAGCATGATTATTTTTTAAGTTAGAGACCTGAAATTTCATATACATGCTTCTGGTTAGAAATAAAGAAATACGTTTATCAATAATAATAATAATTATAAGCTGGCAACACTAAAGTCAACGTCATCCAATTTCGATCCGTGATTTTATACAATTTTAATTTTTAAACAGTCGTTTTTTAATCGTTTGGTAATTCATCTCAATTCTAAAATATACCGTTTTTGCAATAAACACAAGCACGCACCACAATGAAACCGATCTATTTAAATAAATGGAAAAGAAAAACCTTCCCAATAATGACATAATATTTGGCATATGTCATTAATGAAAACTGGAATAATATGAATGGATAAAAATGTTGACTCGAGCAGCAGCTAAACTTGCACGCCTACCGCCTCCGGACTCGTCGCCCCGCTCCGCCTCGCCGCCGCCGGAACCCAGCCTCACCGTGAGTCCTGTGACACCGGCCGTGGCAGTTGCGTCGAGCGACAGCGACGAGTACTTCTCTCCGCCCACGACGCCACCACCTGTTCGTCGACGGGGAGGACGCCGGCTGCCGGACGGTTTAGGACCTCGAGGCCCACTGGCCTCTGATAGGGTCCCAGCTCCCGGCGGAAGTGTGCAGCGCATGCGATGGACGCGAACCATCAACGAAAATGTCATGCGCTCATACTATGGGGCTACAGAGGGAGGAAACAACCTGACCGCGTACCGTGTTCGGATGCTCTCTCTGTTTCAGGTGCTTGAGCCAGCTGTCAACGTGTCGGCGCAACGACTGTCGGATCAGGTGCGGGTCATCCAGCGTAATCATATGTTGGACGACACCGTACTTGATCGCCTGCGAACTGAAATGCAGAGTAGCCACGTCATTATCCCTCCGTCACTGGCTGTGGTTCCACCACAGTCTAGTCAGTTATTCGATCGCGCTGACGAAGTGAGTAATGACATGGCTACTAATGTAAGTACCCAGTGCAGTGAGGAAATGAGGAGTGCTTTGGAAGGTGCGATTAGAGAATATCGGTACATATCGCCTGAACTTAGACCACGTTTACCTCGTTTGCCCATGCATAACAGAAATAGGGCGCTGGTGGCTGTTCTGGATTCGCAGTTGTCAAACTATTTTGATAACTGCGAAGACCTCACTGATGCTCACTCGATCCTGTACTGTGCGGCTGTAGCGGCATGTCGTGTAGCTCATGTTAAATTTTCTAATGACAGAGCTACACGACTTAAACCTGCCGTACCGGCTTGGCAGTGCAGGATTGAGCGACGTATTAGTGGGGCCAGAACACTCATCGGCAAACTAATCTGCTTCAGGGAAGGCAACAATCGTCCTCGAGTGATGCGTTTTGTGAAGCGGGCATTTGCAGGGACTGATATTAGTCCTCGAGACTATATGTCCCGTATCACAGAACGCATCGACTTCCTGAAGCAGAAAGTGTATGCATGGGCAAACCGTATCCGTAGGTATAAGCGGAGGGTGGAACGATACACTCTGAATCGCACATTCCAAAGAGATGAAAGGTGGGTTTATAGGAGTTGGGAGCGACCGGACCATGGTGTGGCCGACACGCACCTGCCGGATGACGTAATGTGCGCGTTTTGGCGCAGCATCTGGTCGGTGCCTGTCAGCCATACCGAGGGTGAATGGACTCGAGAAGTCGAGCGAGTGTGTGATCCAGTACCAGAAATGGGGGCAATCTCTATCAGCCCCCAAGACGTAGCTCGTGCAGTCCGTCCGTTGCCTAACTGGAAATCTCCAGGGCCGGACGGGCTGCACAACTTCTGGATTAAATGGTTTACGAGGTCGCATGCTCGCTTGGCGGCCCTATTCCAGTCAGCCTTAGAGTCAGGGTCGCTGCCCGAGTTCCTGACTACTGGAATAACCCACCTGCTCCATAAATCAGGTAGTACTGCGGAGCCCAAAAATTATAGGCCTATTACTTGTCTTCCGACAGTGTATAAAGTTCTTACATCCATTTTGAGAGCTAAAATTTGCAAACACATTGATGACAATTCGATCATGTCCGCTTCTCAGAATGGATGTAGGAACGGGTCCCGCGGTACTAAGGAGCTGCTCCTCATTGATATGGCCATTAACCAACAGGTTCGGCGTTCCCGAAGGGATCTGTCGACATGTTGGATAGATTATAAGAAGGCCTATGACTCGGTGCCACATACATGGCTCATGAGGGTGCTAGAATTGTATAAAGTTGATGCAACTCTGCGCACCTTCCTGATGTCGTGTATGGGGCAATGGAGGACAGTCCTTCGCTATCCAGGATGTCGACAGATACAGGGGAACAGCGAACCAATAAGGATCGAGCGTGGTATTTTTCAGGGCGATAGTTTGAGTCCGCTTTGGTTCTGCTTAGCCTTGAATCCTCTAAGCACACTGCTGGAGGAGTCAGGTTTGGGCTTTCGATTGAAGAGAGGTGGTCAGGTTATATCTCACCTTCTTTACATGGATGACCTGAAACTCTTTGCCCCCAACAACTTGCAATTGATGGAACTACTGAGGGTAACAGAAACTTTCAGTAGCGCCATCAAGATGGAATTTGGTGTGGACAAATGTGCGGTCATGCATGTAAAGCGAGGGGGGATTGTGGAATCTGCGGGAACCCAGCTCTCAGATTCTATAAATCTTAGATCCCTCTCAGCAACCGAAACCTACAAGTATTTGGGTATGTCGGAAGCGCTGGGCATCAATTCTGTTGACATGAAGCAATCGTTGAAGGAGCGCTTCTTTGGCCGCCTGAGAAAAGTATTTAATAGTCTTTTATCAGGTGGAAATAAGGTGCGTGCCTTCAATGGTTGGGTCATGCCGGTTTTGATGTACTCTTTCGGCGTACTCAAATGGACTCAAACAGAACTAGACGCCCTGGATAGGAAGGTCCGTACATTGTTGACGGCATATCGAATGCATCACCCACGTTCTTCGGTTATGAGACTGTATATCCCGCGGAGTTGTGGAGGTCGAGGCTTTTTAAACGCCAAGACTCTCCACAATCGCGAGATATGCAGTCTTAGGGAATATTTCCTAGAAGCCGACGTGGGGATGCATCGAGACGTGGTCGCGATGGACAAGGGCCTCACCCCGCTCTCCTTGGCTAAAGAGAACTGGCGCAAACCTGCAGTGCTTGACACTAATGACCGCAGAGAAGTATGGCAGAGTAAGGAGCTTCACGGACGCTACTTCAGTGCCCTGCATGGAACTGATGTAGACCATGCAGCGTCCGTAGCCTGGCTACGTTCCGGGGAACTCTTTGGAGAAACCGAAGGTTTTGTTTGTGCAATTATGGATGAAGTTATGATGACGAATAACTACCGGAAATTTATTGTGAAGGATGGCACGGTTGACATTTGTCGGGCATGCCACCGTCCAGGCGAATCGATCCGTCACATTATCTCCGGGTGTTCTCGTCTAGCTAACGGAGAATACTTGCATAGACACAACCTTGTAGCCAGGATTATTCATCAGCAACTTGCTCTGAAATACAGCCTTGTGGAATCGGAAATGCCGTACTATAGGTATGTGCCCGACCCAGTTCTCGAAAATGGCAATATCACACTGTATTGGGATCAATCCATCATCACTGATAGGACTATTGTAGCCAACAAGCCTGATATAGTGATGGTGGATCGATCAGAGCGGCGCGCAATTATTGTTGACATAACGGTTCCGCATGACGGGAACCTCGTGAAAGCCGAGAAAGATAAGCAAATCAAGTATCTTGACTTGGCTCGCGAGGTTGTCGACATGTGGGATGTTGACTCAGCGATCATTGTGCCGATAGTCGTATCAGCCAATGGCCTAATTGCCAAGAGCCTCGACCAACATCTGATGAGGCTCTCGTTAGGCAGCTGGATCAAGGGCTTGATTCAGAAAGCGGTACTCCTGGACACGGCTCGTATTGTTAGGAGGTTCCTTTCTCTGTAGCCCTGACCGCCGGTAGCTTGGACCCTGTTCCCGATACCGGTGGGCTACAATTTTTTATATTTTTAAATGTTTTTTTTTATTTTTATTATTTATAAGAAATATTTAAAAATGTATTAAATTTGTATATATTAATGAATAAAGGGAATAATAATTAAGTAATTAATTAATAATAAGTAATTTTTGAAGTAAGAAGAACGAATATAAAAATTTCTGAGCAGAAATAAATGCATATGTATTCCGTCGTTTTTCGAAATACTACCCCAAATGGAAAAAAAGGGATGGAAACATTTGCACAATAAATTTACTATTTATATTTCTTGATTGAATTGATAATCACGTATTCACGCTTTTGGAAATTCCACCGCTCAGACGACAAAAGGGGTGTTTTTTATTTTTGTTTTGATGTGTTAGCACGTTTGTATGGACAAATACGCTAAAAAAAACTTCGTGTACATACTTCTAGGCGATCTGGGAAGTTAGCGCGAAAGACACTTGCGGGAACCCATTTGCGCGACTTATGCTTGCGTGACACACACATGAGGAAAACTTTCGGTTTTTCCTTCATGGGTGCCGTTTACGTGATTTCAGGGTCGCTGATAACGAAAATGAGGTCAAAATGAAAATCCAAGATGGCGTCGAGGAAAATTTTCTGTTTTTCTTTCATGGGTGTCGTTTTCGTGGTTTTCCGAGGCAATAACTGGCAATGAAAATGAGGTCAAAACGAAAATCTAGGAGGCCCCGAGGTAAATTTGCTGTTATATCTTCATGGGTGTCGTTTTCGTGATTTTCGGGGTCACTGTTGATGAAAATGAGGTCAAACTTAAAATCTAAGATGGCGCCTTGTATAGAAAAAACGGTCATGATCACTCTCCTACTCAGACCTTAATGAGGGGTCGGTGCGTCGTGTCTTCTTCTTTCATACTTCTCTATGAGTCGTCACCTTATTAATTGACGGCACGGTTGGCGCAGTGGCTAAGTGATTGACTGCTGCGGTGCGTGTCGCTGGTTCGAACCCCGCACGGAACGAATATTTGTAAGGCCTACAGATAGTTGTTCCGGGTCTGGACGTTGTGTGTGTGTGAGTTTAAATGTTTGTAAACGCACCCACGATACAGGAGGAATTACTAGTGTCAATGTTTTTTTTAAAAAAAAGTACCCCTTTTCCAGCTATATCACCTTTAGTAGTCTATCCATCGTTTCTCCCTTACTCATATCTATAAAACTGCAATAATTTTAATAAAACTTCAACACGGAACTCTGCATTCATTAGTACCTAGTACCTAGGTGTTCGCACAGTGAAACAACTAAATAAAACTTGACACGGTGATTAAAAACGGATGCTTTTACAGCACTCCTGAAATATAACGCAAATAAAATAAAAGAATGTAATTGTAAAAATACTCGTTTACAGCTGTTGAACTTAATGGGGATAAAAATAAACCATACTAGAATTGACCGTAGCTTCGCCCGTGGGTAAAAAGATTTTTGGCAAGAAGTTTATTTTTGAACTCAACCAACTAATAAGATTAGTTGTGCGATTTTTCCAAGCTAATATTATTACAAGTCTGAAAAGTGATGTTATTTAATGCTAGGTACGGTCGACGTCCGGTCAAGCTATGCCAATTCAAATAAAGCTGATCTCTCATTGTACGGGTAGCTCACACAAAGCGAGGTCAGTTTACATTGGATATGTATAACTTGATGTGACGCCATGTTAAAGTGTTTATATATTTAGCATACCATCTGACCATAAAGGTTCCATCTCTACAGTATACACCTACGTAATAATACTTAGAAGAGTTTTGGAACTACATTACTGCATTCAAAATCCAGACTAGTATAAATAACAAATAAATAAAAAATAAAAAAACATTTATTTCGAGCAATCTAAACTCATATATGTGGAGTACACACAAATAAATCGATATCCTAATATCCAAGATAAAAATTAAACAAAAAATGTTTCTCCCCACCCAACAAAACAACACAGTCTATTATTCAAAACAAACAAACTTACCTATTTGCGGTAATAGAGTGCTATGACCGAGCAAAAACCGATCCCGCTCCCAAATTGCGGTACATAATACTTCATCAAAATTAAAGTTCATCCGTTCAGTCCATTCAATAGAGTTTGCAAAATGTTTTAAGGATGTATATTCATTACAGCGGAGACGCTTGGGGAGAAAAGTTTTGCGGCAGTTCACTTGTTCGCCGAATTATTCATGATCCCTCCAGAAATTTTCGATTGATAATACTGTTTAGAGCAAATTATGTTGACAATAAGATCGTGGAGTTTACAATTGAGGGGCGCTATTATGTAAGTGGGTTTTGTAATGAAGATTATTATTATTGTAAGGATGAGTCTCGTTTATAATATGTATAAAATAGCTATAAGAGTAGGGGAAGACCAAAGAAACGATGGATGGACTATGTGAAGGATTACCTATATAAGTCTGAAAAGGAGGTGACTGCTACGATGACTAGTACCTAATAGGGAATGGAGGTCAGACAGGCAGTCATCATCATCATTATCATCATTAGCCTATTATGTTCCCACTCCTGGGACATAGGCCTCCTCTCTATGAGAGAAAGTGGGCTGTAATCCACCACGCGGGCCCAGTGCGTGTTGGTAGATATCACATGTCTTCGAATTTTGGAACGAAGTTCCTTATCGCGCGTTGTGAAAGGGGGCTAGACGGAAAAAATTCTTACGAAAAGTTGTCACGACACTTTTTGCTATAGTAAGCTATTGTAAGCTTTATTTCTTTAAAATAAAGTTGAAATTTCCTTAAATTACGTACAATTGGGGTGTGTATGTGAGTAAGGATAGATATGATTATTATTTTGAGTGACCGAACTACAAAGTACAAATTCGGTTGTGCAGTTAAGTAAGACGTATTGCTTCGAATTAAGGATTAATCTTCCTTAAATTAAATATTTTATTTTTCGCACACTAACTTAAATCTAAAATGTATTGATATTATGTACGTGAAAGGAACTTCGTTCCATCCGGGTGTCCCTTGACACCTCTCAAGTTTTTTTAGTTCTAGGACATGCCGGTTTCCTCCGTTTCACAGTGAAGGAAAACATCGATAGGCAGTCCGCAGCACCGTTTAACGGTGAAGGAAAACATTGATAGGTAGTCGCTTCATGTAAAATACTGGTTCTCAACTGCATCCAGTAAGACTGGATGCAGTTGAGAACCGACACCAAGATAATTTGGAAAAAGGCTAGGCAGATGATGGTGATGAAGTGTAGTTTTGCCCGGCTGATTCCAATATACTTCCTGAGACTTGAACATAACTGGCGAAATTTGCGTGGACTATTGTACACTTCTGCTTATACTCAGGTGTGATGGCTTGTAAAGTTTAGAAAACTAGAAGTGGAAGACAAAGTGGCTAATACCCCGTTACACACAAGACAATGGAGTCACTCAAATATCAAATATAGAAAAGAATAACTTTGCCAAACAAACAGTCAAAAAGACAGACCACTGAAATCGTCTTTTGGTTTAGTATAATCGCCTACTTACTACGCCTTACTTAATGCGAGGCGAGGCGAGGCGAGGCGATACTTAGGTGAGGCAGCCACAATTTATCATTATCATTTTTTGTTTTGTTCAGTGCGGAAATCGAACCCGCGACGTGCAGCGCAGCAGCCGATCGTGCCGTCAAATGAGTCTACGGCCGCGACCCACAATAAAATGGGTGTTTATTTAGAATGTTGTTATGAAATAAACAAACATGGTTCATTATAAAATAGTCTGTTTATTTACTGATTGATTTGTTTTCAATACTACTATAAATATTCCTATTAATTTACATTGGCCGAATTTATCCACACATTTATTGAAGAATACATATTTACGTACTGTTTGAAATTACGATTTTGTATTGATGCAGATCCCTAGCCTTAATTTAGCATAAACCTTTGAGACATAACCATTATACAAGGTGTTGTTTTGCAACCTCGTCAAATTTCAGGAGGTGGTCAAGAACGACATAAATAATCAATTAAAATTACGGTACCTAGTTAATTATTAATTAATGCAGATTTTTTTAGTTATTTAAGTTTGTCAGTATTTCAGAATAACCCCCTTAACGTGGTTTAGGCACTAGGAAATTATCGAATAAATGTTTGAGATTGTTTGTATATGTGTAAGCGAGGTTATAAAGCAAGAACCAGACGGGCCGCGTTTAAAACACGGGTGTTTCACACTTACCGATTGACGTAAAAAAGAAAAAAAAAGAAAAATTACCTACCCATTTTATTATCGATTCGGGACGAGAATCATTGGCATAGTTACCCCCTTGAATTTGACGAGGATGCAAAACAACACCTTGTAGAATAATTACTAAAGTCCAGTTAGGCGTTAATAACTCAATGGTAGGATATGGTTAGCAAGAATACATCACTGCCGAGTGAAACAACCGATGCAAATCTAACAAGCATCAAGTATCTAGTAGATATCCAGTAACTGGGTTGTGGAAGTCAGATAGGCAGTCAGTCCGTGTAAAATACTGGTAGTCAGCTGCATCTGAATAGACTTTCCAGTCTAGCCGACCACGCAGATGGTGATTTTAAATTAAACACGTAACAAATATGACGGTTGCGAAACTTTTATAACAAATAATATTATCACAATGTTTTGAACAAAAAAATACTTTGAAACAACCCAATTATGACGGAGTATTACAAGATACTATTTCGGTGGGCACATTTCAATAAATTCATTGTAATTCGTAGTTTTATTGTAAAAACAAGTGGGACTTTTACACGATAGTTGGTAAACTGTAACATCGGAAGAGCGCGATTAAAATAGGGTTGTCTCTAAAAGGGAGTAAGAGCAAGAATCAGTGATAAGACAATTTAAGTCCTTACTGGCGCGTCAGCTCACTGTTGGGCATAGGCTTCACCCCAAAACTTTTAGTTCTTTCTATCCAACGACCGAGAAAACTGCCAACTGTCCCACTTCTACTGAGCGCCTTTTTAACATCGTGAGCTTTTCACATACATAACATCACGACTGTAATCCCCGAAGGGTTAGGCAGAGGCGTACCTAATAGTACACCCACATTTCGCAAGCTACATTTTAAGTCTCATGTAATAGGGGGCGAGCCTATTGCCATCAGCCGAGCACAAATCCAGGCCCCGTGGCTGCTACTGAAAAATTCATGATGTTAAAACCCAATAGGTAACAGTTTGCCCGACCTGGCAATCGAACCCAGGACCTCATAAAAAAATATTAAAAATGTTATTGGGTTTTAACTTAGCAGGGCTATTGTGAGCCCAATCAATGATACCTTGCTAACCAGATTGTAAAAGTTCCCTTTTCTGTAGCAGGGAGCTAGTGGTTGCAGCAATGATTTCCTCTGTTAAGAGCGTTAACACCTTACGACATTTTGAAAATGTTTTTTAGTTACTTTTTAGATCTGTGTGTCCTGTTTATGTATACGAAGTTTCATTAAAATCAGTTCAGTCATTTCGGAAAAAAAACGACTTGAAAGTTTGTATGAAAAGCGGTAAGGTATAAACGCTCTTAAGGCCAGCAGTCACGCTTGCGACCACAAGACCAACGAGGCAATCGCGAAACGCACGATGCGAATGAGGCGCGAGTTATTTGTGTTAGTAATAGTAATTAATAAATTAGTTAATTAATTAAATGATTTCTATAAATAACATCCTCCATCACACGCCGCCACGTATTAGAACCGTCAGAACTCAACAGCCCTACACAAAAGGCAGTTAATTTAAACATTGGCTGTAGGAACCAGCTGTTCGCCAATTAACGGGTCAACTCATTAAATTACTCCGCACTGGCTCTGCGAGCCTGGTACTCGCGTCGTAATGTTGCCATGTTGATTTTAAGTATATATTATAAACAGTATATGTAACTACGCAGTTTATTTGCCAACTGCTAATAGGAATAGGTGACCCTTATCTCTAATAGGACTCTAAAGAGGCGAGTCAGGGATTACGAAAAGAGGGCTTTTAGTTAGTTGGCCCCTGTAGAATAGTATTTACAGTAATTTCATACAACTACGTGTTTTGTCCTTAATCATCTGCCTTGCTTTTTCCTAAATATGTTGGGGTCGGCTTCCAGTCTAACTGGATGCAGCTGAATACCAACCAATATTTTACATGGAGCGATTGCCTATCTGACCCCCACAACCCAGTTAGTACTGGGTAATACGATATACCTTGACAAGACTTTGGCTGTAAGACTTTCAGCCCACTGACTACACAGCTGGCTGTGTACTTGTGTAGTCAGGGACCTACGGGTCCGGGACCAACAGCTTAACGTGCTTTCCGTGTTCTGTCTATAAAGGTCAGAATACCAGTGACATTAAATAATAAAAAGTCCCCATTCTGTAACTTTAACAGCTATGTAGCTATCAAAAATGTCAGACAAATCGGAATTTTTCAAACTCACGGAGCGTGAGTTCATTAAACTTTTTTCCTCGACTCCCCAATTTACTTTCTATCGAATCCAATCTAAATTCGTTCAATTTTTTAACATAATCACCGATCGGATAACGCTGATATTCGCGAGACAAGAACGGCAGGGAGGGGAAAAAACGGGAATTGTAATAAACGATTTATCGAAGAAATCAGAGGGAGTCCCGGGAGACACAGGAATTAAGAACTCCACTAATGAGATGTTGATTGCATCCAGTCCCGTTTGTCGCCTGCCTGTTTTGCATTAAATCTCTTTTTTAATATTTTCTCTCGTCCGTTAAAATGCGGAATGCATCTTGTGATGTTTTGTTGCTCCGCTTTGCATTTCTTATTCGTTTTTGTGTTCTTTGATGGAGAAATTAAACAGAAATAAGTCCGTGCTTTGCGATTTTTTATGCTGGTATGCACTCTAGAGAAATATCAGTTACTGTGTAAAGTGTAGTCGAGTAGAAGCTGTGGTTATTAATTTATTTCGTTTAGTCAGCTATCATAAAAGCGTAGGTATTTACTTAGCGAAATGAAGCAACTGCGAGTCATACTTACTTTCGTAATAAGGGTTCCACACCGCGCAATTTACTATATTAGGGTTTATTAAAAGTACCTATAAAAAAATGCTCCAATAAACACTTGGTCATGATTATGAATAGGTGGGTAGGATAACCGACGTTTTGTTGCTTAAAAGCTGGGTCTATCAACATGTTAACATTTATACAAGGTTATTCGAAAAACTTTAAACTATCAAATAGAAAGTGTGTTATACTATAAATACAACATACAGCCCCTACCCATACAACAGTCCACTAAAATTCCACACCAACATTCATAAGAACAATTTTCCTTTCACACTAACAAACGCAGTATCAAGATCGGTTTTATACACGACGACGTTGCCTGCTTCCCTCCAAGTTCCGTGTTTCGCATGACGAGGCGCGATAAACTCGGCAATGTATGAAAATGTTTCGATAATGTGAAAATTTGCAGTGTGACATTATTACCGTAATGTTTCAAGGTAAATTAATCGTTGTAGCTTTTCAAGCGAATGCAGGTTATTATTTGCTTGCATAAATGTGGTTACGATATGATATATTTTTCTTGAATAAACTTTGCCCAGAATACAATTCAAGTTTCGTGACCTAAACCAGGTATTGTTTTTTTTTTAAATTTCTACACTCACCTACAACATCATAAATATTTTTAATATACAAGACTTTTTAAAAATAATGTTCAAAAATAAAAAAACTTTTTACTAAATGGGAAATGTGTTTTGTATTTCTTTTCATTATTGTTATTTTATTCTATCAGGATAATCTTTACTTTCTAATATTTTTGTTTTAACTAACTCTCTAAATCTGTAGTTTTACTAGTTTCTGATATTTAACCAATAACTTTTACGTGTGGTGTAACTGTAAAGGCCGAAACACACTTTCGTGTCGTGGCGTGTCGTGACGCGCCAGAAGCATTCGGTTTATTATTATTATTATTATAGCCAGGATGCTATCATCATCTGTCTAGCCTTTTCCCAACTATGCTACATACAGATTAACGTGCTTTTCGAGGCACGGAGGAAACTCATTATGTTATAGGTGGTCACCCATCCATGGACCAACCTAGTCAGGCGCGGCTTAGCTTGAAGATTGCTCGTAGCGGCTGATGTTATTGAGCACGTGAATTATGTAGCTGGTTATTCTTAGGAATGACCAGCAGTTGACAACAGCGGAACCCAAGTCCCGTACCAACAGTAAAAAATCTAATCATTCCAAAACACCAAAAAATATTTAACAGCCCTCACATAAAATAAAAAAAACGAAACAACCCAACCAGCCGTTAAATTGAATGAAAGAAAAATCGCTTACGTCGAAATTCATAACACTCGTACACAGTTATGTATCTCGTCACACTCCAAGAATACGGGCTAATCTAAAACCGTTAAGGGTTAAACCCGGACAGGCGGACAGGCGGACGGGCGGACGGAATGCCGGACACGTACGCCGACCATCTTCCTTGCGCGAACACGCTCGCCGGACGTATGAAACGACCCTTTTGAGCTAAGCAAACTGATGTTGTGTCTTCGGAAAACACACTTTATGTGAGTTTTTATTGCCAACTCCGAATTAGAGACGGCAATTGGATAACTTAGTGATTTGAATTTAAAAATTTACTGGTTCAAAATTTGGTGTTTCTGTGACTTCTGATGATATTCAGAGGGATCCAGAAGAATATCAGCGTCAGGTGCATGCCAGACACATGCTGAGCTGGACTCCCATTTGGTGCAACCTTGAGACGCACACCGCACCTAGTTTACTCGTTATTTTATTTGAAATATGTCATGGTGTTACTATACCTGTTTCGTAAATATGTTTTGTTTTTGTATATTGGCACCTTGTTTTTATATAGGTATATTTATGTAATCTGTGTCATTAATTGTGCTTCTGTGTGTTGTGCTATGTCTTTTGTGTGCACTGAATAAATGATTTATCTATCTATTTATCATATTGGTACAGAAAATGGAGAGGTAAAGAACTAATGGAGTCTTCCACATAAAGTTTTTCAATAATTCAATTATTCATAACGTCTTCCTGCCATGGTATTGGAACTTCTTGTCGAAGTGTTCGTTCGAGGAAGTGCCAAATCTATATATAGGTCCTCTTTCGCTACAAAGCTCCAATTTCTCAGTAAAATAGCAAACGCGTGTAGACGGTAGCCTTGTGTCTAAGTTTGTCACCTCGTCTCTTTAGTGGCAGGTGTTCATAGACGGCGGTAATCGGTCTCCATTAGGTAAGCCTAAGGTAAGCCGTTAGATGTTTTTTTCCAACCTGGATAAGAATGATCTTTAAACACTTAGCTATTTTCAGACTTTGCAAAGTGAGAACTAACACATAGGCAGAAACAAGAATTTAAAAAATAATCTATCGCCAGGAAAATTAACAAGTTGACCAGCGTCAATTTTCCGTGTGATAGCCATTAAATACATCTGTCAAACCCCACCACCTGCCACCTGCCACCTGTAGAGCAGCGGTGGCCTAGTGGTGGCAGCCCCGACTTATCAGCAGTAAGCCGTGGGTTGAGACCCAGGCAGGTGCATTACTTTGTGTAATTTTTTCATTACCGCTGCTCTAAAAAACGGGAAGGAAAACATCGTGAGGAAACAGGCATGTCATATAACTAAAAAAAAATCGAAGACATGAAATCAACACTGGGCCCGCGTGGTGGATTACAGCCCACTCCCTCCCATAGAGAGGAGGCCTGTGTCCCTGCAGTGGGAACATTATGGGCTGATAATGATGACACCTGTCAAAGACTGATTTTTATTTTGAATACCGTTCATTCAAATTATAAGTCTGTGTTTGACAGTTACAGTTACACTATTGAAGTTGTTGTCAAATTGTTTAACAGAATTTCCCAGACTTTACATAAGGACTAGAATGGAGTAAATTGTGAAGAGTAGGTAACCTAATACTGAATCAACACAAAAGTAATATCCCTAAATCCGCTCCACAAAATGAGCACTACTAAAAGTAAGCCTGCGCACACAAAATAAAAAAAAATTGCTCCGGAAAAAATTCCATAGTAAACTCTTAACTTTCTCCACGCCCATAATATCCCATTTCGTGAGTTTAATATTCAATAACCGCGTTTATACACAACTATTGGAGACGGGAATGTAAAGGGTGTTCCTATTCGGATCACGTACGCCGCTTAACATCTGGATTGTTTTGCAACATGCTGTAGCGTCTTGAACTTTGTTTTTAAACTGACATCTGTCTGGTCGCACTTTTTGAAACTTATTCGGTGGTATTTACGTGGCCAAGACTTGGACAACTTTGAACTACGGTACTTTAAAATGTTGGTGCTGATGCCGGTGTATTTTAAGCTACATTTGCGATGTTTTGAAGTTGTTTGCGGTTTTGGTGTACATCAGTTGGGAAATTGTAACTACTTGAATATTTTTTATAGTCTAAGCTACAGTTACTTACGGGCTCATTTTTAATAAATTATTTTTCAATTATTTAATTATCTGTGTACCTACGAAAAATTTCCATAGAAAAGACCTTTGGGATGTGACTTAGATTCAATATCCCAAATAATATGCCTTGGAGTGTCTAGCTTGTTGAATGATAAAATTGTATCCATGTCAGACACTGTGGTTGTGTCAATCAATAAACTGCACATGGATATTTTATTACTTCACCAGGTAAAGCTAGAAGTATAAGATTTAAATGAATGTTCAGCTTCAATACCTGGCGTCTACCGAGCTATGCTGTCCCATGCACTTTTTATGTCGTAGCCACAAAGCATTCCACCAATATCGCGGATATTCGGCATCCCGAAGACGACCATAAAATTTTAATATCGCCTTGCTCTTTTAATCCGTAGAAAGTTTTCGCAAACCGGGCAAAAACTAGTTGGTACACTTTTTGCGTCCTGATCTCTCGTTGAAAAGGCTGAAAATTGCCGTGAGGGGGAGATACGTAACAAAGTGCGGATGAAAGTTAGGCCGGTTACAGGCCGCATCCAGTCACTGAAGCTATTCGAGCGTTGGCTCAGTAGAGTTTTTAATTTCGTTCCGCAGCCACTCGCGGGAAACCTCGTTACAAGTTTAAATTGGCATTTCTCGGAGTAATGGTTAGACGCCAGAGGATAAGTTCCTCGCGGTGTCTCCTTCACTTGGCCGGGTAATTCTTATTTAAAATGTATGAAAGGTTTCTTACAAAGCATTTGTGAGTCAAGTGTTTAGTGTATGGTGATATTGTGTGCCGCTTGCCGATGCGCGCTGTGTGGTAAGCGCTCCGTAATTGAGTTTGTGTTTTGTGTTAAACACAAACTGAAATAGTTCCTTGGGAAAATAGAGTTTAAGATTACTTATTCAGTACACGTGGCAATTACTTTAGTATTTCTACAACAAATTTCAAAAGGATTGACTTTCGAAAGGCACACTTTTCGGTAGCTTTGTTAGTCCAATACATTTTTGACTTTAACTTTTCCATGAACGATATCTCTGATAGAAAGTCGCTTTGTTTAGGCTCTCTGTTGGTCAATTAACCGTTAATTGTCCCGCCTAAAAAGCTAATTATATGGCAGCAGCTGAAAACCAATATTTTATATGGAGCGGCTGCCTATCTGACCTCCACAACCCAGTTAGTACTGAGTTATACGATACCCCTTGGTAAGACTGGTTGTCTGACTTTCAGGCCACTGACTACCTGTAAATTCTGTAAAATATCTACTAATGATAGCCGAGACCAATGGCTTAAGGGCGCATAGGATGATAGCTCAAATTAAAATTTCACCGCTTCCCCAGCCACCCATCTTCTATCCCTCTCGCACAGTCGAAACGATTGTGTTAGGGTTACTACGTTATCCACGTCTTTACTTTGAAGATCGAGCCATGCGGCTGTTATTATTTAGCCACGACCTCCTCATGGGATACCTGACACCCTGACACTAAAAATACATGCAAAATAACGATCACTGCTCTACTAATACTGGATCATAAAGGACATAAGATCTTATGAAGCTATCGGGACCTCCAGGGCGCCAGGCGACCAATCAGGAGTCAAGAAGCAGTATACGAAACATTGATTAACTAATGAATAATGATGATTTGACAAACACCACGGAATCAACCACTCTTTAAAAACTGCAGCCCTTCTATGTGATTAAATACCTCGGCCCGTCTCCTTTCCCGCTAGCGGTTATCGAATTGATGGCGTAATTTTGTTCGTGGCACCGTGACACCACATGATTTCGAGCAGGCTATTTGTCGTCCTTTATAAGAGGAAGTTCTAAGTCATAGGTTATCAACAGAAGGTTTTAAGGTAGGAAGGTTCGAAGGTTTTTTTTTATGTTTACAGATTTGACAAATTTTCTCTTTTGAATTCGAGTGTTATATTCCTTTTGAATTCTAAAATTATTGCTCAAATAGGTCAAACTCTATTAAGCAATTTTTTTTTTTAATTTCAGCTAGCTATATTCAAATTCTCAATAAAAAAACGAGTCTAATGCAATCAGCACTAAATCTATTTTAAACACCGTTCCGAGTCCGTTTGCTGTTCGCAATTAACAGAGACAAAGTGATAATTATGTGAAATACATTTAATTATTTGCGGTGCATGCGGGTCTTTATGCCGCTGTTTCCAAATTGACGCAAATAATTTATTTATTTTTGACCTTTTATTTAATCTTCTCACATTAATTTTACATTTTTAATATATATTTAAAAAAAAACAGATAATAAAATATTTAAAAACTTAACTGAAAGTCACTTACTTTCAGTTAAGTTTTTAAATATTTTCATATAATCATTTAAAATTTTTCATCGTCAGCCATTACTACATATTTATAAAACACTAGCTGTACCCAGCATGCGTTGCAATGCACTTTTTACTACCCACCTACCCTATCCGACCTACCTACCCTATCCTACCTACCCTACCCTACGCTACCTACCTACCTACTCTACCCTACCCTACCTACCTACTCTACCCTACCCTACCCTACCCTTACTACCTACCCTACCCTACCTACCTACCCTACCCTACCTACCTACCCTACCCTACCCTACCTACCTACCCTACCCTACCTACCTACCCTACCCTACCTACCTACCCTACCCTACCTACCCTACCCTACCTACCTACCTACCTTACCCTACCTACCTA
The DNA here is from genome assembly GCA_963082945.1 of Cerastis leucographa. Taxonomy (NCBI): domain Eukaryota; kingdom Metazoa; phylum Arthropoda; class Insecta; order Lepidoptera; family Noctuidae; genus Cerastis; species Cerastis leucographa. The sequence goes on along the minus strand of OY720381.1, from coordinate 1,733,009 downwards.
CCCTACCCTACCTACCTACCTACCCTACCCTACCTACCTACCCTACCTACCTACCCTACCTACCTACCCTACCTACCTACCCTACCTACCTACCCTACCCTACCTACCTACCCTACCCTACCCTACCTACCTACCCTACCCTACCGTATCCTATGTCCGTCTCCTGGCTCTAAACTACCTCCCTGCCAATTTTCAGCTAAATCGGTTCAGCCGTTCTTGAGTTATAAGTGAAGTAACTAACACGACTTTCTTTTATATATATAGATATTGATATACTAAGCTGGTGCTGTCTAATTGTTAAATTTTAATGTATTAGCTTCACTTTGGTTTTCTTTTTCTAGAAGAGAGGTCGAGCAAAATTCGCGAAGTTGTAGTAGATGGAGTGATAAATATTCCTCCTCATGAAATAAATAACATTACATAATAAGCCATCAGTTTTACAAAGAAACAGCCACACAAGTATATGAGACAGTTACGCCGCGTTTCATAGCCGTACTTCTTTAAAACGACGTGGCATACACCGTGACTTACATCAACGATAGCCCACTTCAATGGGTTTTTATGAGATTTGAATAATTCAAAAATATTAATATTTATTTCATTGTTATGACGCATGACGTTGTTTGGAACACCCTGAAGCGAGCGCGGTCCGTATTTTCTTGTCTTTGTACCTATTATCTTAATTAATAGTTTTAAAAAAACGCGCCTAAAAGTATTTTATGTCGGATACATTGAGCGGACCACCTTTGTAAGATGACTAAAAGTCAAGGTCGATTTAATGCAGACCTGTTGTATTTCTAAATATAATAATTCTGAAAATTTAACAAAATAGTGCGAGGAATTACTCGAGAATGACGACACGGAACGTTTCCTCAGAAAACATCTCCAGAATTTGGTTAATAACAGAGACCCATCTCACTGCCCCTACGTGCGTTGTGTTTCTACAAACGTTTGGAGCCGAACAAAAGGATATTTGAATACCTATATTTTTATTTTGTTTTGGTGATGTAGATTTGTTTATTAATGACCGTCGAATCTACCTACCTTTTTTTAAATAAGTGCATTGATGGACAACGCACAACCTCAACTGCTTGGTCTAGGAACTAAAAAGAACGACTAAATGAAAAAGTAGTCAGCGCAGTTAAAAAAGAACTGGATGGGTCACATTTCCAGGATTGGTCAGGATAGATATGCCAGAAATGCCACACAGTGGGTACCTAAAGATCGTTGTCCTCACCGAGGCAGCCTTAAAAAATCTTGGCGTGACGATTTGGACTCGTTCCTGATTGATTGCTCAGAGAAGGCAAAACACCGGGAGAGTTGGAAAGGTATGGGGGAGTACTGGGACAGAAGAAGCAAAACATAAAGAAGAAGAACTAAATTAATCTTTCTACCGCAGTACCATACAGAATTATTAAGAAAGAACTTTTGGAAATTCAGCTCTGAAAGGGCTCAATTATAAGGAATGAGAGTTTGTATGGAATATCGTTATTCTTGTTTAAAAAATAATGTCATTGGTCACACGTCTTTTCGTGCTGTAAAATACTAAATTAATAAAACTCTACCAATTGATTAAGCGTTATTAAACAGTGAAATCTAGTCATACTGTTGGTGGTAGGACGATATAAAATTGCCTTTTGCTTTTTTTGGGAATACAAAAGACATACATTTACTTTAGGTATATATAACCTTGATGTTGATAAAAGAACTACACCAACACACATCGATATCATCGCTCCCAATAATTCAATACGCTAAGACATTGAACACGACCAGTTTATGACGAAAAATAACTTTTACGAAGCAAATGTATTCCGTAGACGTTCGTATAACCGGCACACGGTATTAAGGCGGTGCTCCACAGCAGTCCTCGGCTCAGCTACGCCCGTTTCCCCGGTGTGGGCGCGTTCTTTGAGGCGGCGAGCCGCCCATTACTTAAACGCGCCCCAGAAGGTTGTAGCCGTAAGGCTGATCCGGGGGTACCGCACGATCTCCGGCGAGGCGGCGAGCCTCTTGGCCGGATTGCCGCCATGGGATCTGGAGGCGATGGTCCTCGCGCGCCTGCATGAATGGCGCGCGGAGGCACTACGCCGGGGGGAAACTCCGCTGCCGCGGCAAATTGTCGCTCAGCGGACAGACCTCCGGCACGATCTCATGGCGACATGGAGACAGCGACTGTCGCAACCACGTGCAGGGCACGCCACAATAGTGGCGATAAGTCCCCTCTTTGAGGAGTGGCTAGAGAGGCGGCACGGCGCCCTCACCTTCCGCCTGACGCAGGTCCTCACCGGACACGGTTGTTTCGGGAGGTTCCTGCACCGAATCGGGCGGGAGGAAACGCCCGGGTGTTACCATTGCGAGGATCGGCCGGAGGACACGGTGGAGCACACCGTGGAGCTCTGCCCCGCTTGGGCTGAGTACCGCCGTGTCCTCGTAGCGGCGATTGGCGGCGGCGACCTCTCGCGTCCGGCCCTGGTTCAATCCATGGTCCGGAGCGAGAGGGAATGGGATGCCGTCGCCTGCTTCTGCGAAGCAGTCATGCTAGCGAAGGAGGTGGCGGAACGTGAGAGGGAGAGAACCTCACGTCCCAGCCGCCGCGGGAGACGCCCCGGGCGTCGGGGGGCAACCAGTGGCCCCCGGCCACCGTAGGCGCGAGCCTGTGGACGGTGAGTAATGGGCTAGCTCACCGTCCGTCCGTCTCATGACGACAGGCCGTGTCGACGGCGCGTACGTGTTCCACGCGCGCCTCAAGGAGATGTCAGCAAACCAGAAGGAGTCCGAAAGGGCCGATGCCTGCCAGGGCTGCGGGTTGTTCGAAAGAGATACCGCGGCCCCGGAACACAAAGGGCGAAGAAGGAACATGGGTGGGTTTTAGTCAGTACAAGTCTGACACTCCCTCCCGCTCCGCCCAGAGCGGGAGAAGTCATATGATGATTTCCCATCCGGAAAAAAAAAAAAAAAGCTACGCCCGTTTGTTTATATTTACTTTCTCCTTAGCGTATCTATGGCAATCTAAACGAAATCAGCCTACGTGGCGACGAGTTTGTCACTGATGGTAGCTTCCATCAGCGCTTGGACTGTGCAAAGAACACGACAGGCAGAACACTATATTTAAGTGTCCCAGATTTGCTTGCTTTGTATGAAACTACACACGTATGGCAAACCTCTCCTTGCATATTGTGCGGCCCAAGTCTGAAAATTAAAACTTGCCTGAACGGCTGAAGATTGACACCATAATTGTTATATTTGACAGGTCTGTTAAACACCTAATTGACAGGCTTCATAATGCTTTTCCGATGACGTCATCATCATCATTAGCCTATAATGTTCCCACTGCTGGGATACAGGCCTCCTCTTCTATGAGAGGGAATGGGCTGTAATCCACCACGCGGGCCCGTTGCGGGTTGGCAGATGTCACATGTCTTCGATTTTTTGGTTCTAGGACATGCCGGTTTCTTCACGATGTGTTCCTTCACCGTTTTGAGAGCAGCGGTGATGAAATAAATTACACAAAGTAATGCGCCTACCTGGGTTCGAACCCACGGCTTACTGTAAGTAAGTCGGGGCTGCCACCTCTGGGCCACCGCTGCTCTCCGATGACGTGCGAAGGTATAATTGTTTCGGAAGGGGTCCGAGAGGGCCGATGCCTGCTGTATACTGTTCGAAAGAGATACCGTGGCCCTGGAACACAAAGGGCTAAAAAGGAACATGGATGGGTTTAACCTCTCCAGCCCCGTGGTTCCCATATGGGAACGCCGAACAATTCGGTTGAACCCCGAGGTTCCCATATGGGAACGCCTCGTACAAGCAAACTTAAACCCTTATCGTACGTGCAGTAAGGGTCTAATTCGTTTGTAAAAATTTACGTCTCTGGCCAACTAGAGTTCGATTATAATGAAACCAAACATACCAACCTAACAACTGCACAAAATTATTAAAAAAATAAAGAAACGCGTCTTTGTCGACTGTCAAAATGAGTCATGGCGGCCAGTGTGGAACGGTGGTGTTTTGTTTTGGAATGCAGTGAAATTTCTGTGTTTTGTGTTGTTAAACTTTGGTAAGTAAATGTATAGTATGTTATAAGTGTATAATGTAACTTTTTAGATAGTCATTTGCTGGAAAAAATATCTAAAAATTATGTTTTTGACCCAAAAATTTCTCCAAAAATTCCTTTGTTGTGAAGTTCGTCAGTCGAAATTGAAAATATGAATTTGACTCTTTTACAATGAAACATTAGTAATAAGCGAAAAAATAGTGATAATTCATAATTTCATGCATTCGAGGCATATTTATTCATATTTATTGATATTTCAAGTATTTTCATGCATTGAACTGCGCAGTTAGAAAATGGCCGATTGTAATAAGACGTTTGAATTGGAATCTTGCAAGAATAATTTATGTAGGACTCCTAAAAAACACTGTCATTAGATTACTTGTATATTTGTTATGTTAGATCTAAAGTTTCGTGTAAATTGATTCAGTAGTTTTACCAAAAAAAAACAAACTACGACAACAGTATGTTTGCGGCGAGCTCTCTGAATTCTATGCGATGTTTATAATTCTCAAGTAGTTATAAAACACTTGTTTATATTGTAATACATGGTCTCGTTAATCAAGAACCCGAAACTGTTTACCGCTTGAGATAAGAGCTAATAGAACTCGCGCGATAAGCTTTTTATGAGCGCAGGACACTTGACACGCTCGATGACGTCATTGTGAGGCCGGCTGGGTGTTTTACCGTTTAGCCGCAAGGTCGGAGAGGTTAAGTCAGTACAAGTCTGACTCCCTTCCGCTCCGCCCAGAGCGGGAAGAGTCATTTGATGACTTCCCATCCGAAAAAAAAAAGTATAATTGTTCCATAATCTTATCCGACGCACCATCCATGGTCAGACCTCGCCAAGCGTTACTTAACCTTTAAGGACGACTCATGCGGCTCTTATTGTTGAGCCACAAGCCCCTGCGGTTACAATAATAACCAATTATTGAAAATAGCAGACCTTGCTGCCTGCATAGCAGTGGAAGACTATCTTTAATAGTCGAGCACAGAGCTCTAAGAAACCACATGGTCTCGATATTGCCTTCACTTTGGTAATAAAACATATTCGAATGGAATTCTGGGTTGCTACCCGCTAATGTTGGTTCTATGATCGGATGAATAGACTTTTGTCTGCAATATTATTCAAGTTCTACAATGCGAACACGTAGAAAAATTCTGTTTTTAAAAGGTGTTGTATCGTTATTTAAATTTTATCAGGATATTTTGCTTTATCATAATCACATTGAACTCAGTTTATAGTAAATGTACGATGTTTTGGCTGCAATTTAGCTCATCTAAGACAAGATTTGTTAGTGCATTGATCGATGTACAACAATGACCAACAGCCATTCCATTTGTGCTAATTATCAGGTGCAAAAATGTATTTTTTCCTTTTTAGGGTTCCGTACCTCGAAAGGAAAAAACGGAACCCTTATAGGATCACTTGGTTGTCCGTCTGTCTGTCTGTCAAGACCCTTTTTCTCAGGAACGCGTGGAGGTATTAAGCTGGAATTAATATCAAATAATCAAATCTACTGTCCCTTAAAGTTGTGTCTGTCTGTGGCATCGTAGCTCCCAAACGGATGAAGCGATTTTGATAAAATTGGTGTCATTTGAAAGGTATTTTAATCGAGAATGTTCTTAGCTATGTTTCGAGAAAATCTGCTCAGCCGTTTGAAGGTCATCACCTCTTTTCTCGTTGTTGATGAAGGGATTTAAACAACTTCTACGGGTCTAGTTGATTGGAAATTTGAATTCTTGTCACTTTCTCACCATGGGCATCGCCAGGGGGGTAGGCTGCACACCCCCTCTCCCCCCTATAAGCTCAAGTTTTTTTTTTTAATTCATATCTTTCCTTGTTTTCGTTAATAAGCGAGAAGAGGCGCAACACCAAGAAAAGTGGAAGGAATGGGAGTAGACCTATGCCCAGGAGTGGGACAGGCAAGGGACAATGGCGTTCAAAAGGTTAAAATGAAAAAGTGGAATGAAAAAAGGCTAGCTAAATGAGTTTGCTTTTTGATTCATTTAAGAAAAAATAATTTAAGTTTAAAAAGCATGAAATAAAAATTAAATTAAAAATTTAAAAAACCCCCGACGGACAAAACCTCTAAAAAATCAAAAATAATATTAATCCAAGCGTCGTAGCGTCGGGGGACCGCTAAGTAGACCGCTTAGTACATAAAAATATATATACAAACAAAGCGGACCCCCGTATTTAATTGTAATGTGTAATTGATAGTCACTATCCATCCACGAACCGACTTCGGCAAGTGCAGGTATAACTGAGTCGGTCTATGCGGCAGTTATTACTTAACTCCTCCACATTGAACATAAGTAGGTGATTCAAAGTTTAATAAAAAGTCTAACAAACATATAATGGTAACCAATATTTCCTTGTAATCTACATCACTGTGGCTTTAAGCTTTACTCATAATTTTCGAATCACATGTTGTAAATAAAATTATACAATCTATTTATTGCCCCTAAAATCATTCCCTCACTATGTCCCGACCTACATATTAAATTAAATATCTAAACAATAATATAATTTAAAAAAATAAAATAAACAAAACATCAAGTGAAAATGATGCAAGTTTAACTAATAAAAAGCTCTCTTAAATTGGTTTAACGAATTTAATAAAATATAATTACAATTTATTCCCTCACATTTCACCGACAATCAATTTGACAATGATATACTTTTATATCATTCCTCTATATATATCCTTCCTAGTACATATGCACCTCATTTTACTCAGAAATACTCGAGAACATGCCTTCAAGTTCCAGTATTGTTGTTACACGCAGTGCCGGCAACATTTTTATAAAATGGGCCGCTCTGTGGTCGCAACGTATGGCCCTAATGCGCCTCGTTTATTCTTATGACGCACCCCACTTACCCTCTTTATAAATAGTTACCGACATTATATTTATAGAACGTGCATGTGATAGTGGGTTCGGGATATGGTGGACACTTTTTTAAAGGATTTTCGTGTATATTTTTAAGGGTTTTATGGTCCTCCTCACGCCATTTTCCCATGGGGATTGGACGAACTACATACAGATCACTACGTGCGTACAATCTAAAAGGTCTAAACAGATCCTAAACGAAGCCTTCAACCCAGCATTCTGTACATCATCCGCAAAAAATTTGTTGCTGGGGAACGACTTTTTTTGGGGTGAAAAATCACGTTTTACGGTAAAACTCAATTAACGCACTCAAAACATTGTGTTGATGAATGCATTGAATAGTAAACGGATCATGGAGGTATTTAAAGTAAATTATTATGACCTTTAACACTTGTAGTTTTATCTTTGACCTTCAATATCTCCGTAACTAGAAGGATCCCAGGTATAGTCCAGAATAAAGAAAATATCGTACTAACGGTACGAACAATTGCCTTTCAGCTTCGTCAAGAGTTTATGTACACCCTTTATGTGCGTCGTTTATAATATACGTAGGTACGTTATGTACGTGGTTGATCTTTTGGAAGCATCACCTGCAGAACATGGTACTGAAAAGGAAACATGCTAATGATTCATCATCAGATAATCATGATGTTAATAAATGATCTGTGTTCATTCTCTCCACATGATCAAACCATTCTAATTGTATAGTGACATAAAAAACACTGAAACATGAATCATCTAAAATTTTATCGCGTTATCATATATATGCCATGTTAATGATAACGTGGCCATCTTTGACATCGATCACATTTTATTTATATAAGATTTTATCGATTTTTTAATTTTAAGACGTCTTATTAACGTTACAACCAAGTATTAAAAATCGCTACGAAAATGTAGGTGCTCTTAAAGCTCCTACTTCCAAATTTCATTATAATTTAATATTAAGCCGGGATCATTAAGTTCATAATACCGAAGTCCACAAGTTACTTCATCGTAAAACAAATTAATGCATTGACAAATTCCCTACTAAACTTTTCAAAGTTACGGGCCCTGGCAGTTACAAATTGTTACTAATTTCTTTAAGTGCAAACTTGAAATCAACCAGCCGATTTAACGAGGTCGATACAGTTACTGAAAATGGAAATACCAATTTATTTTCAGCTACTCAAGCAAGCTCAAGGGTTCTTGGATAAACGGCTAGCGCAGAATCGATCGTTCTGCGAGGTTAAGCCGTCGTTTTGAACTTGTCTAGGATGGGTGGTTTAAACATTTATAGATCGAGACGTGACGGTGTTGGTGGGGAGCCTGGTTTGAATAAAAAGTAGGTTTACACTTTTTAAGTGAATTTTTATATTTACATGGTTCAACTGCTATAGAAAGAATACTTTTTACTAATATTTGTATTATAATATGCATAATAAATCGCTCATTACAAATAAGAAGTTTTGAGTGTAAATTTTGACGACTTAGTTGAGTAATAGACAGTCTTGTCGTCAAAAGCGAGATGATTTAGGATGAAAATCATTTAAAATGGCTTCAAAATTTGTCTACACAGGTCATCAAATACCCTTTATTAAACGCCAACGAAGCATTCTGTACCTGAAACTAAGTAAAACTGCGCAACACGACACGGGTACGAGCAACATGGGTTCAAAATGCTTCGAAAAATCCTGATCAAAGGAAAGGAATTGTTTGCTGTATATTTTGAACGTTGGTAACAACGAATTTTCCTTCAATCTGTTCCATCCCAGAAATCATCAAGTGATCAACTATTAAGCGGAACACACCGGTAGATACATAATTGGTTCAGGTGGTAACAACTTCGCTACGTACCGCTAAAGCCCAGGGAATTTAATGCCCCATTATTTATGGTCTCCAACGCATTATGTTTACAATCGGCCGGTTTTACGCCTATAAAATAAAAGTGGGCAAGCGCGAGCCGGGCCGGGATTTATGTCCTGTAGTACAAACAGAGAAATTATAGGTGCTCTAGATTTTCTGTAAACACTGTTTTGTTGAAACTTACTTTTTGGCTTTTTTGGCTCCTGGTCTCTAGGCATAGGAGTAATGTTCTCGTAAAAACTTTTGCATTTTATGTATGTATTTGGATAAAAACCAGCGTTTGGTTATAAAAATAAAAATCTCGCTTATCTATTGATAGTTTATACAAGGTGTTGTTTTGCATCCTCGGCAAATTCAAAATTCAAGGAGGTAACTATGCTAATGATTACCGGAATCAATAATAAAATGGGTAGGTATCTGTCGCCTTTTAAGCTCGCTTAGACACATAAAAAAAGGAGCTAAATAATAACGGTCGATCTTTAAGGTTAAGCCGTGCTTGCCGAGGTTGGTCAGCGGATGGGTGACCATGATTACATACCGAGTTTCCTCCGTGCCTCGGAAACCACGTTAAGCCGTTGGTCCCGGCTGTCATTTGTAGATCTTTGACAGTTGTTGCAAGTAGTCAGCAGCCAAAGTCTAGACATCCAGTCTTACCAAGGGGTATCGTATTACCCAGTTACTGGGTTGTGGAGGTCAGATAGGCAGTCACTTCATGTAAAATACTGGTACTCAGCTGTATCCGGTTAGACTGGAAGCCGACTCTAACGTAGTTTGGGAAAAGGCTAGGCAGATGATGATATACACACATGAGATACACACAAAAAGTCTCAAACGTTTATTCGATAATTCCTTATTTCCTAAACCACGTTAAGGGGGCTATTCTGAAATACTGACAAATACAACAAAAACAGCAGTGTTTTTTAATAATTAACTATGTACGGTAATTTATTGATTATTTATGTCTTTTTTGACAACATCCTATGTATATGAAATGTTATTCAAGTATATCATTATCATTCTCTTGCCTTTATCCCAATTTATTTCCTTCCATACTTTTCTATACTCGTCATCTCAGCAGTTACATCCATATCATCCTGCACACAGACCATCCATCGTTTCTTAAGTCTACCTCTACTCTTATAGCCCTCTTTATTCATACAAACCGTTTTCCTCATTATTATCAAAGTATATTACACACAAAAGAAAGTAACTAACATCCCTCCCACCCCTATCTGTTATATATTCCCATGGCTAATCTTGTGGTCGGCAAGGCGATGTAACATCTCCGAGACGCTTCGTGTATTTCCGCTTTATTTTCATTTGCAACTGTGTTGAACCTACTTTACTGGAACATACTGCGACACTTCAAGATAGAATTTCCAGTATAACATACCCTCGTTTTATATAGATTGAGCCGTATAATGAGAGATCAGCATAAATTGGTTTTGTATTGCTAACGTACAAAAGCTTCAATGTTTAGAGCGTGATTTCACACGTTGAATACACGGTGTAAAGGAAATTGTGACATAATATTTACCCCATTAGATTACACGATTCTAGAATCCATTGATATTATAAAAGACATCTAGATTGAATACTGGTAGGTCTAAATTCATGCACTGAATCCTTGGTAAAAACTATCATGTCCTTTGTACCATGAATGTTTTTGAGCGCATATTTTGTCTTAAATAGTCAGATTTATGACTGAAGCGAGCATGTTTAAAACCACCAAATTGACGTCTTATTTTTTTATATATTTATGTACACACAAAACACTTAAAAGGATAATACATTAAGATACAAGATCACAAAGGTACGACGTCTTGTTCACTTTGCGTGTAAAAACAATTTCAATCCTATCAAATATTAGTATTTTTCTGTCAAAAACTTACAATATTCACAGACTGCCTTGTTGGTCGAGTGCTGAGCATGACGTCTTGGGTTCGATTCCCGGGTCCCAGTGTTATTGGGTTTTTCCTTCCGGAATTTTTCAGTAGCAGCCTCAGACCCCGTATTTGTGCACGGTTGATGGAACTAGGCGCGCCCTTATTACATGGCCCTTATAACTTGCGAAATGTGGGTGTACTATTATGTACACCTCTGCCTAACCCTTCGGGCATTACAGGCGTGATGTTACGGAACTTAGAATATTATTAAAATTCTCAACTGTAATCTAGATTTCAACCTAGGTACTGGTGCAGATAATAATAACTAGAAATAACCTGCAATATTAAGACGGCGAGTTGGTAATCCGGAGTGATCCCAGCTCGGATCCAATGCAAGAGAAATGAGATGACTGCACTGTGTTTAGTTATTTTAGATGGAGTCTTAGATAGAAATATAAGATGCTGTAATGGCAAATAAAGGTTTTTTGCCTTTATAACCGGAATCATTAGGTGCTAATGTTTTAGATCATACAATTTTTAAGAAGATTTTTTTTTTTGCAAAAATTAAAACCGACTTCAATAAACCCTAAAAGCACTAAAAAACTTGAGAGGTGTCAAGGGACACCCGGATGGAACGAAGTTCCTTTCACGTACATAATATCAATACATTTTAGATTTAAGTTAGTGTGCGAAAAATAAAATATTTAATTTAAGGAAGATTAATCCTTAATTCGAAGCAATACGTCTTACTTAACTTCACAACCGAATTTGTACTTTGTAGTTCGGTCACTCAAAATAATAATCATATCTATCCTTATTCACATACACACCCCAATTGTACGTAATTTAAGGAAATTTCAACTTTATTTTAAAGAAATAAAGCTTACAATAGCTTACTACAGCAAAAAGTGTCGTGACAACTTTTCGTAAGAATTTTTTCCGTCTAGCTCCCTTTCACAACGCGCGATAAGGAACTTCGTTCCAAAAGTTTAAAGTAATACTACAACCTACCTATATTAATAAACCTAACCTAACCTATGTTTAACCTGTAATAAAATTTAACAATTTTTTGGAGTTGGTGCCAAGCAAAATGACTATATACCTAAAATCTAAGTCCTCCTCCTTTTTTAAAAGTCGGTTAAAAATCGATTTATCATCGCTAAGGAGATGTGTTTTCAGATAGTGTTTATAATTTTCTTTACGACTTATAGGCGTTTATGAGAGATTGGTTGAAGAGATCCACACACAGAGTAGGGTGGAAGGTTAAGGAGGAGACCTTTGGCCAGCAGCTGATCAATAAAGGTTAAAAAACTCAAGCTACTAACCGTGCCTCTTTGCTGTAAGGAAAATTATTTTCTACTAGAATGTAGAAGTTACTTACAAGTCAATCGTTCAGACAGTTTTTTCAGTACATAGTAAAATAAAACTTCATAATATAAACACACCAATAACTACCTACTATATTTGTTTGATTAATGTATTCCAACGTGTGCGGTATTTTGTAAGCTCAACTTCACCATTCCACGGTCACCGAACAACTGCTTCTGCCCTCGCCAGCCATCGCCACCATTGGCACTATGGAGGGGATGTCTCCTTCCAATTTTTAACCGCCGACCAAAAAAGAGGGGTGTTATACTTACAGCAATACAGCAACTAAACTAAACATGATTTTAATAATAAATACATATCTGACAATCATAATGCTTACTGATAACTGAATATATATAAAATGCACAGTATGAATTAGGTACAAATCTTATCAAAAATAATCAAGTCTTAATAAACAACTAGCTGTCCCGCGCAACTTCGTCTGCGTCACAATTTCCCCGTTTACGCAACATTTTTCATTGCTGCTCCGCTCCTATTAGTCGTAGCGTGATAATATATAGCCTTTGTTACTTCTAATACCTACAAGAATATGTGTACAAAGTTTCAAGATGATCGGTTGAGTAGTTTTTGCGTGAAAGCGTAAAAAACTTACTTTCGAATTTATAATATTAGTTAGGATTTGTATTCGTTCAAATTGAAAGTCAAAACAGCTACTGATATGGAATAATTATTACAACATTTCAAGAATTTACAAAGAATCACGACAATAGGTAGAGGCCGTTGCTATGTATTGACGCAGTAGGCACCATCAACACGTTTTCATTTAGGCCAGTGCGCAGCAATGTGGACCCACATTAGCCCTAATTTGAAAGAATTGTAACTCATGAGGAGAGGCTTTTGCCCAGCGATGGGAAGACGTAGGCTGATAGTAACAATAACTGTAACAATTGAACTTGGTAACCACATGGTGTTTAGAACAACTTGCAACAAATATTACGAGCCTCTCCCGGTCCACGACTTGAAACATCATCATCTGCCTAGCTTCTTCCCAAACTATCTTGGGGTCGGCTTCCAGTCTAAGCGGATGCAGCTGAGTACCAGTATTTTACATGAAGTGACTGCCTATCTGACCCCCACAACCCAGTAACTGGATAATACGATACCCCTTTGTAAGACTGGACGTCAGACTTTTGGCTTCTGACTACTCATAACGACTATCAAAGATCTTCAAATGACAGCCGGGACCAACGGCTTAACGTGCTTTCCGAGGCACGGACGAAACTCGGTATGTAATTACGGTCACCCATTCACGAATCAACCTCGGCAAGCACGGCTGTTATTATTTAGTCACGACTTGAAACAGTATTCCTATAATTCCGTAAAGCTATTACAGAAAAATAATATCCCATTGATCCACAAAACAACAAAATCATAAGCCATAAAAACCTCATAAACGAGAATCATAACACTCAAATTTAAACCATGACTTAGTACGGATCTATTAAAGCTGCACTATCGGACATTTATAGTCGCAAACTAAAATCGACTTTATGTGAACATAATAAAGATAGCAAGTAATAGTTCCTATTCACGTTACGACCGTCGCACGTCGTAAGATCTGTTGACGATTGGAGCGCACCTGCGATACGTCTACGGTTGAATGGGCCACCTTAGTAGTGCACTCACCGTGTAATGCCGTGCAATTAGTAGATCGTTTTGGATGTATATGCAAATAAATGCATACATAATTAGATTATGAAAATTTAATTTCCATTACGAGTACCTTCTTCTTCTGTATCGTGTGGTGAGTGTGGTGGGTAATTCACCAATTCATGAGACGATTTTATAAATTTGATTTATTTTAATAGTAAAAAGTGGACTGTATAAAGAGGAACCTGGTTATCGTCTCGTGGAATCTTGTGACTGAGCAAGCAACAATCAAGGAAGGGGAATTGAGCTCACCTACCTTTACTCCTGGGGCCGCGTGGCTGTTCTGATGGCGGGCCGGCGTTTGGATGGAAGCACTGGCCGTGGTCTTCTGGTGCACCAGGACGATTTACGGATGGACCCCGGGGTCGCTTGTTGGAAGTCGCGATTCCGGCGGAAAGCGGTTTGACCTGCAGGCTTGCGTATACGCAGCGCGGTCAAGATGCGAACGTTGAACTGTCTTGAGGTGGAGTGAATGTCGCCACAGTAAATTTTCGTAGGCGAGCATTTTATGCCACCCATGGACCTCTGACTTGGCTTTACATGCCGTCGAAAAATATCCCTCAGGCATGCGGGTTTCTTCACGATGTTTTCCTTAATTAAACAATACGCACATCATCATCTGCCTAGCCTTTTCCCAAATTATCTTGGGATCGGCTTCCAGTCTAACCGGATGCAGCTGAGTACCAGTACTTCACATGAAGTGACTGCCTATCTGACCTCCACAACCCAGTAACTGGGTATTACAATACCCCTTGGTAAGACTGGATGTCAGACTTTTTTGGCTTCTGACTACTCGTAACGACTGTCAAAGATCTACAAATGACAGCCGGGACCAACAGCTTAACGTGCTTTCCAAGGCACGGAGGAAACTCGGTATGTAATTATGGTCACCCATCCACGGATCAACCTTGGCAAGCCAGGCTTAACCTTAAAGATCGACCCGGGCAGCTGTAATTATTTAGCCACGAGCTCCTCCTAAACAATACGCAAATGACTCCGAAAAATCAGAGGTGCTTGTTTTGGGTTCGAACTTGAGAGCTATGACTTGGCAGTCTGACAATCACTCCACTAAGCTATCACTGCTTGCTATTTTCGTTACCGTATTGGTGATATTCTTCAGAAAGCCTAGGTGCGGAGCACTCGCATCCAACGGGTGTGTAAGATCAGGCGTGTGGGTGTATGGACGAGCCAAAAGAAGTATGTTAGGATTGTAGCGTTTGGTATTCTGTAGTTTCTGCCTAGCCCCATGGAAAAAAAATCGGCCAAGTGCGAGTCGGACTCGCGCACCGAGGGTTTCGTACAAACTAAAATTATTGAAGAGAATAAAAATATGTATAAAATATCTGATGTAACTAAAAATTTAAGGTTTTCGGAATTTTTCCTTTATCTGTGCTATAAAACATTGCTTCATACCAAATTTCAAGATTCTAGGTCGACTGGAAGTACCCTTTATTTAGGTTTTGATTCCCTTGCGAGTAGTTGCGAGTTTGAAAACATACGGCTTAAATTGCTGTTTCTTTTGATTGCTTTGACATAGAAGAATTTGCAACTAAAAATTTACGGTTTTCGCAATTTTTCCTTTATCTGTGCTATAAGACGTTGCTTCGTACCAAATTTCAAGATTCTGAGTTCACGGGAAGTACCCTGTAGGTTTTGATTTCCTGGCGAGTGTCGAAAATTTACGGCATAAACGGCTGTATTTTTTGATTGCGTTGCCTTAGAAGTTTGATTTTTTCACAACTCCAACGGACAGTAGACCTGAGTATTTGATATAAAATCCAGCTCCACGCGTTCCTGAGAAAAAGGGTCTTGACAGACAGACAGACAGACGGACGGACAACAAAGTGATCCTATAAGGATTCCGTTTTTTTCTTTCGAGTTACGGAACCCTAAAACGCGTGAATTTATCAAAGTATTTAAAGAGGTTTTATTTCTGGTTGTCTTATTGGATGGGGAGAAACTAAAGTCTTTTTCAACCCTAGTTTAAAATCATTCATCTGATTCTTTCCATCTATCACTGGCTAGGTTAATGTAAATAATTAATGCTAGAAGCTTTATAAGCATAAAGCTGATTGAATTCGTAGCAAAAGCGTAGCGGTTACGTAGCAGTTTCGTAGACATACCGTAGCAAAAGTCGTAGCCGTAGGTCAATGACACAAACCGATTGCTTCAGTAAATAAAGCAGCAAGAAAGACCTTCATTAAGTAATAATACAGAATAATAAACACAGTAAGTAATAAAAATAAATAAAAGCTCTCTTTGAACATACACTTCACGTTTCTGAATATTCATATTTTACGTAATGAAACTCTGTAGAAGGCAGCGCACTCGACTTCGATTGCAATCTGTGACTAGAGATGAGTCCGATATCATGTCACATGTAAAAATCATCGATATTTTAAAATCATTTCATCATGCAATGACAAAGACAAAATCATCAATGCTTTTTAATCATTATGGCGCTGCGGTGTGAATTGCGACTTTGCGATGCTGCGCGATCGGCGATACAGAAGTCACAGAACGCACATATTTCGATAAAATGACAATGACCGGGACTCGCGCATGGCGCAAGGAACGGCAATAATGCTTGCACTTGCGTAGTTTACGTTTGTGTGCGAAATGTGCTGCCTTAAAATACCCTTCCATGCCAAGTTGAATTACGCGGCTAAGTGACAAACTCGACCCATGCCTACATAAATAACTAATGATAATTTCACTAAGCCGTTCCGCGATCATTTCAGTATCTACTCACAATTGAAGTGACGAGATCTAATATTCAAATAAAAATCATTGATGATTTTGTCATTGTTCCCGTCACCGATATTTTTTTGTCATTGTCATGCAGTCATCGATACAGAAAAATCATCACTCAGCCCATTACTATCTGTGACTCCTGAATCAACACACTTTTAAACTTTACGCTTCAAAGGCGGTACATCATTTTCATCATCTGCCTAGCCTTGTCCCAACTATGTTCGAGTATGCTTTCAGTCTAACCGAATGCTGCTGAATACCAGTATTTTACATGGCTTAACGTGCTTTCCGAGGGACGGTGGAAACTCGGTATATAATGGGTGGTCACCCATCCACGGACCAACCCAGGCAAGCGCGGTTTAACCTGAACATGGACCGAGCGGCTGTTATTATTTAGCCACGAGATCCTCAAAGGCGGTACAATACAAGGTGTTGTTTTGCATCCTCGTCAAAATTCAGGAGGTTCTCACAAAAGGCATAAATAATCAATTAAAATTACAGTATCTAATTAATTATTAATAAACACTGATTTTTTTGGTTGTTTATGTTTGTCAGTATTTCAGAATAACCCCCTTAACGTGGTTAAGGAAATAAGAAATTATTGAATAAACGTTTGAGATTGTTTGTATGTGTGGAAGCGCGGTTTTAGGGCGAGAATCAGACGGCCCGCGTTAAAAACACGTGTTGTTCATACTTATCGATTTCCGTAAATAAGAAAAAATATAAAAATTACCTACCCATTTTATTATTGATTCGGGACGAGAATCATTAGCATTGTTACCTCCTTGAATTTGACGAGGATGCAAAACAACACCTTGTATAATTAAATATGTCGTAATTTGAATAGTCAGCTATTTGCCTATAGATTCTTATTTCCTCGCAATCTCAGAGTTTATCCCAAAGCACAAAGTCTTAAAATTCATTAATAATACCAGCACTTAAAATATTTTATCTTACTACGTCTATGGTCAGACATTTTATAATACAAAGTTTTAAACCGACTTCGCATAACAAAATTACTTTTTTGCAGGGAGAAAAAAATAAGAACATTATTGTACATTTGGTTGGTGTTTCGCGAAAAATATTACATTATGTAGATGAGGAATGTATTAAGCATACGCCGCTTACACGTGAATATTTAAAACTCCTACAAATTGCGGCGGACGAAGCACGCGCGAATGTCGAAATAAATTTTCCAAACACGCTGGTTTACGAAAGATCATAATTTTCGTAAAGGCCCTAAAGGTTGGTACGCGTAACAAATGCAAGCCTCATAAAAGCCCAAATGTTTTCAGCTGGACATGAGTTTACGAATAGGGTCACGTCATCTCATTCATACATTTATGTAAAACAGTTCCGAGAATGACAGCGTGACAATGCTCAGTCTGCAGTTGACTGTCCACGGAGAGGTTTGTCACGTAAGCTGCGTTGTTCATTTGATTGTCTGTAAAGCATTCGTGCGTAGCGTGACCATGCGTTGCAGTAGACGAGCCCAATTATTTTATTATACAAAGTTAAATATTTGGGTAGCAGTAGTAGGTAGAATGGTGATATATCAGAAAATACGACACAATAATATATCTTTTAAAGATAATCTTTAGCATTACTAAAGATTACGATAAATACAGTTGCCTCAGTTAAATTTTAAACCTTACTTGGGTGGGTGAGACAGATGTACTGTAATTACAAATTGGCTAACTTTACTGAAGCCTGTTTAGACTATTACGCTTTTGTTTTGATGTGACTGGCTGTCATTTTATTAGTCGGTAAGCAGATATTTTGGACAATAATCTACTTCTTACTTAAATGTGATAGACTGATGTATTTTTGTTTGGTTCAAGATAATGCTAATCTTTAGGTAGGTTCTTGATTCGATTTTAGCATGTTTGGTTCAAGTTAAGAAAGACGTGGAAATCTATTGTAACCTAAACTTTAAGCCTTCTTATAGTCCCACTATTGTGTTAAGAACTTTGCACATTCTAATCTATTCTTAAATAATATATAAAAATAAAAAAAATAAAAAACTTATATATATATTTATAGTATGTCTTATTAAATTATATTTTTTTGCAGTTAGACACCTACCACTGTTTGTCTCTGCATCACCCAAAGGTTGACTGGTAGAAAATGCCTATGGCATTAAGTCCGCCTCTGTACTTTGTACTTGAAGTGTTAAATAAATAATTAAATAAATAAACTTACTCTTATAACTTACTTACGAGATATATTCCGTGATTATTAATTATTGTAAGCCCCCGATATTTCGACGCTGTTGGAAGATAAACCAAACCAAAATAATCCATGAAAGCTTAAAACCGAGGTAAAATTTGTTTGTAAGTTTATAGGAAGCTTCGAAACTATGGATGGATTCAAAAAACTATTTCACTAACGCAAAGCTACATTATCCCCAAGTATAATAAACATTTCAAATCGTCCCCGTGTGTAAATTACCGTACATAACAGGAGCGAAGCTTAAAGCTAGTCAAATAGAAAATAGCTGTGTTACAATTTTGATGCACTGATCTACAATAAAGTAAACTATGTACAAAATAACTATGACAGTTTATTTATCATGTCAAAAAGTTATTAATCTGAGGTTTGTAAAATTTTTGAAAAGAAGACAGTTCATCATCATCGGCCTATAATGTTCCCACTGCTGGGACACGGGCCTCCTCTCAATGAGAGGAAGTGGGCTTTAATCCACCACGCGGGCCCAGTGCGGATTGCCCATGCCGTTTCCTCACGATGTTTTCCTTTACCGTTTTGAGAGAAGCGGTGATGAAATAAATTACACAAAGTAATGCTCCTTCCCGGTTTCGAACCTACGACTTACTGCTCGTAAGTCGGAGCTGCCACCACTGGGCCACCGCTGGTCTTCTAAAAGAAGACAGTTAAACAAGTAGTTATGTTTGTGTAGACGACAAAAGTTATTGCCACACAGACTAAATCGATTACCTTACCAATTACTGAACAATCGCTACAGCCCACAACATCACCCTGTATCACAAACAACGCGATCAATCAACACTTTGACGCCTCATGAATAACACCTATCCTGAGGAAAGTTTTACAAAAGATTTATTTTCTTCCGTCAAACCGGCCCGGGCTGTATCCAGCAAAGATTGATTGATCTCAAATAAATATGAATAAACAAAATATAATGGAGTGGACGGACTGTCCCATTTAAATTTCGGAATAGGTAATCTTTTTCTTTTTATATCTTGAGTTGAGGTAAAAGAATTGAGGTCAATAGATGATCAGGGAGTAAGATGGATCTTCATTTTATTACACCCATATTTTAAGCTTGCACCACAAACCGTCGAATCGATCAAAAATTATTCTTTCTCTGTCATCTTCGTACGAATTAGAATTTATTATTAATGTATCCACATAAACAAAGGATACGACATTTATTTTCGATTCTGAGAGTTGAGAGTTCTGATGTTAAATATTTTTTAGTAATAAGGTAGCGCGGGCTGTAAGATTTTAAATCGTTTCAAATCACACAGTTATCTAACACAGTTGTTTGTTGTTCTTTTCCATTTCTAAGATGAAATACTAAATAACATAAAATATGCAACTAAATGTGTCAAAAAAAAAAATGCCTATTTCCCAATCTAAATTGTGTCAGCCAAGAACTGAGCCACGTTTGGCGCCTTCAGTAGCATCCATCAGTGCCCGTAATTAACAAACAACAGGACACGCGGGTCATAAACCCAATCGTTTCTGGAACAGCACCACATTATACACTCCAGGGCAGAGTTGAGAGATGAAACTCCACCTGAGTTGGTTTTCCTTGCTGCAATCAACCTGAGTTTGGATTCTATTCAATAACTTCCTGGTTAGCCATGGCAACTCATGTATAGGTGGAAGATTTTCAGCAGGTGGAACGAATGTGTTAGGTAAGGAAGCACCATCTCGCCACAGCTTTGGTCTTCACTCACTAGAGAGTGGGGTGACACACTTCAGAAAGCTGTTCCGGCTATTACGCCTTTGTGACACAAGAGTATATTTGGGTGTCCTGAGTCTGAAGCCATATTTTACATAGCGTCATCTGTTATCTTGCAATTTTCCTCTTTTTGCTTTGAACCTACACAGAATAAATTAATCATCTTCTTTGACCAACTAAAACTTCTAATACTACATCAATATACACAGTGCAATCTACATCGTAAGTGGAAGCCAATGTTAAGTACTTGCTAGTCAGTAGTCAGCCAGCCTCTAAAGAATAAAACTCGCCGGCTCGTCAAAGCGTCGGGAAACCAATTTAAAGTTGTTGCTGTGTTTATTAAAACTCTTTTAGTGTTCCGTGGGGCACTTGGCAGGAAAAAACGGTTGGTTTTTTGGTGTTTGTATGATAAAATTGATGTGGTTTCTAAGGATGATGATGTGTGACAGAACCACAAGGATCTTTTAACTTTAGAATGAAATTGCGTTATTGGTGAACATTCGTGAACTTTTGTTGAGTTTTATTAAAGCAACGAGATGGCGTGATTAGTTTCCATTTGGGTCACGGGACAGAAGATCCTCGTACAACGGTAAAATATATATAAGAATCGTTTAGTAAAATAATGTGAAGATATGCAGTTTTTTCAATTATTTTCTAACTAACGTTAACTGCAAAGCCCTACCAATACCATCGACGTGGCAGAGTTCTAGTCAAAACTAAATTTGATAATAAAAAAAAACTAATCAATTATACTACAAAAAAGAATATAACCAAATATCGCGGAAAAATTGTGGTTTGTTGGCCTTTAATGAATTCAGAAAAAAGGCAATCACTTAATACCGAGTCTGCGATTATCACACTATTCTTAAAAATCACACAATAACAGCCAGCCAAAGGCTTAACGTGCTTTCCGAGGCACGGAGGAAACTCGGTATGTAATTATGGTCACCCATCCACGGACCAACCTCAGCAAGCACGGCTTAACCTTAAACATCCTCCTACATTAAAGACATAATCACCTTATCTACAATAAATAATCTCCCACAGCATCCAAATTCAATTAAACCTAACACGTCTACAAAAACGAAGTTTAAGTAGACAACTAATTACCAAAGTTCCGAGCTAAACCATTATAAAGTATTGAAAAATGAGCGCTGATATTCGATCTTTGCTTAAGAACAAAGTAATTTTAACTCGGATATCGTTTGCCCGGGGATTAAAAATAAAAGATGCGAGACTGGTTTTAAACTATAGTTAAGATAAGCTACGTCTGTGTTGCGGCCAAGAAAGCAAGTTTATAGAAACTTCTATCAAGGTTTTTTCCTTTGATAATAAGTTTTTGTACGAGCTATGAATGTGTAATAAGTAATAGTTATAGTTGAAAGTATAGTAGCCGCTTTGTGTTTTGTGTTCTGGTATAATAATTTTATGGGTTTTTACTGAACTGTAGGAGAGCATACTCATGTTCTAGACAACTTTTATGTAGGTATACGGAAAATACAAATCAGCATTTTATGAAAACGACTCTCAAGATACAGCTAACCGGGGCTCATTGAAAGCTTAGGTAATAGTTAGTTGATATATTTATTTATTTAGAACATGGAGGACTTCCAGCTAATAAAAACAAACAGGAAAGGGAACAATAGTCACCAGAGAGCCAATTACAAATCCTCACGTATAGACATTAAATACAAATTAGTGGTGTGAGCACAGAAACCAAAACACACTTATATTATTTGGCTTTAAAAGCCAAATCATATTTAGATCAATTTGTATATTTTATAACATGTATACTTGCGTTAAGTATTATCAGGATAATTTAAAAAACCAGGATAAGGTTCTCTCTCATCTATTTAAATAATACTACTGATACTTATTACTACTCATTTAATTTATTTTAGTGTATATTCTGTAATTTGTGTTTAAATTCAGATACAAAATTATTTGTTAATGAATAAATGACTATGACTATGACTACTATTTAAATATTCTATAATTTCCATAAACATTTTAGATTCGATGCATTTGCCAAATCGATCACCATAAACTCAAACGACGCATAAAACCGATTCAAACACAACGTGATCGAAACGTAACCCATTACCTTCCGAATACGTACGTAACATGTTCTTTCAATAACAAAACAAGCGTTGTAACACGTGATAAAGTCGTTTTCACGAAAACAGACAAAGGTGGAACGGCAGAAAAGAATGAAGTCACGAGACACGAATCGCAATCCGCGCTAAGTCTCCCTTTTGCGCGATTCGGGGTTGTTAGCGCGTAAGACCCTTGTAGACTTGCTACTTTAGCACCTAGGTAATAAAAAAGAAAAAAAAACACAAGGTATTGTTTTGCATCCTCGTCAAAATTCAGGATATTGTCACAAAAGACATAAATAATCAATATCAATTACGGTACCTATTAAGTTATTAATAAAGACTACACACTTTTTTTTGTTGATTAAATTTGTCAGTATTTCAGAATAACCCCCTTAACGTGGTTTAGGGAATAAGAAAATATCGAATAGACGTTTGAGATTTTTTGTATGTGTGTAAGCGAGGTAATAAGGCGAGGATCAGACAAGCCGCGTTTAAACCACGGGTGGTTGTTACTTACTGATTTCCGTAAATAAGAAGAAAAAAATACATACCCATTTAATTATTGATTCGGGACGAGAATCATTAGCATTGTTACCTCCTTGAATTTGAGGAGGATGCAAAACAACACCTTGTATATACTAAGCAATCAGCAATTTAAGATGAATTTCATCAATGAAACCGATGTAATGATCGCATTCAATAGCATCCGTGAAATGAGCCTTTTTGGTTGTGTTGGATGCACGAAACAACTTTTGACAAAAAAATTACCAGTCACCTACACATAAAAAAATGGCTTGCAAAGAGTTTTAAACTTTTAAATGGCTTTCAAAGAATCTCGAACTTTCAACAGGTAAAATACGGACAATTTGATACCGCGCTCATGAATCTCTAAAATATGACTAACCACTAAAGCAATTCATGCCACACGCTACTGTGCTTAAGAGACCGACTGACACCTAGATGGACCAACGACCTTAAAAACGTAACTAAGTCAGACTGAATGCGGGTGTTGTAACGTGGGTTTCCAGAGGTCTATGTCCAGCAGTGGTTTGCAATAGGCTGAGGTGATTGCCCACGCGCAGATAGCCACTGAAATCTAATAGGTACAGTATAAATGGAGGAGATGGCGTGACGAGCTGGATCCTTAACAAAAAGATTGGGCCCAAATAGCCAAAAACAGAAAAAGGAGGTATTTGCCCTGCGGCATATGAGCCTGATGTGTCCCACATCAGGCTCATATTAAATGAAGTCTCAAAATGGCCGTTGCTAAAAGAAGCATGTCTGCTGCTTCCCTAACAGTAGGGGAGGGAAACAAAGACACACACACGCTCAAAGGCGCGCGTGTTACAGACGCCGCCTTATTGACTAGTTTTAGTGCAAAGCTTGTGCTTAATTAAGACTTCTACGCTTGACACATTTACAAAATTACAGTTTTGTTGAGGAGGTGACTTTGTGCGGTGGTTGGTACTGTTGTCACAAAGGTTAGAAGGAGCATAGCAAAGCATAAGCGCAAACAGCTTATAATGTTACCACTGCTGGGCATAGATTCCTTTTGACGTGAAACGTTTTTAAAAGGTCACCGTATACGGGTACTAGTCAGAAAAGTTAAGTGTAAAGAAAATGGTTATATCTGCCGGGCCTAAAAAAACTGTGTTAGGTTCTTGATTATTTTAACGAAGTTTGGTTGCAATTTTATTGTATTCCGAGAACGCGTAATGTTAAACACGAACGATAGTGAATGTTTCGGAACGGAAACGCGATGTGAGTACGAGGCACTAACAAGGCAGATAGCAGCACTACTGTGCCTGAATTCCTCGTCTTTCTAGCTAAACAGGCGATGATAGATAGGCCTTGCAACGGTTTTTCTTTGTTCCTCCTTTGAAACATTTTGAGCCTGTTCTATTTTCAAAGATAAAGAACATGATGAAGAAGCGACAGGATGTTCTTTGTTTGAATAATTTGGATCAAAATAGCAAAAAATAACTGAAAAATAAAAACGATCCATGGTCGAATTTCGAATTTTCGAACGATAATGTCAGTTGTTTGTGAAACTGTTACCTAGCCGGGGTTACTAAAACACGAATGTATGTTTATTAACTGCGATTGTGCGTTGTTTCATCGCTTATTGTTTAATCGAATTTTGTTTCACATAAATTGTTTCTCATAATTATTATTATTTCATAGAATAATCAATACGCAGAATACTTACTTTGAAGAAATTTAAATCATCGATTTTTGTTTCAAATAAAGTTTCATCATCTGCCTAGCCTTTTCCCAAACTCTCTTGGGGTCGGCTTCCAGTCTAACCGGATGCAGCTGAGTACCAGTATTTTACATGAAGCGACTGCCTATCTGACCTCCACAACTCAGTAACTGGGTAATACGATACCCCTTGGTAAGACTGGATGTCAGACTTTTTTTGGCTTCTGACTACTCGTAACGACTGTCAAAGATCTACAAATGACAGCCGGGACCAACGGCTTAACGTGCTTTCCGAGGCACGGAGGAAACTCGGTATGTAATGATGGTCACCCATCCACGGACCAACCTCGGCAAGCACGGCTTGACCTTAAAGATCGACCCGGGCGGCTGTTATTATTTAGCCACGAGCTCCTTCAAATAAAGTTTCAAATAAAGTTTAATGTTAGAATATTCATGTCATAGAATAACAAATCAAATAATTTTTAACCACATATTGTTTGTTTCACATAAAACTTATTACGAAGAATAACATTTTATCGAGTGACAATTTCTAAAATTCATACCTTTGAAAAATACATACCCTCTGTAACGCTAGATGTCGCTAGCCAGCCGTCAAGCCGGCTCTCAAGCCCGCCTAGCCTAGCCGCTACGTCACTTCCCCGCCACATGACCCTTGCCCCGCCAAATCCGAGCCAGGGGAGGTGAAGTAGCCGCCAGCCAGCCAGTGATATAAAAGCCCAGAGCGATGATTTTGTGGTTGCACTTGATTATAATAATTGTAAGGGAAAACTCTGCCCGAATAAAAGTTTAAACCCGGTTGCCTATTTTTTTACCACTGTCGTTATACCTCCTATAAAATTACAACACCGGGTTCACAAAGATAATGCGGGTAAATTCTTGTCAAGCAGGAAAACAATCTTGTAATTCTCAGTAATGGTCTCCATGCCTGTTGCATGCAGCACGCAAGCAAGCATGCAACTTGCAGCATGCAAGCAAGCATGTAGCATGCAACAGGCATGGTTTCTGTCACGGCTCCGGCACTGCGGGGCTACGGCGGCCCCACGCGAGTTTATTGTCGCAGATGGTATTAACGCTCACCACTGCAGCTTCGGCTTGCTGGTCGGCAAGCCGGCCAGCCTCAGCCGCGGCAGCCAGCTTTAGAAACCACCTGCTTGGGCCGCCTCGACCCTCCACGCCTACGCGGGCTTATATTACACTCTAGAAATAGGGCAAACAAGACTACGTGGAGTCTGTTTTGCAGCCATTCGTTTCTGTCACCAACTTTTGTAGTACAACACATTGACTTGACTTTTAAAGACAATATTTTAATTTAAGCTTAATAATTTCGTTGAAATAAAATACCATGGAAACATACATCGAACAAACAATATTCGTTGAAAAATAATTCTGCTGTTTGATAATTTTGTCAAATAAAAAAATGTGAGTGTAAAATTATTTGAATTGTGTTTCTGTAAAATATGTCTCATTCGTAAATAGTAGTTGAAACAAAAATATTCGAAATAAAATACAGGGACTAAATATTATGTGAAACATATTCTGGGAAACGAAATTCTGTGAAATTTCTGTCTGAAAAACAAGGTGACACCATTACCTGCATATTTTCGTAGATAAAATCCAAAATAACGAGCCACAGCAGCGTTCACCACATCATTGAAAACAGTAAGCACGTTCATACATACATTTCTCATAGGATTAGGTAAATTAGTACAGGTAAAACGTATCAGTGCGAGTTTAAGTAACTAATTAGTCTTTATTGAAATATTTTAACTTGTTTTAATAAAAGGTTATTACCGAAAAATCTCTTCTTCATAAAGGCGAATATAATATTGCTATTCAATTATTACAGTTTAAAAACTACAGTTCTCATAAATGTTACCAGCTATAGAATAAATTAATAACAAATTAGTTTCTTTTATTTGCCCAAACCCGAAAGTTTTGCTTCGCTATCATAATTGCAGTTTCAAGTTGCTCCGCCTGATTTTCAGAAAGCTGAAATTGGCAATTAGTAACCGCGAGTATTTTTCAGATTAAGCTGAAGTATTATTTTGCTGCGTTGTAAGCAAAATGTAATTTAAATATTCGAATTAAAGCTAATATTGCACGTTGTTTGTACGTATGTACGAGTACTATAAGTGCTTGGAAATAACTGATGAACTTGTATAACTTCAATAAGACTAACTCAAGGAGTTAAATTAAACCTGAAGTGCTTTCTGTGCTTCAAATTGTAAATAGAAACAAACTATACGCGTTGAGCACAAAGTTTAACTGCATTACCGCTGTACAGAAATGGTGATATTTAAAGAATAAAACTAATCTGTAGTACTTACCTCTGTCTTCCCAGTGCTTGTCAGCATTTTCAGCTATTGCACCCACAGCACTTAATTAATTAAAAATACAAAACCGACACAGATAATACCATAACCTATCCTAGAACATAATACAAACCAAAAATCTATTCGAAATTCAAACTGATATTCCAGTCTTTTTTAAAACTTCACATCGTAAATCAAAAAAAGTTTGTATCTGCTTTGTTTTTTTATAAAAACATATGAATCCAGTTTCAAAATTTCATATTCTGCTGCATGGTTATTTTAGTGCGTGGCTATAGTTGTAATTAACGTCGTCATCTTGGTTTTTTTTAGAGAAACTTTCCTCAGAGTCACAAATATTTACCAACAGTTCTCCAGGGAATGTCATTCAAGCATCAAGAGACCATAGAGCACTACTAGAGTGGAATTCCAAGTGTACTTAGCGGAATAGCACTAGAGATGCACTACAGCACTAAAATTGATCACAATCTCAGCAATACCAGCCACTCCGGAGAATCATCAACATTTAATCCGTCCACATGCGCCTGGTGACTTAACCGATTCAATAGTCAGTCAAGCATCCTTCGCCGGTCGGACCGGTATGCAATTTCACACACCGATACTCCCTGATATTGCTAACTGTACGTTCTTAGTAACACGTATGACAAAAATTTCTGGCAGATGGACGGCTATGATTCGAATGCGTAGCAAATATCGCGCTTCGATGAGCATGTGAGCGATGCTTTGTCTGTTTGGTAGGCTGGTAGGCTTTCATTTGAGGTTTGGTTTGGTTTAATTTGGAAGTAAATTTTGAAATATTATATTGATTTTTTTAGCAAGCATGGCCAAACCAAATCCCGTGTCATTGGCATTTTTATGTCGGAGGATAATTGGAAAATCTAATCTTTGCGAAAATCCTTTGATTTTAGTATAAGACCGGATTATTGGGAACTAATAAAGATTTTCTATCAACAACTAATCAATAATCCTGCGATATATCATATCCCTTAAATATTTTTATAACTTCGAACACTGACCATAAAGTACCTACTGAAAGTATTTACGATACATATCGTAAACCCCAAAACGTACCAACAGTCCCATCCTGCATCCTTAAGAACCTAAAAGAAAACAACTATAAAAAACCGGCCAAGTGCGAGTCGGGCTCGCGCACGAAGGTTTCCTTACCATTATTTATAAAAATCACATTTTGGTATGGGAGCCCCTTAAATATTTATTTTATTTTGTTTTTAGTATTTGTTGTTATAGAATCAACAGAAATACATAACCTGTAGAAATTTCAACTGGCTAACTATCAAGGTTCATGAGATACAGCCTGGTGACAGACAGACGGACAGCGAAGTCTCAGTAATAGGGTCCCGTTTGACCCTTTGGGTACGGAACCCTAAAAACCAAAAACATCAGCAGCTAGTAATCCTTAAAACGAGCACCGACAGAGACTAATCTACGACCACTTCGTAAAGCACTAATCGAATTAGTCGACAGAACTAAATCAAAATACAGTCGACGTCAGAATAATTCAGTGCTTAGCTCCGAATCTAGTGTAACAGCGGCGCCGTGAAAATACGGGCAGGTGCATCCACCAAATTACGTGGCTTTAAACTTAATAGCTGTACGTATACGTCAGTTGACGTAAGACCTCAGAGCTATGTGTCGACGTTCGCACCAAGTGGAATTTGAAATTAAGCCTCATTTACACGATGCAAGAACTCGCATGCAAGTTTCACTACATTGCTGTTTTTGTTTGATTACCTGAATTCATTGCCCGTCAATAGTCTGCAATGTAGTGAAACTCGCAAGCAAGTTCTCACATCGTGTAAATGAGGCTTTACGCCGCAATGGCTTCGCCTTCGTTTTAATCTGAGTGTAGGAGTGTAGCAGCGGAGGTACCCCGTTCTACCTCCTTGTTTACCAGCCCTCGGTCGGTACAATGGAACACGTAAAATCTTCTAATTAATCAACCATGTGAGGGCTGTCTCGAAACTTGTAGAAACATGCTCTCAATATTATTTTGACTTGTAGTGCTTTCGTGGGAGGATTTAATTGGTCTTCAAAGTATTCGGAGTCGCGTAGTTTCATTTATAAAATAATTCTAAACAATTTTGTATTGAACTCATTCATTTTAAGTTATAATTCCTTTGAAGTTATTTCGTGATAAGTACTCAATTGTTCTCAACTTGAGATAATCCGATCTTCTAGCTAGAGTTCTGTCTAGCTAGAAGTTTGATTTACTTGGTATTAGGATTAAGCTATAAATGTTTGAAAAGATTCTTGAATCGAATACCTACACATTATGTGAACTTAATTTTCATGAGAATGTCTCTGACTTTGAACTATCTGTGCGCATACTTCTAAAAACAAAACAAAATTCAATTTCAGTCGCGTTTAGACGTAAGTTATACATTGTTGGAGGGTTCGGCTAAAAGTGACAGGATAGTGAATATTCCCGGCAAGTTTCGTGTAGTCGACCCCTCGCGACATATTGATATTACCTCACCGCCGTCGGAATTCGCAATTGCACAAACGTGTAACGTACCGTACGCCAGAATGACAATTGTTCAAGACCGTCCGAAGCGACAGCTCAAACACAATAAACTACGTGAAATTCACCTATTTGAGAAACTATTCAAATGTTTCTGCTCGGGACAAAACGTACGGAATGCTGTGCTCGGAATATTCAGACTAATTGCCGCCGTGCTCTCGCGTTGTAGTCTTCATAAAAGCTTACCTGTGTTTCTGCGATTTAAAATAAATGTTGAGAACTAAATGTTTTGGCTTATTTTTGGTATGCTGGTCTTAACTGAACTTAAAAATTAATTAATATTTGTGTCTGATTAGTTATTCAGATGTTATATAGAATAGCTAGTAGAATATGTCTCAAGGCTGCGCCAAAAAGTTCTATTTCGGTATTAAAGCCAGACATTTCAGCAACAATGCCTGTACCTAAGGGTAATATAATACATTCTTGCAAAAGACTGATCGAGCGCTTTGTTACCTTAAACAAACATCGGTACTTACACGAAGTATGACGTATAGCAGCCCCCGCAACATTCAACATGAAACATCTAAATAAAGATGTTCAAAATAATTACACCAAATCTCATATTAAGCCATAAAGACCTTTATTACCACGCTTCAGAGAATGTGCTCAAGGAATCACAGATCAACGCTGTAGGTCGGCGAAGTTACTTTGTAAAGGACAAAATGAGTTCTTTGTGTACACAAAATAGCATGATTGCTATCAAACAACATCCTTGGTTCGTTTTTTGAGAGTTCACCAAGTGGAAACGAAACAGTAAATCAACGACAGTGAGTAGATGGCTCATAGTATGAGTTTTCCTTCACAAAGAACGTAAATAAAAATTAAATGTGTAATTTCTATTCTTTGAGCCTTTAACCTGGAAGAATTCCAACCACAATAATGAGGACAAACAATTTGAGGACTCTGACCGCGATGTAATGTCTCGTTTGTCTTGTTCAAGTTCATGAAATAACGGGCTAATGTGAAACAAACTGAGAACAGTAGTAACAATTAAGTTCATTTTATTTTTAATCGAACGTAAGCAGAATTGAGCGATAGTGATGCATCGTGATAGTTTAGACTATTGTTTGAAATTCAACAATACTGAATACCATGAACTGTTATATTCAATTACACAGACGTAATTTGCCCATAATTTGCGCATACAATGAGACCAATATTAATTTGGAGTTGATTTTCTGTTGTATTTAGACATCTCTCTCCGATCTGTATTGGGGAGTTGAACAATACCGCGACTTTTCGCGTAAATTTTACGAATATTGTTTCCTTTGTACATTGACAGAGTGCGACAGACAAAAGGCAAATGATCCCACCCCACCCCATCTTTTTTTCGGTTTCGTAAACTTTTATGTCTTATTCCGTTCCAACATCGCATATAATTGTAATATTTATGGAAATCGTTTTCGCGCAATAGAAAACACGTTATTTCGGAGACGATATTTATTTAACCTTTAACGGAGCCGAGGAGAGTCAAACAAACGATATTCAAACACGTGAAACATAGGTATGAATAATTCCAAGTGTGTACCAGGGACACATAAATCTTTACAGATAGTAGCAGCAAAGCCAATCTGATGAGTTATAGTATCTGCTTACTACAGATACTTTATACTCACACTTAATCATCCATATTCATATTTTTATTTCATTTTTATAAATATTTTCTAATCCTTTGTTGTGACATGTTTACTTCAAATTTGTCAGATGTCATTTACTTTTATTTGTGATTGTTACCAGCCAAACTCTCTATGAAGGTTTCACTTAGATTATATAAATTACTAAAAATTATTATCATCAATTCGTGAGTTCAATTTTTGTATTTTATATTTAATAGCGAATATTTGCTGTGTAAAGATATTCTGAGTTATATTTCTAAAAATATTATGTGCAGGGTTTTTGACCATTGTTACTGGCTGTTTTTAATACTGGCAGGTTGCGTCTTACTAGAGCGCAGCAGTTTTGAATCTAAAAAAATGATTGGAAGAAAAGAAACGGAAGATCAGGGTATAAAAGGGATTTCTGACAGATGCCCTGGTTCTAGTCTGGAGTCAAGAGTTCGGTTCTAGTCTGGAGTTAAGAGTCGGTTCAGTCTGGACACGAGAAATCAGTATAGTCTAAAATCAAGAAAACAGCTAAGTCTAGTTTGGAGTCAAGATCTGTCATATCTTGAGTTTTGAGCACAGCCTGGTGGAGTCAAAGAGCGGCCTTCGTTTAGTGCTGCCGTGGCTGTTGCTAACTGTCTGCTGGAAGCTGCTTTGCGAACTGACGAGCCTGGCACTGGGGCTCATTACCTGTCTGCTGGAAGCTGCTCTTCGAGCTGACGAGCCTGGCATTGGGCGGTACGTGTCTGCTGGTGGGTCCTACCAAATCGCCCTGCATCAAGTTCGTCGTGGTCAAGCTCATCTTAATCAAGCCAGCTTTCTACGACTGCAAGTTTGTCTTCAGTTACTATCACGCTCAGAGATTTGCGGAGATATTTAAAACGTTCCCGGTTAACCTGCCCTTCACTTTTGTACTAATTTATTGTATTTTTCATTTCATCATTTATTAAATTCATTTTCCCCTAATTACTTTTTTAATGTATAAATCTGTTTACTCCTTTCATCAAGGAATAAGCAAGTTTGTTACAGAGTCGCGCGCCGCACCCCTGTCGGTCGACCGCACGGGTAATGAGCTTGTTTGTCTCAGTTAACGTTTCCTAGCACGTTCTGTGCTCCTGGTACAACGCTCTTTGTGTCACTAGCTTCCTGTCTCTTGTCTCCCTGCTTGGAATAAGGATAATATTGTTTTAGAATAATAACAAGAACTTGCTTCTACCAGATGCAGCTCTAAATTAAATCCTCAGAACTTTTATTTACTTGTGGACGTAATGTGACCACTTAAACATTTTCTCTGTAGAATAAATGAATGAAATAGGTTTACTCGCTCACTCCAGAAGATAAATAAAGAAAGATTGGACCCAAGAATGAAAGGGAAGATTAGTCCCGACCCCAGATTAGATGTTTGTGACTGATGAGTCTGAAAACACGTCAAACCAGCTTTATTATACTACTTTTGTTAAGTGGCACTAAATATAAACATCCTAAGAGTGCTATAAAACTACACTCAGCGAAGATAGGTGTTTAAGGATAACTTTGGGTAGCAAAAACGCCTTCCTTATTGTTATAACCTTTTTGTGTATATAGATAGAAGTGAAACACAAAAAAAAAAAAACAAAATGATAAGAAAAATAAAAGACTTTTGTTTGTACTGATTTTCACCGTCTACCAATTCTGTACACATCTCAAAACGACAGTTTGTATTAAGCTCAATTACACATGTAAATATTGAAAAACGGTACTAGTTGAATTTCACAAGTCTTCATGCAGTTCAACCTCCTTCGTCAGCTTCTTACAAAATAATATTCTGACTAATCCCCTTTGAAAATGGAAAACGGATTACAGATTTCTGCGGCACACCATTAAATTTTCCTCTCTCACTTAAAGCTTTTATCGTCATACGTTCGTGGAGAAGTGCTAATGCAGTATTTTCATTTGAAGATCGGAATCTGTCGGAATCTTTCGGACATTCGGAACACGCTTGGTAACTGGGGGATTGGAGATAAACGTAAAACATCAGTCGGAAATGGCTTAGCTTGTTGTATCCAGGATTCCCTTTCGGTGCATTCGTTAGTTGGGATTAAAATAAATTGAAAATGTTGGCTTCGTTTTTGTGGTATTACGTGGTCTGCGGTAGGCTGTGTACAAACGTCTGTCTAGACGCATTTAGACCCACTTGGTACCACGTATCTTAAACCTTTTAAAACATTATTGTGTTATCTTCAAAAGACTGACAGAAATTAAACACTGTTTTAAATTAGTTTAGCACTAAATGCATTAAGTGATTTGTGCTGCAAGCTGGCCTTAAGGTCTGGTTAATTCTGTATGGACAAGTTAGATAAGCTTTGCACACCAGACTCTCACGGACACTTCAGTTAAGACCAAACTATGTCAAAGTGTACTATATTTTTTAGCCCATGAATAATGTCAGCATAATGCCACTGTACGTCATCACAGTAGATCGTTACCGCTTCCATTGACAGCAATCATTGTATTGCTATGCTAATGCGATTGAATTAGTGCAATGCCGGCCGGCGTCTGAGGATTAATCACAAATCAATAGACATGCCTTCAGGAAACTAAATTAATTATTAGAGATAGAGGTATTCTCTAAGACACGCTGTTATTAGGTCCTTTGTGAGACTGTCACTGTGACTTCAAATTATGGCTTCCATGACACATGTTCCACTTTAATGTAATTACATCAGGGTCCCATTTAATACAATATTTAGGCGAAATTCCAATAGTTTTAAAAAGTTTTTAGGGTTCCGTACCTCAAAAGGGAAAAACGGAACCCTTATAGGATCACTTTGTTGTCCGTCTGTCTGTCTGTCAAGGCCCTTTTTCTCGGAAATGCGTGGAGGTATCAAGCTGGAATTTATATCAAATACTCAAGTCTACTGTCCTTTAGAGCTGTGAAAAATTCAAACTTCTAAGCCAACGCAATCAAAAGATACAGCCGTTTATGCCGCAAATTTCCGCAAATTTTCGACACTCGTAAGGGCGATCAAAACCTACAGGGTACTTCCCGTGAACTCAGAATCTTGAAATTTGGTACGAAGCAACGTCTTATAGCACAGATAAAGGAAAACCCGGTTTTTCTCAGATGTTATTTATTTAAAAAAAGTTATGTCGTATTGTCAGTTAAACATTTTTTGCTCCCGGAGCACTCAGGGCAATCAGTTCGTTACTACCTTGCTGGCTATCTAATATTTATTTTTTACTGAATTATAAACCGTTATTAATTGCTACGCAGGATTCGAGGGAGTGCCAATAGCATCCTGTAGGTGGTTGGGAATAGGCCAGACGGCGTTTTCTTGGAGTATTGAACCCGTATGCATAACTGCGGGTCTGATGCTGCAGGAAAATATATAAATTAGAATGTTTTTAATTTAGTATAGGTACTAATATAGTTACGTAAACTGTATTACTAACAAAGATTTATGGAACAAGTGTCTGAAATTTTTTTTTTTTTTTTTATTATTACTTCCTTTATTCATTTTATAACACATAATTTACATTTTTACAAAATTATATTTAAAAAAAAAACATATAAAAAAATAAAAAATAGTAACCCACCGGCATCGGGAACAGGGTCCGGGCTACCGGTGGTCAGCAGGGCTCTTGAGAGAGGAACCTCCTAACAATACGTGCCGTGTCCAGAAGTGCTACTTTCTGAATCAAGCCTTTGTTATTATTATTATGGTTTTTAACTTTCGTTTTCTCAGGTAATACCTGGTATTTTTAGAATTTCACGGGTGTGAACCAAGGCGAAATTCTAGTTATTTGTATAATTATTAACCATAGTTTGTGTCAAAAAGATGGTAAATCAAATATTCGGCACTAAGCTGACTGCTGACTGCCTAACTCAAATAGGACTGGGCAGGCCATGACCGCTACATGCCGGACAAACTGTGGGCCAAAATAGCTGGAAACTGGTGCTAACGGGACGAACTGGACAGGTTCCGTCAGAACTGGAAGGAGGACGCGGGGGTTAAGGGGGGGAAGAGTGGAGGAAAGCCTTTGCCCAGGGAGGGAGCAACAGAGCAGACTAGAAAAAAAGCTGACATGATATTTTATAATATGACTCAAATACATAAACCAACATGACCAGATTCTCCAGTGCATCGTACATTGTACATAGAGCTGGGATTTTACACTTGTCATCCACTCAACGTATTACTATCCACAGGCATAGGTCTCTCCAGCTCTGTCCAGCCTCTCAAACTGCGCCACAACATCCTGTCCACCGCCTTTCGTATCAAGTCCAACCCAACCTTTAAAGTTGTCGGCCCATCTAGCTGGGGGTGTATTACGCAAAGCTTGCGTATATACGGTGTCTATTCCAGAACTCAGAAATTTGTCAGTTAATAGGCTTCTTTTGGGTTAGCTCGTTCCATCATTGACCTCATCTCTGTCCTCAGGACAAGATTAAGTTAAGAGAGTAGACTCATCCATACTAATATTATAAATGCGAAAGTCACTCTGTTTGTTTGTTTGTTTGTTACCACTACTAAACGACTAAACGCCTTCACGACTAAACGCCTGATCGGATCATAATGAAATTTAGCAAGAAGATATATTTTACCCTAGGGAAGAACATAGGCTATATATCATCACGCTACGACCAATAGGAGCGGAGCAGCAAAGAAAAATGTTGCGAAAACGGGGATAATGTAACGCAGACGAAGTTGCGAGGGGTAAGTAGGGACAGCTAGTTTAATATAAAAACTACTATTTTGCATCGTGTCATCAGTCATATTTATCACGATTGTGATGTTCTAATAATACGTTAATTCTAAAACATTTTCTTTAAAGACTCTCTAAGTGTTTCTAGGTACAACAAAAGAGAAGACGTCTTGTCGCCTTCTCAGAAAATCCGTGATAAAGGCCAAGGAAATCATAATGTAATTCTAAATTAAGAAGCGCTCCCTAGTGGCCACTTTGATTACTAAATGAAGAAGTAATTATTCCAGGAAATACGAATTAAAGAAGCGATGTGATTTTAAAGTGATTAACTTTAACGACAAATGTAGATGATACGTAAAGAAAGATAAGATATTAAGAAATCACGTTTACTGGGATTGTAAAAAAATGGGCAATAATAAACCGTGCGAATAAATAATATATGGCCGACTGTTAATGAAATACTTTAAAACTAAACCGAGTGGCGTTAATCATGTTTGCGAAAAATTAACTAAAATAGCGATAAATCATGAATTAAAAAATCATAAAATGAGCTACTTTTATTAATTTACTAGCAGTGGGAAACAGTTATTCTGAGCTAGCGACTAAAATTCCAAGTGGCCGAATCAAAAGCGAAAAATACTGCTACGCTCTCAAGTTTTTCGCTCACTTAGTATTTCAGTACGCCGTAATCAGTATTTTTGACAGCCTGATTTTGAAATTATAGTCGATAGTTTAAATACTACCCTAAAAAATTACATGACATTCCATGTTCAATATAACTACAAATAAGACCAAACCTTCTCCCGAGTAAGGAATTATGGAAATTTCTTAAAATTACAATATTCCAAAGCGAAAAACTTATTACATAAAACCGAAATTGTCTCTTTCGAAGTCACCCAAAGTTCTTTGTGAGGCATGACTCCGGCAATATTTTATACGTTTCCAATTTCGTCAGGATCCTGCCATATTGATTGTGAGGAGTTTGTAACTCGAAAGCGAATAATTTGCCCACGCATTTATGTTGCCAAAGATTCGCACATATTCTTCATAAATTAAATGATATTATATCTTCAGTTACACGCGTTATGAAAAGGAAAGTTTCCTCGGTTCTGCATAGGGCTTTCTAGTTGGAGTTTGATTGTTGTGGAAAAAGAAAATTGAGTTTCGGTAAAGGCGAGTATTGTACGAGTATGCCTAGATATACATGTCTACAGTATTTTAAATTGAAACACTTCATAACAAAATATATTTAAAGCTTTTATTGCCACGTTTGATACGTCTATTTCCTGTTGTATTTAGCTAAAAGGGGTGCGCCAAAGTTCACCTAAATTTTCAACTCCGATAATTGGAAATCCGAAAATGTTCTTCCTAACATTTTTCATCCTAACAATCACAATTCCTAACTACTCTGTCTCTAATGTTCATAATTCCGAAGCATTCAACTTCATAATGTCAGTAGCAATAAACATCTATTATACTTTTATTTGTTTTCCTATATTTTCTCAACATATCCATCATTTACACTATTATTTAAAGTCATATCTTTTTTGTTTAGATGTATTTTTTATTAATGAAAGTGTCTTCTTTAATATTATTTATAGCGGTGTGTACCTGCAAAGATATCCATAGGTTAGGTTAGGTTAGAACTGTGACCAACTAAGCGCGAGCCGAGCGAGCGGAGCGAGCGGTGCCGCGGCAGCGGCCGGCGAGCGCTACCTCAAAATTGGTCGCGAAATTTTTCCAAGTATTTTTTTCATAGTGGGCGCACTGTAAATATCATCTTCTACCCACGTATTTTTTTTATTACACTTGGTAAATGTTTCTTTCTGAGTATGAGTGAACATATTATGGTAATTATGTTTAGGGATAAAAGCGTTATGATAAAAAACAGTAGGAGTTTAAATATATTTACATGAATGATATTATTAATTAAAATTTTCGGAAATATGAGTGATATGAACAACACCGGTAGCACGACAAATAGTATGAATTGAAAACTTTAGGATGAAAAATTTTAGGAAGAATGATCGTTCGGATTACAAATCATTAGGAAGAACAATTTCGGGTAAAGAACTTTAGGTGAGCCAATATGGACCCAGCTAAAAGCTTTGACAGGTATCCGTGCAAATTTTATTTATTTTACTTTTCGGTAATTTATTTAGTTTTTTTGAGTCCACAGACCGATCAATAATAATGACACTATACACAATTCCTATTAATTCTGATAGTAATTATTTTTCCCTGTATTTTAATTTAAGATAAATAATCAGTCGCGTCAGGATATTAGACTAAGATCTGCTCCAGTATTTTGACGAAGCACACAAAGCCATCAGTCCAGGCTGCAGGATCCCAAATGAGCAAGCTTTCGACGAGATATGACGCAACAACAACACCATAAAAAAACCCTTCCACGGAAACCGAGAAAAAGAACAACTCCGTTTAATTACACCGTGCAAGTTCACGTCCAATACGTTCTAGAACAACGCGACGAGAACTCGAGTCTCGCTCGAAGTTCCGCCGACGAATACCTACAGAAGTAAAGTTAATAGGAGCAAGTTTGATGTGAAAACTATGTTAATCAGCCGACCAACTTTGATTGCTGACAGATCTGACAACTTCTGTCGTCGATATTCCGGGTGAATTGTTCATTTTCACAACCTTAGCATTTGATTAAAGCCCGCGAATTCCATATTGGTCGTTTAGTTATTGAACTTGTGAGTGTGTGCGTGAGCCTTACATCCTTAGGGTTGGCAAGGATTGAAGTTATTTTGATTAAGAATTTAATCTCGTTGTGACGTGTTTGAATTGTTACATTGATGAAGTAACAGGAAATGTATTTTGCTTTAAGACAAAAGCGCAAGGGTTATCCACGGAATTTAAATCCTTTAGGTTTTGTGCAGTTTGCAGCTCAGGTATCTAGGTATCCTTAGTGCATACCCCTTAAACAAAATGCGAATTGTTTATCTGTTTCTAAGTTTTAAAGAAAGTGGTTTTAAACAGCTAGATCACAAAAGGTATTTACGATAATCGTTTAACACTCCTAGCTAGTTTCCAGTTTTAAATAGAGAATGCTGCCATGCAGTAGGACATAATAATAAATTAAATAAGGTTGAGAATAGTTGGAGGTTCCATGTCGTTTATTTATACTTCAGATGGGCTAGCCATGTAGCTCGAATGCAGCCGGACAGGTGACCTAAGGATGTCACTCTCTGAATGCCTCAGGGAGGACACCGTCGTCTAGTCTGCGATATGATTGGACGGTGCAGATTTCTATTTGCAGGATAGACATAGACAAGATAAACAGAATAGATAAGCTTCGAGAAATTACTTAGGATAGCACATCGAATTAGCATCGAATCACTTTACTCTAATTCGGACACACGATGCATTTATTACAAAGGATATCACAATGGAATACGAGCGAACTAGTTGTTTCAATGAAGTCCTACGAAATAGCGAAAATAAAATTGGCGACGATGAACCATGAAGCCGGATGAGATTATCCGATGAGGGCGTAGATGCTCGACCCCGTTCATTTACAATTGGTCGTTCGCCCGAATTTTGCATACAGTCGAATTCGTGCGAACAAGCAAATGTAATGACTATAACAACAACTACATTTTCATAGAAATATTAGTGCTTAAATGCATGCGCTTAGCTTGGCCGTGGACAGTTGGGAATAACGTCTGTAATGACGAACAAGCGAATGTAATGACTAAAACAACAACTACATTTTCATAGAAATATTAGTGCTTAAATGCATGCGCTTAGCTTGGCCGTGGACAGTTGGGAATAGCGTCTGTAATGACGAACAAGCGAATGTAATGACTAAAACAACAACTACATTTTCATAGAAATATTAGTGCTTAAATGCATGCGCTTAGCTTGGCCGTGGACAGTTGGGAGTAGCGTCTGTAATGACGAACAAGCGAATGTAATGACTAAAACAACAACTACATTTTCATAGAAATGAAATGTGCTTAGCTTGGCCGTGGACAGTTGGTAATAGCGTCTTGGCCTCGGATTCCAACAAAGTGGAGACGAGTGGAGTGGATAGGAGTTGTGCGGAAATCGACCAATCACTTTGGTTGAAATTCACATCGCTCTTGTCTCTACTGTAAATATTTCATGTTCCTGCCCTTGTCCAATTCTACTTTGAGTCGGCGCAAAAGTTTACTTTTTCCATTTTCCCTTGTCAAACCTCACGGCATCATTTGCTCCTTTCCCTTTCATATCATTTCTCACACAGCCCATCAATCTTTTATTCTCTCCCTCTCCAATCTCTATCCATCTACTTTCATATCCATGACTCTTTTAGTCACATGCGTTTCATCCCTCCTCATCACATGTCATTTCATGTTCTAAAAATATCGTTCCTTATTTCCAGTTTCGAAATACAAAGTAAATGTGTCATGTCCCACCTATTGGCTTCACGTTAATAACACCGTTCCACATAGTGAGTGCGGGCACATGTTATTATGACCTAAAATTGAATTTTCAGCTCGCTCGTCGTTTTCACAGAACCCCTGTATAAACGAGCTTTGTTGAAATAATTCATGCTCTAAGTGTAGTGTTTGAAAAGCGTTCGTAGATGTTGTCGACTTAAACTAAGTAAGCTTTGTTTAACTGTGTGTTTTCTAAGAATCAAGAAACTGATTTAAAGCGTTAGATTCGCCGTACTGAGTAAAAAAAATACGTAAGTCTCTGTCTGGTTTTTTGAAGGCATTTCTTAAATAGTGCACTTTTGCATTGGATCGGACACAATAAACTCTCATTTTAGTTGTGAATTGTGAAATTAACAAGTTGAATAGTATTATCTCGCTCACTCATAGCTGGAATTGGTATTACGTACTGCTCCATCCGCGGTATATGCGAGCCCACAACATTTCTTATACCACCTTAGTACTGTGAGAGCAGATTTACCGATTTAAATCTTTGGGTGAAAATCCTTTTACTGACACAACAAAAATAAAATTACCTATTTCATAAATTCTAAACGAACGTCAGCAAGAAATTTCCTGACTAAGCTATCTAGCTTACTACATAAGGCAAAAAAAAAATATCCTTCGTTGTACAAATGCACTTATGAAAGACTAGCAACATTTCCCAATGACACTGCCAATTAAAACTGAAACCAGAGATCAGTATTTTGTAAGGAGTCGTCAGACATGCAAAGTTTTGAAGTACTTTTATTTCTGTTTGTCATGAGCCTCATGAGTTGGCTTCAGTCTTATTAGCCTCTCGTTACAAGATATAGTTGAAGTTAAACTCAACAGTTTCCAACAATTAAATTGTTTTGAGTGTTCGTCGTCGTCATTGTTAAGTATGCAACCACTTTAAAAGAGTTAACATGGAGTTTCTTATCGGTTCTTCTCCTGAACGGTACTTCTGATGATCCGTAACTGGTCCTGAGTCTTCGTATCACAACCAAATTAATAAAGCTACAAATCGGAAGAAGACTTGAAAAAAAGAAAATTAATACTGATGAAAAAAAAGTAATTAATTTTCCATTTGTGAACCTCCTGCGATGTGCGAGTAATTATGCAGATGAGTTTACTGAACTCAACCTTTTACGAATATACATTATACCTGCTACTCGAAACATTTAATTAATTCCATTTAATTGATTCGTTCGTAAAAGGCCTTGTATAAAAAGGTAATTTATACCAATGATCCATGAGGGTGATTTGGGTATGATCAGCAGTCCATCACAACCCTTTGATGACGAATGTGTGATTTTCGATGGAGACCCAAAATCAAATCATTTAGGTAAGTAAGTTGTTGTATTATATATTCATACTTATTAGTGCGAAAAGTTATGGTTTGTACTCTTTACTCTATTCTTGTCACTTGAATATTTTTACCTTTATATAAAAAACTTTCAGTCCTATTAAAATACAAAATTCATACTTTTATAAGACTATTCTTTCAACACGTTATCAGCACGAAGCTCTTAATTTTAAAAGTAGATAATGTCAGGCAACAGTATGAATTTTCAAGGAATCAAGATGTTAATAAACCGAGACGGATACCCAACCTGGAAGTTCAAAATGAGGATGCTTCTCATTCATGAGGAGCTGTGGACGTCCATCACTGGGTATGATGATTCAGATAAAACAGCGGAGGATGTGCGCTCTCGTAATGACCAGAAGGCGTTATCAAAAATATGCCTTACGGTAGACGGAGGTGCAATTTCGCACGTGAGAAATGCGAACCGCTAAGGAAGCTTGGAGTGCCTTACAAAAGGCATACGAGGATAAAGGTATGGGTCGAAGGCTCTCTCTAGAGCGAAAGTTATACAAATATACCTTAACCGATTTCCAAGATTTAGAATCATATATCAACGCCATTATGAGTACTTCTCAAGATCTTGAGGATATTGGTAAGAAGATCGATGATGGATCTTTGGCTGCGATTATTCTCGGAGGATTGACATCACGGTACGAACCGCTGATCATGGCTTTAGAGAATTCGAATGTTGATGTAACCAGTGAGTTGGTTAAGGCAAAGCTGTTAAACGAGCTTTCTAAGGACTCTCACCAGATTGAGGTGTCTGCGTTACGTTCAACAGGATCTACAAGCAAAAAGAAGAAGCCTATAATTTGCTTTAAGTGTAGAGAACCAGGACACAAAAGTCCCGAATGTCCCAATAAGAAGGATAAAAAGGCTATGAGCGCGTCAGAAAAGTTTTTTAAAGGTACAGATTGCAGTCATACTGAAAAGGTGGAACAACAGGCTGTTGTAAAAGAAATGGCTCTCACTGCACCGGCTGCAAATGATAGGAAATGGATTATTGATTCTGGAGCAACCATTCACATGACTCCGCATCGCGAGTGGTTCAGCAGTTATCGGCCAGTACAAGGTGGGACGATTACTGTGGCTAATGGACAAAGAGTAGCGGCTGTGGGTTTTGGTAATGTATCCATTGATACAGATACTTTGGCAAACAGAATAGAGAATGTAGTTCATGTTCCTGATTTGAACTGTAATTTACTTTCAGTAAATAAAGTGGTAGAGAAGGGTTTCTCTGTAGATTTCAATAAAGAAGGCTGCACTATTTATGATTCAAAGTGTGATGTAGTAAACAGTAAAAATGTTTTAGCGTATGGTTCTGTATGTGATGGGCTGTATACTGTCGATTGTTCAATTAAAACGTTCAATAATGTTTCAGCTAAACTTGTGCACTCTGATTGTTCCAACTTCCAGCTTTGGCATAAGAGGTTAGGACATCTGTATCGAATT
This sequence comes from Cerastis leucographa, assembly GCA_963082945.1. NCBI lineage: Eukaryota > Metazoa > Arthropoda > Insecta > Lepidoptera > Noctuidae > Cerastis > Cerastis leucographa. The sequence goes on along the minus strand of OY720381.1, from coordinate 1,689,867 downwards.
GGCATGGATCTACTTAGAAAAGGTCAGGCTATCGGCGTGGAGTACACGGAGGTCGACAAGGAACCATGCATACCCTGCATAGAGGGTAAGCAGTCTAGAAAGCCTTTCAAAAGCTTAAAATACGGGAAGGCTACATCGCCACTTCAATTGATTCGTACCGATGTTTGTGGACCTTTTTCTACAAATTCGTTTACAGGTAATAGATATTTTATTATTTTTGTAGATGATTATACACGTTTTATTTTTGTGTATTTTATGTCTTCTAAAACTGAAGTCAAAACTAAGTTTTGTTCTTTTCATTCTCATGTCGAGAGACAGTTTGGTGGAAAAATAAAGACTTTGCGGTCAGACAATGGAACTGAGTTCATCAATAAGGAATTGATGGATTATGTTCAGTCATTGGGTATCGATTGGCAAACGACAGCACCTTACAGCCCTCAGCAAAATGGGGTAAGTGAACGTTGTAATCGTAGCATAGTAGAGAAGGCTCGGTCACTACTGTCACATGGTTCCCTCTCAAAAGCTTTTTGGCAGGACGCAGTAGAAACGAGCGTCTACTTGAAAAATCGATCACCACACCGCGCGCTTAGCGGTAAAACACCATTTGAAATGTGGTTTAATAAAAAACCCGATCTGTCTCATCTGAAGGTTTTTGGATGCAGATCACTTGTTCATGTTCCATCAAGTCAGAGATGTAAATTAGACATGAAAGCTAAGGAACAGATTTTTGTAGGATATTCAGATGATCCGCGTACTTATTACTTCCGGAATGCGGCAAGTCCAAGACGTTTACTAAAGTCAAGAGATGTCACATTTTTTGAAAATAACTTTCATGGACTGAAGGAAAATATTGAAAATACTGTGAACTCTGATATTGTCAATTTGCTCTCACAGTCACCATCGCCAGCAGTTTTAAGACAAGAAGTTCTACCCTCTTCTTCACCTGGGAGATGTGAAGTAGATGCTCCTAGCATAGATACTTTTTTCTTGGATGCTGAAGATGCTGATGTTGAAATCAATGAAGCAGTCAATGAAGAGGTCAACAATGTTGATGATCAGCAGTCAAGTGAATCTACAGATTCCTCAAATGAATCTGAATCTAGTCGATATCCTTCAAGAGTTCGCAAACCACCGGATTACTTCTCATATAATACCCTTCTAGAAGATGGGTGCGACGATCCAAATAATTATCTGGCTGCGATTTACAGCGATGAGAAAGATAACTGGATTTTAGCAATGAGACATGAGTACAATGCCTTAGTCAGAAAGGGCACATGGATTTTGGTTGATAAGCCAAAACTTAAAACTTGTATTCCTAGCAAGTGGGTCTTCAAACTGAAGCGAGATGCGAAAGGTGACGTTGTTAGGTATAAAGCGCGCCTAGTAGCAAAAGGTTTTCGACAAAGAGAAGGTGTCGACTACCACGAAACTTTTTCTCTAGTTGTACGCAACTCGTCGTTGCGAACTTTGTTAGCGCTTGCAGTGCAGGAAGATTATAAGGTCCGCGGCATATGGCTGTGGATACAGCTTTTCTGAATGGCAGTTTGGAGGAAGAAATCTACATGACACAGCCAGAAGGTTTCGTAAGGGAAGGGGAGGAGTCTAAAGTGTGTCTTTTGAAACGGTCACTTTATGGCTTGAAGCAGGCACCAAGAGCCTGGAATACAAAGTTAAAACAGACTTTGTCAGTTCTTGGTTTTATGCGAACTTCTGAGCCATGTATTTTTAAAAACAATGCAAACTTATCGAACGAGTCCTTGATACTGGCTGTATACGTCGACGATCTAGTAATCTTGTATAAAAATGAAAGTACGCTTGACAACTTCAAATGTCAATTTGTAAAATACTTTTCATCAAAAGATCTTGGACAAATTAATTTCTTTACGGGAATAAATATTTACCATGATAATTATGGAATGAAACTATCTCAGAATATATATATTGAAAAGATGCTAAAAAGATTTAACATGCAAGATTGTAAGGGTGTTTCTACCCCAATGGTTAAGAAAAAGCTTGAGCCTGGTATAGGTGAGTGTGACTACCCTTACAGAGAGTTAATTGGCTGTTTAATGTTCTTGGCTGTAAATACCAGACCAGATATAGCCTATACTGTGAGTTACTTGAGTCAATTTAACTCTAACTTTGATCAGTCACATTGGAATATTGCTAAACGATGTCTACGTTATCTGAAAGCAACAAAAGATAGTGGTATTACATACAGGAAAGAAAAAGGTAATACTACAACTTTAACGGGTTTTTCAGATGCAGACTGGGCAAACTGTCCAACTGATAGACGATCTTACACTTGGGTTCTATTATGAACTTGCAGGCGGCCCTATTTCGTGGGAAGCTAAAAAACAGCCCACAGTGGCTTTGTCGTCCGCTGAAGCTGAATATATGGCATTGGCTACAGCAGTAAAGGATGCGTGCTTTTTAAAAAGACTGATATCCGATATTACAGGTAAGTCGCTTAATATAGTTTTGTACACGGATAGTCAGAGTGCACAAAAAATAGCCATGAATCCGGTTCATCACAATAGGACAAAACATATAGATGTTAAGTTCCATTTTGTTCGAGAAAAGGTGAACGATAAAACCGTTGAACTTAGGTATATGCCCACTGACAGATTACCTGCAGATGTTTTGACGAAACCTTTGGGTCCAATAAAGCATCGCAGTTGTTTGCAAATGATTGGTATATCCTAGTTTTTCATAATGGTTTTCTTTACTAGTTTTTTATGCTCTTGTGTCATGAGTACAATGCAATTAACTTTTTGAGGGAGCATGTTGTATTATATATTCATACTTATTAGTGCGAAAAGTTATGGTTTGTACTCTTTACTCTATTCTTGTCACTTGAATATTTTTACCTTTATATAAAAAACTTTCAGTCCTATTAAAATACAAAATTCATACTTTTATAAGACTATTCTTTCAACATAAGTATATTATACTCACCCTACATACACTTGGTTCAGTATTTTTTTTAAAACCACTTTTATGTCCTTTTTGTGTATAAGTTGACCCGAGAGTTCTGTAAAAAGATATTTCGATTTAAAAAAATCCGTTAAAATTTTGAAATAATACATGAACTGTAAAATTATGTGCAAGCCGAAATTTGGAATACCATGGAGTCTTTTCTGAGTAAGTAAAGTATACAGGAAAAAAAGTTTTTCATTACTGAGATCGAGCGATAAATACAGTACAATATTTATTCGTTCAAGACTTAAACCTATTTTATTAGGATAAGTAAGAGGCAAGATACAAAACATGGGCAACTAGGCTTAAACTAGGAAGATTCCTGTGCTATAAGCACCAGTTGCTTTCGTCACTACCGTGTTCGAGCAGCCAATTTACGAATTGTGGTGCGGTGCAAGGTAAGTATTGCAATTTTCATTTAATCAATGGTAAATCTCTGTGTGCATGCATGCGGGCGTGAGTGTGCATGTGTGTATATTTGTGTGTATTTTTATATGTTGTGTGCTTCTGTGTGTGTGTGTGGTGTGTTTGTGCGGTAAATAGAATGATTGTCCGATAAAAAACCTCGATGTCCTAATTTGTAGCTAAAACATTTTTAAATTATAACCGTAGCGAAAGCGGTGCGACGATCTGATGGCGTACCATGACGTCTTAAAACATTATTGTTCCATTCTTTTTCCAGAGTGAAAAAGAGACGGAGCTATACAGGTCGTCTAGCTCCATCTCTTTCCCACTCTGGAATAGGAATGGAACAAGGGTCATAGTAACCCCCCTGATCTTGTTTGCAGGGCAAACATGACCAGAGATCGCGCAAGGTAGAAAGTTTCGGAAGGTGAAAGCGGAGGAATTTGGCAAAAAAAATCTAAGGTCCAAATTGCCCCAAAGATAATTTAATTTTTCGTTGTGATAAATTTAATTATATCTTACCTTCCTCTATATCCATGCCCTCAAATTTCTTCGGAATCATTCAGTAATTTCAAATTAATTGATTCCTCCGTTCAATTAATACACAGACAGAAGAAAAATCCAATCATCTTTGGCTTCAGCCGTCAAAGGTAAGCTCATGAATGGTAATTCGGATGAATATTAATGATGTAAGGTTATTCAAAACCTTGTTAAGAGTTTAATACATTTTTTGTGTTCTCTCCTCAACTCTGTAATGAATGGAACGAGCTATTTTTTACTTGTCTACAAGAAACCTCTATATTTTACTTGGGGCTTGTTTACTTTTAGTTTTCAAGTATACCCCTTTTTTATTTTTATTTGGTAAAACTGGATGTAGAAGATGAAAAACTAGGTCGGAATGATCTTAACCGAGTGAAATTCTCTGCCTGCGTCTGTGTTTCCGAACGCTTACAACCCTAATAATCTCCTCAAAGTTAGAGTGAACAGGCTTCTTCTGGGTAAGCTCGTACCCTCGTCGACTTTGCCTCTGTCATCTCTGACCTAGACAAGAGACAAGAGCAAAAACATAGAAAAAAAAAAAATCTTGAGAGGTGTCAAGGGACACCCGGATGGAACGAAGTTCCTTTCACGTACATAATATCAATACATTTTAGATTTAAGTTAGTGTGCGAAAAATAAAATATTTAATTTAAGGAAGATTAATCCTTAATTCGAAGCAATACGTCTTACTTAACTGCACAACCGAATTTGTACTTTGTAGTTCGGTCACTCAAAATAATAATCATATCTATCCTTACTCACATACACACCCCAATTGTACGTAATTTAAGGAAATTTCAACTTTATTTTAAAGAAATAAAGCTTACAATAGCTTACTATAGCAAAAAGTGTCGTGACAACTTTTCGTAAGAATTTTTTCCGTCTAGCCCCCTTTCACAACGCGCGATAAGGAACTTCGTTCCAAAAAACCATATAAGTACCCAGTTCCTTACTTTCTGTTTACCCCTATTGGTGGCATAGGTACATCTCTTGTATATCTTCATTAACGCCACGTTTTGAAGACAGGGATACTCAACAGCCTCTCATCTTTGTTGTCTAAAAGATCTCAGTATCTGATTTCCAAGGTTAACTTTGACCGTCTTTCTCTTGTTATCTTAAGACACTTTATTGCAATCTTGATAGTATAATAAGAAAAAAAACATTTGTACTAAGCAACTGAACTTTTTTTAAATAACCTAATCAGCGTTTTGTACCCATATTGTAAAGAGGAGCCCGTGGCTAGATAATAACAGCCGCACGGGTCGATCTTTAAGGTTAAGCCGTGACCATAATTACATAACTCTATTTTGCTTCGCTCCTTGTATTAATCCAGGTTCTTATTTTATCTTATAATACGAACCAAGAGTCCAAAAAGTTCTCGACAGCAACTCGTTAGAAAAACGCTGTAATTTCATATCTGTGGGCCTAGCACCAATACGCAGAATAAACGTAATGTACCTAAATTAAAAGGGTTTTAAAATTTTAAAAAGTGGTTTGCGGGTAATTTACAACTTTTTGTTCTTTTTTATTTTTTTTGAAGTCATACTTATTACTTTTGTAATTGTCGCAAAAAACAAAATACTATAGGCTAAAATACTATAGTTAAACGTTAAAGGAAAAGATTGTTATGGAACCTGGCGTGTCCAGAACCAAAAAAACAAATACACGATGCCATAAACCATACCGTGGGCTCTGTAGGCCAGCGTAATTGATATCAGTCCACTCCCTCCCATAGAGAAGAGATCTGTGTTCTAGCAGCAAAATTTTGGGCTGGAATATTCGAGTTAGATGATCCTCACACGACACCGCTCATCCGCGCGGTCCGGCGGAGGCTAAGCAAATGTATTAGAGGTGCACCGCGCGGAGAGGCGGTGAGCGCCACTGGACTAGTGGCGCGGTCGGGCGGTTACGTGTGTAAGACATCGACGGATTTCATACAAGCCAATGCGACGACAGATCCGCTTTTCCGTGCGGATGAGCCACCTAGCAGTGTCATGGGAGAATCGCCTTAGTCGTATTTTTGATTCAAAAATCGTTCGAATTTTCATTACTTTTATAGCGTTTCCTATTTTACAATGACATTCAAGGTATAACCATCATCATCATCATCATCAGCCTATAATGTTCCCACTGCTGGGACACAGGCCTCGTCTCTATGAGAGGGAGTGGGCTGTAATCCACCACGCGGGCCCAGTGCGGTTTGGTAGATGTCATATGTCTTCGAATTTTTTGTTCAAGGACATGCCGGTTTCCTCACTATGTTTTCCTTCACTGTTTTTGAGAGCAGTGGTGATGAAATAAATTACACAAAGTAATGCGTCTGCCTGGGTTCGAACTTACGGCTTACTGCCCGTAAGTCGGGGCTGCCACCACTGGGCCACCGCAGGTAATACCATAACAAATGTTTTTTCAGTAGCTTAACCAATACACTCTTGACTTATCCATCATCGGCAATATTGTCACATTGCGTTGCCTTCGTGATCAAAAGAGGAAATTAAAGTCTTTACAAAATATAATAACTACGAATTAAAACAACTATTTTTGCTAATACTCCAATATTAAAAGGGCATTTTAATCTGATGAATAGATTTTTAATTCTGTTATCATTCCATATTATAGATAAATCATCCACTGCCTATGGAACCATCAACCCCCATAGACACCAACCACCTGTTACAATAATCTTTTCATTTCACGCGGGGGAAGTTCTCTTAATTCCTCTACAGGCAGTTCCTGACAGGGTGGTTGACAAGCGGTAAATATCTGTATTTTAGTCAAATGGAGTTGTTAAAATGTATTTTTAGCATTTTTGAAGCAGTATCTAATTGGCTTTTATGTTAGGAATCAAGATCTTCTATGATAAGAATTAAATGTATTTTTAACGTTTTATAGCACTGGAGCAAAATATTGTTTCGAATGCTGTTTTCCGTCCATTCTATGCGTAGTGGACATCAAATGAGCGAGTTGCCTGCACAGCATCAGGCCACTACTTCCGAGAATAGAATAAAACTTTATTGTACACCAAAAATGAAACATAACAGTTTCACAAAACTGCTAATTTTACATTTACAACGGCGGTCTTATCGCTGATAGCGATGTCTTCCAGACAACCTTTGGATGGACATTATGGACATAAAATAAATTATGTATGGTACACACTACTAACTACCCCCTTAGTCAGTAGTGTGTACTATACATAATTTTTGAATAACAACTAAACTAGAGATAAGAAGTGCTTTAAAGCTGAGAGCGCCACCTTAGCTTTTAAAGTGCTATGATTGATAGGTTCTTTTAGTTAGCCACATACATTTTTAACTTCTCCATGATCGTTATCACTACGATATGGATGAAGTACAGTATGACCACTTTAAGTGTGCAGTTCAAGATAACGCTGCTTGTCAAGCAAAAATGCAGCTAATTATGTCAAACTTGGTACAGTTACCATGGAGTTTCTTGCCGATTCTTCTCCATAGGAAACGACCAACCCGAACCGTGCACCTTTTGTTGACGTTTTATAAGTGCCCATGTAGGCCTATGTAAAATAAAATATTATGATTTTGATTTTGAGTTCTATGTTTTCCCACCTGCACAGATAAGTTGATTGAAGTGTACCTATACATATGCAACGATGTATTAAATAGTTCTCGCTTGTCACTACAAGTGTCAAGTCAGCCGCATGTTAGGACGGAGGAGTTTGTATAATATGCTCTACTGCAGCGTTTCCCATTTTCCCGGTACCGGGCCATCAAAATAAAATACCGGGTCGCAGCATGCCTGCCTTGTAAGCAGCATCTCTATACTTCGCACTAAATAGGACCGAAATTTTAGTAAAATAAATAGTAACTTATACATGTAATACTCCGAGAAAAACTTCGAGGATCTTAGGAATATGCTTCAAGACCTATACGATGCCTCTTTTAAAGAAAGACTGTGGATGAATATGCCCATGACGAAGATTATGGCAAACATCAACAGCAATTCAAATCCCTCTGTCAATGTTGAAAATGAAGAGTTGGAGATGGTTGACCTGTATGTCTGTCTATCTTGGCCATATACTTTCATTTGGCAAAGAGCATTAACAAAAGGAGATATCCCGAAGAATACAGTTTTAGTGGGCAGCGTTTAGCCAATAGGACGACATTCTGAAATCAGCCAAAATTCCGCTATGTCTAAAGCCCCGCCTCTATAACCACGTTCTGCCCACGATGACGTACGGTGCTGAAACATGGATGCTCTTGCAGGAGGCTGTGAGTCATGTAACGTTCCATGCTCGGCATAAAGCTGATAGATCAAGTTCCTAACGTCGAAATCCGAAGATTTACAAAAGTTTTCGATATTGGAAATCGCGTTACGGAACCCAAATGGACTTGGGCAGGACACCTAGCAAGGCGCAGGGATGACAGGTGGACTAAAGCTATCACCGATTGGCGTCCAAGAACGGACAAAAGAAATGTGGGTCGTCCGGCAGCAAGATGGGCAGACGACATAGTTGCCATCGGGGGAAATACCTGGATGAGGCTGATGCAGGACCATGGAGATTGGCACAAGAAAAGGGAGGTCTATCCTATACCCAGCAGTGGATTAATTCGGTGGATGGTTATGATTTATATGAACATACTTCTAATAACAATAAAAGTGTATTATTTTACATAATTAACCGTCGGGGAGCCCCCCCCCCCGGGTTTGAAAGTATTGAGTGGGTCACGAAGGGGCAGTGTGAAAATTACCGGGCCATGGCAGAGCAATGTTTGGGAAACACTGCTCTACTGTACATTCATGGTTTATGTACGAAACACATCATGTAGGTAAGCAATACCTAATTACTAGGTGACAAGCCATCACATTAGCACACTTGATTGGCTGCTTCCTAACGTTGTCTTCACGTGTCAACGCCCCGATTTGATCAACCGAACTTCTGCTCCGCTAGACAATTCCTTACTAATTGAATAATTAGCTGTGAAATAGATGTTGGGCTTACAGGCTAGGTCACTTTGACGTGATGGGAGTAGGAAAATAGCACACCAAAGAGGTTGTGGATAGTGTTCCATGCGCGCCTTTATAAGAGAACGTGCGGCGTAGGACCGCTTGCATTTGGTGATGGGACCCCCTTGGCTTGGCGGGGTTATAGCAATCGGGAGTGCGTGAGAATTGACGAGTATCTCCCGGACCCCCAAGTCATGGTAGTAAAAAGAAATGTAGGGTTTTAGTCGGTAAGAGTGGAATTCATTAGGACTTTCTCTAAAAACAATAGAAGCGCAGCTATAAGCCAACCGGATAGAAAAGACTGATGATGAGTGACTGGCTTTAAGTAATAAAAAGGCTTTTGAGCGATAAGATAGCGTAGTGTTGACTAAACCCACTCATTCTGAAAAGCGACTCTGATTGCCTCGTGTGACTGGTGTGTTATCATTGCAAAGGTCAACTATGTAACTACACTCAACTATGTGGATACAGGTAAGCCAAGCTAACGCACAGCATCTAATATTATAACCAGTTCAGCAGTGCTCCAGAAATTGCCATTTAATTCCCTACCCGAAACACCATTACATTATAACACAGCCAACACGGGAGATCCGAAATTGGTTCGGCAACATAAATGCACTGAAAATCACGTAGCTAGCCGGTCTAGATGAGCAATATCAAAATTAATACGACAATGAAGGAAGAGGCTGCACCCAAGTAAAGCATTATGACCACAAAACTAATCAAGGCGACTAAATTGAATTTAATATTGCAAGAGTCCGCGCGCCGCCGTCGCCTCGTGTCGCCGTCGTGTCGGCGTCGTCCCACACCGAGAGCTGCGACATGCCGTAGATTATGATTTATAGCTACCGCTGAAATAATGATCATGTTTCTAATTTGGTCCGTATTTGAATTGACTGTACCTACCCACCTACCTGCGGCTTTTTCCATTAAAATGTCTGCGGGGTGACGTGATTGAATTTTGTATTTAATTTTGAAAGGGCAGCTGATAGCCTTTGTTATTTTTTGTTTTGATTTTAAACGTGGCTAAGCTTCTATTGTTTTACTTTATCAGAGAATCTAATAATTATATTATTTACAATTCCACGTAGAATTTTACTTCCAATCATATTTTCACGTCGATTGGAAGCTGAAACCGCATCAAAGTGCCAATTTACCCATTTCCGCCATAGCCCTATTAAAACTACGGCCATGTTTTTACGTGTAACTGAAAATGGCAGCATTGCCAGTCATACTGGCACTTGAGCACTATCGGTTCACCTCGAGTTTCATGATGACACCTCTGACGTCGAAGTGACGGCGATCGTACACTGTTGGCACTTTTCATCAACTCTAGTGTGAAATAAATTTTTATTTGCTGTGAATTTGTATGCGCAATAAACCGATGTTTTTATTTTACAGTCAACATGCTACGACTACAGATTAAAATATAATATTTAGGTTAGTTTTATTATCAGAAGTCATTTGTGACCTCAACGTTCTCCGGTATCTTTTCATAAATCCAAGTGATGACATGGAAAACTTGATTATCTAAGAAAACCAAGGGGAAAAATAAACAAAAAAAGTCAACTTTCTTTGCAAAGGCAGGGTATATCCATGGGCATGTCCACGGATGAGCCTCATAACTGAATATAACTCATCATAAATCATGGGACCCCATAAACGTCCATTACCGAAAAGGCGCGCGTACCTCGATTATGTCTCGTGGAGCTTTTGGTTATTTTTGGCTTGCAGGATAAAGGATATAAACAGTGTCGTTCAGGTTGGTGGAGTTGGACCAATTTTGTTGAAAATTATCCCAGAATCCATTGGCACTAGATCCATGTCTGCAGATGCATTCGGTAAGACTGAAAGGAGATCTCAACATAGTTGAGAAAAGGCTTGGCTGAATGATGACGGTCTTATTCAACTTGTGGTTTTGTAATTCCAAACTTGAGAAATACAAATAAGCAAGCCTATTCCTGTGTTAGGGTTGCCTTCCAGTCTTTGAAATGATAAAACTCAATACCAGTATTTTACATGGACCAACTGCCTATCTGACCTCCATAACCCAGTTTGACTAAGGTGGTAGGGTAAGATTACGACTGTCAAAGATCTACTAATGACAGCCGGTACCAACGGCTTTCCGTGCTCTCTGAGGCACGGAGGAAACTCGGTATAAGATCGACCCGTGCGGCTGTTATTATTTAGCCACGTTATTATTTAGTAATAATACAAATAAAAACCGGCCAAGTGCGTGTCGTACTCACACGCACACAGGGTTCCGTACCACCAAACAATAAAATAAAAAATATTTTTAATAATATTAAATTATTTTTTCAACACACTTGCTCATAAAGTGTCTTTATGGTCACCGCAATTAGGCACAGAATGACACCTATAATCAAACTGTGACTTTTTCATTGCTATAACTCACTAGTGAGTTATAGTTTTTTTTTTTTTGGGTTGAGGTGCTTTGTTCTTTAAAAGTTTTTATTCAAAAAAAAAGATCGTGTTCAATCTATTGCTTGCTCATTTCATGCAACTTCTTATTTAAATAGATAATTTTAACTCGTTCGTGTTTAATAAATAAAACTTTCACTCTAATATAACTTTTGTTTTCTCTGTAATAAAAGAAAACTTTAAATTCCCCATTTTGAACGTGGCAGAATAAGCGCAAACCCTATGCGCGGAAAATAAAAATAAACCTCATCCCTTTAGTTTGTGGCTGATCGTAATGCGCGCGCATAGGAAAACTGATTAATTTTTCCCACCATAGCGAATCCTTTTACAAAACTCGTTTTCACTGTTGAAATTATAGTTATTTATTAATTAAAATGTCTACAAGTAGGTACTAGTTACGAAGAAAATGATTTATGTTGTACACCGCCCGATATAAACCCGATATGTGAAGCCCTTAACGTTATGGAAAGTTTACTACCTGAAAACTCCAAGGAAAAATATCTATTATCTACTAAATAAAATGAGTTTTTATTGTTATTTTATTCACAAGTGTGTTGAAAAACGTCGTATGATACACGAGTGTATTGGTGATTACCGTCCTCGGCTCTCTTAAGACCCTCACCTAACGGCTCGGATCTCAATGGCGCCTCAGCGGTAATCACCAACATTACACACTAGTACCATAATGTACTATTATATGTAACAGCAAAACTAAATTTGTTTTTCATAGTATGTTAATGAAAAACAAAGTAACTGCTGCAGTTTGATGAAAAAGTCCTATATCTCAAAAACTAAACATCATATCTTATTCAAACCAATTTTCGTTGAAAGTTTTTTTAACGTTATATAACCCTAAATATTTTCAAAATTTTCATCCTCTTACTTTAGAAATTAGAGGGGGGACACACATTTTACCACTTTGGAAGTGTCTCTCGCGCAAACTTTAGAAAAAAATTATATTAGAAACCTCAATATCATTTTTGAAGACCTATCCATAGATACCCCACACGTATGATTTTGATAAAAAAAAAATGAGTTTCAGTTCTAAGTACGGGGAACCCCCAAAATTTATTGTTTTTTTTTCTATTTTTGTGTGAAAATCTTAATGCGGTTCACACAATACATCTAGTTACCAAGTTTCAACAGTATAGTTCTTATAGTTTCGGAATAAAGTGGGTGTGACATACGGACGGACAGACAAGACAGACATGACGAATCTATAAGGGTTCCGTTTTTTTCCATTCGGCTACGGAACCCTAAAAAGGATTACCTTTCACTCACTTTACCCCTTTAATGAGTTGTAAACTTTGTCTATTAATGTTATACAGACGACATGTGACCTCCAACTAACAGTGACTTACAGAAAAACTTATAAGTATCCACCTACTTAACGGCCTGCAATACCCTCCGAATATTAAGAAAATAATAATAATTTGTTTTACACAGCAAGATTAGCTTTGCGACCTATACGTGCGTATAGCTAACATAAAACGTTAATATCCACAACGTGAACAAAAATATTTTTTCACAAACTATAGTTAGGTACGTGCAAAGCAGTAAACGCAAACGTGGAACGTTCGCAATTTTCTACAACGACCGTGTACGTAAATACTGCTAATTAATTTACATTTGTGCTGCCAACTAATTTCATTTTTGCCCGAAAAAATACATTTTTAGGTTTCGCTCGTCAAGAATTTGGCAAAATGTCGAGTTCGTGTTTTTGGGGTGGCCAGGTGGTCTATTCGTTCGGTCGTGGGCTCTGGGTTGATATTTTTTTTTGCGTAAATTGTGGCACCCGAAGCCCTAGCATGAGAGAGAAATACGTCGATTTCAAAATTAAAAATACTTGTTTTGACAAATCATATTTTCACAATTTTAAGAATTTAATATAGAAAAAAAGTGTGCGCAAAATAGTTAACTAACCAGTTTGTAGTCAAAGTTTTTGTTATTTAGATTTCGTAGTAATACTAACTTTTGAAACTGTCGTACACAAATAACTTTTTATTAGGTACTGCTGTCCGTGTGAAATTATTATAAAGTATTATACTTCGCTATTTAAACCGGATTTTATTAACTATTAAAAGGGTTTTATTTTTTTCAATCCCAATCCCTTTTATAAATTAAAATTAGTAGTTACTTCTTATAACATTAGCTATCTGCACGAAAATATAGCTACAAGTATATTCTTACTTATGCATTTAGTAAAAAGCTGTAATTTTAAAACTAAAAACAGACACTTTAATTTCATTTATTTGTACTCAAGATTTGTGAATTATTCTAAAGCCATGTCCAGTGTACTCAGTTCTAAAAGAAAGCGACACACAATAACCGAACGACACCAATAAGCTTTCCAACAATTCAATTCTAAAGACAATACACAAACCCATATAATTCGATTTCGAAAATTATAAACAAAAGTTTTCGAGCTTAATCAAGTCTTCCCCATTCCGCCAATCGCGAGCTCGCATTTTACCGAAGTGAGACGTTACTTGCATTCTAAATGCAAGACAGGATCGCAATTAAACTATCTGAATACGGAATGAATGAGCTTGCGAACGGGACGGCGCGCGGCGTACTTAGAGCGTATTGTTTTGACTACGCTGCTGTGGTTCGCGTACTCAATATCTTTTTAGATTGAGCTAGTCAGGTTTTGTATTTGTGTTTTTGAAAGGTTTTTGTGTACACAAGTGTTATAGGTTTTTAAACTGACACGGTCACTCACACTATGAATAATATTTGTAATGGGATATTTACCATGTCTATTATTATTATTTTGAGTTTATCCGTGATCATGGCGTTCATTCGAGCGTATGAGGCAGTGAAAATGTTTTTCGAAACAGCGTCTTTCGCGACTACTTCATTCGAGTCCATGAGCTTTCGAACCTGTGAGGCAGCGGCGTTCGAAACAACATAGGGGACCCGTTTGCAACAGCGCCGAAATATCGAGAACTAACTCAAAACAAAAAGTAAATATGGTAAATATCCCGTTATAGATGTTATTGTTAGGAAGCTTTTTCTTGAAATAAATGAAAAAGTTTAATTTTGTTGAATTTGCTTCTGAAGACATGGCTTAAGTCGCCACCTTCTCTACTTCTCTAAATAGACGGCAATGTTCAATAAAAATATCTTGAATAAGTATAAGATTAGTGCGTTATGACGTTATGATATTTCTATATGTTCGCTTTTGTGTACATAAATGATAAAATAAACAAATAAGATTCTTAAATCAGTTTCACTAAAAGTGGTATGTTCGATGAAACGAGCTCCAATTCGCACGTCTTTATTTTCACTCGCCGATGAAATGATAAATATAGAAAAGACACAATTTCGAATATTCGATTCGACATCGTCAGGCAACTCGACAGCCGTTTTACATCAGCAGTCAAAACATGCACTTAATTAAAGAATCAGCCATTTTTAAAAACCGTTCCTACGCGTATTTTCGATATCAATTTCGTCGGATGAAAATTTAAGTAATGAATGAATATGAATTCATTTGTTTGTACCACTCCTGGCTTATTTCACAATTTCACGTGATGTCATCTGGCGATTAATAATCCTCTTAAATTCGACATTTCTGTATGATTGTGAGTCGTCACGGTTGGAATTAATCAAGCAATGTAATTCGTGAGTGAAATTTCTGATCACTTATTTTTTTTTGTATACAGACAGTATACAAAACAAAATTACTTTAGTTAATTGGTTGCGAGCGAGGCTGCTGAGCATGAAGTCCTGGGTTGGATTCCCAGTTCGGGCAAAGTGTTGTAAGATAAATAAACAAATAAACATAACTTGCGACCAATGAGGCAGTCTACGACGAGATACGAACGACACAGTCTGACGCATATCTATCAAAAATATTCACAGAAATAATCTCATTAGCTCTACTCATCTTCACTGCACAGTATCGAATATTAAAGTCTTGTATACTTTTGGGATATCAAGGAAACTTCCTCAGGGGAAACTTAACCGAACTCACAGGAACATTGCAACATCTCCGTATTAATATTAACTTATAGGTTTAGTGAGGTGACATCAGCTGTCAGACAGCATTAGGGATGGGCGTTAATATCGATAATTAAATGTGGGTTACCCTTTATTAAGGTCCGGATGACAGAGCGGTAGTGAAGCTTTGATCTTTACTCAAATAGAGAATGTCAGTGGATGATTAGTTTAATATAATTATACAACGTGTAAATCACCTCATCACGAAGCCGTCAACCAAGCATTCTGTACATGAAACTAAGTAAGTTTACGCAAAAAATATTGCTGGGAAACGACTTTTTTTTGGGGGGTGTAAAATCATGTTTTGTGGTAGAACTCAATGTAACGCACTCAAAACATTGTGCTGATGGACGGATTGAATAGTACGGGGGTCGAGGAGGTGTTTAAAGTAAAAATCTTACATTAAAAACTTGTATTAAAAAAAAATACTTGTCAAAAACTTGGAACTTTGACCCCTAATATCTCCGTAACTAGAAGGTTCCCAGGTATGGTGTAGAACAAAAAAATGATCGCAATGACAGGGAGAACCAGTGCCTTTCGGCTTCGTTAAGAGGTGTTTTACTCCCTTTATACCAACTGATAAAATTATTACAGGTATTCAGGGTTATGGATATACTTTTATTGCTCACTAGCACTTAGTCTACCCTAGTACTGCGATTTTGATTTTGAAAACTGCGGCCTCGTTTGAGCACCTAGGTATGCGTAAAAATATTTTTGAAGACCAAGAGTTTGAGAAATGCGTTGATAAGTCAGTCAGTGATTGCATTAAGATTTTTCTTTATAAACACGGTGTGTGTAAGGGATATCGGGACATAAACATCTACCAGAATTCAGTACATTTTTCTTGATCCACGAATTGTTGATGTGTTCTGGGAATATCAAGGGGTATATGTAAGAATCTATTAGCCATTGTCATTACAACACATCAATGCTTTGACAATGAGTAAAACAGACCCAACAACGCCTTATTACGTGCTCAAATGCCAGAAAGGCGAACAACACAACGCAATGAACGTCGTACTCCAACAATTAGATAATACTCTCTCTAAATAAACGTTAAAGCGTGGATAAACAGAAAATAATGCTTTTAATTATCGAAGTCTCGCGTCAACAGCATTTTCTCGCTCCGTTTCTCTCAAAGTCATTTATAAAAGACCAACACGAGCGCTCCGATTACTTCAACAACAAAGTCGAACTTCCTTAATTTGTACTCAAGTGTACTTATAATAAAGTCAAGTGTGAAGTCGGAAAGAAATTTGATTTAACACAAGCAATTATGAAGCTTGTCTTCTAGAGAATTTGGTCTGAATTGTAATTGGCGTGGATGTTGTAGGCCCGTGAGGTGGGACCCATATAATGGATATACAAAGGAGGTTTTCATGCCAGTTAATTAGTAGTACACTGGGTGGCGTAAATGTTTGGCTGTGAAACGTACCCTATTTTTGTCAAAAATAAACATTGCTTTTAAGTATGTTTTTTGCTTATTTTGATATTAGGTAATTTTCTATTGAACATCGAATTCCTCGCTGTTAAGTGATCGCAAACAGTACCGTGTGCTGATTATCTGGACCTAAGCTTCGATTCCAAGGTGGCCAGATTAAAAAGAAATAAAAACGAGTTATGTGTGTACTAGTAACACCTCTGCCTAACTCTTTGAAGATTACAGGCGTGATATCAGACAGTGAAAGTTCTCATTCTATTAAATCTGTCATCATCTGCCTAGCCTTTTTCCCAAACTATCTTGGGGTCAGCTTCCAGTCTAACCGGATGCAGTTGAGTACCAGTATTTTACATGAAGCGACTGCCTATCTGACCTCCACAAGCCAGTAATTATGGTAATACAATACCCCTTAGTAAGACTGGAATTCAGACTTTTGGCTTCTGGCTGCTCATAACGACTGTCAAAGATCTACAAATGGCAGCCGGGACCATCGGCTTAACGTGCTTTCCGAGGCACGGAGGAAACTCGGTATGTAATTATGGTCACCCATCCACTGACCAACCTCGGCAAGCACGGCTTAACCTTAAAGATCTACCTGTGAAGCTGTTATTATTTAGCCACGAGCTCCTCATTCTATAAATTCAGTCATCAGTACTTAAAATGTCAGTGTGTTGTTTAAGCTAAACTAAAACTGTGTTTATTAATTGTACTGTTCTTTTGAAGAGCAAAATATATCCAAAGTAACTTTCTTTGTTTTTCGCCACCGGTTTCATAACCCTGTGACGTAACGGACTCAATCCCCTCAATATGACGTTATCAGTGAACAGGTGAATGCTCCCGTCAATGCACGTGATATATGGTGATCCCTTAATCTTCTGCGTCTTACTTATTTAGGTTTCCTCAAGAAGTAGATTGACTACAACCTGTATTATATAAAAAATTGCGCAACATTGCAAAATGTTTTATACTTAGTTTTATGTAAAATAGCTTTTAGATACTTTCCAAACGCGTTTTACTCGAAAAACTTATTCTTTCAACAACTAGTTCAAAGTTATTATTGCAATTTGTGTTTTACCTTTTAAAGCAGAATAGGATGATGTTTTTACAAGCTTTTCTTACAATTGCGGTAAGTAGATTGTTTGAAAAAAATATAGAAAAATATTTGCCAGTGATATGCGGTGTTGCCAACGTTAAGAGTTAAAGGTTTAGGTTGTGGATCATTTATCACTTGATTAAGTAATAATTTATAACACCGTGTGTCTGCTAACAATCATAACCACGATAGAATCTGATTATTTATTTTTCGTAAGATTTACTTTAGGTTCTAAAACATAAAGAAAATTAAATGAAATTGAGCCGAAACTGCTTTTTAATTTTATGTGACTAACCAAAAAGAATTTTTGTAAGTTCCACAATTCCATATAAGTATCCCAATCTACCAAGTTTGTGTTCCAATTTGAAGGGGTGTCGGTGAAATTACAGCCACGTGACATAATATCAACGTTGTCTCTAAGGGTGGCAATACATCGCCGACATCCCAGGTGTCAATAAGCGGCGGTAACTTCTTCCCATCGGGCGTGGTGTCAGCCCCTTTGTCAAGCTAGAGGTAACAAGGAAAAGAAACCGTTTTATCAACCTTCGTAGCATCTACTCACCCCTTACATCAGACAACATTACTGGTGACATGAAGGTGAGGTAATAAAGGTAAAAAATACCTCAAAAAAAAATTGTTTCAAAATTAAAATTACAATCGCGTCAGCGTTGGGCCCGAGCTAAACACAGCCTGAACATATTAACACATCATTATTTTTAATTCGGTAATTGGTCTACACAGTTATAGTAAAAAGTAGTTAAAGAATTTACGTTACAAAACGAAAACCTTGATCACTTTCAGATTTTCTCACATTAAACTCGTTATATTGTCAGGAAGGTCATTTCCCCAACGATTTCTTGACGATTATTTTTTTAAATCTTCTCATTTTATATCACAAAATTAGCACGCAAAAGTTCTAAGTACACTCAAGGTTTCAACAAGAAAGACAGCTCAAAACTCAACAAGATCCCAAAACTAAAGAGAAACATTTCGACAAGCCAATCATTAGAATTCCGCAGTAGCAAACGATAGCACCGCCCGATATTAGCACCTACGTATAATACATTTAACCCTTTCGCAGCGACGGGGGTCGGGCGAGCCAAATTAGATTCAGTGAGTTATATACAACCTTATTGGCTCCGACTACCTTGGACCGGGTTGATTAATGCCTCTATAGTTCCGTTATACTGTTATCTCTTATAGATATGCGCACTATGATTATTTGAGTCGGACGGTGTTATTAATGTTTGAATGTTTTGGGGTTGATTATTTTGGATGTAGGTCGTGGAGATATTTTTGAGGTTGGTCCTAAGACCCACGTCTTAGATTAGTTTGTATCTCTCTTTATGCCTTGGCTGGAGGCCTTACACTCAAGGCACCCACAGGATAGTCTGGTAAAGCAGACGTCAACCTCCTCGGTTGAACTGAGATGACATTCACAAAAAAAACAACGTCTTAGAAAGGTAGCAATTAATTCTCATAATAGGGATGGTGACTCATTTTTTTTTATTTGTCCATCGGGTAGATTATTAAAAACTATTTGACACGTATTTTTTCTTTTTTCACGTAATCGTAAAATTACGGAGATATTTTGAGTTGAAATGGCGCATGACGTCACGGCTCAGTACATTTTATACCTAGTTGTGACGTAATGAGCCCCCACTCTCCAACTTTAATGCATTTTAAATAAGTATTTTTTTGTTAACTTGATAAAACAAAAAATATGTATCTAATATTTTTGTATTACCTGATTGACGGACAAAATAGAATTTCGTTTTCTTTACCCAGTCATCATCCCTATTTTTATGCGTTTATACCAATTTATTTAGAGTTTGATTTTGATTTACGATTAGGTAATAGAGAAGTATAGAAGAAGAAGATGAGGTATTCCAAATAAATTAAGACGGAGGCAGAAAAACGATGAATCCCTTGCAGTCTTAGTCACAAGTTATTGAAACCACATACCATTTTAATAAAACTCGTATCTAAAAATCCTAAAAACCAAGAACGTAAAACACAGTTTCCCTTAAAGAAAAAGAAACTTAGAAAAGAATACGGAATCTGGCATTCGGGTAGTCGAGTCGTAAACGGGTAGTAAAAATGCGGTTAACATGCAGTTTTCGAGTAGTTAGCATGACTGAAGCTGCACCCAAAACGTAGGTCGTATAATGCTTCGTTTAATTCAGTTCGTACCGAACCGAAATGTCTCCCTGAATTAGGTGAAAAGAGGAGGGACAGAGAGAGGGCTCATGGGTGTTGGTTTCACGTAAAACGTTCATGGCACTGAGTTACTTTATTGTATTTAAATAAAAAAACAAATACATGATGTATTTCACAGACTGTATTTGACAGAATTCTTCGTTTTGTTTCTTTTGGTAGGCGCGTATACAGGGTTATTGGAAAAACACCAACCACCTCATAAGAGGTATTTTTTCCAAACCATTATGAATAACTTTTACTATGAGACCAAACCCGAAATCGTGAAAAGAAAAAATCTGCTGTTCCCTACATTTTGACGAGTTATGTGAACATGAAGTACGGAACAGCTGATTATTTTTTCGCGATTTAATATTTGCTCCCATAGTAAATGTTGTTCATAATGATGAGTACAACGACCTCTTTAGAGGTTGTTGATGTTTTATCAATAACCCTGTACACCTGTGTACCATTCAGTATGTTAGGACGTGATTAACGATCAAAATGTTTTTGGGCATTTTTATCGTAACTATTACTGACTGCCTTGTTGATCAAGTGGTCGCACAAAATAACTCCCGGGTCGGGCAAAGTGTTATTGGGTTTATCTGGATTTTGGCCCCGTTGATGGCAATAGGCTCGCCCCGAACCTCGGATAACGGGAGAAATTTATAGTACTATTAGGTACACCTCTACCTAACACTTAGTAAATAATAATAAAACTAAAATAATAATAAAACATCACGCCTGTAATCCCTAAGGATTACAGGCGTGATGTTTTATTATTATTTCTTAATACTAGTCAAAGGCTATTTGCCTTTCTAATAGCAGTCCTTTAGTAATATTTTATAAAGGACTGTCCATGAGGATGACTTCATAAACAGAAAGAATAAAAACAGCAAACTGTAGAATGGGCCAATCAAGTGAAAACTAGTTCAGCACTGCTCTTAAATTCATCGATAGAAGACAATCTTCTTTTCCAATGGATGATTTAGATTTTACCCGACCAGTACACAAAATCTGTCTTTGTTTGCCTCATTCAAAGTTATGCACGACTGCCATGAGAAACAATTCACGACTAGAATGGAATACAAAAGCCTATCAATAAGGAAAACCAATTTACAAGCGAAGCCTAAAAAAACGGTTCTCCCATACTTAACACTTACCTAAAGAGCCACTTTTAAAATTCCCCATTTTCTGCGTTTAAAAACGTACTTTCGAACCGTCAATTTATAACCCTCTCGATAAAGGAGCGATTCATTGCGGGCGCGGCAGCGGAAGCGTGTGGGGTTAACTGGAGCTTTATTTTTTTTATGAATTCAGGTGATACAGGGGTTCTTTTTTCTTTTACTTAATGAATAAATATTGCTTGTGGTCTTTCTGAAAGATGTGTTGTATTGTTGATAGAAGTTATTTATAAAGCATTTCAAAATAAACCATACAAGGTTTGAAAAGTTTAGTTTAAGTTGGTAGGTAGTTGATGGTTAGTACTGGGTAATCCAATACGGATTACCCAGTACTAACTAAGTTGTGGAGGTCAGATAGGCAGTCGCTCAATGTGAAATACTGGTATTCTACTGCATCCGGTTAGATTGCAAGCCGACCCCGACATAAGGGTAAAAGCTTGGCAGATAATGATGACAAACTTTGACAAGTTTCATGAGAGAACATCTCAGGGATAATATACTGTGAGAAATAAGTAAATCCAAGTGAATTTCATATAATACGCCATTGGCACGTCCCGGCCTAAAATCCCCTAAACAAATAAAAAAAAAGGATTGTGTGGTTTTATGAAACCACGGTAAAAGTGAAACTTTATCCCTAGTCCGCGGCCGACCGTCAGCGTCACGCGACATGCAACACACAGACGAAAAAGTTTGAGACGATGTAATAAAAGTTTCACTTTAAATCACGAGTAATAGCCACCTTTGTGTTAAACTCAACAAACAAACACTAATTTATTTATTTATATCTTCCGAAGAAACACATTACTTAAATCAAATGTTTAATTAAATCCAATAATTACGCTGAAAACGACTGAAGTAGGATAGCGGAGATCGTTTTCAACAAACAAGCTCTTGACTGTAATCTGACGATGAGAAAATAAATTATTTTTTATAAATCAAACGTAAATGTTTACTGAAAGAAAAAGTATTCATGTCGTATGACAGGCAATACGAGGAGAGTGTGTTGAGTTACAGACTATTTTGGAACCGTTAATTAAATGACTTGACTGTAAATCTGAAGTCCGATTACCGTACCTATTTACAATCGTAAAAAAAATTAGGAAGAGTTTTTGTGTGTAGTTGTTATTTCCTTTATTCATCTTTTCATCTTATTTAATACATTTTTAAATATTTCTTAAAAAACAGAAAGGCATAAAAAACAGGTTTCCGCCAGTGTCGGGAGTAGAGTCCAAGCTACCGGTGTTTGGGGCTGCAGAGACAGGAACCTCCTCAAAATGCGGGCCGCATCGAGGAGCCTTCTGAATCAGGCTCTTGATCCAACCCCCAAGTGAGTGGTTCCACAAATGTTCGTCGAGGCTCTTGGCCATAAGGCCATTGGCCGTTACGACAATTGGTACAATTATAGCCGAGTCCACATTCCACATATCGACAACCCCGTGAGCCAAGTTGAGCTATTTTATCTGTTTCTCTTTCTCAGCTTTCACGAGGTTTTCGTCATGCGGGATGGTAACATCGACTATCATTGCGCGGCGCGCTGATCTGTCTATCACCACTATGTCAGGCTTATTGGCAACAATAGTCCTGTCAGTAATGATAGACTGATCCCAGTACAGCGTGACAAGGTCTTTCTGGAGAACTTTAGTTTATTGTTAGTTTGGTTAATTTCATCGTATAGTTTAAAAATGCATTCGAAATAGTATACTCACTAGTCACAGTCTTATCTCGTTGTCAACGACCACGCTGGCCTAGTGGTAATCGCGAGTGCTCAGCATGAGGTCCTGAGTTTGATTCCCGGGTAGGAGAAAATTGTTGTTGGGATTTTCCATCAAGAATTTCTCAGCAGCAGCCATGGAGTCGGGATTTGTGCTCGGTTGATGTCAATAGGCTCACCCCCTATTACATGGGCCTTAAATTTAACTGACAGATTGTGGATGTACTAATAGTCACACTTCTGCCTAACCATGCGAGGGGTACAGACGTGAAGTTATGTATAAAAGCTTTTTTAATAAATTCAGACTCAGATTAGAATGCGATCGCTCTTATCAATACCTACTAAATTACTCCTCCATTACCATCAGATTTCACTGTATACAATGTGTAAATCACCTCATCACGAAGCCGTCAACCAAGCATTCTGTACATGAAACTAACTAACTTTACGCAAAAATTATTGCTGGGAAACGACTTTTTTTTAGGGGGTGTTAAATCATGTTTTGTGGTAGAACTCAATGTAACGCACTCAAAATATTGTGCTGATGGACGGATTGAATAGTACGGGGGTCGTGGAGGTGTTTAAAGTAAAAATCTTACATTAAAAACTTGTATTTAAAAAAATACTTGTCAAAATGTTGGAATTTTGACCCCTAATATCTCCGAAACTAGAAGGTTCCCAGGTATGGTGTAGAACAAAAAAATGATCGCAATGACAGGGAGAACCAGTGCCTTTCGGCTTCGTTAAGAGGTGTTTTACACCCTTTATATAAAAAGGGATAATAAGTTTGTCTATTCTGTAACGACTGCGAACGTATGACTTCACTTTTACTCTATTTTTTCCTTTGTAAGGCAATTCTACAGTTATTTAATTTACCTCATACTCACGTTTAACTGTAACTACCTAATTGGAGGCAAACATACAGTCAACCGATTATAAGCAAATCTAAAATACATTTAAAACCTGTGAAGGAATTCTGAAGCCAATAACCATCGTAAAAGACAAGGGCTGGTAAATTAATGAAACAAATAAATAAATGCGCCCCACATTTACCCTCTGAAACTTTTGTTTTTCGCACATAAATACATCACAGAGGCCGTAACTTACCCTGGTCACACCCTAAAGGATTCTATTGTCGTTATTAAATGGAACAAATCGAGGGAACACTTTGGTATTTTTATATAGTTTCTATAATAAATATTACCTTTTAACGTGCAATTTGTTTGTTTCAACGTCGATTTATTTGTTTAGAAGAACGGGCGAGCATCGGTTTTCTTATTATTAAATGAGGAGGAAAAGAGTGTGCTCTCTCTTTATTTTTCAATCATTTGGAAATTGTGAGTGAATTGGCGTAGTTCAATGTGAAGGATAAAAGCAAACGAAACCAAGTCGGTAAATGTCACATTTTCTAGGAAAAAGGCACACCAGTACAGTTAAATAGAATACAACTGCCTCAAACTGAACATGTCAAATGCCTTGATTTGTACCTTGACAGACGCCTCACTTGGAAAAAACACATATTCACTAAACGGAAGTAACTTGGACTGACACTAATTTTACTGGTTAATTGGCCAAAATTCACAATTACACCTGAAAAATAAAATCCTTTTTTACAAAGCCATAATCAAGCCTATATGGAGCTATGGGATCCAGCTATTGGGAACAGCATCACACTCTAACAAAGAGATCATACAGCGCTTCCAAAACAAGCTTCCAAGAATAATCACAAACGCCCCATGGTTTGTTTTAAATGATGCTCTACACCACGATCTGAAGATATTTCCAGTCAAAGAAGAAATAAAAACACATAAAATCATACAAAGAAAGAATAACTCGTCACCAAAACATCCTGGCAAACCATCTCATGGATAAAAAAGGAATCCGCAGGCTGAAACACAAAATTCCACAAGATTTTATCGGACAGACAGTCATAGCACTAAGCTTTTTGAGTAAGAGGTTGTATCATAGGACGCATACCAGACAAGCCATCTAACACGCCATAGAAACTATTTAATGTCCTAATGCATAGTGATAGATTTTAAGGAAAAAAAGAGACAAAAAAAAGTTTCGGTTAACAGTCAACCATTCACCATAATAATGATGTTGGCAGCTAACAACCTGTTTAAAAAAAATGCAGTTACCGCGCCATGTTTCAATTAATTCAGTAATTACTAAGGCGTGGTGGAAATGCCAGTTAAATGGCCTAAATTACCCCGAGCTAGGGTAGGTGGTACACGTGTGTCTGTCCAGGGAGTATCCCTTGGGCACTCGATAATCTGAGTATGGTACGTGTATGTATGGGTTAGTTAGTGGCTATAGCGAGTACTGTGCCTATTAATTATGGCGCGCATTGTTGTTTGAAGCTATTGATGTGTCGAGACATTTTTCATTTTTTTTCATTTTCATTTATTCATATAACAATTTACATTGTGTTGAATATATACACGTGCAATTTACTACATAAACAGAACTATGAATTAACATACCAAGTAAAATTCAGCTATAGTGTAAGCAGTTTTAAAAATAAATGTCAAACAGTTCTAAAAATACATAATGTCAAAAACAGGTTTGAAAATAATGTCAAACAGTTTTAAAAATACATAATGTCAAACAGGTTCGAATATAATGTTATACAGTTTTTAATATAATGTCAAACAGTTTTCAATATAATGTCAAATAGTTTTAAAAATGTCAAAAGATTCTAAATCATTTTATAATGCTAAATGTAAATCATTTAGTATTGTTTTTTGACATTAGTTCTCGATAAATTATACAGACATTTTTCTAATAAATAGGCTTTTAATTTTGTTTTAAATAAGTGTGTGTTATAAATCAGGATCTTTAGCTCAGAAGGCAATTTATTAAATATCTCTATAGCTTGGTACTTCCAGCTATGTTCTACTATGTTAAATTTAGGAGCTATTAGTTGCTTAAATTTTTTTCTACGTGTGCTCTCCCTAATCTCACGTTCTTCTTGAGATTCACTACACAACTCATGTAGATACTTAGCAAAATGACTTAAAAGGACCAATACGTATAGACTAGGTACTGTCAATATTCCCATTTTTTTAAAGTAATCTCTGCATGAGAAACGCGACATTGCGGCAATTTTAACCCTTTTTTTTTCGGATGGGAAAACATCAAATGACTTCTCCCGCTCTGGGCGGAGCGGGAGGGAGTGTCAGACTTGTACTGACTAAAACCCACCCATATTCCTTCTTAGCCCTTTGTGTTCCAGGGCCGCGGTATCTCTTTCGAACAACCCGCAGCCCGGAATTTTAACCCTGGCTTTTGATTTGATGAAAGTATTTAAATTCATTCATTCTCATGTCGTACGGTGCTGAAACGTGGACACTCACGGTAGGGTTGGTCCACAAATTTAAAGTCGCTCATCGTGCTATGGAAAGGGTTTTGCTCGGGGTTTCTCTGAAACATCGAGTTCGTAACGTGATCCGACAGAGAACAAAGGTTATCGACATAGCCCACCGCATTAGCACGCTGAAGTGGCAATGGGCCGGCCATATAACCCGAAGAACCGATAACCGTTGCGTAGGACGTCCTGAGACTCGGTGGAGCGATAATCTTGGCAAGGTGGCTGGAAAGAGCTAGATGAGAGTGGCCGAAGATCGTGCTCAGTGGTATGTCATGAGAGAGGCCTATGTCCAGCAGTGGACGAGTACAGGCAGAGTTTCCATAAGTGATTGATTCAGAAATTAGGTTAACTGAGGTCTTCTTTATCCTTCTTTATCATGTGAGTAGTGTTTGTCATAGTTTTTATGCCACCCATGTGCGTCTAACTTGGTTTTACTTGCCCTCGAGAAATATATCTCAGGCTGGTCTCGCATGCTGGTGTCCTCAGGATGGTTTCGTTCACGTTTTCGTTCAAAGCTAGTGATAATTTTACAATACGCACATGATTCGAGTAATCAGAATTTCGTGTCTTAGGTTCGAACTTGGGACCTATGACATGGCAGTTCGACAGTCACACTACTAGGCTATCACTGCTTTATAATTGAGGTAGCAACGTGCATCACAGATTTTCCAAAAAATGTCAGACACAGGATCGCAGAAGAGATCACTTGTGTTTAACTACCCCGAAAGATGGCTAGAGCACCTTACGATAGAAAAGATTAACATATACTTTATTGTACACAAATTGAAAAACAACTGTTTTACAATATTGCTAACTCTATTGGTACAACGGCTGTCTTATCGCTGATAGCGACATCTTCCAGACAACCGATCAAATGTAATTTTCCAAAGAAATGAGTGACATACGAATCCGGGGTATAACAAACATTGATTGTCCTCACATGCAGAGAGGCGTCCATCGGAAATACTCGTCTCTAATCCGAAGTAGGTGTCAAAGCCCCAAGATCAAAATCCAAAGTAGTCCCATGTCAGTATTACATAGTACAAGATCAAAGTCCAAAGTAGTCCCATGTCAGTATTACATAGTAAGGTCCAAAGTAACAACTATAAAGTTAAGGATATTTAAAAAAAAATGGATTGAAGTAAAGTGATTTAATAAAAATATTACTTTTTTACTGTTTCCAAGGAAAATTTCAGTAATTTAGTGATATTACATGATAGTTTTGTACCTCTGGTTAATCTAATATAGGCCGGAAAGTGTTGGATCTATGTGATATCTTGGAATCAAATATGATTATCAAGCTCTTAATGAATGGTAATTAACTAAGTGATCCAAGGTATTAGCTGCAGAATGTTAAATTTTAATTAAATCTCACGTTACACTTGTGTTTGACAAGCAACGCTGCTGTAACAATGTTGACATACACGTGCTTGTGTATCAACTATGTAAACATGTATTATGTAAAGCTATAGCATACGTTTAAGCAGTACACTGGATCGGTAGTATCTCGCCTCATTTTACTAGCTGATCTTGATCAAAAATCACAGTAAAAATATTTTTTTTATTTTTATGAGAAGTTGGTTCACTATATGACTGTAATGAGGATGTGGTTCTCAAGTTATAAATACGCTAACAGACAGACAGGCAGGACAACCTTTATGAGGACGCACTTGTGCATTTCATCATCATTTGGCTAGCCTTTTCCAACTATATTGGGGTCGGCTGTGTAGCGGCCACAAAAAGCAACATAATACAAAAAGACTACAGCGCCATCTATGATACGACGGAGCAACTAACATCAAATTCCTACAAGTCACAAGCAAAATTTACATCGACTTCAGTATATATACAGAAACCCGATAACAACTATCGGGCAGTTGCCCGCCAGACATAACACCTGTCGGGCCGGAGGATCCTCCCTTTTCTAAGGAGTATCGAGGAACTTTCCACCCTGTTCCTCATACCCCTAAACTGGTGACCCCGAAATGGACGTCAGCGCAGCCTTCGAGCAACGTGACGTCATCATCATCATCACTTCCTCCAGCTTTCGAGCAGCGAGTCTCACAGCCAGCCAGCTTCAACTGGGTAAACCTGACCACCAGCATGCAGCGGAAGCGCATTCCTGGTCAGCACCCTCAGCCTCTCATCAAGCGACCATGGCACAGCACACTGCACTTTCGGCCGGTCGAGAGCTTCTACCTCCCGGTCGACACCTCTCTAGCTGTCTGCCACATCGCGGCGCTGTACCACGTCCGACACACCGGAGCAAACGCAGCGCCGGCCCCGACTCACTGGGGTTCGCCTCACCACCGCAGACTGTTCCGACTCACCGTGAACAATGCGGCAACAGGCTTCCAACTGGCACGGCTAAATACTAAAAAAAAAAAAAAAAAAAAAAAAGATGACTCATTCTACTATCGACCTCCGGTCTCCGGGGGGGAGTGATGTAGCGGCCACAAAAAGCAACATAATACAAAAAGACTACAGCGCCATCTATGATACGACGGAGCAACTAACATCAAATTCCTACAAGTCACAAGCAAAATTTACATCGACTTCAGTATATATACAGAAACCCGATAACAACTATCGGGCAGTTGCCCGCCAGACATAACACCTGTCTGGCCGGAGGATCCTCCCTTTTCTAAGGAGTATCGAGGAACTTTACACCCTGTTCCTCATTCACCTAAAGGCTGCACTCTAACCGGATGCAGTTGAATATCAATATTTTACATGAAGCATCTGCCTATCACCTCCACAACCCAGTTAGACCTGGGTAATACGAGACCCTTGGTAAGACTGGTTGTCAAACTTTCGAGCCACTGTAACGAATGCAAAGATATATAAATGACAGCTGGGACCAACGGCTTATCGTGCTTAACGAGGCACGGAGGGAACTCGGTATGTAATGGGTGATCGCCAACTAAGGCAAGCGCGTCTGTGGACGGTGAGTAATGGGCTAGCTCACCGTCAATCCGTCTCATGACGACAGGCCGTGTCGATGGCGCGTACGTGTTCCACGCGCGCCTCAAGGAGATGTCAGCAAACCGGAAGGGGTCCGAGAGGGCCGATGCCTGCCAGGGTTGCGGGACTGTTCAAAAGAAATACCGTGTCCTTGGAACACAAAGGGCGAAAAAGGGACATGGATGGGTTTTAGTCAGTACAAGTCTGGCACTCCCTCCCGCTTCGCCCAGAGCGGGAGAAGTCATTTGATGATTTCGCTTCCGTTAAAAAAAAGGCAAGCGCGTCTTTACCTGAAGATGGACCCAAGTGGCTGTTATTATTTAGTCACGAGCAGGAGCTCGTGCATGCACAAGAATCGCTCGAGGAGGACCTCGAGCTGTCCCTGTTCTTGTGCATGTACGTTACTGAATATGCAAAGAAAGGTAAAGAAACTGTCGAAAAAGCGAATCTGAAGAACTACTTCGAACCAATTTGCTCCAACGCGCTTTGTCAATGTGAATTGTCAAAAAAAAGAGATCAAAATAGCAATACTGCAGCAGAAAAATTTCGACAAATATGTAGCGCCGAAAAGAAATGTAACGTTGAAAATACTTTTTTACCTTTTAAGTTAATGTTCAGAACTTGTGTAGCAATTTTAAAGCAAAAAAATTACGTATGCCAGTCTGTCTATTTCGGTAATGTGTTTTTTGTACTCTTTTACAACCTTTCTGTATGTGTGTCGGCCATTTTGAGTGGTTTTCTGTAATGCTTTGTTTTTTAAACAAAACATCACGTCTAGTTTCCGTTAAAAACCAACAACCGCTTTTCTTTTTATTTGTTCTATAAGGTGTTAAAAAATTAACTGCAAGAATTTTAAGGAGTCAAAAAAATCTGCTGCTCTGTACATTTTGTCTATATACAAGGTGTTGTTTTGCATCCTCGTCAAATTTTAGGAGGTGGTCACAAAAGACATAAATAATCAATTAAAATTACGGTACCTAGTTAATTATTAATAAACGCTGATTTTTTTGGTTGTTTAAGTTTGTCAATATTTCAGAATAACCCCCTTAACGTGGTTTAGGGAATAAGAAATTATCAATTAAACGTTTGAGATTGTTAGTATGTGTGTTGGGAGGTTGTAGGGCAAGAGCCATACTGGCCACGTTTGAAACACGGGTGGTTCACAATTACTGTTTTCCGTAAGAAAAAAAAATGTTAACTACCCATTTTATTATTGATTCGGTAAGAGAATCATTAGCATAGTTACCTCCTTGAATTTGACGAGGCTGCAAAACAACACCTTGTATGTTGTGCATACAAGGTGTTGTTTTGCAGCCTCGTATGTATGGGGCAGTCGATTTTTTTCCCCATTTCGTTTTTGGTCCCATTAAAAGTTGTTGATAATGATGAGTACAATGAACCATTCATTTTTTAATACCTTATAATTATGTTAAAAAATAAGAGCGAACAGACGTATTATATACCAGTTATCCATACACAAAATCATTCTCTTTTTATATCATGTGGTTAGTACCTAACCTGCTGTCAGAGTTTTTCCATGGGCCGCCACCCATGGGCCTCTAACTTGGCTTCACATGCCGTCGAGAACCTCTCAGGCATGCTGGCTTCCTCAAGATGTTTTCCTTCACCGAAGCAATTGATAATTATCGATGTTCTAATGGAAAACCTAATATCTAAAACTTTGTTTTTGTTTCAAATTTGTCCACCCCAAGGCCCCATGCTCACTGCGAGGATCGTCCGGAGGACACGGTGGAGCACACCGTGGAAGTTTGCTCAGCTAGGTCTGAGCATCGCCGTGTCCTCGTAGCGGTGATTGGCGCCGGCTACCTCTCGCGTCCGGCCTTGGTTCAATCCATGGTCCGGAGCGAGAGGGAATGGAAAGCCGTCGCCTCCTTCTGCGAAGCTGTCATGCTAGCAAAGGAGTGGCGGAACGTGAGAGGAAGAGAGCCTCACATCCCAGCCGCCGCGGAGACGCCCCGGGCGTCGTGGGGCAACCAGTGGCCCCCGGCCACCATAGGCGCGGGCCTGTGGACGGTGACTAATGGGCTAGCTCACCGTCTGTCTGTCTCATGAAGACAGGCCGTGCTGACGGCGCGTTCGTGTTCCACGCGCGCCTCAAGGTGATGTCAGCAAACCGGAAGGGGTCCGAGAGGGCCGATGCCTGCCAGGGTTGCGGGACTGTTCGAAAGAGATACCGTTGCCCTGGAACACAAAGGGCTAAGAAGGAACATGAGTTTTATTCAGTACAAGTCTGACACTCCCTCCCGCTCCGCCCAGAGAAGGGGGGCGTCATTTGATGATTTCCTATACGTAAAAAAAAGGGTCCCATGCTCAACACTTGCGCTTACGACTAGACTTATGAGGAAAATAATAACTCAATCTTAATAAAACAAAGTAAATACATACCTACCACTTAGTTGACTTAATTCTGCTCTAATCTGTCGACAATCCTTAAACAATGTAGAAACTTGCTTATTACGAAACAATTTATATTAAATCTAACAGGAATTTAAGTTATTACCCTGCCGCTAGTTTATAGCTTACCATTCAAAATATACGCTTATTAATTTTAGAGAATCGTTTCAAGTTACTGTTTTTAATACGTTATTGGACTGCTTCGTTGGTCGAGTGGTCGGAAGCGTGACTAATGAGCAGAAGGACCTGGATTCGAATACCTGGTCAGGCTAAGTGTAACTGGGTTTTTTTCAACAGGATTTTTTCAGTAGCAGCCGCGGCGTCTGGATTTGCATCCCGGTGATGGCAATAGGCTCACCCCTTATTACATGGGACTTAAAACATACATAACTAAATGTGGGTGAGCTATTAGGTACACCTCTGCCCAACCCTTCAGGGATTACAGGCCTAATGCTGCGTATGTTATATATGTGTTCTCATTCTCATGCACACCATCTTGTCAATGACGACAGCCTGTTACACACACTGTTGAGATCAAGTGTTCTTCTTCATTTTGTGCTGTGCCACAAAGTACTCTCGTAAGTAACCTAATTCAGTATGGATCAGAAGCAACTATTTTTCTTTCATAAGTACTTCTCTATTAATCATCATTTACTTATACACTCCTTTTTTAATCATATCATTAAACTCAAAGCATATATTTCAATTAGACCATTACAGGCACTTTTGAAAGTCAAAAATACAAAATAAAACGAGAAGCAACAGTCTCAGTCACAAGGCATAATAACTTGTGAAAGTACTGTAGTTGCCCATTCCAAAGCGTAGATCTCCATTGAGAAGAATGGGCAAGAAACTCCATGGAAACTCTTTTAAATCAAAATATGTTACAAAATTTTGGTTACATCATTCATGTTAAGAATTACAAATATGTGAGAACGATGTAGAAATACGGGCAAGTTAAGAGCGTCCAGAGTAAAAGATTAAATCGGTAATTCGAAAATAAAGTAATTAAAATAAACCGTAACAGTTAAGAGATGACCAGTCACAACTGACAGCGCCCGTTCACGTATATGACGCATGTATCAGCCATCATTCAACTCAACCATTTTAAAGGGAACTAAATGACCCGAGACACCCGCCACCATCAGCGTGACATTTAAGTGAGCATGACATTCACTCAAACACCAGGGTAATTTCGCGCCAATGAAAGATGTAGGTACTCATTAAATGGTGGCTTTACAGTACATAGTACTCACACATTTGCTATGCAATTATATAAAATTAGGACATTGAATCTATACAAAGCAAATATATTTATACAATCTTCTGCAGCTTTCACAATAACCTCACTTGGTAATTCAGATGATTCAGATTGCCCCTATGGTTGTGGAGCAGGACCAGCATTAAGCCAAGCATTTTTATCATCAATGTAATCCCCCAAGTTATAATATGCTTGCCTACATAGTGTGCGTTTTATGCAAGATTTAAATTTCGGTTCATTCTTATTTTATCATCTTTCACACAGTCCATCCAGCGTTCCTCTGATAAGATAAAGACAGCTTCTTGCTTTTAAAAAGGACTGAGTTATTAGTCTCTGACTTAAAAACTTTACATGTGGGCCAAGATGCGGGAACACAGACAGTTTCTCTTCAATTTGGTGGTAGAGTTGTAAGTTATGTGAAACTGCAAATAGTAGATTATGCACCAAGGGGATAAAGTAGTGTCTTATGTAGCGGGCGCCGTATTGAATCCCGAGCAAAACGAAGGATTCTAGCGTTAACTAGAGTTTAGAGTTAACTCCCGAGCAAAGCGAGGGATTTAAGACAAGAATCCTGAGTGCAGCGTGGGAATCAAGGTCGCCCAAGACGAAGGCACCTTTATCCCCGAAGTGAATACTCTACTTTTCACACCATCTACGAGAGAATAAAAGCAGTAGTACTAGAATCAAGTATTCCGGAGTCAAATCACTATCGTCACTCAACATTTTTGTGAGAATTTGCAATATTTTAAGTAATTTGTTGTATAACAATGAATAAAGCAAAGCAATTTCCAGTATTCGCGCCTCTTTTTAATTTGTGTTCTATTTTTCTTTTAATTATATTTTATCTCGTGGTGGCCAGTTCGATTTTTGAACAATTATTTTTTTTTTTACAGATAATAATGGTGAATGCGTGAATATTCGTATGCGATTTATGTTCCAAATTCAAATCACATTATTGACCAGCGGGTCATAATGAAATTCAGCACAATATTATTGCCCTGCTAGACCTCAGGTCGTTAATGACTTACTTTAGGTTAGGTTTGCATGACATATAATTTGACATTATCGAGCAGGTGGTGTGAAAAATGATTTTGTGAGGTCACTTGATTAACGATCGAGATGTTCTGGTAACTATACTGGTCGGATATTATTTGACCTCATCGATATGCAAAGTTGATCAAGTGTGTTTTATCGATAACATTCTGCAGGTAACTACGGAGGTCCACTGGAAAGTGACATTATAGCAGCACTAGCAGCCCCATGACATACGTCAAACGGAGGTTTCCCCGTTTTTGCAACATTTTTCATTGATGCTCCGCTCGTTCGGTTTCTAGCCTAATGTTATATAGCCTATAACATTTTCTTGATAAATAAGCTATTCAACATCAAAATATTTTTTCAATTCAAACCAGCAGTTCCTGAGGTTAGCGCGTACAAACAAATAAACTCTTCTGATTGGTTTAAGATAAGTATAAGTAAAGATAATAAGGATAGAAAAGTCCGAAATGGGACATACCTGTTGACAGTTGTAAAATACGAAACACATTGATAGCGCTTCCCACTTCTTTATAGGCCCTCTCTCATCCGGATCCTTAATATACGTCTCGTATGCAGAATTGAAGGGACACCGACGCTAAAACCACGTATTTAGTACATCATTCTTAACCTCCCACATAGAAATTTTTCGATAAATAAACATAATAATAACTTCAGCAGCAGCTCCCTTCCACCTTGTGTGTAAAATACTATTGATATACGACTGTCGAATGCCACATTCGCTGACAACCAGTACAAATAGGCTGCTCTAAAACCAAACTTTACCTCCCTCACCTCCACGTTTTAATACCAAGAATGCCAGATAATAGCAGCTATGAAAATAGAACCACGACAGTCAGTGGGCGAAGTGGCGCGTTTTCAGTACAACACAAAGTTTCCTTTACAACAGTTCTGTAGAAGCATCTGAGCGGCTGTTTTGCAACGCTGCGTCATTTCAATGCTCTTTTTTCGGTCGTTTGTCTTCACGTTAAGCTCGCTCGCTCGTCCCTTTCTAAGCTCACACAGCTCAATTTAAAACCGTTCGTTGTAAAGCAATATTTAAAGTTGCTCTCATTTGTGTAACGCAAGTTTAAATGGTTGTACGAGGATTTTGTTGCGTGTTTCTGATTTTTTGTTGCTGTTTGGAAATTAAATGTTTGTTGCTCAGTTGAACTGTGAAGTTAATTTATTAAGCGTTTGATGGCATTGATGGGACTTTGATGGAGTTGTTAATTTAAATTCATGATTGTGTTGGTTGTTTAAGTTTTCGTAGAGGAATATTGAACGGGAAACCTCGTTTGGTTTTCAATATCTTGACGTCCGCACAATGAGGACAAATATTTTTAATATAATGAAGAAAGAATTGAATGTCTTAAATCTACATATATGAGGGCTATATAGGCTTGAAGTTTTCTGCCCTTGAAATAGATAAATACATAATATATACTAATAGCTAGTAGTAAAAAAACAACAGCAATGTAATATGGGATTACATGTTTGTACGAATATCTTTCTTTTTCCTAAACATAAGTTAAGCTCGGCTTAAGGATGACTTACTTTGTCATCCTTAGTTGTCAGTTGCTAGGCAACGGTTTAAGTAGCCCGGATCCTACAGATCCAGGTCAAAGCATATATACATAACTTCATCGCATCCGGCTCGAAGGACCACAAAATGAAGGTAACTCCGTAATTATTTTTTTATTCGGTTTTGATTTGCTCTTGACTCTAGTCTAAGTCAGATATGACAGAGGCAAAGTCAAAGATGGTACGAGCTTACCCAGAAGAAGCCTGTTCACTCTAACTTTGAAGAGATTAGGGTTGATGTAAATATGTTTAAATATATCGATCTTTATATTTAAATCACAATTTAAGACACAATTATCCATATTACTGTTCAAATCAAAGATATAATTAATACACACGACATAAATATTTGTATCGTTACTGTAATGTTTCTGAAAAACTGTCCAAAATTTAGTTCAACGTTCGTTTATTCTGAATATGTGAACTACTTTCAAGATTTGCGGTCCACCGCTTTCACACGTTGTGTAACACTACGCCTAACTCTTCAAACCACTATTTTATTTTATCGTCGACACCAACCTAAATCAGGGTCGCAATAAAATACTTGATGTCCAGTATTGCCGCCCGTCCGTCGAACTATAACTCCAAAAAAAGAAGGAAAGATAAAATATCCAATCCCAATTGGATCATTCTATAGTCATTTCATTCTTGAATGCTTAGTATCTATGAAAAATTGGTACTGTAGGAGTTTTTTAAAAATGGCAGATTTTAACCTTGAAAACTGTTTTTTTTTATTTATATAATTTTGTAAAAATATTTAAAAATATAAATAATCCATACTAATATTATAAATGCGAAAGTCACTCTGTTTGTTTGTTTGTTACCTTTTCACGACCAAACAGCTGATCGGATCCTAATGAAATTTGGCAAGAAGATAGATTTCAACCTGGGGAAGGACATAGGCTATATACCATCACGCTACGACCAATAGGAGCGGAGCAGCAATGAAAAATGTTGCGAAAACGGGGAAAATGTGATGCAGACGAAGTTGCACGGGACAGCTAGTATGTATATAAATGATTTATTTATTTATATACATATTTCAAAACCATGTAAAATACTGGTTTTGATCTGCATGCGCTAAGACTGGAGGCCGACCCCAATAAAGTTTGGAACAGGCTAGGCAGGTGATGATGACTGTTTTATAGTTGAAACAGGTTGAATTTGAGAGGTAAGAATAGGATAGATGACAATCATCTGTCTGCATGGGAGAAGAAAAGTTTTTCCTATCTAATTACTTATTCTTTCCATGGTGCAATTACTCAGCAGCCCTCGTGACTGCTCTATTCATGAATGTTTCTTAAACAAGACCTTTTTCTTCGACCAACATCGCGTGTCTCGCTGCTTTTTGCGTTTTTATTAATTCCAGTGAATCAAACCCTCCCTCTTAAGCAAGCCATACTTCTCTACCACCACATGATAGGTAATATCACTAAGAACAGATCTAAAACATATGTCTCAATTAGTAACATTTTGTTATAAGTTAACACCAACCTGTTACTCGTTACCAAATAGATCACCAATGCGCCCAATTGGCTGTAAATTGTTACAACCAACTAAAACAACAGCCAGAAATACAATAAAATTCTCTGCGAGCTATAAAAACGTGCGGCCGTCAATTTGGTCAGTTAGAACACTATCAAATACTTGATTGCGACGCGAAGTAGGTAGGAGTAGAAGGTTAAACTGAATTGTACAAAGGATTCATAAAGAATCTTTGCATATAAATGGGCAAATTTTAATAGACTTCATGAGGAGTTTTATATTAATTGGCCGAAATAACATTAACCCCCCTTATTCACAAACGCTCGGGTTCGATTTCGATTCGATAAGTCGTATGCCTATCTTGTTTTGGCATTACGAAAGCGAGCGAGATAGACATACGACTTTCCGAATCGAAATCGAATCCGAGCGTTTGTGAAAACGGGGGCTGGAGGCCGCGTATCGGTATGTATGCTGTTCTGTGCGACTGAAGAGCATAAACGGTTGTGGGTGGACTAGATGCGGAAAACGGAAGACAGGATGTTGAAGCACAACTTAGGTGACCAGTAGTTGACTGCAAAACGTTGAGTTAATTGATTGATTGACTCGTTTACTTCAACATAACATAACACTCCTGTAATCCCCGAGGGGTTGTACCTAACGTACATCCACATTTGCAAGTTATGTTTAAGTCCTATGTAATAGGGGGCGAGCCTATTGCAATCAACAGGACTTAAATCCAGACTCCGTGGCTGTTACTGAGAAATTTCTGATGGAAAAACCCAATAATAATTTGCTGACCCGGGAATCGATTCCAGTAACTGAAGGACAGCAGTCGCGCTTGTGACCACGAGACCAACGAGCCAGTTCAACATAAATAGCTGACTCAAATCTGTGTGGTAACTTCCTGGACATCATCCCACCAAAGTGATTACCCTATACTGGGTGATTACCCTATAATTTAGTGTTCTTATATTGTTTTATTTTTACTTTTGTATAGATTCTTTTTATTTACCTATTTTTTGTGAATGTGTGGACATTGTAGGATTCTATTTTTTTTTTTATCTTGTTCTACCTTTTAGTGTTAGCAACGATTTATTGTCGGGCCTACGCTGTCCTCCCATACTTAAGTAACGCTGTAACTTCAAATGTTGTAAAAGCAAATGATTTTAACATTTTTTTACCATGGTGTTTCTTGCCGGTTCTTCTCCATAGGAAACGACCAACCCGAACCTTGGACCTTTTGTTGACGTTTTATAAGTGCCCATGTAGGCCTATGTAAAATAAAATATTTTGATTTTGATTCTGGTTGCTAAAAACATGAGGCGGACAAAAAAGAGTCTCACGAAAGATTTCTTTAAATAGACCTTCTGAACTATCTGCATTGTGTCTTCAGTGTTGCAACTCGAATATTCCCACAATCTTTTCAAAGGCAACGCACACAAAGAGTTTATTGCAATGCGGCTCCATGTTTGATCCGTTCACTATGCAAAGACAAATGTGGGTTATTGCAGCGATATTGCAACCTTACCTGTGTTCTTTGGTATACTGGATTTCAACTGGCAACTTCTTTATATTTAATTCAGGTAAAAAGCTTGTTTGTAAGGGTTGGTACACACCCAGGGCTGCGGGTTGTTCGAAAGAGATACCGTGGCCCTGGAACACAAAGGGCTAAGAAGGAACATGGATGGGTTTTAGTCAGTACAAGTCTGACACTCCCTCCCGCTCCGCCCAGAGCGGGATAAGTCATTTGATGATTTCCCATCCTTAAAAAAAAAAAGGGTTGGTACACATTTATAATATAACGTACACTAGCTTACGCTCGCTCAGAGCGGGAGAAGTCATTTGATGATTTCCCATCCTTAAAAAAAAAAAGGGTTGGTACACACTTATAATATAACGTACACTAGCTTACGCTCGCGGCGTTGCCAGCTTGGAGTTTGGTGATAGTCCCACGGAAGCCCACTACCGGGATATAAAAATAATTCTATTTGTTAATCCACGCTATAAACTATCTGTATTCCAAATTCCAATTCAAATGGGCAATGGGGCCGAAAAGTTCTGGAATGGCGACCGCGAACCGGAAGACGATGCGTTGGAAGGCCTCTCACTATGTGGGCCGATGACCTGGTGAAGGTTGCGGGGATCCGCTGGATGCGAGTCGCACGGGACCGGTCAATGTGGCGTCACTTGGGGGAGGCCTATGTCCAACAGTGGACGTCTTTCAGCTGAAATGATGATGATGATGCCAAATTCCACCCAAATACGTTTTTTTTCATAGCTGTTTTTCTGGTTGTTCCGGCTAATCTTCGAAACGATTGGACCGATTTTGATGAGGGTTTTACTGACAAGGAGTAACTTGGGGAAAATTTTACACCCTTGAAAACAAACAAAATCCGATTCAAATAGGCAAGTAATATTTTTATAAAAATTTCACGCAGACTAATTTTGCGGGCAAAAGCTAGTTCACTAATAATATTAACAATATTGTTTCACCAACCAATCTGTTCGTTACAGCAGACTCATCTCAAAAACCATTGAACCATTCATAACAAAATTCATCAATCAGGAATATGCAAAATTGCACAAATAGCTAGGTAAGGTACCGTATTTTCAGCTAATAGGGATGATGACTGGGTAAAGAAAACGAAATTCTTTTTTTTCGTCAATCAGGTAATACAAAAATATTAGATACGTATTTTTTGTTTTATCAAGTTAACAAAAAAATACTTACTTAAAACGCATTAAAGTGTGATAGTGGGGGCTCACTACGTTACAACTAGGTATAAAATGTACTGAGCCGTGACGTCATGCGCCATTTCAACTCAAAATATCTCCGTAATTTTACGATTACGTGAAAAAAGAAAAGATACGTGTCAGATACTTTTTAATAATCTACCCGATAGACAACTAAAAAAAAAATTGTCATCATCCCTATTGCATAGATAGGTGCGCACCCGTATTCATTGTAACGAAGTCGTGCGAAACACTCTAAGTTGCGTCGTTTGAAATTCCTTACCTGCATAAACTAACTAACGTAATTAGCTTTGTTAATGTGTGATCATTTTTTCGATCCTTATTATTATGTACCATACGACTGAAGAAGAGTAAGAGTAAAGATAAAGCAATCACTTACTGAGTTTGGCGCTAAATGTACATATCATCATCATCATCAGCCTGTAATGTTCCCACTCCTGGGACACAGGCCTCCTCTCTATGAGAGAGAGTGGGCTGTAATCCACCACGCGGGCCCATTACGGGTTCGTAGATATCACATGTCTTCGAATTTTCAGTTCTAGGACATGCCGGTTTCCTCACGATGTTTTCCTTCACCATTTTTGAGAGCAGCGATGATGAAATAAATTACACAAAGTAATGCGCCTGTCTGGGTTCGAACCCACGACTTACTGCTCGTAAGTCGAGGCTACCACCACTGGGCCACCGCTGCTCTCCAGTTTTTACAAACAATGAATGATGTTCAAAAGTAGTCAGTGGCACGAAAGACTGACAACCTCTGTCTTACTATGGGGTACCGTATTACACAGTACTAACTGGGTTGTGGAGGTCAGTTGAGCAGTCGCTCCATGTGAAATACCCGTATTCAGCTGCGTCCAGTAAGACTGGAAGAAGACCCCACTAAAGTTGGAAAAAAGCTGGGCAGATAATGATGAAACGTGATTACGTGACATAACTGGAAACACGCTCAAGTTATGTTGCCGCTATGCTTTTTAACTTCTACGCCAAAAGCGCGCGCGCGATATAATAGCTCTAAAACGAAAGAGGTCATTTCGATGAGGCATTTTTGGAAACCTTGTTTTAAGAATGATGACCTTCTAAAAGCTCTTCTTCAGATTTTGTTGCCCAAAATGGAGAAAAACTCAAGAATGAGACACTCAAGCCATTTCGAAATCATCATCATTTTCACCTCTGGACTGTGGACGACGCACCCTTTAGTAAACTATTAGCTTTTGAAAATCACCTTCAAAGACTCTAGCTGTACTGATTTGTCTGTACTAGCAAATTAAATGCGACAAACACCAGAGTTTTAATACGAAACTTTAAATGAACAAACATTAAACAGCGAGAGATAAACATGGCATAAAGATAGTTGTCACCATAAAGGACGATGTGTTACCCGACACATAATACAATGAGGATTCCTTAAATGTAAAACGGTGGTACTCCGAGAGTCGTTGAAACCCCTATAAAAATGTTAGCCTGCCTTTCATTATAATCTGGTACGCGATTTTTTATCTAACACAACTGAAACTACACCTTACCTTTGGAAACATAAAGTTGTTTTTAGGTTGTAGTGTGTAAAATTTATTTTACCAAAACGTGCTATATATTCCTTGTGGATAACCCTCTCTCTCGGTATTTACTTTGTTTCTGTTACGGCAGTGTCGCGATTCCAATAGTTTTAAGTCTGACATGAGTAGCGGATTTAAGCCGTCTTATCTTGGTGTCAACATGTAAGATTGATTAACGAGGCCTGTTGAGTAGACAAGTTCTGCTGTGTTTGGATTTGGAGAACTCGATACTGACACTATAACGAAGTACCTATAGTCAAGTTTGATTATTTGAGTTAAATTAATTACTCATGCAACCATTTTTATACAAAAGACAAAATTTAAACTAAGAAAGCAAAACTAAGAATTCTAATTGAGAGGTCTAACTTGAAGCAATTACTAAACTACAGAATCATCATCATCATTATCAGCCTATTCGTATAATGTTCCCACTGCTGGGACACAGGCCTCCTCTCTGTGAAAGGGAGTGGGCTGTAATCCACCACGTGGGCCCAGTGCGGGTTGCTGGATGTCACATGTCTTCAAATTTTTGGATCTAGGACATGCCGGTTTCCTCAAGATGTTTTCCTTCACCGTTTTTTAGGGCAGCGGTGATGAAATAAATAACACAAAGTAATGCGCCTGCCTGGGTTCGATCCCAACTTACTACTCGTAAGTCGGGGCTGCCACCACTGGGCCATGGCCACCGCTGAAATCTACTACAGAATAAAAACCGTATCTTAAGTAGTTACTTTCAATCAAGTAGTGATTACCGTTTCTGATCATTGTTTCATTGTGTATCGTATGATTTACTAAGTATATCATACCTACCGAGGTGATGTAGGTCGAGTGTGTGTGTAAGTCGACATAGAAGGTGTTCTCAGACCCTTCACTATGCCGTCAACCAAGCATTATGTACATCAAACTAACCAACCTTAAGCAAAAAATATAGCAAGTTTTTTTTTAAGTGAAACTTCTTATGTGACTTCCAACAAGGTTGCGTTAAACGTTTAACGCTAACATGGAAGGGAAAAAGAAAGAGACAGAGCGAGAGTGAATGCGTGGCACTCGAACGCATGCTTGTAGTATAATGAAGTTTCACTTCTTCCGCGCGGAGGGACTCCACGCACTATTTTTGGGAGTGGGAGAAATCACGTTTTACGATAAAACTCAACGTAACGCACTCAAAACATTGTGCTGATGGATGCATTGAATAGCAAACGGGTCATGAAGGTATATCAAGTACAGTTCTAAAATTAAAAACTAGAATTAAAAAAATCAGTGCGTGGAGTCCTTCCGCACGGAAGAAGTGAAACTTCGTTATACTACACGCATGCGTTCGAGTGCCACGCATTCACTCTCGTCATTTTATTTAGCTTCTAAATAATATTTTGTGGTTTTCTTGTTGTATTATTTTTATAACATAAGTTTATCGAGGTTATTCTACTCATGGAAATTGACCGAAGGCTGGTCACACCGAAGAGTCGAATGCATGACTGTTTGCACGCCATCTTGCGTACCTAGTAGAACTACGTAGTCACAAATCTTGTAATACTGCCATCTCTTAGTTAGTTATAGAAAATATTCCCCCTACATGTAAGCGTTAAACTTGTTGGAAGTCGCATAAGAAGTTTCACTTCAAAAAAAAACTTGTGAAAAAGTTGGAACTTCGACGTCCAATATCTCAGTAACTAGAAGGATCCCAGGTATGGTTCAGAACGAAAAAATGATCGCAATGATGGGGAGAAAAAGTGCTCTTCGGCTTCGTTATGGGTCTACCTACATCCTTTATTTTGATGATCTGCCTTGCCTTTTCCAAGTATGTTTTGGTTGGCTTCCAGGCTATCGGGATCCGGTTGAAGATCATTATTTTACATGGAACGACTGCTTAACTAGACTCCAAAACTCAGTGGCTGGGTTAAGCGGTGCCTCTTGGCCAGTTAATGTTTTGCCACGAGCCCCTCACTCAAGTAATTACTTCAAAGTGTTATTGGCTTTTTCCTTTAGGATTTTCACAGTAGCAGCCACGGATACTGGATTTGAGCCAGGCTGATGGCAATAGGCTCGCCGTCTACTAAACGGGACTTAAACATAGTTCTGGCGAAACGTTGGTGATCTATTAGGTACACCTCTGCCTGACCTTTCTGGGATAACAGGCTTGATGATGTTATGTGAAGAGCCTCACTTAAGATGGAAACTTAAGCATAAAATAATTAGAGTTATCTCCTACGCTACTATTCAATATTTCTTAACAACTCATTCGCTCGGTTACTTTCACTCAATATGAATAGAACGAAGAGAATCCTATTATGCACTCGATGTTATACATTATATATCATTTATACAAAGAAAGGGGAGGCAGATCTGTAGGGAGCTTTATGCAGGGCATTAAGTAATTGCCCTCACTCATCAAATTAATAATGCACTATAGAAGTCAGGGTTTAGAAGAGCTCGTAGCTAAATAAAAACAGCCGCACGGGTCGATCTTTAGGGTTAAGCCGTGCTTGCCCAAGTTCCGTGGATGGGTGACCATATATACATACCGAGTTTCCTCCGTGCCTCGGAATGCTTTCCGAGGCCGTTATGCCGTTGGTCCCGGCTGTCATTTGTAGATCTTTGACAGTCGTTACGAGTTAGAAGCCAACAGTCTGACATCCAGTCTTACCAATTATCGTATTACCCAGTTACTGGGTTTTGGAGGTCAGATAGGCAGTCGCTTTATGTAAAATGCTGGTACACAACTGCATCCGGTTAGACTGGAAGCCGACCCCAAGATAGTTTTGGAAAAGGCTAGGCAGATGATGATGAAGTCGGGGTTTAAAAGGCTAAAGAATTGCATAAATGAATTATTATTGCCTAAAGTGCCCTTTTCAATTATTGGCCACAATGCATTGAGAAGTATGGAAGAAAAGGTGATCATGATGATGGCCATCGTGATTGCCTTTTCTTACTTCGTTACTAAGTCAACGACATTAACATTGTCTTGTCGGAACGGTTGGCGCTATGGTTGAGCCATCGACTGCTGCATGTCGCTGGTTCGATCCCCGCACGGAACAAATATTTTTATGGCCTACGGATAGTTGTTCCGGGTCTGGCTGTCTGACAATACAGGAGAAATCCCTAGAGTGGGGCAACGTTTCAAAACAAGAATTGGGCATCCGGGCAATTTTTACCCATGTTTTTCCAGTGTCTAGGTATATACGCACATTATGCACAAACTACCGGATAAATTCCTGTCTCCCTCTCAAAATACAATACCTTTCGTTAAATACTGAATTACTGCACTTACTTACAAAATTGATAAGGTCCAAAGACTACCTAAAAATTAATGAAATAAAACCACGTTTAACACACGTAATAAACCCCTAACCCCAATAAATTACACCAAAAACGGTAAACCAGCAACAAAATCAAAATTAATGTCAAAAGTAGCAGTTTGTATAGTTTGGAACTATCTTGCGAGGCATATCCCTTCGCTCACAAGCCCCAGTTATTTCCCTAGACAGCCGTATTACTG
The DNA here is from genome assembly GCA_963082945.1 of Cerastis leucographa. Taxonomy (NCBI): domain Eukaryota; kingdom Metazoa; phylum Arthropoda; class Insecta; order Lepidoptera; family Noctuidae; genus Cerastis; species Cerastis leucographa. The sequence continues at coordinate 1,644,968 of OY720381.1, read as the reverse complement.
CAACTTACCACCAATATACTCTGACCTTCGAGAAACTTCAAAAATATACCCTTAGCTATGCGATGGCCCATGTTTGGAGGGCTCATTTGTAGTTGGTAACACGATCCGAGGGTCCTGCTTTCCCTACGGGTTATAGTTTGCACCTGTAGCCACTGATATTATGTGAGAAAATTTGTGTTACTTGATAGTGGGCGTGATGTGGAAACTGAACTGCTTTGTATACCTACGTGGCGACTTTGATTTTGTATGTTGTTGAGAAAACCGGCATGTCCTAGAACTAAAAATTCGAAGACATGTGACATCTACCAAACCGCACTGGGCCCGCGTGGTGGATTAAGGCCCACTCTCTCTCATTGAGAGGAGGCCCGTGTCCCAGCAGTGGGAAAATTATAGGCTGATGATGATGATTAGATGCCAGAAATTAAAATGAAAGCTAATGGTAAGGTGATGAATAAAAAAAGTAGACGACATGCAGCGTGAACATTACACAAATGTGGATAATAATGATGTGGCGAATCAAGTCTCTGGTGGCTACAGCGACAATTTATCAGTATATGATATTTTTAATAAGCAAAAAGCACAACATATTATACTCTACATATATATACACATATTATACTCATTATTTAGTAGCCATACAGACCTAAAATATCAAAAGTAGAAGCCAATGAAAAGGGGTCAAAAATTTGATCGCATCGCTGTCAACAGGGAAAGTGCCCAGAATTCTCGCCACATTGCCACGTTAAATGGCAATTAATAAATAATACTAATTCATCGCTGTAGCAATCAAAATTATATTTAATGCCAATGAAATCAAACAAAACGTATTCTGGGAAATAACCGTCCATATTAATCCTAATAGCCAGAGGGCTGACGGCCATTTTAATTTACCTAATGTAAATGTTTTATTGTAATGACACTTACAATAATGAACTACGTACAACAATAAATTAGATAGATCAAATGACAAATGAAAATACAAACGAGAGAACCGTCATAATTTGTGCGTGTATCAAAGTTTGTATTTGGCGGATATTTCAATCAGCTGAGGTGGTGTACCTACTATGGGTAGGTATAGGCCATATTTGGGCAGTTACATGAGTTTCGGGGCACAATTCCAGACTCCGGGACTGAAACTTAGAAGTTCCTGAAAGTTTTTACTTTCATCAATACGTGTCAAACAATGAAAATCTTTTAATGATTCGTTCCACTCCTGATCTAAAAGGTGTTGTTTTGCATCCTCGTCAAAATTCGGGAGGTTGTCACACAAGACATTAATAATCAATTCAAATTACGCCTTAACGTCCTGTTGTTTTTAATTTAGTTTATATTTAGTTAGATACCTTATGTAAATACTGTTATTTTTATTTTAAATAAATCATACCACAATATTAAATTACGGTACCTAGTTAATTAATAAACGCTGATTATTTTGGTTGTTTATGTTTGTCAGTATTTAAGAATACGTAACCCCCTTTACGTGGTTTAGGGAATAAGAAATTATCGAATAAACGTTTGAGATTATTTGTATTTGCGGAAGCGCGGTTATAAGCCGAGAATCAGACAGCCCGCGTTTAAACACACAGGTGGTTTATACTTACCTATTTCCGTAAATACGAAAAACAATAAAAATTACCAACCTATTTTATTACTAATTCGGGTCGAAAATCATTAGCATAGTTACCTCCTTGAATTTGACGAGGATGCAAAACAACACCTTGTATAAACCCTGATTTGGTTTATGTATTTAAGTTCGCATCTCGTCGGTCTTAGTCAAGTATCTTGTGGAACAGACAAGTCAAACAACCTACCCTTAAGGTACTTGTGCACTACACGAATTTTACGTCCCAACGGTTCGGTTCTCCAGAAACAATCCGGCAAATGTTTGGAGTTTAACATTCGGTAAATTTCGTGCAGTATACATACACAATCGCACAGTGGGCCACACAGAGCAGAGCTAGCAAAATATTCCATCAACTCAGCCTGTCAAAGTCCACTCATGAACATAAACCTTGCTCGATCTACGACACATTACCCTATCTTCCGCACTCCTCAAAGATCTCACCCAGCGGCATCTTTAAGGTCCATCTGCTGGCCAGCCATCTAGCTGGGGCCGTCCCATATAACGCTTGCCATCAACATGATGGCAAGCGAGATAGATAATCAATCGACTATCGGTCGTTCAACAAACGTGCCTTGCCCGATCTACGACACATTACCCTATCTTCCGCACTCCTCAAAGATCTCACCCAGCGGCATCTTTAAGGTCCATCTGCTGGCCAGCCATCTAGCTGGGGCCGTCCCACATAACGCTTGCCATCAACATGATGGCAAGCGAGATAGATAATCAATCGACTATCGGTCGTTCAACAAACGTGCCTTGCCCGATCTACGACACATTACCCTATCTTCCGCACTCCTCAAAGATCTCACCCAGCGGCATCTTTAAGGTCCATCTGCTGGCCAGCCATCTAGCTGGGGCCGTCCCACAAAACGCTTGTCATGCCAACATGATGGCAAGCGAGATAGATAATTTATAATCAATCGACTATCGGTCGTTCAACAAACGTGACTCACTCTCACTTCAGCTTCTCTGCTAGCTAAGTCGGTAACTCCGGTTCTTTTGTTTTCATCTTGGATCGTAGCCTACAAAGAAACTCATGACTCAATAGCGCGCTGAACGAAAATCAGTGTCCACGTCTTGATACCGAATTTCATAACGGACAGGAAGCACCTTGAAACATGTCGGGATAGGCCAGATAATAAACGATAGAAATCCAGTTTTTAAATCACGTCTTACTAGACTACCTAGCACTATCCCTATCTTAGCATAAATGGACAGGCAGCCTAAAAGCAACCTACTCATAATTATGTGGGCACCCGAACGTGGCAACTGGTTGACGTAGGTCGTCCCCAAATTTGATATTGAGCTATACAAACTTCAAAAACAAAATTAGACGATTAGACAGGCGGGACACTTGAATTCTAAATACGTAAGTGCCAAGAGACTTAATTATACAATGCTAATTATACGTAATACTTATCTGTGATACAGTTCCAAATTAGAATTTGTCTGGCGTCTCTACAATAGAATTTGAACCTTAAACTTGCCAGCACAAAATTGAAGATTATGTTGTACTTAGTTTGTAAGTCCAGTCTTGGTACCTGAGATCTTTGCAGAACGAAGCGTATTATGATAATTGGTAGATTACTAAATTGGAACACTGGGAGATGTTTCCATAAGGTTTGAGAGAGCTGTGTTTTATCTGATTGCTATGATCACTGTCTCTATTAATTTAAAATAGGATTTTTCCACCACTTCGCCAGCTTGTAGGTCACAAATTATTCCATGGGAATATATCATAATAATTTAAAGTAATGATATCGCGAATGGATAAAATAAGAAATGAGTACATAAGGGGCAGTCTGAAAGTGGCGCTGGTGACTGAAAAGATGTGTGGTAATCGTTTGTCGTGGTATGGGCATGTGATGCGGAGGAATGAGGAAAATGTCGTGAGGAAAATTTTAAGTAAAAATGTGGATGCTTATAGGAGTAGAGGATGACCAAAGTAACGATGGATGGACGATACGATAAGAATGATATGGCAAGACAGGAGTTGTCTCATGAGATGACAAGCAATAGGGAAGTATGGAAGAAGAAGACATGCTGCGCCGACCCCAAATAAATTGGGACAAGGACAAGAGAATGATGATGCATTTAAAGTAATCATATATCCAGACCTATGTTAAAGTCTATCTTTATGTCAGACATTCCAATCCGTCTTTTCAATTAAGCGCGGAAAGGTAATACACAGACAAACTTAATTTCTCATCTGTTATTATAAATTATGGGCCAAAAATCTTTATTAATTGGAGCATAATGTAACACTAATCTTGATAAGAACGATAACTAATTCCAGTCGTAATAAACAGGCGTAATGTAATTACTGGAGCATAAATCTTTAATTATTTCTAGTTGAATAACATTGAATAAAACCGTCTAGCTCTTTGTTCATTTATAACTAATTAATATAATTTCTTGATAAACTTATAAGATTCATAAATGCATATCAAAAGCATTTATGTGGGATATAGGAAGCACACGTTTATGCCCACGGCTTTGCCCGCGTGGGGTTTGGTTATTTATTTAACACTTCAAGCACAAAGTACAGAGGTGAACTTAATGCCATAGGCATTTTCTACCAGTCAACCATTGATTGGGTTATTATCCTACGGGATCAAAATACCGGGATAAAAATCCTATCACATCTGTTACTTTTTCACGCAAAAAATAATGAATAAAGCACTATGTGCTTTTCCAGACTATAATCTATCTTTGTACCAAATTTCATCCAGATCTATTCATTATTTTTTGCGTGAAAAAGTAACAAACATCCAAACATACATACATCCTCAAAAATTTTCGCATTCATAATATATTTTATTTGGATTTGTTCGTCTTTTGATTTCTTCAAAATATATCTTATTTATTCAAATTTATTGGGACTAAATATTTTGATTTTATAATAACATCATAACGCCTAACATTAATTTGTGCGCATGAAAACTTTTTTATCTCGAAAATGCGCAAAGTTCTATTGCTAATCTCTTCAGTTCATTACTAATCAACACCACGTAGATATTGTTTTTTTTTTTTTTCAAAAATAGAACTTTCCCCAAAAATGTTTGATTCAGTACATAAAAAAACCATACTATCAAATATAATTAGCCATTCATCAAAAAGTACTACCAAAACGTTAAGGTTCATATAAACAATATTAGAATAACTATACCTTGCCTAGTTGCAGCCATGATGCATTTTAATTAAATATGACGACTACTTGTAGAAATAAATATTTTAATATTCACTACGAACTCACGAACGTTATCGGCTAATTAATGATAAGTAAACTTTGAGCTAAAGCACTGGACAGCAGATAGCAGTTTCTGATTCAGTTTTTATAGAAACGATGTGATACATTCTTAAGTCTACCCTTACGTAGGCAATTTTTTTAAATAACCTCATTTTGAAATTCGAATTTTGAGTACTGTCAGGCACAAAAATGTTTTATTACCTTCAACTCTAATAGAAGTTAAATTGTCTTTTTCAGTGGCCCAAAAGGAACATGTTTTGAAGGTGAAGGGTCTCAGTGTGCGACAGTCAAAGATGTACAAATGACAGCCGGGACCTACGGCTTAACGTGCTTTCCGAGGCACAGAGGAAACTCGGTATGGTCACCCATCCACAGACCAACCTTGGCAAGCACGGCTCAACCTAAACATTGATCTGAGCGGCTGTTATTATTTAACCGCGAAGCTCCTCTAACACACTCTATAATAATATAGTCCGTATTAATAATACTTGTTTGTATTATTTAAGTGTTATTCCTATTTAATATCATCATTTGTATGTCCATGACGCGAGAACGTTTTAATAAGGAAATATGTCTGAGACAACTTTACATATAAAGGCGTTGTACCGTTCTTAGAGGCCATTATCGCAAAAATAGCTGTTGTTTTGGTACTTTTAATTTTTCTTTCTTGAGGTAAGTGTACAATGAGGTTATATTATAGGTATTTTTTTAAGGATCTCTAAGACAATACGTGACTGCAGTAAGACTTTATTTAACTACTTCTCAGTAACAAACGCCGTTGCAATGTCAACATGTACATCCATGTAAAAACATAAGAATATGTTTTACTCGTGCACAGGAACATAAATCTGTTTTAAACTACATAGATTTCCATGAATCTTGGGATGTTCCAATAAAATCAAATCAAAATCATTTATTTCAAGTAGGCCAGTTACATGCACTTTTGAATAGTCGAACAACAATAAAAATGAAGCAACAGTCCTAGTCACAAGACATAATAACTGTGAAAGTACTGTAGTTGCCCATTCCAAAGCGTAGATCTCTATGGAGAAGAATGGCCAAGAAACTCCATGGACACTCTTTCAAATCAGAATCTTGTTACAAAAACATTGGTTACATCATTCATGTTGAGATGGTACATTATGTGTACATCCATGTAAAAACATCAGAATAGGTTTTACTCGTGCACCGGAACATAAATCTCTTTTAAACTACGGATACTAGATTTCCATGAATCTTGGGATGTTTAATCGATAGGCTCTTGAAAATCTTTTCTAGCCGACACACACAATTTTGTGCCGGTTTCTATTATATTCCTGAGCCTGAATGGTCGACCTAGGCTGCGCTGTAACTCTTCTTTTACCCGCCATTTGTAGACTGTTGCCCCGTCCAGAATAGATCACAATGTAGGAAAAATATTAGCTAGCCAGCAAGGCCGTAGCTCATAAGAAACGGACACATCCTCTCAGAAGCTATTTTAATACAAAACACATCTATATAAGTATATGTAAGGACTAATTTCTGAGATGAATCAAAACACAAACTTATAGGAAGTTCTCCATCCATCGATACGGTGTAACACAGTCCTCAAACGGCAATTAAAATCTGATAAAAAACGTTAAGAAGTTGACACAGTGTCTGTAAATGGAAAGCGGGTTACGTCCGTGTCATGTTTCCCGCCCCCGCTTTGACTCATCGCACTTACGCCAAAGATCATGGTGTGATCTCATCCAACTCTATAAGGTAACTTGTTTTTATGTCGTTTTGTATTAATCTTAAATTTTTAAAAGGATAAGTAATTAATGTACTTAAGCGTGTTTGTTTTAGCAAGAATTGGGCTTTAAGTAACTATTTACCATGAGAGACCAAAATGGATTAGTAGCATTGAAAATTTGTGATGCTTCTTCATTTTGAGTGTTTATTTATTCAATTTGGCCAAATACACGTCTGTACATTTCCAAGGCGAAGGCAGAATTGTATGGAAGGTTTGCCAATTTTAAGAACTACTAGATTACTACTACTGACGATTGTCTAGAAATTCGCTGCTTTCAAAATTACACTTCCTAATGTTGTTTCAAAAGATTTAGTTACACCCTTTATAGATGATAAAAAATAAATAAATAAATGATGTTGAAATGTCTCTATGTTAGTATAGACTTTGCATCACTATCAAAATGGTAGTGATTATTATATTAATTCTCTAAAAACAAGCTTCAAAGCTATCAGCTATCATCAAATTACAGTGATTCCAGTCTAAATAAGGTTCCTGTAAGATTGCAGCTGGAAGGCATAAATTAACTGCGAAAAGACAGACAACTTTCTTAGCCTCATCATCTGCCTAGCTTTTTACCAAGTATGTTTGAGTCGGCTTCCAGGCTAACCGAATGCAGCTGAGTACCTGTATTTTACATGGAGCGACTGCCTATCTGACCTCCACAACCCAGTTGGTAGTTAGTACTGGGTTATACAATACTCTTTGTCAGACTTTCGGGTCGCTGACTACTTGTAATGACTGTCAAAAATCCACAAATGATAGCCGGGACCAACGGTTTAACGTGCTTTCCGAGGCACGAAGGAAATTCGGTATGTAATCGGTGGTCAGCCATCCACAGACCAACCTAGGCAAATGCGGCTTAACTTAAAGATCGGCCCGACCCGCCGTTGTTAATTAGCTAGCCATGAGTTCCTCAAACCGTTTCTTAGTCCATAAAATAAAATACTGCAATTTGGATTGTTATTTATAATATTCTATTAAGAAAAAAACATACAAGTCATATTTTCAGTTTTGGTAAGTCTTGTTTGAACGTAAGTACTAGTTGGCCACTCGCTATAACCAGATCGTTCTTATTCTTGAGGATAAACTCGAACATGCCTTTTTCAAACGGCCACAACGATGGAATCTTTTGGTTGAAAGTCATGTTACTTATATCATATTTGCCCTGAAACGCAAATAAAGTTTAACATTTATTCTGCTGGGCGCTAGCAAAATACACAATTGTCCTACAAAAGTAGTAGAAGCCAGGAATGAAATCTGAATTCTTCTATCTTAATCGATGTCACTTTTAAAAGAGTGGATACTCTATTTGTCGTGGCAGGCCACGAAGGAGATGGCGGAATGAACTGGAAGGCGGATGCGCGGGTTTGTAAGAGGTAGAAAGAGTGCAAGGAGGCCTTTGCCCAGGAGTGGGACGCAGCAGGTTAAAAAATACGGGTTGCACTCCGGGAGTGCCGGCAGAAGTGAAAACTTGAATATTAACGTTGTGCATTTTTGATATTTTGGAATGGTTAGGGAATAATTTTGCACGAATTGCTTTAGTTATCAGTATAAAAGTACTATCATTTATGTGGTAAAATATAATATTCATTTATTGCGCTGTCGTACACAAACATGACAATTTATGTTACATTAATAATTTAACACTTCAGAACTATTACAGTCCGTCTCACTAATTTTAACTCTTTGGAGAAACCGAAGGTTTTGTTTGTGCATAAGATAATTATCCAGTTTTGAAACCCAAACTCAATGACAGATGTCATAAAGTTCAAATAAAATTAAATGTCAATCTGCCTTACGAATTTTCGATCAGGAAACGTGACCTGATGCGAGTTTAACATTTTTACTCATCACAAAATTGTACAACGCCGCTAATTCTCACTTCAAAAATCTCTATATTTTGACATAAATATTTAAAAAGAAAAATATAATCTATCTTACCAGTAAAACAGGGCAAGTGTCCATGCCTGCAGCCCTTAAAGTATGACCAATATAGGGATCTTTGTTGACGAAATTGCATAGTTTCTGGTGTATTTCAGGAAATGACCTTCTGAACTCGTTGTGAAGATATTCGTAGGAGATGATATCCAGCTGCAAAAAATCTCTCAATTTCTACCTAACTGGCGTACCAGGGCATTATCATGTAGTGTTTTGTGCAACTATGTTGGTATCTTTGAAACGACTGGACTGATTTTGATGCGATTTTCGTCATCATTCAAATTTAAATAAAAATTAAAGTTTTTTTTGTTAGGAAAAGTTTAAGAAGAATTTTGAAGAGATTTTTCTGAGGATGAAGTACAGGATCAGACTGTACGAAATTATAATTATGTAGAAGTATACTTATTAATACACAAATATCTTACCGACATGCTGTTGTCTAAAACTATCTTATTTTGAAAACACATATTTAAATAATAACCGCCTTTTCGGTTATAACGTCTCACGTTGAATATTGGAGTGTCTTCAAAGTAGTCTTTATCATAATGAGTAACTATAGCACGTTCTGGGATCATTTTGAGGCACTAAAAATATAGCAAAAATATGTCATAAATAATGTCCCTTTTAAAATTCATTAGTTTTAATTATTTAAGGAAATCCCTATGTAACTGCTACTTTTAACCGACTTCTATAAAATACTTTATATTAGAGACTTTTATTGAAGTCGGTTAATCTCATTTCGGTTGTATTTTTTCATACTTTAATTTATTAAAAATGTTTGCCTCACAAATAGTACGGGGCTTTTAGGTTTGAACCTTGCATTAAATATAAACAGCGATTTTTTTCTTGAATCGTGTACTTGACCTTAGCTCTCCAAATAATAAAAAAAAATTAAACATTTTCCAAGGCCGGATCAAGGTCAAAAAGACGAAAACGCGTTTTTGTGAATAAAAACGTGGGCAAAATTATTAACAGGACGAATTTAATTATTTTAGGTAAAGAACTGGTGACAGTAATATATTTTTTCAGAATTAAACATTTTCGTCCACGGAAATTTCGATAAAAAAACATTTACGTAATTTTTGGATTGTACTTGAGGCAAAAATATAAACAGCGGTTTTTTTACATAAAATAACTTAAATTAATATATTAAACCTCCGTTACAAAAATTAAACAAATTTGACTCACGGAAGTTATTAATATCAGTTTTTTTACAATAGCGGTCGGGGCAAAAATGTAACAGGGTTTAATTTTGTTTAACTTTCATCTAAAGGCTATTTCTAACCAATTTACACGAAAATTAAACACTTTAAAGCAAATACTGAAAAAAAATAAAAATAATGTTTACGTAAAATACGTTTGCAAGCTTCATTCTTGTATTTGGTGCAGCGCTTTCATAGGAATTTGATCTTTCCGTAATAGAGATAAGGTGTAAAATCGCGTATACGTTACAAAACACTATTAAGACTTACAAATGTTTTGATGTGTTCCCGGTTGTCATACTTTCAAGTAAATATCTGGTTCCCTAGCACGAGCGCATGGTGTAAACGTAAAATGTCGATGTTCACGTTACGTTGTTCGTCAGAGTCATCCATATATACGAAATAAATTATGAAATATTGTACGTAATACAAGTATTTTCCATTTTGAAATCGACGTATTTACGATCCATTTAAATCAGTTTTTAATCAATATAAAACCTGACATGACTGCTGTGCAAATTGCAAAAAGCGTAAGAAAATTTGAACATCACGGGCCAAATGAAATTTTTCGTCGCGCGCGATATTTTTTTTTTTCATTCATAATGTTAATGACTAGCTTTTGTCCGCGGCTTCGCCCGCGTGAAGTTCGGCAATTGCCCACGTATGCGTTAACCACCCCAAAATAATGTCGAAAATAGTCATTTAAATGTTATAGATAATAGTTGTTGGCCACGGCTTCGCGCGCGCGTAAGTGTAAGTATAGGACACATTTTAATAGTTGTGTAAAAATCTGCGCTTTTCGAAGTAAGACGCCACATAATTCATTCTGGTTAGAAAAATGTATATTACGGCGTTTTTTTTTTTTAATTTTTTTTATGTTGTTAGGGACCTAAATGGGTTGAACCAGAATTTATTTTATACATGTCTTCCGAGTGACGATGCTGTAGCTCAAATGCCCCGGTCATCCATCCACCTAGCGATATAGGTTATGGTGTAAATGAGCTAACTTACTTAACTTTCAATATTTTAAATTAAAAAATACTCAGATTAAACCAATCTTTTTAACTCCCGGAAAACTACACCGTGTAAATCACCTCATCACGAAGCCGTTAACCAAGCATTCTGTACATGAAACTATGTAACTTTACGCAAAAATTATTGCTGGGAAACGACTTTTTTTTTGGGGGGTGTAAAATCATGTTTTGTGGTAGAACTCAATGTAACGCACTCAAAACATTGTGCTGATGGACGGATTGAATAGTACGGGGGTCGTGGAGGTGTTTAAAGTAAAAATCTTAAATTAAAAACTTGTATTTAAAAAAATACTTGTCAAAAAGTTGGAACTTTGACCCTAATATCTCCGTAACTAGAAGGTTCCCAGGTATGGTGTAGAACAAAAAAATGATCGCAATGACAGGGAGAACCAGTGCCTTTCGGCTTCGTTAAGAGGTGTTTTACACCCTTTTATACTAATGAATTATCCTAGCTCTTCTGTGTAAATGACGTTTGCGGTGTTTCCTTTTGGGGCTAAAATTACTAAGATACTCGCCGAGCTCACTTCGGAGCACGCAACATAAAACTGCACACGTGAGAAACAGTTATCACTTAAATCAATGCCAGCCATAGCCTAGGGGAGGATATTGAGACATTGCGTATTTTAATTTTTATTATTTGCACCTAGAAAATGAGGTCATCATTTTCGTTATCGGCGACCCTGAAGTCCACAAAAACGACACTTGTGAAAGAAAAACCGAATGTTTTCCTCGCCGTCAATTTGGTCAGCAACCCCAAAAACCACGAAAACGACACCCATGCACGAAAAACAGGAAATTTTCCTCGGGGCCATCTCCGATTTTTTTTTATTGCCAGCGACCCGCTAAAACCACGAAAACGACACCCGTGAAGCCATTGAGTCGCGCAATTGTCCAGCCCTCGAGTGTCGGTCACGCAAGTGTCCATGCGCGCAAATATCTTTTCGCGTAAATGGGTTACCGCAAGTGTCCTTCCCACATGGTAGCGGAATGGCGGAGGAGGCTTGACCATCCCTCCGCCGGCCTCGACACAATCGAGGCGATCCGGCCAGTACTCGACGACTGGCTCGGGAGGAAGCACGGCTCCCTGACGTTTCGGGCGACGCAGGTGCTCTCGGGGCATGGTTGCTTCGGGAAGTACCTGTGTCGCATAAGCAGGGAGCCGGACGCTCGGTGCCATCACTGCGTCCAGTGTCCGGAGGATACGGCGCGGCATACGCTGGCAGAATGTCCCGCGTGGGACGAGCCGCGCCGTGCCCTCGTGTCAGAGATAGGTGGAGACCTGTCGCTGCCGACCGTTGCTCACGCGATGGTCGACAGCACAGAGTCCTGGGACGCGGTGGTGTCCTTCTGCGAAACCGTCATGTCGCAGAAGGAAGCTGCGGAGAGGGAGAGGGAGATCTCGAGTGCCTTCCCATCCCGCAGCAGACGCACCGGGCGTCGGCAGAGGGCGGATAACGCCCTCTTCCGGCCCCCCTAAACAGGTCCAGGGGCGACGGATTCGGGGACATCCGTCGCCCCCCATATACTGGACCCGAGACGGTGGCGCGTAGTGTTCCACGCGCGCCTCTCACAGACGTAACGGGGGGAGCACACCTCACTCCCCCCAGGGACGAGGCCCGCACTGGTCGAGCGGGCCGGCACTAGTCCGGGGCAGCGGAAGTCACATTCGTTCCCGCTGCCCCCAGACGCAAGTGTGCGAGGGAACACCGGGGTGGTTTTTAGTCAGTTGGAGCCTGACAGACCCCTCCGCCCTCCCCAGGCGGAGGACATCCGTTTCCGGATTTTCCACCTCGCAACAAAAAAAAAAAAGTGTCCTTCCCACAAATGACCCAGATTCCCTAGAAGTGTGTACTTAAATGAAGTTTTTTTTAGCGTATTTGTCCACACAAACGTGCTAACACAAAAAAACAATAACAAAAAAATGCCATCTCTGTTTTCGTCTGAGGGGTGGAATTTTCAAAAAAATAGATACGTGTTTCACGTCAATTCAATCGAGAAACACAAATAGTGAATTTCAAGCTGTGAAAAACTTTGAACCCCTATCTCACCCTCTTAGGGGGTAAATTCTTAAAAACTCTAAAATACGTATTTATTTATTTCTAACCAGAAGCTTGTATATGAAATTTCAGCCTTCTAACTTAAAAAATGACGAATTTCCATACAAACTTTCATCCCCTATTTAAGTCCGTTAGGGGTTGAATTTCGAAGAATCCTTCCTTATTCCTTGTCTTCATTATAAAGGAAACCTCTGTGCAAAATTTCAGCTTTCCTGGGTCATAGGTTTGGGCTTGGCGTTGATGAGTCAGTCAATCAGTCAGTCAGGACTTCTATTTTTATTTATATAATATAGATATATATATATAACTTTGTAAAGCCATTTGTTGACCCTCTAATTGCAAAAGAACAATTTGAAATTCGCAGGCTACCCTTCCACTTCCACCTTAAGTATGTAGTAGCTATCTGCAATGTAATGGTGAAATAAGTAATATAATTACCTCACCTGCATTTAACATGTTGGGAAACTGTGTTGTTATCGTCCTTTATAAAATAACACTATTTCTGTATTTTTAGCCAAAGAAAACGAGGTGGGTGCTACATTTTTTCAACCACCCTGAAAATAATCCACTCTTGAAATAGGTAATCATTTAGGTTTCGAGATATGGAACTTTTTTATCAAAACTGCAGCAGTAACTTTGTTCATCATTAACAAACTATAAAAGAAAATGGATTGTGTGGTTTTATGAAACCACGGTAAAAGTGAAACTTTTTTTCATACTTTTGACATTTATCTAAAAAAAATTGGAATAATATTGCATTATGGGTATAAAACGCGGAGTACATAAAACCGACCGTCACGCGACATGCAACACACAGACGAAAAAGTTTGAGACGATGTAATAAAACTTTCACTTTAACAAATTTAGTTTTACTGTTGAGTGTATGTTTACAAATTAATTAGCGTTAAAAATATTTTTATTATATTGTTTGGTGCTACGGAACTCGGTGTGTGCGAGTATGACTCGCACTTGGCCGGTTTTCTAAATGAAGATTTAACGTTAATGACGATCATGTTTGTAAACAGTAGGTATGTCGCCACTGACCGACTGATGGCTTGCCGTTTTTATTCCTATGCTTTTACAATTACAGAGTAACACAATAAAACCTACTTGCAAAATAAACATCATTTATCATTTATCAATAAAAACACACCGACTCTTAAAAAAGAACACAGTCATACGCATACAATGAACGCAGCGCTTATCTTGGATACGCACACTAGCACACGCTGTACGCTGCTCGCTGCTTAGCGCTGACGTCACGTTCATCGTAATTTATTTTTTACTTTTACTTTATTAAATAACGCTCTAATCTGTTTAATTTTGGGAGATTAAGGTTTGGATTGATATATATCCCATTATTAAATGAATTTCAGTCCTGTTACATTTTTGCCGTAAGTAGTATTCAAGATTTTTGGATTTTCTTGATTTTCTGTGAAGTCCGGAGCAGAATTTGTTTAATTTTCATAATAATAGTTAGATATGTTGATAACAATCACTTTAGCACTATTTTTGTCCTGTTAATATTTTTGCCTTAAGTACGAAGTCAAATTATATGTTTTTTTAAAAAAACTGATTGTTCCGTGGACGAAAAATGTTTAATTTGCTGACCTACTCGTAGCACTCAATCTGTTCTACAATTTATACTCCAAATAAACATACCTGTTTATATTTTTTTCGTTGTCTACCTAGTATAGTGCACGGACGTACGATCGCGCGCGCGAGCTCTTTCGCGAGAGTTTTCTGCTGACGGATCACAACAACGTCGCGTCGCGGCGTACCTACGTCAATATATCGGGGTCAGTGTCATGACCTAGTTACAAGTGCGGAAATCATGAAGTGTTTACAATAACTTATTGTATAGGTGTTAAACTCGCCTTACAACTTAATAATGGCTACAAAAAAGTCTATTACTATTAAAACTGACCTAGAAAGGCAGTTATATGACTGTTATCTCCAAGAGAAAACAGATAGAGAAAACCTGCAAGTCATGGTACGTAAATTGAATGTACAAATTGATGCCCTGCAGGAACAAGTTCAGACACTTCAAGGAGAATTGAACTGCATCAAAGAAACAAAAGGGACTACAGAACCTGCTCAGACTACAAAAAACGACGTGGAACACTGTACAGACGAGGATGACCTTGCTAAAGAGACTGAGTGGATTAGGGCCAAGAGCAGGAAGAAAAGGAAGCTTAACACCTCCCTCTCTCCAAAACAACAACCCGGAAGCGCCCAACAAGACAATCATCAAAATCATCAAAAAAATGAGAAATTGACTTCGGTCAAAAAAGTGCCCTTACCACCGCCAATCATAATAGACGGAATCAAGAACTATCAAACGTTCTACGATTCGTTAATTGAAAGCCAACCAGCGGAATCATTTACAGCAAAAATGATGAATGGGGATTGTGTGAAGGTTAACGCCAAATCAGAAGACTCATATAGAGTAATTGCCAGGTTCTTGTCTGAAAAAGACTACCACTGGCATTCATACGAAAACAAGCAGGCTAGACCAATTAGAGTTGTGGTAAAGAAACTACACTCTTCTTGCCAACCAGATCGAATTAAGGAAGATTTAACAACCCAAGGCCTAAAAATAGAAAAGGTAGATAGTAAATTGAGCTGGAAAACCAAAGAACCACTCAACATGTTCGTTTTATCATTTTATAACGATGAAGATGTCAACAAAATCTACGGCATTAAGTACATATTAGGGTGTAAAATTGAAATACATCCACTCAAAAATCCAGCACTCATTCCCCAATGCAAGAGATGCCAAGCTTATGGGCATACACATAAATATTGTCAAAAAGAGCCAAGGTGTGTGAAATGCACTGGCAAGCATCTTACAGCCAATTGTACCAAATCTCCGCAAGAGAAACCAAAATGTATCCACTGCGGCCTACCTCACCCTGCCAATTATAGAGGGTGTGAAGTAGCCAAACAGATGCAAATTATGAAAAATAAAGTTTTAAAAAAGAAACCTACGGTGCCTAATACCCAACAGTTTCCTCCTATAACACACCCTGGTAAACAGGCGCAGAAAGCAAGTGTCCAGTCAACTGCAAAACAACCAGCCATGCAAGTAACCAACATTGGTACTTACGCTCAAGCTGCAAAACAAGGATCTCAACCTCTGAACTTAGAGGATAAGATTAACCAGATCTTGAAGTGCATTACCTCATTTGATAAGAGATTAGAGAAGCTAGAATCCAGCACTAAAACAGCTGTCTTGAATAATCAAAAATGAATAACACACTCAAAATAATGGCGTGGAACTCCAATGGACTCCTCAAACATCAGCATGAGTTGCAGGCGGTCCTAGATACAGAAAATATAGACGTGTGTTTAATCTCCGAAACGCATTTCACAAAGCAATCTTTTATCAAATTTAGAGGATACATGATATATAATTCCCTCCACCCTAGCAACTCTGCCAGGGGGGGTAGTGCGGTTATAATTAAAGAAAACATTAGTCACTACGTGCAGTGTAAATATGAAGAAGAAGACATTCAAGCAGTGGCAGTATCTGTTAAAACTAAGTTTTGCCAAGTGTCCATTGCAGCCATATACTCGCCTCCTAGGCACATGATAAGAAAAGAGCGATACTTACATCTTTTTGAATTATTAGGCCAGCGATTCATCCTAGGCGGCGATTTTAATGCTAAGCATACGCATTGGGGTTCAAGACTTACTACAACTAAAGGAAGACAGCTCTTAAGTGCAGTTAAAGAAACACATTGTGAAGTAATGAGTACAGGCAAACCTACATACTGGCCCACTGACCACCAGAAAATACCGGATCTTATAGATTTTTTCATCTGCAAAAATATATCCACCAATTACATCAGTTTGGAGGAAAGTTTTACTATGAACTCTGACCATTCTCCGATTATACTAATGCTAAGTCAAAAAATCCTATTAAAAGAAAGCCACTTAACCTTGGTTAATAAGTCCACAGATTGGGACAGTTTCGCTCTTGATCTAGATAATATTATCGACCTTAAAACTCCGATAAAATCGCAAGATCAGCTTGACTCAGAAGTAAACAAATTTATTATTAATATTCAACAATGTGCGTGGAGCAATACACCTCAGCTAAAACGCAAATATAAGGGATTTATCTATCCTAAAGAAATTGTGGATTTACTATCAGAGAAAAGAAAACAAAGGAAGTTGTGGCAGCAAACAAGGTGCCCGCGTCATAAAACAACACTAAATAACCTAACTAAACGACTAAAGAGAAAAATTCTACAATTTGAGGATGAATCTCTGAATACCAACCTTCTTCAGCTTACCAATGACAAATCAACGGATTACTCACTTTGGAAAGCAACGAGAAATCTAAAAAGGCAGATTATACAAATACCGCCCATCAGAGATAGCAACGGAAAATGGGCAATAAGCAATGACCAAAAGGCGTTCCGATTTGCTCAACATTTAGAAGAAACCTTTCAACCCAACGAAAGCTCTGTAGAAATACATGAGAGTGTAAATTTATCACAAAACCAAAGAATCAAGCTTGTGACTCCTAAGGAAGTAATGAGAGAAATTCAAAACAACATTAGCTCAAAAAAGTCTCCCGGTTACGACCTCATCACAGGGGAAATTCTAAAACGCCTCCCACGCAAAGCCATAGTAAAGCTGACCAAACTAATAAATGCTTCATTTATCTTAAAATATGTACCTGAGCCATGGAAGGTTGCTGAAGTCATTATGATTGCGAAGCCTGGGAAACCTCCCCACGAAGCATCATCATACAGACCCATTTCTCTGTTACCCGTACTATCAAAGTTATTTGAAAAACTGTTATTAAAACGGATAAAACCAGTAATAGAAGATAAAAACCTAGTTCCAGATCACCAGTTTGGCTTCAGAGAAAAACACTCAACGTTAGACCAGGTACATAGAATAACAAATGTCATTGAAAAAACGCTAGAAAATAAAGAAGTCTGTGCTACCGTGTTCTTAGACGTCGCGCAAGCTTTTGACAAAGTTTGGCATGAGGGTCTCATATTTAAGCTCAGACGCATGCTACCAGAATTTGTAGATATCCTAGAGTCGTATTTAACTAAAAGAATGTTTAGAATACGCCAAGAGGACGCATATTCCGAGCTAAAAACCATAAAAGCTGGGGTGCCTCAAGGAAGTGTGCTTGGCCCAATTTTGTACTTGTTATACACTTGTGACATCCCAGAGCTGGAAAACAGCACCATAGCGACCTTTGCAGATGATACTGCTATTATGGCCACCGGATCAAGCCACAGAGAAGCAGTAGAGAAAGTTCAACTAGCTGTGAACAAAGTTTACGACTGGACACAAAAGTGGAAGATCAATCTGAATGAGTCAAAATCAGTTCACATTAACTTCACAAACAAACACAGTGACTACCACCCACTCTACATAAATGGTATGCAAATACCTTATGCTAATACAGCCAAATACCTTGGCATAACTCTCGACGCCAAGCTGCGTTGGAAAGCCCATATCAAAAAGAAAAAACAGGAACTCGATATTCGTTATAAACGTTTGCATTGGTTACTGGGAAGGAAATCCTGTTTATCAATACATAATAAGCTGATAATATACAAGCATATCCTAATGCCAATTTGGACGTATGGTATCCAACTTTGGGGCTGTACTAAGCCAACCAACGTCAAAATAATTCAACAGTTCCAAAATAAAGTACTCAGGGCTGCTGTAAATGCACCCTGGTACATAAGAAACGATGACCTCCACCGTGACCTCGACATGGAATTCGTCACCACCATCATACAAAAATTTGCTGAAGCCCACGAACACAGACTCCATCGACACGTGAATGTTGAGGCAATCCAGCTGTTAGACAACACAGGCATAGTGCGTAGACTAAAGAGAACTAAACCATTTGAATTAGTGTAGTGTAAGTGAATCAATAATAGTAACAATGTTGTGCTATTTATATAACACATGAACAAAGTGTTTTATCAATTTTACCAGACTCTAAGGAAGTGTTACGAACGTGTGTAAAAGTGCATACCTAATTATGGACACTATTCTTAGCATTAACATAATTTATAACGTAGCATAATAAGTTAGACTTAAATTGTTTATTAGTCTTCTTAGGCTAGATTGCAATTATCTAGTAAGAACTTGGTTCTTACTAATAAGGGAAAAAAAAAAAAAAAAAAATATTTTTTTCCACCAAGTTACAACATATTAGACGTTTTCTTAAAAAAAACACATACGCGGAGGTGAACTTTTCGCGGGATACAGCATAACATACTCTCCTGTCCATACCCTACACATTCAATGAAAAAAATCGCTGTTTTTAATTAATGCAGAGTTGGCCTAATTTTCGGCGTAAATTCCCCGGACTAAAAACCGTTTTCACGGTTTGTCCGTGGGAACAAAACAAACAGTATTTAATTTTTTTTCATTTGTGCGGAAACTAAATTTATATTTATAATTATAGTAACAACATTCTATACAACCACTATTATTTTTCTCTTCTAAGCTATTCTTTCTCAAGAGTTTGTAAACTATGTTCTTAGGAGGTTATTATTTGGTACTTTGAAGCTTAGATTTATATTTCTCATGCTCATAGAACGCCTAATAAGTTTATCCCTAGATGTAACTCTAGAAGTAAGAAAATTATCTTCATATTATCTGGTCCCTGAACCAATTCCAATTTAAGTACAGAATATATAAATTAACTTACTAGACTGTTGTGCACTACAAAGTACAACACAAACAGACAGAGGCACGCTTTAGTGTAATAGCTCATTGCTAAAAACTGAACTAACAAAATTCCACACGACCGTAGATATATTCTAATATAAAACAAAATGTCATACTGTCTGTTTTACTTAATATATATAGGTACTATCAGGATGTGTATCTAACATTTAAAATGTCGATTACTTACTGTTTTTGGAAATGGTCGTAATTATCTCAATAGATTATAATTAGATACTTTAACTTGTGAAGTTAATTAAGGCCGGCTTCCACCACAGATCACTAAACACGTTTACAGTCAAATGAATTTTATTATAAACATCGTTCCGTTTCTACCAATCGTTTGAAAATATTGCTGTGGGCCAAAATGGTCATTATGTGGAGCATTAATACAACCAGAAGTCGTCGCGGCAGAAACCATGGACGGACTGTGTCAAAGATGATATGGCAAGAAAAGAGGTGTATAATGAGATGACAATGAATGATGAATAATGAGGTGGCGGGTGTGTCGGGTCATTTAGTTCCCTTCAAAATGGTTGAGTTATATACATGCGTCATGTTCGGTAAAGGACACTGTCGGTTGTGACTGGTCATCTCTTAGCTGTCACGATTTATTTTAATTGCATTATTTGTGAATTACTGATTTAATCTTTTACTCTGGACGCTCTTTACCTACATGCCCGTATTTCTACATCGTTCTCACATATTTGTAATTCTTAACATGAATTAATGATTTCGTAGAAGATGTTGTTACAAGTTGGACTAAACCAACGACCAGCGCATCACATTAGCCCTGGTTCGAAAGAACTGAAAGTCATGTTTATACATAAACAAGAGTGCCTCGAATGTGTTTTTGCAACCTAGTTCATAAATATTCTGCTGACGCAAATACTTTCTTGTAATAAATATGTGTTTAGTTCTAAGATAGTAGGTTTAAGTTTATTAAAATAAGTTTGCCGTTATGTAATGTTAAATATTAAACAAAAAACTACTGTCCTACATATAGCATATTGTTAGTGCTCCCGCAGCCTGTGATACAGGATTATCCTAGTACAGGCATCTAACATTATTATACCTAAATCGTTATTTTCGGATTCAAATTGTATTTTACCTTTTAAGATTTTGAATAAAGATTATTATTAAGATTATTATTATTCCCTTTATTCATTAGTAATATACAAATTTAATACATTTTTAAATATTTCTCATAAATAAAAAAAAATAAAAAAAAATACATTTAAAAATATAAAAAATTGTAGCCCACCGGTATCGGGAACAGGGTCCAAGCTACCGGCGGTCAGGGCTCCAGAGAAAGGAACCTCCTAACAATACGAGCCGTGTCCAGGAGTACCGCTTTCTGAATCAAGCCCTTGATCCAGCTGCCTAACGAGAGCCTCATCAGATGTTGGTCGAGGCTCTTGGCAATTAGGCCATTGGCTGATACGACTATCGGCACAATGATCGCTGAGTCAACATCCCACATGTCGACAACCTCGCGAGCCAAGTCAAGATACTTGATTTGCTTATCTTTCTCGGCCTTCACGAGGTTCCCGTCATGTGGAACCGTTATGTCAACAATCATTGCGCGCCGCTCTGATCGATCCACCACCACTACATCAGGCTTATTGGCTACAATAGTCCTGTCAGTGATGATGGATTGATCCCAATACAGTGTGATATTGCCATTTTCGAGAACTGGGTCGGGCACATACCTATAGTACGGCACTTCCGATTCCACAAGGCTGTATTTCAGAGCAAGTTGCTGATGAATAATCCTGGCTACAAGGTTGTGTCTATGCAAGTATTCTCCGTTGGCCAGACGAGAACACCCGGAGATAATGTGACGGATCGATTCGCCCGGACGGTGGCATGCCCGACATATGTCAACCGTGCCATCCTTCACAATAAATTTCCGGTAGTTATTCGTCATCATAACTTCATCCATAATTGCACAAACAAAACCTTCGGTTTCTCCAAAGAGTTCCCCGGAACGTAGCCAGGCTACGGACGCTGCATGGTCTACATCAGGTCCATGCAGGGCACTGAAGTAGCGTCCGTGAAGCTCCTTACTCTGCCATACTTCCCTGCGGTCATTAGTGTCAAGCACTGCAGGTTTGCGCCAGTTCTCTTTAGCCAAGGAGAGCGGGGTGAGGGCCTTGTCCATCGCGACCACATCTCGATGCATCCCCACGTCGGCTTCTAGGAAATATTCCCTGAGACTGCATATCTCGCGATTGTGGAGAGTCTTAGCGTTTAAAAAGCCTCGACCTCCACAACTCCGGGGTATATACAGTCTCATAACCGAAGAACGTGGGTGATGCATTCGATATGCCGTCAACAATGTACGGACCTTCCTATCCAGGGCGTCTAGTTCTGTTTGAGTCCATTTGAGTACGCCGAAAGTGTACATCAAAACCGGCATGACCCAACCATTGAAGGCACGCACCTTATTTCCACCTGATAAAAGACTATTAAATACTTTTCTCAGGCGGCCAAAGAAGCGTTCCCTCAATGATTGCCTCATGTCAACAGAATTGATGCCCAGCGCTTCCGACATACCCAAATACTTGTAAGTTTCGGTCGCTGAGAGGGATCTAAGATTTATGGAATCTGAGAGCTGGGTTCCCTCAGATTCCACAATCTCCCCTCGCTTTACATGCATGGCCGCACATTTGTCCACACCAAATTCCATCCTGATGGCGCTACTGAAAGTTTCTGTTACCCTCAGTAGTTCCATCAACTGCAAGTTGTTGGGGGCAAAGAGTTTCAGGTCATCCATGTAAAGAAGGTGAGATATAACCTGACCACCTCTCTTCAATCGAAAGCCCAGACCTGACTCCTCCAGCAGTGTGCTTAGAGGATTCAAGGCTAAGCAGAACCAAAGCGGACTCAAACTATCGCCCTGAAAAATACCACGCTCGATCCTTATTGGTTCGCTGTTCCCCTGTATCTGTCGAAATCCTGGATAGCGAAGGACTGTCCTCCATTGCCTCATACACGACATCAGGAAGGTGCGCAGAGTTGCATCAACTTTATACAATTCTAGCACCCTCATGAGCCATGTATGTGGCACCGAGTCATAGGCTTTCTTATAATCTATCCAACATGTCGACAGATCCCTTCGGGAACGCCGAACCTGTTGGTTAATGGCCATATCAATGAGGAGCAGCTCCTTAGTACCGCGGGACCCGTTCCTTCATCCATTCTGAGAAGCGGACATGATTGAATTGTCATCAATGTGTTTGCAAATTTTAGCTCTCAAAATGGATGTAAGAACTTTATACATTGTCGGAAGACAAGTAATAGGCCTATAATTTTTGGGCTCCGCAGTACTACCTGATTTATGGAGCAGGTGGGTTATTCCAGTAGTCAGGAACTCGGGCAGCGACCCTGACTCTAAGGCTGACTGGAATAGGGTTGCCAAGCGAGCATGCGACCTCGCAAACCATTTAATCCAGAAGTTGTGCAGCCCGTCCGGCCCTGGAGATTTCCAGTTAGGCAACGGACGGACTGCACGAGCTACGTCTTGGGGGCTGATAGAGATTGCCCCCATTTCTGGAACTGGATCGCACACTCGCTCGACTTCCCGAGTCCATTCACCCTCAGTATGGCCGACAGGCACCGACCATATGCTGCGCCAAAACGCGCACATGACGTCATCATCCGGCAGGCGCGTGTCGGCCACACCTTGGTCCGGTCGCTCCCAACTCCTATAAACCCACCTTTCATCTCTTTGGAATGTGCGATTCAGAGTGTATCGTTCCACCCGCCGCTTATACCTACGGATACGGTTTGCCCATGCATACACTTTCTGCTTCAGGAAGTCGATGCGTTCTATGATACGGGACATATAGTCTCGAGGACTAATATCAGTCCCTGCAAATGCCCGCTTCACAAAACGCATCACTCGAGGGCGATTGTTGCCCTCCCTGAAGCAGATTAGTTTGCCGATGAGTGTTCTGGCCCCACTAATACGTCGCTCAATCCTGCACTGCCAAGCCGGTACGGCAGGTTTAGGTCGTGTAGCTCTGTCATTAGAAAATTTGACATGAGCTACACGACATGCCGCTACAGCCGCACAGTACAGGATCGAGTGAGCATCAGTGAGGTCTTCGCAGTTATCAAAATAGTTTGACAACTGCGAATCCAGAACAGCCACCAGCGCCCTATTTCTGTTATGCATGGGCAAACGAGGTAAACGTGGTCTAAGTTCAGGCGACATGTACCGATATTCTCCAATCGCACCTTCCAAAGCACTCCTCATATCCTCACTGCACTGGGTACTTACATTAGTAGCCACGTCATTACTCGCTTCGTCAGCGCGATCGAATAACTGACTAGACTGTGGTGGAACCACAGCCTGTGACGGAGGGACAATGACGTAGCTACTCTGCATTTCAGTTCGCAGGCGATCAAGTACGGTGCCATCCAACATATGATTACGCTGGATGACCCGCACCTGATCCGATAATCGTTGCGCCGACACGTTGAAAGCTGGCTCAAGTACCTGAAACAGAGAGAGCATCCAAACACGGTACGCGGTCAGGTTGTTTCCTCCCTCTGTAGCCCCATAGTATGAGCGCATGACATTTTCATTGATGGTTCGCGTCCATCGCATGCGCTGCACACTTCCACCGGAAGCTGGGACCCTATCAGAGGCCGGTGGGCCTCGAGGTCCTAAACCGTCCGGCGGCCGGCGTCCTCCCCGTCGACGAACAGGTGGTGGCGTCGTGGGCGGAGAGAAGTACTCGTCGCTGGAGCTCGACGCAACTGCCACGGCCGGCGACACAACACTCACAGTGAGGCTGGATTCCGGCGGCGGCGAGGCGGAGCGGGGCGACGAGTCCGGAGGCGGTATTTGTGCTCTTCGAGCTGCTGCTCTTGTCAACATCGTCTTCAATTGATTTAGTTTTTCAACATTTTTTTACGTGACATATATATGTCAAATACATGCACGTCATTTTTGTTCCAGTTTTTATTTTCGGTATTTTTAAGTTTATTTCTTGCATTTTATGGTGTAAATGGATTTAATAGAGACATAATTGTTTGTAGAATTAAGACCGGGTATCAAATTTGAAAAAGAAACTGTTTAAAAATTAAAATTGATAAAAATTATGGAATGAAATTTAAAGACGTCTTGACTTTAGTATTGCCAGCTTATTTATTATTAAGATTATTATTAGATTTGTAGCGGTCAACGCTACACCGGCATTTTCTGCTGTATTATTATCTAAAAAACCTTAAATCAAAATTGTAAACACTCCACAACACGATTAGGTACACGTTATTTTCCCGTTACAAAGAACTGTCAAGTAGATGAACAAATGTCAAATCATAGACATCAAACACGATCATTGTCTTTGGATTAAAACTAACATTTATTAACAGAAATCTACACATTTAATTAAATGCCATATTTATAACACACATAATATCTATTTACAAATTTAACAATATTAATAAATATCTACACTGTACAAAATATAAGCATACATTGTAAACTGGTCACTACCTTTCCGAACGCTTCTTCGGGCGCGTTCGGCTAAGCTCGGGCTCCATCGGAGCATACGACTTACTATAAAGCAATTAGCATAGTCATTGCGAGCCAGTACTCGTTTTTACTTCCTGGCCAGTACACGCTAAATCTCTTGCCGAAATCTAGACTTGCTTGAAGGCCTAGATCCCGCTAATAGACTCTGTATCGCCTTCATATATATTGTCCACGTTATTCAATTTATTGTTCGTCGTTGTGAATGTTTTGTAACGTTAAGACGACTGGAAGTGTGGGGAGACTGCCCGTGAGATATTGCGGCTAACATTTAGCGCTTAAATTGATTATTGAATCGTAATGTAGGAGCGGGCCACACATCCAGAAGGAATCCGGTTCAGTCTGCATCCGGAATCCAGTTTAAATTTCGGTGATGGAGACCATCATCATCTGCCTAGCCTTTTCCCACCGTCTAACCGGATGCAGTTCTGTACCAGTATTTTACATGAAGCGACTGCCTAACTGACCTCCACAACCCATAGTAACTGGGTAATACGATATCCCTTGGTAGGACTGGATGTCAGACTATTGGCTTCTGACTACTCGTAACGACTGTCAAAGATCTACAAATGAGAGCAGGGACCAATGGCTTAACGTGCTTTCCGAGGCATGGAGGAAATTTGGTATGTAATTATGGTCACCGATCCACAGACCAACTTAGGCAAGCACGGCTTAACCTTAAAGATCGACCCGTGCGGCTGTTATTATTTAGCCATGAGCTCCTCTATGATGGAGACCAATAACAACAAATACAGAGTGTATTTTGTTGTGATTGGTCTTCCTGACATACATTATCCAATGTAACAAGAATCCAACAGAACGAGCTTTCTGAGGCACGCCACCAATTCAAAATCAAATTCATTTATTATTACCTAACACAACAGAGTACAGACAGGATTAACAGCGGGTCCCAAACTAGGCACAGCCTGTATCTTGGTGACCCAGACACTACACAAAGTTAAAATAATTTCACAGTGTTCTGCTAGCGCAAAGATCTCGAGAAAAACTTCTGTGACTAACTACAAAGTAAGATAATAAAGACTGACTCGTTGGTCTAGTAGTCAAGCGCGACTGCTAAGCATTAGGTCCTGGATTCGATTCCCAGGCCAGACAAAGAGTTAAAGGGATTTTCCATCAGCATTTTCCCAGTAACAGCCACGAAGTCTGGATTTGTGCCCGGTTGATGGCAATAGGCTCGCCCTTATTACATGGGACTTAAACATAACTGGCAAAATGTGGGTGTACTATTAGGTACAACTCTGCCTAACCCTTCGGGGATTACAGGCGTGATGTTATGTTATTTTTTTCGTTTCGTACCTAAAAAGAAAAAAAAAAAAAAACCAAGCGTCGCCGCAGCGTAGGGGGTTCGCTTTGTTTTGGGCTTTTGTTAAGCGGGCTACTTTTTTAATTTTTTTAATTTAGTTTTTTTTCATGCCTGTCCCACTCCTGGGTCTCCTTCCATTAGGGGGAAAGGGGGGTGTACAGGCCCCCTCCCCCCCCCGCCTTGCGATGCCCATGGCAACAAGTGACAAGATTTCAAATTTCGAATCGATCAGACCCGTAGAAGTTGTTTATTTCCCTTCATCAACTAGAAAAGGGGTGATAACTTTCAAAGGGCTGAGCAGATTTTCCTTGAAACAAAGTTAAGAACATTTTCGATTAAAACACCTTTCAAATGAAACCAATTTTATCAAAATCGGTTCATCCGTTTAGGAGCTACGATGACACACACAGATACACAGACACCCCTCTTTTTTGGTCAGGGGTTAAAAGTAGTACAGGATCAGGATCAACTGATCTTATAAACAGCCGCTCAATTAAATCGATATAAACTGGCGACATTGGATAGCAGTTTTCACGTAAAAAGATTATTTACGAAAATCGAATAGCTCCAGAAATAAAAGTCGAAAATACTTACGTCTTTCGTTTATTCCCGTACGGAATAAGAAAAGCCAGTTATTGGAATTGGCACGGAGAGAAGTAGACACATCACATGTCTTAGATGCAGCATCATAGATAAAATAATAGATACATTACATTTACAAGGACTCAGAAACCGCTCGTGTCGATCTTTGCCTAGGTTGGTCAGTGGATGAGTAACCAACCATTACATACCGAGTTTCCTCCGTGCCTAGGAAAGCACGTTAAAGGCGGAAACATACTTACGTGTCGTGGCGTGTCGTGACGCGCCAGAAGCATATCGGTTTCATACATTTAATATGGTTAGGGACATATTTGCATGGCATGTCGTGTCGCAACGATGTATGAAACCGAATGCTTCTGGCGCGTCACGACACGCCACGACACGTAAGTGTGTTTCGGCCTTAAGCCGTTGGTCCTGACTGTCATTTGTAGAGCTTTGACAGTCGTTGCAGATAGGAGAGCAGCGGTGGCCCGGTGGTGGCACCCACCGACCCGACTTACGAGCAGTAAGCTGTGGGTCCGAACCCAAAAACGGAGAAGGAAAACGGCATGTCCTAGAACTAAAAATTCGAAGACATGTGACATCTACCAACCCGCACTGGGCCTGCGTGGTGGATTACAGCCCACTCCGTCCCATAGAGAGGAGGCCTGTGTACCAGCAGTGGGAACATTATAGGCTGTTGATGATGATGATGATGGCAGGTAGTGATTGGCCCGAAAGTCTGACAACCAGTCTTGCCAAGCATCCTGTATCCAGACCTGGGGGGTTACTATGACGCTTAAAACATTATTGTTCCATTCCTATTCCAGAGTGGGAAAGAGATGGAGCTAGACGACCTGAATAGCTCCGTCTCTTTTTCACTCTGGAATGAGAATGGAACAATAATGTTTTAAGACGTCATGGTACGCCACCTGAACCTTTTTTGTGGAATTAAAACTACATAACGTTCTTATGGGTTATATTACCACGGAATAAAATACTATCACAGTTCATGATCTGTATTATAACAATATAATTAATATTGAACTAAATTACAGCAAATTGTGGTAAATAACATGGTTTTGCGTTTAGAAATAATAAAATCGTGCATTTATATTTATCAAATAACGACCTATAATGAACTAAAGCAATTATTTATTTAAAACGTTTTGTGATATATGTAGTACTTAGTTTTGCTCATGGCTCTGTTCGCGTAGATAAATAGGTAAGGTTTACTAATGCCAAGTTTAAAAAAAAACTGTATGTTAAAAAAACCGTGCCCAGGAATAAGACTGAATAGGCAAATTTAATTATGAAACCGCGTTTCTCGAGTTATAAGAGCACTAACGGCTAGACGGATAGATTTTTTTCTGTAATCAAATTAAACTAAGTTTAAATGCGCCAATTACGACTTGAAGTAAAGGAGGTTCTGCGACTAAAATTACCGCTTGCTATTCCGTCATCCATCGTAATATCATAGGCTTAAATCTTAACCGGAAATCATGTAATTGTACTGTTTATATTTTACTTGCGACAATTTTAACATTAATGTATCCTTCGTATTCCGGACTAAATTATCTAAATAATGGTGAAAACCGCATCAAAAAACAGGCTTTGAAGAACGTCGCAGTTAGACCACTTTTCGGGGTGTAAATCAATTTCTCAATATTTTGTGAAATAACAATCATCACCATCCCAACCAAAGCCGTCCACAGCAGGACATAGGCATCCCCCAAGAATCGGTACAACATCCGGTCATGCGCTACCCACATCCTGCTGTGCGGCAACCTCACTACCTTGTCTAAGGAGCTCACTCCCAACCCCCACCCTTATTTACGTACTTATTTGTAGTCAAATAAGGCACATTTTAGTACTCACGCAAACAGGAGCAAATACATAATAAAATGCACCTCCGAATTCGAACATCCCGATTTTATTAAGCACATGTCTCACATTATTTACAGTGGAGTCGGTGATCCCGGCCAACGGTATACGCCTCCGACTCGAGAACGTATTTACCAAAAGCGTATTCATATTAGATTTCCGAGCTCCCAATGCCAGTCGGCCGTATCGAGAATGTCACCGATACATTCGATACTTTATTCGAGTGAGCTCGAGAACGCCCGCCGCGACACGGAAGAGTGTCAAATAAATACAGGTTGAAATATATCTCCTGTCGCGTACTGTGATCCTGGTATATACGTTCCATTTAAACGATGAATTTTTGTTTGGTTTTCGTGTTGTGCTGCTGTTTTTTCTCATGGAGTGCTGGTATGCTGTACCGACGGGACTCGGACAATGTTTTGAAACCTGGTGGGTACTTTTTTTTTTTTTTTATTTCGTTTCCAAGTAGTTTGATATTGAGAAATCTCGCGTTTTCTCAGTTCAGTTCAGCCGACAGTTTTTTTTTTTCAAATTAATTAATAAATTTGAAAAAAAAAAAAAAAAAAAAAAAATGAAGTACTTTGTTTATGCACCCAGTTTATTGACAAAAATACTAGGTATTATTTTTGTGATTTATATTAAACTTTCAATGTTAAGGTATTATTTATTAAGTCACTGATACAATTAATTTAAACTATCATTCTTTAATGAACCTCTTTTAGTTTATTTTTTTTTAATTTTAAACCAATGCCAAGCCAAGAATGAAGTTATTTAAGACAATGCTAACACAATAAACGAGACTTATTTTTTGTATTGTTACAAAAATAAACTTGTGTTAGCTTTCTGTTTAAAGATATGAACATAATATACAAGGTCAGTTTGATATTAAATAAAAGCCCAATTATCAGTAAATAAAACCACCTAGACATTTCATTTATTGATATATTAAATCTAGATCTAGACTAAGTAGTAAATAGGTATCATTCCTTTGGTAAATGCAGCACACAGGTGCAATACTGGTTCCGATTACGTCATGTTGTCTTTCTCATGATGCACTTTCGGTGCACTACAATCACTCCACTATTGCACATCTTCCAAGAACTAGGGCAAAAGCACTTGACAAACAGTCACGCTTTGGACCAACGTCATTGCCATTTGGAATAGGTCCTACAGGACCCATTTCATTTCCACACTGCCCAATCACTTAACTTAGGGAACATAATATCTGGCAGGTAATTCCACAATTTTTTCCAGTTTCTAATTTATCTGATGGCCAGTTCCAATCCGGAAACTGTCATACTACTGACATGCAACAAAACACATGACAAAATTAGAGCAAAATGTCAGAGGTCGATAAGGACTTCCATCCCTGTCACCGCGTGTAATAAGCAGTGGGGCAGAAAGAGACGGAAACAGAAGGTCAGACAAAAATATGTAAATGCGTTAAAAGTGCGACGCGGGCGCAGGTTGCACTGCGTTACCTTGATCAGTCAACTGCGCACGATATGAGAATGGTGCACTTTCGAATGGTGTTTTTGTGGTACTGTCCTGTCTTGGACGTTGGTTATTGGTTCTAGGCATTTTATATGATTTATTATATATTTAACTCATACTTACGTTTACGTTTAGAAGACGGTAGCAAACGTAAACTTAAGGTGGAAGGGACGGGGCAGCCCGCGTAATTCAATTTTTCCGAAGTTTTTTGCAATTTGCCGGTAAGTGGCAGTTTGTATGTTGAACAAAATATGATGCGCGGCCGTAATACGTATAAATTTACTAAATTATAATCATTTAAATTTTAAAAACAACGCTCGTATGTTCTTTTAATCCCATTGAATTACTATTTCATGAAAAAGTCATTGACAGTAAAGCCTTATTTGTTCCGGGCGCGAATCTAATTCTCAACAACATACAACCAGACAGTGACCTGCAAATCGGAAAAAAATGTAAGAAAATATGAGATTCGCGGGCCACCTAGTTCCACTTTAAGCCTACAAATCAGGGCATAACAAATACCTCTAGCAAACATACACATTATTGCTCGTTTTTGTATGTATGTAGATAAAATGCCTATGGGCAGTTTACAACAGGGACACAGGCAAGCACATTTTTGAAAATTATTTCATCAATGCAGCTCTTAAAATGGCGGACAAAATCCGTTTTTTTTTAAACCGGCGCGTCCTGTCGTAGAAAATTTATTATTCCGCACAGGCCACGCATGGTAGCAACAACCCTCTTCCTCTCTCTCTCTCGGAGATGATCCCAGCAATAGCAATGAAAACATAAAGGCTGATTATACTGTATTTTTTTTACGGTAGCTACGCCTATGTTTAGACTCCACCTACATATTATTTGCGCAAAATCACACTCATCAGTACACTTGTATGCTATCGATAATATCAGGGGTCAATGTAGTTCGTCCGATTTGGTAGTAAGCCTTGCTTCACACAAAGCTACTATGTTTGCAAGGCACTTGAGTGTTTAATAAAAGTGCGCAACATATGTTTTAAAGCGAGGATTCACAACTTTTATAACCACAGGTTTCTTACATTTATTTCGAAATATAGTGATGACCGCAGACTATGTATGTCCAAATATTTCTGTTGTTGGTTGAATGCAACTGCCTTTTTTGCTACACTTTATCAGAATAAAAACCTACATTTATAAACTCACGCCTTTTCTAATGCAGGTAGTCAGAAACTACAGAGCATTTTTTTTTTTTTAAGGTTGGGAAATCATCAAATGACTTCTCCCGCTCTGGGCGGTACGGGAGGGAGTGTCAGACTTGACTGACTAAAACCCACCCATGTTCCTTCTTAGCCCTTTGTGTTCCAGGGCCGCGGTATCTCGTTCGAACAACCCGCAGCAACTACAGAGCATCACACACTCTTTTTAACCGACTTAAAAGAAAGGAGGTTATTGCTATGTCCACGTTTATAATTCTGAACAAACATGCACGCAACACTGTCAGGTTGTGTACTACGCATCTGACCTTCAAACCTGCTGCCTATCTATATTAAAACATCTACAAATTAACAATTTTGCGAGAGCACCATTTAATATTGCAAATGGTGATAATAACTTTCTCTTGCATAATCCATTTGTTTATATGCAGCCGGTTAGACTAGAAGCTAACCACAACATTACCTAATGGCAAAAGAAAAAGCAGATGATGGATCCACCTGTTTATAATTTGCATCTAACATTTTTAACACAATTCACTATTAGATGCTATATGAATATTAGCAATAGTTTGAAAGTCTCATCCGATCATATCGGAACATTAAAGAGGTATAATATTGGCAAGTCCGTTACATAAGCACAATGCATATTCAAGCTGGTCCATATGGCGGAGTAAGTGGTTGCGAAGTGAGCGGCCTTGCGCACGCGCCGGGCCACGGTCAAGAATTTAACTTGTAAGATAACGGTTAAACTGTTAATGGTTGAAATTTAAGTTTTTGAATTGTAAGAACTGAGACTAATATTCATCACTAAAATTATTTTCTAAAACTAAATATTTACATACACTAACTAACTAAATATAAACTAACTTAAAAGGAACAGAACGTTAAGGTGTCAAAATACTCCTCCGCATCGCTGTCATCCGGAAGCGTGCCCAGAAGACTGGCAGCATTGTCACGTTGAATGGCAGTGCTAATTCTTTGTCCAAAGAAATAGCCAGCCCTCTGGTCTCGCGAAGTGTCAACGTGTCGACGAGATATTTCCTTCAAAAGATGATGCACACTTGGGCCCCATGGCCCGAGCGTTTCGACCCCAAACAGCTCAAAACTGTAACTTAAAAATTAAGTTCACTTAAAATTAATTTACTTTGCTATTTCAATTTATCCAACGACATGCCGTAAGCTAGATTGGTTTTCGCATTGGCAAAAATTATGAATTTTCATACAAACTTTTGACACAACTGGACTGTTTCTTTATCATGTCAAAATTGTCTTTTAAATGTCGTTTTTATCACTATTTGTAATGTTTTTCTTTCTTTTTGCAACCGCCAGTAGTAACATGGGAAATAAATAATTACAAAAGTAGATATTGATAATGACATAAAGTCAATTTGTAATGACAGAAAGTGCATTGTGACATTATTTTTTACAAAAGGTGTAAGTACTTACTTAGCATTAGATTGATTTGTGATTGCATATGTACTGAAACTATTTACCACGAAATAGTTAATATAAGATTAATGATAGCAATTTGTGTTTTGTTGACCGATTTTGTTTTGGAGCCGCTGGGAACAGTTTTCATTTTTTTTTTAAATAAAGGTTTTAAATTATGGAGCTCTTGGGAATTAATGCATGGAAAAAATTGTTTGAAAAACAATAGTTTTGGAGCGCATGGGAATAAGCCCTAAGTTTAATAATAAAATAAAATTAACAATAAAACAACGGATTATTACTCTTAGACCCATCTGGACCAAATTACAGGCACATGCTAAAGTAAGCCAAAATAAAATAATGTTTGCTACTAAATACTACCTCAAACACTTTATCACGAAATATAAGGTACCTTTATTGCAATCTGGACCCTCTTTATACCTAAAATGTGAGAGTACCGTGCAGAAAGGTACCTCGATTTTATTTCAATGGAGAGATAACGAACATCCTCCACGATCTGATAATAGAGAGACTGGACTTAGGACAAACCTTTTACTAAAAGAATTACCACGTAAAGAAATATGTTTTTTTTTTTTATGTGGACATCATCATCTTTCTCTTGACCCAATTTGTTTGGAGTCGGCGCAGCATGTCTTCTTTTACTTTACTTTTCCATTTCAGTAGAGAAGGAGAATTTAACTGGCTGGAAATCACTCATCAAATCAGTGCAATGATAACTATTATTTAATAAGTGGCTGTGCCCGCGGCTTCGTCCGCGAGGAATAAGGATTTTTCTAAAATAGAAGTAGCCTAAGTTACTCCTTATTACATCAGCTATCTGCCAGTGAAAGTCCCGTCAAAATCGGTCCAGCCGTTCTAGAGATTAACCGGAACAAACAGGCCAGAAAGATAAACAAAAATTGTAAAAAAATGTTCGTATTCGTGTGCATGTAACAAAAAGCCGTTATTTTATTTATTTTATTTTTATTACAAACAGACACTTCAATTTTATTCATTTGTATAGATAAGAATGTATAATCAGTATGGGTAACTTCCCATTAAATGTCAAATACCACCCTTTAGCTTTTCTTCAAAGCTCTTGTCATGTCTGTCAGATCATAGATGTTTGACTCATAAAAAATATAGCAGCTATGACTCATTAGATTATGTATTTTGCTCATTCAATCCTTCTTTCTACAGCTTACATAGTGATGGCATAGTGATGTCATTATTGTATGAAGACATAATGCAATAACTAAGAAGCTATCAGAATAACGTGTAACAGAACTATTCTGTAACCTTTAAGTGTAGTAGCAAAGTGGGTTAGTAACGGCGCTCGTAGCAAGCCACCTCTCACCAGAGTATACGAGGACTTTAGATCTAGTACTTATGTTCTATTGCTAAGAATAAAGCGGTCACTACTTATAGGTACTTATTCACGTGGTTCAATATAAACTACGATCTATATGTTTGTTCGTTTTATGGTAAATTGATATGACTATTATGGTTATTTTATAGCTGTGGCATATACAAGGTGAATCACCTGAAATCGCCTCATTTTACCTAGCCATCATTTTGAACAACTTTAAGTACAGTCAATACAGAAATCGCGACAATATTTTTATTTTAAAAAGACCTTTACCCATACTAGAAATTTCTCCTGTATCGTCGTGGCGTTTAAAACATGTACAAACTCATATACACAAACAGCCAGACCCGCAACAACTACCAGTAGGCCATATAAATATTAGTTCCGTGCGGGAATCGAACCCGCTTGCTCTTGCTCAAATGACGGTACTGAGCGACAGAAAAGGATAGGAGCATAGAAAAGTGAGATTCCCGGCTGTTATATGAGATTCAACCCTAAGCCTTCAGATTGAGGCTCGAACAGACCAAGGAAACAGCACAAAAAGAGGAAGCTCAGAAGTGAGTGGGAACTTAAGGCGCCACGCTATGCTTATGTGGACTAGACGGGTTTTTAGTTATCAGCCTATAATATGTTAATCGTAAAGAGTCATCGGAATATTCTCGCGTGTGGGATGCGTAAGATACTATTAATAACATTTACTACGGGATATTTACCATGTGTATTATTTGTTTCGAGTTCCCGATATTTCGGCGCTGTTGCAAACGCCATGATCACGGATAAACTTCAGTTTATCCGTGATCATGGCGTTTGCAACAGCGCCGAAATATCGGGAACTCGAAACAAATAATACACATGGTAAATATCCCGTAGTAAATGTTATTAATAGTGTTAGTGACCATGTCAGTTTAAAAACTTATGATGCGTAAGATGACTAATGTATGTCGTCGTACGCTATGTCCTACGGTGTTTAGCTGTCATGGGTTCACGGTCACGGTCTATTGCTTTTGATGCCATCAGTATAAGTAATTGCCCTGTTTGATGTCTGAACGCCAGACACTAAATAATTTGTTTCTGATTGTTATCATGAGGCGTAGTATACAAGTTTGTGGAAACACGATTTAAATTATTCATAAATTTTCCAATCAATCCATTGGATTTTCATCCTCTTTTTCCAAAGTTATGTGTACCTACATCTGTACTGATGGCTCATTAGCTCATTGGATTTCGTAAAATTCATGAAGATACGACTATGAAGGACTGATAATAAACTGATAAAACCAAAAAATTGAAAACATGTGACCAAAAAAAACCAGGTTTCGCGTGTCAGGTTATGGCACACTTTGTCTTAAGCCGGCCATAGACAACAGAGGACACACGTAACCGCAAGCTAGGCGGTTGGCTCTTTGACAAGCATGGCAACATCCGCAACACACAACGATAAGTTTACTTTGGTGGCTTTATAAATAAATTTTCTTCAAAAAATAACTGAGAACTGATAGCTGTACTTGCCTAGCCTAAATATGTGTTTCGATATTCTCTAGGTTGCATGTACAGGCCAGGATCATTCTGTAGTTTTCTCCTACACATGTTCATGCATGTCTCTACAATTTGACATAACAGGTAGGTTTTACAGAGAGGAGGCCTGGAGCCAGTAACGGGTGATTATGTTTGTTCATCTGAGTGCGATTTTCTAGTTAATGCGCAAGCCGGCAGTTTCGTCCGCGGCAGCGCATTTCCGCGTAGGTATACCATACCACGCATTCACGCACCAATTGCGCGCCGCACATCAGACATCTATTTCGCTTATTTGGATTTCCGAATGGCTACCGACAATGTGAACTATTTGCGGCTACATTGCGTCTGTTTGGAACGATAACTACTATCTACCATTATATTGGGTTAATTCCTAAAATTGTGTTGTTACGGTTAATTAACCGGGGCTCAGTAAACTATTATAGCACAAAGCACCTATTGAAATAGCAAAAAGATGATTTTATAGCTATTAATAAAGATTTAGTCAATACAAACAAAGTGTAGAAGTGGCTCCGGACGAACCCTTTGGTAAATATTGTAGGGAATTAAGTGTCAGTCAGTACCCGGTTATCCGGTAGGGTTCGCAATCTGTCCGTGCTCTGAGTTTTTCATTCAAATAGTTTCAAGATATTGCATGATTTTGCAGAAATCGGCTGATCGTGCATTATTTTAGAATAATACATTTTTATTCCCGTTTTTGTTTTAAAAAAAACTGTGCCACAAGAGAAAAAACAAAAAGAGCAAATAAAGAACCTAAATCAACAAAAAGAATGAGTTGTGCCAAAAAAAATGTTTCTATTTTTTAATCATAATGTCTAGTTTAAATTAAAGTAGTAGTTGAGTCGTTTGTTTTAGTAATTATTTAGTTTTAATGTATACTGATTTTTATTAGTCAAAAATACTATTTAGTAGCACTTATTTAGAGCATACCTATTTATGATGACTATTTTAAGTTACACAACGAAGGTAAGGTAACTATAGTTACCTTGTCGTTTCAACGGATAAACAACAAAATGTATGACAGGAAAAACGTTTTATGTTCCAGATCTGTTGCCAGTATCATCAACCGTGATGCCTCTGCCATACTACTCCGTGTACGGCTACGAAAAGAAATTACTGCGTGACAAACACAAGAAACGACCCACAGGGAAAATCACCTTAGTGACAAAACAGCCCAAATAAATACATGTAATATCTCGTCATTAGACAGTTTTCCTTATCCTTCATACAGTAAGAATGGCTTTATTTGTGTTTGTTTAGTTTTTTTATTAATTAGTAAGGATGATGGGTGAGTGACACCAAACGTGACGCGTCATAATGATGATGACTCAAATTCATAATGACAGTCATCATCATGATTTATCCCACATGTGCCTTTCTTGACTGAGTTTGCTGTCGTCCAGCCTTTGGGCTGGCCATATAATATGTGTTTCGTCGATTCTACTAGGTACACAGAACGACCGATCAAGCTATACAAAAAAAATAACCAACTTCCAAAACATCCTAGTCAAGTATGAATTTTATATTGTAACTAGACACCAGCACATCGTCTATACACACGAGAAGGAAACAATTTTGATTTAAAAACCAAACTACTGAACCGATTTTGATAAAATTTCTATGGGAGCAATCGGGAAATCAAATTAAAAAAAAAAACAATTCGGTTCATGAATGATGGAGATATATTATGAGGAAATAGAGTACCTTCTCCTTTTTTTGAAGTCGGTTAAAAACTAGTTTATACAGATCTCTCATTGTATTGGCAATCTATACATAGCGAGCCCATGATATACTGGAAAGGGATAGTTTGATGTATCACCGTGTGTACCCTAAAAGATACATAATATAATAAAAACGACTAACTTTCAATAGCTCTATTACACCTAAGTTCAGAAATTATTAAAATGTTAAGTTAATTAATAGGAAAATGTTACCACAAAAAAAAAAGTCACAAAAATGTTTTACAATATAAGTACAAAAATGATTAAGTGATAAGGTTTAAAATTCTTTAATTAAATAGGTTCTCCTGCATAGCATGCAGTTTATTTATGCTTGTTTACAATAAAAACACATCTATAAGTACATTAACGAAAAGTAGTAATTTGCCCATCCTGTATACAATAATGGAACGAAAATAAATGTTTAAAAACATATCATGAACAATTTGCGCACTGTTTTCGCGAGTAATAAAATGGAATAAAATACAAATGGGAGCTTCTGACAAGTGAAATAAAAACTCGTAATGTGAATTCACTGTCACAACATTTTAGTGAATAAAGTTTTCAAATATTTTTTTTTTTGTTTTCTTTTTCCGTCTCTTTGCGGCAATTAATAATACCCCAAGCTTATTGAACTCGGTATTTCTTATCATCAACTGCCTAGCCTTTTCCCAAACTTTGTAGTAGTCAGCTTCCAGTCTAACCAGATGCAGCTGAATATCAGTATTTTACATGGAGCGACTGCCTATCTGACAGTGACTGGGTAATACGATACCCCTTGGTAAGACTGGATGTCAGACTTTCGCCTTCTGACTACTCGTAACGACTGTCAAAAATCTACAAATGACAGCCGGTACCAACGTCTTAACGTGTTTTCTGAGGCACGGCATGATGGTCACCCATCCATTACCAACCTCGGCAAGCACGGCTTAACCTTGAAGATTGACCCATGCGGCTGTTAATGCTCCTCCATTTCTATGAAATAATATAGTAGATAAAATGCACGCGCCTCGAAGGAAATAATTAATTATGTATGAACTTTAATGCTGCTGTCGGTAAACTTCCACATATAACATTATATGTATATCCTTGACATTTTAATCAGTCCACCTTATTATTACGTATTCAGCTAGAAATTATGCACCTATATTTAGCGCCAACTTTGCGCTGCAAGTAAAATAAATTAAAAAAATATTATTTGTCAGAAAATCTATACAACGTACTTAGCAAATAACGTGACTTTCGCATCATAGGTCGTAAGTTCGAATCGAGAAGGCAAGTGCCTCCATTTATTGTTTTTATCCCACTACTATTGGTCAGAACGGTGAAGGAAAACATCGTGAAGGAAATGGAGAAAATAGGAAGGTATGTCCTAAAATCTAAAATTCGAAGACATGTGTCGTCTGCACATGTACATCAGAACGTTCGGCCAGTCGAGATAGGGACCTGGCTGCTACTCCAGTTTTTAATGACGATCATGTGACGCATAAAGATGCCAGCCAAAGAATTTGTGATCGAACAGTCCGAAAGTTAGAAGCATTTATTTATGGCCGAACGACCTGATATCAGAACGTTCGGCCAACCTGAATCTCCATAACTGAGGACCTTAGAGTAACTGTTACTGAATAAAGATTAACTGACGATTTGCTGACAAACAACCAATGCTTTACTTTTACTCGTAATACCACCGGTTAAAAGTAAAATGAATTTTGGTTTCTGTAACATCAGGACGTTCGGCCAATGTAATCTCCATAACTGAGGACCTGAGAGAAACTGTTAATGAATAAAGATTTTGTGACGAGACTGAAACGATATTTTTTTGCTTTATTTTTTTTATGACGACCCCTTTTATATAGTAAAATGAAAATTTAACATATAACCTCAAAACATTGGGATTATCGATTCCTCCACAAGAAAGAACCCCAGAGAAACAGTTAATCAATAAAGATTTATTGACGACACTGAAATGAACTTTTACTGTTTTATTTTTCTTTGCGACTGCCCCTTTATATAGTAAATTGAAAATTTACAATATAACCTCAAAACATTGGGATTATCGATTGCTCCACAACGAAGAAGCCTAGAAGACTTGTAAAACCCCTGATGTGTTATAGGTTTCAGTGCAATGGTGTCAGTATTTTTGTTGATTCCAGATTAATCTTTTAAAAATGTACTATAGATAGCGGATGGCGACTGAAATAGGGTGACCATGTATTCCAACGAAACAAGTATTTATCGAGTACCTAGGTATCTATTTATCTACTGAATGAAGCAAAGCACGTCGAAATAGTTGAAATAAGGTGACGATCAAGGAGTATAGTAATATAGATGGAAAAGAGAGCCCACTCAAGAAAATTTTTGACACCTATATTGGACGGTGTCGCCACCTGATACTAAATCCGTTGAACTAATCCCAATAGCTATAGGTGCGTACATGTACTTATATCTATATCTTTGTTATTGAATAGGTTTTCTATGGGTTTCTGTTACTGTTTTTATTTCTTTTTTTACACTCAATTAAAAAAGGAACAAAGACAGAACCGAGAAACCACATAAATTACACAAAATGGGAGACATCTACAAGCATGCGCACACGCCGATTGTATAGTAGTGGCCATTTTGTAAACAATTTGTATGATATTGTTACCAACCCAAAACAAATATATTAGCAATTACAAAATGCTTTTAAAATAAATAAATGGTTTAATCTTGTTTAGAGTTGAAATTTATTATTTATAACTCAATTTTCATTCAAATCAAAAAGGTATTTAATCACACTGGCATAATTGGCGTAAGCACCATCTATGTCATTTTAATGTACTAAATCTCAAGTTTATGCGGATTTAGTAAGAGATGGTACTAGTATCTTGGTGTAAAATTGCGACGCCTATGTCAAGTATGGCAGTGTCCCCCCCCCTGGTGACAATGTAGGTTATGCAACAAAATAAATGGATACGCGGACGGAGGACTTTGAGAAGGAGTGCAGATAACTAATATTTTATATAATATGCATTAGAAATAAATTGTTATAAAAAAACGTTACACACACCACCATGCGTTATGATGTGGCCTATTTGCTTCTACTTTTTATTATTTTTCTGTCTGTCACTGTTACATGAAAAAAGAAATTGAAACTATTGATCGAATTTCAACCAATAGGCCACCACTAGTTTTACTTCATTCAGTTACGGCGGCTTTCTATAATACATATATCTCAATCCCAATCTTGATCCTGCTCCTTGTCTGTAAACAATCAACAGCCGAGTTTGTCACTCTGAGCCCGTTACGATAGATGGCGTGCAATGGAAGGAACGTGCTTACCATAGATGCATTTTTGATACATCACACCTACGTAAAACATTTTAATAAAAAAATTCTTGAGTGGGCTCTCTATTCCATCTATATTACTATACTCTTTGATCGTCACCTTATTTCAACTATTTCGACGTGCTTTGCTTCATTCAGTAGATAAATAGATACCTAGGTACTCGATAAATACTTGTTTCGTTGGAATACATGGTCACCCTATTTCAGTCGCCATCCGCTATCTATAGTACATTTTTAAAAGATTAATCTGGAATCAACAAAAATACTGACACCATTGCACTGAAACCTATAACACATCAGGGGTTTTACAAGTCTTCTAGGCTTCTTCGTTGTAGAGCAATCGATAATCCCAATGTTTTGAGGTTATATTGTAAATTTTCAATTTACTATATAAAGAGGCAGTCGCAAAGAAAAATAAAACAATAAAAGTTCATTTCAGTGTCGTCAATAAATCTTTATTGATTAACTGTTTCTCTGGGCTTCTTTCTTGTGGAGGAATCGATAATCCCAATGTTTTGAGGTTATATGTTAAATTTTCATTTTACTATATAAAAGGGGTCGTCATAAATAAAATAAAGCAAAAAAATATCGTTTCAGTCTCGTCACAAAATCTTTATTCATTAACAGTTTCTCTCAGGTCCTCAGTTATGGAGATTACATTGGCCGAACGTCCTGATGTTACAGAAACCAAAATTCATTTTACTTTTAACCGGTGGCATTACGAGTAAAAGTAAAGCATTGGTTGTTTGTCAGGAAATCGTCAGTTAATCTTTATTCAGTAACAGTTACTCTAAGGTCCTCAGTTATGGAGATTCAGGTTGGCCGAACGTTCTGATATCAGGTCGTTCGGCCATAAATAAATGCTTCTAACTTTCGGACTGTTCGGTCACAAATTCTTTGGCTGGCATCTTTATGCGTCACATGATCGTCATTAAAAACTGGAGTAGCAGCCAGGTCCCTATCTCGACTGGCCGAATGTTCTGATGTACATGTCTGCACCACTGGAAGCAAATACTTGATTATTCCTCAATGCCTCTCTTAAATGGGTGGTATTTGGCCACCCCAGGGTACCTACTATATAGACTAATTATACTATTGCATTAATATTATTCCTTGCCCATATTTTCCCGCTGCACAAAGACAAAGACCTCCCTCCATTACTTCCAAAGGTCACAATTCTGTGCTATTTCTTTCCAATTGTCAATAATATTGCATGGGTGATGTTAATTTTTGTAATGAAAATGTTCCTTTCAGCCAACTATAGCACTGAACATATCTGTTTTCTTACTGAAACCTTC
Source organism: Cerastis leucographa (assembly GCA_963082945.1). Taxonomy (NCBI): domain Eukaryota; kingdom Metazoa; phylum Arthropoda; class Insecta; order Lepidoptera; family Noctuidae; genus Cerastis; species Cerastis leucographa. Next base: position 1,602,677 of record OY720381.1, on the reverse strand, counting down.
CTTTAAGTTGAGTTTTACAATGTATGTGGAATGAAAAGCTGTGTTTAAATGACTGCGATCCATACCGCTGACGTGAGCCCTTAGTCGTGTCTTATTACACCCGCGGGAAGTGAAGTAGTCTTGTCTTAGACAAGGATATACCAAAACTCAACTGAGTCATTAAACACTGTAAAATTGTAGGATTAATTGAGCTTAGTCCTGCCAAAACGATCCAAGCCACATTAAAATGTGTCTCATTTTTTAAACCATTTTTTTTTTATTGTAATTTTAGTGTAGTATCCTAAGCATAAGTTTTGGGTGTATAATGATTGATACTTATCACATTCGTATTTATTTGACTCGTTTAACAGAAAATATAAGAAATTATGGACGTTAAGGCAAAACTAAGTTAACAGTACATCATTTTTAATTAAAACCATAACGGTAATTCGGTCCCTAGTTTCAACACGTATCGAATAGAAGTTAAACCACGGACAAAGAAGGAAAGGATTTACCTACCAATTTCATTTTTGAGGAACAAGCCAAAAAATAAACATTCTTTCTGACCAGACAAAACCGCAAGCAAAAGCCAGTATCCCCTAATCCGACTAGCTAACGTTATAATCGGCTTGTACGTTAATACGATCAACGAATTGTTGCCAGCGGCTAAGTTGGCATTGTCGATCGAATGGAACATTCACAAACAATATGGTACATCTACATGTTGTTTGCAGGACTATATCAAATCAGAGCATACTGCACTATTGTTCAGCCGCTAATTAATACAAGGAGATGACAAGGCTGCTCCTACTTGTGATTAAATCGAGTACACTCCATCTGGTAACTTTCCCATTTCGACAACTAAACAAAATACCATCACAAAAGTGCCGATTCGTCACTATTTTGACCTTCATACATCGAGTCTCGTTTCGTAACCTTTTGAGTAAGCGTGGATTGATTCCCATTTGGTAAACTTTTTGTTCGGCAAGTACAGTTAGGACTCCGGAGAAATACCAACTAAGAAATACCACAATTAATAAACTGTAAACTCTTATTTATTTTTAAATTACGTAATTAAAAAATTACGTACGTTAATACCCAAACAAAATAAGTACTTACACAATCAAACTTATAACACCCCTCTTTTTTGGTCGGGGGTTAAAAATAAGCCTCCCTACTAGGAGAAAAAGGAAACAATAATACTTATAACTAAGTAAAAAATAGTTCCAACAATACTTAAACCAAAAACTACACTTAAATATTACGAATTGGCACTGTTTTTCATTTGTTTTGCACGTCTTTTGTTTATTTGTCCAAATGGAAAAATGACAAGACAGGACGTAGCCTGGCTAACGAAATATGGAAAATTAATTGGAATGAGAGGATTTTGCTCTAAAAATCATCAATTAATTATTATTTTTTACTAGGGAATTACCTTAGTAATTCCGTAAAACCCCTTAGCAATTAGTGATGATTTTAAGTTGAATTTCCATTTTCATCTGATGAGAATTTCCATTTAATTTCAACAGATACAACAGCTTGTCTCTACCTGTATCCGAACTAGATAACCTTCGGTACAAACTCTAATTGGTTTTTTTTATTACGAATTTCTCAATAGCAACCACGGAGTCTGGATTTGAGCCGGTTGATGGTAATAGGCACTATTAACAGGTGAAATGTGGGTGCACTATTAGGTACACATCTGTGTAATTCTTTGGGAATTACATGCGTGATGATGATATGTCTATATTGTTAGGTTCCGATGTGTAAAACAACTATTTTTGTAATAGATTATTTATTGTTATCGACTAAATGTGCTGGCAACATCGAAAACGGTGGAATTTTGTGCGATCTATGGTAAAAGCGGTCAGTTAGCGCGGGAATCGCGGGCGAAAATAAAAGGTTGTTGGTTTTTTTGGCGCGTCGAGGTTTTACGCATATTTTTCGTATTTTGCATTAGATAGCAATATTCAAGTACCTGGTTTAGAGTATTATTGTAGGAATAGTATTGTCAAAACCCTAACCATTGTAGCATCGAATTAAATACATATAATACCGAAGTGCAGCAGTTTTATTATATTTCAGAAGTGGTAAGTACACGCTTAAGTATATTATAATGTGATTGGTTTTTCCTAAACTTGCCTTAACACAGTGTTAATAGATTACGAATTCATTAGATTTTCAACAGTGAAATACCGTTTGACAATAAGTAATTAAATATGAGGGGAGTCCAGAACAAGGAAACTTTCTTATTTTTTTTGTGGTTTTGCGATTCTTGTCCTTTCTGTGGGGTTTCTAAAAGGGGAGATTTTTTTTGTTATTTTTGACCTCAGACGCACCGTTTCCAAGATATTTTATAAAAACCCTACAAAACTTTTAACATGTATGTGTAGTTTTATTGTGTATTCGTTCTAAAACCAGTTTTATTTCTGTTTTATGGATTCTGAACCATGCCGCGCGATCGAGCGACTACCTCGCGGCGCTTATCAACGCCAATAAGGGGTCCATTGCGCCACGCAGCCGAAGCAACGCATCGCAACGGCAGTGCTAGGCGAAGCAGACACAGGTCGGGCCCTCGAAGTCGAAGTCGCCATGCAGCTGAAGCCAGATCAAGAGCGGGTAGCAGAGGCAGTGCGAGGCGTCTCCGAAGTCGAAGTCGCAGTCTTCGCCGGAGCCGTACTTCGTTGAGTCTACGTGAAAAGGAGCTGGAACAAGAACGGGAGCGCCTCAACGCTTTGGAAAACGAAGTGAGCAGAGCACGTAATCGTTTATCATCAAAGCGCCGGTATAGTTCATGTTCTCGTGAATCTTCCGTACATCGTGGTAACCGTGCTAAGTCAACACGTCATCGTACGAATTATAGCAACAACCATGATAATGTTTCTAATAATGCGGAACAACCTGTGAGATCAAGTAGCGTTTCCTTTAGTGTGAAAGACATAGCTCAATTGTTAAGTTCTATCAAACAACTCGCGTCCCAGCCATCAACCACTCAACCGATGAATCGTGGTGGTGATTCTAAAAATATTTTAGCAGAGTTTAACCCTTCATTGAAAAATCAACGCATTGACGTATGGCTTAACAAAGTAAACGAGTGTGCTTCTGTTTATGGATGGGACGAGAGGACAACGATTCATCACGCGATGCAGAAACTTCAGGGATTGGCCAAAATCTGGTACGAAAGTTTAAATTCTATTTTGTTTACGTGGCCTGAGTGGCAGGAAAAGTTACTGAGTGCATTCCCATTCGAGCAAAATTATGGCCAAGCCCTAGAAGAAATGTTGAAGCGGAAAAGTAGATATAATGAACCCATTGAAAACTATTTTTATGATAAACTAGCTCTCTTAAATCAGTGTGATATTTTCGATAAACGCGCAGTTGACTGTATTATTTACGGTATTGGTGATAAGTCACTAAAATCCGCAGCTTTGGCACTAAGGTGCAGTCATCCTGATCAATTATTGCAGTACCTGATGAGCAGCAAAGATAATAACACAGGCGAACGAGAAGCTAATTCACGATTCAGATCAGGCAACGATTCAAACTTAGCAAATACTAAGGCAACAACCAAAACTAATGGTTCCTCAACTATTCATTGTTTTAATTGCAAAGAAAAGGGACACATTTTCTCTAAATGTCCAAAGCCTCTCATAACGTGTACTAAGTGTAGTAAAGTTGGTCATAGTGCTGATAAATGTTATTCAAATTCCGAAAAGAACAGATCTAAGGATCCAAGCAAAACTTTGCTTATTTCAGCATCTGAACCCAATTCTAAATTCATTAAAACAATAAAAATTAATGGTCGGAATACAAGGTCTTTCATAGATTTTGGTAGTGAAGTCTCGTTGATTACCGAGTCTCTTGCAGTGGAACTAGGACTCCAGCATGACCACGTACAAACGGTCTTGAAAGGCTTTGGTAACGAATTAGTACAATCGGTAGGAAAAGTTAACGTTGAACTTTGTGTAGACGATGTACCCGCTAACATTACTTGCCGTGTGGTGAGCGACAAATACTTAGATGTACCCGTTTTAGTTGGTCAGACTTTCACAGAACAGCCTCATGTTGTTGTGCATAAAACTGCCACACATTTGCAATTTATAAACATTGATGATGAAATGCCATTTTCACAAAATCATACAGATAGGGATAATGTGGTCAAAGTTAGTGTGCCCAACAGCGTGATGTTATATGGAAGAGCTTCGGTAAGAGTTTCAGTAGAGCCCCGTTGCGAGGGCTACATTATGTTAGATGGCAAGTTGTTAGGTAAGCCGCATCAGCAGTGTGTAGTGGCGGGTGGCTTACACTTGGTCAAACATGGGAGAACGATTGTCGATTTAACGCCTCTGAGTTCATTCAGAGAATTCTCACTACCTTTAGGGTCAAACCTAGGCCGAGCAGAAGTCGTTAAGGTTGTGAATCGAGTCCTTGTACCAGACGCATCAGTCTCTTCAAAACTCTCTAACAGTCTTGACATTAGCGAGATTCGAGTAGGAGAGTCTATAACAAATTTTGACAGGTCAAGGTTATTCGATCTATTGCAAAAATACAGGCATTGTTTTGCTTCTTCGCTCGAAGAACTAGGCTGTACCAATATCGTAGAGATGAGCATCGAGGTTAACAGCAAAACACCGGTAGTTTACCGTCCATATCGTTTGGCCCACAGTGAGCGTCAAAAGGTTCGCGAAATGGTAGATGACATGCTCAGCGCCGGTATCATCAGAGAGTCTGCATCCGAGTATGCGAGCCCTATTGTATTGATTCGCAAAAAGGATGGTAAGCTCCGGTTATGTATTGACTATAGGATGCTCAACTCTATAACGGTAAAAGAACGTTATCCCATGCCAATAATAGATGATGAAATTGCTAGGTTGTCCGGACAAGCTTACTTTATCTCTCTAGATTTAGCATCCGGCTATTACCAAATGCCTATCACTGAGAATTCAAAACCGCTGACTTCTTTCGTGACGCCAGACGGTCAGTACGAATTTAATCGTATGCCGTTCGGCTTGGCAAATGCGCCAGCAGTTTTTCAGCGCATGATGAACAAGGTTTTGGGTTCTGCACGGTTTAATGAAGCTACAGCATATCTAGATGATCTCCTTATTTATGGAACAAGCGTAGATAACTGTTTGGTTAAGTTAGAACATATATTAAAGTTGCTTGAGAAAGCCAACTTAACGCTTAACTTAACCAAATGCGAATTTCTGAAGGATAAGTTAGATTATTTGGGGTACGAAATTAGCTCTGCCGGCGTTAGGCCTGGTATGAAGAAGATACAGTCGGTAACAGATTTTCCTCGTCCTTCGAATCAGCATGGTGTGCGCCAGTTTTTGGGGTTAGCGAGCTACTTTCGCAAATTTATTCAGGATTTTGCTCAAGTCGCGCACCCTCTCAGTAAACTGTTAAAGAAAGACGTTTCTTGGTTGTGGTCTTGTGAACAAGAGCGGGCATTCAATACCCTCAAAGAAAAACTCGTCTCAAGACCTATCCTGGCGATCTATGATCCATCTGCCGAAACCGAGCTGCATACTGACGCTAGCCGTGTTGGAATTGGTGGGATTCTCTTGCAGCGTCCGTTTGGTTCAAAATCATTCAATCCCGTCGCTTTTTACAGCCGCCAGACATCTCCAGAAGAGAAAAACTTCCACTCTTATGAGTTGGAAACGCTAGCGGTCATCTGTTCTCTAAAAAAATTTAGGGTGTATTTGTTAGGGCAGAAATTTAAAATTGTGTCAGACTGTGGAGCGCTACGAACTACTTTTACCAAGCGCGATTTAATTCCCCGAATCGCGAGGTGGTGGCTCATGATGCAGGAGTTCGAATGCGTGATTGAGGACCGTCCGGGTGTCAAGATGTCGCATGTTGACGCTTTATCTAGAAATCCCCAAACTCAGAATCAGTCTAGTGAAGTGGATACGTATCCCATGGTTATGTTATTGAACAGTGATGATTGGTTGCTTACCCTTCAGTTGGGTGATTCGGAGTTGAATAGGATACGCGACATTTTACACACAAAATTGGATCCAGAAGGGCTAAAATATATTAAAGATAACTACGTTATCAAAGATAACGGGCTTTACAAGCGTGTCGATGGTGACCCTGACAAACTTCGTTGGGTAGTCCCGAAGGGAGCTAGGTGGCAGTTGTGTCGTCTTAATCACGATGAAATTGGACATCTTGGCGTTGAAAAGACCTTAGATCGTATTAAAGGCACTTATTGGTTTTCTCGTATGACAAAATTTGTAAAAAAATATGTGAATGCTTGTCTCGAATGTGCATACTCCAAAACAAAGTCAAACAGGTCCGAGGGTCTATTACACCCTATACCCAAGATAGAAATCCCGTTTCATACGCTCCACATCGACCACCTGGGCCCCTTCGTAAAGTCTAAGAAAGGTAATTCTTACTTGTTAGTAGTGGTTGACGCTTTTACTAAATTCGCCTTTATAAAACCGGTAAGAAATACGAAAACTTTAACCGCCTTAAATGTATTGTTAGACATTTTTGACATTTTCAGACCACCCGATTGCATAATTAGTGACCGCGGTACATGTTTCACCTCTCATGCGTTCAAAAGATTCTGTACCGAAAAGGGGATCAAGCACGTGTTAAATGCAGTCGCTAGTCCACAATCGAACGGACAAGTGGAACGGTATAACCGTACTATTCTTAATTCCTTGACGGCGCAGAATCTAGGAGACGACGAAAGGGTTTGGGACACAAAGGTTGGCAAAATTCAGTGGGGTTTAAATAACACCGTACAGAAAACAACAGGGAGAACCCCAGCGGAGGTAATGTTCGGCACTCACATGAGTAGTGAAATAGATCCACGTTTAAATGAAATACGTCAAACTACTAGGGACGAAACTGATCTTGTCACTATTCGCGAGCAGGTAAAGGATCGGATCGATGAGGAACAGACTAAACAAAAACATCGTTACGATAAGAATAGACGTCCAGCTCGTACGTACGCAATAGGAGAATTAGTCAAACTTAAAAAAACTTCGTTTAGTAATGACGGCAAAAGCAAAAAGCTTAATCCAGTTTACGTAGGTCCATATCGCGTAGTTGCGTCGCTCGGTAATGATCGATATGAGTTAGCCGCGATTCCCGGATTAAGTACCACGAAGAACAAACGTAAAACTGTAGTTGCCGCTAGTCGAATGTTACCATGGGTTCATGTAGCTGCTTTAGAGCTTTACGAAAGTAGTACTGATGATGATGAACTTGATGACTGTAAAGAAAATTCAAGTGAATAATTTTGTAAAAGTAAAATGTTTTTATTTTCCAAAGGAGTCCTATTACATTAACATGAGTTTGGTAAAATATGGTCAAACTACATATTTAAAATGCAAATGCAATTGTTTTTAATTATTAGTGTTATTGAATTCAATATGTTACTTAATATTTAAATGTGTACCTATTGTATTGAGAAACCTAATGAACTCCAAAAGTGGAGTAGATTAGTGAACTCCAAAAAGGGAGTAGATTAGTGAACTCCAAAAGTGGAGTAGATTAGTGAACTCCAAAAGTTGGAGGACTCCAAAAGTTGGAGACGTAAGAGAGTTCCAAAAGTTGGAAATGGTTAGGGAACTCCAAAAGTTGGAGGACTCCAAAAGTTGGAGACGTAAGAGAGTTCCAAAAGTTGGAAATGGTTAGGGAACTCCAAAAGTTGGAGGACTCCAAAAGTTGGAGACGTAAGAGAGTTCCAAAAGTTGGAAATGGTTAGGGAACTCCAAAAGTTGGAGAACTCCAAAAGTTGGAGACGTAAGAGGAAATTCCAAAAGTTGGAAAAGATTAGGGAACTCCAAAAGTTGGAGTCGTAAGAGAGAACTCGAAAATTTGGAGACATAAGGGGAATTTCCAAAAGTGGGAAGCCTGGGAAGTGTCGGGACTTCAAAATGATGTAAGAGTTATTATTATTATTATTTTTTTTTCTTTTTATTTTTCTGATTCAAATAAGTTTTATAATCTAGTATGTAATTAGCACCTTTATTTGTAGCTATTGTTAATTATAATAATGTAATTAGCTGAGTGTTAGGTTTTGGTCTCTACCTGAGAGCGTGTATGAGGCCATACACGTTGTCAGGATGGACGAGTGTTAAGTTCCGATGTGTAAAACAACTATTTTTGTAATAGATTATTTATTGTTATCGACTAAATGTGCTGGCAACATCGAAAACGGTGGAATTTTGTGCGATCTATGGTAAAAGCGGTCAGTTAGCGCGGGAATCGCGGGCGAAAATAAAAGGTTGTTGGTTTTTTTGGCGCGTCGAGGTTTTACGCATATTTTTCGTATTTTGCATTAGATAGCAATATTCAAGTACCTGGTTTAGAGTATTATTGTAGGAATAGTATTGTCAAAACCCTAACCATTGTAGCATCGAATTAAATACATATAATACCGAAGTGCAGCAGTTTTATTATAATATCTTAGTTTAAGTACATATTTTAATTCAACATAATAACATACCTTCTAGAAGTTCAAGACTTAGTCATCATCATCATCATCAGCCTATAATGTTCCCACTGCTGAGACACAGGCCTGCTCTCAATGAGAGGGAGTGGGCTTTAATCCACCACGCAGGCCCAGTGCGGGTTGGTAGATGTCAAATGTATTCGAATTTTTAGTTCTAGGACATGCCGGTTTCCTCACGATGCTCTTCAAGGCTTAGAAAACATAATATTATTTTATCGTTAGCGTAAACATCGGTTAATAGCCGTCGTGAGGGTACGTATAAAAATAATGTATTAGTGGGATTTTCACTAAGCCGGGTATCGAGCGGGGGACGCGGACGTGAGGAAAAGATGTGGGGTCCTGTACCTATGTATTGAGTATATAAGAGTCTTCTTCTTAATGTACGACACTTTTCTTTTACTAATAATTTTAGCCGTGTGGATTTGGGAAAAACTGGGTTCGTTTTTTATTTAGAGCTTGTATCGAAAAAAAAATAAGAAGAATGGAATATGTGGATGGTTATAGAGCAGGGTGACGATGAATAGACTGTGAATGAAAGGATGAATGTTACTTGAAGGGTGTACATGATATCGATTTTCAGGAAAAGTGGTATAAACAAAGTATCACACAATTATTTTCAGTTAGAAACCTCCGACTGAAAAAACCTCTAAACAACCAAAAATAAAATTAATCCAAGCGTCGTAGCGTCGAGGGACCGCTAAGTAGATCGCTCAGCACAAACACTCAACAAAGCGGACCCCTGTCGCTACGACGCTTGGATTAATTTTATTTTTGGTTGTTTAGAGGTTTTTTCAGTCAGGGGTTTTTTTTTTTTTTATTTAACTTTTATTTCATGCTTTTTAAACTTAAATTATTTTTCTTAGCCTTGACTGTCCCACTTCTGGGCATAGGTCTCCTCCCATTCCTTCCTTTTTTCTCGGTGTTGCGTCTATACACGCTAATTAACAAAAACAAAGAAAGTTATAAATTTAAGAAAATCTCTAGCTCTTAGGGGGGAGGGGTGTATGCAGCCTCCTCCTCCTGGCGATGCCCATGGTTACAAGTGACAGGAATTTAAATTTCGAATCGATCAGACCCGTAGAAGTAGTTTATATCCCTTCATCAACTAGAAAAGAGGTGATGAGCTTCAAACGGCTGAGCAAATTTTCTCGAAACATAGCTAAGAACACTCTCGATTAAAACACCTTTCAAACGACACCAATTTTATCAAAATCGGTTCATCCGTTCAGGAGCTACGATGCCACAGACAGACACACAGATACACAGATACACAGACACACAGATACACACGTCAAACTTATAACACCAATCTTTTTTGGCCGGGGTTTAAAAAATGATTATATCCCAAACCAAGACTACAGACTACAGGGTGACATTTCTACCCAAAGCATTCGTATCACTTCCATCTCCCCAGCTAGGGATAAAAGCGATTTCATGCTATCTGTTGTCGCTGACAACACACGTCAAACGCCACTTCAGTACTTCGCTTCGCCTTCGTAAGTATTCGTGTTTTCGTGTCCTGCCTACCCTTTTGCCCACTATGGTGGGGTCGGCTTCTACTCTCGACCTCCACAACCCAGTTAGTACTGGGTAATACGATACCACTTGGTAAGATTGGTTGTCAGATAAAGGCAAAGCTGCTGGTTCCGGCTGTCATTTGTAGATCCTTGACAGACGTTACAGGTAGTCATACCTGTAACGTCTGTCAAGGATCTACAAATGACAGCCGGGACCAGCGGCTTTGCGTGCTTTCCGAGGCACGGAGGAAACTCGGTCACGGTCGAGGTGGTCACCCATCCACAGACTAACCTAGGCAAGCTCGGCTTATCCTAAAGATCAACCCGAACGGCTGTTATTATTTAGCCACAAGCTTCTTTGAAGACATTATTAGTCGGTAATATATCTCGTTCAAATGTCCGCATAGAATTCGAAAGCGATGCTCATTTGTTTTGGAAGTAAATGAAACACTTCATACTTGACACTGTTTGAATTCATTAAAAGAATACACCACTAACATGCAAGATACAGTTATGACCACTTTAAGTGTGCAGTTCAAGGTGGTCCTGCTTGTCAAGCAGAAATGCATCTATATGTCAAACTTGGTACATTTATTTTTAGTTCTGTTTTCCCGCCTGCAAAATAAGTAAGGTCTGGGGGACCTGAGATCTTTTACGTACACTTTAACCAACTTATCTGTGGTTAAAGTGTACGAACAAGATTTCAGGGCCCCCAGACCTTACCTATTTTCAGAATAACGTGTGTGGGAACCGTTTTCGTCTTCCGCTGGAGTATCCTGTGGGTGCCCTGAGTGTAAGGCCTCCAGCCAGGGCATAAAGAAACTTACAAACTAAGCGACTAGACGCTAGCCCGTAGCGTGTAGTCGCTTAGTTTGTAAGCCGAGGTTTAGGGCGTCGATGGGGGAGGACAGCATGAGGACAGGCTGGATCTGAATGATATCATTATTTACGGGCTTATTTAAAACTACTGGCATAGCATCGCGGGCTGGCTCCGGGGTCGGGGAGGGCAAGGGCCGGGACGTCGCGACGGACCTCGACGGCGAGGTCGGAAAGGCAAGCAAGATGCTACTAAGTATACAGTATGTTAGGTTAAACGAGGGACATATTGAGGGAGGGTATTCAGTATTCGATTCTCGTCCCAAATATGTAAAAAAACCTATAACGTATATAGAAGAATTTTTAATGTTTTGTTTAGTGCCTAGATATTTTGGACTGTCCTAAGCCAGGTAAGTTTAAAGTATGAAGGGAAATGGATTACACATAAGAGTCATTGCCCCGCTCACATGTTCTGCGACAGTATTAAGTCGCTAGCGCAAGGGTGTATACACGTTGCGTGTCATTTGCGAAAATTTTGGTATGATTCTGTCTGTTATTTATCAGTGTTTTTTTTTGTTTATATTTTTATTAGTATCATGTTAGCATGTACTATTGTGGGTTTGAATATGTCTCTCGTTTAAACTAACATACTGTATAGTGTTGTATATGTATATGATGGAATGTTATGTACTTATATATAGCTAAGTTATCTAAGGATATGTTTAGAGGGTTTCAGGATAAGGTGCCTATGAAAACTGATATTTTCATAAGGTAAGTTTCAAATAAGTTTCAGATAATCGCTGGCAACTTGAAATATGTTGCAGATATAATACATTATGTATGTAATTCTATTGCAAAATGTCAGACTGATTCATATTGAAGAATATTCGACACAAATAGGTTCTCACGTCTTTCTCTGGAGAGTAAAACTTAGACAGTTTCTGAAACCATTTATTGTATATAGTTGGATTTCGGCAATATTATTTTAATTACAATTCAAATTGTATTATTACTTAAGAGCACTAGACCAAGGGGCAGTCAAACAAGTAATTACTTATTATTCGATTTAATAAGACATGAAACCTGTTTTGGACAACTTTAATGGCCTTGCTAGTCCATTAGTCGAAGACGAACAAAATTTTCAGAATCTCAACGCAATAACTGGCAAAATTCGTAATAATTTCCTTGTTAATATAAGTTCCCAGACGTTGAATGAGCGAAGATCTTTTTTGCTCCAACCTAAAGATTCATCTTGCAAACTTTTCCTTCGCAATTTACTAAGAATCCTAAAAAGCAACAACTTATTTTCTTTGGAACCCTCTGACGTTTGAGTTTCTTTGTCTACTTAATATCTAGCGTGTATCTTTGAATCGGCATTATGTAGGAGGCTTTTTTAATTTTCAAGGAGTTATTTTTCTTCTAAAATAAAAGTCATTTTCCTCCGTGCATCGGAAAGCACGGTAAGCATATTTGTGAATACTATTGGCACTTTAAGGAAAGATGTTTTGTCATTTTTGAACAATTGATTTATAATTTTCTCTTATTTTATTTTAATCAAGACTGTAATTATTGAATTCCGTAATTATTGAATTCCGTGGCATGTTTATAAAACACTAGTGTATTAATTTTGAATTCAGCACCATCCGCCCAGCCTTCTCGGTCAGCTTCCAGTATAACCGTTAGTATAGGACATACTACACGTTATTTTTTATGGTTTGACATACTAGGACTTATTTATATTATTTTATTTGTGATGTGTACCGAAGCACCACTTGACATATATTTATTTACTTGCAGATGCTATGTATTTGACATTCTAATTTGATTATTGTTAACTTTTAAGCGTTTTGGTCTATTACTGTTAGCTTAAAATGTATTACTGAATAAATAAAATAAATAAATGAATAAAGCCTTTGGTCCTGGCTGTCACTTGTAGATCTTTGACAGTCGTTACAGGAAGTCAGTGGCCCGAAAGTCTGACAACTAGTCTTACCAAGGAGTATCGTATTACACCAGTACTAACTAGGTTGTGGAGGTCAGATAGACAGGCGCTCCATGTTAAATACTGGTATTAAGCTACATTTTGGTTAGGCTGGAAGCCGACTGCAACATAATTTGGAAACGGCTAGGCCAATAAGTAAGTAAGTAAGTATTTTATTTCGCAAATATGGGTACAGTACATGGATGATCCAATGATGATTAATTATGTACAAAGTCACATTACTTACTCTATGTTGATATGAAGTTTCTTTCTTGGAAAAAATAATTGATGAACAATATGAATCAGCTTATATAAACAAGACCCAAACAAAAAATAATATACCTTAAAGCCAATATTTCTACTGAAGCGATGAAGACAAAAAATATACGCCTACTTTATCGACATTAAAATCATCTATTAGCAGCTTCCAAATAAGTCTGAAAAACATGAAAAACGTTCGAAAAAAGTCAGTGTGATCAATAAATACATTAAGCCGTTATTGTATTACTTATGTATCAGGTGTAATGGAATCTCGCCGAAGTTTATGAACGTTGCAATAACTCTGCTTCGTTCCCAGCGTTATTTTAACGAAATTGAATGGAGTTTATGTTTTCTTGGCCTATAAAATGGAGCAAACATACAAAGACTGCTAAAATCATAATCCTTCTTTTTCTTGTTTGCCGTAGTCGGATAAAAAAACCGGCCAAGTGCGAGTCGCACTCACACACGAAGGGTTCCGTACCATTATTTTTAAAAACGAGCTGTAACTGTATGGAGCCCCCTTAAATATTTATTATATTCTGTTTTTAGCATTTGTTGTTATAGCATCAACAGAAATACATAATCTGTAAAAATTTCAACTGGCTAACTATCACGGTTCATGAGATACAGCCTGGTGACAGACGGACAGCGAAGTCTCTGTAATAGGGTCCCGTTTGACTCTTTGGGTACGGAACCCTAAAAATGCCTTGTTCGTCCAGTGCTCGCAAGCGCTACTTAGCCAAGAGTGTCCGGTTCGATTCGTGTCCGGTGGATGGCAATAGGCCGCACCCGTATTTCATGTGACTTAAATATTACATTGGTGGGTGTACCTCTACGATGTTGTTCCGAGAATTACAGGCGTTATATTATGCTTATGTAATACAAGCCTATGCTCGCGGCTTTTCACGGGTGGAGTTCCACACAATCCTTTTTTTTTTGTAGCCTTGTATGTCCCTCTACTCGGGAAAGGCCTCCCCCATTTCCTTCCAGGTACTCTTCTCCTGCGCCAGCCTTCATGATGCGCGTCCATAATCATCTCACCTCTTTCTAGGCCGACCTCGGCGGAGCCGTCCATCCTCAGGCACCCATCGTGGCCTAGCTATCGTTATGCATGCGGCTCACGTGACGTATAGCAAATATGTATGCTGTCTTGGCTTCCGTACGTTTTGATGCTTTGCTGTGGACTTCCATAGCGCATCATCTTGCCGAGTGGTAAGGTAACCTACTTTTCGCAGTCTAGACATGCAAGCTGTCACTTTTTTGTTCCGTCCTGTTGTATTTATAAATATTTTTTATGCGTTATCATGTTTGTTCTTTATTTTTTCTTAGGTCTTTTTGTATGCATGTCATGTCCCTGCAAAAATTAAAATAATAATCGTTGTTTACTAAGGTGTGCAGGCATGATGCTCCGTCAAAAAGAAAAAAAAACCGCAGCATCACTTCGGCAAGTTTAAACAAGAGCCTTTTCCGCTAAATGAAGTGGTCGGCAAGTTTATCGAAGGCCCGGACTGCTTCAGACACGTTAATCAATCAAATATTTGGCCTAGTCATGAATAAATCTGTGGGGGAACTTCCGCAGTGATTCCGCTGACACACACCCGGCATCTTGATAGCTGGCGCTTGTTTGTGACTTGATGGATCTATGTTTTAATGCCGCTATTGTTCTTGTTTCATAGTTTTTGGTGTTTCATTAAACTTTTCAATATATTTAATAGGATGATGATTTATCATACCCGCACTGGGCCCGCGTGGAGGATTACAGCCCACTCACTCTCATAGAGAGGAGGGCTGTGTCCCAGCAGGAACATTAAACGCTGATGATGATGATAAGATGTTTTATCGATGGATCTTTTTAATATCAGCTTGCTTATAAAATATGCAGAACTTTAAATAACATAACGCCTGTTTTCCCCAAAGGGTTATGCAGAGGGGTACTTAATAGTACATCCACATTTCGACAGTTATGTTTACCCACGTTATAAGGGGCGAGCCTATTACCATCGACAGTACAAAAGAACTAGGAGTAGGAGTAGGTCTTGGTAACAATATAATATAATAATTAACCCAAAACGGAAGAAATCTGTTAAGTTTTAAATTTTACTAATATCACTATTAACGTGAACACACAATCATAGTGGAAGCATGAAAAAAGAAAAAAACCGGGCAAGTGTGAGTCGGACTCACGCATGAAGAGCTCCGTACCATTATTTATAAAAACGAGCAAAACAATAACTTGTTTTGTATGGGAGCCCCCTTAAATATTTATTTTATTCTGCTTTTAGTATTTTTTGTTTTAGCGGCAACAGAAATACATGATCTGTAGAAATTTCAACTAGCTAACTATCACGGTTCATGAGATCCACTCTGGTGACTGACGGACGGACAGGGAAGTCTCAGTAATAGGGTTCCGTTTGACCCTTTGGGTACGGAACCCTAAAAAGGATGAAAAAATATATAATAAAAGTTTTAAAGGTCAAAGTTTTTTTTCTACTTCCAAACCTCTTTCTATCAGCCCATGTTGGCCCCACAAACAAGATGAGATCAAACACCACCCCGCCATACATCGACAGCGACGTCATCTCTCAAGTGACCAGACGATCTTAGCCCATCTCCCTGTGAGTTCATGCAAAGTTACTCATGTAGTTTCAAAGATACGAAAAAAGACAATTCAATCCATTCACAACACAAAAACAGGTAAACAAATAAACTAAAAACACGATATCCAATTAAAAGAAACGATAACAGGCAAACTCAATTGTGAAAATAATAAATATGACAATAATCTCCGCTCTACCGTTCGGGAAAAACTCTAAAAAGTCGGAATGGAGAGCACTTTCCACATCAGAGGATTGAGGTCACTTCCGCCGATACTATTACCTCCGCCGCTGGAAATAAAACAACATACACGATACATTATTGGATAAAATATACTATTATCCTCTCAGTTTTTCTAGTGGGAGAATATTTTTTAACCGCCAAGTGATATCAACGTACACAACCGCAGTATATGTATGTCTGTATATTGAACAATAGTATTAAGTTCTTTTAAAATAAACTCACTTGGTTTAGTGTTGGTTGTCAGGCAGCCAGATAATGGGCAGATGACATTGTTGCCATTCGCAGGTAAAACCTGTATGATGCTGCGATACAGGACCAGCAGATGGTGAAGCGAAGCTGGAAATGATAATGATTAAGTGTGACTGTGTGAACAAAATAATAACTTCAGAAACTAAAACTCGACGACTGAAAAATCACGCTATAAAAATTATGAACCAAGAAAATATTCTCGTCTGAACTGTTATGTATCTACAAACCATTTATTATTTATCGTTTATTAAATGAAAAACTTATACGTTCTACAGAAACGGCAATTTTTGCCTACACTGACTCACAGAGAGCATTGAGCACGATATGGGGTAACTATGCTATGCTATGATAGACTTCTGCTCTCAAGACTGTATTAAAGTTAAACAAATACGATTTCATATGTAATGTGTAAAAGTTAAATGTAGTGTAGTCCTTTATTTTCTTCTTTAATGTAAATGTGCCGAATTATACGAAAATGCAACAGGCAACATGCAACAAATAACTTCCAACTCAAAATAGGAATGACCTACATCGAATATTTTTCATAGCAGAATAGTTATTTGTGCAACAAGAGAGCAAAGTCGTTTTTTGCTGCGAGTGCTGATTTCGAATCCTGAGCAAGCGAGGGATTCAACGATTGAATCACGAGCGTAGCGAGTGATTCTACAGTTAAATCCTGAGTGTGGCGAGGGATACAAAGGCACGAGATGCAAAAAACTTTGCTCTCGTGTAACACACATAACTTTTCACTTCAGCAGCGAGAACACTTTATGAGATTAAATAATAAACAGGAATAGATTGAAATAACTATTTATTGTGAATCAAAATAATTAACATTGTAGATGATCACCTCGTCTGTGATAAATCAAAAAAATAAGATACAGCACCGTCTCCGAAAAACTGCTTACGCCCTTTGTAAGTCTCCAATCGTTGAAGACATGGTATGCTTTCAGATATTTCTTGCGAGACTTCTCAGGTAGGAAACTTAATTCTGCATTAATAACTGTCTTGTTGTTTTAACTCTTCCGGTGTTACAATACTTTCTCGTCGCTAATTTCACTCATATTTTACGATTATTTTAATATTTTTAACATATTCAACTCTTTACGCCAGCCACGTAATTTTATTCCCGCTCTTTTATTTAAATTAAGGCGTGTTCGGAAATAGCACCCATGATATTTTATTATTCAAAATATATTACGTAACATTATTGAAACTAGAAATAAATATTTACAGATTAAATATCAGTTTTATTTGCAGTAAATACTTATTTTCGTTTAAATACAACAATAAGTTAAAAATTCAATAAATTACATTAAAAGACATAATTTTTGCAAAATCTCTTTAGTACGAAATTCCGAACGTGTTCGAATTTAAAAACGGAACTTCGAAAGGGCTGGTCTTTGTCTCTCTCTCTTTCTAATGGGCGGGAAAGAGATAGAGTGTGAATGTTTCGAATTGTATGATTAATCCAAGGCTGAATAAAAAATTCGGGGCTTTCTGAAAAAAATAATTAAAAAGTTACTTTGTCTCACCCAGTGAGCAAAATCGCATTTTGCTCACTGATTTCAGGCAGCAAAACCTGCATGTTTGAGCTACTGAAGTGAAAAATGAATTTTCTCTTCAACAATTATGTGCTATTCCTCTTTGACCTACATAAATAGGTACAAGTATCTTCGTTAATTCATAGCCTCAATGTGAAGTAAATGTCGCCTCGTGCATGTGGTTAGGAGCTTGGCTGACACGAGCGACGGAACAACACACCTTTTGTTGACTCGCATTCAATCCCTGATTAGCTCTGTAGGGGGGAAGCGTTAACTAAGCCAGCTGTAGGCGCTCATTACGTAACGAACAACAAAATTATATATAAGTAGAGAATAACATACAGACACAATAAAACGGTATTCTTATTATCACGCTTGAGAACCCAATAGGGTTAGGCGGAGTTGTACACCCTTTCGCCAGTTATGTTTTTAGGGTCGAGCCTATTGCCATAAACCGGGCTCAAATCCAGACTCCGTGACTGCTACTGAGAAATTTCTGATGGAAAACCCAATATTGCTTTTGCCCAACACGGGAATCGAACCCAGGTTCAGAAGTCGCGCTTGCGACCACTCGACCAACGAGGCATTCTTTAGAAGAAGTTTAATCTTTCTACAGGTAAACTGGGTGTACACAAGAAAAAGAAATCTCCCATAACTGTCATGTTTTTAATTAAAGGAAAGTGCAAAATAATTACAAAACCGGCAGACTTACTTAGATTCCAACCTCAACATAACAGACTATGTAAAAGTATCCACGGAGAATTTAAAGTATCCATAATATTATTTCCACCTACAAAAACAAATATCGAGAAACTCCAACTTGATATTGTTTACGTTCCTCTTAACTTCCTGAATATCTGAAGCAGACCATTATGTTTATTTTTGAGCGAATAGTTTTTAAATTTTCTGCTCTGTATTTTCTCTTAAGAAACATTTTATTCGTGCACCTCTCATGTGTCGCTTCCAATTTGTTTGCTTGGCTTTTGCTTAGCATATCACGGAACAGCCGCATTCCAACTGCGCGAATAAATGTGAGCATCCGACCTGCTTATTACTCCGTTCAAATTTCGACTTTACCTTGTCTTGGATAGGGTAGGGGTTTCTTCAGGCTGTCTATTGTTATTATGACGTTTTGTGGTGGGTAGAGGGTATCTTGCTCGCTTTACCTCCAGCTCATGTTTGCATTCCTGGTACTTGGCAAGCAAACGCTCTTACTTCGCGTTCCTCTACTTTGTGATACGTATTGTCTTTCACGCCTTTGAGAGAATTGTATGCATTTCCCAAGTTTTTGTTAGAATAATGATGAAGTTCCTTTTGCTGACGGGCAAGTACTGAATTTGTTCGGAACTTTTGAATTGGGATCATAATTGTTACTTATATAACTGAGAGTGGGGTGAATTGGTATGCAGAATGTAGTCTTATTAAACGCATTTTGTTATACGTACAATTAAATGAACCATAACTTTTATTTCAATATCTCTTTAAAGTTACCTTTAATGGAAATCTAAAATCTAATTCTATTAAAGTTAAAACTAAACCTACTTCACGGTAACAGATCATTTTTTGTAGGATCTAGTTTTGTCTTAGAATATCTCACAAGAAGAATTAATTAATCAATAAAGTTGGCCTACCAGTTAAGTGTAGATCTCAAACTCAAAAGTTTTAAAGCGAACCATACTTTCGAATATCTAAACAAAATTGTCAAATCACAACAGAGTACTTATAATGATATTGAGTCCAGAAACTTGGTTAATTTATCATCTTGTTGTCTGGCAAGAATCTCAAGTGTTTGGATGAATTTGTGGAGTCCGTCAAGTTTCATCAGATACGCTGACGTTCTCAATACCTCTTTGTTTACTAAACTGAGTTTGAGAGGCTCATTAATGTTTTGTCAGTAAGCCCATGTCCACAAAGGTGTTTGCCCCTCACTACGAATTTCTCCTGTATCGTTTAAAAACATTTAAACTCAAATAAACAGCCAGACTCGGAACAACTACCTGTAGGCCAGTCGGAGAGCGTTTAAAATCCAGTGCGCGGTAAAATACGGTGTGCTATAAAAGCGCCTGTGTGAATATGTGCTAAGTATTATAAATAATCGCGCAAAATTAAATTAATTATACAAGGTGTTGTTATGCATCCTCGTCAAAATTCAAGAGGATGTCACAAAAGACCTAAATAATGTATTAAATTACGGTACCCAGTTAATTATTAATAAACGGTGATTTTTTGGGTTTTTAAGTTTGTCAGTATTTCAGCATAACCCCCATAACGTGGTTTAGGGAATAAGAAATGATCGAATAAACGTTTGAGATTGTTTGTATGTATGAAAGCACGGTTATAGGGCGAGAATCAAACGGGCCGCGTTTAAAACACGGGTGGTTCACACTTACCGATTTTCGTAAATAAGATAAAAAAAAATACCTATCAATTTTATTATTGATTCGGCACGAGAATCAATAGCATAGTCACCTCCTTGAATTTGACGAGGATGCAAAACAACACCTTGTATTTTTATCATATCATCATCAAAACATCACGGCTATAATCTCCGAAGAGTTAGGCAGAGGAGTGTCTAATAGTACACCTACATTTCGCCAGATATGTTTAAGTGCCATGTAATAGCGGGAGAGCCTAATGCCAACAACCGAGCACAAATCCGGACTCCATGGCTCTTACTGAAAAATTCCTTATGGTAAACCCAATAACCCTTTGCTCGAATCGAAACCAGCTATGCGATCAGCCATGCTAAGGCGATTATCACACTGCCACGCATCACGCTGCATGTTGCGTGTCAACGCACTGAATGAACGCGCGTGGATGCATTTTCTGTGTGTTGGACTGTGCGTGTTTTCTATACAAACGGAGATACTTACAAGCAATGCTAAAACACGTATTCACGCGCTACGCTGCGTGGTGCGTAGCAGTGTGTTAATCGCCGTAACAGTCAGCAACGAGGCAGTATTTTATATTCATACTTTAAATATATTTTTATTTTTCTAGTCGACAGCAGATTCTGAAAGATCTAGCCTTACAGTACGTAAGTACTATATCTACTTACTTACTGTAAATACGCGTACATAATGAACATTTCCTTCGGTTCATTTCACAGGAAGATACTCCATGTTGTGGAAACTTCACGATAAACGCTAATTTCACTGATGGCCTGTGTTCTTACTTGATTATAAACATGGCACTCGAGAAGAGCTTTTTGTCCTACACGGGGAAAATAATAAGGTTTTTTTTTTTTTTCTTCAAATATTTAAAATCAGGTCAGCAGTGTTTCAAGTATACACGCCAACACATCAAGGTATACATAGCCAGTATAACATGGCCTCGCTTTGCATAGACTTCCAATACAAGGAGAGATCCGCATAAATTGGTTTTGTATAGCGTGATTAAACGACGTGTGTACTTTATTTTTATGAAGTTGTTTTGACAAAACTATACGTTAATTAAATCGGTCTATACTCTCTACAATAAAACTCAAAACAAAGTGAGTTTTACCAACAAACTCAATACTGCAGCCAAAGTACGGACCCCGCTTATTTAAAACTCTCCACCACATACCAAAATCCGAATAGGTCCGGAATCCGTTAATAAACAAATTAACGATTTAAAACTCGTACTGACAGTAAAGAGAAACCACCTTCATTTTCTTACATAGTATAAAACAAAGTCGCTTCCCGCCGTGTATATGCTTAGATCTTTCAACTATGTAGATTAGAACTAGAGAACGGATTTTGATGCGGTTTTAATCAATGGGCAGAATGATTAAAGAGGAAGGTATCATTATTTTTTTGGGAGGAAAAATATATCAAAATTTCCACACGAATGAAGTCGCGGGCAGTAGCCAGTTTATTAAAAAATCAAAAGTGGCTGTCTATCTGTCTGTTTGTTACCTTTCGACATCTTAACGGCTAAAGGGATTAGGATGACATTTAGCATACGGATACACCGTGACCTGGCTTAGAACCTGAAGAAATACTTTATCACCTGTGTTTATTTCTAAGGCAATTGCGTGAATGCGTGTTTTAACGTTGCTTGTAAGTATCTCTGTTTGTATAGAAAACACGCACAGTCCAACACACAGAAAATGCATCCACGCGCGTTCATTCAGTGCGTTAACACGCAACATGCAGCTTGATGCGTGGCAGTGTGATAATCGCCTTACTGCGCCGGGCAGGCAGAGCCGAGGGAGAAACTAGTATCCAATAAAGAGCACCAACATTTTTATGAACCATTTGGAGGGTCGGACCTTTTCTAAATTCTTCAAGTTCGCCTTTAATCTTTCACCAAATAATTTAGCTGTGGCTAAGTTTTCTGAACCTTTATGTTTTCGCCCGAAGATATTTATGACAAGTCCTTGAAACCGCTCCTATTGTATCGATACAAAGTTATGTCAGCTATTCTTTTTAGTTTTTGGGGTTCCGAACTCTGGAGAAAGTGTTATGTTGCCTGGTTAAAAATTGTTTAATTCCTTGTACAAATATTTTTATGGTAGGAAATGAATAAGCAAAAGACAGGTCGCAGGTCTGCTGGAAGAAATTTTCTTTAGAAATAGGCAGTACCTTTGTGCTCCTGTATCTTAATGTATTATCCTGTTAAGTGTTTTATGTGTACATAAATAAATAAAATAAATAAATAAGTTTCTAGGGAACTAACTATTGTCTTCAAATCACATGTAACAGACTATGTAAAACTTCTTAGAAGTTAAATTTGACCTACTTTCCGTATTCCGATTGAGCTGAAATTTTGCATACATGTTTAGTTTGGATGACAATGCATGATCATCTAAGTGACGGTATTTTAAATCCAATATAGCGCACTCCCGAAGATGGCGGACTAGTTTTTTTTATGCATTCCGATACCTATATCGGTATCAAAGGAGAGGGTTTGCTGAGAACAATACGAGAAATAAAATCACATCCCTCTAAGGTGTTTTTTAGTTTTGGTAAAGTATATTTTATTATAAACAATGCATGTATGTTAGAAAATACACCTACCCTTGCCCCATGACAATAGGGATGGACGTAAACTACTTTCTCTTTCTTTCGCACTTGTCTGTCCCGTTATCGTTCTATCTTAATGAAATTGTTATTTTAAACGTAATTTTAGGAAAATATCTCTCTCATACTGTGCAGTGCCAAAGAAAATGTGAAACCTCTGAGTTTATCAAGGCTTCGAGGTATTTTCTTTATTAGCTGCGAGCGTTTATTATATTAATTATTATGATATTAAAAACATTATGGGGAAGATTTTTTTCCCCGGGAACAATTTTGTTCCATTATGACATAGTACAACATTATGATTACAGTAAGTATATTAAGTAGGATTTTCATAGTTATTTAACGATTTATTTTTAGCGTGGCATTAAGACAATCTTCTGACCTCTCACCTGATCCTCGGTAGTCACTGCCACCTTTGGCCATCTGAGGGTCAATGCGTTGCAATGTTCTAGGCCCGCTGCCTACAGTGTCAGACATATACAAGGTGTTGTTTTGCAACCTCGTCAAATTTCAGGGGGTGGTCACGAAAGACATAAATAATCAATTAAAATGACGGTACCTAGTTAATTATTAATAAACGCAGATTTTTTTGGTTGTTTAAGTTTGTCAGTATTTCAGAATAACCCCCTTAACGTGGTTTAGAGACTAAGAAATTATTCAGAAATAAACGTTTGAGATTGTTTGTATGTGTGTAAGCGAGGTTATAAGGCAAGAACCACACGGGCCGCGTTTAAAACACGGGTGGTTCACACTTACCGATTTCCGAGAAAAAGAAAAAAAAGAAAAATTACCTACCCATTTTATTATTGATTCGGGACGAGAATCACTAGCACAGTTACCTCCTTGAATTTGACGAGGATGCAAAACAACACCTTGTATAGGAAACGCGATAGCGGCCCCGAAGTAAATAAAACTGCAATGGATCATGAGCTTGTAGGAAATTACTCCATCCCTAAATAATCCGGGATACAGATACCTTGCCACCAGTATTTCAGATGTAAGCCCAAAACTGTGTCCTTTCCATGGCGTTGTCGGGCTCAATGCAGAGGTCACTTTGACACACTGGCTACATATTTTTTTTCTGTTCCTGAAACACGCTTGGCAAAATAAATATTATCACCTGTCTAGCCTTTTCCCAAATGGATTGAGGTCGGCTTCCAGTCTAACCGGATGCAGATGAATACCAGTATTTTACATGGAGCGCCTGCCTATCTGACCTCCACAACCAACTTAGTACTGGGTAATACGATACCCCTTTGGTAAGACTGGTTGTAAGTCTTTCGGGCCACTGAATACCTGTAACGACTGTCAAAGATCTACAAATGACAGTCGGGAGCAAGGGAAGGAACGCAAGAAACTGGGTATATAATGGGAAGGGTGGTCACCCATCCAAAGACAAACCTAGGCAAGCGCAGTTTAACCTGAAACATTGATCCGAGCGACTGTTATTTTTTAGCCACGAGCTTGTCGACTCGGCGTATGCAATATATACACACGTACAGACGCAATTTCGAAAAACCCTAACTGCCACACGAAATGACCTTTACATAATAGTAATAGTCGTAAAATACATAGTTGCATTAGCCGCATGTCAGTTCAGCATTTATGGCTGGACAGGACGGTGCACTAAAAACACTTTGACCGCAAAATTACAGTTAGTACGAGTAATTTGTGTAGCCTAGGTCATCATCTGTCTAGCCTTTTCACAACTATGTTGGGATCGGCTTCCAGTCTAACTCAAACTCAAACTCAAAGCATTTATTTCAATTAGACCATTACAGGCACTTTTGAAAGTCAAAAAGAAAAAAAACACGAATCTACAGTCCCAGTCACAAGACATAATAACTTGTTAAAGTACTGTATTTTCCCATTCCAAAGTGCAGATCTATATGGAGAAGAATGGGCAAGAAACTCTATGGACACTCTTTTAAATCAAAATATGTTACAAAATCTTGGTTACATCATTCATGTTGAGAATTAAAAATATGTGAGAACGATGTAGAAATACGGGCAAGTTGAGAGTGAACAGCTGAATACCAGTATTTTACATGGAACTACTGCGTATCTGACTTCCACAACCCAGTTAAAACTGGGTAACACGATGCTTCTTGGTTAACTGGACTGTTCAAAGATCTACAAATGACAGCCGGGATCCACGGCTTAACGGTTTAACGTGCTTTCCGATCCACGGAAGAAACTCGGTATATTATAGATGGTCATCCATCCACGTACCAACTTTAGGCAACGCTGCTCGACCCGTGCGGCTGTTAATACTTAACGACAAGTTCACGAATTTGGCGTGCCTACGTATTGTTGGATATCGGACATGATTTTTAACATAGTAAGTTACTCGAATACGTAAGTAATTACTGTTGTCGGTAAGTGTAATAATTAACTCAGTCTAACGCGGTATACAGCTGGTGCTGGACATTCTGTACATACGGTGACATACACACGGAGACGCTTTGAATAGGTTTCCGCATATACTGAGTCCCGCATAAACTGGTTCTGTATAACTTTAGAGAGCAGCGGTGGCCCTGTGGTGGCACCCCCGACTTACGAGCAATAAGCCGTGGGTTCGAACCCAGGCAGGTGCATTACTTTGTGTAATTTATTACATCACCGCTGCCCTCAAAAACGGTGAAGGAAAACATCGTAAGGAAACGGGCATGTTCTAGAACTAAAAATTCGAAGACATGTGACATCTACCAACTCGCGTGGTGGATTACAGCCCTCTCCCTCTCATAGAGAGGATGCCTGTGTACCAGCAGTGGGAAAATTATAGGCTGATATGTATGATGATGATGATGTGTAACTTTATTGGTCGTCTTACGTACAAAGCCCTGTCCAAGCTATGCCACAACTGCCAGAACACCCTGCCCTCCGTTTTCCGAATCCTGTCTGTCACTGACAGAGACAGACAGAGGTTGTTGATAAATATTACAAAACATAACATTTGCATTAAATGACATGTACTGTTAACATATGTTATACTGGCTTAGTTTAGACTCCAAACTAAAACGCACACACAAAGGTATTACAAAATATGACCAGGGATGAAAAACAAGTTCTTTTTCTTACTAAAAGTCTTGTTTGCTACATTATTAAAAAAATTCTTTACACAAAAACAACGTTCTGTCAATAACAAAATGCTAAAGTAATAATCGACAAACATAAACACAGACAACAGCTTTAATTAAATGCCGAACATTTTCCAAAAGGAAAATCCAATAACTGAAGTAACAAAAATAAAATAAAAATACATTATTTCGTCGTAATATCATAATCTATCAACTTCCAATATCCTGTAATCCGATACAGTTATTATATTGAGTTAGCGCTATCCATTAATAATGAAGAAGCAGTGGTCCTGGGCTGCGCGGCGCTAGTACCGCCATCTACCGGTCACTATGGGGGCTTTATCTTAATTGCCTACATTTTTGTACAAGGAAGTTTTTGTCGGTAATGTTTATATGCTACGTAAGGACTGATTTCGCGATTTTGTGAAAGTAACATGGGAACATAACCTACATTCAGTTCAACCAGTGCCTACTTATATACCTAGAGCACTGGGCTCGGTTTGGACTAAAATCTAACTGGATAGTGGATACAGATGGATTATAGAATTTTACAAGGCGCAAGGATACCTAGTGTTATTTATTAACGATACTTATAAATGTATAGTTCACCTAGCTGCAATTTTCACTCATTATACCAACACCTGATATATCTTTACCTAGAGTATAAATAAGTAATCCGGTAATAAAACACAGGCGTAGCATCTGCATCGCGTCTGTACGTCCGCATTAAACTTACTAACTAATACAAATGTGTTCTGCTCAAATATCTGGAACGTAGGCCGCGCGACTTCGATACGAGAAAACAATGAAATATTACTACCGTTATTGTTTCACCAAGTTTCGCCCACTTAGGGCGAGTACAGACGGGCCACTATCACACCACGCCACATCACAGTCACATTTAACAGACATTTATTTCTAGCGAGTGAGTTTATCTTCTTCCCAGCTAAAACACTACAAAATGGTGAAGACAAGGAGTTTTGCGCAGACAGTGTTGTCTTGTATGTGTTTTTTCTTAAAAAGCTGATTGACTTTGATTTTTGAGTGCTAAATGTAACCGGGCATTGGCTAGTGATGTTGGGGAATCGTTACAACTGCATGAAGTTATGATGTGGCACCCAAAAAATCTGTGTGGTCGTGGTGGTGAGCTGCAGCATCAGGATACTAAAACAAATCTATATAGCAAATAGATTTAAAAAAAAAACAGTTCCTTACAGTTTTACGTGTAGGTCAAAATAGACCACCAGATTATTTTAAGCCATATTTTGTAACTTTTGTTGTGAGTTTTGTCGTGTCTAGTCTGTACAAGCCCTTACTTCCTCGATATTGGGTTCGTGCAATTGTTTTCGGCTGAAATACAAACTTAAGTTTTGTATTTAGAATTGCAGTTTGTGTAAATCAATTTGTTGATTGTTTGCGCTGATTGGAGAAATTAAACGGGCTTCGAGTTTTAAGTTTTTGTTAACGGTTTGTTTATTGTTCGAGAAAAAAAAACCTGGTGGAAAGCAACATTGTGTTTTGATGCTGAGAATGTAGAAGTTATCTTGTAGTAGAAATCTCAATTGAACGTTGACCATGAAGTTGAGTACCTTATAAACCGCTGTATAAACCGCTGTGAATAAAAAATAATAGTGTTTTCTCTCATAATAAAAGTCCGATGCTCGGAAACATTTATGTGCAATTCTATAACGAGTTTCTGAGTAAAAAAGTTTTTATTTCATGAAGAAAAACCTACATAAAACTTCCTAAAAGAAAACTGAACTTTAATGCAACGCACTTAAATTTTTATTTCCATAACAGCAATAACCATCCGAAATCCATTACCTGGCCGTGTAAAAGTCATCCCAAAACCCGCCGAGAATGCAACGTATGCCAAACTCTGCCGACCTCCGATATTGGGGTCCAGTGGGACCCCGTCATATTCCCGATATTCAATAACGCGAACTAACACGTTTTGCTGTCGGCCCGGACCTTTCAGAAATCCCTAGCGCATTACTATAACGTATCAATACTTTCTGGGCATCGTGTCTACAATAATACGAAGAGTTCCAAAGGTCGCCATATTTAAATCAGAATACGTTTGCCAGTTCACCACGTACTTTCGGGTGGCGGTTTACGTAATTTAGTTTCTTTTTTATACGTTCGATGGAAGGACGCGGGCGTTTGAATTGTGGTGTAGGTATCATCGAAAAAAAAACATGTTTTCTTTGTATGTGTTTCCATAAAGCTTGCCAATACTATTATGTAACTGAGAGAGACTCGTGGCTTCATCATTCCCATAGTCGTGTTTCTAAGAAAATCATCATCGTTTCCCTGCCATTATCCCAACTTATTTGGGGTCGGCGCAGCATGTCTTCTTCTTCCATACTCCTCGTCATCTCATCAGACACCTCCTTTCTTGCCATATCATCCTTTACACAGTCCATACAACGTGTTTCTAAGAACAAGAGTTGGTATTTACATGGCTATATTTTTTGTTACATATCAAAATAACCAACCGTTCCCACTGCTGGGACACAGGCTCCCTCTTTAAGAGGGCGTGTGCTGGTTCTTCACTGGGTTACATACGAATCGTTTTCGACCTCCCCCTCTTTAAGAGGGTGTGTGCAGATTGGTTCTTCACTAGTATACATAAGAAACTTTTTCTACTTCCTTATATATTCTGGATTATTCTCATAAAGTAAAACAAACATTAATATAGTGTCTAAGCTCAAAGATTTGAAATTATCTTTCGTCACATTCCATCTGCGTAGGTATTTTAATAACTTTGTGTCTTCATTATTATCTTATCTTACGAGGAGATGTTTGAAAGTACAAGCATATTTTATGAATGAAATAATTATATAACATAACATCACGCCTGTAATCCCTGAAGGGTTAGGCAGAGGGGTACCTAATAGTTCACCCACATTTTGCCCGTTATGATACCTGATATATACCTGAGCTTATTGCCATCAACCGATCATATTATATAAAATTCTTGAAAAACCGAATAATAGTTTGCTTGACGTGGGTATTGAACCCAAGACTCTATTCTCATTAGTAGCACTTTGTGACCACTAGACAAATGCGTATAATACGTATCACAAAACATCGATTTTATTTTCTTAATATAACAAACTAGTCTCACGATAAATTTACCATACAGGCTATTTTCCGACCCACTAACAGTATTTATTTGACCTACATACATAACTCGTAATTCATATGCTTTTTACCATAGATACCGAATTGACGGAGATACGGAAATACTTCAAAACGGACATCAAAGACTATAAAGATCAGAGATTACTACAAATCATTGCCTCCTTTGATCTGTGACTTTCTTGGAACAAAATGCCCTATAGTTATAAATCTCATAGTTCAATTGGTTCAATGTTATAAATATAAGATTAAGACAAGCTTTTGCTTGCAGCTTCGTCTGTGTTAAAAAAAAGTCTATATACCCATCATCAGTCTATACCCATCATGGTCAGCTATGTGTCAAATATCCGTAACAAACAGACCGACAAACTGACAGCTGGCTTTCACGAAGCGTGAAGAGGGAAGGAATGAACACGAACTAAAATGGCTGCATGATACGGACGGACAGACAGAGAAACGGACAGGACGAATCTATGAGAGTTCCGTTGCCAAATGGCAAAAACCAACTCTAAAAAAGAAATCACCAACTCTAAGAAGACGCCAAAACATCATCTAAATATACAAACACAGCCGTCCATTACGGAAGTACATAATAAATATCATAACATCCATACGTACACTTTAAGAGCCTCTTTATTTAAATGACACCATAAAGAGCAACCCCCTAATATCGGAACAGCTGTCGCCTGAACGAAAAAGAAGTTGGAATGTGAGTTTTTACGGCAACACCACACTTTTCAATGTTCAGTACTAAAATGTTTTTGATTGTTTACTTCGGCGGCCTTTTATTATTATGATGACGTATTATGATACTCTTGTGCTCATAATAACAGCGTTTATGTGTTATACGGCTGTTTTAATGTGTTTTGTGTCATTATGTCTCGTCGATGTTCGGAAATTGTTTTGAATTCTGAAGTCGTGTTTTGAAGTTAGATCATTATGTTCGATACTCACATTAGAAAATTATCAGACTAGTACGCGTATTAAAAATTTTAAAATGTGTCAGCAATATTACCAAGCATTCGATTTATAAATACATTGAATTAGAATTTCTAACAGAAAATACCAATAACAGTGCCGCAATTATTGTAGAAGAGAGAGACGTACCATCAACAAGAGAGAAGAAGATTTTGGATCGAACGCAAGATCAAGTACCAGCTTAACAAACCAGGCAAGACGATTAAAATATTGAACTATTCAAAACAGTGGTAAATTTTGTAAATTTCTATGAACGTGATGAGCACATTAAACCGAGCTTAAGAACTTGCTATACAGGGTGTAACGGAAAGGGTATATACATACTTAAGGGTTTTCGCTATTAGGATGTTTGTCCGATGGAGAAACATGTTCAGTCTGATGGTCTGTAGCATACCCTTAAGTTTGTATATATCCTTTCCGTTACACCCTGTAGAAAATTGACACCTACAGCTCTGATCTGATCTATGGTCATCGTGTTCAGTATTACAGCTGACGTTCTGACTTAGGCTACGTTCAGTAACTTCATCACGCGATTTCAAATAATTTCCCGCTTCAACATTCTGAAATTCCCTTCCGGGCATGCTCAACCAAATTACTTTCATAAAACCTTCAACACCATTTATCAATAATCAAGAAATTGTTTTACAAACAAAGTGCACAACAAGATTACATCGGCAGTTTGAGGAACACAGCAAACCGCTTGCCAACGCAAGTGATGGCAGCCGCTAAACAATGAGGCAGCAAGATTTG
The DNA here is from genome assembly GCA_963082945.1 of Cerastis leucographa. NCBI lineage: Eukaryota > Metazoa > Arthropoda > Insecta > Lepidoptera > Noctuidae > Cerastis > Cerastis leucographa. Next base: position 1,572,052 of record OY720381.1, on the reverse strand, counting down.
CGCGGGAATTATTAATGTATAGCCGCCATATTGGATCTACTTGTACGCTGAACTTTTATAAATTGCTAGCTGAAATACTAATAAAATTGAGAGAGCCAAAAGCGATCAGGCAATTAATATTTAATTACTTTTTTACTGAATTATTATATCGGATTTGTAAGTGTACCTAGAGCAGATACTTTTCTTTGCACTACCACACCTGCTCTTATCCCATCTTATGTTTGCGCAGCCCGTTTTCTTTTTCCATTCACCCCCGGTAACCGTAACGCTATCATTTACAACCTAAAACCTCAAACATCAACAACAAAAAAAATATTCCCAAAAGACAAAAATTAGGTCTCATTAAACCTGTGAACCTCTGTAAGTAATATGATAACTAGCAAGCCACACAATCACATAATGTGGTATTATTTACTACTCATAGGACTAAAATTCTGTGATAATTCTACGCAAGACTTCCTATTCTGAATACTGGCAATACTAGACCAATTAACGTTACCACAATACGGTTGATGGTAATTAATATCTTCTGCTAGTTTGATGGCTGGCAACACAGAGCATTATAGATCTGTTCCCTTCACCGCACCGGCTGCTTGTTAGCCCTAAATGTATTGAGAGACTGGAAAATGATGATGACGTAATTGTCTATTACCAACTTAACATCTGTTAAGTTTAGGCAAAGGTGTAACTGGTCGCAGAAAAACCTTCACTGCTGGGGTTTGTAGAGAATGCAATTGTGTCACCCCTGGCAGAAGTGACAAGGTGGTTTTAGTCAGTCTGTCAGACCTGACAGAGTCTGACAGACCCCGTCTGCCGGCCCCATGGCGGAGGACATCCATTGATTACTTCCACGCGCAAAAAAGGTGTACATTTGACCTGTTAGATCGAGGCCCATGTAAGGGTCGGTCACCTAACTTATTAGGTGACCGTATTTGGTCGTGCCGATTGCCGTTAATCCGGCACAAATCCAGACTCTGGCAGTGACTGGAAAAACCCATAAACACTTTATTTGTCAAACCTGGAAGGCAAATCTAGGACCTCTTACTGCGGAGTAGCGTGCAATCGATAGACTATCAACGCAGTCTACTTGCATACTAATTCCTAGGGAACAACTTGAACTTTTTATACTGAATACTTGCTTAAAAGCTTCCATATTGCGCCACACTCATGCCAGTAGCAGGCAGTGTGCATCGCGATGTTTTTCCCGGTAGTTCCTACTAACAGATGTCTTAATAGAACTTATCAAAGTTCCTTTTTAATCATCAGACTTCTGTTGTTCACAAAGCAGCTTATACAGACCATCCCTGCCAGCAACATCCCAATTAAGAACAAAAACAAAGAAAACATCTCCGAAATAACGAGCTAATCCAATGTCCTCCCAAATCCCGACGGAAACAAAGATAAAAGATTATATACGTAATATCCGTAATACATTTATGAATCTTTCTTACACAACAATAGAAAACATGATTGAACGGCCTGGATGGCTAGTTCGTGCGGTATTAATATCGAAAGTTCGCCACCAATACGGCAGTTTTCGTTGCGGGGCTAATAAAAGATAAAAGTTTGGCGAACTCGCTGCTAAGTCGCCTCGTATTAGTTGCAATGTTATTAATTTTATTAACATTTTCCTGGGAAAAGGAATGGTATTTGATGGTTTACTAATTGATATTGGTTATCAAATTAACAAATATCTTATGTCCATTAAGTAGTGTTCCAGGGAAAGTTTTTTTTTATTGTATATCCTCTGGAAGATATCACTATGGGCTTTAAGAATACCTATTTTAAAAGATCAGTGTAACAATTTTGATGCACGTTATAGTAAACTCTAGCTAGCTATATTTCTATTTATCTATCTGTATATCACCACAATAAGTACCCGCTTAATAAAATTAAAATCCGACAGATTTGAAACAAATCTAGTTCCCACATCGATATTCACGCCTGAGTAGCTTTCTAGAAAATGGACTTAAACCCATAAAAAAGCTGCGCATTTAATACAGAGGATCTATAAAGAGGAAATGCAAGCGTTGGAAAGGTCCTCATTAACAGTCCAATGGTTCGAATAAATTCTACAAAATAGACCGAAGCCATTGCATAAAGTGAAGCGTTTATGAAGGAAACTTTGTTTCGAGGCTTACCGTCTTGTTAGACAACGTATTAAACAGACGGTTTGAAGTCCTCCCGTTTGCAGATTAAGCAGACTTCGTTCGTACCGTTTGTTTTAGTCGCTGTAAGTTCTTTTACTCCGACTTGTGCATATGAAGGTATTAACGTTGTAAGTATGTTTGCGATGTATAATTTCGTTTTATTAGTATGTAACCCAGGTTGTGCAATAAACCTTAGTGTTATGCTGACAACACACAATCTAATCTTGTACGCCAAGCCGGCTAGGTTCACATCTTCAGTACCCTGAGCGAAAAACTTTGATTAAATTATCTGTTTATCTATAAAAATACCGGAGTCCCTGATCCTTACAACCTGTGCAGTAATAAAATCAGCCGATACAGGTACTTCTTCATATTCTAATCATAATAAAGCGTGCGGCGCGCGGACGCCGGGCGTTATCAGCCGTTATCAGCGCGGTACAATCGTGCCCACTCTAAGTGGTTATCGAATAGCTTCCAGCGACCTTTCTGGATTAGGGGGCGGAATAGATTCCCCGGAACAGCAGCCATTGTGTTTCGTTACCGATCTGTGTTATTCCGGGCCGTACACGGACGACCGAAGCGGGAATTCGGTCGTAATGCCTAGTGGTTATAACGGTACGCCTCGTCTCGGGTTTCAGTGGTTTTTCAATTTGTTCGCTTCGACTTGTGCTCTGTTGCTTCGGCTTAAGATGCCTTTGTACGGCCTATGGTGTAGTGTAGCCATCCGTCTCACAGGAGAGATCGAGGGGCGAGATAAAATGAGTGTGTCTTGAACCCAAACAAAGTTTTGTTGACAACATTACTTATTGGAACTTTCATTTTAATAGTTACTCATGGGTAAATTAATTTGCTTGACTATTTACCTGTTCAAATTAGAGCTCGTATGAATAAAGAACTGAATAACTGCAAATTTATGCCAACGCATTTCATTATGCATTTAAATTCTAAACATTTTCAAAACGTAGGTACGACAATTTTAAAGTTCCGTAGACTTTATGAGCTCCACAAAAATTATACCAACATACAAATTCCGCATCTAAGCAACTTCTGCCAGGCATCTTGCTGCCTTAATTTCGAATAATTTAGAGACAATTTGGAAGGCCGAAATTGTCCCAACAACAACCCAAGCCTGGAGGCTGTATTACACGAAGTAATTCTGGTAATGTTACATCGCACATCACTTGAGCTGTCCAGCTCAAATTCTATTTGGGTTTACCTAGATTTATGTTAAAGGTAGGTACCTACGGTTTGTGAAGTAATTTTGTCGTTGCTTGTTCCATATCTTAGAAAATTGCTTTTGAAACCTAGGTACGTACCTAAATAGCCTTTATTTAAGTTTAATTTGGGGTTTTGATGTTCATTTCTTAGGACAGTTGATAGTTAGACAGGTTTTGAAAAAGCCTAAATCATTGTATTGCTCTTAGAATATTTAATTCCACACCTTTGATTCAAATATCACTAAGTTGGCAATATTTATCATAATTATCACCGCATCTACACGTTCTTCTTTATGCCCCATTAGAAATCACTTTGTATTTCCTTCTTTTTCATATCATCCCTTATACTAATCATATGTCTTTGGTCGTCAAAATCAACTGATGTTACAAGCAAAAAAGATTTAACCAAGACCAGACGGTTAAAAACTTTCGAAAATATGAAAATATTAAAATGAAGCCCGAACCCCACCATTAAATAATCCTCGTCGAAAACCACGTGATTAATGCACCATTATGGACGAAGGAGTCATAAATACGCGGTATAGCATCATGCCTAGCATTCAGCTACAACTTTTTACTTTCCTATATAAAACGCGGTTTAAAATACTCCACGTATGAATTATGAGCTGCAGATTAGCCGCTTTTAAAATATTGTTTAATACCACACCCTTTTGCGGTGGCAGTTTCCTTGGTGAGCGGAATTAAAGGTATAGTAGATGGGTCATGTAGGTAAAAACTGAAGACTGTATTTTTTCGTTGACAAAATGAGTTTCGTGATTTCGTTCTAAACTATAAATAAAAATGTTTGTGAAGGATGACACTGAAGATATTCGAATGATAGAAAAGCACCTCAAATATTTCTATGATGACCTGCTACAGGTCGCAATCGGCTAGGAGAATAACACAGGAATGATCGATGTGGCATTGCTTGGGAGAGGTCTAGCATTAGACGTCCTTCCGTCGGCGGAAGAACATTAATGGACCGACACAAACAGGTTGGGTATTATTTTATAATAGTTAATCTTACTTACAAAGTAAGGCCTATAACCAACAGTTTGTGAAGACAAGCTGTGGATGAAACTTACTCATAAGGATAGCATACAAAAATAATATTTAAAGTTCGAAAATGTTTCCCAGCAGAGTCTGAATCGGCAGTTTTCGCCCAGTCTTCATTGCAGTACCCGACATACCTACCTTTTAGCAAATACAGTCGAATGGGAATTTTAACTCGTTCACTAAAAAGAAGATTCTTATTTCCAACCGTTTGTATTTCGGCGAGATTAAACGAACTCCCAAAACCACTACCTCGTTTTTAAAAGCAGGACTTATAAAAACTGGTAGTGGTTTTGGGAATTATTGATCCCACTTTATACGGTTCCGAGGATTAAAAAGAACTCTTATAATTAGCTTTCGATATCTCTGTCTATTTGTCATGGTCCTAATATTATTATTTTTTCTTTTTATTTAATTTTAGTTATTAGGTCTTCCAACATTTGTTTAAACTAAACTACAAACAAATATAAAGCATGCGTTTAAACTCTACACAGTGCAAGGTAAACACCACATGAAAAAGAAAAAATCAATAATATGTACCTAAATATGTTAATTGTAAGCTACATATTGTACAAGTAAACTTAGTAAAATATATAACTATGTATTAGTAACATATGCTGAATATTAAAGGCATCATTTCTGAAAAGTTAAGTACACACAGTCCAAAATATTTCTACAATAGATCTGATAAACATTTCAGAAATTTACATTTTTGATTATTGAGAGAATCAAAGTGAAAATTAATCACATCACTACAACAATTCAAAACCGTACAAAACCTAGCACATGGAGAGTTAGATCCTAACACCGTTCTTCTCACTGGAAACAAAGTTGAGTAATAGCTTTGCGTGGAATCCTCGACGGAGCACGAAAGTTAATGAGTGCGAGCAGCGGCGGAGAGTCGATATTTCCCTTCAATAGTTTGCTAGCAAACATTGCGTCATTCAAACATCTTCGTTCTTCCAAGGTGTGCATGTTGAAAAATTTGAATCTGTTTTTGTAAGAACGCACTTTTTGAGTGATTCCTATAGAAAAAGCCAGATGCCAAACGAAGCGCTTTTGGACACGTTCTAGACGCAAACTATGTGTAGAGTAGTGTGGCCGCCACGCCACACTGCATTACTCTACTATCTTACTACTTACTACTAAACTCTGATAAAGTAAGATTTTAGTTTTAATTTGATGGAAACTTTTACATTATCTTATGACGAAACCCATCATCCTGGATGCTTTTTTAGAAATGTGATCTAAGTGTCGTGCAAAGGTTAGTTTTTGATCAAACAGAACTCCAAGGTCACGTAGTGTCCAACTTCATCAACATTATCTTCATTTATGAAATACACTGTCTTAATTGGATTATTTTTTCTTGTATATTTAACGTGGTAACATTTCTTCGAATTCAAATACATTTCATTACCTTTACACCATTGAATAAGACTATTAAGGTCCATCCGTAAAAGTGAGGCGTCTCTGTACAGAAAAAAAATAATGTCGTTAATAAAATAGTTGAATAATATTGGACCTAGAGGAGAGCCTTGTGGGACTCCAGATAAAATATGATATACGTTAGATTGATAACCGTTTACCACAACAAAGAAAGATCTACCTCTCAATTATGAAATCACCCATTCAAGCAAGCCACCAGCGATACCATAAGCATGCAACTTGCAAGATAAGATTTTGTGGGAAGCTTTATCAAAGGCCTTGCTGAAGTCAGTATAAATGACGTCAGCTTGGTGACCAGAGTCAACAGCTTCAACCAAAAGTTCCGTAAAGGGAGATTAAAACTTATAAATCGTGATTCAACAAAACCATGCTGATGATCGCTAATAAACAATTTTTGATGGTTTTGGAAATACGGGCAGGGCAGTGACTCAAACACTTTAGCAAACTTTGAAAGGATTGAGATAGGCCTATAGTTAGTTATGTCATCGTTGCTACCTTATTTATGTATAGGCACCACCTTAGCCATTTTCCATTTTATATGGAATACGCCAGAAGATAAGGATTTGCTGATAGAGGGCACACTAACTCCTCCGCACAAGACGTAATAAATATGGGCGGTATGCCATCAAGGCTAGCTCCTTTCTTAATATCTTAACCTATATGTAATGTGTCACTGCTAATTGTTGGACTTGTTAAACATAAACTACTATTTTCTAAAGATTTTAATAATATTTTAATAATACTTGACATAAATCTGCTGACATTAAATCTAAATAAAACCTATGACTTACCCTTTGCGATCCGGTGCAACACCAAACCTACAAGTAGTTTTACGATAACGGCTCACTCATGCCAGAATCCGTTAATATCGTGTTCATGCCCCTCCATTGATAGAGCTGTTAGTGTTAAATACTTGGGTGTGCACATAGACGATGGACTAAAATGGGACAAACAACTCGATACACTGACTACTCGAACACTTCGTCTTATTCACATTTTCAAATCTCTCCGAGAATCCGCCAGTACTGACATTCTCAAAATGGTATACTTCACACTATGCCAATCGATTATTGGCTACTGTATAACTGTATGGGGTGGAGCAGCAAAGACTTATCTTCTGCGAGCAGAAAGGTCACAAAGGGCTGTACTTAAAGTTATGTTGAGGAAACCCTACAGATACCCTACAACGCAGCTTTACGCTGATTGCAAAGTACTGACGGTCCGGCAGCTCTTTGTTCTCCGATCTGTCCTGAGGATACATGCCCGTTTGCCGCCATCCGATCCAAGCAAGCGTACATATGTTCCCCCAGGTGTACAGTACAAAACCTCATTTGCACGACGCCAATTCTATGTCTTAAGCCATCAAGTCTTTAAAAAAAATCAGATAGAACTAGACATAATAGACCTAAATAAATTTAACGTAAAATCAAAAACATCGGACTGGCTCATACTGCAGGACTATATGAAAACAGAATCTTTGCTATCATACATCGCTTGACTTATAAAAACACAAACCGCACAAATACTCAAATTCACATACACACGTACATCGGCACACACTCACACTCCCTTCGCACACACACACTCATGTTTCACACACCTCAACACTCACACATATTTGATTAAAACATATTAATATAGGTACCTACATTTAGAATAGTAAATCGACACACTTTCACTCTTGTAAACTTGTTCTATTAAATTTCAATTCTGGCCGATCACTGTCTCTTAAGATACAGGTCTTCTAGTTTAAGAGACAGGGTTCATTATTATCTTGTATGCATAGACTTATTTTTTCTTAGAGTTAAATCTTCTGTGCACAAACTAAATTATATGCTTATTGTATTGTATTTTTGTCACCTTGTTTTGAACTGTGTCTGTGTCTGTTATTCGGATAAATAAACAATTATTATTATTATTAGTATCTAATTCCCTGTCCAATTCTTGGGCTTCGGGGATAAAAACAGACGAGAAGTTGGTAGCAAACATCTCACATATATTATACCATCAGATGTGGACATTGATCCATTTTTCATGGTCATAGGGTAGGTACTAGAACCACCTCTTTTATTTTTTACGTGCGTTTAAATAACTTAGGGTTGGTTTTTATTCAATTTCCAAGACCATCGATACAAACATTGTAATAAGAAGTGGCCAATCCACGATGGACTACTAATTAATTTTAACTCAATCAAATCAATTGGGTTGGTATATTTATTGTATCGCCTTCTAACATCATTTTGAAAATTAAACAATTTAAGTTTATGGTTAAACCACTGAGGATATTATACGTTTTTTTTTGTTACCTGTGAGGGAATAAACTTATTGTTGTAAAATAAGATAAATAACTAAATAAAATTGTATATTAGGTTTGTGACATCTTTATTCTATCTTTTTTATGTGACAGATATTCACACACATAGTTTGTTCTATGTAGATAAATTCAAAATACTTAAGGCGTTATATACAGCCAGTATTACAACACGCCCCCTTAATCTACATTGTAACAACACTAAAATAAAAAATCAATCAATAATAACACAAATAGAAAACCTTAATCTAAAAACCCTAAACTACTTAAACATTTCTTAAATTTAACTTTCTGCAGAGGTTTAGTAAAAACATCTGCAGGTAAATGTGTAGTAGGCATAAAATTAAGTTTAATAGTGTTATCAGATATTTTTTCTCTGATAAAATGGTATTTGGTATCAATGTGTTTTGTCCGACCGTGATGGATAGGATTCAATGCAATATTGTGTGCACTCTGACTGTCTCCCGATAGAATCACAACATCTAACATACCACTCACCTCAAACAGAAAACGTCTCAGAAATACAGCCTCTTTGCTTGCTGAACACATGGCCATGTATTCTGCCTCCGTTGAAGATAAAGCCACAGTGGGTTGCTTTTTTGATTCCCATGAAATCGGACCACCACCAAACAAGAACACAAAACCTGTGTAGGAACGCCTATCTTTAATATCATTTGCCCAATCGGCATCTACAGAACCTAGCAAATAACTTCCAGTTTTCTTATACCTAATAGCAAAATTAATTGTACCTTTTAGGTATCTTAGAATTCTTTTTGCTGCCAACCAGTGAATTTTTGTAGGTTTTGAATTCCACTGGCTTAAATATGACACTGCAAACGATATATCAGGCCTGGTATTTATAGCCACGAACAACAAACAATCTATCAACGTTTGATATTCATTTTGATCACACAATTCAGTAGAATCTTTAAGTTTCTGTACTTACCAATGGAATATCTACAGGTTTACAATCATGTAAATTGTACCTTTTAAGTAAATTCTCGATGTAACTGCGTTGCGCTATGCAAACTTCTCCATTTTCTATTGAAATATTCATTCCTAAATAGTAGTTTAGTAATCCCAAATTTTTCAGTTCAAAATGACTTTCCATGTCAGACTTGACAGAATCGAAATGACAAACATCTTTATAAAATACAATTATGTCATCCACAAAACAAGCCAGTATGACTGTTTTATTACCAAACTTTTTGATGTAAACACAAAGCTCAGAAGGAGTTCGCATAAAACCTATGGAAATCAATGTTTCATTTAGTTTGATATTCCACGATCTTGGAGCCTGTTTCAGACCATACAGCGACTTCTTCAGCAGACAAACCTTATTTTCTTGACCTTTGCAGACAAAACCTTGTGGCTGCTCCATATACACTTCCTCTTCCAGAACACCGTTGAGGAAGGCTGTATCCACATCAAGATGATGCATTTTCAAATCATATTCAGCAGCTAGGGCAAACAAAGTACGCAATGAAGAGTTTCTAACAACTGGTGAAAAAGTTTCTTTATAATCGATTCCTGCTCTTTGAGTGTATCCCTTTGCCACTAACCTGGCCTTGTATCTTATGACATTGCCATCGGCATCTCTCTTCATCTTATACACCCACTTACAGGGAACAATTCTTTTATTTGGTCGATTTACAAGAACCCAAGTCTCTTTTGATTGTAAAGACTGAAACTCTTCTTTCATAGCCGAAACCCACTTACTGCTGTCGTCTGAATTCATTGCTTCTGCATAAGTCTTAGGATCATCTGAAATAACTTCAAGAGATTCTGCTACCCAAGAATCAAAATTTAGATAGTCAGGCCTTCTTCTAACACGTTGTGGATATCTTCTAACATCACTTTCACCTTCAGCCTCATTATCCATTGTAGATACATCGGGTGCTTCAAGGGCTTCAACATACTCTTCATCTGAAGTAGAAGAAACATTAGGTACTGAGGTTACCTGATCAGAAGTTTCCACTTCTCTGTGAGAATTAGAATAATCACTTGGTTGAGCATCATCAGAAGTTAAGACCAAAGGAACTAAAATATTATCATCTTTCTTTTTTATTTTCAAGTCAGTAAAACAATCCTCAAAAAATGTAATATCTCTCGCTTTGATCAATCTTCTAGGATTTTGACATTCGCGAAAGAGATAACTGTGTGGATCTTCTGTATATCCGACAAAAATATGTTGAGTTGCTTTGACTTCTAGTTTGGTACGCAACTGTGTAGGCACATGTACAAGTGCTCTACACCCAGAGACTTCATTTTTTTCAAATGACTGAGGTCTGGTTTAATGTCGTACCACATCTCAAATGGTGTTATTCCATCCAGGGCACGATGAGGAGTATGCCTTCGGCAGTGAAGATTGAGAAAGTAAGGCACGAGCCTTTTCCATGACAGAGCGACCTGTTCTTTCTGCTACTCCATTTTGCTGTTGACAATATGGCACAATAGTTTGATGAACAATACCTCTAGAAGACAGATAATCAGAGAGAGTCTTATCACAAATTCTGTACCATTGTCAGTACGTAAAGTTTTTACCTGCTTCCTTGTCTGTCTTTCAACCAAAGCTATAAAATCACAAATCTTACGTTTTACTTCGGCCTTTGTTTTAACAAAATAAATAAAAATAAATCTTGAAAAATCATCAATAAGGTATAAAACGTAATCATTACCTTGAAAAGAGGTTGTAGACATTGGACCGCTCAAGTCACAATGTATCAATTCTAAAAACGACGTAGCTTTCTTGTACAAAAGTGGTCTAAATGGTTTCCTAGCTTGTTTACCTTCTACACACGCCACACAAGGTTCCTTATCGATATCTCCAAGAGTAATACCTGTAGCAAGACCATCTACCAATTTACTCATACCTATTCGACACAAATGTCCTAAACGCCTATGCCATAGTTTATATTGAGAGACGTCAAAGTGCACATCAAACGCTGATTGATTCTTAGGCATACTAGTACAGTTTAGATTGTACAATCCACCACAATCAGTTGCACAAAGTACCGGAACACCACACAAGAAAAATCAATATTATTATAAAATTTACAACCTTCTTTGTTAAAAACTACAGTTAATTCTTTTTGAACAGCCTTTTTAACAGAAAGTAAATTAGATTTTAAATTCGGTACAAAAACTACATCTTTAATTACTTTAACAGTTTGTAGATCAGTCAAAATAGTAACATCACCAATAAACTCACTCTGTAGCTCATCACCATTTGCGATAGTTACCTTACCAGTGGTAAAAGGTTTTATATTGTCCATCCAATCCAACCTTGAACTCATATGAGTTGATGCTCCTGAATCAACAATCCACTTGTTTCCTAAAAAAGATTGATAGATATTATCAGCATTCAGAGCTCCCAAATGTGTCGATTCATTAGCTGATACCTTCTGGGGTTTCTTTATGTATGGACAATCTGGACGCTTGTGACCTGGTTCTTTGCAACCATAGCATACAACAGTTTTTGGTTTTGGTTTCTGTTTATACTTAGTACGTAGAGCAGTTTCTGGTTCGTTTGTGGTAACACTTTTCGTAAATTCGTTCAGAAGTTTAGTTTTTATCATATCCGTGGTGATCAGAACATTGCTATTTTCGAGAGCCATAACCAACGGATTATAATATGAGGTCAGTCCTCCTAATAAAATAGCAGCTATAGTCGAGTCTTCCAGCTCTTTGCCAATATCCGATAGATCCTGAGCAGTACTCAGTACTGCACTAATATACTTTTCGATGGAATCGAAATCGGATAAAGAATATCTATATAATCTTCTTTCTAAAGCTAGACGACGTCCAAGACCTTTGTCTTCGTAGGCTGCTGCTAGTAAATCCCATGCTTCCTTGGCATTTTTGGCCTTCCTTACATGTATTACGGCAGCATCGTCTAAAGCCAGACATATCTTAGAGAGGGCTTTAACATCACGCTTCTCTTTAATGTTTGAAGCAGTCGTATCTCCTTCTGGATAGCCTGCGATGGCCTCCCACAAATCTTCGTGAAGAAGATACATTCTCATTTTGAATTTCCACGTCACATAACCTTCCCTGCTACTTAGTGGCTTAAACACACTGGATCTCATATCTCCAGAGCCTGAATGCATTGTTTGATAAATGACAATTGCTCACCGAGAATATAATCCAAAAGATGTACCTGGAACTTTTATATTTCCATTCACAAACCACACTAAGCACTATGCTATACAAATTTCGTGCTGATAACGTGTTGTAAAATAAGATAAATAACTAAATAAAATTGTATATTAGGTTTGTGACATCTTTATTCTATCTTTTTTTATGTGACAGATATTTACACACATAGTTTGTTCTATGTAGATAAATTCAAAATACTTAAGGCGTTATATACAGCCAGTATTACAACACTTATGTATAGCGTCGTTAAGCGTCTCGTAAAAACATCCAACATCTCATGCACACTAGCGCTACCATCATATATTTTAACCCAATCTACTTTTTTTTTAAGTTACGAACTGTTTCAGAATTCGCGATACGAAAATTAGGTCACAAAACTAGATCCAAAATGCGACCCGCGTCGTTTGCCACTAAATTAAAGTGACTAAGTCTGTTAACATAAGTAAAATCAATCAACAATTCACTAGTACTAGACAAGCTAAGTTTATTACTCGATTTCGCCACTAAGTTCCAATCAATGCTGCTGAACAACAGCATTACAATGATCCAAATAATGGTCCAAAGAAGAATAGGAGGCAAAAAATATAGGAGGAGACAGGTATACGGCGAACAGTACATAATATCGGCAAGTCAATACTTACCCATAAGTCTTCACAGCCACTTTCCCAATTCTTTATACGTTTAGACTTGATTTGTTTATTAACAGCTACTAAAACACCACCCCTTTCTTTACCACTCTGAAAATGAGAAGTTTCCTTCTCTTCTACATACCACGTATCTATCGTCGAACAGCTCGCTGCTCAGCACAGAGCCATTCAACCAAGTCTCAGACAGAATTATTATGTCACAATTATTAGGCAATATTGCGAGATACAGTATGTTTCGGAGATCTTAACCCTCGACTGTTCTGATAAGATATTTGCAAATTATTGATTTAAAAATGGATAGGAAAATTATTTGTTTTTATCAAGTAGGTACTCGTAACACATTATTTATACTTATTTAAAATGTACAAAAAACATGCTCGTCGCCGTCCGTCTTTCTGACAAATATCCTGCCGTTCCTCACCCACACGTACTTATAACCTTTCTCCTTCGCCTTAAGTCTTGTTGCAGCGTGAAGAGCGTCGTATACAGGGGATAAATGCTCGGCAACAAACACAGGAGATCTATTTCTAGCTATACCAAAATCTACGGTCTACAGTTTTTCGTAGTTTTTCTCGAAGGGTCAAGTAGAGGCGACTTACAGTAAACCCATATCTCGCTAGTTCTGTTCAGGTTCCATGTATTAAGGGCGAGCTTACTGACGTCGTTCGGACGCCGGTTCTTCTCCATAGGAAACGACCAACCCGAACCGTGCACCTTTGGTCGACGTTTTATAAGTGCCCATGTAGGCCTACGTGAAGTAAAAATATTTTGATTTTGATTTTGGACACAGAAAAGGACTCCGTGCTGCTACTGAGTAATTCTTCTCATTCATTGTTTCATGAACAAAGCATCGGCTAGTAAACACAGTGGCATATGAAATAATAAAGATGTGGTGATGGACATAGTTCTATTTACAAAAGAAAGAAGTAAATGATGCCGTCACGTCTGACCGACGAGAATGGAAGTAGAAAGCGTGTTGCGCCGACCCAAGTAGAATGGAACAATGGCAGGAAGATGCTGATGAAAATTCGATTTACCTGGTTTTACTTACCTATATCATCATCATTAGCCTATAATGTTCCCACTGCTGGGACACAGGCCTCCTCTCAGTGAGAGGGAGTGGGCTTGTAATCCACCACGCGGGCCCAGTGCGGGTTGGTAGATGTCACATGTCTTTGAATTTTTAGTTCTAGAACATGCCGGTTTCCTTACGATGTGTTCCTTCAACGTTTTGAGAGTAGCGGTGATGAAATAAATTACACAAATTAATGCGCCAGCCTGGTTTCGAACTTACGACTTACTGCTCGTAAGTCGGGGCTGCCACCACTGGGTCACCGCTGCTCCTTACCTACATACATACACATAACACATATCTTCATAATTTTCCGGCAAGCAAAAATAACCTAAGGATAAAGTAACAGTTCCACGTTTCGACGTCTAAACTTCTTTACGTTCACGCATGCTTCGGTCACAAATTAAACACAAGTAGACACTTGTATGTCAACTGAACGTATTTCATATGGGTATCGGCAAAAATAAAGTCACAAAAACCAGCTAGTCTTACAAGCGACAAGCCTTAAGCTTTCACATGTGTGGTACCATAATCTTTTTCTAACCAAGAAACAACACACCCCGAAAAATCACCGCACAAATAATAATAAACAGCCGTTGTCCGGCAAACGGACACAATTCGCCCCGAGGGACGAATAAAAATAATATACAGGGGATCGGCTTAATCCTGTATGATAAATGGGGGTTAGCAGCGGCGCGAGCGCGGACACAGGCCGCGGCACTATCGATGCCGCGGTAATTAAAATGCTCTAGTTTTGGCTCGTAATACGTATTTCCCTATATGGTGTTTGCTGTGGACTAATTATGATATAGAAATACAGGGTGGAAGGACACCGACGCTTAAACAGTAATCACATAGGTATTCCGTACATCATAAAATATAAAAAAAAAACTTGTTACAAACAACAGTTTTTTTTTTTTTTTTTATAACCGACAAGAGATTCCACCTTGTGTACATCCTAAAGACCTATTCAATTTTGGACATACAGCCGTGGGTCAAACGAGTCTCGAGGTGGAGACCGCTTATTGGCAAGCGTATTGTAAATGGTGGTAGTGTAAATTAAATGGTGGCTTGGACACGCTAGATGTGGAAGGCGGAGGGAAGGGTTTTGTGCTGGAGCTTGGGAGAGGCCTCTGGCCAGCAATGCACTGCAAGAGACTGAATCAATCGTTGCATTAATGATGCCGTGATATCTGACAGGGAAGAATGGAAGAAGGAAACGTGATGCGCCGACACCAAGTAAAATAGGACCAATAAAGAAAAAAGGATTGTGTGGATTTATGAAACCACGGTAAAAGTGAAACTTTTTTTCACAATACAGACATTTAACTAAAAATGTTTGGAATAATATTCCATTAAGGATATAAAACGCGGAGTAGGGACAAAGTGTTTCACTTTATCCCTACTCCGCGGCCGAGCGTCACGCGACATGCAACACACAGACGAAAAAGTTTGAGACGATGTAATAAAAGTTTCACTTTAATAAGTTTATTTGGCACATGCCACAAGTACACACAACATTAAACGAAAATAAACACTTAAAATTTAACAAAAGAAAAAAGGGTTAATAATTGCGAATGCATGGAAGATGATGACGTGACTGAATAAATTGTTGATTCAATCATAATGACTGGCCTTGTCGGTCGAGTGGTAGCAAGCAAGCGCCACTGCTGAGCATAGGGTCCTCTATACGATTTTTATGTCGGGCAAAATATTTTTGGGTTCCTCCACCAGGAATTTCTTAGTACCTACCTAGTAGGTTTTATTAAAGATATTTTTTCATTTACATAGGTATGTATGAATCAGAAAAAAATATTAAGTCAATTGCAAAAGTAGTTCTTTTGGTGCCAAGATGTTTCTGAGAGACTTCGAATAACATCGTACAAATCCACCTACATACGTTCACCCTAATAAAAAAAAATGCAAATTATTACGTAATTAAGATAAGAAAGGGAACTAGCTGAAACAACGAACCCCAGTGTACTAAACCTAATTCCGAACTCAGTCATAAACTCATAATAAACATTAAATAATTTTACAACGCTGTAAAATTACGCAAAACTTAGGCATTAACCAATTCTCCACATTTCCACTATCTCTGCTAACAGTTCGTAATTCAGGCTTCACGTCCCCAGACTGTCATAAAACAAAATTTACCCTTAATTACAGTCGCTCATGAAACTATTTGTGTACAGGACTTATCTTAAGTTATGTAACAACGCAGTTCCAAAACAATCCAGTTTGAACAATGACTTAGGACATCTATTCACTGGAAGACACACACACTAATCTCTATGGCGTGGTGTTAAGGACTAGTTTAGTTTGTAATGTGTGTCAAGTAATAATGTATCGGTAATAGTGCAGCAAGGCGGTATTTGTTGGAGCGGGCAACAGTTGGAATGTTCTATACACCGCTGGTCCGAAGGCAATAGCAGGGAATGTGATTGTAACATTTGTACTTAACTGCGGGAACTCCGTACTATATGAAGTTTTAATCCTTTGTACTTATATAAGTTTGTGAATTTCAATCATAGCTATAACATAGCGCAGTTATCCGAAATTTTTATGTCCGCATCCCGCACAAATTGGTATCAGAACGAAATTTGGTCGTTTCAAAGTAGCAAATTGAGCGGAGCACTACGTTTTAAACATTTTAAAGTAAATATTTGGTGAATTGGTATTTTCTGTTTTTCCGCGTTTTCCTCGCAACACTTAGGCGGCCATGTTCCGCACAGTTGATCGCTAATGGCGCACTAAATTTAAACGATTGTAAAATGAAGTCTCTAATTTCGGTTAGAATTGTTCAACTCCTATTGTTCCGTAATATATTGCGTTTAGTTAGTTTTGTTATTTTGCCAGCTATTTAGCCGTGATTTAGGCGCGATAATGGTCGCTCGTTAGCACTAATATATTGACTTCGGTGTTGTAATTAATGATATTACGTGATTTTAATGCGTACATAAGAAGATTATGCTTCATAGTGTAAACCGCATACATTTCTCAAACTGACAAATGGCTGGAAGATATTAAATAATTGCCTTCGTAGTGTTTTGAAAATATTCAAATTTCTGTTAGCATTATGCATTTTATTTTTCAGTTAGTCGTAAGAGAATACGCCTGCAGTGAGCACATTTCCGAGTAGTTGCGTCACTACCGGTTCCCTCTTATAGAATAAGCCAAGCGGGACCATTGCGGGATTTCAATGGGATTGCTTCAGTCCTTGAGTCCATGAACAGACTGTAAATATAAATACAAACATACTCTTTATTTTCTTGTGGTTTGATCAGGACTTTATCGATGTGCTTTTTTTTAAACACCGTTTGCTCGAGTTTTCTTACAGGTTACCGAGGATTTTATTTAACTCATATTTTTAAACCCAACATACTTGCACAACTTTTATAATTGGACCAATTTACATTTAGATACATAGCAAAAAACGTCACTTAAATATCTGATTAAAATATTTTGATTTGAGAGTTCTTTCATTTTTTGGATAAAATAGCATATTTATTTATTGATATTTCTGTATCTGCGCCTAAACCCCTCTTAACCAGTTACCATCAAACAAATTAATCCATAAGTCAATGTTCACTTCCTACCAACATTGGTTCAACATTCTGGCAGGTTGCAAGCCAAGCCAGGCACTGCAGTGTTCCTCGCCACGTTTGCCCCATTGTGTTTGCTCATCCACGGACGTGAGAGGCCCCTTGTCACCACGGACCTCCGGAACTCGTGTGATCCGGATTTAAGACAATATGGCACACCACTTCGCTTCAAGTGACAACGCTCTCGGGTCAACATTTAAATAACTGCGGATTCTCGGCGATTTTAGAGAGGCTTGTCGGATTCGTCTGTAATTTGTGAGGAATGTTGACTTTGAAATGTTTGGATAGATTATTGTTTTCGGATTTCATTTGTTTATATTTATTTAAGAGTACATACACGTCCATGGAAATGCAGGGGTCAATTGAAAGAAAGAATTGAATAAAAAAAACAAAAAAAAAAGAATTGGACATGAAGTAGATAAATTAAAGAAAAAACGGGTTAACTCTAATTTAAATAAAGTTTATTTTTCATTTTTTTACTAATTAGCAATTAGTGTAATATCATTAATTGACTACGCATGATCCTCAATCTAACTAAAATTAAGAAAGAATTAGCAAAGTTATTGCTATGGCTGGCTTTATACTGTGTGTATAAAAACAACAGACTCCACGAAAGTAATAGAATATTATCATAACAATGACAAATGACCGTGCCGCGTCCCCGTAGCTATTAGTTCACAGGTGGACACTGGCCAGTGCCGGTTGCCCATGCTCTCGCTCATTAATCCTCCTTTACCACCCCCACGGGACAACGGCATAACCGCCAAAACAATTTAAACGCGTCATGGTAAAACACCGTAAACCATTAAGCCAATAATCTCCAAAAACCGTTGGCAGAAACTGTCGGTCTGCTGATGGACTGCCTCTTTGGTCTAGTATCTGGTGCTCAACTCAGTAGGGGTCGATCCCCAGGGTCTAGACAAGTAAAAATCGCTTTCAAAGCATTTCCTATTATCAAAAAGACTAACAGTGTTTTATATCGATCAGACACATCTTTAACTTTTACACCTGGGCAAGATATTTATAAGCTTTCAAGAAGAAATTGAAACATTATGGTAACTTGTCACCTCATATTTATTCTCTAAAATTGTAATATGTAATTTGGACAACTAATTATTATTATTATTTTTGTAAAACATGTTTTGTTTCTTAGCTCTTTGGCTAGTTTAAGCTACGTTAACGGGCCTTGAACAAGTCAACGTAGCGTGTATGTGTGTGAGTGAACCACAGGGCTCCCGAGTACAGCGATGTATAATATTATGCCTTAAAAAGAGCTAACTAACTAATGCCCAAACTGAAATCAATTAATTACCTTGTCATTCCTGTGCCTAAATTAGGTCCTTAAAGCAATTTAAAAAAAAAGGGTGGTTTTATGAAACCACTGTAAAAGTGAAACTTTTTTTCACTTTATCCCTACTCCGCGGCCGACCGTCAGCGTCACGCGACATGCAACACACAGACGAAAAAGTTTGAGACGATGTAATAAAAGTTTCACTTTAATAAATGCAAATTTAACCCAGATCAAGATCGAAGAAAAAAACAAAGTAAGGGATTGTCAAACAAGGATTTCACCTGATTATAATTGATCCGGGTTAAGCTATTGAATCAAATACAATCAAATCATAACAAATCCCATTAATCATCATCCAATACTGTCAAACGAGCACTCTTGGCACTTCCACCAGATTTATTACAATAATAGTGGTGGAGTAAACTTTTAGATCACATGACGCCACCGGACATAAATACGGCCGGTAAATTGACAAGGGACCCTGAGTTGTGTCCCCCATCTTATGGCAACTGGACCCCAATAACTCTCGGCTCAGATTCACGGGTTTTCAAACAAGGCGTTTTAGTTATCGGTGCTATTTAACTGTGGCCGCAGCTTTTTGTTTATTGATTTCGTTGGTAGTTTGTGTAAATGTAAATACGTTGTTGGCAATTAGTTTGCTGTTTGTTAGATTGCGCAAGTTTGGGTTTATATTGTGGGATTTGTTGGATATATTTGGTATTTTTAACTGTTTTCCTCTTATTGTTTGTCTTTCTAAAGAATTCATCACACCCATTTTTTTTAAACTCGTTTAATGACCAGCTTTACCTCGTAACTGTTGAAAACAACAGTTGAAAACCAGCGTCGGGCACTAGTTGTCCGGCTATTTGCTGAACTGGGCCTATTTGGCGCTGCCGTGAGTCACACAGTATTTCTTGTTTAGTTTTTTTTATTTTTATATTGTTTTTCTTTTTTTTTATATTGTGTGTACTTGTGGCAATTGTGCCAATAAACGTTTTTTCTTTCTTTCTTTCTTACTCCTCCACGTTGAATTCTTGGAACCTCGGTCGTCGACATCAAAGGAACATGCTGCTTATATAGTAATTATAATCGTTTCCTCTTCCATTCAAAACCAGATAAACGTGCTTTTGAAACCGCCACCAGTTTTACATTCAGGTTTTCAAATCTAAGCAAAGCCAACATTATGTGCTGCAACAGAAACAACTGGCAATTCAGCTTGAATCGAAATTTTCAAAAACTACCTCCAGAGAACGGAAGCGAGCAGTTTTTAAACACAAGCTTTGCAAAACCTCTAGTTGCCTTTAGACTATTTTTAAATCCACAAAGGTAGAGACAAACCCTAACATCATTAAAAATTGGGCAACCAGGAAAAGCCAGCAGTTCTATTACAGTAGAATGGGCCGTACGTTAATAATGCAGGCAAATAGCACGTAATGTGACCGTTATCAAAGTGTTTACGGGCCGGCCGCCATGCTGCTTTGCCAAATTTACTGTTCCCGCCAAAGTTTTACAAGGCAATCCACACTTGCGACAAAATCTAAGCCCCACTGAGATATGGAGTATCTGGAGTTAATCACCTGCCTACGTACCTAGTCTTTTCCCAACTTTGTATTTTTTTATTATTTTTTTTATGGCAGGAGTGGGGAATCCCCACGGACACTTCGACTATCTCACGGCATGTGAGACAGTCGAAGTAGTGCCGGACTCGAACCGGCTAAAAACCACTCCTGCCTTGCCAGTGCCCTCTGACATTATCAGAGCCGTTTTGAGCAAATTTAAATTTTTCATTCAATATTTTTTCTTAACGGTTAAATAAAAAGAATCCTGAGAGACCACTTTCTGTCGGTACAGTCTGCCTTAATCAATTTTTCTAACAATTTAAACGATACCTATTAATACTATACATATAATGCTAGACCTATTAGTAAATATAAATACCCGGTTTTATAAAATACTTACACTATATATAATATATTCAGTATTTTTTATTACTAACCCTACTTATTTCTATTTATTACTAGGCTACGATTTCTGCACAATATTTAAAAAAAATATTTCTAGTTCTATTTTCTAGCAGCAGGCTTGGGAGATTTTCCGCCACGAGCCCGACACCCAGCTGCTGTTCTGCCTCAAATCGAGCTTTTGCGGAGATCGGGCACTCCAACAGTATGTGGAGCACCGTCTCTTCTTTGCTAGGCTCGCAAGCGCACGATGGGGTCTCTTTACACTTGAAGCGGCTCAAGTATGAAGAGAACCCACCATGCCCCGTGAGTATTTGCGTGGTGATGCTTGTGGGGATCATTTTGTGCACTACTCTGTACGCCGACACTGCGTCAGGGAAAAAAAAAATTGTACCCGAGGCAGTCTCAGCTGATCGGTACCTCTCGTTCCATTCGTCGAGTGTCTCTGATCGGATTCTTCGTTTGACGAATGAAACGGGGCATAGATCGTAGTCCGGCTTCTTCTTCGACTTCAGAGCGGCCTCCTTCGCGAGCTGGTCGGCTCTCTCATTCCCCTCCAACCCTGCGTGGGCCTTGATCCAGAACAAAACACTCTTGTTCTGGAGCCTACAGCGTCGGATGGTGTCCCTGGTTTCCACAGCCAAGGGATGGGGGGAGAGTACATTGGCAACCGACTGAAGGGCCGCCCTGGAGTCACTGTAGATGCCGAACGTGGTTTCACTACTATTCCAACTATGTTCGAGTCCATTAGGATGCAGCTAAATACCAATTTCTTACATGGAGATACTGCATTCTGACTTCCAGAATCCAGTTTCCTTAGTAATAGTCTTACCAAGGAAACTGGGTTGCGGAGGTTAGTCTTGCAGTAAGACTGAGACTGAATAGAGATTTCTTGAAGCTGGTTTGTGGTGAACTTATGGAAAACAGTATTGACCTGGAGTCTTCAACTAAACTAGTCCTAGGAATTCAGTTTCTTAACAACGAGCCTCGATGGAACAGACTGTTTTAAAATATAGTTAGTTTATTCAAGCTGTTGTATTGCATCGTCGTCAAATTCAAGGAGGTAACTATGGTAATGCTTCTGGACCCGAATCTACAATAAAATGATTCGGTAATTTGGTAATTTTTATTTCTTATTTTCAAACACGGTACGTCTGATCCTCACCTTATAACCTCGCTCACACACACACACAAAAATCAAAGGTTTAGTAGATAATTTCTTATTCCCTAAACCACGTTAACGGGGTTATTATGAAATAATGACAAATTAAAAAAAAACAACAAAAAAAAATATTTTTAATAATTAACTAGATACCGTAATTTATATTGATTATTTATGTATTTTGTGACAAAATTCTGAATTTCGACGAGGATGGAAAACATCACCTTGTATAATATTACCAGTTGCTGTTTAGCAGAAACTATCTAAAGTTTCTCATCATAATAACTTAAAACTTTCGATAGCCATAGTGATCCAAGTCGGAGAAAGAACACAGCATTTCAATTAAAATAAAGATAACAACAACAAACTTACAAGGAAACTAAGTGGGTGGAGCGAGGAGCATAAAAATGATGTGGATGCGTCATTTATTAATTATGCATCATCATTCAGCTATAATGGTGTCTCATCGCAATTCTGCAAATGAGTATACTAGTTACTCATTTGCAGAATTGCGATGAGACTCTGAGGATCTCTTCTGTCGAAGGAGTGATAGCCGCTGGAGCATACATGATCATGAACGGAGACAGCGGCAAACAGCATAGGAAGCCTTCAACCTATGGGTGTACGGACTGACAATCTGAGTGTCAGAATCACTGTACTAAATGCCAGGATGGACCCTGTTAATCATGAGCAACCAATAAAAAGACCTCAAGACTGCGACGTGCATCTTAAAAAAAAAAACAAATAAATTACTTATTTAAAATTCGTAATCCTAGTGTTCACACTTTTCGAACTATAACAACGACTAACGTGTATATTCACTATCTACCCCCCTGTTTCTCGTTCCAGGGACAGAGTTCCAGCATCGAACTCAAACAGAACTCGTGATGAACATGTTTACAATACCCCCATACCGGTGACACGATCAAACATGCACACCGACCACATATACAACTTACTTTTACGACGCTCTGGCAGAATAGTCGACATCGGCTCAGTTGCCATTCAAATTCAATGTCAGTTCCCAAACCATTTACAACAAAACGACGTCTTTAGAGTCTCTTTTCGCCTCTCAAGATCAATTTCAGTAGTATGTTGTGTGATTACTTAATTCCACGGCTAGTGGGCAGAGACCCTCATAAAGATAAGACGGGAATGAGTGGGGCTCTTCTTAATTTATGAACAAGTGTCGTCTCGGGGCCCCTTCATGTAGCCACGCTCTTACCGCATGGCCACGATCTATGCGCTCAAGCGACAGTGACTACGGAAAAAAAACAAATGAAAGAGCATCGCGTTGCGATTTGTTGTTCTACTCGCGGCATGTTGTAACCAGTTTCTTTCATTTATAACCAGAGTGTAACAGAAAAAGTGCAATACCTCTTACGTTTTTTTTTCAGGCCATCAAATTCGACTAATTTCCATGAAGAAAAATGGTCGAAAACAATTGTTTTAGACTTCCCATACAAATATCGCTTCGGCTTATGCGATTAGTATGTTCCTTAGGGAAAGTGGTCCGGGTTGATAGTCTTAATTAACACAAGAGATATTACGCTGATTCTGGTACACCCTGTATAATAGAGCATGTATCACGAGTCAAAGCAACACGACTTGCGACGCGCAGACAGTCTTTCTTATTTATTTAAACTTCATGTACAATAATGGTATAGGCGGATTTAATGCCACGAAGGATTCTCTACCAGTCAACCTTCGACAATAACAAATAGGACAGCATTGTGAACACAAAAAGTCTAAAAATAACTAAACTCACTCTTCTTTTAACTCACTCTACTACTTTCTTTTGTTTTTTTCTCTGCAATCGCTGTTCGAACACGCGAGTCGCCCGAATGTGTAGGTCGTGGCCAAGCTGTAAGGTTGTTACACGGATATCGCGATGTATAATAAAGTCGCACTGATGTTTATCTTTGTTTTTTATCTTAATGCCTTACTCTGGACCCGTAAAATAGATTTTAAGATGTGTATGGGGGTAGTTTGTGGATAGGGGTACGGAAGCTGTGTCCGGAATATCTTTTTATTAACAATATTTAAAAAAAATATTGTAATAAAGAATCCCACTCCAAAATCGACAAGGGTTTTCGAACGGGTTTCTTTTCCGGTTTTGATAAAACTATCGAAGCTGAAAAGTAGAAAGCAAACCGGTCATCATGTGTTAATTGCATTTAATTTTCTAAAAGTTTACAGTTTACACACGGTTAAACTTTGTGCACACACAAAAAAGTTAATGAAAACTGCGAAATGATTAAGATTTCTTCTTTCATGATTGCAAACACGATTCCTTGTTAATTTTAAATTCTATGATTTGTAAGAATAGTATGAATTATGATCGACTGGAATAATGAGAATGACCAATCAGAAACAGTATTTTTCAACAACATTACTTATGATACAACAAGAGAGTAGATTATAAGTCGCAAAAAAAAATCTTCTATTTCAGGCATACACCATTTTCTTTTGCTAAAACATAGCCTCTTATTTCTTCAACAATGTTCAGTGAAAACAAGATATTCGGAACCAATGACCCATGAAACGTCGTAGGTACGCGTGTATGACTTAAACTTCCAGAAAGTACAACTTCTTAACTTTATCACACATTTCTGTTTCCAAGTTAAATCGACGAAGAGTTCACGTGAAATCATACAGAATGTAAAACAGTCATTCGGGTGTAAAATATTAGGTATTAAATTTTTTTTTGGCAAGAGGTCTTGGATTGGTTTCCAGGTCAAGCAAAAGTGCTATTCTTCAGTCAGGAATTTTGCCTGAAGTCTAGTTTTGTACCCAATTGATTGGAAAAGGTCCGCCCCTATAATGGGACTTAAATATAACTAGTGAAATGTTTGTATATTTTCTACCTCGCTCTTCGGTTATAAATTCATGAGTCGTAGACTAATCATAGATATTTATTTATTTATTTAACACTTCAAGCACATAGTACAGAGGCGGACTTAATGCCATAGGCATTTTATACCAGTCAACCTTTGGGTGATGCAGAGACAAACAGTGGTAGGTGTATATCTATAAAATAATATACATTGAATATTAAAACAAACTACAAAGGATATATACAATACTATAAAAATATATCAAAATACTATAAATATATATCAAAATATAAATAATAATATAAAAGGACAAACTATAGAGAAAATATTAACGTTGTGTCGATACTGCTAGCTTTTTCCGAATATACTCGCGAACTTTAATTTGAAAAGATAGGCGATTCGTAGCCATCCTGATTTCCTGGGGAATCGCGTTCCACAGAGATATAGATTGGATGAAGAATGATCGGTGAATGAAGTCAGTGCGATGAGAGGGACATTGAAGAACACGATTATGCGAAGAGCGCAGACTTATTATGGTTGGCACAAATGTATTGAAAGTGAGGAGCGAGGTAGCTAGGGGAAGTGGGAGAAACAAGAAAAGAAAACAAGGTGGTTAGATATGATATGGTTGAACAGTAAAAGGCTACTTCTCACGCGAAAGTTTGTACAGGTTTTTCCTAATTTAATATTTCAGTGTGATTAAAACCCGCATAAT
This sequence comes from Cerastis leucographa, assembly GCA_963082945.1. NCBI lineage: Eukaryota > Metazoa > Arthropoda > Insecta > Lepidoptera > Noctuidae > Cerastis > Cerastis leucographa. The sequence goes on along the minus strand of OY720381.1, from coordinate 1,546,427 downwards.
TAAAGTCTCACTCCACTTTTTGACAAAAAAGGCAAGCATAGCAACACTTTTAACAAATAACAGACTTGCCTAGCAAGATAAGTGATCCACTTGCAACGATAGCTCGGATCCTTTCAGTGGTTCTTAAGTAGTTTGCGAGTAAACAGCGAGAGAACTTTCATATGTTATGTGGAAGAGGGCGATATTATAAGATTGAAGGAAGAATTGGATTGTTTGCCTTACTTAGTGACTTATAATACCACAGATAGGTTAAAGCTTTTTCGTATTTTAAAATAATTTAGTCCGATAGTGTCAACAAACTTTTACGATTATTACTACTAACTACTACTATCGCCAATGATGATATTCGCCTTCTTGTGGTATGGAACCACTATCTTCGCAGGTTGGCAGCTTGATCAGAGTACCTGAGGATCGAATTAGCTTTTCCTTTATCAAATCCGTGGTCTAGCACTATACACGTCTTTCAACGTGTAGTGCTAGACCACAGATTAAAACTTCAAATTCCGTGGACTGTACTACTGGACATACGGCTTTTCCAATCCAAAAACAACTGAACGTCTTACAAGGCAGGTCAGAAAAACCAAATTAATAACATTTTCTCAAGGTGCACACTTAATTCCGCCCTCCAATTAGCGAGTGGATGTCATCTTTCGCGTCTCATTTATCCGGATTAGCCTTGTCGACGGCGGCCGGGGCCGGTTACAGCCGGTTATAGCCGGTTATTGCCAGTAAAGCGCGTCTTGCCGGCTAATAGAGGTAGTGCTCTTAATTGAAGCCCTTCGCTTCCATGTATGTTATCATTGCGCCCAATATTCTCTGAGCTCGTTGTTTTCCAAGTGAGTTTTATGAGAGGAGAGTAATTAATTAGTGTAATTAGGTATATTACTTTTTTTGGGGCAAGAAGGGAAGAAGACTTTGGTGAAGAAGTGAAGATAAAGGTACATTTTCTACGTCAAAAATATTATGTAACATTATGAGTTTGTTTCCTAACGGCAAATAAAGTCAATCGATAAACAGTCAAACACCAGCAACAGCGAGTCGATACACTGCTGCTTCTAATTTCGCAACTCGGGCACTTTGAAAATTTGAACCTATATTAGTTTAGAGCGCCCTCGATAACCATGAAAAAGTCACCTACGACTACCTAAATGAATTCATAAAATTAAATGTGTATGGTAAGTGATGTAACGAATATTCGCATTGGCAGACGCGAATATTCGCATTTTTTTTTTCATTCGCAAAATTTATGCGAAAATGATCGTCAGAAAAAGTAAGTAGGAGTCTTGTTTTTGTTAATGATATTTCTGTGATACGAACTCTGTACTTGAATCGATAGGACTTTACGGGAGGCAAACAAACGAACTGTTGTGATTTCTTCGGCTCAGCTCAACAATTCTCAATGCAAAAATATGAAAGCGTTCGATACGCCGGATACGCGTGACTAGTTAGAAGTCAAATGTGAGACATAGATGAAAAAATTGTGCGTGGAAGAAGTGAAACTTCTTAATACTACACGCATGCGTTCGAGTGCCACGCATTTACTCTCGCTCTGTCACTCTCTATTCCCCCTCCATGGTAGCACTATACGTTTAACGCTAACTTGTTGGAAGTCGCATAAGAAGTTTCACTTCAAATAGCGCCTGATTTAAAAAAAGATTTTCGCGAACGGTAATGCGAATGCGAATATTTTATACAGACAACAGCGTAGATCATTTTTAGCATAATATCAGACTACTATTCGAGTAGGTCAGGATGTCAAGCTAGCCCCGCCTACGCGATTTGTTTTTGTTTTGGCAGTGTATTTTCTAGTTTTGCATACCTAGACTTTTGCCTTTAATAATAAGTCGCATTCACTAAAAACTGTACAGCTTTAACCTGTTACAAATTAATCTAACTATCGCTTACCAAAGTCCCGCTGAAGGATTTTTAACACCGAACGCGGAACGCTTTAAAATAAATTAAGTGGGACACGTTTAATATTAAATTAAAATGACAGCAATTTGGGATACAAAGCGTATTTTAATGCAAATGTTGCAACTATTGTGTCCGTGATTTATACCTGCAACCACTAGACATTATTTAAAATGCTCGTAAAAACTGTCCCAGATTACAGGGACCAGCATTTGTGTCACATAAAAGGCTAGTAATAGCCGCTGTAAATATTGTTAGTATTCGTACACGATGTCTGGGTCATTTCTACTGAGTTGTGGCCGCACATACGCCACGTATTTCGCGAACTATCATTTTTTTTGCGAGCATTACGGGCTTTTTGTTGTAATAAAAGTCGGCTTACATTATTATGATGGAAGGACGAGATTGAACTTTTTGGTTTTCGTCCCATTTTTAGGACGTGGACACGTTTGTGACAGGACATTTCTTACGTGTAAGTACTGCGTTGAGGCCGAGTGTGTTGTGAGTTATGACTGTATCAATTGTTGAAGACACTGACAAATAACTGCTATCTAGAACATTGAAACTAGAGATTTCTAAGTGGCACAGGTACTTGTGGTCCTTTACGTTTGTAGAATAGGCTATAAGCAGTTGGTATAATGCTGCCCTCTTTAGTAAAGCAGCGTTTTTTGAAACAGATTTAAGGTTATATAAAATGATTAAGCCTTAAATGTTAAGTTAGTCAATCGATTGTGCGCCCAAGGAAAAAGGATACTTTTGAAACATAATGTGAACGCGATGCTGCCGGCTAAACTAAGGTCCACTTTGCTGAAGAAGTGTCAAAAGATCCGTACTGCTGCTTAGAAGACTCCAAAAACGCTATTCATGCTGTGATTAACGTGGCCACCGACGAGGCCCAAGTAATTCGATAAGACGTTACCTTACTAAAGATATGGAATAATCAAGTTGGTCAAGTTTCTTAAGCTTCTATAACACTTTTTTTCACGTATGTTTTTGGGGAAAACTATACATCAATTAACACATACAGGCTGTCGTTTTGCATCCTCGTCAAATTCAAGGACGTATTCTTTTTTCCTAAACCACGTTAAAGGGGTTATTCTGAAATACTGTCAAAAATAAACTAAAAAAGGCAGCGTTTATTAAGTATTGATCAGGTACCCTAGTTTAAATTGATTATAAGTCTTTTGTTGTAAGCTGAATTTTGACGAGGATGCAAAGCTGCAACTTGTATAAAATGGGTAAGTGCTATAAAATAAGTGAGAAAAAGCAGATAAGAGCGTTGTATTTTAACTACAAGACCAACTAACGCTATCCAAACTATTTCCAAGACCGTAATCTGGAAGCTCACACCGCGATTGATACTTAAAGTGGGTATAATAATCTTTCATGACAGTTTGTGTGGACATAAACGAAGCGATAACGGCTCCACAAATACCGTTTAGGAGGGGGTGATCATCGAATGAAACCAAACGGACGAACGATAGCAGAACTGACCGCTTAAATTCTACATAAAGTATTTGTCTCTGGTCTAACAAGCTAATTGGTAGTTTTCATTAATAAAACGATAGAGTTTTCGTCTCATCTCATCTTTCCTAAGTATGTTTTCTGAAAGGAATAGAGACCTACTTAATATTTCTTGAAACGGCAACTATAACTAGAAGAGAAGGAACGGGGAAGTTCGGGCGTTTTGAGGGAGTGTCTCTTGTAAATGATAAAATGACGTTCAAACAGTGTTGGTTATCCGCCTAATTTGAATAAATCACTTTTAATCTTGATTTAATTGTCTGACCTGTTCAGTTCCCAATCATATTGTCGTTGCCTGATGCAGCTGAATACCTACCAGTATTTTATAAGGAAAGACTGCCTGCCTATATGCCTATCTGACGTTCACAGACCAGGGGGGTTACTATGACGCTTAAAACATTACTGTTCCATTCCTATTCCAGAGTGGGAAAGAGATGGAGCTAGACGACCTGTATAGCTCCGTCTCTTTTTCACTCTGGAATAAGAATGGAACAATAATGTTTTAAGACGTCATGGTACGCCACCAGATACAGGGTAAAACAATACCCCTAGGTTCTTCCTTATGGTTTCACAATTCAAATAATCCGGAAACAACATGTAAACATCTCATTCACATTGTTCTACTTTAACAACTAATAACTAGTTTGAACCGCACCACACTTGTTTTAAAAATATAACCGTAACAACTACCCGGTTAAGCCCGAAGTCCGTTGTTTCGTACCCGGCTGCCGCTTGCAACATTGTTTCAGTCAAACAGCATGTAAATCGCGTAATTTAATTTATATTAACGCAGTAATAAGATTAACTCTAATTTAAGCGCCCTGTATAAATACTTTGATCTTGTTAGCATTGTCGTGGCGTTGTTTATTAACCCAGTTATAATGGAAGACGAAAATCTCCGGCTAGCTAGGAGTCATAGTTGGAACAAAAGGTAAATTGTTATTACATTTTGCCGTTTAGAAACCAGTTATTAATTATCATCAGTTAATTTAATTTGACGTGCCAACACGATACAAAAACTGATAAAGCTGAAACTATTAAAAGTTTGATTGGAACTTTTGTTTCTACATTGATAGAAATTATTGATAATATTTAACAAGCATCTTTTAGCACATACATACAACATTGGAACTTATCACGGCAATTAGAAATAAATAACTGCCATATCATCTGAAATTACTGAACTGTTCTCCAGTTAAATAAAGGCAAATTATATTACTATACATAATTAAGAATTTTGTTTAGATATTTCCTTGAATTTATAGTTCAATCCAGAAACTTTTGCACATCGTTTTGACGTGACAACGTCTTATAAATTGGTTTGCCGGGTGACACTTCAAGAAACTGCGTTACGCTCCGCTCACGTTATGCGCTGACAATGAGAGCGAGTGAGAGGCACGCGTCCCTATAGCGTTGTCACGTTCAACTATCGTCAGTAAACCGACTTTACAGACAACCAATTTTTTTTTTTCAAAACGTCACTCGCTCCAAACTCGAACGTCGAAAGTTCCATAAAGCACTGTATGGTCTTTAAAAAAAGTAGAGTATGACTCAGCCAGTACTTTTTTTTAACCAAAATCACAAACATAACAACTCAAAAATAAACCCAAAGTAAGTATTTCCCACACAATACAAAAAAAACTAATGTTCTCAAAACTGCCTACTATTTCAGTATTCCGCAGTGAGGACTCATTTTAAAGTCTCAGTAGTGCCATATGTTGGTGGCAATGTGGCGTAAAATTGTAGCCAGCGTAGCAGTTACCTGTCTGGTCCACTTAGAGCACATCGGCCGTGAAGCGCTGTATCGCTGTAAAACATTCATTAATTTTCTACACGGGAATTAAAAAGGAGGTTTTGAAGCTGGAAAATATTGTTTATGATTAAAATTATAGAACTACATCTTTTCGAAAAGGCTTCTTTGCATTACTTCTTTACATTGCTGGAATTCTTGTACTTCTTTACATTGCTGGAATTCTTTCTGCTTTTAGGATAAAAGTTGAAAGTTCAGGAACTTTGCTGGAAAATAGCGTGAGCCTTAAGTATGAATGATGTTATTTTTTAACGGATCGATGGGATCCTTCTACAAAAGTTCTACTCATCTCATCTTAAACATTTAGTTCTGTGTTTCCCTTGCAGGCCGGGAAACACAGAACTAAATGTACCAAGTTTATCATATTAATGCATTTTTTCTTGACAAGCAGCACAACCTTAAACTGTGCATTTAAAGTGGATGACCACTTTAAATTCACAGTTCAAAGGCACTATCTTAATTAGGTAGGCCTATAAAGTATGAACTTTATAGGCCTACCAATTAAGATAGTGCCTTTTTTTCTGTTAGTAAATCATCAAATGACTCTGTCCATCAATTAATGAATGGGAGCGGGATCTGGGCGGAGCGGAAGGGAGTGTCAGACTTGTACTGACTAAAACCCATCCACGTTCCTTCTCTCTCTCTCTCTTTCAAACAGTCCCGCAGATATCTCTTTCGAACAGTCCCGCAGCCCTGGCAGGGATTAAGATGGTGCCTGAAGTAGCTAGTATGCGGGAGGAGTGTCCACTTCCGTCAGCAGGTCATATGGCTGAGCTCTCTTGAGACGTAACAACAACTCTCTTATTGTTATTTATGCTCCGTTTCAGTGAAGATATTTTCACAAAGAACTACATCATCATCTTCCTTGTTCCATTCTACTAGGGTCGGCGCAACACATTTTCTACCTCCATTCTCCCCTCCCAGATGTCACAGCATCATACTCCTTTCTCTATCATGTCATTCGTCACACAATCCATCCATCTTTACATAAGCCTTCCTCTCCCTCTACGTACCTAAATACAAAATAGAAATTACAAATTATCTTAAAATTCACACTATAAATTACTTGTCTAATACTCTTCAGTAATCACGGCTGGATTTCAATACCGCTATCCGCTCACTAAATTCAAGTTCCATGTCGAAGAACTTACGCTAAGTGTTTTATTGTCCCGAGTGTAAAGACATCTATTATCCCCACTTAAGTTCTTGAGCGTAATGTTATTAAGTTTCTACGTGACATAACATAATACTTCAGTAATGCGTTCTCAGTTTGAAACGTACACGTAGTAAAGGATTCGTTATTTAAAATTGCCGCGGAGTGCCAAAATCCCCTTTTGTTTTTTATTTGGTTATAAAGGAGGTTGAAAATAAAAAGGTCTAAGGACTTCAAACGTCAAGTGAAATGATTGTTCTTCTTTCAGTCTGAAAATAGTTTAGTCGAGATTCAGTCTTTGAGATCAATTGATTTATGAAGTTCCTACGTTGCGGGTTGTTAAGTTCATTTTTGAGTTACGCCATCTCAAGTTAAAATGATTAAATTTACATTTCTGAAAATGTTGATCGCTCTCGCTTTCACACAGATAATGGTATCGAATCTCCCAATAAAAAGTATATATAAGTCTATTAAATGCATTACTTTAATATAATGAGCAGGTTCACTCAACGGCCAGCCGTTTACGCTCTTTCATTGCTCCATTTCACCAAAATGATTTCACAGTTCGGATACACGCACTAATAACCGTAGATATTTTAATTAACCATTTGGTGTAATGTGACCCCGTATCCAGTCGCCAAATGGCGGGGGCCGCCATTATTTTGACAATGGTAGCGCAAACGAGCGCCAACTATTACTTAGCTGGTACACATTATGGCGTATCTGCGATGTACCTAACTTGTTTATGGCTTTGCATCTATTTTGTGGAACTAGGTACTGTTAGCGACAAAAATTTGTTAACACTAACACATAAATAGTGTACCATTATTATGTGATTTTCAGCATTTCATCTAATACGTAGCATAAGGTTATTATTATTAAAAATTTACGTATGTTGCGTATGAATATTTTACTCAAAAACCAACAATTAAAAAACTAAAGTGTTCACTACCACTTTTGTAGCTAACCCTACCACCCGGCTTTTATGTAATAGTACCAAATAGGTACCTACCAGTAAAGAGAAAATAGGTATATGTAGATCGTCTGAGCTTTAAACGTTTAAATAAATTACCTAGGCAAAAAATAATAAAAACATAATCAAAAACAAAACAACTAATGCTGATAAGGCAGAATCGACATAAATAATTAATTTAACTAGCAACATTATTGATAAAGAGAGCACCTATAAACAGATTACCTCCACCTCGTCCAATACGATAAAGATTTGCACGGCACAGCAGAAAATATGTAAATTTTATGTAGGTACGTAATTCATTTCATCATCCGAATAATAGCGTATAATGATATCATTTGAAACGCTCACACCCTCTTCGAGATTATTAATTTTGTCAGCGGCCATTACATACTTCATGAACCTTTCAATATACAGGGAGAGTTCGTTGACTGACAGTTATTAACCGTTACGGTAGGGAAGGAAGAGTTCGTTTTTAGAATTCTAGAAAATTCCTATTATTATACATGCGAAAATTTATGAGGATGGATGGATGGATGTTTGTTACTCTTTAACGCAAAAACTACTGAATATATCTGGATAAAATTTGGCACAGGGATTAGCAGTGGCAAAATTACCGAACAAAACGTGGGCGAAGCCGTGGGCATTAGCTAGTTTTTTTCATAATTGTTAAAACTGAAACAAATTGCGGAAAAAAACTGCAGATTTAATACACGGTGAGTCTGGGTGAGTTGTTTAACTGGCGTTACTGACAGCTCAAACCGTTGCTGTATAAAAGAGTGCGTTGGTTAGAAGTCTATAATTATTTTAAATATTGTCAAAACTGAAATAATTGTAAACATATTTTATAAATCGGCATTGAAAAAAGAAACAAGAATTCTGCCAAATATAGATCACATTTGAAACAAGGATAATTGGTTCGTGATACAATTTTTTTTTTTCAAAATGTAGTTACAAGCTTGAAAAACTACCCATGAAACAATTACAGGTAGCTGTCATTGCGACCCTGTTAAAACCTGACCCTGTATAATTTATTAATTCGGTGAGGCACTTCAGTATGAGTTTAATGTCTTTTAATATAAAGGTAGCCCAAGCTTTGTACTCCCGGTTGATAACAGGGCAAAGTATTAAAATTGTACTTCATTATTCTGGTTTATTGAAGTGAAACTTCTTATGCGACTTCCAACAAGTTTAACGTTTTCATGGAGGGGGAATATTTTCTATTACCCACTAAGAGATGGCGCTATTACAAGATTTGTGACTACATAGTTCTACTAGGTACGCAAGATGGCGTGCAAACAGTCATGCATTCGACTCTTCGATGTGACCAGCCTTCGCTCAATTTCCATGAGTAGAATAACCTCGATAAACTTATGTAATAAAATAATACAACAAGCCTATACCTATTTGCGGGAACGCTTTTCCTACTCTCGTCCTTCAGATGCACCTTGCAGGTCGCATGTTATGAAACTCCTTAAATCCCCTCCCCATTCTACCGACTTCTACTCCTACTCCTTTACTGTACACGCTGTGCGGTTGTGGAACTCACTGCCGCCTGACATAAGGGACTGCCAAACTATTGCAGTTTTCAAGAGAAGAGTGAAAGAACATTATCTTTCCATTCCGTCATAGTTGCATAGGTATTTATATTATTGTATTTATATAATAGTTATATATTTTGTTTTTGTATGTAAAAGTAAGTTAGTATATTCTTATATTGTATTTTATATTTGAAATAGTTATTTGCTTTATGTTTTATGTTTTCCATTTTCTCTTCTTCTTTTACACACTTTGTCTACATCTCTTTTTTTATTATCTCCTTTCGCAGGTATGCTGGAAGAGATTTCTTTAGAAATAAGCATTACCTTTGTACCTATTTTCTTTTCCTTTCTTCTTTTCTGTATTTAGTGTGTACATAAATTGTTAAATAAATTAAATAAATAAACAAGAAAACAACAAAATATTATTTAGAAGCTCAATAAAATAACGAGAGTGAATGCGTGGCACTCGAACGCATGCGTTTAGTATTACGAAGTTTCATTTCTTCCGCGCGGAGAGACTCCACGCACAATTCTTTTTATTTACTAGCTGTCCCGCGCAACTTCGTCTGCGTCACATTTCCCCGTTTTCGCAACATTTTCATTGCTGCTCCGCTCCTATTGGTCTTAGCGTGATGATATAATAGCCTCTGTTACTTCTAATACCTCCAAAAATATTTGTACAAAGTTTCATGATGATCGGTTGAGTAGTTTTCGCGTGAAAGCGTAACAAACAAACTTACTTTCGCATTTATACTATTAGCTAGGGTAGCTGGAGAGAACTAAATCTTATTGGCTTCAACGGCAATACCATACTAAAAAGACATCACGCTTGTTATCCTGGGAGGATTAGGCAGAGATCAACCTAATAGTAAACCGTACCACTCACATTTCAACATTTATGTTAAAATCCCACGGAATAGGGTAGAGCCTTTTGCCATCAACCGGGCAGGACTCTAAACTCCGTCGCTGCTACTTAGAAATTATTTAAGGAAAAGCCAATAACACTTTAGCCAATCTGGGAATCGAATCCTCGAACCTCATGCTGAGCAGTCACGCTTGTGACCACTAAACCAACTAGTTTTATTATTGAAGTGAAACTTCTTATGCGACTTCCAACAAGTTTAACGCTACCATGGAGGAGGAATATTTTCTAAAACTCACTAAGAGATGGCAGTATTACAAGATTTGTGACTACGTAGTTCTACTAGGTATGCAAGATGGCGTACAAACAGTCATGCATTCGACTCTTTGGTCTTCGGTGTGACCACCCTTCGCTCAATTTCCATGAGGAGAATAACCTCGATAAACTTATGTAATAATTATGTTATAAAAATAATACAACAAAAACACAACAAAATATTATTTAGAAGCTGAATAAAATAACAAGAGTGAATGCGTGGCACTCGAACGCATGCGTGTAAGTTCGAAGTTTCACTTCTTCCGAGCGGAGGGACGGATTTTTTCTATAATATGTAATTAAAGCTTGTCAACTAGACACTTCAAAGGTCAACGTGAAAACACTTTAATTCTCAACCAACAACTAAAAAAAATCCCCTTATAATCAACATAACTCAATAAAAGCACAAACGTACAAGCAATTCTCCTCTAATTTCTTCAGAAATTCCCATTACCGCACACAGAATAAAAAGTCACACGCCCAACGAATCTGCCGCAGCCAACAATGAAATCTGTGTTTAACAAACGACGCCGACATCGACAAACTCTACACAATTAGATTTAATAACAGCACAAGTTGGAGGTACGTTAAATAAAACAAAAACGGGGGCGCGTAAGGGTAGGTATATAAGTGTTAGGGTTGCCACACCGTTCAACTTCTGGACTAACCTTGTCTTACGGCCTGTGCACGACCTCAGGCGATGGAACTTCGCGTTATGCGACACGCACGATCTTCGTGTGTGATTGATTACTGGAGACTGGAATATAAATGCAAATACATATTTGCGAATCATTTGCTTATTATGGCTGTTTTTTTAAGATAGTGCATATTTTAACTCATCACGTCATGTTGGTGCCGCTGACACAACAAATGTCGCTGGAATGTGTAGCACGTTGCCAAGTGGTTAAGGTACACTTCCTTACCATTAAAGATGATGAGGCGTTTAGAACACCATTTATTTTATTCCGTTTCTTGAATTCTACTGACACAACGTAGACGTTGTTTGTATGAAGACACGTAGATGCGTCAGAAGCGAGCATCTGCATACAATTATTATTTTAAGTTACTTTATTACTTTAAATTCTTCACGGTCCTTAAGTTCTCTCTTAATTGGCCAACGCAACGCTAGCATGTAGTTCCAAATTAATTCCCATGTGATATCTAAAGGCCGTAGTTTACATTAGAAAAAAACAGTGAGGAAACAAACTTAACGTCTTTTTTTCAGCATCAACATTATTTTTGTATCAAGCTTTACATAATTTTCTACAAAATAAATGCTACGTACCTAAAACCCTCAGTAGCTGGTTACTCCCCCAACAGTATGTTCAGTTCAGGTCTTTTGACATTGAAATCACATTGAGTCCACAGCAACGCAGTCAGTTTGCCTGCGGTGGCATCAGGACCGAGGCCGACACTAATTGGCACGAAGTGTGACAAACTGACACGCCTCCTGTCGGCTGATGACGGCTACTGTCGGGTGTTGTCGGATGATGTCGGGCCTAAGTTTACGTTTTGCTTGCGTGTTTGACACCTTGCCACTATGGTCAGGACTTGCATTCCTAATTCAAAATGCTTAGGTAAGTACGGTAAGTAGGTATTGCTGTATTTTGCGCTAGCCTAGCGATCAGCAGTCAGCACGCATAGTATAACCGCCGTAGATACAGGCTATGTCGACGGATGAATTGACAAACTGACACATTGTCATTGTCTATCTGTCATTATGGCGCGATTCTCTAAGAGAACTGTTTAAGGAAATTAACATCATGACGGTACCTTGTCAATACATCTATGAAAACATCATGTACGTTAGAAAAAATCTGCATTTATTTAGTAGAAGAGGTGACCGGCACCACTATAATACTAGAAACAGGGACCAACTAGTTCAGCCAGGTTTCAGGTTAGCTAAAGTAGACTCATCTTTCATGGGGTATTGTTTAAAATGTTACAATAAAATACCTCCCCCCATTCTGCAACTGAATGAAACGAAATTTAAATCTTGCATAAAACGCACACTATGTAGGCAAGCATATTATAAGTTGGGGGATTATATTGATGATAAAAATGCTTGGCTCAATGCTGGTCCTGCTCCACAACCATAGGGGCAATCGGAATCATCTGAATTACAAAGTGAAGTTATTGTGAAAGCTGCAGAAGATTGTAAAAATATATTTGCATTGTATAGATTCAATCTCTTAGTATTATATAATTGCATAGCACATGTGTGAGTACTATGTACTGTAAAGCCACCACTTAATGAGTACCTACATCTTTCATTGACGCGAAATTACCCTGGTGGTTGAGTGAATGTCATGCTCACTTAAATGTCACGCTGATGGTGGCGGGTGTGTCGGGTCGTTTAGTTCCCTTCAAAATGGTTGAGTTGAATGATGGCTGATACATGCGTCATGTTCGTGAACGGGCGCTGTCAGTTGTGACTGGTCATCTCTTAGCTGCCACGGTTTATTTTAATTACTTTATTTTTAATTACTGATTTAATCTTTTACTCTGGACGCTCTTAACTTGCCCGTATTTCTACATTGTTCTCACATATTTGTAATTCTTAACATGAATGATGTAACCAAGATTTTGTAACATATTTTGATTTAAAAGAGTGTCCATGGAGTTTCTTGCCCGTTCTTCTCCATAGAGCTCTACGCTACGGAATGGGCAACTACAGTACTTTCATAAGTTATTATGCCTTGTGACTGGGACTGTAGCTTCGCGTTTTATTTTGTTTTTTTTTGACTTTCAAAAATGCCTGTAATGGTCTAATTGAAATAAATGCTTTGACTTTGACTTTGACTATGGCGATTCTTCCGTAGACACTCGTTTCTGCAGTGGTCATGCTACGCGTGATGGATGACCCGTATTTTCGCCGCCTTTTTAACCGACTTTAAACAAAAAAAGTATATTGTCTAGATTTCAGTGATCGAATCATATTATTGACCCTCGATCATGATTATCTTGTAACACTAAACTAACCTTCAACTTTGTTGTTAAAACTATTTTTTTTCTAAAAGAAAACATTTCCGAAACCAGAGATCAGTTTAGATCATAATCTATCCAATATTATGTTAAAAATAAGCGTTAAACTATTAATTGGCAGTGTTGGAACAAGTTTAACATTTACAGCGGCCAATCGCGCTGCGGCTGCATTGAATAGTGCGGTGCTTAGTTGTTATTGTTGGTGATCGAGAATCGAGTCAATTTCGCAGCGAGCCAAATCGAAACAACCCCTATTTTGTGCTGTTCTATACGAACATCGCGTGTTGTGGAGATAATTGAGTGCTTAAAGCGCTTAGTACGTTTGCTGCAGTAAGCGTTATTGTTTCGGGGAGCTATTTTGGAATCTTGCTTAGCTGGCGTTTGTGTAATAGAGGGTAGAGTACCTTGTGAGAGAATTTACTCGACAAATTAACATAACTGCGGGCCTGTATTTCCCGACGAGTTATAAACGCGAGTTAGGTACCTGATTACTTAGGTACATTATATATTGAGGTCCCGTGTGTGCACTTAAAATGTAACAAAACTTCATTCTTAACGCTGCTACCTAAACATGCCTGAAAAAAACAACCAATCACAATCTGTCGTACCAAGAAATCGAACCCAGACCAGTACCTACTTTAGGCTAAATAAATAGATAGCTAAACATTCCACTTCGAAGCATATGCTACGATTCTTACAAAGGTTTAGGTAATTCCGCAGCAGTTTCTTCTGCAATTAGGATTCGAAACGATTACTGATTACATATTTCAACCCTGATTTGCGCTAGACCGCGCCTACTGAGAATAAAAAAAAAAATAAGTATGCCATGCCCAACGGTTGAAGCGTGGACTGGTGAGCGATAGATTGTAAGTTAATCACCACACGTAATACTTTTGCCTTGAAGGCGTACCTAGCCCGCTCCTAGTATAAACGTAGTTTACTGCGCCTACTTAAATGGAAACAGAAATCATTAAATTTACAAGTAGTAAATTAAATGATTTCTGTTTTGTTTGTACTTTTTTTTACCAGACTACAACAGAAGAACGAAGAAGAGAAGCTATCTCAACAAGTACCTAATATGTATCTATGGATCTTCTCTTGAGATTGATAGTTCGTATTCTCAGAGAGTCAAAGCCACAACAGGTTGTGCGTTGTTTCATCGCTAATTGTTTAATCGAATTTTGTTTCACATAAATTTTTTCTTATATTATCATTTCATACAATAATCAACACGCAGAATACTTACTTTGATGAAATTTAAATCATCGATTTTTGTTTCAAATAAAGTTTAATGTTAGAATATTCATATCATAGACTAACAAATCAAATATTCTTTATCCACATATTGTTTGTTTCACATAAAACTTATTTCGAAGAATAACATTTTAATCGACTGACAGTTTCTAAAATTCAAACCTCCTATAAAATTACAACACCGGGTTCTCAAAAATAATGCGGGTAAATTCTTGTTAAGCAGGAAAACAATCTTGTTATTCAATTCTCACTAATGGTGTCTATGCTTGTTGCATGCAGCATGCAAGCAAGCATGCAACTTGTAGCATGCATGCAAGCATGTAGCAAGCAAGCATCCAAGCAAGCAAGCATGCAGCAGGCATGGTTTCTGTCACGGCTCCGGCGCTGCGGGGCTCCGGCGGCCCCACGCGAGTTTATCGTCGCAGATGGTATTAACGCTCACCACCGCAGCTTCGGCTTGCTGGCCGGCGAGCCGGCCAGCCTCAGCCGCGACGGCGAGCTTAGAAACCACCTGCTCCTCAACTCGCGGGCCGCCTCATCCCTCCGCGCCTACGCGGGCTTTAATTACACTCTAGGGGTAGGGCAAACAAGACTACGTGGAGTCTGATTTGCAGCCATTCGTTTCTGTCACTAACTTTTGTAGTACAACATATTGGCTTTTAAAGACAATATTTTAATTTTTAGTTAATAATTTCTTTAAAATAAAATACCATGGAAACATACATCGAACAAACAATATTCGTTGAAAAATAATTCTGCTGTTTGATAAGTTTGTCAAATAAAAAAAGGGACTGTAAAATTCTTTGAATTGTGTTTCTGTAAAATATGTTTCATCCAAGTAAATGGTAGTCGAAACAAAAATATTCGAAATAAAAATACAGGGACTAAATAGTATGTGAAACATTTTCTGGGAAACGAAATTCTGTGAAATTTCTGTCTGCGAAACAAGGTGACA
Organism: Cerastis leucographa; assembly: GCA_963082945.1. NCBI lineage: Eukaryota > Metazoa > Arthropoda > Insecta > Lepidoptera > Noctuidae > Cerastis > Cerastis leucographa. Next base: position 1,531,144 of record OY720381.1, on the reverse strand, counting down.
CCGTTTCAACGACATCCTTGGTTTCAGACCTGTCTGCTGACCACCGAAAAAATGGGACTTCGTACAACTAGCGCCATCTCGTAGATTAGTGATGAACAAAATTATGATTTCAAAATTATTGTTTGTAGTTAAGAAAAGACGGAAACGAAATATTAAAATAAATTAAAGAAACAGTTAAAATAAAAACATGAAATAATAAATGTTTTCTCTTTTAAAAGCCTACACGGGTTGCTATTTATCTACCGTCTTAAGTCAACTTTCTGAGCTGGCAACACCACTGCGTTTGTTGATATCTCACTCATTGTCTGAGAAATTGTTATCCCTAACCAAAATTCACGAAAACTTATTTCCTAGTCTCTAGGTACGAGAAAAATGGAGCCTGATAATTTTGAACCGTGCCTTAAATTATTTACGTGCTAAACAAATAAGTGTCAAAGTGAAATAAACACATGAAAAATTGGACGATTGTTATGCATTTGTTTTCATTATGACAAAACGCCGAAGAATACTTCACGCGGACAAAATAATTCAAAATATTATGAATGTGTTTTGTTTGTTAATGTTCCTGCAGCTAAAAGGTTAGTCCTTATTTTTTTATATTTACTCGTTATCGCTTCTAAAACCTGTGAGTATGCATTGCATTGCAATTCGCCTAAAGGTGGGTTTAGACCAGACGAACAAAGAGCTAGAGCTAGAACCAGATCATTATTTCTTGATCTTTTAGTGTAACCGAAAACTCGTTTTCAGCGTTTACACCAAAATATGAACAATGAGAACCAAGCACTAGAAATCTTGCACATGATGTTTGATGATGATGTTTAGATCATCCAAACGAATGCTCATTGCTCATTCGTATCAATTCTGTGTTTGGTAGTGCTCCGCTATGTCCGACTCTGGCAGGAATATTATAATTACAAGTGGTGCATTTATTATTTTGTCTCAAAATACTCAATTCGCAATTTCTTGCCAAGCATTTTGTTTGAAAGTTGTATTATTAAGTTGGATCCCACAGACATCTGGCATTTTGGTAGGCTTCTATCATTAATAGACATTTTTCTTGAGACGAATCCATAATTAATTCAATAAGCATGTATTCAAATTGCTAGAACACAAGAACACTTTGAAGAGACCGCTCTGGGGAGCGAGCACATCCAAACACTTAAGAACGCTCTAAGCTACTGTTCGCACGCTCTAGTGTCGTGTTTATGTAAAAGTGAGCAAGCAGTCTTAGAATATTCCATAGAATCTATGTGAGCTAAGATAGAACAACCAAGGAATTTTCTGTCTCTGTTTAGACTAATAGAATTTGACGGAGAGGGGATGGAATGAGCATTTGCTCGTCTGTTGTAAATCCCACGCACCCACTGACCCAATGGTATACTTATCATCAAAGATGTGAACTTTATTGACACCTCTTAGAAGAAGATAATACTTAATTGTTTATACAAAAAGCTCTTGTATCAATCATAATTTACAAATGAGTATGTTGTTTTGTGATTAAAGTCACTTTGTTTTAATTTACTCAAATGATAACATTTTGAGAACTAAAATTAAACCAACAACTTGTATTTAAAGATAGTGTAACAATGAGGGATCCTTGTGTTATTATGTTTTTTTTAATTATTAACATTATGTAAGCACTTATGCCTTCCTAGTAATCACCAGTTTTTTTTTTTTCAATATTGTATTTCACACTGCACACCATCAAAATGATGACATAGATAAATAATAGTCAGTTATCATTTTTGAAAGACCCAAGTTTCACTTCATCTCATCTTCCATTTTCTGATGTACTAAGATAATCTCAATACTGTATTAAGAATTATGACTATTTTATTGCTTTATTAAAACTCCCAACCTACAAAATGATTCATCACGCAGCAGATAAAAGTTGAGATTTAGTTTTGTGTTCACAAAACACAACACTAAATCAACACAAAACTAAATCTCAACTTTTGAGCTTTTGGCAATAAGCTGGCCCCCTATTACATTGGACTTAAGTCAGTTAAGTGTTGTTATATATTTTTAAATAACATAATCCATTGTTCCAGGTTTCTATGCAGTAGTTAGCAACCCAATATTATTATACTCAACAGCAACAGACATACGAGTAGTGAACACGTCAAGGCTATACAAAGTGAACACTATCGTAAAGGACCTGGAACAAGGGTCGGCAGTGGACTTCCTTCACAGTAAGGATCTTATATGCTGGTCGGATCAGACTGCAGAGTTGATACAATGTATGAGTTACAATGAAACTCATGTAGGAGATAAGGTAAGGAAATAAAATAAGTTTATTGGAAAAATTAGCCAATTATTAGATAAAACTTAAATTAATCAACTTTTGTGATAGTGACATTTATATTGTCCTTAACATAAGTAGTGAAATATGAGTAGCCATGATGAAGTTATGAATTTTTAATTGAAATACCTCTCTCTATTTGCAGGTTAGAATAGTATCTGAAGGATTAATAACGCCAACCGGTATTGCAATAGACTGGTACACAGACAAAATATACTGGACAGATGGAGAGACTAATAAAATTGAAGTCATTAGCATTGAGCAGAGGTACAGAAAAGTATTGTTCTGGTCTGAAGTAGACCTTGCTCGGGCTATTGCTGTTGTTCCTAAAGAAGGGTAAGATAACATTAATTAACTCTTTTGTATATATTTCCCCCTTTTCTTCTAATTATACAATATTCATTTAATCTCACTGCCAAGAAAATTGTGTAATGAAATTAAACCAAAAGCTATAATTTTTTTTTATAATGGCCACATACATACTTTATGTACTTAATCTTAAATATCAAACAAAAAACTTCTGTCTTACATATAGCAAAATTGTTAGAGCTACTGCAGCCTGTGATACAAGATTTTCCTAGTACAAGCATCTAACATTATTATACCTACACTGTTAATTTCGGATTCATATTGTATTTTACTGTTTAAGATTCTGAATAAAGATTTATTTTTTTACTGAAAAATGCCTTTCTTAGCACCTAGCGAATAGCAAAGTGAAACAAACATTCTAGAATTTTCGCATCTAGCTACACTACGTGCTTGAGGCCTTTGCTAGCAAGTAGCCATGTTAAGTCAATCAGCTCTAAGTGCTAAGCAAGGTACCTGTCAGCAAGGCGGCCAGCAAATCAAAGATCTGTTTTAGTTAATCATCTGATGATGACAAACACATCACGATGTATGATGTTTTAAATAATTTATTTTTAAAAGAATTTAGCAATTTTCGGCACAATTGGACTTTAGTCAAAAGAATGTAAAAAAAATAAAATATTTTCTCTTTGCAGTCTCATGTTCTGGACAGATTGGGGCGAAGTACCCAAAATAGAGAGAGCTGGCATGAATGGTGACCCAGCTACACGTAAAATTATAGTCAAAGACCACATATTCTGGCCAAACGGTATCACAATAGATTACGACAACAACCTAATATACTGGGTGGATGCCAAGCTGCATTTTGTGGATGTTATTGATTTTAATGGAGGGAAGAGAAAGAGTGTTGTTAAAGAGGATCTTGTGTATCCGTATGCACTTACGTTTTATAGCTCTAAACTGTATTGGACTGATTGGAAAACTTGGTAAGCTTTTAGATACTATATTTTTACTGTGATTGTAAGTTTTCACCGTACCATTAAACAGTTTTTTTATTTGTTTACAAAAATATTAGGCAAATGAAAAACTATACTTACATAAATGCTTAATTTAATAATCATAATTATTTATATCTGTTAGCATATTAATAAAAACCCCGAGAGCTTTCAGCTTGAACTCCAGAATCGTTTCGAGTGCATAGGAAGCTCAGTGGACGAATGCAACGATGGATTTGTGGAAACTGTCCGTACGACAGGGTCTAAGTTCTTCAAGACCCGTCGTGCACAGAAGATCAAAAAACTCTCTGATCATACTCTCAAGCTCATGAAGGAACGGCGTGAGATGATCCTGCAGTCTTCAGACGACGCGTGGAAATACCGGCAGCTCAATAGACGGATCTCTAAATCCTTGAAGAGCGACCTCCGCCGCTTTAATACCGAGCGTATCAAAGACGCCATTGAGCGGAATAAAGGCTCAAAGGTATTTGCAAGAGATCTGGCTATTGGGCCGAGCCAGCTCACGAAACTGAAGACCGACGATGGCAGAATCGTATCCGCCAAACCGGAGCTACTGAGGGAGATCGAGAGATTCTATGGGCAGTTGTACACGTCAACCAGGAAACCCGTTGTAAATCTAGCGAATGACCCAAGAGCTAGACTGACCCGACACTACACCGAAGACATTCCGGACCTCAGCCTGTATGAGATTAGGATGGCTCTGAAACAGCTTAAAAACAACAAAGCACCGGGTGATGATGGAATTACGGCCGAACTTCTGAAGGCGGGTGGAAAACCGGTTCTTAAGGCCCTTCAGAAGCTGTTTGATTCCGTCATACTCGAGGGGAAAACGCCACAGGCATGGTGCAGGGGTGTGGTGGTACTCTTCTTCAAAAAGGGCGACAACGCCCGGTTGAAGAACTATAGGCCCATCTCACTTCTGAGCCATGTCTACAAGTTGTTTTCAAGAGTCATCACGAATCGTCTCGCGCGCAGGTTTGACGATTTTCAGCCTCCCGAACAAGCCGGATTCCGAAAAGGTTTTAGCACCGTAGACCACATACATACGCTGCGACAGGTTATACAGAAGACCGAAGAGTACAACCTGCCTCTCTGTTTAGCGTTTTTGGACTACGAGAAAGCCTTCGATTCGATCGAGACTTGGGCTGTACTGCAGTCTCTCCAACGGTGCCAAATTGATTATCGGTACATCGAGGTGTTGAAGTGATTGTACAAAAACGCCACCATGTCAGTCCGACTTCAGGACCAGACCTCGGAACCTATCCCTCTGCAGCGAGGTGTGAGACAAGGAGACGTCATATCTCCGAAACTGTTCACCGCTGCACTGGAAGATGTCTTCAAGGTTCTGGACTGGAGAGGGCTAGGCATCAACGTTAATGGCGAGTACATCTCTCACCTTCGATTTGCCGCCGATATAGTGGTCATGGCTGAGACCATGGAGGACCTCAGTACAATGCTCGATGACCTCAGTGAGTTTCCGAAAGAGTGGGTCTTAAAATGAACATGGACAAAACCAAGGTCATGTTGAATGCCCATGTAACACCCACTCCTATCAAGATCGGAGACTCTACTATCGAAGTTGTAGACGATTATGTCTACCTGGGACAAACGGTCCAGTTGGGTAGGTCTAACTTCGAGAAAGAGGTCAATCGTCGAATCCGACTCGGCTGGGCAGCGTTCGGAAAGCTGCGTGGTATCTTCTCGTCCAACTTACCGCAGTGCCTCAAGACGAAAGTCTATGACCAGTGTGTGCTGCCAGTGATTACATACGGGACCGAAACGTGGTCGCTCACAATGGGCCTCATCAGAAGGCTCAAAGTCACCCAAAGGGCAATGGAGAGACCTATGCTCGGAGTTTCCTTGCGTGATCAAATCAGAAATGAGGACATCCGCAAGAGAACCAAGGTTACCGACGTAGCCCGAAGAATTGCCAAACTTAAGTGGCAGTGGGCAGGGCACATTGCTCGCAGAACAGATGGCCGATGGGGCCGAAAAGTTCTGGAATGGCGACCGCGAACCGGGAGACGATGCGTTGGAAGGCCTCCCACTAGGTGGACCGATGACCTGGTGAAGGTTGCGGGGATCCGCTGGATGCGCGTCGCACGGGACCGGTCAATCTGGCGACACTTGGGGGAGGCCTATGTCCAGCAGTGGACGTCTTTCGGCTGAAATGATGATGATGATGATGATGTTAGCATATTTGCTACACTGAACCCTCTCTATTATTTATCAAATCATTTTATTTAATGCGAAATCGGCTTGAGCCGTTCAGAAAGAGCTTAAATTTGCAATAAAAGCGAAAAATACGTCAGTGAGTTGCCGAATTAAATGCAGCAAATGAGGTTATACGTCATCAGCTTAATCCCATGCGCGTTGATAAGCTTGGTCATTCTTTTATAAGTTGATCAAATTTTAATATTCCTGTTAAAGGTCAATTCACACTTGGGACATATCAACAAATGGGCCAATGAAGGAGTTGATAAAATCCGACCCAGTGCCTGTAGATTTAAAAGTGTATGACGGAAGTCGACAAGTGATGCCCTCTGGTGACTACCCATGTAAGGAGAACAATGGCGGATGCTCCCATTTGTGCCTTTTAGCACCCACGCCGCCAGGTAAACTTTTTTTTTATGTTACCTTTAAATTCACATACACAGACAGACAGACCCGAAACAACTACCTAGTTCATCAATTAATATTTGTTCCGTGCGGGGATCGAACCCATGTGACCCGCGACCCACAGCGCCGTAGCCAATCGCTCAGTCACTGTGCCAACCAAGCCGTCCAACGTCAGAGTTAGATACTACACAAATAAATTTAAGAGTACTTCTGTCGAAATTGACATACACAAAAGTATTTCATCAGTCATTTAAAAACAAGTGTAAAAATAAGAGCCAGTCTGATAATAGAAAACAAGACCTTGTCTTAAATTATATACATATCTATGCATTCTATGTAATATTGTCTCTGTTTTTTGATGAACTACTTGAAAAGTAATTAATGCATTGATCTTGAAGTCATTAATTTAGATGAAATATGGCCACAGCTGGACTTAAATCTTTACAAAACATAACATCACGCCAGTAATCCCGTAAGGGTTAGGCAGAGGCGTACGCAATGGTACACACACATTACGCCATTTATGATTCAAGTCCTATGTAATACGGAGCGTACCTATTTCCATCAACCGGGCACAACAGACTCCGTGGCTGCCACTGAAAAAAACCTGATAAAAAGCCCAGTAACAATTTGCCAGGCCTGGGTATAGAAAGCTCACCGTCGGTCCGTCTCAAGACGACAGGCCGTTTTGACGGCGCGTTCGTGTTCCACGCGCGCCTCAAGGAGATGTCAGCAAACCGGAAGGGGTCCGAGAGGGTCGATGACTGCCAGGGCTGCGGGACTGTTCGAAAGAGATACCGTGGCCCTGGAACACAAAGAGCTAAGAAGGAACATGGATGGGTTTTAGTCAGTACAAGTCTGACACTCCCTTCCGCTCCGCCCAGAGCGGGAGGAGTCATTTGATGACTCCCCATTTGAAAAAAAGAAAAAAGAAAACTGGGTATAGAAACCAGGGCTTCATGCTCATAAGACGCTCTTGCGACCACTACATACAATCATTACACACTTACATACCTTCCTTTACACCCAGGCTACCAGTGCGCTTGTCCAACGGGCTCGAAACTCCGTGAGAACAGCAACACGACCTGCTACAACAGTCCGCAGTCGCTGCTGGTCGTGGCCCAGCGCTCCGCCATATCCAAGATATCGCTAGACTCTCCGGACTTCACTCCCTACACGCTACCACTCAAGGATCTGAAGAGGGCGCTGACGGTGGACTTCGATCCCAAGTTTGAGTACATCTACTGGGCTGATAGTTTGGTGAGTAATGAGAAACACAGTGCCTGACATATTATTATTAGTTAAACGCGTAAGCCTCTATGGCCGGAGGAAGTGGTTTTATATTTACGTCAACGTTGGTAAAACTTTGGGCTCATTCTAGTCTGTTTTGTCCCACGCTTGGGCAAATAAGTAGTTTCTATAAATAGATGATGATTGTTAACTACAAGTAATATTAGTATTAATTAAGTGTCCGCACTATTAACGGTTTCTTTAAACATATTGTTCTGTTCCTACAGACAAACCGTGAAAACGGTTTTGTGGGGCATAGTTCTTAAATAAAGATTTGTATTAACCTTGTTTTTAATCAAAGCAAAATCTTTTTTTTAAAGGCACACTTAACGCTTCATCTGAAATTAAAGTGTGTTCTTCTATGTCGGATAAAATTTTCAGCACTCGCTAATAAAAGAAATATAATTCACGCGTTCTATCTAATGTAGTTTTTTTTTATACCTCAGGCAAAGACAATATCGAGAGCGCGTCTAGACGGCAGCGAACAGACAGTCGTGATACACAGCAGTGGGGTTCCTGACAGCATTGCTATCGACCCTCTGGCCAGGAACATCTACTGGACAGACCCTGTCACTGACACCATCAATGTGGCCCGGCTCGATGGCACCTCTAAGAAGGTATCATTTTCAAATGATCTACATTAAATATTGACTTAAAACAATCGCGCGTATTTAGTGCTAGTACGCGTAGCGTAGTGTGCGTAGCTAGTGTTCACTAGTGCGCCTGGTAAGTGAGTAGTCGTCATTCCGAAATTGAAGAGTGTTTCTGGTTTTTCTATAGGAATAACTCAGTAGTATCACAGAGTGAAGATTTCTGCCTGATTGATGACAATCTTAACAAAAACAGTACCTGTGTATTTCATTATGAAGTATTGGCACCAGTACCAAGGGTCAAAATTGTGATATTTTCGTTATGTTTTCAATCCTATGATGTATTTAATGTCTGTACTATGATGTGATAACCACAGATGTGGTTATTTACCATTTGACTACAGTAGACACTAGACGCTACGCATTTGGAAAGGGAAGCCGGCAGGAATCGGCTTCTTAGGTGCCTTCGGGCCTGGTGGCACCACTTATTGACGTGTTTCGGCTTGAGCCGATCGGAGAGGCTTTAGGTCTGCATGAACTCAAAGCATATAATCAAAAACGGCGACTTACGCCTCGTCGCAGACGTTGCGACTTGTTTCGTTTTTAATGTTTTGACACAGGGAATGTTCTTTATGGCCGGCCCAACCCGATTCTGCGAAACTCCTTAAAGGCCTTCGTAGAACACAATGTGTGCTTGTGTTCAACAGTACTTATATTCTAGGTGATAATCCACAACGAGCTCTACGACCCGCGCGCCATAGCCCTGCACCCAACCGCTGGCTGGATGTTCTGGTCAGACTGGAACGACAAGAAGCCGAAGATCGAGCGTGCCAACCTGGACGGCAGTGGGCGAGTGCTGCTGGTGTACGAGAGGCTGACCTGGCCCAACGGCATCGCGCTCGACACCGTCAGGAACAAGCTCTACTGGGGAGATGCCAGGACGCATAAAATTGAGGTAAGTAAAGTGAAACTAGCCGTGTTGTGCTCCTGATATCGTAACGCATTTGGAGCGCATGATGCGTCTCCATAATGATAATCGCTCAATAATAAACGTGTGGAGTAATTTAGTTAGTTAGTTTCGATTTCTGTGGAATATCGTTGAGATCAAAATCAATATATTATTTTATTTCACATAGGCCTACTTTTTTTTTTAAACGGTACAGACGATACAGGAAAATTCCTAGAGTGGAGCCACACTGGGAATTTCTCCTATGTCGTGGGGTGCGTTTACAAACATTTAAACTCACATACACAAACAGCCAGACCCGAAACAACTATCTGTAGGCCGTACAAATATTTGTTCCGTGCGGGGATCGAACCCGCGTCACGCAGCGCAGCAGTCGATCGCTCAACCACTACGCCAACCGAGCCGTCAATTTTCAAAAAAAATTGAAGTCAATTTTCAAAAAAAATTGACGGCACGGATGATTTACACTTATAAAACGTTGACAAGAGATAAAATGTCCATACTTCACCCAGAGTTTTTGTCAAAACATTTGTGTGTCCATACAAAATATACTCAATTTTCTCATTAAACATTATTTTGTATTCACCACCCGAATTCCAACATTGATGCTTCTTCATTCTGGACATATTTTAACGTATAAATTCTCCAACTCCTACAGGTATGCAACATGGATGGTACAGAGAGGAAAGAACTCCACAGCAGTGAAATCTTACACATCTTTGGTCTCACCTTACTGGGCGAACATCTGTACTGGACCGACATGCAGAAACGGACGTTAGACAGGATTAATAAAAATACAGGTAAACACCTTTTGTGGTCTGCTTTCTATGTACCGAGGATAGGACAAGCTATTTTATCGTGTCCTACCGATGCTTCGACTTCGGTCACCTTCGGCCGAAAAAACAGCCTTCGACCTAACGTTCGGCTTCGGCCAAAATGGGCCACTGACAACCTATAACGACTGTCAAAGCTTTACAAATGACAGCCGGGCCCAACGACTTATTGAGTTTTCCGGGGCACGGACGAAACTTGATGGTCACCTATTTATGAACCTTGGCAGGCGCTGCTTTACCTAAAAGATCGACCCGTGCGGATGTTATTTAGCCACGAGTTCCTCAAAGCTTCCTACATTTATCGCAAAAATACAGTTGTTTTGCATCCTCGTCAAAATTCAAGAGGTAGTCACAAAAGACATAAATAATCAATTAAACTTACGGTACCTAGTTAATTATTAATAAACGCTGTTTTTTTTTGGTTGTTTAAGTTTGCCAGTATTTCAGAATAACCCCTTTAACGTGGTATAGGGAATAAAAAATGATCGAATAAACGTTGTAGATTTTTTTTTTGTGTGTAGGCAAGGTTATAAGGGGAGGATCAGACGAGTTATGTTTAAAACACGGGTGGTTCACACAGACCGATTTCCGCAAAAAAAAAAAAATACCTACAATTTTTTATTATTGATTGGGGTCGAGAATCATAAGCATAGTTACCTCCTTGAATTTGACGAGGTTGCAAAACAACACTTGTATACATATATTCCATCCTTCCTTATAATACGCAGGTCTAGAACGTCAACCGGTTGTAGAGCAGATGGCAAACATGATGGGTGTGAAGGCGTTCCGTCTCGGAGAGTCGTTAGGATGGAACCAATGCGCCGACAACAATGGCGGCTGCTCTCATCTCTGTCTCAACACTCCCGAACGCTATGTATGCAGTTGTCCGCTTGGTAAGTACTAGTAAACTCAGCTTGCCAACAAAAAAGCTAAGTGTCTATACTTAGCCTAATTGCCTAATTAGGCTGGTTATCTATGTATATATTAAATGGATTAGGGTACGTCTATAGCCCAGCCCACACCGGGGACAGCAGAGCAGATTAATATTTCTTCTTTCTTTCTCAGAGGGGATTTCCCTTCGCTGCATTGAACATTGGAAGTTGTATGTTGTTACCACAAGGTACTTATGATTTCACAAAAAGGCAAAATGTTCTGCCCGGCCTACCCCGGTGGCGCTGGCCCTAAGCAACTGTGCTTCGATATAAAATTGGGCGGATAGTAACTTCGAATCAATATTAGATATAGACTTATTATCTGTTGCACTCTTGCAGTATTCAGAAAATATTTCCACTATAATTTTGCTTTTTGAAGTGAAAACTTCTTTAGCGGCATTGTGAACTTTTGTGATGGGTAAAAAATGTTAAACTCGCGTCAGGTCTCGCGTCAGTACACGTCACCGTCAGGTCACGTAGGTTACGAAGGAATTTGAACTTTATGACATATGTCATTGAGTTTGGGTTTACAAAACTGGATAATTATCTTGTGCACAAACAAAACCTTCTGTTTCTCCAAACAGGTGAAATTTTTAAGACAGATTATAGTAGTTCTGAAGTGTTAAATTTTTAATGTAATATAAATTGTCATGTTTTTGTAAGATAGCGCAATAAATGAATATTGTATTTTACCACATAAATGATAGTACTTTTATACTGATAATTAAAGCAATTCGTGCAAAATTATTCCCTAACCATTCCAAAATATGAAAAATGCACAACGTTAATATTCAAGGTTTCACTTCTGCCGGCACTCCCGGACTGCAACCCTTTTTTTTTACTAGAATGCATTCTTCCTTCATCAGGTCTAGAACTAAGTAAAGACAGGAAGACTTGCGTGGAACCTGAAGCGTTTCTAGTGTACAGTCGCAAGAATGTCATCGGACACATCAGTATTGAGAACGAGGAGAACGACGTAGTGCTGCCTCTCAAAGACTTGAAGGAAGTCAGGTAAGCATAACAATCACGCCTCTAACTCCCGAAGGGTTAGGCAGAGGTTATGGTACACCCACATTTCACCTGCTAGTTTAAGTGCCTTGTAATAGGTAAGCATCTCATATTATTTATAAATGAAAGTAAAAAATGATTCTGCTAGAAAAAAACAATAGAAAAAAACCGGCCAAGTGCGAGTCGTACTTACACGCACACAGGGTTCAGAATCAGAACTATTTGCCATGAATGTGGTACAGGTATAAGATGTTGGGTGTTGTTGGGTTCCGTATCACCAAACTATAAAATAAAAATATTTTAGAGGCTCATTTATATGTTGTGTTGTTGATTCATCAGCCAAAATAATTAGTTTTTCATACTATGTTAATGAACATTTCACCAAACTACAGTAGTAAAATACTGCAATTTGATCAAAAAGTCCCATATCTCAACTAAACATGAAATCTTTTTCAAACCAAACATTGAAAGTTTTTTTTTACGTTCTACAATCCCCGTATTTTCGGAACTGTCCTCCTTTTTATTTAGAAATTAGAGGGGGGGACACGTTTCGCCAGTTATGTATATTAAAGTCCTGTATAATAGCTGTATTACATGGCTTTGTCATTAATTTATTGCTGGTAACATCCATGTGTCGCACGGAATAAATGCGTGATAGTATTTTGTCTTCATCATCATATGCCTCACCTTTTCTCAACTATGATAAGTTCGGCTGAATACCAGTAATTGACATGGAGCGACTGCCTATCTGACCTCCATAACCCAATTAGTACTGGGTATACGATACACCTTGGTAAGACTTCGGATCACGGACTATCTGTAACGACGGCTTAACGTGCTTTTCGAGGCACGGAGGAAACTCGATATGTAATGCGTGGTACCCCTTCACGGACCAACCTGCTTCCCCGGCTTACCCTAGAGAACGACCCTAGTGGCTGTTATTATTTAGACACGAGCTCCTCGAGAAATATTATGTTATATATTATATTATATTGTTGTTTCAGTGCCTTAGCTGTGCATGTATCTGGCAACAAGCTTTACTGGTCAGACAGTAAGACTAAGACTATCAACCGATGTTCTGTCAACGGAGCTAACATGGAGAAAGTGCTGGAATGGACGGGGCTAGTTGAAGGTATGTGCTGCATTATTAACTTACGAACTATAGCGACTACTCGCTATAATACGGTAAGAAGAAAAAGCAGGGTTAATTTTTGAGATGTAAAATCAAAATCATTTATTTCAAGTAGGCCAGTTACAGGCACTTTTAAACTGTCGAACAACAATAAAAATGAAGCTACAGTCCCAGTCACAACACATAATGTAACTGTGAAAGTACTTTAGTTGCCCATCCCAAAGCGTAGATCTCTATGGAGAAGAATGGGCAAGAAACTCCATGGACACTCTTTTAAATCAGAATCTTGATACAAAACTTTGGTTACATCATTCATGTTGAGATGGTACAGTATGTGAGAATGATGTAGCAAGACGTACACGTTAAAAGTTTCCATATTAAAAACAAATAGAACAATTAAAATATATTTATTAAAGAGAAAACGAAAAATGAATGTTTTAAATGTAATAGAATATTTGGTAATGAAAGGGATGTATTTTGTGATTAGGCGTTTAAATCTTATTCTTTATTGCACACAAAATCAAATATCTACACACAACTTGCAATATATAGCTTAGCTCAAAATTGAGTTTTCCTACAGCAAACCTTTCTTCGATTGCGAGATTTGCAAAAGTGGATAGGTTTCATGTCCGTAACAATTTTAATTTAAACTCTGTTTTTTTTATTACTAGGCATAGCCATTGACTGGTCAGGCCAGAACATTTACTGGACGGACACGGCAACGCAACGTATCGAAGTGGCGCGACTTGACGGCTCCAGTCGAAGGGCCCTCGTGTGGCAGGGACTCAAGAAACCTAAGAGCATCGCTCTGGACCCTAAGAAAGGGTAAGTAGAGGCTGGCGTAAATAGAAAGATCAATAAACGCACCTACCGATCGGTCTACATACACCTACATGTTCCATGAAAGGCAGTTTCAGCCTCATGACTACCACTAGAAGAAAATTTTGAAAACTCGTCAAATCATTTCGTTAAGAGGGGACTCTAGTGGGCTTTTCTCCATACAAACGTATTCCGCTGTTTTCTTCGTGGATAATGCGTCTAGAGCAATGATTTTTTTTCCAAAAAACTTTATTAATACATGCCCCTATCATTTCCTTTTTTTCAAAACATGATCTTTAAAATAATTATGACAATCCAAAAACCAGAAAAAAACCGCCATGTTCAGACGACTATCAGACAATTAGATACGTTTTTAACAAAAAAGAAAATAATAGAAGCATAGATATATTTTTTCTCTAAATAATAGATATATTTTTTCTTTATATAAGAATTATTAAGATCAGTTTAGATTTGAAGAAGAAAACAGCGGAATACAAAACGTCTTTTGGATTTTTGTAGGTAAAATCAGCGTGAGTTGCAGTTGTCCCTTTTGCACTTTACGGGGGCTTGGTCGGTCGCAGCGACGAGAATAGTTTCTAATACCTATTCCATATATTTAAAATACCTATTCTTCAAATTCCTCTAGCCTAGAGTCCCCTCTTAATGTGTGCGCATCCGGTCAAACGCACACTTAAACCTATTGAATATTTTTACATGATATAGTATTTCCATGGGATTTACTTTAAAAAAAACTTTAAAAAAAAGGTGCGTCCACGCATCCCTCCGCGCAGGAGAAGTGAAACTTCGTGATACTACACGCATGCGTTCGAGTGCCACGCATTCACTCTCGTTATTTTATTGAGCTTCTAAATAATATTTTGTTGTTTTCTTGTTGTATTATTTTTATAACATAAGTTTATCGAGGTACTCATGGAAATTGAGCGAAGGCTGGTCACACCGAAGAGTCGAATGCATGACTGTTTGCACGCCATCTTGCGTACCTAGTAGAACTACGTAGTCACAAATCTTGTAATACTGCCATCTCTTAGTGAGTTTTAGAAAATATTCCCCTTCCATGATAGCGTTAAACTTGCTGGATGGTAGCGTTAAACTTGTTCGCATAAGAAGTTTGAAGATGATTTTAATGATTAAACATAGTAAAGCCATTTTTGTAACGGCCGCGAATGATATTTAAATCAACATACAACCTTACACTGACCTGCAAAAAGCGTAAGGAAATCTGAATTTCGCAGACTACCCAGGCGCTTCCATCCAATCTGTCTTCATTGGACGTCAAGCCCGCTTTATTAAGGGTTTGTTTTAACTTTAGATCACTAAGTAAAAAAAAACCCGTCATTGTTCCAGCTACATGTACTGGTCAGAACTGGGCTCCAAGAGCATCAAACGTGCTGGCATGGACGGCTCGTCGCCTACCGTACTGATAGAACAAGTGGGCAAGGTGCACTCCATCGCCATCGACAACGAACGTCGCGCCATCTACTGGGCCGCGCTCGACCCGCCTGCGATTGAGTTCGCGTTTCTGAACGGAACCGGAAGGAAGGTTCTAGTCAATAATGTGTCCATGCCATATACGCTGGCGCTGCATAATGATAGGATATTTTGGGGGGATTGGAATACAGGTAGGTGTTTTCTTGTATTTTTTTTTTTCATATTGTATGTATATTTTTTATGTGAAATATCTATAGTCCGGTCAAAATAGACATCTCAATTAACAAAAACTCGGATCAACCTAAATTTTGGTAGAGATTTTGAATACACCGGTAGAAATAAAGTGCTAAAAGGTACCATCGATCCGATGTCTGGTACCTATTTTCTGTTCCTTTCTTCTATTCTGTATTAAGTGTGTACATAAATTGTTAAATAAATAACTTTTTTAGCACACATCTGATCGATGGGGATTTTTGGCACTATTTTATGTCTAATTTGACCGGGCTACATACTACATTGTCTGGTCACTATGTTTCCTTCAGTTGTTAACAGTAACTATTAACTTTATCAACAGGCATCGTAGAATCCGCATCAAAAAGCTCAGGCTCGTCTCGCAAGGTGGTCCAGTCGGGCGTGGAGTACATCTCGGAGCTGAAGCTGTTCGGTGGCGCGCGCGGCGCGGGCAGCCAGTGCGCGGCCGACAACGGCGGCTGCGCGCACCTGTGCCTCGCCGCGCGCGCCGACTACCGCTGTGCCTGTCCGCAGCACTACCGGCTCAACAAGGATAACCTCACTTGTACAGGTACCTAGTGCGAATTAATGTTGTCATGTGTAGGGGAAATTATTTAAAAGTAAAAATATTACCTACTACAAGGTCAAATTTAACAAGCTAGCTAGACACCGCAGACGTCACTACACTAACTGCGTTATCTGACCCCAAAAAAAAACATTAAATCAATATGTTGTTGTATTATTATTCTCGTAGTGCCTCTGTTCTATAAATAAATAATTATCACGCCTGCAGAGTTGCGCTAGTTAAGTTATTTTGTCTCAAACACGGGTATAGCAGCATCTCGATAAATTAAAAAGGCTTTGAAATTCGAAGGGTTTCTAATGTTGATTATCTGTTTACAGAACCGGAAGAATTCCTGATATTCGCTCAAAAGAATGCTATCGGCCGAATAGTAGTTGCCAACGGCGAATGCAACGATGCTTACATACCTCTCACCGGATTGAAAAACGTTAAAGCCATAGAATACGATCCTGTAAACAAGTAAGTATTGCCCGATACACTTTGTTCACATCATATTTTTATTTCCATATAATATTATGTTTTTTTTAATATATTTAAATAAAAAATACAGATTCGAATAACACGTAACTATTTTACTGTTATCCCCAAGTGTAAGTATTTTACGTTACGTTGATAAACCAAACCTAGGTATTTAAATATTTTGTTTGCATTGTGTTATCCTTGGCTAAGAGAAAAGAAACTTGAGACAGCATACGCCAATGTTCGTAGCACGCACATTTTATGACTGCCGGGAATCTTATCTTTTAGTACGCACCAATCAAGCAATACAATCCAGTTTATGCGGATATGTCATTATACAGAAAATCTGTAAAAACCGAAGCCATGTTATATTGAAAATCGAATCCCGAATGGAATAGCCACGTGTACCTATCCAAGATTATAAGTTTAAGGTCTAAACGGAAACTGAACTCTTTCTTAATCTTCCCCAGACACTTCTACTGGATGGACGAAGACTCTCACTCAATCCGTCGAGTCGGCATATCTTACTCCGTTACCTCAGCCATTACAGAGTCAGTTACAGTGATCTCAGGACTCAGCCGTCCGTTCCACATGGTTCTGGACATTTTAGGACGAGCCTTGTACTGGACCTGTGCGGACACAGACTCGATCAATGCAACTTCTATAGATAATAATTCGTCGTCCGGAGTTATATTGAGAGGAGATAATATGATGCCGCGGTTTTTGGCTTTTCATCAGACTAAGAGGTGAGATTCTATTGTGTTTAATTTAGTTTTGACGTTTTATAATTTAATTTTCTTTGTTTCTTTTTTTTTAATTGATATTTGTTTGAATTAGTAATTTAGTCGGCAGAAAACGTCAAATCTCTAAAGAAAATCATCAAATTATCATTCAACGCACCGTTTTCGAGATATTGTTGGATATTTGAATTAAAGATGACTCCGCTTGAATATAGTTTAATACAGAAATAACGGTTACAATATTTAAAATGGAATACGCACGATACGTGCGGTGCTGTCCGGAATCTGTAGGCGAGAGTGTGTTGCGCGGCCGCCGAGCCGATCAGCTGTGTCCCCTCCTCCCGCGTGCCCCGCCGCTGCTCGTACACGGTTCACGCGTATGATGCGTGGACAGATATTATAAGAAGAAAGGTTAACCCCATACTGCCAAAAAGTGGTAAATTATGAGGAGATTTTTTAACCCCCGACCAAAAAAGAGGGGTGTTATAAGTTTGACGTGTGTATCTGTGTATCTGTGTGTCTGTCTGTGGCATCGTAGCTCCTAAACGGATTAACCGATTTTGATAAAATTGGTATCGTTTGAAAGGTGTTTTAATCGAGAGTGTTCTTAGCTATGTTTCGAAAAAATCTACCCAGCCGTTTGATGGTAATCACCTCTTTTCTAGTTGAAGGGAAATTAAAACCTTCCACAGGTCTGGTTGATTCGAAGAAATCTTGTCACTTGTCAACATGTCAACGCAATGGGGGGTGGCTGCACCCACCCTCCCCCCAAAAACAAAAAGTTTTTTTATTTTGTTGTTTTCGTTTATTGTTGAGAAGTCGCGCAGCACCGAGAAAAGTGTAAGCAATGGGGGAGACCTATGCCCAAGATTGGGACAGTCAAGGCTTAGATAAAATAATATAAGTTTAAAAAGAATGAAATAAAATTAAATTAAAAATTTAAAAAAACCCCCGACACAAAAATCCTCTAAAAATCTAAAAATAAAATAATCCAAGCGTCTTAGCGTCGGGGGACCGCTAAGTAGACCGCTTAGTACAAGCACAAAACAAAGCGGACCCCCGACGCTAAGACGCTTGGATTATTTTATTTTTAGATTTTTAGAAGATTTTTGTGTCGGGGGTTTTTTTAAATTTTTAATTTAATTTTTTGTTGTTGTTTTTAACTCTAAATGTTTAACCTTTTCAGATTTCTGATCTGGAACGACGCTGCCCTGGGTGTGATAATGCGCGCAAACGTGGACGGTACATCACGCGTAGAGTTAGCTCGGGCGAGCAATGTCACCTCGCTCACAGTGGACCACACTACTGGCACAGTCTACTGGGCTGTTAGTCGGCAGATTCATGCAGTCGACATGGATGGTTCGAACAAGTTAGTCATTTACTTACTCAAAGAATTTCCAGGACAGATCAACAGGGTAGCTAACACTAATCATTAGCACTTAGAACGGGATATTTATTACCATGTTTATTTCTTTTTCGAGTTTCCGATATTTCGGCATTATTGCAAGCGCTGATCACCGATTAACTGAAGTTATTGCAGATGAGTGTTTGTGAGCAGTCAAAACGATCGACCCATTTATTCCGTCGAAATCGGTCCTACCGTTACGGAGATTAGCCGGAAAAAACAGACAAAAATTTATATGAGCACAATATATGTATACTTTTATATGCATTTAGTAAAAACAGCACAGACTCCTAGTTCTGGAAATAGTCCTAGAAATAAAATTCATTAAAAGGAATAAAGCTAATGAATGGCATGATAGTTTGAAAGGAGAAAATTATTGAAAGACGACTGAGAGAAGAGAGTGATTTTCACGAAATTAATTCGGTTTTATGCCTGGTCGAGGAACGACAGATGCCATTTTTGCAATCTGCCAGATGTGCGACAAATATAGAGAAGTTCGCACAAAAACTTGCACATGGTGTTCGTCGACCCCGAAAAAGCATACGACCGGATACCTCGTGAGGTTTTGTGGTGGGTCCTGAAAGAGAAAGGTACAGTCCCCCGCACGAAAGTTGGCAAGAGTCATCAGATGCGCAGAAGTCATATTTTAGGTCTGTTTGGTGGTCAAGCGGGACGCGGGTATGAGGTAGCGCAGATCCGGGTGCGCGATTGGTGCGTCAGTCGGCCTCTGCCTCCCGCACCGCGTCTTCATTCCTTTCGCTCCCGATTACACTTGCGTGCACGAAAGTTGTACCCTTTGTTTTTGTTGACTTTTTGTTACGAGTTTATGTTTTTTTTTTAATTCAGTTTTTATTACGCGTTGTTGTTATTGATTTAATTTTAGTTTTTGTTACGTAATTACAATGCCAGGACCAAATACCGTTTTACGCAGACATGCCAGAAAAATGGTATACGATGTTTACTGTTTCATGGTGAAAGAAGCTCAAACTGAAAAAGAGACGGTATAATGGACTGCAGAAGCTACTAAAACGTCAGAGAGAAGAGTTAGAAGAATAGTCAAGGAAGATAGAAATTCCGAATTCCACACTGTCTAGACACCGGGAAAAAAGAGGAATAAATCAAAGCCGATTACAGAGATTGACACTTTTAACCAGTCAGTGGTAAGAACCTGTATTTACCACCATTATATCTCTTATTACAGGTTCGTGGTCAGATGGATCATTAAAGGGGCTTAAAAAACCAATTTCTAAAGGGCAACGGATTGTGATAGTGCATGCTGGACCCGAAGCTGGTATTTTTCCCAATGCACTGCTTTTATTTAAAGCTGGAACAAAGTCAGGGGACTTTCATGACAACATGAATTATAATAATTACACAAAGTGGCTTCGCAGCCAACTAATACCGAACCTGCCGCCAAATGCGGCGTTAGTAATAGACAACGCATCGTACCATAACAAGCAGTACGATCCTGCTCCTTCCTCGAATGCCAAGAAAGCGGACATGCAGAAGTGGTTGACGGAAAAGGGCATAGCATACGAGGAAAGTATGCTCAAACCTCAATTGCTCAAATTGATAAAATTGTACAAACCACAATACAAAAAATACAGTATGGACCAAATACTTGCAGAACACAACCATAGTGTCCAGCGATTACCACCCTACCATCCGGACTTAAATCCTATATAAATGGCATGGGCGGCAATCAAAGGTTATGTAGCCAGCTAAAATATTACATGGAATGTGACCAGTGCAATGGAGTTAGTTAAGGACAGTTTCACTGATGGGCGCCGATGAATGGTCAAAATTATGTGAGAAAGTAAAAAAAATTGAGGGTGATTATATCAAAAGCGACCATATAGTCGACACAGTCACTGAACGTTTCGTCATTTACACCGTTGACGACAGCGACTCCTCCAGCGATGAGAGTGAAGATAGTTTCGTCGAGGATGAGCCAACTCCTTCCACCAGCTCAGGTGGTACTTCCAATTTGATGCCCGGGGTAGCAGTATTATTAACTGATAGTGACGACGAGAACACATATTTTTTAAATTAAATCAATAATTTTGTATTAAACATTTTTTTTTACTTTAAAAAGTATTTATTTTATTTATAACACCTAATAAATGTCACATTTTTCTCTCCTTTCTTTAACTTCATGATTAAAAATAAATTATGGCAATAACCATAGAACAATGACAAGAAATAAAAGTGACCACTTTCTTGTTCATGCGCGAACTTTCTCCCACTACGTCAAACCTTGCCAAGTTACGTGCCGGGGACTGTATGCCTGGCTAAGATAAGGATGAGTATGTGCATTTGATCCGAGCGATGTACTGTCGATGTAGTATCCAAGTCCAGTCCATAGCGGGCAGTACCGGCAGCTTCAATGTGGCTGTCGGCAAAGACTAGGGAATGTTGGCCGGAATCCTGCCTTTTCACCAAAAATATAATTTACAAATATTTTTTTGGCAACTGACGGTTCGCAAAATTATGATAGATTATTTCAACTTTTACAAAAACAAGTTTGGCAAATTATTCACTAAATAAAATTATTTACCTGATATACTTTTATTTGATAACGTATTATTTGACAAACAGTTACTTTTGTATTCATGTCATAAAACAACGTTTGAAATAAAAACGTTTTACATATTGCATCATTACGCAATTTCCTAAAAAAAATACTCATTAGGCAATAGGGTAATTAATAAAACAACAAATACTTAGGATTCAAGAGCGAGCTCGGGACTTAGGGCACCCCGACTCGGACAGGTTAGGTTCGAAGGGGATGACGGGGTCTAGTGGCCGAGCGAAGCGAGTGAACTAAGACCCCGTTTTCCCTGTGGAATAGACCAGTTTGTGGTTAGGATGTTCGAGCGCACGTTTTGTAACGCTGCACGCTAGGGTTTTTGACCTGGGGGCACGGTAGTGCCCACGCCAAGACGAGCCAAGCGAAGCGCAAGAGCACTACCTACCTTTTCTCGAAGTGTTTCGTCGTATTTTTTAACCCTCATAGAGTTGGTTTCCGATGTACCAGATAGTTAATATTCTCAGGATATGATGTCAATAATAGACTTATTAAATATACAAAGTCTCAATTGAATAGCTCTAATACTTTAGATTTTATTTATATCTAAAATACACCGATTTCGTCACTGACACACTGATGATCATCAAAATGTTTGGCTACTTCCTGAAGTGCTAGAAGGCTGAAATTTGATATGTAATCTAAGTTTAGTCTACAACCAACAAAAAAGTTCATAAACTTATAATTTTTGCCCCCCATCCCCTAAAATGGGGGGGGGGGTGGAAGTTTTTATGAGAATTCAAAATGTTAGGGTACTTCCGGAAGTGCTAGAAAGCCGAAATTTAGTATGTTTATTTGTAAAAAAGAAGAAAAAAAATAAACACTAAAAAGACTGTCTAGCTACTTACAAAAAGAACTGAAATCCCACGAAAAACATTCCATGTAAAATGTTGCCAAGACGACCACATAAGGTTTGCCCTGTGAAAAAGATATCAGATCTCATGTAGAGCCAAGCTTCTGAATCTACACGGCCTAACTCTACCGACCCTAACTTCACAAATTCTACATATCAGTAAAAGTTTATAGCTTGGCTGTTTCGTTACTTACTTCGGAAACTAAATATTCGCATCACTTATACGACGGTAGCGAAACGGCGAAGCCATAAATTTTTACTGATATAAGATAAGATAATTTATTTATTAAATAAGTATTACATAAAGTTTACATTTAGGCACAGTAGTATTTTTCTCATACAATGGCATAAATAGTACTTATAAGTAAACTATAACTAAAACATATTCAAAAGTCGCAAGTGATGTTATTTCAATTCAGATGTTTGGCAGCGACCTGCCCGATCTAGGTTTATTTAAACCTGTGTTTCTTTACATAGCATAATTTAATTACGACAGTAAAATTATAAAATACAATTAATCTATTAACATTAACAACTATAAGTATAATCAAATTGGTAAAATTAAGAAAAACTCTAATAATAGCTAATTAAGTAAATATGTACAAATTGATACGAGAGGATATGACATAATCATACTACAACTTCTAGAAGTTTTTCTGTGTCTGTGTAATTAAGTATCGCTAAATAATCCGACATTAATACATAACTACATTTTTTATAACTTAAACTATAGAAATTTAGTATCTTGTTAAGTCTATTATAAAGAAAAGGTCCTAAAAACACATAAAATCTATTCGCAAACGCATGTCTAGTTTGAGGTTTTGTGCAAACCAGGTCCTTCCTTCTCCTATCGGAAGGAACTGGGTCATAGGGAAGTGTAGAGTGCTGGTGTAGTATTATGTGACGAATAAATAATTGCCGTACTGTAAGTACATTACATGCTTTATAGAGCAGGTGTGTAGGGAATCTAAAAGGACGGAAGGTAGCAACTTTTAGAATCGCTCTTTGAGCACATTCTAGAGGGAGAAGAATTGAAATTCCCGCGCCCCTCCAGGTTGTAATACAATAAGTTAGAATAGACTGACACAGCGCTACATAAATCTGTTTTTATTAAATTATAGAATATGTAGAATTTGTGAAGTTAGGGTCGGTAGAGTTAGGCCGTGTAGATTCAGAAGCTTGGCTCTACATGAGATCTGATATCTTTTTCACAGGGCAAACCTTATGTGGTCGTCTTGGCAACATTTTACATGAAATGTTTTTGGTGGGATCGGTTTGTTCGGAATCCAAATTGGTTCTTGTCGAGTATGTCGTATTTTTCTAAATATGTACACATAAGTTTTTCAAACTTTTTTAAATATTTTTGATAATGCTGGCAGAAGTGTTAATGGTCTGTATTGGCTAGGGTCGTTGGAATTACCATATTTTTTGGCCACAATTTCAACCTAGTGGCGTTAATGTTTGCAAACCTTTCAGGTTTTGGTTCAGGGTATAAAATTCCAATATTTACAGCGTTATTATTTTGAACTCGTTGAGGGTGATAAAATGAAAAATATACCTAATAGTCAGTAGATAGAGAGAGGGAGGAAGACCGAAGAAAAGGTGTTTTATGATGATTATATGCAGTTTGTTTCCCTACAGACGCGTGATCTGGCAGGGCGGTTGGGCCACGGCGCTGTCCGTGTGGGGCGGCTGGGCGTACTTCTCGGGCGCGGGCGGCGCCATGCGCCTGCCGCTCACGCGCCGCGACGCGCCCGCCGCGCCCGTGCCGCACGTGCCGCGCCTCGTGGCGGCGCGCGCCGTGCACAAGGTAGGTACCTCACTCTACTTTTTTCAGTAAGAAATCTATTTAAATCAGGTCAGCAATGGCTCATCGTGTCCAGGTTTTCAGTAGGTGGCACTAGTGTTGGGTAGGAAAACACTGTATTACCACAGGAAAAAAGGAATTAAAAAAGTGTCACAACTTTTGTAGGTGATTGTCATGTTTATTTGTACGTATGTATGTAGGTGGCGCGAACGCACCCGTGCTGGCGCGGCGGCGCGTGCGGCGGCGCGGCGGGCGCGTGCGGCGCGGGCGGCGCGTGCGGCTGCGCGCTGCGCTGCGGCCTGCCCGCGCCCTGCCGCCCGCAGCGCTTCCTGTGCGACCCCGCCGCACCCGAGCCGCGCTGCATACCGCACCACTGGAAGTTAGTACCTTTCGAGTTTTTTAAGCTCTCTAAGAGAACACTGAACACATTTGTTTTACGCTTCGGAAAAAAGATGCTCGGTGTTGTGTTCGTCTATTTGACGTAAACGTCGCAATGACAGATGCGACGGGCAGAAGGACTGCGAGAACGGCGCGGACGAGGCGTCGTGCGGCGCGTGCGCGGCCGGGCTGCGCTGCGCGGACGGCGCGTGCGCGGCCGCGCTGGGCGCGTGCGACGCGGGCGCCTACTGCGAGCGCGCGCCGCTGCCGGACGCCTTCCGGTACGTACTGCTGCGAGCTGCGTCCCTGGCACAGACTGTTATATACTTATAGTCCCCGCCACGAGGAGCTATACATTTTGTAAACATATTCAGGGGATCGCAACCTTTGGATCAAATGATAACCTAATCCGCGAAAACAAACAAATCAAATGAAATCAGTTTATTTGTGTTCAGGGCAATAAGGTCTTTATCCGTTTGTTTGGTGAATGAAACACTGACAACGTCTGATCTCGTAGAATTTTTATTTTGAACTAACTTAATAGCTAAATGAGTGGACTGTATAAACGTATGTTGAATGTGTGAGTGTAGTATGTATGTGTGCGTGAACGGTTTGCTATTAACTAAGGGATTTGTATGTACTTATATCTATCTAATTAGACATACCGCCCACCAAAGTACGTAGTGCATTAACGTACTTTCTAAATCGTGTAAGTTTAAACGAAATATCAACCTCTAGAAATAGGATACAAAACAAAATCTTGTAAAATTAGAGTAAACTTAACATTGTGAATAAATGTCACTGTTCATGTATCTTTCTTGGTACCTAGTTATAACAGTACATGTTATTATACTTAGAGCCACATATCAAGTTCATTCATTCTTAAAACACCAAATTTAAAACTAATATTTATACAATAATAGGCTAGGCTAACCTTTACCGCCCACCGTGATACTAGGTAACTTAACAATTCATTACAATTTTTATTCCTATATACTAAGCAAGTACACCTCAGAAAACCATACCTACCTAAGTGCATAGGTGCTAGGAGGGCTATAGTTAGATACATAAATTGTAAACACAAATAGGTATATGGTAAAACATGTTGATTCTAATTTGACAAACATTTTAGCTCGGTCATTTTAACCGTGTTATCAACTATAACAATAACTCCTTAAAGTAAATAATGATATTGTTATGAAGGGAATAAATTAGTTATCGTCACAAGTATTCGATAACTGTATCCTACAGCTTCAATCTTAATGGGTAAGTAGTATTAATAAGTTTACACAATAGTGAAAAAAACAATAAATTCATTTAGGTAAAACACATATTTTACTAATGAGACGTTTAAATTCCCCATTCTTACATTTAATAGATACAACACGTGCTACATTATCAGGCCCTAAATATTTATTGGTTATTCTTCCTAGAATCCATTTAGCCGGGGGAATATTATCGTCTTTTACAAATTACTATATCACCTACTTCTGGCTCAGATTTTTTAGTATTCCATTTGTACCGTTGATTAAGGTTAACTAAGTATTCTTTATACCGACGTTTCCAGAAGTTATGTACCATTTTTTGTGCCAATCTCCACCTCTCTATACCTGTAACGTGACTTTCAGCATAATTTGCCTCAGGAATGCTGATCAGTGGTTCACCTATAAGAAAATGACCGGGTGTCAAAGCCTGAGGGTCGCTAGGGTCATCACTCATTACAGTGATTGGACGGGAATTAAGACAGGCCTCGACCTGTACCAAAACAGTAGACAACTCTTCATAGGTAAGAGTGCTGTCTCCGATTACCTTGTATAGATGTGTTTTAACACTACGAACTCCAGCCTCCCCAGACCTCCAAAATTAGGCGCATGTGGAGGTATGAAATGCCATGTTGTATGCTCTAAATTCAGTAATTCCTCAATTTCACGTGGCACTGTTGATTTAGCTTGATCAAGCATTTGGCGAAGTTGTTTGTTGGCTCCAACAAAGTTAGTGCCATTGTCACTAAACAAATCTTGACAGTGACCTCTTCGTGCAGTGAATCGCTTGAAGGCTGCAATGAAAGCCTTTGAAGTCAAGTCAGTTACAACCTCCAGATGAATAGCTCGCGTAACCATGCAAATAAATAAACAAATATATCCTTTGTAGGATTTCGCTCCTCGACCAGGTGAGAATCTCACATTAATAGGCCCCATGTAATCACAGCCAGATGATTTAAAAGGTCTAGTTGGCTTTAATCTAATTTCCGGAATTTGACCCATCAATTGGTTACTCTTTGTTTTAGAATATCTCAAACACTTAACGCATGCTCTGTAATGACTTTTTACCCTCTCTTTTGCTCGCAATATCCAATATTTGGTTTTTAAATAGCACAACATAGCTTGTGGTCCGCCATGAAAAGTTCTAAGATGTGCATCCTTAATTATAAGCTCGGTAAGATGACTCTTAGCGGGCATAAGTATAGGATGTTTTGTGTCGTATATAACTTCTGACTCATCTATACGACCACCAACCCTTAGCAACCCATTTCTATCTAAAATAGGACAAAGAGTGCGGAGTTTACTTTTCTTGGGGACGAATTTCTTCTTCTTTAACCAATTTAGTTCTTCGCTGAAATTATCTTCTTGAACCTGTTTGATGCATATTACTAAACTCTCATTCATTTCTGAAGGTGTAATTACGTTTGAATATTGAATACGTTTGTCCTTTGGTAATTTCAAATTGTGTAGAACTCTTCTCCAGTAAGAAATTGCTTTTAAGGTTTTAGATAATGACGAAAACATAGTCCAAATAAATTCTAAGATCTTTCTTCTTCATGAGTATCCTGGATAATTTCAGGGTTGTCAAACGGTACAATTGATTGTGAAAGCCAAGACGGTCCCGACCACCATAACGCATGTTCAAGTAAATCTTGCGCAGGTAACCCTCTAGAAACACAATCAGTATTCATGTCAGTGTTAACATGTCTCCATTGTTCGTGGTCTAAAATATTAAGAATTTCAGACACACGATTGCTCACAAAAGTAGTCCAGCGGCTGGACCCTCCTCTCAGCCAAGCTAAAACTATTGTAGAATCCGACCAAGCGTACAGATTTTCCTTCGGTATGTTCATTATTTGCGATATCTCAAAAACCAATTTTGCTGCTAAAACTGCACCACAAAGTTCGAGTCGTGGTATAGATACCTCTTTCTCTAAAGGAGTAACCTTGCTCTTTGCTGATACCAAACTCACATAGATGTTGCCATCCTCATTGACAACACGAATATATACAGCAGCACCGTAAGCTAACTTAGAAGCATCAGCAAATGCATGTAATTCGACCTTTGACCAAGGTCAAACTAAAATAATACCATCGTGGTATGTTTATCCCTTTCAAATGTACCAAACTCGTTCTAAACTGTAGCCAATCATGTCTCAAATCAGTAGTCAGCGCATCGTCCCAATCAAGCTTAGACTTCCATAGTTTTTGAATAAATATTTTTGCAATGATTACTACGGGCGCAATCCAACCTAACGGGTCATATAGCCGGGCTACATCGGATAAAACTTGCCGTTTAGTAATAGACTCCTTTAAATCTGGCAAGTTAATTGTATACTGAAAAGCGTCTATCTCTCTATGCCATACCAATCCAAGAACCTTCAATAAGGTAGATGTTTTTATTCTTAACGAATCACTGTTTTTGTGTTTTTCCCCTTGTATGTGCGTCAATACTTCTTGATTGTTGCTACTCCACTTTTGCAGCTCGAATCCACCACAGCTCATTAATTTGTTAATGTCACTATAAATGTGTAAAGCTTCTTGTATGGTGTCACAACCTGTAAGAAGGTCATCCATGTAAAAATCGCTCTTGGTTATTGATGAAGCCACAGGAAAAGTTGCACATTCTTCATCAGCTAACTTTTGAAGTGATTTAACCGCCAAATATGGCGCGCAAGCAGTACCAAAGGTCACTCGTAATAATTTATAATGTCGTAGTGGCTCGCCTAACTGTGATCTCCATACAATTCTTTGGAAGTCTGTATCCTCAGAATTTACCTTAATCATCCTGAACATTTTGACAATATCTGCGACCATACAAATCTTGTGACATCGCCACCTCATCAAGATATGTCTTAAGTCCTGTTGTAACTTAGGACCTACCAAGAGATTATCATTAAGTGAAAAGTCGTTAAGACCTTTACATGAACCATCGAAAACCACTCTCACCTTTGTGGTGTCTTTATCCTCTCTCACCACAGCATAATGAGGGAGATAAACTGCCTTGGGATTGTTTATATCGACTTCCTTCACCGGTGTCATGTGATCCATCTCAATATATTCATGTAAAACTTTGTTATACTCTTCTTTTAAAGTAGGATTCTTCTCTAATCTCTTCTCTAAAAAATCCCATCTTTTTGTAGCTATAACTACTGATTTTCCATATTGACATTCTGGATCTTCCTTGTCAAAAGGTAATTTAACCACGAACCTCCCTTCCTCATCGCGAGTAGTTGTCCTATCGTAAAATTCTTCGCATCTTTCTTCATTCTTTGTCATCCTTTTCTGTACCAAGTTAGGCTCATTTTCAATCTCCCAAAACCTTTTAAGAATATCATCTGTCCTTAAATGTAAATGCATGTTGATTACTCGGCCAACAGCTGAAGTTAATTCTCTTGACACCCTCCCTGATAATACCCACCCTAAGGTAGTGTTTTGTGCCAATATTTCATTGTGTCGTATAATACCATCCAATAAAATCTCACTGTAGAATTCAGCTCCAAAAAGAATATCAATTTTTCCTGGTGTGGCGTAACCTGGGTCGGCTAGCGGAATTTTACTCAAAGAAAGCCAATCAGGCGTGTTTAACTTGGTTGATGGGAGTAATGACGTAACAGATCGCAAGACATACGCGTTAACTTGGATCAAAGAATCTGCACCGCAAGAGAAACCATATGTTTAATACTCGTATGACCACCATCACCTATACCAGAAACCATACCACTGACACGTTTACGTGGAAGTCTAAGTAATTGTACAACAGACTCGCTAATAAACGACGCCTGCGATCCTTGATCTAATAATCCCCTCAATTGTTGTTTATAACCGTGCTCATTGTATGCCCAAACGGACACGGTAGCTAACAAAACACGACTCGGTTCTAATCCTCCACTCGAGAAATTAGTTGAAATTGGTATACTCACGGTTTTATCTGACTCACTCTGCGTAGAAACGTCGTCAGGTTTTGCTATGTTGCTCGACTCCTTCTCAAAATGCAATAATAAATGATGCCTCCTCCCACATCGCCTACAACTCACGGAATTCCGACATTTCACAACTGGATGAGATGAAGAAAAACAATTAAAACATAAGTTATTTTTTTGAACATAATCTTGCCGATCTTTAACACTAAGTTGACTAAACTCTTTTCAGTGGTACAAATTGTGTTCACCTTTACACAAATAACACTTGGCAGGTACGGTAGAATTACTCTTTTTACTATCAATAGACCCATGATGAGATTTAGTTTTTGTGTTGGTATACTTTATTTGTGTAGGTACCTTGTTTGTATCTATCATCTCTAACGATCTAAATCTGGACTCTAAAAACTCAGATAATTGTGTCCATGACGGTAACTCATCATTAATTATGCCAAGTTGGTATTCCCACTGCTTCATGGATTCATGATCTAATTTAGAAACCACTAAATAAATAATAAACACATCGCAGTTAGTAGTATCAATGTTCATATTACGCAAAGATTGTAAACACGAAGTTGTTGTATCTAATAAAAGTTTAATGGCACTAGCCAACTCACCCATAATTGGTTTTTGCGTAAACAATGATCTTAAAATTGCATTACAATTATAACGTTTATTATCGTAACGTTTAACTAATTGTTTCCACGCGTCCTCATAGTTCGCATCGGTAGTTGAGTAGTTACGTAACAAACAGTCTGGTTCACCTGACAAGTTACCTTTTAAATAGTGTAACTTTTGCACTGGCGATAGATTCTTGTTAGTATGAATAAGAGAATTAAATATATCGTAGAACGTTTGCCACTCACTATATTTACCACTAAACGTAATTAATTGTATGCGCGGTAACTTAACTTCACATTCACTAACCACGTGTCCAGCACTTGCATTTGGTTTCGTTATAATCGTTGATGATCCGTTTGATGACGCGAGATAGGGCTGCAGGGCTTCCTTCAGTTGAGTCTTGTATGCTACATACAATTCCTCGAACTCCTCGTACATATCTTCAGTAAAATATGAGTCTTGCTTCTCCTTTTGGCTCACTTTACCGATGATCGATTTATGTCCTTCTTTGAAAACTTTCCATAACTCCTCCAAATTGTCCAATCTGGTTTCTAAGTAGGGTTTTTTAATTCGTTCTTTAGGTGTTTTCTTGTAGTTTCTCTCTGCTTTCCTCAAGTTTTCCAGTACCTCTTTTTGATAGGCCAGAAGCAGCTCCATTGTGTTCAAATGTGTATAAGACGTTGAAACTCGAAATCCAAACAAAATAGATAATGAATTGAATGATTATTTTCGCTAATGACTGGTTTTAACTCTCGATGTTAGCAAAGATAATCCGCTCAGGAATGCTTTTGTTCTCACGGTGACGACGACGATCGCCCGATGTTACTCAATAAATCCGGCTCGAAGGACCATATGTTCAGGGCAATAAGGTCTTTATCCGTTTGTTTGGTGAATGAAACACTGACAACGTCTGATCTCGTAGAATTTTTATTTTGAACTAACTTAATAGCTAAATGAGTGGACTGTATAAACGTATGTTGAATGTGTGAGTGTAGTATGTATGTGTGCGTGAACGGTTTGCTATTAACTAAGGGATTTGTATGTACTTATATCTATCTAATTAGACAATTTGCGATAAGTGTTGGTACAATTTCGGTCTTAACATAAATCAATATAAATCCAGAACACTTAAGTCATAATACTTACTTACTACTAGTCAGAGCGGGAGAAGTCATTTGATGATATCCCATCAGTAAAAAAAAATTAAAATAAAGGTCTTGTTTTCTCGTCCATATGTACAAAATTGTATAAAATTCGTTTTTGTGAGGTTTACACGCAGATTATTTTCTTCAAGCTATGTTACTATCGTTTCAATTGTATTGTTGATGTCAGTTGTAAATGTATTAATGTCAGTATAATGCGATGCTATTATTAAAGATATGTCATCAGCGAACAGAAAACAAGGGTGATTAGTAACTTCAGGGAGGTCATTTATTGTATATTTTTTGTATTCTTTCATTTTTATTACTAACACTAATTGTTTAAGTTTTTTTTCTTACTGTACTAACATTCTATGGATTCCAAAAAATCTGAAATAAAACATTTTTATTTTATTTTTTTATTTATTTATATATAGTAAGAACAGTAGGGAACTAAGCACACCTCCTTGGGGCACACCAGACCTGTTATGTCTATAATTTGATCTGTGTGACTTTAGTATTTGTTTATTATCTATTTTTTCAATTTCTACACACTGCATTCTGTTATTTAAATAGCTTTTTATCCATCGGAGTGCTGGACCCCGTATCCCATACTTTTCTAATTTATTTAATAGCAATTTGTGTGATACGAAGTCGAAGGCCTTTGACATGTCAAAAAATATGCCTGTTGTCGGGATTCGCTTATCTAAATTAGTAACGACTGTATGAATTAGGTTAAAACAAGCTAATGTTGTGGACTTTCCCTTATGAAAACCGTATTGTTCTTCCCTAAGTATAGCATGCTTATCGATGAATTGAGTAAGGCGTTTATACATGGCAGTTTCGAAATTTTTTGATATAATGTGTATGAGAGTAATTGGTCTGTAGTTATCTAGATCTTCCCTAGATTGTTTAAGTAGGCTAGGAAAACATCCAGATTCAAAAGATAAATTTACTAAAAATGTTATGACAGGTGTTAGTTCAACTGAACAACTTTTTATAATTTTTGTTGCTAACTCATCATAACCTACTGGGTTTGTGTTGTTCAAAGATAATATAATTCTGTAGATCTCTTCATATACATATGGTTTTAGGAAAATAATACGAGCATTTTTTTGGGTATCGTTTGTTAGATTAATCCAGTAGTCATTGAATGTTTCCGCAATTTTCTTAGGGCTACTTACTACACTGCCTTTGTTCTGTAGTTTTTCTACAAGGTGTTGTTTTGCATCCTCGTCAAATTCAAGGAGGTAATTCTACAAATGATTCTCGACCCAAATCAACAATAAAATCGGTAGGTTAATTTTTATATTTTTTTCTTATTTACGGAAATCCGTAAGTGCGAACCAGCCGTATTTAAACGCGGCCCGTCTTTTGCTAGCCGTATTACCGCGCATTCACACACACAAAAAACGCTAACAATGCATACACAACGCAAACTCAATGAACATTCGATAATGTCGTAGGTATTCCCTAAAACCAATGCGCAGACGCACTCTCTCACTCACGCGCCTAGCGACGCACTCTCTCGCACACGCGCGTAGCCACGCCCCCCGCGGTCCCGGACCCCGGAACCAACAGTATGTTTAATGTCGCCGACTAGTGCATGCGTTTTGCGAATTCCGCTCCTAGGTACTGCGATGTACATCGTTGAGACGTAGGTATAAACTGCAAGTGCGGTTTGGACTGAATGTGTGGGCTTGTGATAATAGGGGAACAAGTGCTTGGACCCTACTTCATCGACGGGTACCTCAACAGCGCCACATACCTGGAGCAGCTGTTCCACGTTGTTGAGGATATGTTGGAGGACGTTCCCCTGGCACTCCATCGCGACCTCTACTACATGCAGGACGGTGCTCCCCCTCATTACGGTCGGCAAGTACGCTGAAAGGTTTGGTGACCACTGGATCGGTCGCGGAGGACCTGTGGCCTGGCCTCCGCGATCTCCGAACCTGACGCCTCTAGACTTTTATTTGTGGGGAGACGTTAACAGTTTAGTGTACACGGAGGAAGTGGCAAGTGTAACAGAATTACGAGTAAAGATCATTTAGTGCTTTCGACACTTTACTCGTAAAAACGAATGTGTTAGTGCTACGTAAGCTGAAGGCGAAACCAGCTATGTCGTGCTCGACTGTGCCAAGAGTGTGGTGGTGGCAACTTTGAACAATACCTCCGGGTAACTTAGGTACGTAATTAACTTATTTTTTCATACGACTATCATTTTCTAAATACGTTGTTAGCTTAATCAATTTTATTCAATAGTGTAAATAAGTTGATTTCAATTTTTTAACTACGCCAATAATACCTAACAGTCGAAAGTATCACCACATACCTACTTTAACTAGCACATCTTTCCATTTCCATCAAACATAAAAAACATTATTAGATACTAACTAAATTATTGACGGACCTAAGCCCGTTAAGTAGGAAGAAAAAATATCAAATCAACCAATTCAATCCACAAATGAAAACAAAATCATTACGAATACTTTAGGCTGATTTACGTACAATGTACCGAGTGTTAGTGTATGAATTATTATTAGGTACCTAAATCCGCCCGACGCGCGACGGGTGCGCTTGTTAGGTATCTAAGCAACATTAGCGCAACATAGCCTCAGTAGTGCGCCTCAGGATCCGGAATAAAGATCCAAGATTTCCAATTTTAGGATTGTCCGTTCAGCAGGATAGCAATAAAGCAAAACTAACATTTTATTAAACATCTAATAACTACCAAACTTACAGGTCAATGAACTTTTCTTTGGTGCACTTGTATTAGGTACTGTACTGATTTCCGTATTCCAATGATGCTTAAAAATGAGTTAAGTATGAAGCGAAATTTATGACAATAATGTAGGTGATTTTCGAAATAAAATTAGAGCAAAATTATTACTGCCGGTCGACGCGCGCCGTAGGTTATCGCACGGCCGCACGCGCCTGCGTTTCGTAGGTATGACGTAGTCACTCATACACAGAGCTCCATTGTCGCTGTGTGCGGATTCTGTTTCAAGTGTTTTGAATTGTTGGTTGTAGTCTGAAATACTGTTAAATTTCAACAACAAAAAAAAGCAACGCTTATTAATTATAGACCGGTACCGTACTTTAAATTGATTATTTATGTGTTTTATGACAACCTCCTGAAATTTGACGAGGATGCAAAACAACACCTTGTATAATTTGTTTGCAACTAATACCGATGGACTCTTTTTTTATCAGTTGCCATGCTGCCTTGCATTTGTTTTTCCAATCTATATATATAAAAGAAAGTCGTGTTAGTTACTTCACTTATAACTCAAGAACGGCTGAACCGATTTAGCTGAAAATTGGCAGGGAGGTAGCTTAGAACCAGGAGACGGACATAGGATACGGTAGGGTAGGGTAGGTAGGTAGGGTAGGGTAGGTAGGTAGGGTAAGGTAGGGTAGGTAGGTAGGGTAGGGTAGGTAGGTAGGGTAGGGTAGGTAGGTAGGGTAGGTAGGTAGGGTAGGGTAGGTAGGTAGGGTAAGGTAGGTAGGTAGGTAGGGTAGGTAGGTAGGGTAGGGTAGGTAGGTAGGGTAGGGTAGGTAGGTAGGGTAGGTAGGTAGGGTAGGGTAGGTAGTAAGGGTAGGGTAGGGTAGGGTAGAGTAGGTAGGTAGGGTAGGGTAGAGTAGGTAGGTAGGTAGCGTAGGGTAGGGTAGGTAGGATAGGGTAGGTAGGTCGGATAGGGTAGGTGGGTAGTAAAAAGTGCATTGCAACGCATGCTGGGTACAGCTAGTTACTGATAAATAGATGATTCGTTCCTTTGATGAATCCATATATGCAACGCCGTAGGAGTTTAGAGTAGTTTTTAAACTTTGCTTTATTTTCACCAGTTTTGTTAGTGTAGTATTGGTTTCTTAATGATCTTTTGGTTTTGCAGCTTGCTCTAATACCTTTAGATATCCATTTTAGGGGGCGATCCCTGTTTGATATCTTTACTCTTATGATTGGGAAACATAATTTATAAAATAGATCTATTAGCTCGTAAAACTTTTCGTAAGCTTTCGAACAAACAAACTGAAACCCATTCGGAACACGAATGGCAGCCCAAATTTTACGTTTTTAAGTCACAAGCATTTCAGTACTACAAAACATTCGACGACAGCGCTTTATATCGCAAAAATATAATTCAACTAAGTAAAATTGCTCGTAAGTTTCGTATTACACGTATATTACTTTCAGTTGATTGAATTTGAGATTATTTGTTTTTGATTTAATTGTCGCTACGTAACTTAGTTGAAGTTCTTTATTTACAAAATTACCTCCTACATTACCTGAAGGTGTCCTTCTCGTGGGGAGTATAGTGGCACTTCAATAAGAGGAGCTTTCATGTTTCGTTTTTCCGGTAGATGCGACGAACGCCTCTGTCTCGCGCCACGACTACTATGTGACGGTCACCACCACTGCGAAGATGGGTCCGACGAATCCGCAGCCACGTGCGGCTTCGCGGGGGCCAAAGAACATACCGCACCGGGGACGAGACGGTCCAACGCGTTTGTGGTGTGCGGCTGCATTGCCGGCGCCGCCGCCGCGCTGGGGCTCGCCTGGGCCGCCCTGCGCCGCCTGCGCCGCCCCCGCCCCACACCCCGCCCCCGCGCGCCCGCCCGCCTGCACGCCGCCGCCGCGCCCGCCGCGCGTGCCTTCGTGCCGCTACACAAACGTGACATCACGGCTCTTCCTGCCCTCACCACCAGTTATACTGAGTGAGTATATTCACGTTATTATATTTTTAGATATGAATACGAAAAAATGCTTTTAACTGAGTTTTCTGAACTCCAGATTGAAATTTACAAAACGAAACATCATAAATGCACGAACCAAATTGTTGTTGCAGCACATTAGACAGTAACTGCGCGCGCTACCCGCGGCCCACGGCCAACCCGCCGCCGAGCCCCGCGACGGGCAGCGACGGCGGCGACGCGGCCCCGCGCCGTCGCGCCTACCGGCACTACCGCGCCTGCAACCGCCCCCCGCCCCCCACCCCCGCCTCCACGGACGCGTGCGAGTCCGAGCCCGAGCCCGCCGCGCGCGCGCCGCCGCCCTCGCCCGCGCCGCGCCTCTACTGACGTGTGCCTGCCCGACCGAGGAGCGGCTGACTACCGGCACTACCGCGCCTGCAACCGCCCCCGCCCCCACCCCCTCGCCCGCGCCGCGCCTCTACTGACGTGTGCCTGCCCGACCGAGGAGCGGCTGACTACCGGCACTACCGCGCCTGCAACCGCCCCCGCCCCCACCCCCTCGCCCGCGCCGCGCCTCTACTGACGTGTGCCTGCCCGACCGAGGAGCGGCTGACTACCGGCACTACCGCGCCTGCAACCGCCCCCGCCCCCACCCCCTCGCCCGCGCCGCGCCTCTACTGACGTGTGCCTGCCCGACCGAGGAGCGGCTGACTACCGGCACTACCGCGCCTGCAACCGCCCCCGCCCCCACCCCCTCGCCCGCGCCGCGCCTCTACTGACGTGTGCCTGCCCGACCGAGGAGCGGCTGACTACCGGCGCTACCGCACTCATTGTAGACACGGCGACCAATCAAGCTATATGTATAACCAGTCTATGCGGATCTGTCACTGTAGGGAATATACAGGGTATAACAGAATAGTATATTGTGTATTAAGGGCGGTAAGTAAGGAATTACGATCGAGACTCTAGTAGAAGCCCGAAGTCGAAGACTGAGGGCTTTCTGAGTCGAGGTTCGTAATTCCCGTACCGCCCGTGAAACATACAATGTTTTTCATCACATTTGCGAGTTAATAATTATGAATTTACACAAGTCAGCACATATTATTACGAAATACGTAAACTGATTTGCGGATGGCGGGCTGTTTGCCCACACCACAAATTATACAAATGTTTTGTTCAGAAACGTTAAAGGCAAATACTTACCTAGGTATACAGCCATGAGGGAGTATAAAAAAATTAAAAAATCGACGTTTTGATACAAAAAACTATCGATTATTTAGATTTTAGAACATTAGTTGAGTAATTAAATAACATGTAGCGAGATTGAATAAAAATTCCTGTTTAAATAACATTTTAAGACAATTTTTCAATTGCGTGTAAACTCCTTGCTTGAACTTGCATGACCTGTGTGCTGTCATGCTGTGCTGTAAATTAAAAAAAAATTACTTACCGCCCTAGGGTTTTATATGGGGCATTACAGCCAAGTTAACCTGTATGTTATGACACTGTTTACGTGCAAGTGTGATGAAAAGGGTATATACATACATAAAGGTGTGCTACAGACCGTCAAACTGAACATATTTCTCCATCGGACAAACGTCGTAATAGCGAAAAAATTATCAGCTGACCCATACAAAATTTCAATACCTATTCGACCCAAATCTTTGGGGATGCTGATATTTTTACATACCCTTTCCGTTACACCCTGTGTATACAAAATCAAACCAAATAATAATTTATTTCGAACAACAAGGTCCATATGGGTTAGTGAATAAGTACTTAAGAACTAGCTTAGTACTTAAGAATGTTATACAAAGCGAGACCACGTTATACTGGAAATGTATAGTTTGATGTCTCGCCGTGTGTACATGAGTTTTCATGCCAATTACTTGGCCGAGCTGTTTATATTAATAATATTGCTGTATGTACACGTTATTATAACAGTTGTTTCACATTACCAATTTTACACGCATCAGACATAGATATGTAATTTTTTTAAAGTAACGCCCACGTTTACAACACTTTATAAAACATGTATAAAGTATGTTATCTACTATCTCCATGTATTGTTTGCACCTCGAAAAAGGTTTAAAAGTCGAGTTTCGACAATACTTGCAGAAAAGGTCAAAACAGTAAACAGTTAATATCTGTAACAATACCAAAACATTTTTTGAAAACTTGTCTTAAACAAGTATCCACAGCTTGATAATGGTTGTAAAAGCGAGGTGTACCGTTAACACTGATTTAGTTTTCTAGTCTCAAAATATTCTTAATAAAGGCTATTTAGGAAGAATGCATGATAAGTATAATAAAACGCAATACGCGTGATTGACACTGGGTGTCTACCACCACCACTTATATCAAAAATCCTCTATCTTTCTTCAGTATGGGCAAATAAGCAATGCGTTCTGCATAGCACCATCTCTTTCCCACACTAAAGTGGGATTAAAATATTACTCTTTTAAGCGGTGCTGGAAGACGCCTGATCTGGATGTTTAGTTATTAAAGTGTGAAATAACTATTTGGTGCTATTTCACTGTTCGTGCCTCAATAATCGTTATAAGTATAAAATCTCTATTATTTGTATTATATAGTGTAATAAAACGAAATAAGTTGAGGAGAAACACATAAAGGAACTTGTGTAGGTAGATATTACAATAAGTGTACCTATAATGAAAATTCTAAACTGAATACTACATTAAGCATAGTAAGTTATAGGTGCTTTAGGTCTAAATATGTCCACATACCTGGTTATTAGTAAAACACCGATAACCTTTCTGGACTATGTTACTAACATCATAATCAACAACTTTTAAAATTTCGTCATATTTAGTTCATCAGATTTTCATACAATAATTAAAATATTGAACGCTCTAAATGTTACGAAGTCTATGCGAAGCAAAAGAAAGCGATAGTACAATATCGATATCGTGGAACATAGTCGTAACATTAAGAGCGTTCAATTTCAATATTTTTATTTTTGTATGAAAATCTGATGAACTAAATATGACGAATTTTTAAAAGTCATAGAACAAATGTTGTCGATTGTGATGTTAGTAACATATTCCTGAGAGGTTGTCGGTATTTTACAAATAAACCGGCATAATATAGATGGGGCTGATATCAGTCGGGGGTGCGCGTGAATGCACTCGTATCTCCCGGGCCCCCGGCACATGGTATTAGTAGAAACATTGGGTTTTTAGTCGTTTAGAGTCCGACATAACCCTCCGTTCGCCGCAGACGAAGGGAATCCATGAGGATTTTATACCTAAAAAAAATATGGTCTAAAGGGGTGATTCTACTCGTCAACTTTCCCCATTGAAACTTTATTCGATTTGTGAAAATTTTTAGACAGTCAACTTTTATTGTGTGCATTACTGAGAAATTTGTGCTGCTGAGCGGATCCTATTGCATAGGGCTAATAAAAAATACAGCTGTGATTTGACATACACGGAGAATTTAAGTTTACAGTTAATTTGGTAAGCATCAGTTTTACAGATTGCACGCTCACGCATTCGCAGTCGCTTTTCTAAAGTGTGTAAAACACCTCTTAACGAAGCCGAAAGGCACTAGTTCTCCCTGTCATTGCGATAATTTTTTTGTTCTACACCATACCTGGGAACCTTCTAGTTACGGAGATATTAGGGGTCAAAGTTTCAACTTTTTGACAAGTTTTTTTTTTTTAATACAAGTTTTTAATGTAAGATTTTTACTTTAAACACCTCCACGACCCCCGTACTATTCAATCCGTCCATCAGCACAATGTTTTGAGTGCGTTACATTGAGTTCTACCACAAAACATGATTTTACACCCCCCCCAAAAAAAAGTCGTTTCCCAGCAATAATTTTTGCGTAAAGTTATTTAGTTTCATGTACAGAATGCTTGGTTGACGGCTTCGTGATGAGGTGGATTACACCGCGTATAGATTTTTATGTGTTTCTCCTTATATTGTACATAGACTATTGTAAACAAGTTTTTATTAGTTATTATCGGAGATCGGAACAGGGAGAGCTTATTTATATAAAGTTCGAGGCATGAAGTAATATAGAGTTGATAATACCTCGTCTAAAATCGTGGAATTATAAACATGACCATTAAAGCTCGCCATATTAAAACATGAACTGCACTTTGAATGACTTTGATTATAGTTACTAATTATTGATTTGAAGAATTATTTACCTATTTCTAGGATTCTGTACTAAATTTGTGTAAGATTAAAATAGTTTGTTTCAAATATATAAATTAAAACTACGTTGGCTTTGTTTACGTGGATATTAGATAAATTTTAAGTTATTGCCTTAACCTTTGAGACCCTTTTTATTCCAATATAATCAGGTGTAACAGGAGTACTTTCAAAAATTAAGTTTGTATATTTGTATGTAAAACAAAGCTCTTTAAAAGTTTTAGTACGGAACTCTAAAAACATAACAAAATTCTTCAAGATAATAATTTAGTTCAAATGTATTCAAAGCGCAATAAGTAATTTGCAATTTCATAAATACCGGGATTTAATCGTCATGTTTATGATTTCGGGATTTTAGACGAGGTATTATCAACTCTATGTTACTTCCTTCCTCGAACTTTAGGGAAATAAGCTCTACCTATTCCAATCTCTGGTTATTATACATATTATAAATTAACTATAAATAAATATTACTATTAGTAGGTTACTGTTTACCTACTGACGTATGTTCTTTGTTAATGTGCTTTGTAAAATATTGTCGTTATCAAAGTACTTAGTAAAATTTTGAAATTTATAATACGCAAACTTGACCAGATAATATTTATTTGCAACAATGTTTTATTGTAACTAGTAGAAATAACGGAATCACAAATATGACCAATAAACTATGCCCTGTATCTCAGCGATTTAAGTTAGTAGGCAGCTATTTTTAACCTAGTAATTAATGATTTGTTAAAGTTTACATGGACATGCTGTTAATTAAAAAGGCATACCAACTATTCTTATCAGCGATAATTTAAAACCCGGCAAATCGACTGAAAAGTTGTGTGGTAATCGGTTGTTTTGGTATGGGCATGTGATGCGGAGAAATGAGGAAAATGTCGTGAGGAAAGTTTTAAGTACGAATGTGGTAAGGTATAAGAGTAGGTGAAAACCAAAGAAACGATGTATGAACTGTGTGAAAGATGATAACATGGCAAGCAGAGGATACGGAGGTGTCTGATGAGATGAAGTGTAATAGCGAATTATGGAAGAAAAAGACATGCTGCGCCGTCCCTAAATAAATTGGGATAAGAGCAGGAAAAATGATGAAGTACCCGGCACATACAAACATTGCAAATCTACATATTTGTACAAACAGCTTGACTTTGTAGAACATTGGCTCTTTCACTCATTCCTTTAAGTCACATTTGCCTAAACTACCCTAAGGTAGATGAGAAGTCCGGATACTGCTCAATACCAGTATTTTACATGGTACTACTGTTTATCTGAACTACACACACAGCCCAGTCATACCAGTGTAATAGCCTCGTTCTAAACCTTGATTGTGTCATATAATCTACGCCCCATAACTCTTCTTACTACGCTGATTTATGTAACATTAATATCGCTGATTCTGCTATGCGCAGTCAACTATTTAAGTTTAGAGCTTAGATATTATTCTTATGAAGCAGAAAAGGGATTTCATCAAAACGGACAAATTAATCGTAGAGTATGTCCTAAGTCCTTCCAATTTTAGTACGTAATAATGATAGGGATTAAAGTAAAAACTAAAACACTTGACTTGCATAAAAAGTGTTTCCAAAATCGTGCAATTCGTTTAGCCCATTGATGTAAGACCCTGATTTCAAAATTATCCTGTTAATTTTTAAAGAATTGAATTTTCAAACAAGATAATTATAGCCAAGTCGACGAGATACGATTTATTTGATGTTACTCAGTTTACAAAAAATTAATATACACTCGGGGAATGAAAATGTTAGGCACCCCAAGGAAAGTTCCCTTATCGTGCATACGATTTATGTTACCTATTCGACTACGCACTGCCAAAAAATTATGATTGTATAAGTAAAGGCGACACGTACACACACATCAAGCCAGCACATCAAGCTACAACATCTGTGAAATTTCTTTGATAGATTTTCAACCTTACCGTTAAACAGTACGGTTCAAGGTTTATTGGGAAGATTTGACAGTTTCGGGTAGCTTGACCTGCTGGAGTATGTACTTGGAAAATAGTTTTTGACTTGATTAGGTACTTAGCCGCAGTCGCAAGAGTATACACCGTGTACCAGAAAGGTGTGCTCAGAACATGAAACTGAACATAATTTTTACGTAGAATCAATATCATAATCGCAAAAATATCCATCTGTTCCATACAAAACCTCAACAAAAAAAAAGTAAAGCTATTTCAATGTCCTAAATCACACCCTTTCATTGTACCACACTTTTCTGGTACACGCTGCATGATATATAACCTAACAGATATTCAAATTAAATCAAATCAAAATCATTTATTTCAAGTGGGCCAGTTACAGGCACTTTTGAATAGTCGAACAACAATAAAATTGAAGCTACATAGAAGACATAATAACTGTGAAAGTACTGTAGTTGCCCATTCCAAAACGTAGATCTCTATGGAAAAGAATGGGCAAGAAACTCCATGGACACTCTTTTAAATCAAAATATGTTACAAAATCTTGGTTACATCATTCATGTTGAGATGGTATATTTGAGAACGATGTAGCAAGATGTGCACGTTAAAAGTGTCCATAGTAAAAACAAAAAAGACTATTAAAAAATTATGTTATTTAGTTTGAAATGAGCCGTGGCAGCTAAGAGATGACCAGGCACAACTGACAGCGCCCGTTCACGAACATGATGTATGGATCAGCCATCATTCAACTCAACCATTTTGAAGGGAACTAAATGACCCGACACACGCGCCACCATCAGCGTGACATTTGAGTGAGCATGACATACTCTCAACCGCCAGGGCACATTTAAGTCAATAAAAGACGTAGCTTTCCAGTAAATGATAGCATTCTAGTACATAGTACTCACACAATATGGGCTATGCGAGTATAACGAACAGAAAAATAACTACATAACATCATTTTGATGAATAAAACATAACACAAAACAACTGGTTACCCCTATAATTTTTTTTATTCATCACACTAACCATTCACTTAGTTTGTAACAATTGAAATTAAAACATATTTTAAAAGAAAATTGTTGTGATTATTTGCAGTTGCCATCTATATTTGCATTTATATTATATAACGTAAAAAAAGCTTGACTAGTTAATTATATTTCGATTCTTATTAAAACTAAACTGACTGATTGTGAGATTTTTGTAATAAACTTTTGTACCTGTTAAAACTTTGTTTTTCTCTTTGTTGTCCCGGTTCCCTGATATTCTCTTTAGATTGAAACAGCATTTTTTTTCTTTATGATTCCATAATTGAATTGAAAGCAAAAGTTGTACAGAGTGATGTGTAAAAGTATCATTTTCAGATTTGTAACAAACATTCCGACCTGACAAGTCCCAAGAACAGACACTACGACATAGCGAAGCAAGCCTCAACAGCCAGGGGACGAGGAAAAGTAAGAAAACGGGGTGAGCCTATGATAACATTAATTTTAATGGAACATAGAGCGGAGATAAAGCATCCGATGGTTTTATTTGCTGACGACAGTACGGTAGTAGTAAACGTGACGATCCTAATACAAACGAATCAGAAATAAATTTGACATTGAATAAAATAATTGCTTGGCTGAATAATAATAATCTGGTCATTAATCTAGAAAAGACTAAAATAATGCATTTTTATCAAAGGATTCCTAATATTAACCTTGACATTAACTACTTGGGGACTAAAATAGAGTCGGCAACTATGACTAGATTCCTTGGTGTTATTATAGATAATAACTTGTCCTGGAAACCTCAAACGGAAGATATTTGTAAAAGAGTCAATAAATTTGCATATGTCCTCTATAAACTAGCTGAAATTGTTAGCCTAGAATCTCTTTTGATGGCTTACCATGGCTATGTTGCATCAACACTTAGATATGGCATAATATATTGGGGCAATTCAGTAAATAAGGAGTATGTCTTCAAAGCCCAAAAAAGATGCATCAGAGCTATGTGTGGTCTACAAAGTACCGACAGCTGTCAACCTCTATTTAAAAGCCTCAAACTCTTAACCTTGCCTTCTATGTATATTTTTGAGGTAAATATATTTGTTAAAACAAACATGCACCTATATGAAATAGCTTTCAAAAGTCAATATAGGAAGCTACGTGATAGAAATAAGTTAGAGCTTAAAGTACCATTTGCAGGTACGGCATTAATGAGAATTTTTTTTTGTATGGGCCATAGTATAAAGGGTGTAAAACACCTCTTAACGAAGCCGAAAGGCACTGGTTCTCCCTGTCATTGCGATCATTTTTTTGTTCTACACCATACCTGGGAACCTTCTAGTTACGGAGATATTAGGGGTCAAAGTTCCAACTTTTTGACAAGTATTTTTTTAAATACAAGTTTTAATGTAAGATTTTTACTTTAAATACCTCCACGACCCCCTTACTATTCAATCCGTCCATCAGCACAATGTTTTGAGTGCGTTACATTGAGTTCTACCACAAAACATGATTTTACACCCCCCAAAAAAAAGTCGTTTCCCAGCAATATTTTTTGCGTAAAGTTACTTAGTTTCATGTACAGAATGCTTGGTTGACGGCTTCGTGATGAGGTGATTTACAGCCTGTATTTAAGTTACCTTGCTCAATAAAAAATCTAGATTTAGTCAATTTCAAGCGTAAATTATGTTCCATATTAATACAGAAATGCTACTACAGTCTCAGCGACTACTTTGATGACACCTCTTTGACTTAATTATATAACATTACTATTAAATTATTATTATTATTATTATTATTCATTTATTTCAAGTAACAAGACTCATAGTGTTAGTAACAAATAAAGCATCGACTCTAACAGTTCTGTG
The DNA here is from genome assembly GCA_963082945.1 of Cerastis leucographa. Classification (NCBI taxonomy): domain Eukaryota; kingdom Metazoa; phylum Arthropoda; class Insecta; order Lepidoptera; family Noctuidae; genus Cerastis; species Cerastis leucographa. Next base: position 1,486,227 of record OY720381.1, on the reverse strand, counting down.
GACAATATCAATTTAAAAAAATATTTTTTTTCTCTTAATAATAATTTCTTGACATCATAACTATTTATTATTGACATCATCGTATTTCATTAAAAATTGATATTGATACTACTAATTATACTTTTACCTCTTTATAATACTAGTACCGATAGACTAATTTACTTAATGGCCAAAAGCCTCCTTTAAATAAAATGTATATTTGTACACCAAATGGCAAAGCATGGAGAAACTATATGTATAACTGTAACATCCTGCACACTGTTGTAACCAATGACGTATTATAAAGTAACCTATGTTTACAAATAAAGACTATTGATTGATTGATTGAGATTTATATCTAAAAGAGAACTCCCCAGCCCAATATCGATTTAAATTCATTATAATAAGATTCAATTTTGATGTAAATTATGTCATTATCATCATCATTTCAGCCAAAAGACGTCCACTGCTGGACATAGGCCTCCCCCAAGTGACGCCACATTGACCGGTCCCGTGCGCCTCGCATCCAGAGGATCCCCGCAACCTTCACCAGGTCATCGGTCCACCTAGTGGGAGGCCTTCCAATGCTTCGTCTTCTGGTTCGCGGTCACCATTCCAGAACTTTTCGGCCCCATCGCCCAGCCGTTCTGCAAGCAATGTGCCCTGTAGGGCGTGCACAACTGGTTTTCCGGTTTTGCTAAACACCGGAAAACCGGTTTTTCGAAGTTCCGGGTTTGAGAGATAAAACCGGAATTATCTCCGGTTTTCCCGTTATTGAATTATATTTTGTTTTAAATCAACTTTTTTCTAACACACTCAAGAAATATTTAATTTTGAGTCATCAAATATATCCGAACGCAACCATTTGATGTGTGTACTACCAACAAGAGTTGAGAGTGAGAGGGCCTTTTCGAGTGCTGGATACTTTTGCAACAAAATAGAAGTACTATCTGATTGTAGTAAGTTGCTGGTGTAGCGACGTTGAAAAGCAACTTACTACATGATAAATGTACTTCTATTCTTAAGAACACATTATCCAGAACAGCGATCTCTTGGAAACAATATGATTATTGTTTATTTAAATTAGTATACGGTACACAGTTGATTTTGATCTCGTTTTATAGTCAAATATGAATCGTTTACTTAAAAAATTGAGGCGTATAGTAATTGTGGTTGTGTTTAGTATTATAAGACGATGAAAGTGTTTTGTATGTTAATTTTTTTTATTTTTGATAACAGAATTGTTAGGTACCTACTAAATGTACCACAAACTTACTTGTTTTATGATTTGATCTCAATTAGTTAATCTTTATACAACAGGTCAGCAACAGGCGGACCGCGGTCCGTTTGCGGACCGCGAAAGGTCGAACCTCGGACCACCAAATATTGTAATGTATTGTATCTCACCAATTATAAATTAATGCGTAGATAAGGTACCTATACACCTTTATTAATTGAAAGATTTTTTTGAAAACCAAATATCGTACGAGATCAACGGACGCCCACCTAGAAGACACTTCGAATTTGCTGTTCTTCTCGAGAACCAAACTTTAAAAAACTGGCTCTAGACCGTTGGTGCAGTTTCTCACTTAATTTTAGGTCTTGTTTTTTATAATCCGTTTATTTTTTGAAACCCTAAAATAAATAGGTACCACTTAATTATTATCTGTTGTTTTTTTTCTGGACCTTGGTAAAATTTTCCCACAGTATCCGGACCCCACCTAGAACTACTTGCCGACCCCTGAATTCTAGCCTATCAGCAATCATGCCCAGGACGCTATTAGATAATATTATTAATAATTAGCTAATGCGAGGTTGCCAAACATCGCAGTAGTGTAGTAAAATAGTAGTAGTTTCATTGATAAATACGAGTAATTCTTTTTATTCAAACCAATAATTCATATTTAAGGTTAAGAAAATGCGAAAAAAAATAATCAAAAATTAATTATTTTAAAAGCATGAAATTAAAATTAAATTATAATTTTTTAAAACCCCCGACACAAAAAACCTCTAAAAAACCATAAATAAAATAATCCAAGCGTCGTAGCGTCGGGGGTCCGCTTTGTTTTGTGCTTGTACGAAGCGATCTACTTAGCTTTTATTTATGGTTTTTTAGAGGTTTTTTGTATCGGGGGTTTTAAAAAATTATAATTTAATTTTTATTTCATGCTTTTTAAACTTATATTATTTTATCTTAGCCTTGACTGTCTTGTTCTCGGTGTTGCGCCTCTTCTCGTTAATAAAAGAAAACAACGAAAGTTATAAGTTAAAAAAACCCGAGCTTTTAGGGGGGTGCAGACCCCCCCCCCGGCGATGTCCATGGCTACAAGTAACAAGATTTCAAATTTCGAATCGACCAGACCTGTGGAAGTTGTTTATTTCCCTTCAACTAGAAAAGAGATGATAACTTTCAAACGGCAGAGCAGATTTTCTCGAAACATAGCTAAGAACACTCTCGATTAAGAACACCTTTCAAACGAAACTAATTTTATCAAAATCGGTTCATCCGTTTAGGAGCTACGATACCACAGACAGATACACACGTCAAACTCATAACACCCCTCTTTTTTGGTCGGGAGTTAAAAAAACAAAAAAAAAAGTATGATTTAAACATAATACATACCACAGTTGATTCTTTGATATGGTCTCAATCATATCCTAGAGTTATGAGATATAAAAAATGTTGTCCAAACCATTAATGTGGTTTACTTGGTATTAGTTAAATGGTTGATTAAAAAGAGGTATTTCATATAATTTGTTTTATTTATAGATTTTGTGGGTTTCCAAGAATATTGTTTTCCAGTTAAAATTCTACTATACATATAAAAATGTTGCCGAAACCGGGGCTAACACCGGTTTCCGGTTTTGGGTCCACAAAACCTGCCAACCCTGCCCACTGCCACTTAGGTTTGGCAATTCTTCGGGCTACGTCGGTAACCTTTGTTCCCTTGCGGATGTCCTCATTTCCGATTCGATCACACAAGGAAACTCCGAGCATAGCCCTCTCCATTGCCCTTTGGGTGACTTTGAGCCTTCTGATAAGGCCCATTGTGAGTGACCACGTTTCGGTCCCGTATGTAATCACTGGCATAGACTTTCGTCTTGAGACACTGCGATAAGTTGGTCAAGAAGATACTACGCAACTTCCCGAACGCTGCTCAGCCGAGTCGGATTCGACGATTGACCTCTTTCTCGAAGTTAGACCTACCCAACTGGACCGTTTGTCCCAGGTATATATAATCGTAAATAATGTGTATAGGTTTAAATATGGGGCGCACAAGATTTAATAAAATTTTACAGTATTCTAGAAAACACGACGACGACCAATTAGGGCCATGTGGTGTAATCGGTGATATGAAATCATATCACCGATTACACCACATGGCCCTAATTGGCTAATTATAAATAAATCATCGCAAGGGGCGTACAGCAATACGCCCCCTGAGATAATACAAGTTTTAGGGGCAGTAAAACACCAGTGCAGCAAACAGTCTGAACAAAATCGTCTACCAAGACACATGGACCATGTCCAGCGCACTCGGACAATACTTCTTCTTGCTAGGCGTACTTTGTGTTGTTCCTCTTGATTGTGAACTCTACCAGGATCGTCCAAAAATCAAAACCTCGGGAGGTGATCTCATCCTAGAACCAGCTTTTGACAAAAATATATATTTACGCCCCAATGGACCGAAATCGAGCATCTTTGTTGGTGATATCAACGTACTCAAACCAAACATACCGAGCGACGGAACGCAGTACCAGCCATCGAGTAATGAAAACACCGACAAGAACATAAACGGTATATTAGAAAGACTTGAGAGATTGGAGAGCAAAGAATCCACGCTTCCAAATGACTTTCTTTTCAATATATCAATGCTTTGGCGGAAAGTTAATAACATTCACAGGAAAGTGTTGAATCTACAGAATCAATTAAATAGTAGAGGGAAAGACGAATGTCTATCTCAGCCTTGCGAGCACGGTGGAACTTGCCTCAACTTGGTAAATGGCTACCATTGCCTTTGCCCTTCCAATTGGGAAGGCAGAGATTGCGACGTCGATGTAAACGAGTGCCGGAATTTTGCTGGAACGGACCTTGGATGTCAAAATGGAGCTACATGCATAAACAGACCAGGATCATACGAGTGTTTGTGCAAATCTGGCTGGTTCGGCTTACATTGCACTAGGAAGGCCAAGGATTGTTCCGGTGGTGATTATGAAATGTGCGGCCATGGAACCTGTGTACAAGTGACTTCGGGAGAGGGCGTTCAATGCATGTGCCGCCAGGGATGGACAACGAATGGCACCGGTGTCGCTTGCTTAACCGATATTAACGAATGTGAATCCTATCAAGGCCCTCGGTGTTCCGTGAACCCCAAGGTTGACTGTATCAATCTGCCGGGCTCATTCCGATGTGGGCAGTGCCCTTCTGGTTATGAAGGCGACGGTTACAGCTGTTATGATGTCGACGAATGCACCACTATTCCCAACGGAGGCTGCAGTCCTATAGTGACCTGTCACAACACCATCGGCTCACGAATATGTGGTTCTTGTCCGCCTGGCTATCAAGGTGACGGAGTCACATGTTCTTGGAGAGGCACGTGTAACATAGGTCATGGAGGGTGCCACCCGTCCGCGCAGTGCATAGAGAGCGCATCGCCAACCGGCCAATCAGCACAATGTATATGCCCCGACGGTATGGAAGGCGATGGAGTGGGCATCAGTGGCTGCTACGTTGCAACAGGCGGAAACTACACGGATGGTTGTGCAATCAATCCATGCGGCGTCCACGGACAATGCCATTCCCTCCGTACCGGCTACACCTGTATTTGTTTTAAGGGCTACGGCGGCGCTCACTGTGAATTGAGCACAGACGTTTGCGGAGTGAATCCTTGCCACAACGGAGGAATCTGTAGACCAGACGAAAGTGCGATTGGGGGCTTCCGCTGTGAGTGCGCGGCGCAGTACTCAGGCGCCTTGTGTCAGGTAAGGACAAAGTCTTGTGGTGGTGTTCTAGATAACGAAGAAGGCAGCATTGTTTATCCTTTGACTAACACGACGTACAGTCATAATGCTCAATGTGCTTGGGTAATACATACAGCTCCTGATAAAGTAATAAATGTTACATTCAGTAAATTTAATTTAGAGAACAGTCCCGAATGTATGTACGATTTCCTACAAATTCACGATGGTCGAAAATCTTCTAGTCAACTTATAGGAAGATTTTGTGGAAATAATTATCCTAAAGGCGGTAACATTGTGTCAAGTCATAATAATTTATATCTCTGGTTCCACTCGGACAAAACAGTAGCTAAAGACGGGTTTGCGTTACACTGGACGAGTATAGAGCCAGTGTGCGGCGGTTTGGTTGACGCCACCACGCACGGCCACATCAGCTCTCCGGGTTCTCCCGGGCCGTACCCTCCTAACCGTGATTGCTATTGGCACTTAACGACAACTCTCGGTAAAAGGATTAACTTACATTTCTTTGCGCTCGATATTGAATCACATTCAAACTGCAGTTTCGACTATTTAGCTATTTATGACGGTGAACATATGACGGATCCGCTGATCAATAGGTATTGTAACACGACTCAGCCAGCGCCCGTGCAGTCGGCAGGTTCTGTCATGCTGATACACTTTCATTCAGACGCGTACGGTGCGGGCCATGGATTCCAAATTGCTTACGCGCCTGTCGAAGGCATTCCTGGCTGCGGAGGTTACTACACTGCCGATAAGGGAGAGCTTGTTTCTCCTACTTATAATGGCCTTTATCTTAACAACTTATTATGCGAGTATAAAATTAAAACTAGTCTGGATACCAAGATAAAAATCGACTTCAAATTATTCAAGCTTGAACGATCTTTTAGATGTCGATACGATTATTTGAAAATTTATGACGGGCCGTCATCGGATTCACGACTCGTCGGGAAATTTTGTGGAACTACTTTTCCAAAAACATATACATCATCGTCTAATGAACTTTATTTTAAATTTAAAACTGATAGGAGTATGCCCGCCGATGGTTTTCGGATTACATATGATGCCATATGCGAGAAAACTATAGAAGGTGATAGTGGAGTTATCAAATCACCCGGCTATCCTTTCAGTTATCCAGAAAACAAAGTCTGTGTTTATATCATCAAAACTACTCCCGGCAAAGCGATTCAGTTAACATTTCAAGATTTTGATATCGAAGACCGGTACGACAATTGCCGGTACGATAGTGTTGAGGTCAGGGACGGTCACGACCAGAAAGCTACTTTGCTAGGCAGATACTGCGGCAGGACCGAAGCCGAACACACGCCGCCCGTTCTAACATCCACCCTCAATTATATGTACATTACATTTACATCGGATTTAAGTATTTCGGGCACGGGGTTCTACGCTAACTACACTACCATCGATACAGAGTGCGGAGGTATTCACAGAGATACCACTGGCTTAATAAATCATCCTTCCGGAGATGCTACTACTTACAAGAACTATCAGACCTGCAAATGGATGCTAATCGCTCCTGAAGGAATGCACATTAAGTTGACTTGGAACAGGTTTGACATAGAGGACATGCCCAGTTGTGGCAGCGATTACCTGGAGCTTGTAGAGATAGACGATAACAATGAAAATAATGTTTTGGGCAAGTTCTGTGGTTCTCACGCGCCTCCCGCCTTGACCACATCCACTAATCGGCTCGTGTTAAATTTTGAATCAGATGGCAGTATTCGGTCTTCTGGTTTTTCTTTATCATACACATTTTTAGATGAAAAAACTCACTGTGGCGGATCGTTCATTAAAACTCATGGCTTCATATACTCTCCTGGCTGGCCAGGGTCGTACGAACCCAATCGCGACTGTACATGGATCATCACGGTGCCGGTGGGCCAACAGATCATGCTCAACATATCGCAGTTTAATCTTGAACGACCCATACGAGATAAGTGTACTCTCGGCGACTATTTAGAAATAAGAAATGGTGGAAACGACAATTCACCGTTGATCGGCCAGTATTGTGGGATGTTCCAATCAAAACGAATCGTATCATTATCTAACTCTGTGCATCTCCATTTCCATTCAGATTTCTATTTAACAGGAACTGGGTTCAAAATTGAATGGGACGGTACTATAACAGGATGCGGAGGGACACTGACGAGCCCTTCTGGCTCTGTTACTTCGCCCAACTATCCCAATGATTACAACGAAAACGCCGAATGTTTCTATAGAATAGTCACCAGTGAAGGTTCTAGGATCCGTATTACATTCACAGAGCTTGATCTTGAAAGAACTCTTAATTGTAGAGACGACTACGTCGAAATTTTTGACGGTCGCGATACGAGTGCCACCAGTTTGGGTAAACATTGTTACATGTCACCGGAGCTTGCTAGTATCGAAACTTCAACTAATTATGCGTACGTTAAATTTAGATCCGACATATACCAGGGCGGGAAGGGATTCCTGTTTAATTATCAAACGCTATGTAATAATAATATAACTGGAAGATACGGAGTTATTGAGAGCCCGGGCTATCCAAGTAATTACCCGCTGAACTTAAATTGTTTATGGAGCATCACAGTTCCCAAAGGAAATAAAATTAATGCCACGTTTACACACTTTGATGTTTATAAAACCCACCGATTTTATGGTAGTTGGATGAGAAATCGTCATAGAACGTATAACGACGATTGTCATCTAGATTATTTGCAAACTAAAGAGTTGTCCGATTCAAGTTATTTGAGTAAACTCTGTGGCAGTACAACTCCGCCTCCAATTAATACGCATAGTAATACATTGCTCATCAAATTTTCCTCGGGTATTTATATGCCCCGCTCCGGGTTCCGCTTAGAATGGATCAGTTACGGATGTGGAGGACACATTAGAAAATCCTCTGGCACTATTACCCTTGATAAAAGTAAAACTAACGACCAGGAACTTGACTGTGAGTGGCTGATAGAAACACAAGTAGGTAAGAGTATCGCAATCTCATTTACAGAGGTTTATATGACAGATACCGCTAATTGTACTACCGATGCTATTGAAATATATAACGGTCAAAATACAATGGCTCCACTACTAACAAAATTTTGCCATCGAGACTTCACCTCTGTGCAGTCTGATAGCAACTTCATGTTAGTGCGTTTGTCTAAACGGTCTACACTCAGGGATGTTCATTTCTCGTCACAATTTCGGTCTCCCAATTCCAAATGTGGAGGCGCTATTACTTCCAAATCTGGAATCATATACTCTAAGAACTACCCAAAGAATTACGACAACAATATGGATTGTTTTTGGTACATTTCCGTCCCCGCATATCATCGTATTGAACTTAACTTCATGGATCTAGATCTTTACTCTGTATTTCAATTTGATGATGGGGAACGAGTCTGTGGAGACTCGATACAAATTTATGATTATGATACCAACTATACACCTTCTTCAAATTACACGTACCGTATATGTCCAAATTCAAATAAGACACAAATCGTTAGCAAATACAACAACATAATTGTGCAATTTAAAACCGATGCTTATGGAACGGCCAAAGGCTTCAAAGCTAACTTTACTGTTACGTGTGGTGCTCTTATAAAGGCTGAACATGAGGGAATAATTCAAAGCGATAATTTTGTTCAACATACCAACAAAAGCTGTGTTTGGACTATTCTTGCGGATTCGCCCGATCAAAAATTATATTTAACGTTAACTCTAATGTCATTACCAAAAGATAGTAATGTTATCACAAATAGAACATGTCCATCCTCTTTCCTAAGAGTTCTCGACGGAGATGACAGTACTGCTCCACTAATCGGAGAGTATTGTGGACGAAAAGTTCCAGCTATGATAGTCAGCCGCGGCAGTGCCTTGACTATAGAATTCGGCAGTTACGCTGGTAGACCTACTGGAATGTTCGCAGCTCACTATTCACCTCTTAGTAACGCCTGCGGGGGCGCATTAACTTCAGAAGAAGGAACCATCGCGTCTCCTAACTACCCCGGCCCGTATCCTGTAAACACTGATTGTGAATGGGTACTAAAATCATCCCCTGGAAACACTGCATACGTCCAATTCGAGAGCTTTGATTTAGAATTCTCTGAAGGTTGTAACGATGACTACGTAGAAGTTCGCGAAAATAACGGCGCTGGTCGATTACTGGGTGCATATTGTAGTAGCGAAACTCCCAGCAATCACAGCACAGCATCACAAATATATATTAAGTTCCACAGTGATTCCAAGACCAGTGGTCGAGGTTTTCTCTTGCATTATGGATATCAGCGTGAAAATGATATTACAGGAGATAGTGGTGAGATATCTTCACCATTGTACCCTACTCGATATTTAGGATCTGGCGAATATAGTTGGCGCGTGCTCGTTACCGATTCAGATACAATATCTATTACACTGGATGTTTTACAAATTTATTCACACAGCGAAGTAAACTATAATAAATTAACTATTTATGATGGATATGATTCTACTGCTCCCATTTTAGAGGAACTAAGCGGTGTTCTGGTTGATACGAAAGTCATTCAAAGCTCCTCCAGTGTAGTGTACGTGACACTTACAACAGATGAATCAAATACGGGTTCGGCGTTTCATTTGAGTTGGACCAAAACGTCTAGAGTTTCCGAACCCGAAACTGGAGAGAGAATAAACTGCGGATCGAATGAGACTGTAACGGTTTTACCTGAGAACGGCACCATTACTTTTAAATCGCCGAATTATCCACAGGAATATTCAGACAATTTAAATTGTGAATGGGTTTACAAATCGCAAATGGGAAGACATTTAAGCGTAAATTTCGCAGATTTTAGTATTGAAGACACCCACGCTTGTTTTGCAGATAAAGTTTCTATTTATTCTTCTGACAGTCCTGGAAATTGGAAGCCCATAATTGAAAATATTTGTACTACAGAATCAGCTAAAATAGGCTTTAATGCATCCACTTACATGAAAATTCAATTCAAAACCGATGCATCCATTACTAAGAAAGGATTTCTCGGTCGAGTCAACTCTAGATGCGGAGGACTCGTGACTAGATTGTCCGGTGAAGTCGGTCCGACTTGGTGGGACGTACATGGGGAATATTCTTATACGTCTAAGGGTAAATGTGACTGGGTCGTTAAAGTGCGTCCCGGCAGAACTATTAAGTTACAGTTAAATAATTTTAATATTACGAATAAGAATGACGACTGTGCAACTTACGTTATATTAAGGAATGGTGATTCAGAGGAAGCTCCGCTTTTGGCAAGCGGAAAGTATTGCGGTTACGATCACGAAAATAAAGCAGATATAATCACTTCTAGTAATACTTTATTCATAAGTTACACTAAGGGATCATTCGCGTTCCAAAGCTTCGTGGTTATTTACGAAGAGGACAATTATGAATGTGGTTCAACATCATCTCTAACTTCTGACCACAATTGGGAAATAATAAATTCACCAAATTATCCATCAGTACCAGTTCCGTATTCAGAATGTGAGTGGGTATTTACCGGACCACCTGGAGAAATTATTAGGATAGACTTTATTGATAGATTTGATTTGGATCATGAAGATAATTGCGAAACTGAATCGGTTGAAATACGATTTGGATCATCGAAATTTTCTCCTCTACACCAACAATATTGTGGCAATGAAAGACCTGGAACCATTAAGAGTACTGGCAATACAATGTATATTAAATACATGACTCAGATACCAACACCACGCAATGGTTTCAAAGCCAATGTGTCCATTGAGACGTGTGGTGGAACCATCGTCACTGACGCCGGCGAACTGACATCGCCTGGATACCCAAACATGCAAATGATTCCTTACGGTACGGTCTGTGAGTGGCACATAATAGGACCTCCGAGACACGTTTTTAAAATTAAACCCGATGATATTCAGTTGCCCCAATCTGAGATATCTTGTGGAACCAAAGTAACAATCGAAGAAACTATGCTTACCAATAATACAATCACCGTACTAAGAACCTTGTGTAATGATGAAGAGGACTCCTTAGAGCCGATTGAAACTTCAACAAACGAGTTTAGTATAAAACTTCATATCGGAAAACCGGACTCATGGGATCAAATTTCGGAGAATAGAGGATTTCGAATCAGCTTTAACTCGTCCCGACGTACGTGCGGTGGCGTAGTAACGGCTTCAGACGGTTACATAACTTCTCCAAGTTATCCCCAAGAAACCACATTAAGGTACTGCGATTGGAGAATAACAGTGCCAAATAAGTCACGAAGAGTGCGTTTAGAAATTATTGATTTGGACACGGAAAAACACAGAATTGGTATTTTCAATGACGTTGTCTTTCGCAGTGCTATACAAACAATCCCTAGCGACGATTACATTCCTGGAACAAACGTGTTTGAGTCTACTGAAAACAAAATGACAGTTTATTTATTGCTCAACAGTTCCTTTACATCGCATCGCTTCAAAGCTAGGTTTAGCTCTGACGATGAAGCACTGTGTGGCGGTGATCTGACAGACATGAACCAGGTACTCCTATCACCTGACTTGAATCGGACTTATTCTTGTCAATGGCACTATAATAGTCAAGCAAAACCAAACACTGATTATAATGTTGTTTCAACTAACCTTACTTACAATTCAATATTTTTAACCGCGAAGTTAAATTCGTCGGTAGCACGAACTAGTTGTAAATACTTTGATCCTCAAGTCATTATCAAATCATTATCACTTAGAAATAGATTTGTTGCATATATTTGTGGGAACGTCCAAGTATCGTACAGAATACCATCACCAATAATTGACATTACTGCAATAAAACCTAAAGCTACTTCGTTTAACTTCAATTTAGAATGGAAACTTCAACCTTGTGGTGGTTTTATTCAAGTAGGAGACAATCCTGTTAATATTGTAAATTTACCTGATTCATATAACGACACTTTAGACTGTGCTTGGATTCTGATTGGCCCAACAAATAGGGTTGAAATTAAAATGGAAGGGTATTTTACGTTAAATTGTGACGACGAGTATTTGACACTAAAATCAAGCTTAAGACCAAACGCTCCTGAAATTGGTAAATATTGCCAGACGACACTTCTAGATAGTCCGTTAGTTACGCATTTCAGAAGCATGTATATTGAGTATCACTCGAATGTGAAAAACAACACAAATATAAAACTTATGGCCAGATCGGTTACCGAACAATGTGGCGGATATCTTGGTTCATATCAAACTACGTTTGCATCGCCTAATTATCCTAAAAATTATTTACCAAATCAGGAATGCTCCTGGGAGATACAGGCTGATCTAGGCTTCAGAGTTTCTCTTAAATTTGTAGACCGTTTTTTTATTGAGGATACAGCTAATTGCACTAAAGATGTTGTCATAGTCTATGACTGGAAGGACGACGCTTACACGGAGACAGCAAGGGTATGTGGAAGAAACACACCACCTGTGTATAATTCAACTTTTAGTCGAATGAAAGTTGTCTTGCGTACAGATGCTGATAAAAATCTCGACGGATTCAAAGCTGAATGGGATTCTATCTGCGGTGGAAACTATACAGCAACTCAAAAAGAACAATTTTTATATAGTCCGGGCTTTCCATACAGTTACAACCCACGGATGAGTTGCCAATACGAAATATCTGCTCCAAACAATAAAGTTGTACTCAGGTTCCTTGATTTTGAACTAGAAGGCTCTACTCCTGACTGTGCGTTTGATAATTTAACGGTAACAGGCCAGTCAGATTATATGTATCTCTATGAAATTTACTGCGGTGACAAAATCCCTCCCGTCACAATCCAGTCCGAAAAAATATCATTGATATTTAAAAGTGATAAATATATACAGAGGAAAGGTTTTAGAATTGCTTATTCTATATATTCATGTGGAGGCAGAGTAAACGAGAGTACTGTACTCTCATCATCGCTTTCTGAAACTTACGAAATAAATATGAACTGCACTTGGTTTATTGAAGCACCACTTACCAAGCTGGTCGTGTTTAAATTCCTCTACATTGACGTAGAAAGTTCATCAGATTGTTATAATGATTATATCGCAGTATATGATGGACTTGAAATTGATCCTGATAAGCGCTTAGCGTTATTGTGTGGTAACATTAACTCGACAACAACACTTAGAAGCAAAGGGACCACCGCTTTGTTACAGTTCGTATCAGATACGAGTGTAAACTTAAAAGGTTTCAAAGTTCAAGTATTCTTCAGCTATTCTGAAGCAGCTCAATGTGGTGGACTGATTAATTTAACAACCGCTTCATCGCATGTACTTAAGTCTCCTTTCATGGGTCATACTGTATACGAAGAATTCTTAGACTGTCAATGGTCAATAACATCACCTCCTGACACCGTCATTAAAATTGAATTCACCTCGTTCCACGTAGCCCCTTGCCAGGGTATCAACCAAACGGCTATAGGACACAGCAAGTGCGATTGCGATTTAGTTGAAATAAAAGATGGTTTAAATCCTAATAGCTTAGTAATAGGAACCTACTGTGGTCACAGCCTCCCGCCGCAATTAATGACTTCTGGTAATGTGATGAGCGTGCGGCTGGCCACAGATGGCGAAATAGGAAGTCAAGGCTTTGTATCCACATTAACAGCTCTGCCGTCTGTATGTGGCACCTCCGTCATTTCTGTGAGCAATACACCACAAACCTTTAAATCGCCCGGTTATGATATAGGGTCCGTTCCTCGGGGGATACATTGCCTATATCAGTTGGATGTAAGCGCCTCTCCATATATTTTACTACGTATCTCTGTTAAAGATTTGGACTTACAACCCGCTGTCGCTGATAGTACAGGAGTCAAGCGCTGCAATAGAGACAAGCTGATTATATCTAGCAATCCAAGCATTCAAAATACTACGCTCGGAAAAGATTTTGTCTTAAACCAACGGATGGATGACTTCTTTAGCCGTAATTCCTTTTACGACAGCACTTTGCGCCTTCCCGAACGTTTTGAATTATGTGGGCATAAGGAGCCTACGGACTTTTACGTATATGGAACAACATCTATAAACTTAATCACATCGGCAGATTCAGATAGTAATGCATATAAAGGTGTGGAAATAGAAGCAGTGTTCACAGGATTTTGTGGCAGAAATTATACGGAGCCTCACGGACGAGTACAAGCTATCTATGTAAATGATTTTGACGGTAACCCCAACCATGACTGTTACACGCTGATCACTGCTCCAGTTAACTACACAATATCCGCGTATTTCTTGTACGCCTACCCAAGTTATTGGAACGAAGAATGTTATCTAGAAATATTTGACGGAAATAACGCTAATGCGCCTAGACTTTCTAAAATTCAAAGCGAATATGATAACAATAACCCTATCTTCTCGACTGGTCGATATTTGCTGTTACACAATCATGAAAATGCTGGTGATCGTGTCGCGTTTGATTTGGTTTACGTAACATCCGATAAAGGTCCTGGATGCGGTGGGAAACTGCAAAGCGAGATCGGTAAAGTCAGCAGTCCGCGTTATCCTAACGTTTACAGGCAGGTGTCGAGCTGCGAGTGGGAGCTCGAGACTCCCTTAGGAACACGTTTACTACTACACTTCACTATGTTCGACTTGGGCATTACTTGCGATCAGAATTATGTGCAGCTTGTGAACAGTAAGGGAGTAGTAGTTCGGACGTTCTGTGAGGACACGCCTGCTGACTACACGAGTGACGATAACTTTGTGAAGATAGTGTTTGTAACCACTATGAATAATGGCGGCACGGGGTGGGTTGCTGAATTTATAGGAATTTTGTAAGGAAAGACTATCTTTTAAAAGTTTATCTGTTTTTTAGAGATTGGCGGAGCGGAGCGAATAAACGCAAACAGCCAATAGAATGATAGAATTCCAAATCATATTTATAGCTGTGCGAGTCTCGTGTTAAAATCCGATGTCATTTACGCGCGGATACTAAACATTATTCAGTCGACTTTATTTTTTGTGGTTTTTTATCGTATCGACTACTCACCCATGCACTTCTTGTGAGACAAATGAAGTTAAGAATAAAAAGCCAATAAGCAAATCATTACATGGAGTGGCTATCACTCCTTATAAATCTTTATCTAGAGTTGCTCCAGGTTCGAGCACCTGGTCTATCTGGATACACGATAACATTGTCTGACCAGAAGGTTCTTGGGTTCGCTGTTCTTTGAAATAATCAAAATGTTTTATTTTACATACACAGTTACACAGGTACAGTTTTATAAGTGCCCATGTAAAAAAGAATCTATACAAAAGTAAGAATAAAATATAAGAAGACTACATTAAACAATTGACACAAATGTCATCAGTGCTGTAACTATTCTGAAAAATGAACGATTGGTGCAATGATTTGAAAACTCTTGTAAAACATCTGAATAATAACGATTTATTTTATATAATAATATATACGAATAAAACCACACTAGTGATAAAGAGATATAGAAAGAGACTTTCATGATAGGAATCTTTATAATTTTGTGTAATTACGTTTTATTGTTAAACTTTAAACAAGGTGCAGTTTTGTATCCTCGTCAAATTAGGAGCTTGTCACAAAAGACATAAATAACCCAAATAAAAGTTTTTAAAATGACATGGTCACCAACACTATTAATAACACTTACAACGGGATACTTTACTATGTGTATTATTTGTTTCGAGTTCCCGATATTTCGGCGCTGTTGCAAACGCCATGATCACGGATAAACTGAAGTCATTGTGGGTGAGTGTTTATGTGCAGACAAATCGGTCTACCCTCTTCCTTGTTCGTTTTTTGTGCTCCGTGCCACTACCATTGTCACTCACAACTCGATTCTGTTCCCGACATACGAAACTAAGTTACGGTACCTGGTTAATTATTAATAAACACTGTTTTTTTAGTTGTTTAAATTTGACAGTTATTCAGAATTATCCCCTTAAGGTGGTTTAGGGAATAAGAAGTTGTCGAATAAACGTTTAAGTTTGTTTGTGTGTGTGATAGCGCGGTTATAGGGCGAAGTTTAGACGGGCCGCGTTTAAAACACGGGTGGTTCACACTTACCGATCTCAGAAAATAAGAAAAAAAATAACCTGCCCATTTTATTATTGATTTGGGTCGAGAATCATTAGAATAGCTATCTCCTTGAAATTGACGAGGTTGCAAAACGACAGGTTGTATATATATAACGAATTATATCGACCACGTTTTTAATTTTTATTTACTATGCTTTAGCAATTAAGAATTTGATAAAGAATTTGAGGAGCTCGTGGCTAAATAATAACAGCCGCCCGGGTTGATCTTTAAGGTTGCCGAGGTTGGTCCGTGGATGGGTGACCATAATGACATACCGAGTTTCCTCCGTGCCTCGGAAAGCACGTTAAGCCGTTGGTCCCGGCTGTCATTTGTAGATCTTTGACAGTTGTTACGAGGAGTCAGAAGCCAAAAAGTCTGACATCCAGTCTTACCAAGGGGTATCGTACTACCCAGTTACTGGGTTGTGGAGGTCAGACAGGCTGTCGCTTCATGTAAAATACTGGTACTCAGCTGCATCCGGTTAGACTGGAAGCCGACCCCAAGATAGTTTGGGAAAAGGCTAGGCAGATGATTCTTTAGCAATTAAATATTACCTCGTAGATAGTGGATAACTTCAGATTGTAACTATTACCAGTGTAATAAGTATTGTTTTAAGGCTCGACGGGACACGGACGCACAAATCTTTCATCGGTAATTTAAACAAAAATCAGCTGTTTTACACATTTTGACCGTGCAGGTGTTGCACTTTTGTATGAAACGTCTGTTTTGTTTTTACATTACTAGTAATTTTCTTATGTGGTTCAGAATGATGTCTTAAATGCGTAGTAACAGTTTATGCATCGGTGTGCCCACCATTAATAATAGATATACTAACTTTATAATAATCCAAGAACTTACAGAATAATTAAAACTAAATATTAACAAAACTGGGGTAAACTAAGTTATAAGTTATTTGTAAAGTGTGTACCATTTTTATTACAGTTTTATCTTTGTAAGAGTAGATCACACATCTATCTATACTCACCTTTTAATGTTCGTGGGAACCTTGTTAGCCAGTAACCCAACAGCAACCTTATTCTTACGAGAATAAGGACCACTTTATTTCTGCAAGTGCAAGTAAATAAGTGTGATAACTGACTTCAATGAAAATTGTACAGTGTAATGAAGATTGTTAGTACAAGATCTACTTTGTAGTTATGTATTACTGACTGGCCAAATTGTTAAAAAAAAAACGTTATGACTTGAGTTCCCTAGGTACTTATTTTTTTGTGTTTATTTTAATGTTCTCATTTTGATGAATGTAAAAGAATTGTATTTTGAATGAGCAGATAATCCAAAAACAAATGAATAAATGGTAAACAGCAAATCACGTGTTTTAATAAGACGGAGCGACTGCCTATAGATCTGAACTCCACAACCCCGCCATACCTGTTTCTTAGAAAGAGAGAGAATCAATACGGGAATGCTTCAGCACGCGGCACATCGACGATGCGCTCGGCAACACGCTTTGTTTCTTGCTGGTGTCAACTAGTTTTTCATCACACTTGCACGTAAACAGTATCTAAACATACAGATTAACTTGGCCGTAATGCCCCGTATAAAACCCTCGGGCTTTTTTTTGTCATGAAACCCAAGGTCGGTAAGTATTTTTTTTTTTAATTTAGAGCACAGCACACAGGTCGTGCAAGTTCAAGCAATGAGTTTACACGCAATTGGAAAAAATTCTTAAAATGTTAATTCTTATGTATCTAAATAGGAATTTCATTGCAATCTCGCTACAGTAACTGATGTTCTTAATAGTCCATAGTTTTTATTAGTAATTTTTTTTACTCTCCGGAATGGCTGTACCTATTTTTTTTTATTTCGATTTTTTTTTTTGAGTTAAAACACGGCCAAGTGCGTGTTGGAACTCGCTCAGTAAAGGGTTTAAAGTAGACGGGTTGAATAAAGTGCCATAGCGCTCACTATGACGGTTCAGCATCAGAAATAAAGATTATAGATATAAGTTAATAATGACACAGCTGGGAAGTGTTTTCGAAACCATGCATGGCTTTAGAGATATCCTCATACGTCTGGTATAGGTCATAGGTCTTCACTTCGTCGTCAGGGTGTCCCGAGGTCGCGGGGCGCAGACCTGTATGGCCTTCAGCGAATATCTTGTGGATATTCTGAGTATAACGTACTGGTCGACACACTCTCGAACTTCATCACGTTATTCACAAGGGGCATGTGGACGATAAACCCAACACCACCCTGGGAGTGCCGGTCACCCCTCGAGGATTATCGTGTTCTCCGCCTCTCTTCGGACTTCAGATAATCCCACAATAATCCATCGCAACTTGCTCAATTGCTCTTCGAATTCCGTTATCTTGTCGTCGGTCCGGAGTGTACGCGTGTTTTATGTTGCCAGGTTAAGTCGTCGGTATCAGCAGCCGGATCCCTTCCGGAGTTTCTTTGCGTCTCTTGCCACGCCGTAACCTCGACCGCTACCATAGTCGAGGGTAGACAGGCTGCCGGTTACTAGGGGCCATTTTTTGTATCGCCCTTAAGCCTCACAAGGGCTCTGACGCAAAATGACCACTTCTCAAAATGACTACAGGTAGCAAAATGTCCCTTTCTCACAATGTCCCTTTTGCAAAATGTCCCTTTCGCAGAATGTCCCTTTCTCAAATGTCCCTTTCGCAAAATGTCCCCCTTCCTCAAACAGGCATTAATTCCTTTCATCAGCAAAAAAAACTGGTCAAGAGCCAGTAGGTGTACAACACAGAGGGGTACTGTAGTAATGTTTAATCAGTAAAATGGGTAGGTGCATGCACATAAACTAAAAAGAAAAGAAGTCTAAGTTTGTCAGATTTTCAAATCGGATCAGTAGTTTCTGAGATTAGCGCGTTCAAGCAAACAAACAAACAAACTCTTCTGCTTTATTATTAGTATTAGATTAGATGTTCATGCACCTACCCATTTTACTACTACATTTTACATGGGATGGTGCTATGTGCTATTCTTTACGTCCGACACCATAGGTACCGACAAATATCTCTATACATATACATATCTATACATATTTATATATATATAAATGAATCCCTATTTCCCTCGGTCACGCAATAACTTGAGAACGACTAAACCGATTTAATTCATCTTTTTTAAAATGTATTCTAATACTTTGTACAAGGTTTTTAGGTAGGTAGTTAATAGGTGCGCAGGTAGGTAGTAGTAGGTTAGGTAGTTAGGTAAGTAGTGGGTAGGAACAAAATTCAAATAACATTCAACAGATAGAACATGTTAAAAATGTGATTCTTTTGGTTTTCAACCCTTATTTAATTCATCCTGAAGTGAATGGTACGGATGCTGGGTTCGATTCCCGGGACGGGATAATTGTTTTTGGGTTTTTCCATCAGGAATTTGTCAGTAGCAGCACCGGAGCCTGGATCTTTGCCCGATTGATGGCAAGAGACCCGCTCCCTATTACGTCGGAATTAAACTTAACTGGCAAAATCATCATCTGCCTAGCCTTTTCCCAAACTCTCTTGGGGTCGGCTTCCAGTCTCACCGGATGCAGCTGAGTACCAGTATTTTACATGAAGCGACTGCCTATCTGACCTAGATCTAGATAATTAGTGATTAAACGAACTTACCTGTAAGTGAAGTTCGATCATAATTATACGAAGCGCTTCGTCCGAAGAGATTAGAACACTGTAGTAACACATAAGTGACACCACTCAGACACTGTAGTTGAGAGTACCTACAATTTTTTTTTTTTTTTATGCGGGTACTTCTGCTTCTCCTTGTTATTCGGCTTGGAATCTCTTGTCATTTAGTTTAGAGAGTAAGGTTGCTTAATATTTTCTGAAGAAAAATAAGGGCGTAGCGTAAGCGTGGGAGGGAGGGACCTAATCGACAACTATTGCATCGAAATATTTTCTGACGCCTCAACAACGGGATGGGGCGCCCCATGTGATAGTGAAAATGCAAGTGGTCAGTGATCAAATAGCGATAGCATTATGCATATAAATTATTTAGAATTACACTGGTCAGCAAATAAACCGAGCCACCCGCTACCTAGGAACTCTGATTCGATTTTCTCAAAAAGTATAAAACTTACAACTATCAAAGTTATACCTACAAAAAGTGCGTTTCATGGTGATTAAAATGACTACAAATTAATTCGAAAGTACCCTCAACTCACATTGTAATCAAGCAACAAACACAATGCTAACGATTTGCTCTGTTTTCACCAGAGTTTGAAATTAGCGTTCTTTTTCTCTACAATGAAGGTAGTCGGATATTTCTTATCATTTCTTTAGTTTTTGTCCATCATTTGCTCAGAAGCGTGTGTTTTTGCTACTTTTTTCGATTAATAATGGATACAACACCTCAGGAAGCAGCTCAAGCTGTAGGATTACTTCAAGCAGGCATTGCGCAACGTGAAGTCGCTCGAAGGCTTCGAATCAGCAGATCTTCGGTGCAACGAGTTTACAGACGATACCTAGAGACTGGAGCATTCGATCGCCGTCCAGGTACGGGCAGACCTAGGGCTACATCAGCAGCAGATGATCGTTATATCCACCTTACTGTTCTGCGAAATCGCCACCTCAACGCAGTTCAAGTCCAACAAAGTCTGCGTGACGAACGCCAAGTGGTCATAAGTTCAGATACCGTCAGAAGGAGACTTGCTGAACGGAACCTGACCCCAAAAAGAGCTGCAACAGGCCCAGCATTAACGGTAGCACACCGTCGAGCACGACTTGAATTTGCTCGAGAGCATAGGGATTGGACATTAGAGCAGTGGAGTAATGTACTCTTCACTGATGAGACCAGGGTGAGTCTACATGGAAGTGATCGACGTCAGAGAGTATATCGTCGCCCTGAACGTTATTCTCAGTGTTGCATCGAGGAAACTGTTGCTTATGGAGGAGGATCTGTAATGGTCTGGGGCGGCATCTCGTTAACAGCACATACAGCGTTAGTTTTCATCGAACCGACGGGCCGTACACGTGGACTGACTTCTCATCGCTACATTACTGAAATCCTCGCAGACCATGTGGTACCTTACGCAGGATATATCGGACAGGATATGCAATTGATGCATGATAATGCACGGCCTCATGTTGCTCATGTGGTGACCCAGTATCTACGCGACGTCAGCATTCGTACGATGGACTGGCCAGCTCGAAGCCCGGACTTGAATCCGATAGAACACTTATGGGATGAGCTGAAACGTCGGGTTCGAGCCCGGGTACCTGCTCCAACAAGGCTTCCAGAGCTGCGAATCGCAATTGAAGAGGAGTGGAATACAATTCCTCAAGATTTTATCGTCAGGCTCGTAAGGCCGATGAATACAAGGATGCTGGCAGTTATCCGAGCAAGGGGAGGGAATACGGAATATTGATCAAAAACTTTTTTTTGATTTTATCTTTGTTTTTGGCTTTAATTTTTTTTTCACTTTATCATTACTAACGATTGTCACGACTGGAAAACGACTCTTCTTTGTAAAATCCTTAATAAACACTGAAATATTGATTAAACCCAATGAGTTTCCTTTCATTTTAATCACCATGAAACGCACTTTCTGTAGGTACAACTTTGATAATTGTAGGTTTTTTAGTTTTTGAGAAAATCGAATTAGAGTGCCTAGGTAGCGGGTGGCTCGGTTTATTTGCTGTCCAGTGTATTAGCAGCTTTCATCGCGCTAAAACTTTTTGCTAAGGATTTACACAATTGTCAGGTACTACTACGTATAGACAATTCAACTGCTATATCATACATAAATCGCATGGGCGGGGTACAATTTCCCCACTTAACCGATTTGTCAAGGGAGATTTGGAAGTGGTGCGAAGAACGAAAACTTTTTATATTTGCGTCCTACATACGATCTTGTGATAACACCATCGCGGACGCCGAGTCGCGTCGTAATCACCCAGACATAGAATGGGAGTTGTCAGAGCTGGCCTTCAACACACTTGAGTGTAAAGGAGATGTTTCATTTTCGGCCATAACATGTACATTTATTGAAAAAGAGGAAAAAATACCACGAACTTAGGAAAAATATTCTTTCGTGAATTTAAGCCTGATTTACTGTGCACAAAAAGTAATAGTTTTTCAATTATTCCCCCATTCTATTCAACATGGCGTCTTCCAGTTTGCAGTTTGCTTTCGTTCTGAAATCATGTCACACAAAAACATAATATCACATCGACGTTAAATTATGAAAAGTATGTGTTTTTGTAATTCATTATTATTATTGGTCTCTTAGACATAATTGTCAACTAAATAAAAGCAAGTATGGTGATTTCATCGTTAAAAACTATATAATAGGTACTACTTTTTTGGAGTGTACTTCTCTGAACGAAAAATTCAAAATGAGATTTTGTTTTGACAAGTGACAAAACCCATCAGTGTCAGTCAGTCAGTCTCGTTCGTCTCGTATTATCTAACGTTTTATGAAAACAGAGAACAAAAAAAATATGAAAGCATCTAAAAAAATCAGTTCTGATAAACAATTATTATCAAATAACAATTTCTAGGTTATGTAAACGTCATCTCTACAACCTGTCATGGCTGTCATAACTCTCGCGACAAACGTCAAACATTTTTAATTTTTATTATGTGCATAAAAACCATCTATTACTATTTAAAAAATGTTACTTTATTCTATTCAGGGGGTTGTTTCCCACCTTTCCTGAAAGGTACAGGTCATGGCCGGAGTCCCATACAAAAATGAAACATCTCCTTTGGACAGCCTGATATAGATTTGTTTGCCAGCCGCATCAACAAAAAATGTGAGAAATACGTTTCCTGGCATAAAGATCCGGACGCTTACGCTATTAACTCATTTACAATTGATTGGGGTTTATCCTATTTTTATGCATTTCCCCCTTTCACTGTTATTTTGAAAAGTCTTAGAAAAATAATTAATGACAATGCTAAAGGAATTTTCATTGCTCCTATACGGCCCACACAACCGTGGTATCCTTTATTTAGGTCTCTGCTTATATCAGACCCAATAATGTTTACCCCTAATGAAAACGTCTTAATATCTCATTCCAGCAACCGGCAGGTGCACTCGACGCTAAGGGTTTGCGGACTTACAGAGTTGTGTGGCTTTTTTGCGTTGTATAGACCCAACTCGAGAAGTTTTTATCAAATCGGGAATTTTTATAATAATTTTGGATGGCAATATACTAATATTTTCTAAACAAATTTTTGACAGAGTCTGAACCCTATGGGCCGTGGTAAGGGCTAGTAATGTTGCACATTTTTTAGAAATTTCTACCAGGGACTGTTGTTCATTTGGGTATTTCGACCGTAAGAAGTTTAGCACACAGTTAGTGTCCCATGTTACATTATATTTCGGTTTAGGTGGTCGTAGGCGAAAAACACCTTTAAAAAATCTAATAATTCGATCGTCTTTAGACATATTTGAGCCCAAAATCAGTGATAAAGTTGATCGATATGAATTTAAGGTTCCATATTTGCTACCGTTGTTAAAAATTTGCGTAAGAAAATATATTACGGATGGAACCGAGGCCTCATAGTAATTGATACCTTTTTCATTGCAAAAGCTCCACCATTTTTTTAGACATACGTCATATTGCTTCATCGAGTTATCTGCTAAAGAAGCCATCATGATATCTACCGAAGACGGTGGCAGGCATCGTCGTGAAAACGCCTCCCGGATAACACCCCGGCAACCAGGGTAAGCGTCGAGTGCACCTGCCGGTTGCTGGAATGAGATATAAGACGTTTTCATTAGGGGTAAACATTATTGGTTCTGATATAAGCAGAGACCTAAATAAAGGATACCACGGTTGTGTGGGCCATAAAGGAGCAATGAAAATTCCTTTAGCATTGTCATTAATTATTTTTCTAAGACTTTTCAAAATAACAGTGAAAGGGGGAAATGCATAAAAGTAGGATAAACCCCAATCAATTGTAAATGAGTTAATAGCGTAAGCGTCTGGATCTTTATGCCAGGAAACGTATTTCTCACATTTTTTGTTGATGCGGCTGGCAAACAAATCTATATCAGGCTGTCCAAATTTACACTCAAGTGTGTTGAAGGCCAGCTCTGACAACTCCCATTCTATGTCTGGGTGATTACGACGCGACTCGGCGTCCGCGATGGTGTTATCACAAGATCGTATGTAGGACGCAAATATAAAAAGTTTTCGTTCTTCGCACCACTTCCAAATCTCCCTTGACAAATCGGTTAAGTGGGGAAATTGTACCCCGCCCATGCGATTTATGTATGATATAGCAGTTGAATTGTCTATACGTAGTAGTACCTGACAATTGTGTAAATCCTTAGCAAACAGTTTTAGCGCGATGAAAGCTGCTAATAATTCTAAATAATTTATATGCATAATGCGTTCGCTATTTGACCACTGACCACTTGCATTTTCACTATCACATGAGGCGCCCCATCCCGTTGTTGAGGCGTCAGAAAATATTTCGATGCAATAGTTGTCATCTCTAATACGGTGCTTCGATTTATCGATAACTTTTAACCAATGAAAATCAGCCAATAATGAATCAGGGAGTATCATTTGCTTGTTATAATCTTCATCGCCCCTAAGATTTAAGAATTTGCAACGCTCGAATTGTTTCGTGTGTACAGTCACGTCTAATAACATAGAAACGCCCTTAAAATTCAAATTCATGTCAACAACATTAAATCGCAAAGAAAAGTATGCTAACTGAGTCCAATAATTATGTGAACGTTAAAATGTGTCAAAATTAACTACACATTTTTATCAAAATATCGTCAACTATACAAGGTGTTGTTTTGCAATCTCGTCAAATTCAAGGAGGTAACTATGCTCATGATTCTCGAGCTGAATCAATAATAAAATGGGTAGGTCATTTTGTTTTTTTTTCTTATTTACGGAAATCGGTAAGTGTGAACCACCCGTGTTTTTAACACGACCCGTCTGATCCTCGCCTTATAACCTTTCTTACACACAAAACAAAAATCTCAAACGTTTATTCGATAATTTCTTACTCCCTAAACCACGTTAAGGGGGTTTTTCTGAAGTACTGTCTAATTTAAAAAGTGAAAAAAAGCAGTGTTTTTTAATAATTAACTGGGTATCGTAATTTATATTGATTCTTTATGTCTTTTGTGACAACATCCTGAATTTTGACGAGGATGCAAAACAACACCTTGTAGAGTATCAAAGGCGCTGTTCCTGGTAAAAATAGGCATCTTTGAACAGTTTTTTAGCCAAATGTGTGCATTTTAGAGCAGCAAAAAAAATATATGTTAATCTTGAGCATATTTATGAGGGGACCTTCGTGTCCAAAACACGTTTTTGGAATAAAAGCCCGATGAAAAAAAATCGTGAACTTCTGAATTTCTAGCAAGTATAACGGTATTACTGCTCAACAAATCTTGACTAAATTAATAACAGTGATGTAATATAGAATAATAAAGGGAACTGTTGTTTTTATTTTTCGTTTGAAATAAGATATTTGTAAGGATTAATATATTTAATGATAAATAATCCAACAAGTCGAATGAAACATCACGCCATTCGCGGCGTCTTGTCGCATCTCTTTTATTTCTACGCAGAGTGACAGTGAGCGCTGAGGCGCGGTGCTAGATGGACTTATGTCAATTTTTTTCGCTCGCAGCTGAAATTTTTTTCAAATAAATTTCGATTTGTTTGTTCTTGAAAGCTGCTTATTACATCTTATTTTGTGATTAGTTTTTTGTTGGTCTAAATTTTTGTGCGATTTTATTCATAAGTTGTGTAAATAAAAATATTAAATTGACTTTATATCAGTGGCGAAGAGTCAAAATTGTGCATGAGGAACCTCAGTGGCGAAGGGTAAAAGTTGTGAAAGGGGAACCCGAAGAAACATATATTGTAAGTTGGTTTTATCGTCATTCCCGTTTTTAGTTTTTACCGATCCCGAAAACCATGAAAAATACACCCATGACGAAAGAACTGAAAATGTGGTTATTATTAGATCAAATTTTCGTTATCAGCAATCACGAAAACTACAAAAAATACAGCCATGATAAAAATACCAAAAGTTTGCGTGCGTAGGCGCCAACTTGATTTGGCGCCTACGCACGCAAACTTTTGGTACTCTAACTTTTGGTAACTTTTGGTATTATAAATAAAATAAAAGTAATCTTATGTAAATGAGTCAACAAAAAAAAAAACCGGCTTTGTACCAAATATGTTATTGACCATTACTGATTCTATCTTGTCTACATACTTGCTATTTCTGCCCCTGTTTTTAATAGATAATCTTCGGCTAACCTAGTTCGTTCTTCCTTCCTTCTTAGGAGCTTTCCTGCCTGTTGTACATTAAGAAAAATGGGCAACAAAAAAAATACACGGAGGACACTAAAAAGATCTTATTCGATGAAACATAAACACATGATGGAAGTTGTAAAGTAAGTACCTACCTTTTTGTTAACACCTTATTTTGATTGTATAGATTATTTTGTTGTTGTAAAATAATTATGTATTTTAATTTAAAAACTTATTTGTTTCAATTTTAGATTACAAAAGTACTCTGAACACGAAAACCCTGGGACATTATTTGTAACTCCAGGAGCCAATCCAAAATCAAATTATGATGAGTAAGTATCAACTTATCCACTTCGCAACTACCAGGCCAATTGTTCTGAATCAATAATAGTTCATGTAATACAGGAAGACTAACCTTACCGAACCGTAGGTTCTCAGTTAAGGGACTATATAACTGTCCACCTGCCTGTCTGTCCATCCGCTCATACGTCCACGCATTGTATTCGTACTTACTGCGTTTTTGCCATGTCTTGTTTTTTTTTTTTGTGAGGCTGAACTGTCCCATTCCTGGGAAAGAGCTTCCTCCATTCCTTCCACTTTTCCCGATGAGGTGCAAGCCACTTCTCACAAAATAACGAAAATGCCATCAACGCGGACTTGTTTTTTTTTTTGTTGTGAACAAAATTACAAAATAACGTATTTTTTATTACAGAGAAATCACTGATGATGTGTTATTCGTTGAACCATCGACCGAATTTCAAGAAAATATATCCCCACCAGTTAATGGTTGAAGAGTCGTTGACATTATGCATTTCATCCACCAGCTGCAAACTATATCCAGCCACAGTTCTTTGTATTCATGTATTCGATGTTTTTTTTTTAGTTTGGAAGAATATTATTCTGCGGTGGTCCCGTTTAAATTTGGTAAAGATCTGATGCTGATCTTCGCAAATATACAATTAAACTCTTTATGACGGAAAATCTGTCGTGATTGCTGCAATCGTTTGAATGTTCATAGTATTAATAATAATAATATCATAACACAGGCATGCATCACACGTTTTTATTTTATATTTTTTTGTTTACAATTTCACCTAGAGTCTAATGTCTTGTGTCTTGAGGCCAATAAGGCGTAGTCGACTGCCTTATCGGCTTCGTTGGCGGTGGGGCTCCGCCGAAGGGGCTCCTATATCTGTTTTCAGGGTTTAAAGTAACCTAACACGAAGGGAAAGGCAGGGTCTAAGTTCACTCGCTCACTAAACCCCGCCATCCCCTTAGAAGCTTACCTATCCTAGTCGGGGTGTTGCATTGCAAGTCCCGAGCTCGCTTTGCTCGCTCTTGGATCCTAAGCTTTTGTAGTTTAAATAACTAAAATAAAATAACCATTTTGCCTATCAAGTTGTACAAGTTTCTGCAATAAACCTTATTATAATAAAAGTGTATTTTTTGACCAATCAAACATGATTAGTCATCGTTAAAATTTTCAGTGATATTTCAGAAGTGATATTTATATATAGGTACGTCAAAAATAATAAAATTGAATTAGAATAATTAGATTGTTTTAATTTTGTGTTCTCTTCGGATCCTGCTCATTCACCTGTTCATGCATCTATTCATCCACCTCGTCCAGGACACCCCACTTCAATTCAAGAACAAAATCAAGACATCATGAAAAAAAAAATATTTAACGACATGGCGGATGAATGGTAATTAAAATCATCTGGATGGTGATTACGTCAGCAATACTTTTTGCAAAATTTTGTCGATTTTTATTTGAAAACATGTGGTGTCGCGCGAACTAGATCTTCCTGATTTCCAGACATTAAATGGTATTCAGAACATACGTGAAAGCTAATACTTACTTCAAATTGTAAAATTAAAGAACACAGATTGCTGTCGTCCAAGAAATTAAGTTAATCACATAAAATGTATTTATTGTAACTTTAGATGGTGTAACACCCAAGGTAGCTACGCCACTGTACAAGTCCACACGATGTGTTCTTATGTAACGTAATTTACATTTAGTTAGAACATAGAGAAAAGATTCAATTTTTGCCAAATGAAACCTTCCCACTACCTACCTTCAACCTACCTGCAACCTACCTTCTACCTACCTGGCGCCTACCTGCTACTTACCTGCTACCTACCTGCCACCTACCTGCCACCTAACTGCCACCTACCTGCCACCTACCTGCTACCTACCTCGGTCAATGTCAAGTTATGGCGTGACCAAGGGAAATAAGGATAAATTTATCTACAACCTGTTTTTTTTTTATATCCCATAACTCTAGGATATGATTTAGACCATAACAAAGAATCAACTGGCATATGAATTATGTTTCAATCACACTTTTTTGAAGTGAAACTTCTTATGCGACTTCCAACCAGTTTAACGTTTTCATGGCGGGGGAATATTTTCTATTACCCACCAAGAGATGGCGCTATTACAAGATTTGTGACTACGTAGTTCTACTAGATAATACGCAAGATGGCGTGCAAACAGTCATTCATTCGACTCTTCGGTGTGACCAGCCTTCGCTCAATTTCCATGAGTAGAATAACCTCGATAAACTTATGTAATAAAAAGTGTACAACAATAAAACATTATTTAGAAGCTCAATAAAATAACGAGACTGAATGCCTGGCACTCGAACGCATGCATGTAGTATTACGAAGTTTCACTTCTTCCGCGCGGAGGGACTCCACGCACAATATTTTTTTTGTTGTGTTTTTCGCATGTTCTTGGCTATGAATTATTGGTATGAATAAAAAGAATTACTCGTATTTATCAATGAAACTACTACTATTTTACTACACTTCTGCGAAGTTTGGCAACCTCGCATAAGTAAAGATTCGTCATACTGTTGAAAATTTTTGACCTAAGTAAATTATGATTGATGATATCTCCGAAACTATGCATTTTTGGACCACCAATTCTAGGAGTTTTAGTATTATGTTTACCTACAGAATATAATACTAGAGTTATGGGATATCAAAAAAACAGGTTGTATACATATATAGATTATTTATTATTCGTCTGACGAATTTGTTATATAATATTTCGTAAACCTTTTCTATAAAATAATAGGTTTTACTTCGTTTTACTCCTATTAAAAAATTATGAACATATTTTAAAAATAGTTAGGTACAATATACTTTAAAAATAAGATACATAAATAATTGCGTGTGTTGAGATTCGAACCTACACATCGCCGCGTAAACAATGTGCGATGTTGGTTGGCGGCGCGCTGGGCTAATCGTACACCTACACTATGTGGTGAAATTAAGCTTCTATACATTTATTGACGTCGCACATCGGCGTGATTCGGGACTACTCGACCCCCTCTTCATATGTTTCACCCCCTCAAATGCATGAAAGTCGTCTAGAACCGCGCCTTAACTTTTAGTTACATAATTTTGTACCCAAACAAACTTCAATAACATGTTTACAGTGTAGTTTCGAAATTATGTAAACAATTACAAAGTAGCAGTTTCAAGCAGCTTAAGCTCGGAAATAAGTCGCAATTTGGGTTCAAAAGGTACCTAAATTGTGATTTTATCTAATCGACAATATCAGTATACATAATTAGTGGATCTTCTTACATTATTTATTTTTAGATTTTTATCCTTAATTTGTGTTATAGTAAGGTAGCTAGTAGCCATCAGCGAGCGGCATCGAATCGCCTGTCGACTGTTTTTATTTCCGTCTACCGTCCTAAAACTATTGAGCTATTAGATTCCTACGGCAACATTGCAACTCATACAGAAGGGCGCACATTACTGTTGTTTTTTGTTGCCGTGCAGTATAGCTATATAGTATATTCATATTTCCTGTGTTATTGTGATTAGGTATCATTGAAATCGTTTTAATATGAATAACAAAAATGTCCCATATCGTACCGTGTCTACTTCCTGCCTACTACCTGGCTTCTACCTGCCTACTACCTACCTGCTACCTGCCTGTTATCTGCCTACTACTTGTGTACTAACTGCCTACTACCTGCCTACTTCCTGCCCAATGCTTGCCTGCTGCCTGCCTAATACATGCCTACTACCTGCCTACTACATGCCTACTACCTGCCTACTACCTGCCTACTACCTGCCTACTACCTGCCTACTACCTGCCTACTACCTGCCTACTACCTGCCTACTACCTGCCTACTACCTGCCTACTACCTGCCTACTACCTGCCTACTACCTGCCTACTACCGGCCTACTTCAAGCCCACTGCCTGCCTAATACCGGCCTGCTACCTGCCGACTACCTGCCTACTACCGCCCTACATCCTGCCCACTGCCTGCCTAATACCTGCCTGCTACCTGCCTGCTACCTGCCTACTGCCTGCCTACTACCTAGGTATGGGCATTCCTTTCGTTAGCATTCCACTTTTCACGGTGTTGCGCCTCTTCTCGCTAATTAACGAAAACAAGGAAAGTTATAAGTAATATATCGCCAGGGGGTGGAGGAAGGGTGTACCCCCCCCCCGTACACCCTTCACCCACCCCCTGGTGATGCCCATGGTGACAAGTAACCAGACTTGTGGAAGTTGTTTATATCCCTTCATCAACTAGAAAAGAGGTCATGATCTTCAAACGGCTGAGCAGATTTTTTTCGAAACCTAGCTAAGGACACTCTCGATTAAAAAAAAACACCTTTCAAACGAAACCAATTTTATCAAAATCGGTTCATTCTTTTAAGATCTACGATGCCACAGACATTCACATAAAAACACAGATCCACAGATACAGAGATACACACGTCAAACTTAAAACACTCCTCTTTTTTGGTCGGGGTTTAAAAATAGGAAAAAGGAGATATACACTTTCAATGTCATTTTAATGTATCCACGACAATTGCTATAACACGTATACAATTTCTATTACATGTATACATTTTGTATACATGTTATTGAAATTGTCATGTATACTTAAAAAAATACCTTGCAAGTGTAACCTTTTTACTGATTTTGTTTCGTTTATGAAACTAATGTATACCCAGTTTTGACACAGTTTGATGGTTAGGTAATTTAGAAAAAACTTTCGTTCACTTATTTTTGCAAATAGTCAAGTTAACATATTTTAGAAAATGTGACAATGTATATATATTATTGTACGTGACTGTACCCATCCGTATTCCACAGCTGGGCAGGCTGACACTAAAATACCTACTAGTTGTGCGAAAGTCCTAATTTTGCATTGTCTCATGGTAATAAATTTACGGATTTCGTTTTTAATGCTCGCTTTTTTATCTGTGGGTAAACTAATTTCTAAATTGGCTGAATTTATAAATACTCCTAAGAATTTACACAAAGTAGACGGATACAGACTACTTTTTTCATCATTGATAATAAAGCCTAAGGAACAAAGTAGTTTCTTTGTGATTGCAAGATTTGTTATGCAATTTTCGTATGTATCTGCTAATAATAAAAAATCGTCTAAGTAGAGGGTAGATAGAAAACCCGCGGATCGCAACAATTTCACAACAGGTTTCATTATTTTTGTAAACAAGTACGGAGCAGTATTCAAACCGAACGGCAACGCATTGAATTCGAATAATTGGCTATTAAACGAGAATCTTAGATATTTACGAGAATTTTCATGAATTTTGATTGAAAAATAAGCGTCTTTTAAGTCTAAGGTCGTCATATAACAGCCCTTAGTAACAAGTTTTATGGCGGTTTTTAGGTCCTCTAATTTAAAATGGTGTGTATTGATAAACTTGTTTAAATGTTTGAGGTTTATTAGAAACCTCATTTTACCATTTGGTTTAGGAGTAAGGAACACGCTAGAAACGAATTGGCCCGGTCACGGGTCACACTTCGATATGGCTCCTATATCTATTAGGCTATCAACAGCATCGGAAAAATGGATAAACTCAGAAGTCGAATACCTTTGCTCTGCAGGCACGACCTTCTGGATTACCTGAGAGGAAAATGTAAGTTTGTATCCGTCGATCCACGACAGTATCGATTGATCATTCGTTATAAGCGACCATTGTTTATAAAAGTATGACAAGCGACTGGCATACTTAACTGGGTCTAGTAGCGGCGCTGCGGCTGATGTTGTGGCGGCAACTTCCTCGATGAGCTGGCGGGCGGCGGCGGCTGCCGCATGGCTGCAGGCTCGCGGCTCCTCTGCGCGGCTGCCAGCGGCCTGCGTGGCGCTGGAGCAGGAGCTCGTCGGTTTAAATTCCTCTGAGGCATTGGGTTGTATGTTCGTTTTTTATTGTTTCTGACGGTATCAGGCTTCAGTTCTGTACCCGACTTGGTTACGGCTTTAGCTGATTTTATCGTTTCAGATAAATTATCACCGAATAAAAATTCATCAATTTTAGTACCTCCTAAGGCATCCTTCATGTCCCTTTTAAGCGCAGATAAAATAAAATTTCTGCGGGTAATTGAATCATAGTGTTGGATGTCGCAAAGAATTCGCGTTGCATCCATTAACTTAGGTAGTAACTCATTGTTTTTTGCAATGGTTGAGTTGTGATTACCTGGCCCAAGCAAGAGATAGCACTCGCCATTTGATTTTTGTTTGACGACTATGGCCTTATCACGCTTCGACGCGGCTTCAGGTATTGCTGCCTTCAGCTCAGCGTTCAACGCCGGGGCATTAATGTAGCGACAGTTTGATGGAACCAAGTATTTAGCAACTAGTTCTTTTCTACAGTCCTTGTCGAGACCCTCAGTGGCGATGTGCAGGAAGCGTTTAGATATTTCTTTATGTACATCTGGTCCGTACTTGACAGATATCGACGGGTCTTCCCCCAGGATGACCATCGTATCCTGGTCTAGGTCAGCGTCGATGATGTCACCGGGGGCTTCCTGCGAGGTACAAGGTTTGTCCTGCAGATTTGTAGGATCGATTGATATGACCGGATCCAGTCCCGAAACAACGGGATCAATCGAAATAACATGATCAGTTGGTTGAACCGCGGTAGTCTCTTCGGTAGGATTGCTGGCCTCCGGAGAGTCTTGTAACCAATCATCAGGTTCAATACCAGTGTATTCTAAAAAGAAACACGAGTAGGAGTAATTGCGATGTAGGATCATTATTTTCTTAGAAAAATAAGTCTCGTTTATTTATTCACCCGTGTGGGTAACCGAAAAATAAAGTAGATAAATATCTAGGTACTTATAAAGTATAACGGTAAAATAGATTTGAAAATAATCTATTCTTGGTGAACAAACATTTAAAAAGGTAAAACATAATTGCTTTTATATTCCTTGCGTCGGGACAGCCCGCAGACAGCCCGGAGTGCAAGACTTATTTAAACGTTAATACATTTAAGCAATAAGATTATTTTATTGAGTATCGCTACTAAAGTTTGTGCGTCGGAAAACGCATAGGTAGCCCGGAGTGCAAAACTTAAATTTTAACGTAAATATACGTTATTTGAATACTCGGTAGAAACACATACCTGTTTGTTCATACGGTGAACACTCGATCGGAGGCGTCGAGTCTTGCGAGGGTGGATATAATCTGCATTCATATTTACGTAACTTTTTCGTTAGATGTTCGTAGAATAGAATAGAATAGAATAATATTTATTTCGTAATTCACAACACTCGGTCTTTTCGACATAATATCCACTGTACAGTAAAATAAAGTTTTAAACGTGTTGAGCGGCTGAACACTAAAATGTGAATGACAAGAGATTCCAAGCCGACTAACAAGGAGAAGCAGAAGTACCCGCATAAAAATATATATATATATATATTGTAGGTACTCTCAACTACAGTGTCTGAGTGGTGTCACTTATGTGTTACTACATGTGTTATAATCTCGAGGACTAAGCGTTAGTATAATTTTGCACATAAGTCTCATAAAAAATGTTACAATGAGGTAATTAACTTTGCCATATCGGACCTTTCTGCACAATTATTGAAAATACACGTAAATAAAACATGCATGCTCAAATCGTGACGAGTAATAATGAAGCATATATGACAAATGACAATAATTTTATCGAGCTGTTTCGTCTTTTATACAACCTATGTTTTCCAATTTAATTAATTAACTTAAAACCAGACAAGAAAATCAATTGGTTTTCTCGAGAGTTCAAAATTTGTAGTCAAAAACAAAGACAATTAGTATGGAAATATAGACTATGTAACTTGTCCAAACTTAAGACCTCACAGTGACATCAAGTAATAACAATTATTTTGCATGTATCTAAAACTATTGTAATAATTCTAGGAATGACATTGAAATAAATTAAATATTATTATCCTTAAATAAATCATTAATCTGTAGGTATTACAAATTGGCATTGCATTAATTTAATATCATAGAATATTTTGATCTAATTGTATATACTGTCAGTCTTGATTTTGATAAACTAGGATTCTATAAATTTTGCATGCCTGGTAGAATCACTTGATACATGTAAACTGTTCAACACCGCTAACAGTGTTTTCTGCAAAAATAAATTATTTGATTTTTAGGGTTCCGTACCCAAAGGGTCAAACGGGACCCTATTGCTGAGACTTCGCTGTCCGTCCGTCCGTCCGTCTGTCACCAGGCTGTATCTCATGAACCGTGATAGCTAGCCAGTTAAAATTTCTACGGATTATGTATCTCTGTTGATGCTATAACAACAAATACTAAAAACAGAATAAAATAAATATTTAAGGGGGCACCCATACAAAAAAGTAAAATTGGGTAAAACCTTGTAAACAGCGCCATCTAGCAGTTATAAAGAGTTTATTTTTGATTGCTTCTGATAAAAAACAATTAACTTGTCGATGTGGCCGTATGGCAACAAACGCCATTTAATTATTATTATATTAAATTAAATTACCCTGTATGAGGACTATATTATTTTTCCAAGTGATAAGATTTATAATAAACATTTCGTGCAGAGCGGCAGTCTTGATGAATGCGCCATCTGTGCTTACATAGGTGTACTAATAACGACTTAACCAACTCAGTGTGTAACCGTTGACAAAGTTCTGATGCTGATTTTTTTGCTCGTTTTTATAAATAATGGTACGGAACGCTTCGTGCGCGAGTCCGACTCGCACTTGGCCAGTTTTAATTCTGTTCTCATATATTATATTTTATCTATACAAGTCTATTCATATAACCGTAAAATAAAAAATAAATAATAATATACCATAACGTTTATTTTATTTTGCCGGTGGGCGTGTAGTGTGTAAGACTTATGTATGTGTGCCGATCTGTACTATAAGGTAAGGATCATTTTAACGATTGTACGTACTCTATGGGTTATAGACGAGATTCCAAAGAAGGCACTTGTTTTACTGACCTTCCCGAACTGACAACCTTACAATCAGTTTTTTCTCAACTTGCTGCCACCCCCTAGCTCAAAAGCTGGCGACGCCCTTGACCACACACACATTTCATCATCATCTGCCTAGCCTTTTCCCAAACTATCTTGGGGTCGGCTTCCAGTCTAACCGGATGCAGCTGAGTACCAGTATTTTACATGAAGCGACTGCCTATCTGACCTCCACAACCCAGTAACTGGGTAATACGATACCCCTTGGTAAGACTGGATGTCAGACTTTTTGGCTTCTGACTACTCGTAACGACTGTCAAAGATCTACAAATGACAGCCGGGACCAACGGCTTAACGTGCTTGCCGAGGCACGGAAGAAACTCGGTATGTAATTTTGGTCACCCATCCACGGACCAACCAAAATTATCTAAGATGGTGCTTGTTGTTTGAGTTTGCCTC
Organism: Cerastis leucographa; assembly: GCA_963082945.1. Lineage (NCBI taxonomy): Eukaryota > Metazoa > Arthropoda > Insecta > Lepidoptera > Noctuidae > Cerastis > Cerastis leucographa. The sequence continues at coordinate 1,450,299 of OY720381.1, read as the reverse complement.
GTGGAGTATTTTTTATGTATTTATGTAGCCACTTCCTTCGAGTTGTGATAGGTATTGATTGACACATGTGTTTGGATTCAGTATATCAAAGTTAAAATCACCATTTTATTTGTAAAGCGGTTCATACAAGGCACCTACACTCAAAATTTCGACTGTGTGGTCTAGTAGTAATAGTCTCAGAGTAAAAATCGAAAGTAATACAATCTTACGGTATTCTAGAAAACACATTATTTTATATCCACGAATACACCAGATGGTTTAATTTGTTATCATAATTGAACGATCATCGCTAGGGGCGTACATCAACGCCCCCTTAGATAATACAAGTCATAGTGGCAGTGGCAACCCCAGCACAGCACACAGTACGAACGCATCCGACTATCAAGACACATGGACCATGTCCAGCGCACTCGGACAGTGCCTCTTCTTGCTAGGCGTACTTTGTGTTGTTCCTCTTGATTGTGAACTCTACCAGGATCGTCCAAAAATCAAAACTTCGGGAGGTGATCTCATCCTAGAACCAGCTTTTGACAAAAATATATATTTACGCCCCAATGGACCGAAATCGAGCATCTTTGTTGGTGATATCAACGTACTCAAACCAAACATACCGAGCGACGGAACGCAGTACCAGCCATCGAGTAATGAAAACACCGACAAGAACATAAACGGTATATTAGAAAGACTTGAGAGATTGGAGAGCAAAGAATCCACGCTTCCAAATGACTTTCTTTTCAATATATCAATGCTTTGGCGGAAAGTTAATAACATTCACAGGAAAGTGTTGAATCTACAGAATCAATTAAATAGTAGAGGGAAAGACGAATGTCTATCTCAGCCTTGCGAGCACGGTGGAACTTGCCTCAACTTGGTAAATGGCTACCATTGCCTTTGCCCTTCCAATTGGGAAGGCAGAGATTGCGACGTCGATGTAAACGAGTGCCGGAATTTTGCTGGAACGGACCTTGGATGTCAAAATGGAGCTACATGCATCAACAGACCAGGATCATACGAGTGTTTGTGCAAATCTGGCTGGTTCGGCTTACATTGCACTAGGAAGGCCAAGGATTGTTCCGGTGGTGATTATGAAATGTGCGGCCATGGAACCTGTGTACAAGTGACTTCGGGAGAGGGCGTTCAATGCATGTGCCGCCAGGGATGGACAACGAATGGCACCGGTGTCGCTTGCTTAACCGATATTAACGAATGTGAATCCTATCAAGGCCCTCGGTGTTCCGTGAACCCCAAGGTTGACTGTATCAATCTGCCGGGCTCATTCCGATGTGGGCAGTGCCCTTCTGGTTATGAAGGCGACGGTTACAGCTGCTATGATGTCGACGAATGCACCACTATTCCCAACGGAGGCTGCAGTCCTATAGTGACCTGTCACAACACCATCGGCTCACGAATATGTGGTTCTTGTCCGCCTGGCTATCAAGGTGACGGAGTCACATGTTCTTGGAGAGGCACGTGTAACATAGGTCATGGAGGGTGCCACCCGTCCGCGCAGTGCATAGAGAGCGCATCGCCAACCGGCCAATCAGCACAATGTATATGCCCCGACGGTATGGAAGGCGATGGAGTGGGCATCAGTGGCTGCTACGTTGCAACAGGCGGAAACTACACGGATGGTTGTGCAATCAATCCATGCGGCGTCCACGGACAATGCCATTCCCTCCGTACCGGCTACACCTGTATTTGTTTTAAGGGCTACGGCGGCGCTCACTGTGAATTGAGCACAGACGTTTGCGGAGTGAATCCTTGCCACAACGGAGGAATCTGTAGACCAGACGAAAGTGCGATTGGGGGCTTCCGCTGTGAGTGCGCGGCGCAGTACTCAGGCGCCTTGTGTCAGGTAAGGACAAAGTCTTGTGGTGGTGTTCTAGATAACGAAGAAGGCAGCATTGTTTATCCTTTGACTAACACGACGTACAGTCATAATGCTCAATGTGCTTGGGTAATACACACAGCTCCTGATAAAGTAATAAATGTTACATTCAGTAAATTTAATTTAGAGAACAGTCCCGAATGTATGTACGATTTCCTACAAATTCACGATGGTCGAAAATCTTCTAGTCAACTTATAGGAAGATTTTGTGGAAATAATTATCCTAAAGGCGGTAACATTGTGTCAAGTCATAATAATTTATATCTCTGGTTCCACTCGGACAAAACAGTAGCTAAAGACGGGTTTGCGTTACACTGGACGAGTATAGAGCCAGTGTGCGGCGGTTTGGTTGACGCCACCACGCACGGCCACATCAGCTCTCCGGGTTCTCCCGGGCCGTACCCTCCTAACCGTGATTGCTATTGGCACTTAACGACAACTCTCGGTAAAAGGATTAACTTACATTTCTTTGCGCTCGATATTGAATCACATTCAAACTGCAGTTTCGACTATTTAGCTATTTATGACGGTGAACATATGACGGATCCGCTGATCAATAGGTATTGTAACACGACTCAGCCAGCGCCCGTGCAGTCGGCAGGTTCTGTCATGCTGATACACTTTCATTCAGACGCTTACGGTGCGGGCCATGGATTCCAAATTGCTTACGCGCCTGTCGAAGGCATTCCTGGCTGCGGAGGTTACTACACTGCCGATAAGGGAGAGCTTGTTTCTCCTACTTATAATGGCCTTTATCTTAACAACTTATTATGCGAGTATAAAATTAAAACTAGTCTGGATACCAAGATAAAAATCGACTTCAAATTATTCAAGCTTGAACGATCTTTTAGATGTCGATACGATTATTTGAAAATTTATGACGGGCCGTCATCGGATTCACGACTCGTCGGGAAATTTTGTGGAACTACTTTTCCAAAAACATATACATCATCGTCTAATGAACTTTATTTTAAATTTAAAACTGATAGGAGTATGCCCGCCGATGGTTTTCGGATTACATATGATGCCATATGCGAGAAAACTATAGAAGGTGATAGTGGAGTTATCAAATCACCCGGCTATCCTTTCAGTTATCCAGAAAACAAAGTCTGTGTTTATATCATCAAAACTATTCCCGGCAAAGCGATTCAGTTAACATTTCAAGATTTTGATATCGAAGACCGGTACGACAATTGCCGGTACGATAGTGTTGAGGTCAGGGACGGTCACGACCAGGATGCTACTTTGCTAGGCAGATACTGCGGCGGGGCCGAACACACGCCGCCCGTTCAAACATCCACCCTCAATTATATGTACATTACATTTACATCAGATTTAAGTATTTCGGGCACGGGGTTCTACGCTAACTACACTACCATCGATACAGAGTGCGGAGGTATTCACAGAGATACCACTGGCTTAATAAATCATCCGTCCGGAGATGCTACTACTTACGAGAACTATCAGACCTGCAAATGGATGCTAATCGCTCCTGAAGGAATGCACATTAAGTTGACTTGGAACAGGTTTGACATAGAGGACATGCCCAGCTGTGGCAGCGATTACCTGGAGCTTGTAGAGATAGACGATAACAATGAAAATAATGTATTGGGCAAGTTCTGTGGTTCTCACGCGCCTCCCGCCTTGACCACATCCACTAATCGGCTCGTGTTAAATTTTGAATCTGATAGTAGTATTCGGTCTTCTGGTTTTTCTTTATCATACACATTTTTAGATGAAAAAACTCACTGTGGCGGAACGTTTATTAAAACTCATGGCTTCATATACTCTCCTGGCTGGCCAGGGTCGTACGAACCCAATCGCGACTGTACATGGATCATCACGGTGCCGGTGGGCCAACAGATCATGCTCAACATATCGCAGTTTAATCTTGAACGACCCATACGAGATAAGTGTACTCTCGGCGACTATTTAGAAATAAGAAATGGTGGAAACGACAATTCACCGTTGATCGGCCAGTATTGTGGGATGTTCCAATCAAAACGAATCGTATCATTATCTAACTCTGTGCATCTCCATTTCCATTCAGATTTCTATGTAACAGGAACTGGGTTCAAAATTGAATGGGACGGTACTATAACAGGATGCGGAGGGACACTGACGAGCCCTTCTGGCTCTGTTACTTCGCCCAACTATCCCAATGATTACAACGAAAACGCCGAATGTTTCTATAGAATAGTCACCAGTGAAGGTTCTAGGATCCGTATTACATTCACAGAGCTTGATCTTGAAAGAACTCTTAATTGTAGAGACGACTACGTCGAAATTTTTGACGGTCGCGATACGAGTGCCACCAGTTTGGGTAAACATTGTTACATGTCACCGGAGCTTGCTAGTATCGAAACTTCAACTAATTATGCGTACGTTAAATTTAGATCTGACATATACCAGGGCGGGAAGGGATTCCTGTTTAATTATCAAACGCTATGTAATAATAATATAACTGGAAGATACGGAGTTATTGAGAGCCCGGGCTATCCAAGTAATTACCCGCTGAACTTAAATTGTTTATGGAGCATCACAGTTCCCAAAGGAAATAAAATTAATGCCACGTTTACACACTTTGATGTTTATAAAACCCACCGATTTTATGGTAGTTGGATGAGAAATCGTCATAGAACGTATAACGACGATTGTCATCTAGATTATTTGCAAACTAAAGAGTTGTCCGATTCAAGTTATTTGAGTAAACTCTGTGGCAGTACAACTCCGCCTCCAATTAATACGCATAGTAATACATTGCTCATCAAATTTTCCTCGGGTATTTATATGCCCCGCTCCGGGTTCCGCTTAGAATGGATCAGTTACGGATGTGGAGGACACATTAGAAAATCCTCTGGCACTATTACCCTTGATAAAAGTAAAACTAACGACCAGGAACTTGACTGTGAGTGGCTGATAGAAACACAAGTAGGTAAGAGTATCGCAATCTCATTTACAGAGGTTTATATGACAGATACCGCTAATTGTACTACCGATGCTATTGGAATATATAACGGTCAAAATACAATGGCTCCACTACTAACAAAATTTTGCCATCGAGACTTCACCTCCGTGCAGTCTGATAGCAACTTCATGTTAGTGCGTTTGTCTAAACGGTCTACACTCAGAGATGTTCATTTCTCGTCACAATTTCGGTCTCCTAATTCCAAATGTGGAGGCGCTATCACTTCCAAATCTGGACTCATATACTCTAAGAACTACCCAAAGAATTACGACAACAATATGGATTGTTTTTGGTACATTTCCGTCCCCGCATATCATCGTATTGAACTTAACTTCATGGATCTAGATCTTTACTCTGTATTTCAATTTGATGATGGGGAACGAGTCTGTGGAGACTCGATACAAATTTATGATTATGATACCAACTATACACCTTCTTCAAATTACACGTACCGTATATGTCCAAATTCAAATAAGACACAAATCGTTAGCAAATACAACAACATAATTGTGCAATTTAAAACCGATGCTTATGGAACGGCCAAAGGCTTCAAAGCTAACTTTACTGTTACGTGTGGTGCTCTTATAAAGGCTGAACATGAGGGAATAATTCAAAGCGATAATTTTGTTCAACATACCAACAAAAGCTGTGTTTGGACTATTCTTGCGGATTCGCCCGATCAAAAATTATATTTAACGTTAACTCTAATGTCATTACCAAAAGATAGTAATGTTATCACAAATAGAACATGTCCATCCTCTTTCCTAAGAGTTCTCGACGGAGATGACAGTACTGCTCCACTAATCGGAGAGTATTGTGGACGAAAAGTTCCAGCTATGATAGTCAGCCGCGGCAGTGCCTTGACTATAGAATTCGGCAGTTACGCTGGTAGACCTACTGGAATGTTCGCAGCTCACTATTCACCTCTTAGTAACGCCTGCGGGGGCGCATTAACTTCAGAAGAAGGAACCATCGCGTCTCCTAACTACCCCGGCTCGTATCCTGTAAACACTGATTGTGAATGGGTACTAAAATCATCCCCTGGAAACACTGCATACGTCCAATTCGAGAGCTTTGATTTAGAATTCTCTGAAGGTTGTAACGATGACTACGTAGAAGTTCGCGAAAATAACGGCGCTGGTCGATTACTGGGTGCATATTGTAGTAGCGAAACTCCCAGCAATCACAGCACAGCATCACAAATATATATTAAGTTCCACAGTGATTCCAAGACCAGTGGTCGAGGTTTTCTCTTGCATTATGGATATCAGCGTGAAAATGATATTACAGGAGATAGTGGTGAGATATCTTCACCATTGTACCCTACTCGATATTTAGGATCTGGCGAATATAGTTGGCGCGTGCTCGTTACCGATTCAGATACAATATCTATTACACTGGATGTTTTACAAATTTATTCACACAGCGAAGTAAACTATAATAAATTAACTATTTATGATGGATATGATTCTACTGCTCCCATTTTAGAGGAACTAAGCGGTGTTCTGGTTGATACGAAAGTCATTCAAAGCTCCTCCAGTGTAGTGTACGTGACACTTACAACAGATGAATCAAATACGGGTTCGGCGTTTCATTTGAGTTGGACCAAAACGTCTAGAGTTTCCGAACCCGAAACTGGAGAGAGAATAAACTGTGGATCGAATGAGACTGTAACGGTTTTACCTGAGAACGGCACCATTACTTTTAAATCGCCGAATTATCCACAGGAATATTCAGACAATTTAAATTGTGAATGGGTTTACAAATCGCAAATGGGAAGACATTTAAGCGTAAATTTCGCAGATTTTAGTATTGAAGACACCCACGCTTGTTTTGCAGATAAAGTTTCTATTTATTCTTCTGACAGTCCTGGAAATTGGAAGCCCATAATTGAAAATATTTGTACTACAGAATCAGCTAAAATAGGCTTTAATGCATCTACTTACATGAAAATTCAATTCAAAACCGATGCATCCATTACTAAGAAAGGATTTCTCGGTCGAGTCAACTCTAGATGCGGAGGACTCGTGACTAGATTGTCCGGTGAAGTCGGTCCGACTTGGTGGGACGTACATGGGGAATATTCTTATACGTCTAAGGGTAAATGTGACTGGGTCGTTAAAGTGCGTCCCGGCAGAACGATTAAGTTACAGTTAAATAATTTTAATATTACGAATAAGAATGACGACTGTGCAACTTACGTTATATTAAGGAATGGTGATTCAGAGGAAGCTCCGCTTTTGGCAAGTGGAAAGTATTGCGGTTACGATCACGAAAATAAAGCAGATATAATCACTTCTAGTAATACTTTATTCATAAGTTACACTAAGGGATCATTCGCGTTCCAAAGCTTTGTGGTTATTTACGAAGAGAACAATTATGAATGTGGTTCAACATCATCTCTAACTTCTGACCACAATTGGGAAACAATAAATTCACCAAATTATCCATCAGTACCAGTTCCGTATTCAGAATGTGAGTGGGTATTTACCGGACCACCTGGAGAAATTATTAGGATAGACTTTATTGATAGATTTGATTTGGAGCATAGAGGTGATTGCGAAACAGAATCCGTCGAAATACGATATGGATCATCGAAATTTTCTCCTCTACACCAACAATATTGTGGCAATGAAAGACCTGGGACCATTAAGAGTACTGGCAATACAATGTATATTAAATACATGACTCAGATACCAACACCACGCAATGGTTTCAAAGCCAATGTGTCCATTGAGACGTGTGGTGGAACCATCGTCACTGACGCCGGCGAACTGACATCGCCTGGATACCCAAACATGCAAATGATTCCTTACGGTACGGTCTGTGAGTGGCACATAATAGGACCTCCGAGACACGTTTTTAAAATTAAACCCGATGATATTCAGTTGCCCCAATCTGAGATATCGTGTGGAACCAAAGTAACAATCGAAGAAACTATGCTTACAAATAACACAATTACCGTGCTAAGCACCTTGTGTAATAATGAGGATGACTCCCGTGAGCCGATTGAAACTTCAACAAACGAGTTTAGTATCAAACTTCATATTGGTAAACCGGACTCATGGGATCAAATATCGGAGAATAGAGGATTTCGAATCAGTTTTAACTCGTCTCGACCTATGTGTGGTGGCGCAATAGCGGCTTTAGACGGTTACATAACTTCTCCAAGTTATCCTCAAGAAACCACATTAGGGTTCTGCTACTGGCGAATAACAGTGCCAAATAAGTCTCGAAGAGTGCGTTTAGAAATTATAGATTTAGACACAGAAAAACACAAAATTAGTATTTTCAATGACGCTATCTTTCGCAGTTTTATACAATCAATCCCAAGCGATGATTACATTCCTGGAACAAACGTTTTTGAGTCTACAGGAAACAAAATGTCGATTTCTGTATCGCTTAACCGTACATTTACCTCGCACCGCTTCAAAGCTAAGTTTAGCTCTGACGAAGAAGCACTGTGTGGCGGTGATCTAACTGACATGACCCAGGTACTCCTATCACCGGACTTGAATCGGTCTTATGCCTGTCAATGGCATTATAATAGTCAAGCAAAAACAAAGATTGAGTATAATGGTGTTTCAACGAACGTTAGTTACAATTCGATATTTTTAACCGCCAAGTCAAATTCGTCGGTAGCCCGAACTAGTTGTAAATTCTTTGATCCTCAAGTCACAATTAAATCAGCTATTAGAAATAGGTTTTCTCGAGATATTTGTGGAAACGTCGAAGTATCATACAGAATACCATCACCAATAATTGATATTACTGCAATAAAAACTAAAGCTAGTTCGTTTTACTTCCATTTAGAATGGAAACTTCAACCTTGTGGTGGTGCTATAGAAGTAGGAGACAATCCTGTTAATATTTTAAACTTATCTGATTCATATAACGACACTTTAGACTGTGCTTGGATTCTGGTTGGACCAACAAATAGGGTTGAAATTAAAATGGAAGGGTATTTTACGTTAAATTGTGACGACGAGTATTTGACTCTAAAATCAAGCTTAAGACCAAACGCTCCTGAAATTGGTAAATATTGCCAGACTTCACTTTTAGATAGTCCGTTAGTTACGCATTTCAGAAACATGTATATTGAGTATCACTCGAATGTGAAAAACAATACAAATATAAAACTTATGGCCAGATCGGTTACTGAACAATGTGGCGGATATCTTGGTTCATATCAAACTACGTTTGCATCGCCCAACTATCCTAAAAATTATTTACCTAATCAGGAATGCTCCTGGGAGATACAGGCTGATCTAGGCTTCAGAGTTTCTCTTAAATTTGTAGACCGTTTTTTTATTGAGGAAACACCTAATTGCACTAAAGATGTTGTCATAATCTATGACTGGAAGGACGACGCTTACACGGAGATAGCAAGGGTATGTGGAAGAAACACACCACCTGTGTATAATTCAACTTTTAGTCGAATGAAAGTTGTCTTGCGTACAGATGCTGATAAAAATCTCGACGGATTCAAAGCTGAATGGGATTCTATATGCGGTGGAAACTATACAGCAACCCAAAAAGATCAATTTTTATATAGTCCGGGCTTTCCATACAGTTACAACCCACGGATGAATTGCCAATACGAAATATCTGCTCCAAACAATAAAGTTGTACTCAGGTTCCTCGATTTTGAACTAGAAGGCTCTACTCCTGACTGTGCGTTTGATAATTTAACGGTAACAGGCCAGTCAGATTATATGTATCTCTATGAAATTTACTGCGGTGACAAAATGCCTCCCGTCACAGTCCAGTCCGAAAAAATATCATTGATATTTAAAAGTGATAAATATATACAGAGGAAAGGTTTTAGAATTGCTTATTCTATATATTCATGTGGAGGCAAAGTAAACGAGAGTACTGTACTCTCATCATCGCTTTCTGAAACTTACGAAATAAATATGAACTGCAGTTGGTTTATTGAAGCACCACTTACCAAGCTGGTCGTGTTTAAATTCCTCTACATTGACGTAGAAAGTTCATCAGATTGTTATAATGATTATATAGCAATATATGATGGCCTTGAAATTGATCCTGATAAGCGCTTAGCGTTATTGTGCGGTAACGTTAACTCGACAACAACACTTAGAAGCAAAGGGACCACCGCTTTGTTACAGTTCGTATCAGATGCGAGTGTAAACTTAAAAGGTTTCAAAGTTCAAGTATTCTTCAGCTATTCTGAAGCAGCTCAATGTGGTGGACTGATCAATTTAACAACCGCTTCATCGCATGTACTTAAGTCTCCTTTCATGGGTCATACTGTATACGAAGATTATTTAGACTGTCAATGGTCAATAACATCACCTCCTGACACCGTCATTAAAATTGAATTCACCTCGTTCCACGTAGCCCCTTGCCAGGGTATCAACCAAACGGCTATAGGACACAGCAAGTGCGATTGCGATTTTGTTGAAATAAAAGATGGTTTAAATCCTAATAGCTTAGTAATAGGAACCTACTGTGGTCACAGCCTCCCGCCGCAATTAATGACTTCTGGTAATGTGATGAGCGTGCGGCTGGCCACAGATGGCGAAATAGGAAGTCAAGGCTTTGTATCCACATTAACAGCTCTGCCGTCTGTATGTGGCACCTCCGTCATTTCTGTGAGCAATACACCACAAACCTTTAAATCGCCCGGTTATGATATAGGGTCCGTTCCTCGGGGGATACATTGCCTATATCAGTTGGATGTAAGCGCCTCTCCATATATTTTACTACGTATCTCTGTTAAAGATTTGGACTTACAACCCGCTGTCGCTGATAGTACAGGAGTAAAGCGCTGCAATAGAGACAAGCTGATTATATCTAGCAATCCAAGCATTCAAAATACTACGCTCGGAAAAGATTTTGTCTTAAACCAACGGATGGATGACTTCTTTAGCCGTAATTCCTTTTACGACAGCACTTTGCGCCTTCCCGAACGTTTTGAATTATGTGGGCATAAGGAGCCTACGGACTTTTACGTATATGGAACAACATCTATAAACTTAATCACATCGGCAGATTCAGATAGTAATGCATATAAAGGTGTGGAAATAGAAGCAGTGTTCACAGGATTTTGTGGCAGAAATTATACGGAGCCTCACGGACGAGTACAAGCTATCTATGTAAATGATTTTGACGGTAACCCCAACCATGACTGTTACACGCTGATCACTGCTCCAGTTAACTACACAATATCCGCGTATTTCTTGTACGCCTACCCAAGTTATTGGAACGAAGAATGTTATCTAGAAATATTTGACGGAAATAACGCTAATGCGCCTAGACTTTCTAAAATTCAAAGCGAATATGATAACAATAACCCTATCTTCTCGACTGGTCGATATTTGCTGTTACACAATCATGAAAATGCTGGTGATCGTGTCGCGTTTGATTTGGTTTACGTAACATCCGATAAAGGTCCTGGATGCGGTGGAAAACTGCAAAGCGAGATCGGTAAAGTCAGCAGTCCCCGGTATCCTAACGTTTACAGGCAGGTGTCGAGCTGCGAGTGGGAGCTCGAGACTCCCTTAGGAACACGTTTACTGCTACACTTCACTATGTTCGACTTGGGCATTACTTGCGATCAGAATTATGTGCAGCTCGTGAACAGTAAGGGAGTAGTAGTTCGGACGTTCTGTGAGGACACGCCTGCTGACTACACGAGTGACGATAACTTTGTGAAGATAGTGTTTGTAACCACTATGAATAATGGCGGCACGGGGTGGGTTGCTGAATTTATAGGAATTTTGTAAGGAAAGACTATCTTTTAAAAGTTTATCTGTTTTTTAGAGATTGGCGGAGCGGAGCGAATAAACGCAAACAGCCAATAGAATGATAGAATTCCAAATCATATTTATAGCTGTGCGAGTCTCGTGTTAAAATCCGATGTCATTTACGCGCGGATACTAAACATTATTCAGTTGACTTTATTTTTTGTGGTTTTTTATCGTATCGACTACTCACCCATGCACTTCTTGTGAGACAAATGAAGTTAAGAATAAAAAGCAAATAAGCAAATCATTACATGGAGTGGCTATCACTCCTTATAAATCTTTATCTAGAGTTGCTCCAGGTTCGAGCACCTGGTCTATCTGGATACACGATAACATTGTCTGACCAGAAGGTTCTTGGGTTCGCTGTTCTTTTAAATAATCAAAATGTTTTATTTTACATACACAGCACTTATAAAACTGTACCTGTGTAAACAGGTACAGTTTTATAAGTGCCCATGTAAAAAAGAATCTATACAAAAGTAAGAATAAAATATAAGAAGACTACACTAAACAATTGACACAAATGTCATCAGTGCTGTAACTATTCTGAAAAATGAACGATTGGTGCAATGATTTGAAAACTCTTGTAAAACATCTGAATAATAACGATTTATTTTATTTTAATATATACGAATAAAACCACACTAGTGATAAAGAGATAGAGAAAGAGACTTTGATGATAGGAATCTTTATAATTTTGTGTAATTACGTTTTATTGTTAAACTTTAAACAAGGTGCAGTTTTGTATCCTCGTCAAATTAGGAGCTTGTCACAAAAGACATAAATAACCCAAATAAAAGTTTTTAAAATGACATGGTCACCAACACTATTAATAACACTTACAACGGAATATTTACTATGTGTATTATTTGTTTCGAGTTCCCGATATTTCGGCGCTGTTGCAAACGCCATGATCACGGATAAACTGAAGTCATTGCGGGTGAGTGTTTATGTGCAGACAAATCGGTCTACCCTCTTCCTTGTTCGTTTTTTGTGCTCCGTGCCACTACCATTGTCACTCACAACTCGATTCTGTTCCCGACATACGAAACTCACTGTGTCCACTCGCGAACTTTTTACGGCACTTTTTCAGTTTTTACACAGTTGAACCACTGGATTCCAGGCGCTCGACAGTTGAAACGAATCCTCCCGGTTGAAGGTCTTATATTTAGTAATTTCAATTGCTTCTCTTACCAGTCTAGGTATATAGTGGCGTTCTGTCGAGATTACCTGAGGACTGCATGAAAGTAGTTAAGGTAAAATTGCAAGAAAATAACATCCCTGTAGAATACGTGAAATTACTACATCATTGTTTATCTACCGGTTATTTCATATACCAAGGTCAATATTACCTGCAGATCGATGGTGTAGCTATGGGCAGTCCAGTGGCTTCAGTAGTAGCCAACATTTGGATGAAGCATTTTGAAGAGTTAGCCATCTCCACTGCATCTACACCCATAAAACTGTGGAAAAGGTATGTTGACGACGTCTTTGGTATCATTGAAGGAGATAAACAGGAGGTAGAAGTATGCTTGGTACACCTTAACAGGATACATGGTAAAATAAAATTCACGTTCGAGATGGAAAATGAAAGGACAATTCCATTCTTAGACGTGAAAATAGTGGTTCGTGCAGACGGTTCTCTAGGCCACTCAGTCTATCGGAAATCGACTCACACGGATCGTTATCTACACGCTGATTCTCACCACCATCCCAGACAGCTGAACTCTGTAGTGACTTCACTCACCAACCGTGCATATGATTTATCCGACGAGAAACATTTACGTGCTGAGCAGACACATGTACGGAGGGCCCTACAGAGGAACGGATACACTTGTAAAACCGCACAAGTCAAACGAAAAACTGGTCTTAAGCACCGGAAGTGCGAGGTTGAGAGGCAGCCAGCATTTTTGCCGTTCGTGAGGGGAGTGACAGATAAGGTTGCTAACATTCTTCGGAAACACGCCATAAAGACTGTCTTCACTCCTTTGAACAAACTGTCTCAGATGCTGCGTTCGCCGAAGGACAACTTTTCGTAGGAAAACCCCGGTGTTTATAAAGTGGATTGCAGTTGCGGCAAGTCGTATATCGGTCAGACGAAGCGTACGGTGGCTTGTCGAATAGCGGAAAACACCAGGGCGGTGAAAAAATAATGACACCCAAAAATCGGCCATAGCTCAACATCTCCTTGAATCAGGATCGAACCACTGGATTGAGTTACATAACCCTCAGGTCATTTCGACAGAACGCCACTATATACCTAGACTGGTAGCAGAAGCAATTGAAATTACTAAATATAAGAACTTAAACCGGGAGGATGGGTTTCAACTGTCGAGAGCCTGGAATCCAGTGGTTCAACTGTGTAAAAACCGAAAAAGGGCCGTAAAATTTCGCGAGTGCACACAGTGAGTTTCTTATGTTGGGAACAGAATCGAGTTGTGACAGTGGTAGTGGTACGGAGCACAAAAAACGAACAAGGAAGAGAGTAGACCGATTTGTCTGCACATAAACACCCACCCGCAATAACTTCAGTTTATCCGTTATCATGGCGTTTGCAACAGCGCCGAAATATCGCGAACTCGAAACAAATAATACACATGGTAAATATCCCGTTGTAAGTGTTATTAATAACCCAAATAAGTTACGGTACCTGGTTAATTATTAATAAACACTGTTTTTTTAGTTGTTTAAATTTGACAGTTATTCAGAATTATCCCCTTAAGGTGGTTTAGGGAATAAGAAGTTGTCGAATAAACGTTTAAGTTTGTTTGTGTGTGTGATAGCGCGGTTATAGGGCGAAGTTTAGACGGGCCGCGTTTAAAACACGGGTGGTTCACACTTACCGATCTCAGATAATAAGAAAAAAAATAACCTGCCCATTTTATTATTGATTTGGGTCGAGAATCATTAGAATAGCTATCTCCTTGAAATTGACGAGGTTGCAAAACGATAGGTTGTATATATATAACGAATTATATCGACCACGTTTTTAATTTTTATTTACTATTCTTTAGCAATTAAGAATTTGATAAAGAATTTGAGGAGCTCGTGGCTAAATAATAACAGCCGCCCGGGTTGATCTTTAAGGTTGCCGAGGTTGGTCCGTGGATGGGTGACCATAATGACATACCGAGTTTCCTCCGTGCCTCGGAAAGCACGTTAAGCCGTTGGTCCCGGCTGTCATTTGTAGATCTTTGACAGTCGTTAAGAGGAGTCAGAAGCCAAAAAGTCTGACATCCAGTCTTACCAAGGGGTATCGTACTACCCAGTTACTGGGTTGTGGAGGTCAGACAGGCTGTCGCTTCATGTAAAATACTGGTACTCAGCTGCATCCGGTTAGACTGGAAGCCGACCCCAAGATAGTTTGGGAAAAGGCTAGGCAGATGATTCTTTAGCAATTAAATATTACCTCGTAGATAGTGGATAACTTCAGATTGTAACTACCAGTGTAATAAGTATTGTTTTAAGGCTCGACGGGACACGGACGCACAAATCTTTCATCGGTAATTTAAACAAAAATCAGCTGTTTTACACATTTTGACCGTGCAGGTGTTGCACTTTTGTATGAAACGTCTGTTTTGTTTTTACATTACTAGTAATTTTCTTATGTGGTTCAGAATGATGTCTTAAATGCGTGGTAACAGTTTATGCATCGGTGTGCCCACCATTAATAATAGATATACTAACTTTATAATAATCCAAGAACTTACAGAATAATTAAAACTAAATATTAACAAAACTGGGGTAAACTAAGTTATAAGTTATTTGTAAAGTGTGTACCATTTTTATTACAGTTTTATCTTTGTAAGAGTAGATCACACATCTATCTACTCACCTTTTTAATGTTCGTGGGAACCTTGTTAGCCAGTAACCCAACAGCAACCTTATTCTTACGAGAATAAGGACCACTTTAATTCTGCAAGTGCAACTAAATAAGTGTGATAACTGACTTCAATGAAAATTGTACAGTGTAATGAAGATTGTTAGTGCAAGACCTACTTTGTAGTTATGTATTACTGACTGGCCAAATTGTTAAAAAAAAAAACGTTATGACTTGAGTTCCCTAGGTACTTATTTTTTTGTGTTTATTTTAATGTTCTCATTTTGATGAATGTAAAAGAATTGTATTTTGAATGAGCAGATAATCCAAAAACAAATGAATAAATGGTAAACAGCAAATCACGTGTTTTAATAAGACGGAGAACTGCCTATAGATCTGAACTCCACAACCCCGCCATACCCGTTTCTTAGAAAGAGAGAGAATCAATACGGGAATGCTTCAGCACGCGGCACATCGACGATGCGCTCGGCAACACGCTTTGTTTCTTGCTGGTGTCAACTAGTTTTTCATCACACTTGCACGTAAACAGTATCTAAACATACAGATTAACTTGGCCGTAATGCTCCGTATAAAAGCCTCGGGCTTTTTTTTGTCATGAAACCCAAGGTCGGTAAGTATTTTATTTTTAATTTAGATCACAGCACACAGGTCGTGCAAGTTCAAGCAATGAGCTTACACGCAATCAAAAAAAAATCTTAAAATGTTATCTAAATAGGAATTTCATTGCAATCTCGCTACAGTAACTGATGTTCTTACTTAATAGGCGATAGTTTTTATTAGTATTTTTTTTTACTCTCCGGAATGGCTGTACCTATTTTTTTTTATTTCGATTTTTTTTTTGAGTTAAAACACGGCCAAGTGCGTGTTGGAACTCGCTCAGTAAAGGGTTTAAAGTAGACGGGTTGAATAAAGTGCCATAGCGCTCACTATGACGGTTCAGCATCAGAAATAAAGATTATAGATATAAGTTAATAATGACACAGCTGGGAAGTGTTTTCGAAACCATGCATGGCTTTAGAGATATCCTCATACGTCTGGTATAGGTCATAGGTCTTCACTTCGTCGTCAGGGTGTCCCGAGGTCGCGGGGCGCAGACCTGTATGGCCTTCAGCGAATATCTTGTGGATATTCTGAGTATAACGTACTGGTCGACACACTCTCGAACTTCATCACGTTATTCACAAGGGGCATGTGGACGATAAACCCAACACCACCCTGGGAGTGCCGGTCACCCCTCGAGGATTATCGTGTTCTCCGCCTCTCTTCGGAATTCAGATAATCCCACAATAATCCATCGCAACTTGCTCAATTGCTCTTCGAATTCCGTTATCTTGTCGTCGGTCCGGAGTGTACGCGTGTTTTATGTTGCCAGGTTAAGTCGTCGGTATCAGCAGCCGGATCCCTTCCGGAGTTTCTTTGCGTCTCTTGCCACGCCGTAACCTCGACCGCTACCATAGTCGAGGGTAGACAGGCTGCCGGTTACTAGGGGCCATTTTTTGTATCGCCCTTAAGCCTCATAAGGGCTCTGACGCAAAATGACCACTTCTCAAAATGACTACAGGTAGCAAAATGTCCCTTTCTCACAATGTCCCTTTTGCAAAATGTCCCTTTCGCAGAATGTCCCTTTCTCAAATGTCCCTTTCGCAAAATGTCCCCCTTCCTTTTTTTTACTGATGAAAGGAATTAATGCCTGTTGGCATTAATTCCTTTCATCAGTAAAAAAAACTGGTCAAGAGCCAGTAGGTGTACAACACAGAGGGGTACTGTAGTAATGTTTAATCAGTAAAATGGGTAGGTGCATGCACATAAAATAAAAAGAAAAGAAATCTAAGTTTGTCAGATTTTCAAATCGGATCAGTAGTTTCTGAGATTAGCGCGTTCAAGCAAACAAACAAACAAACTCTTCTGCTTTATTATTAGTATTAGATTAGATGTTCATGCACCTACCCATTTTACTACTACATTTCACATGGGATGGTGCTATGTGCTATTCTTTACGTCCGACACCATAGGTACCGACAAATATCTCTATACATATACATATCTATACATATTTATATATAAATTAATCCCTATTTCCCTCGGTCACGCAATAACTTGAGAACGACTAAACCGATTTAATTCATCTTTTTTAAAATGTATTCTAATACTTTGTACAAGGTTTTTAGGTAGGTAGTTAATAGGTGCGCAGGTAGGTAGTAGTAGGTTAGGTAAGTAGTGGGTAGGAACAAAATTCAAATAACATTCAACAGATAGAACATGTTAAAAATGTGATTCTTTTGTTTTTCAACCCTTATTTAATTCATCCTGAAGTGAATGGTACGGATGCTGGGTTCGATTCCCGGGACGGGATAATTGTTTTTGGGTTTTTCCATCAGGAATTTGTCAGTAGCAGCACCGGAGCCTGGATCTTTGCCCGATTGATGGCAAGAGACCCGCTCCCTATTACGTCGGAATTAAACTTAAATGGCAAAATCATCATCTGCCTAGCCTTTTCCCAAACTCTCTTGGGGTCGGCTTCCAGTCTCACCGGATGCAGCTGAGTACCAGTATTTTACATGAAGCGACTGCCTATCTGACCTAGATCTAGATAATTAGTGATTAAACGAACTTACCTGTAAGTGAAGTTCGATCATAATTATACGAAGCGCTTCGTCCGAAGAGATTAGAACACTGTAGTAACACATAAGTGACACCACTCAGACACTGTAGTTGAGAGTACCTACAATTTTTTTTTTTTTTTTTTATGCGGGTACTTCTGCTTCTCCTTGTTAGTCGGCTTGGAATCTCTTGTCATTTAGTTTAGAGAGTAAGGTTGCTTAATATTTTCTGAAGAAAAATAAGGGCGTAGCGTAAGCGTGGGAGGGAGGGACCTAATCGACAACTATTGCATCGAAATATTTTCTGACGCCTCAACAACGGGATGGGGCGTGTGATAGTGAAAATGCAAGTGGTCAGTGGTCAAATAGCGAACGCATTATGCATATAAATTACTTAGAATTATTAGCAGCTTTCATCGCGCTAAAACTTTTTGCTAAGGATTTACACAATTGTCAGGTACTACTACGTATAGACAATTCAACTGCTATATCATACATAAATCGCATGGGCGGGGTACAATTTCCCCACTTAACCGATTTGTCAAGGGAGATTTGGAAGTGGTGCGAAGAACGAAAACTTTTTATATTTGCGTCCTACATACGATCTTGTGATAGGTATGTTGGAATCATAGTGTTGGATGTCGCAAAGAATTCGCGTTGCATCCATTAACTTAGGTAGTAACTCATTGTTTTTTGCAATGGTTGAGTTGTGATTACCTGGCCCAAGCAAGAGATAGCACTCGCCATTTGATTTTTGTTTGACGACTATGGCCTTATCACGCTTCGACGCGGCTTCAGGTATTGCTGCCTTCAGCTCAGCGTTCAACGCCGGGGCATTAATGTAGCGACAGTTTGATGGAACCAAGTATTTAGCAACTAGTTCTTTTCTACACTCCTGGTCGAGACCCTCAGTGGCGATGTGCAGGAAGCGTTTAGATATTTCTTTATGTACATCTGGTCCGTACTTGACAGATGTCGACGGGTCTTCCCCCAGGATGACCATCGTATCCTGGTCTAGGTCAGCGTCGATGATGTCACCGGGGGCTTCCTGCGAGGTACAAGGTTTGTCCTGCAGATTTGTAGGATCGATTGATATGACCGGATCCAGTCCCGGAACAACGGGATCAATCGAAATAACATGATCAGTTGGTTGAACCGCGGTAGTCTCTTCGGTAGGATTGCTGGCCTCCGGAGAGTCTTGTAACCAATCATCAGGTTCAATACCAGTGTATTCTAAAAAGAAACACGAGTAGGAGTAATTGCGATTTAGGATCATTATTTTCTTAGAAAAATAAGTCTCGTTTATTTATTCACCCGTGTGGGTAACCGAAAAATAAAGTAGATAAATATCTACTTATAAAGTATAACGGTAAAATAGATTTGAAAATAATCTATTCTTGGTGAACAAACATTTAAAAAGGTAAAACATTATTGCTTTTATATTCCTTGCGTCGGGACAGCCCACAGACAGCCCGGAGTGCAAGACTTATTTAAACGTAAATACATTTAAGCAATAAGATTATTTTATTGAGTATCGGTAGTAAAGTTTGTGCGTCGGAAAACCCCGGAGTGCAAAACTTAAATTTTAACGTAAATACGTTATTTGAATACTCGGTAGAAACACATACCTGTTTGTTCATACGGTGAACACTAGATCGGAGGCGTCGAGTCTTGCGAGGGTGGATATAGAGGGTGTAACGGAAAGGGTATAAACATCCTTAAGGGTGTGCTACAGACCATCAAACTGAACATGTTTCTCATCATAATTTTTTTTTTGCAGTAAAAAAAATATCTGCTGCCCCATAGAAAATTGCAATATCTATTCGACCCAAATGTATAGGCAGCTGATATTTTTTTTTGCTGCATTTTTTTTTTTATGTTGCGAAACATGTTCAGTTTGATGGTCTGTAGCACACCCTTAAGGATGTATATACCCTTTCCGTTACACCCTGTAGACGCCGTAATCTGCGTTCATATTTACGTAACTTTTTCGTTAGATGTTCGTAATTCACAACACTCGGTCTTTTCGACATAATATCCACTGTACAGTAAAATAAAGTTTTAAACGTGTTGAGCGGCTGAACACTAAAATGTGAATGACAAGAGATTCCAAGCCGACTAACAAGGAGAAGCAGAAGTACCCGCATAAAATATATATATATATATATATTGTAGGTACTCTCAACTACAGTGTCTGAGTGGTGTCACTCATGTGTTACTACATGTGTTCTAATCTCGAGGACGAAGCGTTAGTATAATTTTGCACATAAGTCTCATAAAAAATGTTACAATGAGGTAATTAACTTTTTTGAGATACCGCGGCCCTGGAACAAAAAGGGCGAAGAAGGAACATGGGTGGGTTTTAGTCAGTACAAGTCTGACACTCCCTCCCGCTCCGCCCAGAGCGGGAGAAGTCATTTGATGATTTCCCATCCGAAAAAAAAAAAGGTAATTAACTTTGCCATATCGGACCTTTCTGCACAATTATTGAAAATACACGTAAATAAAACATGCATGCTCAAATCGTGACGAGTAATAATGAAGCATATATGACAAATGACAATTTTATCGAGCTGTTTCGTCTTTTATACAACCTATGTTTTCCAATTTAATTAATTAACTTAAAACCAGACAAGAAAATCAATTGGTTTTCTCGAGAGATCAAAATTTGTAATCAGAAACAAAGACAATTAGTATGGAAATATAGACTACTAGCTGTCCCGCGCAACTTCGTCTGCGACAAATTTTCCCCGTTTTCCCAACATTTTTCATTGCTGCTCCGCTCCTATTGGTTGTAGCGTGATGATATATAGCCTATGTCCTTCCCCAGGTTGAAATCTATCTTCTTGCCAAATTTCATTAAGATCCGATCAGCCGTTTAGTCGTGAAAAGGTAACAAACAAACAAACATACAAACAAACAAACAAACAAACAAACAGAGTGACATTCGCATTTATAATATTATAGTATGGAAGTATGGATTTAACTTGTACCTCACAGTGACATCAAGTAATAACAATAATTTTGCATGTATCTAAAACTATTGTAATAATTCTAGGAATGACATTGAAATAAATTAAATATTATTATCCTTAAATAAATCATTAATCTGTATTACAAATTGGCATTGCATTAATTTAATATCATAGAATATTTTGATCTAATTGTATAATACTTTAATGTCAGTCTTGATTTTGATAAAATCAAAATCAAAATATTTTTATTTCACATAGGCCTACATGGGCACTTGTAAAACGTCGACAAAATGCTCGGTTCGGGTTGGTCGTTTCCTATGGAGAAGAACCGGCAAGAAACTCCATGGTTACTCTTTTAAAATCATTTGGCTTTACAATTTTTCTATGTTACAGCGTTGGCACTTAATTATGAGTGGATAAACTAGGATTCTATAAATTTTGCATGCCTTATGGTAGAATCACTTGATACATGTAAATTGTTCAACACCGCTAACAGTGTTTTCTGCAAAAATAAATGATTTGATTTGATTTTTAGGGTTCCGTACCTAAAGGGTCAAACGGGACCCTATTACTGAGACTTCGCTGTCCGTCCGTCCGTCCGTCCGTCTGTCACCAGGCTGTATCTCATGAACCGTGATAGCTAGCCAGTTAAAAATTCTACAGATTATGTATCTCTGTTGATGCTATAACAACAAATACTAAAAACAGAATACAATAAATATTTAAGGGGGCACCCATAAAAAAAAGTAAAATTGGGTAAACCTTGTAAACAGCGCCATCTAGCAGTTATAAAGAGTTTATTTTTGATTGCTTCTGATAAAAAACAATTAGCTTGTCGATGTGGCCGTATGGCAACAAACGCCATTTAATTATTATTATATTAAATTAAATTACCCTGTATGAGGACTATATTATTTTTCCAAGTGATAAGATTTATAATAAACATTTCGTGCAGAGCGGCAGTTTTGATGAAAGCGCCATCTGTGCTTACATAGTTGTACTAATAACGACTTAACCAACTCAGTGTGTAACCGTTGACAAAGTTCTGATGCTGATTTTTTTTGCTCGTTTTTATAAATAATGGTACAGAACCCTTCGTGCGCGAGTCCGACTCGCACTTGGCCAGTTTTAATTCTGTTCTCATATATTATATTTTATCTTTACAAGTCTATTCATATAACCGTAAAATAAAAAATTAATGTAACCATAACGTTTATTTTATTTTGCCGGTGGGCGTGGAGTGTGTAAGACTTATGTATGTGTGCCGATCTGTACTATAAGGTAAGGATCATTTTAACGATTGTACGTACTCTATGGGTTATAGACGAGATTCCAATGAAGGCACTTGTTTTACTGACCTTCCCGGACTGACAACCTTACAATCAGTTTTTTCTCAACTTGCTGCCACCCCCTAGCTCAAAAGCTGGCGACGCCCTTGACCACACACACATTTCATCATCATCTGCCTAGCCTTTTCCCAAACTATCTTGGGATCGGCTTCCAGTCTAACCGGATGCAGCTGAGTACCAGTATTTTACATGAAGCGACTGCCTATCTGACCTCCACAACCCAGTAACTGGGTAATACGATACCCCTTGGTAAGACTGGATGTCAGACTTTTTGGCTTCTGACTACTCGTAACGACTGTCAAAGATCTACAAATGACAGCCGGGACCAACGGCTTAACGTGCTTGCCGAGGCACGGAAGAAACTCGGTATGTAATGATGGTCACCCATCCACGGACCAACCAAAATAGGCTATTTGACAAATTTTGGAAAACCTAACTAAATTAATCCTTATTACTTAATAAGCACATCATATTGATATTTCGGAAAAAAAATATGTATTTCATAAAAAAAACAATGATAAAGTTTAAATTATCAAAACCGCGCGAAAAACGCTGTTGCTCTAATGGCGTTGGTCACGTGATCCGGGTGACGTCACACTGCAGTCAACATTTTAATAACCCTTTAAAAACAGCAGTGAACCCAAAGTAAAATTCATTTTTATCAGTTTTAGTGGTTAAAATGGTGTATAAATGGTGTGTAGTGCCACAGTGTACAAATACGTCTATAAATAACCCACAAAAATTGTTTGTTTCTGTTCCAACAAATCCCAAAAGGCGAAAAATGTGGCTAAAGTTAGCTCGAAGAGACCCAAACAGTATTTCATCTCATTCAAATGTGTTTATGTGTGAAGATCACTTTGATGTAAGTAAGCAATATTTTACTTTAGTGAGAATCATGTTATCCTAAGATATACAGCTGATCCATCTGTTCTGTAACCTTCAAAATATTGTACATAGGATGTTGTAGGTACGATTAATTGCTGATGAATCAAATAAAATTAACATTTATTAGACTACTCGAAATAGTAACTAAAATATCGGTTTTTATAAAAGGAAATAACATCTTTAGTACCTGATTTCCATGAGTAGGTACCGTGACAAAGAGAATTTACATGAACATTTCAAACATTTAACAACCTACTAACCTAAAATAAATATTTTATGATGATCACACATAGGTAAAGGTTTGTAAATAAATAAGTCTTACTTACATTGCTGTTTTTACATTTTTAAGTTCTGCAGCACAGTAATCAGCGTTGTTCTTAAAGAAAAGTGCAACCATAAATGCGTCTATTTGAGGCAAGTTGCTGTTATCAGCTCTTACATAATTTGTCTCCATTTTTAGATTAGAATCCAATATTATGAAAATAGTTAAAACAATAATCAAAATCTATCAGAAAAAATCTTCAAAAATAGCCCAAAGAACGATTAAAACACTTAATAAACGAAACGCGCGTACTTTATTCAGTGATCGAAGCCGAGTTTACATGCGTGTGACGTCACCAGGGTTGTGTCCAATCACAAGGCGTTCTCGTTACAGATAAAAGTTCAGAAATTATTACATATTTATCGGTGAAATTTTCAAAAAATATACGTATTTCAGTTTAAATTATAGTTTAATATGTTTTTTTATGCTATTATCTGATAGGATGACCACAATTTGTAGTATATTTTCAATGTTGTCAAATAGCCTATTATCTAAAATGGTGCTTGTTGTTTGAGTTTGCCTCGTAGAGTATTTTTTATCTATTTACTAGCTGTACCCAGCATGCGTTGCAATGCACTTTTTACTACCCACCTACCCTATCCGACCTACCTACCCTATCCTACCTACCCTACCCTACGCTACCTACCTACCTACTCTACCCTACCCTACCTACCTACTCTACCCTACCCTACCCTACCCTTACTACCTACCTACCCTACCTACCTACCCTACCCTACCTACCTACCCTACCCTACCTACCTACCCTACCCTACCCTACCTACCTACCTACCCTACCCTACCTACCTACCCTACCCTACCTACCTACCTACCCTACCCTACCTACCTACCCTACCCTACCTACCTACCCTACCTACCTACCCTACCCTACCTACCTACCCTACCCTACCTACCTACCCTACCTACCTACCCTACCCTACCTACCTACCCTACCCTACCCTACCTACCTACCCTACCCTACCGTATCCTATGTCCGTCTCCTGGTTCTAAGCTACCTCCCCACCAATTTTCAGTCAAATCGGTTCAGCCGTTCTTGAGTTATAAATAGAGTAACTAACACGACTTTCTTTTATATATATAGATGTAGCCACTTCCTGCGAGTTGTGATAGGTATTGATTGACACATGTGTTTGGATTCAGTAGATCAAAGTTAAAATCACCATTTTATTTGTGAAGCGGTTCATAGAAGGCACCTACACTCAAAATTTCGACTGTGTGGTGCCAATAGTCTCGGTGTAAAATTCAAAAGTAATACAATCTTACAGTATTCCAGAAAACACATTATTTTATATCCACGAATACACCAGATGGCCTAATTTGTTATCATAACTGAACGATCATCGCTAGGGGCGTACATCAACGCCCCCTTAGATAATACAAGTCATAGTGGCAGTGGCAACCCCAGCACAGCACACAGTACGAACGCATCCGTCTATCAAGACACATGGACCATGTCCAGCGCACTCGGACAGTGCCTCTTCTTGCTAGGCGTACTTTGTGTTGTTCCTCTTGATTGTGAACTCTACCAGGATCGTCCAAAAATCAAAACTTCGGGAGGTGATCTCATCCTAGAACCAGCTTTTGACAAAAATATATATTTTCGCCCCAATGGACCGAAATCGAGCATCTTTGTTGGTGATATCAACGTACTCAAACCAAACATACCGAGCGACGGAACGCTGTACCAGCCATCGAGTAATGAAAAGACCGACAAGAACATAAACGGTATATTAGAAAGACTTGAGAGATTGGAGAGCAAGGAATCCACGCTTCCAAATGACTTTCTTTTCAATATATCAATGCTTTGGCGGAAAGTTAATAACATTCACAGGAAAGTGTTGAATCTACAGAATCAATTAAATAGTAGAGGGAAAGACGAATGTCTATCTCAGCCTTGCGAGCACGGTGGAACTTGCCTCAACTTGGTAAATGGCTACCATTGCCTTTGCCCTTCCAATTGGGAAGGCAGAGATTGCGACGTCGATGTAAACGAGTGCCGGAATTTTGCTGGAACGGACCTTGGATGTCAAAATGGAGCTACATGCATAAACAGACCAGGATCATACGAGTGTTTGTGCAAATCTGGCTGGTTCGGCTTACATTGCACTAGGAAGGCCAAGGATTGTTCCGGTGGTGACTATGAAATGTGCGGCCATGGAACCTGTGTACAAGTGACTTCGGGAGAGGGCGTTCAATGCATGTGCCGCCAGGGATGGACAACGAATGGCACCGGTGTCGCTTGCTTAACCGATATTAACGAATGTGAATCCTATCAAGGCCCTCGGTGTTCCGTGAACCCCAGGGTTGACTGTATCAATCTGCCGGGCTCATTCCGATGTGGACAGTGCCCTTCTGGTTATGAAGGCGACGGTTACAGCTGCTACGATATCGACGAATGCACAACTATTCCCAACGGAGGCTGCAGTCCAATAGTGACATGTCACAACACCATCGGCTCACGAATATGTGGTTCTTGTCCGCCTGGCTATCAAGGTGACGGAGTCACATGTTCTTGGAGAGGCACGTGTAACATCGGTCATGGAGGGTGCCACCCGTCCGCGCAGTGCATAGAGAGCATATCGCCGACCGGTCAATCAGCACAATGTATATGCCCCGACGGTATGGAAGGCGATGGAGTGGGCATCAGTGGCTGCTACGTTGCAACAGGCGGAAATTACACGGATGGTTGTGCAATCAATCCATGCGGCGTCCACGGACAATGCCATTCCCTCCGTACCGGCTACACCTGTATTTGTTTTAAGGGCTACGGCGGCGCTCACTGTGAATTGAGCACAGACGTTTGCGGAGTGAATCCTTGCCACAACGGAGGAATCTGTAGACCAGACGAAAGTGCGATTGAGGGCTTCCGCTGTGAGTGCGCGGCGCAGTACTCGGGCACCTTGTGTCAGGTAAGGACAAAGTCTTGTGGTGGTGTTCTAGATAACGAAGAAGGCAGCATTGTTTATCCTTTGACTAACACGACGTACAGTCATAATGCTCAATGTGCTTGGGTAATACACACAGCTCCTGATAAAGTAATAAATGTTACATTCAGTAAATTTAATTTAGAGAACAGTCCCGAATGTATGTACGATTTCCTACAAATTCACGATGGTCGAAAATCTTCTAGTCAACTTATAGGAAGATTTTGTGGAAATAATTATCCTAAAGGCGGTAACATTGTGTCAAGTCATAATAATTTATATCTCTGGTTCCACTCGGACAAAACAGTAGCTAAAGACGGGTTTGCGTTACACTGGACGAGTATAGAGCCAGTCTGCGGCGGTTTGGTTGACGCCACCACGCACGGCCACATCAGCTCTCCGGGTTCTCCCGGGCCGTACCCTCCTAACCGTGATTGCTATTGGTACTTAACGACAACACTCGGTAAAAGGATTAACTTACATTTCTTTGCGCTCGATATTGAATCACATTCAAACTGCAGTTTCGACTATTTAGCTATTTATGACGGTGAACATATGACGGATCCGCTGATCAATAGGTATTGTAACACGACTCAGCCAGCGCCCGTGCAGTCGGCAGGTTCTGTCATGCTGATACACTTTCATTCAGACGCTTACGGTGCGGGCCATGGCTTCCAAATTGCGTACGCGCCTGTCGAAGGCATTCCTGGCTGCGGAGGTTACTACACTGCCGATAAGGGAGAGCTTGTTTCTCCTACTTATAATGGCCTTTATCTTAACAACTTATTATGCGAGTATAAAATTAAAACTAGTCTGGATACCAAGATAAAAATCGACTTCAAATTATTCAAGCTTGAACGATCTTTTAGATGTCGATACGATTATTTGAAAATTTATGACGGGCCGTCATCGGATTCCCGACTCGTCGGGAAATTTTGTGGAACTACTTTTCCAAAAACATATACATCATCGTCTAATGAACTTTATTTTAAATTTAAAACTGATAGGAGTATGCCCGCCGATGGTTTTCGGATAACATATGATGCCATATGCGAGAAAACTATAGAAGGTGATAGTGGAGTTATCAAATCACCCGGCTATCCTTTCAGTTATCCAGAAAACAAAGTCTGTGTTTATATCATCAAAACTATTCCCGGCAAAGCGATTCAGTTAACATTTCAAGATTTTGATATCGAAGACCGGTACGACAATTGCCGGTACGATAGTGTTGAGGTCAGGGACGGTCACGACCAGGATGCTACTTTGCTAGGCAGATACTGCGGCGGGGCCGAACACACGCCGCCCGTTCAAACATCCACCCTCAATTATATGTACATTACATTTACATCAGATTTAAGTATTTCGGGCACGGGGTTCTACGCTAACTACACTACCATCGATACAGAGTGCGGAGGTATTCACAGAGATACCACTGGCTTAATAAATCATCCGTCCGGAGATGCTACTACTTACGAGAACTATCAGACCTGCAAATGGATGCTAATCGCTCCTGAAGGAATGCACATTAAGTTGATTTGGAACAGGTTTGACATAGAGGACATGCCCAGCTGTGGCAGCGATTACCTGGAGCTTGTAGAGATAGACGATAACAATGAAAATAATGTATTGGGCAAGTTCTGTGGTTCTCACGCGCCTCCCGCCTTGACCACATCCACTAATCGGCTCGTGTTAAATTTTGAATCTGATAGTAGTATTCGGTCTTCTGGTTTTTCTTTATCATACACATTTTTAGATGAAAAAACTCACTGTGGCGGAACGTTTATTAAAACTCATGGCTTCATATACTCTCCTGGCTGGCCAGGGTCGTACGAACCCAATCGCGACTGTACATGGATCATCACGGTGCCGGTGGGCCAACAGATCATGCTCAACATATCACAGTTTAATCTTGAACGAGCCATAAATAATAAATGTACTTACGGCGACTATTTAGAAATAAGAAATGGTGGAAACGACAATTCACCGTTGATCGGCCAGTATTGTGGGATGTTCCAATCAAAACGAATCGTATCATTATCTAACTCTGTGCATCTCCATTTCCATTCAGATTTCTATTTAACAGGAACTGGGTTCAAAATTGAATGGGACGGTACTATAACAGGATGCGGAGGGACACTGACGAGCCCTTCTGGCTCTGTTACTTCGCCCAACTATCCCAATGATTACAACGAAAACGCCGAATGTTTCTATAGAATAGTCACCAGTGAAGGTTCTAGGATCCGTATTACATTCACAGAGCTTGATCTTGAAAGAACTCTTAATTGTAGAGACGACTACGTCGAAATTTTTGACGGTCGCGATACGAGTGCCACCAGTTTGGGTAAACATTGTTACATGTCACCGGAGCTTGCTAGTATCGAAACTTCAACTAATTATGCGTACGTTAAATTTAGATCCGACATATACCAGGGCGGGAAGGGATTCCTGTTTAATTATCAAACGCTATGTAATAATAATATAACTGGAAGATACGGAGTTATTGAGAGCCCGGGCTATCCAAGTAATTACCCGCTGAACTTAAATTGTTTATGGAGCATCACAGTTCCCAAAGGAAATAAAATTAATGCCACGTTTACACACTTTGATGTTTATAAAACCCACCGATTTTATGGTAGTTGGATGAGAAATCGTCATAGAACGTATAACGACGATTGTCATCTAGATTATTTGCAAACTAAAGAGTTGTCCGATTCAAGTTATTTGAGTAAACTCTGTGGCAGTACAACTCCGCCTCCAATTAATACGCATAGTAATACATTGCTCATCAAATTTTCCTCGGGTATTTATATGCCCCGCTCCGGGTTCCGCTTAGAATGGATCAGTTACGGATGTGGAGGACACATTAGAAAATCCTCTGGCACTATTACCCTTGATAAAAGTAAAACTAACGACCAGGAACTTGACTGTGAGTGGCTGATAGAAACACAAGTGAGTAAAAGTATCGCAATCTCATTTACAGAGGTTTATATGACAGATACCGCTAATTGTACTACCGATGCTATTGAAATATATAACGGTCAAAATACAATGGCTCCACTACTAACAAAATTTTGCCATCGAGACTTCACCTCTGTGCAGTCTGATAGCAACTTCATGTTAGTGCGTTTGTCTAAACGGTCTACACTCAGGGATGTTCATTTCTCGTCACAATTTCGGTCTCCCAATTCCAAATGTGGACGCGCTATCACTTCCAAATCTGGACTCATATACTCTAAGAACTACCCAAAGAATTACGACAACAATATGGATTGTTTTTGGTACATTTCCGTCCCCGCATATCATCGTATTGAACTTAACTTCATGGATCTAGATCTTTACTCTGTATTTCAATTTGATGATGGGGAACGAGTCTGTGGAGACTCGATACAAATTTATGATTATGATACCAACTATACACCTTCTTCAAATTACACGTACCGTATATGTCCAAATTCAAATAAGACACAAATCGTTAGCAAATACAACAACATAATTGTGCAATTTAAAACCGATGCTTATGGAACGGCCAAAGGCTTCAAAGCTAACTTTACTGTTACGTGTGGTGCTCTTATAAAGGCTGAACATGAGGGAATAATTCAAAGCGATAATTTTGTTCAACATACCAACAAAAGCTGTGTTTGGACTATTCTTGCGGATTCGCCCGATCAAAAATTATATTTAACGTTAACTCTAATGTCATTACCAAAAGATAGTAATGTTATCACAAATAGAACATGTCCATCCTCTTTCCTAAGAGTTCTCGACGGAGATGACAGTACTGCTCCACTAATCGGAGAGTATTGTGGACGAAAAGTTCCAGCTATGATAGTCAGCCGCGGCAGTGCCTTGACTATAGAATTCGGCAGTTACGCTGGTAGACCTACTGGAATGTTCGCAGCTCACTATTCACCTCTTAGTAACGCCTGCGGGGGCGCATTAACTTCAGAAGAAGGAACCATCGCGTCTCCTAACTACCCCGGCCCGTATCCTGTAAACACTGATTGTGAATGGGTACTAAAATCATCCCCTGGAAACACTGCATACGTCCAATTCGAGAGCTTTGATTTAGAATTCTCTGAAGGTTGTAACGATGACTACGTAGAAGTTCGCGAAAATAACGGCGCTGGTCGATTACTGGGTGCATATTGTAGTAGCGAAACTCCCAGCAATCACAGCACAGCATCACAAATATATATTAAGTTCCACAGTGATTCCAAGACCAGTGGTCGAGGTTTTCTCTTGCATTATGGATATCAGCGTGAAAATGATATTACAGGAGATAGTGGTGAGATATCTTCACCATTGTACCCTACTCGATATTTAGGATCTGGCGAATATAGTTGGCGCGTGCTCGTTACCGATTCAGATACAATATCTATTACACTGGATGTTTTACAAATTTATTCACACAGCGAAGTAAACTATAATAAATTAACTATTTATGATGGATATGATTCTACTGCTCCCATTTTAGAGGAACTAAGCGGTGTTCTGGTTGATACGAAAGTCATTCAAAGCTCCTCCAGTGTAGTGTACGTGACACTTACAACAGATGAATCAAATACGGGTTCGGCGTTTCATTTGAGTTGGACCAAAACGTCTAGAGTTTCCGAACCTGAAACTGGAGAGAGAATAAACTGCGGATCGAATGAGACTGTAACGGTTTTACCTGAGAACGGCACCATTACTTTTAAATCGCCGAATTATCCACAGGAATATTCAGACAATTTAAATTGTGAATGGGTTTACAAATCGCAAATGGGAAGACATTTAAGCGTAAATTTCGCAGATTTTAGTATTGAAGACACCCACGCTTGTTTTGCAGATAAAGTTTCTATTTATTCT
Organism: Cerastis leucographa; assembly: GCA_963082945.1. NCBI lineage: Eukaryota > Metazoa > Arthropoda > Insecta > Lepidoptera > Noctuidae > Cerastis > Cerastis leucographa. Next base: position 1,418,911 of record OY720381.1, on the reverse strand, counting down.
TCTGACAGTCCTGGAAATTGGAAGCCCATAATTGAAAATATTTGTACTACAGAATCAGCTAAAATAGGCTTTAATGCATCCACTTACATGAAAATTCAATTCAAAACCGATGCATCCATTACTAAGAAAGGATTTCTCGGTCGAGTCAACTCTAGATGCGGAGGACTCGTGACTAGATTGTCCGGTGAAGTCGGTCCGACTTGGTGGGACGTACATGGGGAATATTCTTATACGTCTAAGGGTAAATGTGACTGGGTCGTTAAAGTGCGTCCCGGCAGAACTATTAAGTTACAGTTAAATAATTTTAATATTACGAATAAGAATGACGACTGTGCAACTTACGTTATATTAAGGAATGGTGATTCAGAGGAAGCTCCGCTTTTGGCAAGCGGAAAGTATTGCGGTTACGATCACGAAAATAAAGCAGATATAATCACTTCTAGTAATACTTTATTCATAAGTTACACTAAGGGATCATTCGCGTTCCAAAGCTTCGTGGTTATTTACGAAGAGAACAATTATGAATGTGGTTCAACATCATCTCTAACTTCTGACCACAATTGGGAAATAATAAATTCACCAAATTATCCATCAGTACCAGTTCCGTATTCAGAATGTGAGTGGGTATTTACCGGACCGCCTGGAGAAATTATTAGGATAGACTTTATTGATAGATTTGATTTGGAGCATAGAGGTGATTGCGAAACAGAATCCGTCGAAATACGATATGGATCATCGAAATTTTCTCCTCTACACCAACAATATTGTGGCAATGAAAGACCTGGAACCATTAAGAGTACTGGCAATACAATGTATATTAAATACATGACTCAGATACCAACACCACGCAATGGTTTCAAAGCCAATGTGTCCATTGAGACGTGTGGTGGAACCATCGTCACTGACGCCGGCGAACTGACATCGCCTGGATACCCAAACATGCAAATGATTCCTTACGGTACGGTCTGTGAGTGGCACATAATAGGACCTCCGAGACACGTTTTTAAAATTAAACCCGATGATATTCAGTTGCCCCAATCTGAGATATCGTGTGGAACCAAAGTAACAATCGAAGAAACTATGCTTACAAATAACACAATTACCGTGCTAAGCACCTTGTGTAATAATGAGGATGACTCCCGTGAGCCGATTGAAACTTCAACAAACGAGTTTAGTATCAAACTTCATATTGGTAAACCGGACTCATGGGATCAAATATCGGAGAATAGAGGATTTCGAATCAGTTTTAACTCGTCTCGACCTATGTGTGGTGGCGCAATAGCGGCTTCAGACGGTTACATAACTTCTCCAAGTTATCCTCAAGAAACCACATTAGGGTTCTGCTACTGGCGAATAACAGTGCCAAATAAGTCTCGAAGAGTGCGTTTAGAAATTATAGATTTAGACACAGAAAAACACAAAATTAGTATTTTCAATGACGCTATCTTTCGCAGTTTTATACAATCAATCCCAAGCGATGATTACATTCCTGGAACAAACGTTTTTGAGTCTACAGGAAACAAAATGTCGATTTCTGTATCGCTTAACCGTACATTTACCTCGCACCGCTTCAAAGCTAAGTTTAGCTCTGACGAAGAAGCACTGTGTGGCGGTGATCTAACTGACATGACCCAGGTACTCCTATCACCGGACTTGAATCGGTCTTATGCCTGTCAATGGCATTATAATAGTCAAGCAAAAACAAACATTGAGTATAATGGTGTTTCAACGAACGTTAGTTACAATTCGATATTTTTAACCGCCAAGTCAAATTCGTCGGTAGCCCGAACTAGTTGTAAATTCTTTGATCCTCAAGTCACAATTAAATCAGCTATTAGAAATAGGTTTTCTCGAGATATTTGTGGAAACGTCGAAGTATCATACAGAATACCATCACCAATAATTGATATTACTGCAATAAAAACTAAAGCTAGTTCGTTTTACTTCCATTTAGAATGGAAACTTCAACCTTGTGGTGGTGCTATAGAAGTAGGAGACAATCCTGTTAATATTTTAAACTTATCTGATTCATATAACGACACTTTAGACTGTGCTTGGATTCTGGTTGGACCAACAAATAGGGTTGAAATTAAAATGGAAGGGTATTTTACGTTAAATTGTGACGACGAGTATTTGACTCTAAAATCAAGCTTAAGACCAAACGCTCCTGAAATTGGTAAATATTGCCAGACTTCACTTTTAGATAGTCCGTTAGTTACGCATTTCAGAAACATGTATATTGAGTATCACTCGAATGTGAAAAACAATACAAATATAAAACTTATGGCCAGATCGGTTACCGAACAATGTGGCGGATATCTTGGTTCATATCAAACTACGTTTGCATCGCCCAACTATCCTAAAAATTATTTACCTAATCAGGAATGCTCCTGGGAGATACAGGCTGATCTAGGCTTCAGAGTTTCTCTTAAATTTGTAGACCGTTTTTTTATTGAGGAAACACCTAATTGCACTAAAGATGTTGTCATAATCTATGACTGGAAGGACGACGCTTACACGGAGATAGCAAGGGTATGTGGAAGAAACACACCACCTGTGTATAATTCAACTTTTAGTCGAATGAAAGTTGTCTTGCGTACAGATGCTGATAAAAATCTCGACGGATTCAAAGCTGAATGGGATTCTATATGCGGTGGAAACTATACAGCAACCCAAAAAGATCAATTTTTATATAGTCCGGGTTTTCCATACAGTTACAACCCACGGATGAATTGCCAATACGAAATATCTGCTCCAAACAATAAAGTTGTACTCAGGTTCCTCGATTTTGAACTAGAAGGCTCTACTCCTGACTGTGCGTTTGATAATTTGACGATAACAGGCCAGTCAGATTATATGTATCTCTATGAAATTTACTGCGGTGACAAAATGCCTCCCGTCACAGTCCAGTCCGAAAAAATATCATTGATATTTAAAAGTGATAAATATATACAGAGGAAAGGTTTTAGAATTGCTTATTCTATATATTCATGTGGAGGGAGAGTAAACGAGAGTACTGTACTCTCATCATCGCTTTCTGAAACTTACGAAATAAATATGAACTGCAGTTGGTTTATTGAAGCACCACTTACCAAGCTGGTCGTGTTTAAATTCCTCTACATTGACGTAGAAAGTTCATCAGATTGTTATAATGATTATATAGCAATATATGATGGCCTTGAAATTGATCCTGATAAGCGCTTAGCGTTATTGTGCGGTAACGTTAACTCGACAACAACACTTAGAAGCAAAGGGACCACCGCTTTGTTACAGTTCGTATCAGATGCGAGTGTAAACTTAAAGGGTTTCAAAGTTCAAGTATTCTTCAGCTATTCTGAAGCAGCTCAATGTGGTGGACTGATCAATTTAACAACCGCTTCATCGCATGTACTTAAGTCTCCTTTCATGGGTCATACTGTATACGAAGATTATTTAGACTGTCAATGGTCAATAACATCACCTCCTGACACCGTCATTAAAATTGAATTCACCTCGTTCCACGTAGCCCCTTGCCAGGGTATCAACCAAACGGCTATAGGACACAGCAAGTGCGATTGCGATTTAGTTGAAATAAAAGATGGTTTAAATCCTAATAGCTTAGTAATAGGAACCTACTGTGGTCACAGCCTCCCGCCGCAATTAATGACTTCTGGTAATGTGATGAGCGTGCGGCTGGCCACGGATGGCGAAATAGGAAGTCAAGGCTTTGTGACCACATTAACAGCTCTGCCGTCTGTATGTGGCACCTCCGTCATTTCAGTTAGCAATACACCACAAACCTTTAAATCGCCCGGTTATAATATGGGGTCCGTTCCTCGGGGGATACATTGCCTATATCAGTTGGATGTAAGCGCCTCTCCATATATTTTATTACGTATCACTGTTAAAGATTTGGACTTACAACCTCCTGTCGCTGATAGTACAGGCGTAAAGCGCTGCAATAGAGACAAGCTGGTTATATCAAGCAATCCAAGCGTTCAAAATACTACGCTCGGAAAAGATTTTGTCTTAAACCCATGGATGGACACATTCATTAGCCATAATTTCTTTTACGACAGCACATTGCACTTCCCCGATCGTTTTGAATTATGCGGGCGTAAGGAGCCTACGGACTTTTACGTATATGGAACAACATCTATAAACTTAATCACATCGGCAGATTCAGATAATAATGCATATAAAGGTGTTGAAATAGAAGCAGTGTTCACAGGATTTTGTGGCAGAAATTATACGGAGCCTCACGGACGAGTACAAGCTATCTATGTAACTGACTTTGACGGTAGCCCCAACCATGACTGTTACACGCTGATCACTGCTCCAGTTAACTACACAATATCCGCGTATTTCTTGTACGCCTCCCCAAGTTATTCGAACGAAGAATGTTATCTAGAAATATTTGACGGAAATAACGTTAGTGCACCCAGACTTTCTAAAATTCAAACCCAATACGAAAATAATAACCCTATCTTCTCGACTGGTCGATATTTGCTGTTACACAATCATGAAAATGCTGGTGATCGTGTCACGTATGATTTAGTTTACGTAACATCCGATAAAGGTCCTGGATGCGGTGGAAAACTGCAAAGCGTGACCGGTAAAGTCACCAGTCCCCAGTATCCTAACGTTTACAGGCAGGTGTCGAGCTGCGAGTGGGAGCTCGAGACTCCCTTAGGAACACGTTTACTGCTACACTTCACTATGTTCGACTTGGGCATTACTTGCGATCAGAATTATGTGCAGCTCGTGAACAGTAAGGGAGTAGTAGTTCGGACGTTCTGTGAGGACACGCCTGCTGACCACACGAGTGACGATAACTTCGTGAAAATAGTGTTTGTAACCACTATGAATAATGGCGGCACGGGGTGGGTTGCTGAATTTATAGGAGTTTTGTAAGGATAGACTGTCTTTCAAAAGTTTATCTGTCTTTTGGTGGTTAGCGGACCGGAGCGAAGAAATGCAAACATTGGCCAATAGAATTCCAAATCATTTCGCGGATACAATAATTATTATTTCCTTGGATTACTAGACTTTATTTGGTGCGGATTTTTATCGGATGACGTATCATCGGTAAGATTAAAATGCGTATAAGCATAGTCACTCCATGGAAATCTTTATCTAGAGTTGCTTTAGCTTCGAGGACATTGTGTATGATAGGTTGACGGTCCTATTAAACGATTCGTGGCAATGCTGCCAGTCTTCTCCTTTATGTCTTAAAGAATAATTTATGTATGCACCTAGAAGAGACTTTTTTTACATTTTGAACTATTTCAAATTAAATAATAACCCATAGCAGATAGCATCAAATTGTACCTACGTCTAAGTTATGGCTTATTTGTCAAGTATATTGTTGTCATATACAGGTGAATTTTTCAAATGGGCGTGGATGGCCAAATCCGAAACTATCAGGAATAGCGAAAAACACTCGAAGGATTCTCGAGCCCGATGTTGAAGAAAAGTAAAACTACATCATTGGATTTTTGAAATATATAATATATTATCCTAGCCAGGAATCGACCCCTAGATTTAGAAAAACAAAACTTAACCTGTATAGATACACCACATACATACACCATACGATAGTGTTGCTGATAAGGATCAAATTTTGGGAAGTAATAACATACGGCAAACATTTAGCAGTAATTAAACCTCTAACAAAATCACTATTGGCGTCCTCTCTTGTAAGTTCCAATCGTAATTATCTAATTTTTTTTTTTGTTATACTGTTGCTTTTAACAGCGAAGAATTAATAATAATTTGATATAAGAACATGATGCAAGTACATTAAGTTAAAACATGAAAAACATAAAATGTAACATTTTCCTTGAATTTGGCGTATGTCATTTCTCAGAATTTGATCCATAATGTGGTAATTATAAAGGTTGTTTTTTTTTTCATAATCAGCAGGATCGATTCCTGGCTAGAAATATTGATACTGATACTGCTAGCCTGCGTCATCCCACTGCTGGGCAAAGGCCTCTCTCTATGACTTCCAATTATCTCGATCCAGGGCCAATGTGGACCACTGGTTGCTGGTCTTGTCTAAGTCGTCCCGCCATCTTTTACGAGGTCTACCGCGACGCCTTCTGGCTGTGTCAGGGCTCCAGAAAGGGGTTATTTTGGCCCACAGATCATTGGGCATGCGGCAGACGTGGCCTGTCCAGTCCCACTTCAGCCTAGCGGCTTTTTGAGCAAAATCAGTAATTTGTGTTTTGGAGCGCAGTGTCATATTGCGTACCCGGTCGGTTAGTTTGACGCCTAGGATGCTGCGCTCCATGGCACGTTGGCAGACCTTGAGTCACTCTGGTCCCACATTAGCTCCGCCGTAGAAGAGAATACGACAATGTCGTCAGCGAAGCGAAGGTTGGTTAACCGCGCCCCACTGATTTCAATACCGCTTCCTTCCCAACTAGCCGTTAGCTTTTTGAACACTTCTTCGAGGGGGCTATTAAAAAGCTTAGGTGAAAGCGGGTCTCCTTGCTTTACGCCTTTTTCAATGAAAAATGATGGTCCGGCTGTTTGTAACCTAATCGAAGCAGTGCTGTTCAGATACACGTTACGAAGCAAACTGATGTAGGTAGGATCAACTTTTTGGTTTTTGAGTGCGTCAAATATACCATCGTGTGTCAAACTATCGAAGGCTTTCGAGTAGTCGATGAAGGCAAGATATATGGGAATATTGAACTCTTGATATTTTTCTATTATTTGATTTATTGCGTGCAGATGGTCAGAAGTGGAGAGGTGAATTTTTCAAAAATCCAAATATAAAGTTTGAGTTTTCATCAAAATCGGGCTCGGGCTTTTCACCCTGTATACTTACTCAAATGTCAGGTTGTTGTGTTCTTGTTTTTTTTCCTACCTACATTGTAATGCGATCGGCATCGATGTTAATAATTAGATTACCGCTCATAAACCTATTTGTTGTGAACCGACCAACCTCATTATAATAGTTTAGTATTGGCAGTATGTATTTATTATTTAATTACTTTTTTAAACTGATTTAAATATAAAAAATAGAAGAGAACGATTGTATGAGAACTATGTGAAACGTAACAATAGGAAAATATATACCTAATATTATCTTATAAAAGTTTTTATTTTATGTTGTAATCTAGGATCTAGTGGCTTCCATCCTCCACACTATTTAAAAACCATTTTCGCCATTCGAAAATATTATTATAATTTCTTGTATTTTAACATGTGTGCTCTTTATTTTTTTTTTAAAAGAACTTCTAGTTTGATCAAATCAACGATAAAAGAAATTAATAAATGAGAAAAAGCAAATCACAAGAGTGTTTTATTACCTGAACTAAATTAAGTTCCTTATCAAATTATCTGCAGGTATTTCCAGAAAACAATGATCTGATTTTTATGGTCCCAAGTGAGACTGTTGAGCAATAAGCATGAGTTACTAGGTGCGGTCCAATTTGTGATCTGAAATGCAACAGATACAGATCCATACATGAGAGCTAGAACCAGCAATCGTAACCACTACAGCGTTTGCAATTTTGTTTCCAATCACAAAAACAAATATTGAATGTGTATAACCTTGTCCTTCAGTTTCGAGTCAGCGAGTAGGCCACTACTTGCTGACTCAAAACTGAAGAACAAGGTTGTTCAGATAAAACTAATAATTATTTATAATGATCCTCATGTAAATCAAAACTGTGAACATAATGAATCCGCTACGAGCGTGAAGCCTAACACTTAAACCACACGTAGTGGCCGAGTTACGAAACCTTCCGTAAGATTTCTGTCAACTACTTCAAAGTATGTATTTAAAATCATTAGAACTTCTCACAAGTAAACTTTCATTAGTTAACTTTTAAATGTCTAACAGGATGCAGCTGAATACCAGTATTTCACACAGATCGACTGCATAACGGACCTCTCCTCAACCCAGTTAATTTGTACTGTGGTGGTGTTCCACCTCCTATCCTGCCCAGTGCCTACTGAGCCCCAAGACATGCAGTCAGGACGACCTCTGCGTTGCACCCGACGAAGCCATGGAAAGTGCACAGTTTTGGGCTAATAAAATAATATGATAAATGTATACAGGATGAAACGAAAACAAGGAATATTATGCATTTTAAAAAATCCCGAGCTTTTAGGGGGGACGGCGTTGCAGCTGTAACAGCTGTAACGACTATCAAGGATACGAATGATAGCCGTGCCCAACGGCTTGACGTGCTTTCCGAGGCACGGAGGAAACTCGGTGTGGCCACCTATCTACGGACTGACCTTAGCACGCGCGGTGTTAATGTTCCAAAATTACTCTAGGCTCATAAAATTTTTGTATTTCCTAAATCATGTTAATATTTGTGTTAAGGTCGGTTTCCCCCGAAGGGGAAAAGGCCGCGCCCCGCCATCCGCACGGCCCTGTTTACGGTTTGTCCCAGACTGCATGGTTGCCTCCCATTGACTAAGAGAACGAAATTCCCTAACATGAAGAAGACCAAAGCCTCGTCTCATTATTAGAACATGGAAAGGATTGAAAGAGATATTAACTCAGACTAGGGAACATAATCTAGTTATTGAAAATATATTGAACTAAGGATCTACACAGAGTAAGAGCAAATTGTGATAATCAAGCAGTAAGCTACTAAAATCTAATATATAAAATTCTCGTGTCGCGAAGTTTGATACCAAACTACTCCGTAATGGCTGAACCGACTTGTATCAAATTGTGTGCATATCGGGTAGGTCTGAGAATCGGTCATCATTCATACCTCTAAAACCTATCTTTCCACGTGAACGAAGTCGCGGGCAGATGCTAGTAAAAATTTATGACGTCCATAAAGTAATTCTATCGACTTCTAATTTTATAACTTAATACGTTTAAAACCTAGTTGTGTAACTAATTCACCCGTCCCGTAATTTATTTGTCATAAAATGTACCTAAAATTATCATCAAATAATTAACTATTTTCTCGCGACCAAAACGTCATAAGCGCCAGGGATTTCATGGCGCTTACGCGTTTCATTCAACGTAGTGTAACTGCAAGTCGTATGTTGTATGTTGTATTGCAAAATGGCGGCGCCCGGCAACCCGATTCTCGTGAGCATTGTTACATCGCGAAAAACTTTAAATCCGATTTTTAAACGTTTAAATGTCTTTAAACGATGAAATTTTAAACCATCATCACCTTTTTTTTGATGTTCTGAAGTGTTTACGGCAGTCTTTATGTATACAACCAGGCATTTTAATGTTGTTATTTATGCGAGCTAAACACGACATGTCTCTGCGGGGGCTGGATACTCACCGGATAGTTGCAGTACAGCTCACCGCAAAGCGTGGCGCAAAATCATGCAACGCGTTGTCCTTGTCTTCTCTATACGTAGTAGTAATACCTCAGTGCTCGTAGCATTTTTTTTTTGTTTAAATTCTTCTAAAGTTCTAAGTTCATGGTAAACACCAACTTTTGTGATAGGCTTAGTCGACGTAGCCTCACACGACCACACCATCCCTTTCGAACCTAACCTGTCCAAGTCGGGGTGCCGCAAGTCCTGAGCTCGCTTTTCTTGCTCTCGCATCCTATGTTCTCCTTGCCGCAATGCCTTTTTTACGATGTTGAGGAGAGTTAGTGTTTATTTTAACTAAAAGATCTACAATCCAGTGGACTAATATTCCAAAGACCCCCGCGAAACAAATTCCTGGCTACGGCCCTGATCACAGCTGCATCCGAACTAAATCAACCCTAAACTATTCTAAGTCGGTGATCATATCCCTGCTACTATCATGGCAACTTTTATCCATCGTTTATAATATAAAAGACAGTTAGTTACATCAAATGAGGCAGACTGAATGATGGGGTTCCCTATTCCGTAAGTCAGCCCAGTTTATCGAGCAAAGTTTTAAGAAGAGCGAAAGAATCGAGCCCATAGTCCACGCGCCACGAAGCAGAGCGCGAGCGAGGCGACCGGACTTACCTGTAGTTAATGTTGGTAGAGCGGCGCGGCTGATAACACAATTTTCTAACAGAATCGCAGGCTCACGTCACCAGCACCACCAAGTCCCAGTCCATGGTACACCTTCATCACAATCACGTTCCAACTTCCCGCCATTTGTGCTGACTGACAATTAACATTGACAGCACTCTAGGTGACAGCTACCGATAGTTTACATCACATTTTTTTTCTATTTTCCAAATGTCTCTCCATCAAAGAGTAGAATGGTAGAATACATAAATACCAAACGGATAATTATGGTGGATCCACACAGCCCGGTACTGCGGTTGACCACAAGCAACGAACTAATTATTTTTATCTTTTGTTCTTTTTGTTTTTACTTTGGACACTTTTAACGTGCTACATCGTTCTCACTCACATAGGTAATGATGCAACTCAACATGAATGATGCAACTAAGGTTTTGTAACAAGATTCTGATTTAAAAGAGTGTCCATGGAGTTTATTGCCCATTCTTCTCCATAAGATCTACGCTTTGGAATGGGCAACTACAGTACTTTCACAGTTATTATGTCTTGTGACTGGGACCGTAGCTTCATTTTTATTGTTTTTTGACTATCCAAAAGTGCCTGTAACTGGCCTACTTGAAATAAACGATTTTGATTTGATTTGCAAAGCCGCCAAAAAGCCGCTGGAAAATGTCACCAGCAGTGCGGCTGTGAATCGATATTCTCAGTTGACAATTGACTTTGACATGTGATACTGGAGACAAAAATAGACGTTTAAAATCGCCATTGCTGCTGCAATTTTGGTGTAATTTTGTTGGTGGGTTATGTTTAAAAAGACCCTGTCTGATCCGAAAGGGGAATATAGGTATACCAACGACATAACCTAACACATAAAGAAAAAAGAATTGTGTGGTTTTATGAAACCACGGTCGCGGCCGACCGTCAGCGTCACACGACATGCAACACACAGACGAAAAAGTTTGAGACGATGTAATAAAAGTTTCACTTTAAAAAAAGGAAAACAAATCTAAGTGCATAAGATTCTCTACCAAATGTCAAATGTAGTGAATGTTACTACTTGTACTTTTCACAGTGTTAAGGTTTCTGAACAAATTTCTTGCTTTAGGAGTTTGCCATACTGTTGGCCCCTAGTAGGCACGCCATTGATTTACATAGGAAGAAAGGCAGATAGTGAGATAAATACTTTATTGTTTGCACACCATAAAAATCAAGAAAACAGAAGATGATGAATAAAGTCTTTTCCACGTCTGTTGTTTGTTTCAGAGACGTCACTACCTGAGAAGGGACCGGAGTGTAGTCCTGTGTTGCCATGTCAGTTTCGTCATTTCGAGTAAAAGATTAAATCAGTAATTTAAAAAATAAAGTAATTAAAAATAAACCGTGGCAGCTAAGAGATGAAGATTTAAGAAACACTATTACACTTAACTGGACCCATAATATCGAAAGCAAACACTAATTGGAGAAGTACTATAGCAGCTTATGTTCAGTTAACAATAGCTCTGAGAAACCTGGCAACAGGAGATTCATATTTTTCTTTAGATACTCTGTTCACAGTTTCTCCACAAATTTATAGTCATTCAGATACAAACCCCTACGAATACGACACCACTCTCATCAAAAGCCGTACCTGCCGGCGAGGCGCGGCGGCCTGGCCGGCAAATGCCGCCGGCTTTATGTGCGACAATCGCAACAAAGCCGGTGGCTGGGCCGGCGGCCAGGTCGCCGGCGCATGCTGCCGGCGCATGCTGCCGGGCTGTGTGGATGCCCCATAGCACATTCGACATTGTCGGCATCGACACGTATTATAAAAAAAAGAGAATAGACGCACTACAAATCTAAACAAGGCAAACGAGTAAAGCAGGATTTAAAAAAGTGAGTGAGTGAAGTGAGCCCCCTTTAGAACAAGTGGGCTCAATGCGAGTTCACATGAGAAGAGCAGACGCAGCGAGGCGTCAAATATGTCAGATCTGGTAACACTGTTGGTTACTAAACGCACAATTTATATGTCTATGACAATACTACGATAGCTAAACGTCGAATGACTCGAGTGTCAACGTCACTTAACGTCACACACATCCCCATCAGTGACAGAATGGGATATATTTTTCATTTTGTTTTCAGCTCAGTTGTTTCCTTTAGGCTCTGAATAATCTTGAACTTCAACTAATTGTGTTTGAACTAGTAAGAAGAAAAAATTAAAAGATAATAAATTAAATAAGTTTCTAGCTAGAAATAGCACAATGTCTTTTATAATATTTATTTGGACTATTATTTTATACGGTTTTGCGGCCGCTGTAACCTTACTTGTTTCGGTAAGTAAAACAACAAAATTCAAACAAATACGTGGAGTGTCGTGTTGGCAATAAATAAAACGGTGATACATAAACCTATAGTACAATATATTTTGTAGATATCAATCATAATATACATGATAACAAACCCATATCCAGTGGTGGAACGGTTTCAAGAAGAGACTAAGTACAATGATGCTAAGAGCAAGAGTAAAGCTAAGTTCCCAAACATTGCAGAGCCGCAAAGTGTACACCTAAGTGTAGTAGTGCCCGCTTATAATGAGGAAGAGAGATGTAAGTTTATTGTTTTTTTTGTTTCTATCTCCACTCTAGACTGCTAGTCCTCTGGAATTTCTGTCTAGTATCATGTAAGCCGTGGGTTTGAACCCAGGCAGGCGCATTACTTTGTGTAATTTATTTCATCACCGCTGCCCTCAAAAAAGGTGAAGGAAAACATCGTGAGGAAACCGTCCTAGAACTAATAATTCGTTGATATGTGACATCTACCAACCCGTACAGGGCCCCCGTGGTGGATTACAGCCCACAGCAGTGGGAACATTATAGGCTGATGATGATGATCATGGAGTCTGGTTTAAGGTGATGGCCATAGGCATGCTCCCTATTACATGGGAGATCACAGGGGTGATTCTGTGTCTGCCTGCTCTGTCCCACTGCTTGCCAAAGGCCTCCCCCATGGCTTTCCATTTTTCCTTGACATTTGTCTTCTTGGACCAATGGGGTAAAAATGAGTCCAGATTGTAACACCAGCATTTCTTGTATTTTCTATATAATTATATCTTACATTAAAATGTCAAAAAAATCCTAAAACCTTCGTAAAAATAATTGTTCTGTTTCTAGTACCACCCATGCTTGATGAAGCCATAGAATTTTTGGAAGGTAGAGTAAAAGAACAGCCTTCATACAAGTATGAAATAATAGTAGTAAGTGATGGCAGCAGAGATAACACGGTGCAAGTGACCGAGGGTTACTCTACAAAGTATGGCAGTGACAAAGTGAGGTGCCTTGAGCTCGTCAAGAATAGAGGAAAAGGTGGTGCTGTACGCCTGGTAAGCTCCCAAATTAATTTAAAATAACTAGGGCAGAAGGAACATTGACACATAAATCAATACCACATATAGAGTACATCATTCCAAACACCCCAAATAATTTCGCCAATTTATAAAAACACTGCTGTTCCATACATTTTGATGGCGTAAGTACTTTTGTAGAAATCATCAGATTTAAAAAAAATTACCATTGAAAAATTTCAGTGTGTGTATCATTTATTACCACATTGTTTAGATACATTCCACTGTTTACATATTGAGGTTTTTAATTTAGCATTGATAGATGAGTACAATATGTTCAACCCCGTTCCCCTAAACTAGGCTAGGCCTGTATCTTAGGGGGCCGTGTCCGGCTTTAGGGGTATGCTTATTATAATAGGGGACAATCCTATTTTTTTTTTCTTTGTCCGTCAGGTAGTTTATTGAAAAGTATTGGACACATATTTTTTCTTTTTTCACGTGGTCATAAAATTACGGAGATATATTGAGTTGAAATGGCGCATGACGTCACATGGAGGTAGGTTTTATACCCACTTGTGACGTAGCAAGCCCCCACTCTCCAACTTTAATGAGTTCTAACTAAGTAATTTTTTGATATTTTGATAAAACAAAAAATACGTGTCTAATATTTTTGTATTACCTGTCTGACGGACAAAATAGAATGTCGTTTTCTTTACCCAGTCCGATCCCCTATTCCAGTGGATTGTGTCAGGTTAGTGTATTTTTGATCTTGTGGTTAACTAATGTGATGGTGAGAAAATGGAAAAGTACATAATGTAAGTGGAAGTTTCTGATGATTGTGTGTGGGGAGTGTTTGGGATGTTGTGCTTGTTGTTAGTGGAGTGGATGAAGTGAGTGCAGGTTTGCAGTGTGTTATTAATGTAAGAAAGTTTAGCTCAAGTGAGAAGTTAGTGATTGACACGTAAAGTGTAGTGAGGATGTTTATTAGGCGATGTAATTTAAAAGTGACTCTGTTTTATAATAGTCCTGACCTAAACTAAAATGTTCAGTAATGGAATGGCTACTAAAAAGCCATTCCATTACTGAACATTTTAGTTTAAACCTAGGTAGACCGAGAATATTTGTTGATAGCAATGGGCTCCCCCTCCCCCCTATAACATAGTACTTAAAACATAACTAGCGACATATGGGTGTACTATTAGGTACACCACTGCCTCCTTCAGGGATTACGGGTGTGGTGTTATTAATGTAACCAAGTTCCATACTCATATTAAAAAATAAGTTAAAAAAGAAAAGGAAAGTAAGTTTGTCTGTTACCTTTGCACATTAATGGCTTTAATCCTGGTGCTCCTGTGGGATCATTTCTAACCTCCATGAAGGCGCAGCTGCTTGCAAAACCTATTGTCATCATAAATACGTCTATGTTTCAGGGAATTGAAAGCTGTAGAGGGGCCAGTATATTGTTTGCCGATGCAGATGGAGCATCGAAATTCGAAGACTTAGCTAAACTAGAAGTTGCATTGAAGAGCCTTACAAAGTGTGATCTGTTCTCTCAGCCGCAGGATGTAAGCGAGAGCTTAGCTATTGTGATTGGATCTAGGGCGCATCTAGAAAAAGAATCTTTGGCGACGCGTAGCGTTTTTAGGTAAGAATTTATCATTGTTTCTTTTGCGGTTAGGATAGGAAGTCCAAATACTTATTTATGAGGTAAATGCTTAGATCAAACACAACTTAACAGCCCAAGGAATGTATGATTATGATAGAAAGGTAAACAAATTAATTAATATTTTGTTGAGCAGATGATAAGGTACAAAACTGTCTCGAATATAAACTAGTGTTATAGGCAATCATCATCATCAGCCTATAATGTTCCCACTGCTGGGACACAGGCCTCCTCTCTATGAGAGGGAGTGGGCTGTAATTCACCACGCGAGCCCAGTGCGGGTGGATAGATGTCACATGTCTTCGAATTTTTAGTTCTAGAACATGGTTTCCTCACGATGTTTTCCTTCACCGTTTTTGAGAGCAGCGGTGATGAAATAAATTACACAACGTAATGCGCCTGCCTGGGTAAAAACCAGCGGCTTACTTCTCGTAAGTCGGGGCTCTTGTTATAGACAACTCGTCTCTTCATAGACAATGCCTTTCAAATATGTCTGGTCCGTATGACTCGCAACCGGCGCACCTGTATGAACCGTTGCATGACGTGGCCATAGTACGTTGCGTTCTTACCTACGTAGTGTCGGTATTCCCGTTAAAAAAACATCCGCTTTTTATTGTGCTTGTATTTTATTTCTATGAACGGAACTAATATGTTAGCTAATACTTAATTGAGTTAGATTACAAATCTACTATGATAACTTATTTTTAACTGTATAAAAATAATCAATGCAATCTACCATTTCAATCTTCTAAATCCGTGATAACAATATTTGACATCCTGATCGTTTGGTAAACAATGTTTAATCATCGCCATTGATATGGTCCGGTTCATAAAGGATATTACATAAAAATGACATCATATTAAGTACTACTTAATAGGTTCACTCCTCTTTGTAATAAACTGATAAAGATTGGCGTAATATTTGTGAAACGGATGTGCCTACTATGAAGAAAACTTGAACGTATAAAAAGATATCTGACTACAGAATTTCGCGATACCTTACAGTATTTTGTTTTTTTTTTCATAATGTAACATTTCCTCCTGAACAATTTTCGGTCACGACGGCTTATCTTAACTGTGATAAGCATTTCATCATTCTCTTGCCCTTATCCCAATTTATTTGGGGTCGGCGCAGCATGTCTTCTTCTTCCATACTTCTCTATTACTTGTCATCTCATGAGACACCTCCTTTCTTGCCATATCATTCTTCACACAGTCCATCCATCGTTTCTTTGGTCTTCCTCTACTCCTATAACCATCCACATTCATACTCAAAACTTTTCTCACGACGTTTTCCTCATTCCTCCGCATCACATGCCCATACCACGACAACCGATTACCACACATCTTTTCAGTCACCGGCGCCACTTTCAAACTGCCCCTTATGTACTCATTTCTTATTTTATCCATTCGCGTAAGCATCACACATCCCCCTTAGCATTCTCATCTCAGCTACAAGCAAATCCCTTTCATTCATCCGTTTTGTGGCCCAACATTCTGATCCATACAAGACAGCAGGTCTAACCATTGTTTTATAATGTGATAAGCATTTATGGAGGAAATATTATAGTGTGTGAGCAAACAGCTTGTGTTAGCTCACACGCTTGTATCACAATCCAACACGACACGGGTCATCAGGTGCAGGACCAACGACTTACTCAACTTGCACACCACCAATTACCAAACTCCGTGCTCCTACTGAGAAATCCCTAATAAAAAATCTAATTAAATCGAAATCAATGTAACTTGTAATGTAATATTTCAGGAATATTCTGATGTATGGGTTCCACTTCCTGGTGTGGCTGTTCACTGTCAAGGGCATTAAGGACACACAGTGCGGCTTCAAGCTGTTCACTAGGAGAGCTGCAGATACTTGCTTTAAAAGTCTACATGTAAATAGATGGTAAGTTTATTCAAAACAAATGGTGTTTCGTCTAAAGTCAAACTTATTACATTATTAGTATAACATTTAAAATATGGAAAACATAAAATTTAACCTTTTCCTTATCCTTTAAGGGTAAGTTTGTATGAACCAGTGGCATGTTTTTTTTTCCATCGGCCGCTAACGTAATTGTTGCTAAAGTATAGTGGTATAAATAAGAATAATGACTCCTAAAATAATTTTGACGAAAATTATATCAGAGCTTAAATAACTGATATCAAAGTTGTATTGTTCGTTGATTACAGCTAAATGTTTGCTACTGTTATATAGATATATTATCAAAAATTAACTCGACTTTCCTATCGTTTTCCGTATGTCATTACTTCTCAGAATTTGATTCAACGTCAAATACGTCAATCAAGTGTTCGATTCCTGGCTAGGAATATTGATTTTTCGCTATTCCTCATAGTTTTGGATTTGGCATCCACCCACTTGAATAATTCACCCTGTATATCTCGGCTCCGATGCATTTTAGAAATAATTGTTCAGAGAAGAAGAATGAATGAATAATATTGTGTTCTTAATAATTAAATATTTTACAAAAGTGGCCGCAGACTTAAAAAAATCGTGCCACTTTTACCCAAGCCCCTTTCCGCTTCCCAAAATTTGAGCGCTTGCGACGCTACCGAATGGTGTTATCATAGTGTTATTTTTTCAAAATGAACGGTTACTATTCCTGGCTAGAAATATTATTTTCCGAAAAGCCAATGATGCAAATTTTAGTTCCCATCAAAATTGGGATCATGACTCGAGTATTTTTAGACTGAGTATTTCTGGCTATTCCTCATAGTTTTTAATTTGGCCATCGACGCCCATTATTATTTAAAAATTCACTCTGTATAATTTGTCCCTATCCCGGTGTTATTTTATTTGTATCTCATTTATGAGCAGTGCACCGCTGACTAGCCCCATTTTTAGGGTTCCGTACCCAGACTTCGCTGTCCGTCCGTCCGTCTGTCACCAGGCTGTATCATGAACTGTAATAATTAGCCAGTTAAAATTTTTACAGATTATGTATTTCTGTTGCCCCTTTAACAACAAATACTAAAAACTGAATAAAATAAACATTCAAGGGGGCGCAAATGTAAAAAAATAAAATAATGGTACGGAACTCTTCGTGCGCGAGTCCGACTCGCTCTTGGCCGGTTTTTATTTAATGTTCGTTAAGTCGATCCAAAGTTCGGTCTGAAAAAAGGAACATGGGTGGGTTTTAGTCAGTACAAGCCTGACACTCCGGGAGAAGTCATTTGATGATTTCCCATCCGTAAAAAAAAAAAAAAAGTTCGGTCTGGAAGATATCGCTATTGTACCGATAGACCGCCGTTGTACACGTAGAATTAGCAATATTGTCAAATAGGGTTCTCTATTGTGTCACCTAACTTTTTTATCCATAATTTAAAGTGCCATAACTTTTTTTGTCCTAATCATCATTTGTCCGAATGATAACTTACCCGAATTTAATATAACATAATATCACATACCATAAAATTGAAATCCCTAAATATAATATGTCCTAAATCCGTTTGTCATAAATATTACAATCAATAATATAGAAAAGATATAAGACCGTTCTCAATAAAAGTCATAAGTCCTAAATTTAAATTACATAATGTTTATTTATAATAATAATATTCTTAGAACAAATTTTTATAACAAAGCTTTTGATATGAACTTCTCTCAGCCCTTACGTAGATACAAGCGGGCAATATTTTTCCTTCTACCGACTTGTTTTGAGATACTTCACTAACTTGTTATGTAGTTCTGTTTAGTAGCAGGATAAATAAGTTTTTGTTTTATAATATACACGTATCAAAAATAAATTATTGAAAATGCACCAATGTGAACCTACCAACAAGGGTGGTATAAAATTAAATTGTAATGGCTTTACTTACGACAAAAAAAAGTGTAATGTGCGAGTGATTACTTCAGAGGAAAATGGTGTACACAAGCTGTTAAACAAAGGAATGGTGGAACACAATCACGAACCAGACGCATTATGGCAGCAAGCAAGCACGCAGCATGCAGCATGCAAGCGAGCACGCAGCTTGCAGCATGCAAGCAAGCACGCAGCATGCAAGCATGCAACATGCAGCAGGCATGGCTGACACGCGCACCACCGGCGAGTGTTACAACCACCGAGTCGGATTTACAGCGATTCGTTTCTGCCACTAAAACCTTATTTTTAGCAAATATTTTAGGACTAAAAAAATATTATAAATGAACATTCGGAATAATACACATTATTTAATACAATACTTAGGACATATGACTTTAGGCCATGTAAAATTATGAGATTCAATTATTATAGTACTAGATATTATGACAGAATACTTTTAGAACTAAAGATTACGAACATTATGGGTATTGAAGTTTATAGCAAACGTGTTATGGATAATGATTTTCGGACAAACAATTTTAGGAGAAGAAAAGGAGTATCGTCAAATAGCTGTGTATCAATTTTGGTGAACAATAAAATATATTCTATCTAATCTAAGTGTACAGCAAATGTGAATCAATAATTAAATTGCTGTTTGTTTCAGGGCGTTTGACGTCGAGTTACTGTACATAGCACAAAAACTAAACATTCCAATTGCGGAGATTCCAGTCAGATGGACGGAAATAGAGGGGTCCAAAGTGACCCCAGTGCTGTCCTGGCTACAGATGGGCTGCGACTTAGGCCTCATCTGGCTCAAATACACCATCGGAGCATGGAAGATACAGAGTCTGAAGACAGACTAGACCAACCTTTTTACACTTTTTATTACATCAAACTATAAGGGCTTCTATTAAAAACTATGAACAATTAGTATGAATGACAAGATGTATGGCACCTGCCTTATAAAACGATTTATGCCTCTTCCAATTTTATGACTCTTGATTTATGGTTTATTCGTGGGATATTCCAAACGCATTTGTTAAACATTTTAAGATTTACTTTAATGTTAGTGTAAAATACGTTACAGCCTAACTCTTTGGGAAAAACAGGCGTGATGTAAACTATTAATTAATATCAACAATTTTATATTAAAACATTTATTGAAAAGTCTGTATTTATCTTAAACAGAAAAGATATAGTTCGCACATGTGATCTTTCTTAGTAAGCTGTAATAATAAGATTTTACACATTTAAAAAGAAATAAATGATTTTATGAACTTTGGTTGCAATTACACAATATTATTTTTCCTATTGAAAAACTAATTACATGTAAGTTTTTTATTTACATCTGCAAAATTGTTGAAGTGATCCAAAGCTTATTTTATTACCAGGAATCGGAATACGTAGAGTTTATTTTCATAAACTTCAAGGAGGTTAGAAACTTGTGGATAATACCCCACTCTGATTTAACAGCTTTATTTCGGCACTTAAGTGTCGCCGCACACGGGCCACCGGCCACAACCACAAAACGCCGCCACCGGTATATTTCCTGTAGTTTTCATACATTTATATGGACTCGACGCACGGTTGACGCTGGTGGTCGCCACACGCTACAACCGTCGCTGCCCGCTTCTTGTGGCCCGCACCGGCCACTAAACGCCATCACGAATCGTCACTACACGCCACTCGCGCGAGTTCAGACTGATTCCGAGTCCATTATGATACTACATGCATGGGTTAAAAAAAGTAGCAGCCACCGACCGCAAGTGGCGACCACCGGCCACAAGTGGCTGTCGCGCGCTTCAACTACTTTTGTAGCTGCGTCTAGCTTCTCGTGGCGGCGTTTGTGGTTGTGGCCAGTGGCCCGTGTGCGGTGACCCTAAATCATTCCGTGATTTTATCCTCATGTTTCTTACCTGTTCAGTTTAAGCAAATATACTCTAACTATTCCGATCTCCGATTATTACACAATGGAAATAAATATTGATTTGCTTTTATGTACTTACATTTTAAGCTGTACTTTTAAAGATTTCGATTAATATATTTTACAATATAGACTTATACATGAACAACGTAAATTTTTAACATAGTCGAACTTTTCGCTATATTAAAAATAACGTTTTATTAATAACGTTTTTATTTCCATTTTACACAAAGCAGATTACTTTAAACATGATACTTATTTATCAATAAGTGATAACAACTGATAGCATATACACAGAGTAAATTCTAAAATATGTATTTGTAGATGTACTATTCTAAGTAGTAAGTATACCAAGCGTTTAAAAATTCAGGTGAATTTACAGAAACATTTCTTGAGCTCTCATTATAGGTAAAAATTCGAATAGTTATATAAACCAAAATAATAAGATCTATAATTTAAATAACGTGGCAAGGCAACTCTCGAACACGTTTTCATGTACAAGTTGTCTTATTATCTAAACCTGGCCACAAGAAAGATCTCATTCCAAAAAGGTATTTTTATAGTATAATTTTGTTGTTTTTTTTTCATTTGAGCATGTAACATTGAGAGCCGTGGGCAGAGCTAGCTAGATATTATTTAGGGAATATACCTTATTTATGCAATCATTACAATAGCAAGAAATTATAGACCCACGGGAACATTTGAGTACTTAAGATTTGTTCAAAGATTCGTCAAAATATAATGTTTCTTATTGGATTATTACCTTTTATTATTTTATTATAAATTGGTGGGTATCAGTTGGCCTGAACGCATTTTCCCGGGATCATTTCAACTGCGATGTTTACGGCACACACTGGACGAAAGAGAAATTTTCCTATTAGTGCATCGATACACGGATATTCAGCCAATTATTTCCGAAAAAGTTATTAATAAAAGTATTCTTATCGTAATAAACATTTTTAAACAGCTAGCATCGTTAGAATATGACTAATAAACGTCAAAACTCGTAGCAATCAGGGTCATAAAACGTGCGAAAAGGATGCTGCATATTTAGTCATTCTGAGACTCGTGTCGTCTCTCTTCCTCGTTTAATGACCGCGCCTGCCCCGAACGAGCGTTTAGTAAATATCAAAAATACTCAACATATCCAAGCTTAGGTTAAAGTCTAAATGAAGTAGCGTGTCGTAGTGCAACCAGCGACTTATTAGCAACTTATTTACTAAATAGGTATTACAAGGATTATGAAACAAAAAGTAAATAGACACTCAGCAGGATTGAACTCTTAGTCACATCAGAAAGTGTCATCGATAAATTAAAACACAAGTTCTGATTGACTAAACACAAATTCGAACTTACACCGACCACATAAAGTTGTATTTAAACAAAATTTCCGAAAAACAATGGCTGACACAAGCACTGAAAAGTGCTTTTCACACACACACACACATACACTTCACTTTTGCTTTTGTGTTTTCGAGACGCTGCGCTGAGTGTGTATCTTGTTTTATGTATATCAATGGCTGGATATCGATTTATAAACATCATAAAAACGAACAGTAATGTAAAAAACATTTTTTATTATGTTTAGAGTTACTCAAAACACGTTTTTGAAATCTTGCCAACTAGTCAAAAGTAATGTTGTATAAAAAAGTTTTGATGCCTCGGAAATATAGCGCCGTGCATGCAGCAAAGACAAAGTTGAGTATTATTGAGCTTAGATTTTTTCACATCATGCGAACAAAAGTAAGCTAAGTTGGAAGACCAGTAACGTTTCTTTACATAGAGCATAGAATTATATCGAGTTACATTTAGAAATTTTCAGACCTATACAGTTTTACAAAATACAATCAGAATTTACAAGTAAATAACATCTTTATCTTAAAATTTATAAAACACACACACTATCACTCATATCATAAAACTTTTCTGAAAAGTTTAACATTCGTCTTTTTTCACAAACATGGATTATTTTAGTACAATAAATGTGTGATACATTAGCGATGACTGCAGAAGATACGCGCTTCTAAATTCTACGATGTAGGCAATATGTTTACAGCAGATCTATGATATTCTACCATGCAGAAATAAAAAAAGTATTGTCTATGCAAAAGTTTTGAACTTAGGATCTTTAGCTCTACAAGTATAGAAGCAGTGCTAATCTGTGCTAACGATAGAGGTAGGAAGTTTCTAGTTAGAAAATGCATCTAGTTTGATCTCAAACTTTATTTAAAAATCAGCCTTCAATAAAATATTTTATTCATTCACTCTGTGAATAGACACCCGCAGTCACTTGTACATTATTTGAATGCGTGCAATCGTTTGAAATTACTTGAATTGTGAGGGATACCTAAATTATGAAGGTCAGCACTTGCTACAAATAAAGACATTACTTGAGGCTCGTGCACACTGCGAGCATTTGAGTATACACACGTATATTCCTAGTGAGGACGAACAACGCGAGACGTATATTTCGCAGCCACCCAACCAACAGGACTACAAGAGTGATCGACAGAATATAAAGAGATTGATGGGTAGTTTCGATTCTACCCTAAGTCGTATAGTCAGTAAGGACACATTTTATACTTTTACCTTTAATCCAAACACCATCTTAAGGAATTGTTCGTAGTGAATAGTTATGACGCCGTCTTGATCAGTGTCGAATTGGCGGAATGCTGACGTCAGAGTCTAAAAACAAAAGAACCCAAATTAGTTACAGCCGTTTAAGGAAAATTTTGTTAACTATATATGCCTAAATGTTACATGGGCACTGTTGGAATTCCAATCTATACTAATATTATAAAGCTGAAAAGTTTCTTTGATTGGTTGAACGCGCTAATCTCAGAAACTTTTGTTTCGAATTGAAAAATTTGTAGTAGTTTTAGTGTTAAAAAGCCCATTTATAGAGGAAGGCTGTAGGCTATATAACACTACGCTACGACCAATAGGAGCAGAGCATCAGTGCAAAATGTAACGCAGACGAATTTGCGGGGGTCGGCTAGTCGTGTCCGTTTCGACCGCGCGGCCATGACGTTTTTTTTTAAAAAAAAACTATATCAAGATTTTGTAATAATTTGTAAAAGTTGATTCCCAAAACCATAAATTTGTCAAAGATAAGGTTAAAAAGTAATAAGGGTTTGAACGTGGCCGCGCCATCGAAACGCGGAGAACCGCGCGGCCACGGAGATCTTTAAAACCACGCGTTGCAGAGACCTGAAATTCAGGTAAACAACAGATTGAATTTGTAAAAAATTTGTCAAAATATAGAAAAAATACCTAGGTTTATATTTTAGGAGCTGTAAGACTAAAACCCCATGGCCGCGCCATCGAAACGGTGACAAACACATTATCGCCGATATCTCGCTGAAAAAGCATCGCCGACGTCTGAAGTTTTTTGTAGAAACCAGATTTGAATTTGTCATAATTTGTAAAAATACAATGAAAAATCCTAGGTTTATATTTTAGGAGCTATAAGAATAAAACCCCATGGCCGCGCCATCGAAACGGTGAAAAACACGTTATCGCCGATATCTCGCTGAAAAAGCATCGCAGAGGTCAATTTTTTTTTGTAAAACCTAGATTTGAATTTGTCAAGCAATGTAAAAATACACAAAAAATCCTAGGTTTATACTTTAGATGCTGTAGTACGGATTCGCGTAGAAATTAGTCGTGATTATCTATCGAAGAAAGTAAGTAATAGCGAGTGTTTTTTTGTAAACAACACCTATTAATATGTAGAACTACCGATAAAAGGCAAAAAAAACTTTTTTTTTTCAAAACATCAAACCTCCAATACGTTTTGAAAGTTTCGATAGGGTGGCCATGGCTTAGTGTTTGCAGAAAAGTCTCAAGTTTTCTTATTTAAGTATTTTCAGCTATCAAGCAATGGACTGTGGTTCTGCATGAGTACCATAACAAATAATTTTGCACAACATTCGTAATTTCAGTAAGATAATAACATGTAACCTATTTTCCTGTATTTGATAAATAATTCAAACCCATAACAACGTCTAAGGCTAAATACTTCATTATTATTATTACCCATTTATGAATTAGGGCTGTTTGTCTGTCCGTCGATATATCACAGAACTTTTACACCCAGACTATGGTACGAAACACACAGTTGTTTGGAGAGTAGGTGCGTTCTATAAACCACTAAACAAATATGATGTGAAATAATTATACATTTAAGAGGGTTGAAAAAAACTACGTATATAACTGTGTGGGGTATAAATCTGTGGCTCTTAAAAAAATATATACTTTTTTTCTTAAGTCTATGTTAATGAGATATTTGTTTCCAAAGTCTTTAACGTTGTGTGTCTCCTTAACTTCTGAAGTAAGAGTAGGATTCTGAAAAAAAGGTTTGTAGAACGTAAAAACTTTTTCATCAAACTTCATCAGTTAACATTGTTTTTCATAAAAAATACTATGAAAAACCAATTTTATTTTGCGGTTGAGTGTAAATCTAAACAATCAGCGTTAAAAATATTTTTATAATATAATATAGTGCTACGGAACCTTGTGTGTGCGAGCATATAGCATCTAAATAAAAAAAGTCATTGTTTTGAACCCTTCCTAAGGATTTTAAATTTAAAAAAAATATGTTACGCCAGAAATAACCCCTGTAATTAACTCATGTATCCCAACATCAATATATCATGACAAACGCCAAAAAAAAAGATGTTGTGTTAAAAAAATTATTTATAAGTTCTTTGGATCTGAAAGATACTTAAAAAAAACATTGTCTTTGGGCGATTTAGAATCCTTGAGATATAATATCTAATACAATAGGTGTTTTCTGTTAACACTAAGCCATGGTCACCCTATCGAAACTTTCAAAACGTATTGGAGGTTTGATATTTTGAAAAAAAAAAAGTTTTTTTTGCCTTTTATCGGTATTTCTACATATTAATAGGTGTTGTTTACAAAAAAACACTCGCTATTACTTACTTTCTTCGATAGATAATCACGACTAATTTCTACGCGAATCCGTACTACAGCATCTAAAGTATAAACCTAGGATTTTTTGTGTATTTTTACATTGTTTGACAAATTCAAATCTAGGTTTTACAAAAAAAAATTGACCTCTGCGATGCTTTTTCAGCGAGATATCGGCGATAACGTGTTTTTCACCGTTTCGATGGCGCGGCCATGGGGTTTTATTCTTATAGCTCCTAAAATATAAACCTAGGATTTTTCATTGTATTACAAATTCTGACAAATTCAAATCTGGTTTCTACAAAAAACTTCAGACGTCGGCGATGCTTTTTCAGCGAGATATCGGCGATAATGTGTTTGTCACCGTTTCGATGGCGCGGCCATGGGGTTTTAGTCTTACAGCTCCTAAAATATAAACCTAGGTATTTTTTCTATATTTTGACATTTTTTTTACAAATTCAATCTGTTGTTTACCTGAATTTCAGGTCTCTGCAACGCGTAGTTTTAAAGATCTCCGTGGCCGCGCGGTTCTCCGCGTTTTGATGGCGCGGCCACGTTCAAACCCTTATAACTTTTTAACCTTATCTTTGACAAATTTATGGTTTTGGGAATCTTATTACAAAATCTTGATATAGTTTTTTTTTTAAACTTTTACAAATTATTACAAAATCTTGATATAGTTTTTTTTAAAAAAAAACGTCATGGCTGCGCGGTCGAAACGGACACGGCTAGTCTCTACAGATACGACAGAGAGTTTTTGAAGTGAAACTTCTTATGCGACTTCCAACAAGGTCGCGTTAAACGTTTAACGCTACCATGGAGGGGGAATAAAAAGAGACAGAGCGAGAGTAAATAGTAGAAAGAAACAGAGCAGGAGAATAGAAAGAGACAGAGCGAGAGGGAAATAGAAAGAGAGAGCGGAAGAAGTGAAACTTCGTAATACTACACGCATGCGAGTGCCATGCATTCCATGGCACTCGCATGCGTGTAGTATTACGAAGTTTCACTTCTTCCGCACGGAGGGACTCCACGCACTATTTTTATTTAGACATTTAAGGTTCGATTAGTATTAGTGAGAAATGGCACAATTTTGGCTATGAATCTGTTAACCTATTTGGGTGGAATCTTGTTTACACCTCCCACCCACTCATTCTGTAACGTAAAGGGGTTATTTGGTGGATCGAGAAATTCGGTCGCAAGCATTCACATCATCAAGTTCGTTTCAGCCGAAAGACGTCCACAGCTGGACATAGGCCTCCCCCAAGTGTCGCCACATTGACCGGTCCCGTGCGACTCGCATCCAGCGGATCCCCGCAACCTTCACTAGGTCATCGACCTAAAGGGAGGCCTTCCAACGCGGTCGCCACTCCAGAACTTTTCGGCCCCATCGCCCAGCCGTTCTGCGAGCAATGTGCCCTGCCCACTGCCACTTAGGTTTGGCGATTCTTCGGGCTACGTCGGTATCCTTGGTTCTCTTGCGGATGTCCTCATTTCTGATTTGATCACGTAATGAAACTCCGAGCATAGCCCTCTCCATTACCCTTTGGGTGTCTTTAAGCCTTCTGATGAGGCCCATTGTGAGCGACCACGTTTCTGTCTCGTATGTCACTGGCAACACAGTCACATTCGCATTGGAAGCAATTTAATGTGCGATTTGACAACTCACTAAGTGCCAGATAGAGAAAAAGATGCAAAAAAAATGATGTTCTGTGCATGTAAATGTGATTTCAACCTTATAATATAGCAATAAAATTGAATGTAAGTATAACAACTCTATACTAGATCAAAGTAATCGACTTACATATAAAGTTACACAACACTGGATAAAATCATCAAACAAGATAGTGCCACGGCCAAATCTGTCAAACTTCTGGACCATGATGTTCACCACTTCATCTGACAATCTATATCCGAATGCTGTAAGGGCATTTTTCAACTCCGTCTTGTCAATGTTTCCGGAGTTATCTCCGTCAAACGACCGGAAACAGTTTTGCCAATCAGTAACATATTTCCATAGGGCGCCAAAATCTTCGAAATTGATTACACCTCTGCTCTGTTTGTCAAACATCCCTGAAAAAATTTAATTATCAGCTAAACAGAAAAAGTTTTTCAAACTTTGGGAACTGCGATTCCAATCAAGTTTTGAAGGAAAAATGTCCCATGTTTATTTAGGTTTGGGAAATCCTAATCTATAGGACTGAATTCAACAGGAAAATGTTCCAAAGTATTTGCAAATCATATATTTAAAATAATTGGCCTAATCGACGTAATCACATTCCGGAAATTGATTAATGTTAACTTCCAACTGACTTTTGGTACAAAAATGAACCTAACATAATTGTAAATGTAAAATTTTATAACTCCTTATCAATTATATGCTTATTACGTGGCGCACTTTCTAGAATGTTTTTTGGGTCACAGTCAAGTATGATGTTATAATTATACCCAGTTCAAAAGGTAAACAGTGTATTTTAAAAGTAAAGACTGCTTTGTTGGACGACCTGGGAATCGATCCCAGTTCTTTAGCTGCTGATTTGGTTCTTCATCACGAGTTTCACAGTAACAGTACAGAGTCAGGATATCTACCTAGTTGATGCCAATAGAATCAACCCTTATTCGTCATTCCCTCAATGCCAAGGATTGTGACGCATGTCTCCAAGTATGAACTGTACATATTACTCGTACATGGGACTAAAATATAACTGTTTAAATGCAGTTGCCAACCAGGCGTGACGTTAAGTTTATGTAGGTAGGTTATAATATATATGGAAACTTTTTTAAAAATCAAACTTACCAATCATGAGACGCACAGTTTCAGGATTGAATGCGTTCCATGTGCCATTGGACAGTGCCTGTTGCAGCTCGTCAGCAGATATATACCCACTGCGATCCTTGTCAACTCTGCAAGTTTATAAAACCTGATAAGATTATCTGATTTAAAAAAAAAAAAACAGGTGATTGCAGCACCAATAATGGCGGCTGCAAGTACAGAAACTACAAATAGTGATGAAACAAAATCAAAATTTTATCATATAGAGGAAGGGACCATGAGCCCCGTTTTGTTTCAGCGTTGTTTATTTCAGAGTAATCATTCTGTCTGGCCTTTTCCAAAACTATCTTGCGGTCGGCTTCCAGTCTAACCGGATGCAGAGTACCAGTATTTTACATGAAGCGACTGCCTATCTGACCTCCACAACCCAGTAACTGGGTAAAACAATACCCCTTGGTAAGACTGGATGTCAGACGTTTGGCTTCTGACTACTCATAACGACTGTTAAAGATCTACAAAGGACAGCCGGGACCAACGGCTTAACGAGCTTTCCGAGGCACGGAGGAAACTCGGTATGTATTATGGTCACCCATCCACGAACCAAGCTCGGCAAGCACGGGTTAACCTTAAAGATCGACCCCTGCGGCTGTTATTAACCTTTTGACCGCCACAGTCGTGTGTAGACGACAAACCAAAATGTGCCCAGCACGCCACGGTCGCGAATGGTTGACAGAATTTTAAACGTAAATAAATGTCATTAAACAGCATTGTTTTGTGTTTTTCCCTTGTTAATTATTTACCTTGACTCTTCTTCATTTATTTGAAGTGAACTGCTTTCATTAGATTTCATCTGTAGTAACATAAGATGACAAAAAAGAAAACCAGTTAAAAAGTTCGTGCCCTCAAAGCCACAGTCACCTCAACAGGACACGTAGTGATGTAGGCAGCAGTCAATATAACAAGAATATCGACCTCGACGGCAACCTACGTTATATTTGATTTACTCTGAATTCTGCATTATTAAACAAATAAAACATTTGATATTGAAGTTTCATGTTTGAGAAATCAAGAAAATTTTATAATACTGAACTATGCGCTCTTTAAAAGTCGAGTGTTAATAGATTATCGATTGATTGAAGTGACTGCAATGCCCATCCCTATCACCCATTGTATTGTCTGTGCCGGGAACGCCACAGTCGTCTATGATTGACAGTCCCATGACGTCAAACGAGGAAAATTTTTGAATAGAGTAGTCTTTTGCTGTTATTATTATTGTTTACTGTATACATGATTAATAATGGATAACTATAATATGAGTAGTGAAGACTTATTAAGTATATTGCAAGGAGTCGATACTGACACGTTTATAATGGTTTTTTTTTTAATACTATCCTACCTAAAAATACATACGTATATCGATATAAATCAATATACAATTGTTCAATTAAACTTATGTTGATTGTCTTATACATATTGAACGGTATATAATGTGTGAAGGTATTAAAAATGGTGTGATTGTTCTACCAATTTCTACCACCCAACTTTTTAATAAAAAAACTGATTTTTATAAAATGTTTTATTTTATCTTTTGTGAACTTCATGTTTGTAACACTTAAGAAACTTTGTCCAGGTAGCTACCATTATTCCTCATTATTTCCTATTCATTACAGTGTTGTAAATTGTCTACATTCGAAAGTAAACAACACTAACACAGTAAACGGTATTTACTTCTGCACTGATGTCATCAGTGACTGGCGTTATACTAAAGCATTAATATTGCTTGTTCTTCCAAAGAAACTTAAATTTTATTAGTTGACAATGTTAAAAGTACAAAAAGAACAGAATAAAATATTTCGATATTATTAATAAGTATCGGTGTCGCACCTCTACAGAAGAAGCGAGCAATTTCAAGAAATACGTGCCAACTGCGCCACTGTCGTCTTAGGGTGACAAAAAATTACGTCATGATGGACAATAGTGCTGTAATACTATTGACTTGGTTTTATCGATTGTTGTTTCTATTTGTGGAATAAACGCCGTAACTGTGACACAGATTATTACATTTATGTCATAAAGTACAAAGCGCGATGAAATAAAACTCAACACAAGAATGGTATAATAATCTTTATTGAAATTAAAACCCATGTAAAAAAATGTTGTCAGTTTTATCGATATAATTTCGCCCTCACTAT
Source organism: Cerastis leucographa (assembly GCA_963082945.1). Classification (NCBI taxonomy): domain Eukaryota; kingdom Metazoa; phylum Arthropoda; class Insecta; order Lepidoptera; family Noctuidae; genus Cerastis; species Cerastis leucographa. Next base: position 1,388,357 of record OY720381.1, on the reverse strand, counting down.
TATTTTGTAGGTATTAAATTATGAATTCGGAGCTTGGCGCTGAGGGCACGCTTTTTCTTTTTTGACGTGGCGGTCAAAAGGTTAATTAGACTCGAACTTTTTTTCAGAGTAGTCAGCTAAAAAATCACCAACATCATGAGCGACCATCTCGTTTAAGAAAAATAAACTGTTATTTTGACCCTATTGGCCAAATTATTTTGATCTTGTATTACTCCAACTTAATGTTCGTAGTTGCAAAAAGATTAAAAAAAAATGAAGGTTTACTGGTGCTCATTGACATTCGTTTTGCAACTTAAGAACAGGATTGAAATATATTTGCATTGTACTTTAAATACATCATGATGGATTCACCATTATACAAACAGTTGCTTCATTAAAGGTCAAATCATAAGACATCAAATATAAGACCACAACTTGTTATGTAAACTTGTTGTGTTTACATAAGTAGTATCAAAATCAGTTTTTTTTTTCACATAGGCCTATATGGGCACTTATGAAACGTCAACAAATAAATGGTTGATTCAAAGTCTACGTCCTACGAAAGTGCAATACTTACCTACTCATCAAAATGCATGGAACTGCAGGCTGTCTTTTTCATTACCAATGAAAAATTTATTTGTGGAGAGGTTTAGAATAATACTGAATGCATATTATGGTAACCATTGGTGTGTCAGTGTACCTCCCCCTCTGTATTTAAATGTGAAGCAAGCAAAACTCACCATGGAAACTGAACCCATAAAGTGCGATAACACATTTCACATTGAGTTTATATGGTGCAATAATTATTTAGTTAAGTAAGTACAAGCTGAGTCACAATTCAATGAACTTATTCTCAAAACAAGTGTCTAATAATATGAGTTTATTAAATTCAGTATTACCTCCTAAATACATCCCAGAGGAACTCCCGGCTCGGCATAACTGACTGGAATGTCATCGTGTTCTGGAAATAAAAGAGACTGTTAAGTGGTATTTATACGAAAGTGTCTGTAATTGAAACAATCTAAAACATTAGACTGTTGTTGTCTATTTGTAAGTGGCATCCACTGATATGTTTTCTGATCTATATGTTTACCTTTTCATTGGATATTTTGGAACAGACCATACGTTTTTCATGGTTTATTTTCAAGAATAATAGTTCTAAGTAGTTATTTGTGACTTGATCATTATAAAATTGAAACAAATAAGACTCACTCAATCCGCACATATAAACAAATATCTAGATTTCTAAAACCTATTCAAAACTGGGATACCTTTCCTAGATCTGCAAGGTATCCAACCATTTATAGGTAGATTTGCATCTACTTTGCTATGCATCTGTATGAATTAGTAAATAGAACATAATATGTATATGAATACAGTAAAAAAACATCCATTTCCTAGTCAACAGAAACAGCCAGATGTAATACAAAAACTAATCTACAGTCAGTATGGAATCCAATAATAATATCCACACGAAAAAGATGATCAATTGACGATAGGTCGATTGGTCATACTTTTTTTCTTATGAATAAACGAGGCGAATGTGTTGATTCAAAGAACTAAATTCTCTCCTTTTTTTTAATCACTCAATATTGTACTGTTGAAGTGTTGACTCACTCACCTGTTGGTTTTATCACTGTTTAGCACTTATATCACGATTACGGGTCTGACCAAGTAACTCAAAATAAAGAGCGGCCAATGGAACTAAAATAAACAGTGTAATATCGTTTGTAGAGGCGTTTCTATTTTCTATAAGATAAAACTAGTTTATCACTATTAGTGATACGCGTAGGCAACCAATTATTGGCTGACTGACACTGTGACACTGTCAGAAGTGTCAGATCTGCAATGACCGCAATTGATGATGTCATGCCGTTCATGGCTGATGACAGTGACTTTGACGTTAATCTTGTTGCCATTACGCGAAAATTGTCGGATAGTTAATCAACGTCAGTACGAAACGTACTTTCCCACTGGCTAAATGACAAACCGTGCGAAACCAAAAAAAAAAAAAAAACCTACTTTCCAGAAAAGAGCCTCTTCTACGAATTCAAAATTTAAATCGCGCCTTTTTCCAGAAGGGCGAGGCAGGATTGTTCATATGAAATTAAAAACATCTAGTTTGATAAGATAAAAATAATTCAATAAACAATTTAAAAAAAAAAGAGAGATGCACGACACGTTTCATGTGAAAGTTTTGCCAGTGTGAACGGACAGTAACAGAAAACCACCGAAATATTCTGGGACCAAGACTAGAATTACTGGATTTATGACTAGATTCATGGAATAGGACAGAATTATTATCATCATTGCTTTGTGACAACCTATAACTGATTTGAAAGCAATAAATAAGCGGCTGATAAATAATTTATTTTACAGATTTTGGACTCAATCATGGCTCAACAGAGGTACACAGTTACACACGGTGAGTCGGCGACCAAACAAGCTATACAATCCCTTTTATTTCGGATCTCTCATTGTAGAGGAAATCTGCAAAAACATGTTATACTGAAACGTATAGCTTGATGAGTATTAAAGAAACTTCTGAATAAATAAACTTTTTAGTTTGACAATCACGATTGGCCGTAATGCGGAAGAACATACGAGGGGCCATTGATAGTGCTTTCACTCATATAAATATATGATTTAGGGTCACTTTAAAAATCACAGGGCTTCACGAATACCTAGTTTCGGCGTGGTCAAACTTCCGGACAATAATAGTAATAAAATATTACATTTAAATAGTTTAATGCGACAAGCATTAAACTATTATATCCACGATATTTGTAAACTAAAAAACATTGCACAAATTTGGGTTACGTTTTGTTGTTAGTGCGTTTTATTTTCTCATGAGTTATGGTTGTTACGATGATTTGGATGTGAGCTAAACGCAGCAACATTATGCTTTGATATGAAAATGGCTGATGTCTCAAATAGTGAACGAAAAGTAAAACTAACTAAAAACGGGAAAATCATTAAAAGACGTCTAAGGAATCCAGAAGGTGAGTTTTATCTTTACATTATTATCAAGTTATGAGCACATAGATCGTCTCTTATGTTTTTCTTAGACTTTGTTCTCATTGTTAAGTCTTCATTACTTCAAACAGTTCTTGACTCTTATTACCTTACTACACTTTTGTGAAACTAGTTGTTGATTGTTCTGAAACTGCTTGCTTTGACTTTATTTGTTAGTAACGCTCAATAAACCGTGCAAGTACCGGTAGCACATAGGTCTAGCGCTCTATAGTATAATGTAATAATAGATGTTTCAGTAATACATATTTAGTCTTTGTAATATGTAAATATATTAAGTAGTCCTACTGAGTCTTACATTAATATATAAACACGATGCCTGTCTTAATTTACAGAATGGCACAAACAAAAACAAAAGCGTTTAAGAATAGCAGGACTAGAGTACATAAATGCAAATGGAAAAGTGGTGCCACCGAAGCAACCTGGGTCAGACTGTAACTGCCGAAGACGATGTTTCGAAAAAGTTCCAGAAGAAATACGATTGAAAACTTTTCAAGGCTTCTATTCCATGAAAACCCATGATGAACAAAATGCATATTTATTTGGACTTATGAGGCAAGTTGATGTTAAGAGAAAGAGGGTGAAATCAAGCAGTCGCCGCACATGCACGTTTGAATACTTTGTGCGAGTGAAGGGAAGAGAGACTCAGGTGTGCCAAACAGCTTTCAAAAATATTCATGCCATAACAGAGAGAAAAGTCAGAGTTCTTTGCAAGAAAATGGATGATGGTGTTATGTTCCCCAGTGACAATCGTGGAAAGAATAGTCACCGTCGCTCTGGAGAGGTCCGCCTACCATCTGGAATGTTAGATCAAATAAGAAATCACATATATTCTATTGTACACACTCACCGTTTAAAAGATTTTATCAGGTTAGATAAGATTGCTGGTTTAGAAATTAATATTTCCAAAATGTGGAAAGACTACATCAAAACTTTTGACCCAGATAACATATCAGCAACTATGCCTAAATCTAAGAGGAGTATGGATCTTGTGCCACAGGTGGAGCCCCCTCAGCAACAAACACAACCACCACAAGACACCCTGGGGACTATTGCATATCCAGGCAGTGGCCATTTGGTCAACATAGCTGAGAACTACTTCCAAAACCAATATCAGACTGCAACATTGGCTACAAGCACTGCTACTAACTTTTATCAAACTCCTAATGGAGGACAGAGTATGGGGATCTTACTTCAGTCAGCTGCACCCAGACCAACACAGCCCACAACAGCATTCATTGTGCTGCAAGCTAAACCTGAGCCCCAACAGCATACTATTACTATAGAGAATCCTTATGGACATGCTACAGAGCTGCAGATGCATCATCACATTGAACCAAAACCAGAAAAGAAAATTAAGAAAGAACGGAAGAGGGGTCCTATGGTGAAACAGTGGAGATACACTAATATTTTTCATGATGAAATCAATGGAGCAGCTTTGGCAGCTATTAAAACTAGACTGGGAATGTATTATGCAGAGAGTGATGCTGCTCGCAAGAAGGCCAAGCAGGCGCGGCCCGCAGACATTGTCCAGACACAAGCTCCCCCAGAGCAAGTCCCTCAGATGAGGCAGACACACACTGTAACAATCTATACTTAACCCAAGAACCAGACAATATTTTTTACTGATCTGTAACACAACTCTTTGAAATGTTTAAACAACCAAAACAGGTCTATTATCATCATCATAATTAATTACAGAAGATATGTGTGTCTGAGCATGATATTGTCTACATTGCCCCTTAAAAGAAAATTCTAATAAATGAATACAAGGCCAAAAAATTTCATATAAATTAAATGAAGACAAGAACAAAGTGTCTGCTGAGAGAGAACCCATTTTAATTTGTTTCACATACACAAAGCTGTTACCATTTGTTTCATAATGGAATCAGCTTGAAAGTTTTACAATCATGATGTGTGTTTTTAATTGAGATGATTTAATTTAGATAGGTCTTCCAAGCCCTATAAATAATTTGTGCATCATTTTCTTGCCCTGATCCCAATTTTATATGGGGTTGGCATGTAGAATGGTAACATTATAAAACTTCCAACAAAAACAAGCCGAAGGAGAAAGTGCGGTTATTTGAGGACTTCCAGTTTAAATTACTTCTACTTACAGCTATAGTAATAGTTTTCGTAGGCCATGAAATAACCATGTATAATCATTTGTAATGTCTTATATTTTGTCATTGCAGCATACTACTCCAGAAATTAAGAACTACACATAATTATTATTATAGAGTTAGCTACTGCTAAACATCTTTTTAATTTAAGTACAAAATAAGGAAAATCTGAAGGATATTGTTTTACTGATCTCATGGTATAATTTGCTTTATAATTCGAAACCCAGTGCTTATAATTTATAGGTACAATATTTAGTGATGGAGACACATTTGAGCATTTCCTTGTAACACATCCTGTCACTGTAAGGACTCGGCCACATTACTGCAGAGTGGTTAATTACATTAAAATGCTATAATGTGTAACCATTATTATCTTGAGTAATGACCATACTCATTTTTATAATTTTAATTTAGTACCTACACGATGTTGTGTTGCTTTTACACGAAATTGCATTTAAAATGCCGCGTATAGTTTATTGTTTGAATATATTTAAGAATCCTATGAATGAATTAACTAATCATTTGAGTTTTAAAGTTTCGAGTCTTGCATGACCGATATTAATGTATTGTGCTTACTCTTAAGTTTACTTAAGCAAGCATATATTAAGTATTATTACATAATGACGCTATATAACAGTGCTGTTTTATTTACCTATATTTAGGGGTGAACCTCATCCATCAGCATGGAATCGCATTTTTCAATGCTCCTTAACTTGCATGCTGCCGTGCGCTATAGCACTCCCGCGTCTCTTGCTCTAGTAAATAACGGTTCTGAGCAATATACAAGGATAGGAGCATGGAAAAGAGCGATTTCGTTCTGCCAGGTGAGGTTCAACCCTTGGGGTAAGCGCGCACTACGAAAATAAATCGTTGCACCTTTTAAAATGCGAAATAAAATCGCTTCATAGGGTACAAAATATACACACGATTTATTTTCACAGTGCGCGGATTGTAGTACATTTCTGTTGTTCACAGATTGACGAATTTTCTTCGCAACGATTTATTTTCGTAGTGCGCGCTTACCCTAAGGGCCGGCGCTCACTGACGGCGTGGCACGGCCAATACCGTCTTTACCATAAGGGCACACGGGGCCCGTGCCCAGGGCCCCCATTCTCAGGGGGCCCCGAAGGACCGACAATTTCTCTCAAACATTTGTTCTCAAAACATTTTTGTCAGGCACATTCAACAAGAATATTCCTTTGCCTAATGGTTACCAATTGTAGTGAAGAGCGGTCATTTTCGCAGGTTAAGAGAATAAAAAATGAATTTCGAACAACAATGTTACAAGAACGACTGAGTAATTTCTCAATGTGCATAGAAAGTAATATCCTTGAAAAATTGACTTTAAGGATATAATAGAAGATTTTGCTCAACAGAAATCTCGAAAGAAAACGTTATTGTAATCGTAACCAAAAAACCAGCAGCATTCGAATATCATTAATGAGATATCATATCATACTGTATTTGATTACCTGTATAATAAATGGACTTAGTAAAAAAATGTTATGTACTTATGTATTCGCTTTTTTTACTTTCCAAAAGGGCCCCAAATTCTTGTGTGCCCAAGGTCCCCCGACTAGTTTAAGACGGCCTTGGGCACGGCATGGCACGGCAGGTTGTGCAGTGGCATCCCGCGGCGTGCAGCGGCATACCGTGGCATCCTACTGAAAGCCCAGCCACTCTGGCATCCATCAGTTTTGCTCCGGGCGTATTCGAAGTTGGTTGTGTCGCATAGAGAACATTTGTTGTGTCTCTCCCTCCCTTGCCCCCACGCACCGACCGGAACGCGACCCACCGAAATGCTGCACAAGTTTTTTAATTCCTCGACCCCAAAGTGACCCATACGTCTCGCGGGATGCAATGGCGCGCCGCGGCATCCCGTGGAATGAAAAAGCAAGACACGTCATGCCGACGCATCCTGCGGCACGTCGCGGCATCGTGGTATCAAAATAAAATAACATAAATTCTAAACTCATTGAAATAAGATTCAAAACAACTTAATTAGTATTAAAATCCTCTTTGCCATGACACGCCGGCCCTAAGGGTCAATTTACACGAAAAAAGAGACACGCGCATTCTTCGGGATCCATGCGCTCACTAGCGAACCTACGCGCCATCAGTCGGAAACATAATTATTTAAAGTACTGTGTGGTCGGAAATTAGTCAAATTAGCCTGCGTCGGTGTTGATCACGATGGACTCGGACCAAAGACTACAAACTCTGACGAAAAATTAATTTACCTGGTGTAAAAATATCAATTCAATGCCTATTTAATCCATAGATTCAATAGCACTGCTGTTGACCATTACTACACGTAAAAAAGAGTGCGCACGTATTCTGGTGAATACGCGCGCATTCGTGCGCGACAACAGGTCATCATTGTGACATAAGCGGTCAGTGTGTGTCCTTCAAAGACTACAATATATATGTTCTTCTGGGGCGTCCCTTCCCGCCGTTGCCACACATAAATTTGCCTTGTAAAATACCTTTTGTTAGTCGCCTTTCACTTAACATCTCCACATGACCAAACAATCTAAGCATACACTCCTGCATGTACTCTTTTAATTTTTTGTCACAACGTTCTCATATAATCTCATTCCACAATTACCTAGTCGCAGAGTTACACCACACATGCTTTACATTAGAATAATTATATAATTTGAGCCTTCCCCCCAGGGTGGAGAAAAGGGAATCCACTTCGAACTTCGTTTTGTGCGTGGCACCCGGTGGAGGGGGGGCGCCCCCTACTTCGTTAAACCCATTATACTGTAATCGTCATATTTATAACCTTTGAACCCAGGATACACATCAACATGCAGGTGATGTTTATACCGACATTTTATTTTAGCGCCAGATATTATGCTGATCACAGCCTGGACGCGTCTCAGCGGCTGCTGCCGGGCGTCCGCTAAAACCCGCTAGTCTTTATTGAAAAAATGTATGAGCGAGCAGTGCTAACTGGTGCGTTCACGTGCTAGTTTTCTAAGGAAATACAGGTCGTTGGCTTAGACTCGGGCGGGTGACCACTGTCAGAACTTTGCGCATGTTTTAGCGGACGCCTTAAGTCTACTAAAATGTATGTTGATGTCTGTGTGTATTGATAAGATTTCGAGATCAGGAACAATGAAATAATAGTTGCCAGAATGATTTTCGCTTTTTTATTGTATACTTAAATTATGCTGACAAAACGCAGACACCACCCACAGATTTGATCTTCCTCTCAGCTGTCTTGGAGAAGAATTTGGCCTTAACTATGACGGGCTGCTTGGGGAGATTGCCTTTGCCTAGCAATTTGTAGTAACCCTGAAATAGAAATAGAAGTAGATTAGCACGGATTTAAAACGTTTAAAGCAAGCGTCAACAATCGACATGAGGGATGAGCGTTGCCGTAGAACGAATTTTGCCGACCGCAATTATGATTTCTGTAGGAGGAATTTAATTTAGCAAGACATTTTTTTAAAATGGCTCTTATAAACATTCATTTGATACTTAGCTAGCATACAAATAGGTGGCATTCTTTCTGCCTACACCTATGGGAAAAAGGCGTGAGTTTCACCCAGAATGATAAATGTGTGACCTCAATGTTTGTTACAGACATGGTTTTTTGTTGTTGTATTAAACAAAGATTGACAAACTATCATCAAGTTAAAAAAGGTTATGTAATATGCCAAATCTAAGTACATAAATAAAGGGGGTTTTAGGTATTATAAGTATTGTGACTAATTTTCAGTATACTTACAGCCTTGACAATATTGATAACGGGCACCTTGCCGTCAGTGGCTGAGGCGTACTTCAGCCTGGACTGCTCAGACACTAGGGTCCATAGCTTGTCCAAATTCAGCACAGGGTTGAACAACTTGTTCTTCCTCTCGTGGTAATTCCTCATACCAAGCTGAAATAAACATAGAAAATTATTACTAACAGGAAAAAATTATGAGCTTAACTGCAGCTAATTGTTAGCCATTCAAATTCACTGGCTAATTAATTTGTAATAGATCTATTTCTAGTTAAATCTGTAAAGGTACACATTTTCATGTGTATTGAATGATACATTTGAATATTAAGTACAACAGACCAGATTTGTAAACAGACCTCAAAAAAACAATCTCTTTTTTTTCTGGATTAAAGTGTAACTAGTAGTTAAATAAAGTTGCAGAGTAAAGATTTTTAAACAAGATGATTAAATAAAGGCTCTTATTGTCCTACAAATATGTTAGTGATTTTCCTTCTCCTAAAATCATAACAAGTTTCTCTGTAAATGTAACAGTTTACTGAATACCCCTTGATAAATATAGGAGTACGACAGCAGCTATTTGTTTGATACAACAAAATATATGGATCATCTGTTCTAAGATATTTTAATAACTAAGGTAAGGTATCAAAGCTAGTGTCTAAAATCATGAATTTGTAGACAAGTTGCGGATCAATGTCCCCCCTAGCATATACATGTAAATGGAAATTGACTTACTTTGCCGAAGTATCCAGGGTGGTACTTGTCCATGTTGATTCTGTGGTGGTGCTCTCCACCAGCGTTACCACGACCTCCAGGATGCTTGCGGTGCTTACCTGGAATGATACAATAACATTGTTAGCTGAATATTCATAACTTCAAAATGGGAATCATGGAAAACACAAGTTGTTCAGTAAATAGATTGGACATATCTTACCACATAGGTCATTTAAAATAGTCAAGAAGCAAGACATGCAGTCTTGCTTTAGCATTGTTTATCAGTAAGTACATCAATGTAAACTTAATGGGAATAACAAAAGCCATGAGAAAGGCCACCATTCTACACAAAGAAATAATCAATAGCACTATTTGACGTAAAAGCAGGAATTCTTAGGACCATTAAACATAAGTTTTTAGCAGGCATGTTGAGCCCGGGCGAATAGACACAATTTATAGGTTAGGTTGATTGTTGCCTATGATGTTTAATAGTAACAATAGCTAAAGAAATAAGTTATAGAACTTACCAATACGACCGTGGCCATGGCTCACGTGTCCTCGTAACTTCCTGGTCTTCTTCTTGGAGGTGGCCTGCAGCGGAACAACAAATATGATTTATAAAAATGTTTCCACATCATTATTGGAAATAATGTGCTGTATAACACTGATATCACTTAAAACTTAGAAGCTACGCTTAATTTAACAAATGTATTAAATGATTTCGTTGAAATATTCAGATAAAAATCGTAGAAATTCACACGAACCATATTTTCGTCTTCAGTCAAGTTTTGAAAAGAGTAAAAGAGATGGTAAAATCTGTCACTGTCACATCACAGTCTTGTCTATGGCAGAACCAAACTAGTGGTGTTCTCAATTAAATAGTTGATTAATTTATACAATATTTATTTGATGGCTCAGTTTTAAAATGAATTGGAGGGACTTTATACCATTGGTAACAATAATCGAGTAATACTAAATTGAATTTCAGCCAATCGGTCCCTTAGAATTCGTAGACCACTGCTGGACATTAACCTCCCCAAGGTGCTCTAGTACCTAATAATTCCCTAAGCTGAATGGAACTAATTTTTACTAAAAACAACTACAACACACGGTTATTGAAAATCAGTCAAACTATTAGTACCTACTCTACTAAAATAATCTTGGCCAGTTTGCCCTAGCCGTTTGGAAAGTGGCTTGGATCTGGCAATAATTTATGCGGGGAGGTCTTTGGTCTCTGGTAACCTATAGCAAGTGGCAACACCGGTCAGTACGTTTCCAGAAAATGGTGCGATTGTGTATCAAAATCGGGCATGACACGTATTTTACGATTTTTATAAAATAATTTGTGAAAATTTTGCAATGTTGTTATGTTCGTAGAAGATTTACCTCTGTAGGATTGTGAAATTGCGAGAAAATGGAGTTCCGTGAGACTTTATTAGCTGCTCAACGAAATCAACAACAAAAGTCATCTGTGAGTTTTCAGTACCTTATTTTGCGAAATTATATGCGCATACACTTTTGATCAGATTAGTCATTTGATGATAATGCGAGTGTTTTTGTACAATAATACTCAAAAGTAACACTTAAGGGTTCTTTAAGACTCGAACATGAATATGAACCTGCTTGTACTTTGTTGTTATTGTCAATGTGTACTTTACTCCAACTAACTTATGATTTCAGGACAATGCTTATTACAAGGCTCGCTTCGATCCTCCGAAAAAAGAGCAGAAGCAAAGAGATAGGTTATCAGCAAATATACAAAAATTTTTGGCAAAGAAAGATGAAGAAGAAAAGCAAAAGAGAATCGAGGCCCAGAAGAAACGCGATGATCTGAGTGCCTTGAGAGATCCCAAGGCGTTGAGAAAAATCCAGAAGACGCTAAAGGTCATCAAGTCAGCCAACAAGTCTGTCATAGCGGATGCCATTGATCGGGACAACACTGCAGTGACACGTGAGGGGCCAGACCAGCCGGATCAAGATGACTATGGGTATGAGTCCCAGGAGGCAGCCGCTATATATGAAAAAATGATGGAAAAATACAGTAAAATGCCTGATGTTCCTAAATTCCCAGTTGGAAGTAAGTGGAAATGCATTATTTTTCTAGTAATATGTATGTAGGTCAACAAATAGGTATTACAGAAGTCACAAGAAACTCTGTGATTTGCATTTCAGATAAGTCTTTAGTAAAGTAAATAGGTACTTCATGAGATCTCAGGCTTCCTCTTATTTATTTGTTTATGGTTTGGCTGCTCTACCATAACATTCTATAATATTGTCTATGATAAGCCTGATATAAAGATGATACTAAATGATAATGTTATTATATATTATGAAATATTTTAACTGAGATCAAATACATTATTACTTTCTTGTAGTAATTAGAACCATATCCTTAATTTTCCAGCTGGGACTGAAATTGAATGATTAAAAGTCAACTAACAGTTTAATAATGAAAATCCACAAATCCTTATTACAGCTAGGGTTCCCAGATGAAAAAATCAAAAATCCGGAGAAAAGACCTGATTTCCATTGAAAAATCCTGAGATTTTTTACAGTTTGAGAATTTTCTCTCAAAAGTACTTAACATTTTAAAAAGTTGTAATATTATCGTTTATATACACTGCGGACGTCGCTCAAGCGTTTGCATATCGCGGTAACCCCCCCCCCCCCCCTCCTACGCACCAGCCATTTCACGATTGCCAGAGATAATATGTATTTGTCAGTAACTATGTATTTGCTATTACAGCCTAGAATGCAAACTTAGAAATAGCATTAAGAGTTTTTTTCTATCATGGTGGCTCAATGGGCGAATGAAAGAAACCGACTAACGGTGTCTTCAGTTCGAACAATAATTTTAATTAAATATAATTTGAAGAGCTTAAATAAAAAACCTTACTTAAAAATGTATCTTCACATATTAATAAATACGTACTGATTTTAATTTTGCAATTATTACCAAAGGAAGATTATTTTAGTTTGTTTAACTTTTTAAAATGTAAGCTGTGTTTTATTTTAAAATTCAAAAAGTCCTGAGTTTTCATGAAATTTGCAAAATCCAGCCGCAATCCTGAGAAGAGTACAGAAATCCTGAAATCTCAGGACAAATCCTGAGATATGGTAACCCTAATTACAGCAGAAACCTGTGTCCACAGTATAATAAGTAGTTTTTACCATTATTTTACAGAAATCTTTAAATCAAGTATACAAATAGGGGATGACCACAATTTTTTTTTCTTTGTCTGTTGGTTAGATTATTGAAAAGTATTGGACACATATTTTTCCTTTTTCATGTGGTCATAAAATTACGGAGTTGAAATGGCGCATGACGTCACATGTAGGTAATTTTTTATACCTACTTGTGACGTAATGAGCCCCCACTCTCCAACTTTAATGAGTTTTAACTAAGTAATTTTTTGATATTTTTTATTACCTGTCTGACAGACAAAATAGAATGTCGTTTTCTTTACCCAGGCTTCACCCCTATTTTATAGCCTGTGTTGCTGCATTAAGTTTGTGAAGTAAAAGTTTAATTATATTTTTTTTTTACTGTCAACCATTGGAATCCGTCAACAGATTGTCTCTTCTTATGTCTTGTTGTCTTCAAAAGTAATCAGTCTGTTAGGGCTTCTTGTCAATATTATCATACCATCATCATTCTGCTGTCCTTTATTGTGGGTTGGCGCAACAAGTCTTCTTCTTACATACTTAGCGGTTGGAGTGTACCCTTAGGGGTGCAATGGCGCGAGGACTTTGGAATTTAAAAAAAATGGGTTTTTTGTACAGCATCTCATAGTTTTCTACTAGAGCAACAGTTTCTTTCCAGAAAAGATTTTCATCTGAGCTACCATTTTGGAAATATAGATAATTTTATAAAAATTAAATAAAATTCGGAGACACATAATTCGGATTCGGATACTTCTCAGAACCTAAATGGTTTTTATGGTCAAGATTAAACCGAAACTGCCTTTTTTTTTAATTTCCGAGTTTTTTTTTTGGAAAATTACAGAATTCCAAAAAAAACGTTTTTTTTTTTTTTTCTTTGCTGCTCATAGTGCCCCTAAGCGTATACTCCAACTCCTACAAATCCGCCCCTAAGACGACCCACTGACCTCAGCAGCAGCCACCTCCTTTCCAGCCACATCATCCTCCACACAGTACATCCTTCGTTTCTTTGGTCTTCCTCTAGTCTTATAGCCATTGACAGTCATACTCAAAATTGTCCTCACTTCATTTTCCTCATTCCGCTGCATCACGTGTTCATACTATGATAACCAATTACCATACAACTTTGCAGTCTCTTGCGCCACTTTCTGACTTTCTCTTATATACTTGTTTCTTATTTTTCCGATTAAACGTTCTCATCTCAGCCATATGAAATAGGGGATATTCCAATTTTTTTTTTCTTTGTCCGTCGGGTAGTTTATTGAAAGTATTGGACACGTATTTTTTCTTTTTTCACGTGGTCATAAAATTACGGAGATATATTTAGTTGAAATGGTGCATGACGTCACATGTAGGTAAGTTTTATAACTACTTGTGACGTAGCAAGCCCCCACTCTCCAACTTTAATGAGTTTTAACTAAGTAATTTTTTGATATTTTGATAAAACAAAATATTTTTGTATTACCTGTCTGACAGACAAAATAGAATGTCGTTAACTTTACCCAGTCCGATCCCCTATTGCATTGCATTCATCTCTTTTGTGGCCCAACATTGTGATCTGGATATAGAGGATATTATCATACCAATACGGCCATTACCGTAATATATTTCTAAGTAAATTCCTTTTTTTGTTCATTCTATCAATTATTTTTGCACTTAATTTTTTTTGTCCTACTAACCCAAAATAACAATCTACTGATTTTGAGCTAAAGCAATGCTTAATGCATTGTAGTGTAAAAGAATTCGCTGTAGAGTAAAGCAAAAATAAACAAAGATTAGGCAAACTAACAAAAAAAAAACCACCAACCAAAAAGAGGGGTGTTATATGTTTGCATCATATTGGTTCACAAGCCACGTCTTTGGTGCTGTTAGTTTGCATCATCCCACCCTGGGAAAAGGTTTCTCCTTATGATTTCCACTTCTTTCAATCCAGAGCTGATGTGCACCCCGAATCATTGGTTTATTTCAGCTGGTCCTGCTATCTTTTACAAGGTGTTCCACAATACTTTCCGGTTATGTCAGGGCTCCGGATAGTGTCTATTTTGGCCCACAACTGGTTATGCCACCTTATTATATTTATATAATTTTTCTTTTAATTTCATTTTACATAATTGTTTATCATTTATCTAGACAATTCCGTGAAAAAGGATCTCAATGGCACGAGGGAGAGAGTGAAACACGCCCTGAGACATGAGGATGATCCAGTGCCCCACAAGAGAAGGAGGAAAGGTGAAAATGGAGGTAAAGCAAACCATTTATATTTTTTTCATTCTTCTGTCACAATTAATTAATACCAATGTATAAATACTAAAGTAACTGCTAAACTCTGGCTGGTACCAAGCTTTAAGGCTAATGAATTTCGGATAGGTTAGACCATAACTTGGGTTAAGACAGGATACTTTTATCTCATTAATATGTTCCTGTTAGATAATTTCTAACCTTGATGCGAGGGAAGCCACAGGCAAAAAATAAAAATGTAAACCACAATAAACACTACCTAATAAGTTTATCTATGATTCCCCTGTTATGAACAATTATGTTCAGTCACCACTCCCCAAAAAATATTTCAGAGCTGTGTCATGCAATTGGTTGTATTGTAAACAGTCAGCAATGAAGGTTTAAATGATAAAATCCTTTGTTAAAATTTTCGAGCATCACATCAAGTTGTAGAAATGAAAGACATAACACTAAAATCTTACTAAAAAAAATTATATGCAATAATCAGTTCGGTCGCCCAAGCAGTTAACATATCCTGAGGATATGTCAGCCGCTCCCCTTGGAGGGGTGAAACACGTGTCGTCTATAGATTATGCATTTTGGTAGCACGCTTAGTATCTCACCTTCATCATGTGCTTATTTTTGTCCATCCAAGCCTGGATCTATTAGCGAAATAAAAACTAAACATTCTTCTTCTTTCCGCTTAGTACGGTTGATTCCATAGCCTATTTTTTTAAAAGTGTTAAAGCTCAGTTTATTTGCTTCAAGAACGAGAGTCCAGTCCCCCAACAAAATATGAGCCAGAGAAAAAAGACGCTAAACCCGAGAAGCCAAAATTCCGGAAACCACTCCCGCCTCCCATGGACTTTAACCAACTGTTGAAACTAGCTGAACAAAAGAAAAGTGAGCCGATAGAAATAGGTAAAAGGAAGGATGCTGTAGCTGAGATGGAACCAGGAGCTGAAAGACCTATGACTAAGAAACAGAAGAAGGATTATGAGGAGGAAATGGCCAGACGACAACGGCGACAGGAGAGGCTGGATGCAGAGAAAGGAGGCGGCAAGAAAGGTATGTACAAAGATCTAACTAGAGGAGGGACGCCGTTGCACATGTCTACCAAAGAATTTAGGACGTGCACAGTTTCGCACTTCCCATTGATCCTCATCGCGTTAAGAAGCGGAAATGCATTATTTAATTTTGATACAACTTTCTTTGGAGTAAACCTCAAAATTCAAATTTTTTTAATTGTGTATTTCAGTTACAAAAGATGATAGACATCGAGACGTAGAAAGAGAGAGAAGGCCTGAACCAACTACTGGTTTCGGCCGCATCCCAAAAGTCTCCGATAAATTAAACAACTCTAACAGAAACGATAGCCCTTCCAGACCGGACAAACCATCTGACAGGACAGACAGACCTTCTGAAAGACCAGAAAGACCTTCCGACAGGCTTGCTGACAGGGAGAGAATTGAGAGAGAGAAAATTGAAAAACTACAAAAAGAAAGAGATAGATTAAGACTAGACAAAGATAAGGCTGAACGTGAAAAGGAAAGAACTGACAGAGAGAGACTTGACAAGTTGAAAGCAGAGAGAGAACGCATCGAAAGAGACATAGACAGACTAAACAGGGACAAAGAAAAATTAGAAAAGGCAAAATCTAAATTAGAAAGTAGCAGTAGACCTGACAAGGTTAACAAAAGTGTGGACAAATTCGTAGATAGATCAAAACTAAATTCTAAAGAGAGCTTAAAGCAAGATGTTAATAAAAACATAGATTTAAAGAGCCAAAACACATACAGGATAGATAAGAATTCTAATGAAAGGAAATTATCTCTAGCAAGTAAGCAGGCTGATAGTAAACACTTGAATGGCCACAGCAGCCAAGGTAAACCTGTGCCAAAGCAGAGAGAGCAACCGCAACAGAACGATTTCAAGGATAGAGCATTACTAGCGAAGCAGAGGGCATCTGGCGAAGGATCTCAGAAACAAAACGGTAAAAGAATGCCTGAAAGTAAAGGAGTGCCTTCTAAAAGACCTGACGATAGGAAAGTGGGCACATCTAATGACAAAGCAGGCCCCAGTAAGTCGAAGGTAACGAATACGTTTGATTTTGATAAACACATTAATTGTTTGGGTAAAAATGGCGCGAGGAAGCCAGACGGTTCAAGGCAGTTCCCGCCCGGTGACGTCAAGAGAAAAGGACAACCGGATCAAAAGAATAAGAAACGTAAGTGTTATTTAATCTATTATAGAAACAATATTACAATGCGATGGACTGACAGTGGCTGCACGAAAAGTAGTTAAAATCCCCAAGGTAATCTTGATATCTCTTTCTCAAGTAATTTCATACTTGCCCGTATCAATGACTCGGTCAGTAAAGAAGTTATACATTGGTAGTTAATTGTTGAAAAAGTTTATTAATGCGGTTTCTAGTCTCATTTCCAAATAGTTTAAGTAGCAGTTTTATTAGCTGTCTTCCACATCCTAGTCCTTATTTCACTTAGCGATAACATAAAGCCTCTTCGGATCGAACTTCCATACATTCAAGAGAGATTTTACAGGAGAGTTCTAAACGTACTTAACTTTGTCTTGAAACGACATTCTCTGCCTCTAAAATACCATAAAACGTTTTTATGTGTAGAAGTGAAGAATTGCTAACTTATTAGGTTGGACTTTCCATACAAACTTTAATCCCCTATTTTGTTTCGTTACATACACAGGGTGTAACAGAATACGCGCAATTTTCTCAGGACAGACATCAAACGGAAAAAAAATCCTAAGGAATAAGGGTCGAAAAAAATGGAATCTGGGATACACCCTGTCTAGCTTGTGCAAAATTCCAAGGTTGTCGAGCCAGGCAGTGTGTTAACCTGCAGTAAATGAATGAATTTAAGATCTTAATAAATTAGAAGATACTGATACATAATCTCTGTAGGAGCAACATTATTATTTGTGTGTGGTAATGGTGGTTCTTGGTAATAATGATATTCGTTTCACAGGTCGCGCCCTAGCTTCAGATTCGGAGTACGACTCTGAGCTCGATGACTTCATTGATGATGGTGATGATGAAATGGACTACTCCAAACACATCAAGGAGATCTTCGGCTACGACAAGTCCAAGTTAGTAACGTTTTTTAGCTTTTTACTTGTCTAATATTCTTAAATTTTCGCATTCATTATTCATACACTGATTTCACTGTGCTGGATCCCTGTGAAAATGTTTTTACAAAATCTGAATATTCATATCTTACTGTTTCATTTCATTCCTATGTTTTTAATAATAATTAACTAGGGATTTAGATTTAACCATGGACCATGGATTTTCGTCGCTGGTAAAATGAGCAAGTTTTGTATTCAACTTAGACAATATAGCGTGCCTCAGCGAGAGTTCGACTACTGAGCATAAGGATACAGATTCAGGGCATTGTGTTATTGTGTTTTAATTGCCAAAGTTCTGGAAAATTGACTGGATATCGGAAGTGGAATTCACACAAGCAAAATAAACTGACCGGTTAAGTTCGAAAGCAAAAAGTCCCATTTAGAGGGAAATTTAGTTGTTTTTTTTGTCTAATTTTTTATACGTTTGAATTAATATTTCAGATATCGGGACATGGACGACGATGATGATCCGATGATGGAGTCGAGCTTCGCGCGCCAGCAGCGGGAGGAGTACATCAGCAAAAAAATTGGTAAGTCTTCATTATCTCACGATAGGAATATTGTACTGTACTGCTGTACAACTAGGAAGCATACCAGATCCTGTTCCTTACTAACCTTTAAAATTTCGTGGGTCTACTGTTTGCAAGAGCCACTTCTTAGGGTTCGATTCCCAGGCCGGCCAAAGAGTTATTGGGTTTTTCCATAAATCATTTGTCAGTAGTAGCCCAGATTCAATGTCCGGTTGGTGGCAATCTGGCAATAGACCCTACCCCTATTACATTCGACTTAAATATAACTGGCAAATGTGGGTTAATTGTAGGTTCACTTCTATCCAACCCGATTATAGGCCAGGTGTTTGTAAACTTTCTAAATATAATATTGCCTTTCGTCCAGGTATTATGGAAGACTTAGAAGACATGAGAATGGAGGCTATGCAGAAGAAAAAACCTAATAAAAAAGGGCGTCGTATCAGCGATGATTGACAGACGACGAACTGATAACTGGCTTATGATCACTGATAATTAGAAGACAATCATTCGCGATTAATTAATTACACTACAAGGTATTCTAACTGTAATCATGTTTTACAAGGGATCAATTAAAATGAATTAATTGTTGAAACAATTATATTTGCAACTGATTGTCTCCCAATGAAAAATAGTCTTATTTCAAATAGTTACCTGTACATTAAAATAATTTGTGTATTTGTATAAAGTGAATTAGTTTTTTGAGTTAATGAATAGCACTTTTCGCTCATGTTATTGCATGTTCATTTTGTCTGCTTTTTTAACAAGCACTGGTGTTTAACTTTCACAATAGAGTATTTGTTCGGATTTACAACACATTCGAATATTTATCCTACATATATTTATAACAGATACTTAAATAATTAGATTACTTTGCATTCTACCCTAGGTAGTCAGATCATCTCCCATTTTGTAATGTTCAAGCCGATACTAGAATATCAATATTTACATACATATTTACCTACACACATTAGATGAATCAGAGATGCAAAACTATCATGTCACTAAATTACTGTAGTTTTCTCTAGCTACCCACATTAAAAAAGTAATATTATTGTTCAATATAGTCTCCCTTTATTTTAATCCATTTTTATATCATCCACGTAGTTTCCTTAATTTTATAGTCGAAGCCGGAATTTTTTGGTCCTTACTGATAATTTTGAATATATCATAGATCTATTATATGTATTGTGTAATAGACAACTTTACAACAATACTGAAGTATTTATTTATGATTACAGTAATAAGTTTGTTCATTTTTGTTACTTTATTAGTTATAGCTCGGCTCCACTATCAAGTCGGGTTGTTGGTTATTCTAACGAATTAATGTGAATAAACAACTATAAAAATAACGTGTCTAGGAGTTATATTGCAAACTTGATTTAATGTTTTTTTTTTTTTATCTGGATTTAAAGTAAAATCAACAAATGCATCAACTACGGTTGTCTTAATAACGTTTATTTAAATATAAGTTTGTTATATAGTTAATTGATTAATTTATATTTTATTAGTTTAGTAACTTTGAGTTATTACATAAATTCTAGTGATGGTTACAGTGTTAGTTCTTTTGCATATACTGTTTTATGTTTGAAGTCTGTTGTTTCATACTGTTGTAAGATTGTCTTTGGTTCTTTGCACTTAATAGTATTTGAATAAGTTTTTAATATTTTGCTATAGGTACTTACACTGGTTTTTATAATTAACGTCACATCACAAAACCATAGTGTAACCGCATACAGACCATTCAGACCCACACATTGGCAGCCACGGCACAAGTAGTGGTCATGAGTGGCTAGTTAAACTTATATTTTCCTAATATGAATCATATGTATAGTCTTTAAATTATTTAGAATCAGAAAACTTAATTCTTGGATGAATAGTAGAAAAAAATATTTACAGTATACAATGTTTAACAAAAAGGTTATATACATACTTAAGTATGCTACAGACCGAACATGTTTCTCTATCGGAAAAACATCGTAATAGCGATAAATTAACTGCTGCCCCATACCTTGAACATACCATGCCTGAAACATAGTCAGGGTTGATGGTCTGTAGCACACCTTTAAGTATTATATACCTTTCTGTTACACCCTGTATAAATAATTAGAAAAGTCACAGTATAATCACCGATCTTGCCCCAATATAATATGACTTTACTATAGCATCATGTTGTGATCCTCTCGATCATTATACAATTAGGTATACTTATTATGCTTTTTTACAAGCAGTGTCAAATGAAAAACAGACACCAGTTATGAGTGGCTGAGCGATTGACGCGAGTTCGATTCCCGCACGGAACCAATATTTTTATGACCTATAGGTAGTCGTTCTGGGTCTGGCTGATTGTATATGTGAGCTTAAATGTTTGTTTATGAGCGTAACGGTTTCTGCCTAGTGGCATTTGGTTTTTCACCCTGTTTAACTACTGCATGGTTATTTTGGCTCATCGTATCAATCGGAACAGATGCCGCCTTGTTTTTTTTTTCAATAAATTTCCAGACTTTCATAAATGTCCTAAAGCACTTGTCAATGTCATTCAAGTGTCAAAAGAACCATGTAGCGCAGTACAGTCCCTTCACAGAAGTTACCTTGATTTGGCATCAGTTTCCAAACCAAAGTGGTCTTTATTGTTGTCACTATAAGGTTGCTGGTGTCAGAGGTAAATTTACAATGGAAGGACTAATTTCACAGTGGTGGATTTTAAATCTTTTAATTTAGACATTCCCACAGTGGCCTGTGTGGCTGTGCTTGTGAAAGTTGGAATATATGTATTTTATTATATGTAATCCATAATCTTAATGGTTCATAACGTGAGGAGAGATCGCATCGAAACGGCGGGTAACAATAGGACATGAACAATTAATTGCTTCGTGTTCACAGTACGATTAAATTGAAACTTTAGCAAGGTAAAAACTTTCTTACTGTAACATAGCCAAATTAACCTTGTAACTAATTACGAGGTCGTCAATACGTTAGCCGCCGTCCGACGCGCCGTTTGGTTACTCTTCTCGTGTATGAACCTTATTAATATACTATGAAAGCATAATTATTGTAACCTAATGGAATGTAAATCTTGTATACTTTTGTGATACTGAAGATGAAGAAAAAATAACAAAAATATAAATACATATATGAATATTTTGAAAAGAATGTTTTAATTTTGCAATCCTGCAGCAAACATCATTCTCTTATCCTAATTCATTTGGGGTTGGTGCAGCCTGTCTTCGGCCATACTTCTTTATTACTCGTCATCTCATCAGACTCTTCCTTTCTTGCTATATCATCCTTCGCACAGTCCATCTAGCAACCTATCGTTACCTTTGTCTTCCTCTACTCTTATACACATCCACATTCCTAAGACTTCGTGAAGTATCGCGCCAGACTAGCGATACGTTTAAAAATTCAAAAAAAGGAACAGTGATAGTGATTCCATTGTTTTGAGTTTTCACTTCTGCCCGCAGTCCTTATGACAGCCTTTTTTTAAAAGTGAAAACTTCTTTAGCGGCGTTGTGCACTTTTGTGATGGGTAAAAAATGTTAAACTCGCGTCAGGACACGTGACCTGACAGTCGCGTGTCCTGTACGTCTACCATGAGTTGTCATAGTTAGATCGCTTGACGTAACTGCAATAGTTCCGTCAATAAGCAAATACTACAGTTAGCTTTTTCAATGGTACCATGAGCTGTGTTGGTGCTTACTACCAAATTCTAAGCAAATGAAGCCCTAACCACAGTCGCTGTAGTTTAGTTTACTACACGATGACGTAGGATAGATAACTACAGTGACTCATACTGCCGAATACTGCGCATTTTAGTACCCAACTATCCGCTAGCGGCGCTGTAAAAGTTTTCATACATTTTTTTAACTACAGACGCTAGCGTATATAGATTGTTAAAACTCATGGTAGACGTACTGATCGAAAATTCGTAAGACGGATTGACATTAGGTTACGAAGGAATTTGAACTTTATAACATCTGTCATTGAGTTTAGGGTTACAAAACTGGATAATTATCTTATGCACAAACAAAACCTTCGGTTTCTCCAAAGAGGTAAAATTCATAAGACGGATTTTAATAGGTCTGTACCTAGTTCTGAAGTGTTAAATTTTTAATTTGTCATGTTTGTGTACGATAGCGCAATAAATGAATATTGTATTTTACGACATAAATGGTATCATTTATGTGATGAGTGTTTCATACTTACCGATTTTCGTAAATAAGAAAAAAAAAATTAAGTACTTTCTTATTTTAGTACTCATTAAGGAATGATTACTATTACTTTCATAATTTAATTACTGTCTTTTAAGAGTCTGATTATCTGTGATACAAAATAACGTTTATTCACTGTCTTTTTTTTTGAGATTAGAGGCAGGTTTAGGATAAGTTGCCTCATCCTTTTATTCTCTACGATGGAGAAAGCAATGTACAGCGAAACTGAAGTGGGGGCAATGACTTCCCACTCACCGCCGGTGGCGACTGGGAATTTTTATTCCCATTTGCCTCCGGTGGCAATCCCCGCGGGTGCGACTGGGAATATACGTTTTACTACACACAACAAACAAACAAATGTATGAAATGTCACTTTTGACAGGATGCTCACAGTGATAACCCATGAACTTATTTACCAACTGGAATGAGTACGAGCAACTCAAAAGCGTTCTGGGCGAAGCAAACTTCAGAAGTGGATGCTATGTCTTTTTAATAGGGTATACATTATTTTTTACTAACATTTGGGACAGTTATCATTGTGTTAAAACCTAACCCTTCCTTGGTGTTATCTGATAACGCTTTGGAGCATGGACACTGTTATCCCAAGATGGCGTTGATTATGATGGTATGCATGACGTCAAGAAAGTGATGATGGTCGCGCTCAAAGAGTATAGTAGTCGCGCTCATAGTACTTCGGAACGAGTTTGACGCGCTAACTGCGATTTTGACGAGATTCGGAACGCACTCCAAGTTGGCCGGATCATCATCATCATCAGCCTATAATGTTCCCACTGCTGGGACACAAGCCTCATCTCTATGACAGTGAACGGGCTGTAATCCACCACGCGGGCCCAGTGCGGGTTGGTAGATGTCACATGTCTTCGAATTTTTAGTTCTAGGACATGCCAGTTTCCTCACGATGTTTTCCTTCACCGTTTTAGAGCGCAGCGGTGATGAAATGAATTACCAAAGTAATGCGCCTGCCTGGGTTCGAACCAAATAGAGAGCCCACTCAAGCAAATTTTTGACACCTATATTGAATGGTGTCGCCATCTGATACTAAATCCATTGAACTAATCCCAATACCTATAGGTGCGTAGTCGTACATAAACTTATATCTTTGTTATTGAATAGGTTTTCTATGGGTTTCTGTTATTGTTTTTATTTTTTTATTTCTTTTTTTACACTCAACTCAAACGCACTTTCTGGAGCTAAAGCTCTAGAAAGTGTGGTCGAGTTGAGTGTAAAAAAAACAACCAAGAAACCACATAAATTACACAAAATGGGAGACATCTACAAGCATGCGCACACGCCGATAGTATATTAATGACCATTTTGTTAACAATTTGTATGAAAATGATGCCAAACCTAAAAAAAAAAATGCAATTACAACTAACACCATTAACCAACCACATTAATCAATCATCATCATCATTAATCGTTTAATCTTGTTTAGAGTTTAAAGGACCTTGAGTAATTTTGGACCAATTACTCAACTGTGATAAAACCTATCCCATATGCAAGCTTTTAGGGTATTATTAATTTCTTATTATCGCAGCTACATCGAATTCGAGCGCGAACATGGTGTTTTGGAACGTTTTCCATACTGACAAAGCATCAAAATTCAGTGTCGAAACTGTAAACAAAATATTTTTTACTATAAATAACATTTGTAACGGGATATTTACCATGCTTACTATTTATTCTGTCAAAGTTGAAACACAAAAAAAAAACACAGACATTTCTAATATGTTAATATCGGCTCTTAACCAAGGAACTAGGATGGATTTTGAACTTTTAAGGTCATTAAGTGAGAGTGACATGATTTTTGGACTGGACTTAGTATTGAGCAATTTAATGCAGTTGTAGAAGAAACTTCTTCACTGAGCCAAGTGGCTAACCGTCCTCGTACTGTACTTGGTATTTATTTGTCCAAACTTCGTACAGATGAGTCTAATGAACGATTGGCGAACCTATTTAATATGCCACGCAGAACTCTGGAAAGGAAATTGGCACTAGCCAGAGAACATCTGACTGGAGATTTTGTCAATATTCATTTAGGCATGGACAACATAATTAGAGAAAATATGTTACAAAGGAATTTACTTTTACCAAAGGGTTGCAATGACGACAAAAAGCGATAATTATCTGTGATGGGACGTACATCTTTATTGAAAAATACAGTAATTTTCTCTTTCAGAGGCTATCATATAGCCATCATAAGTTCCAAAACCTTTTAAAACAATTTTTAATAGTTAGTAGTGACGGTTACATTATAGATGTTCTTGGTCCGTACCCAGCTACAACAAGTGATGCAACAATAATGCGCAACTTGTGTGAGGATGAAAATCACGCTTTTCATTGGTTTTTTGAACCAAATGATGTTTATATATGAGATAGAGGTTTCAGGGACTGTATTATAGATTTAGAATCACTGGGACATGAAGCACATTTTCCTCCTACAAAGGATGGAAATGAAAGTCAGTTGACGACAGAGCAGGCCAATAAATATAGATTAGTAACAGCAATTCGCTGGCTGGTGGAAGCAGTCAATGGCAAGTTTAAGAATAGATTCAAATTGCTTCGCCATGATTATTTTAATAGAGCGTTGCCACATATTATTATGTTTCCGGATTTTAAAATTGCAGCTGCGCTAATAAACGCGTCCTATAGAGTAGCCGTAAATAATAGATTTGCTGGAGACATTTTGCGCATTATAAATTCTAAGATCAACACCCCGAATCTTTTATTTGACAATGTGACATTAAAAAATCTTAACCGACAACTTGTTGCGTTTGAAAGAATAGATGCTCATCTTCCTCAGTTGCAAGACTTCCCGGTATTAACGGATGATGATTAAGTACTTCTGTCCCTTGGTCCATATCAGTTGAAACTTGCACGTACATACACTAGCGATTCCCAGCAATAATTTTTGCGTAAAGTTACTTAGTTTCATGTACAGAATGCTTGTTTGACGGCTTCGTGATGAGGTGATTTACACGGTGTATACCTATATATGTTATAAATAAAATTGAAGTGTATGTTTGTTATATTAAAATAACCGCTTTTTACTACATGCATTTGAATATATATACTGTACATATATACCATTTTTTTTTTTTCTGTCAGCCTGTCTGTTTGTTCCAGCAAATCTCTGGAACGGCTGGACCGATTTTGACAAGACTTTCACTGGCAGATAGCTGATATAATAAGGAGTAACGTAGGCTACTTCTATTTTAGAAAAATCTAAAATTATTATAAAACTAAATAACTTTTTTGTTAAATTCCACGCGGACGAAGACGGACACAGCTAGTTCAAACTAAATGTTAATCAATACACGAATAAACATGTTGTTATTTTGTTTATAATAATAATATGTTTAGTTCCTCGCTAGCAGCTACCATTATATATATTTTTTGATGTTCGAAATCACCTTGTTGGCGCTCGATTTCGGGTTGGCTCCCATAGTAACACTTAAATAATACCCCAAAATCTTTCTTTTGGAGTAGGTTTCATTAATGTTGAGGATTTGGTCCAGTCTCCATACAAATTTGCCCATGGTCCTTTATTATTTTCGACTCAATTTTCATTCAAATCAAAAAGTGATCACACTGGCGATAATTGGCGTAAGCACCATCTATGTCATTTTAATGTACTAAATCCCAAGTTTATGCGGATTTGGTAAGAGATGGTGCTAGTATCTTTGTGTATAATTGGACGCCTATGTCAAGTATGGCAGTGTCCCCCCCTGGTTCGAACCCACGGCTTACTCCTCGTAAGTCGGGGCTGCCACCGCTGCTCCACCGCGCTCTTGGCCGGATAATTAGAACTAAATTAATCACAATTCATCTTGCGACAATCCAAAAAAGAAAAACAAAGAGAAAATAATTTAGCTCATACCCACTTCTTTATCAACTCTGTCTACGGTACTAACCCTAGGGATGCCCCAGAAAAATCCAAGATTCGGATAAAAACTGAACAATGAAATGACAGCTGACAGAAAGGTGACTTGAGACAATTTGACTGTTTGACAGTTTTGACAGGAGTCAGTCAGATGTCAACACCCCAGTTTTCTCTTTACGCCGTCAAGGTTGTACGTGGGTTGTTCGTCTCGTTCTTCTATTATTATTCTACTAATAACGTTACTTATTACTTAGCGTGTGCATTAGATAAATAATTAATCACTCGAAATTACTGTGACAGATTCCAGTAACCTATCCTTTAGCAGGTAAGCATTTGAAAATCCTTTGCTTTTGCAACTTTTGATTTTTAGGTATCGAAGATATACACAAATTTGTTGATATAAGTAGTTTACAAAATATTAACGTAACAGCTGCTATCGCTTACTGATTTTTCCTTTGTTGTAGCTATGAAATCTCTAACAAGTTTGGCCGATGTTCCCGAACTCAAGAAAGAGAACGTCCACATCAAGGATGAGACCGAGTTGTTAAAAAAATTAAATATGATAATAAAGGATGGACATGCTAAGCTACAAATCGTAACAGATTTCGATCACACTCTGACAAGGCACACTCTGGATAATGGAAAAACTGTGCTCACAAGTTTTGGTAAGTTGATACATTTTTATCTCAACTTGCTAATAGAATCTGAATGAGATTTCTAGTTCTAGTTTAGAGGCTATTCAAGAAACTTGATTTTTATAGTGTCCTATCAACTGTAACTGATACATCTGTTGATGAAAAGATATTAGCACAAGGTGAACTACTTGGGTTGTTGTTTACATAATTATTCAATGTGTTGAATTGTAGGTATGTTCCGTGAGTGTCCATCAATACCGCAGCACTACAAAGATGAAGACAACCGACTGGCGGGCATCTACAAGCCTATCGAGTGTGACCCAGTCATGAGCATAGAGGAGAAAACCAAACATATGATTGATTGGTATGTGGCTGCACATGCATTGCTCAAGTACGTACCCCTTAATTTTTTTTTTATCATAAGCTAGCCCTTTACCTATATTGAATATGTTGGGGCTGTGTACTAGTCTAACTGCTTAAGTCTAGTCTCGCATCTTATTTATTAGAAAGGACTGCCTATCTGATGTTGTAACCTTATTTCTGTACAATGTAACATCCTTTAATAAGAGAAGAAGGCTTGATATGTCTGTTGGACTTGTGGGTAATATGATAAAGCAACATGGTTGCTGAGGGCAACAAGGGTGAAGATAAGAAATGACACAATGTTCAGTAATGTATTTAAGTAATCTGATAATGAGTGATGTTAATTGATAAACACTTTGAGGATTTTTTTAAATAGTTTGTAATATCAATATTTGGTTACTATAGTGACAATAGCTGTGACTAACTTGTACTTACATCTAGCCAAATGTAGTCTCATCATTCAGTCCATACTTCTATATGATTTGTCATCTCAGCAGACCTTTCTAGCCATGGCATCCTTCAAACAGTCCATGCATTGTCACAGTCTAGCCAAAAAATAAAATCGTACTGTATACTCAAGAACTAGCTACTTACTTACTAACTACCTGATTGACATAATATCAGATTATTTGATGTTCTATTTAAGACTTAAATAGAACATCAAATAATCTTAAATTTTAAGTTCTAATTTTCTTGTATTTTTTCAGAGGTGTGAAGTTCCCAAGGAATGAATTAATGGATATTGGTCACAGGATGGTGGAGTGTTTCAGGTAAATAAATATTTGAATTAATATTATATTGGTTTTTTGAGCTCGACAAATATCGCCATTATTCATAGAATTTCGTCCTGACAATATGCAGTGTTGAAATGATTGTAACTAGTAAAAACACATTATATTTTCTGTTTAAATATTAGATTCATTATATTAGTAAGGTATTAATAAGAGGGAAACCAAACTAACCTACCTATTTAAACCAAATAAAATAGCAATAAATTCGAAAGACTTGGGGTCCAGCTGCGGGACAGTATGAACTACATAAACTTAGGAACCTCAGTATCATTTTGTAGAGCTGCCGATATACACCTCACATGGGAACCAATCACTTTTCCGAATTTCTTTTGTTTGAATTTAATTATACCGAAAACTATTGACCGACATCTTTTTTTACTATATGCAATTATTTGACATATTTTTAGATCATCGAAGTATCATGTAGGTATGATTTTACCGAACTAACTTTTTCCGATTTACAAAATATGTTTTTGCTATTGGCCGAAGCCTCTTTTGCATTTATTCATTTAAAAAAAAAAAAAAGTGTGGTGAAAATATGGATTTTCACCACACAGTAACAACATGTTTCGGAATATTATTTGGTCACAAATATATAGCCGCCATAGCCGGTAACTTGTAAGCATTTTCAATCGTAATTTAAAATAGTGTCATAAAAAGTCATTTTGTTGTGCTACAAAATTTAGTTACAGAAACGAATCGCTGCAAAACTGACTTCACGCAGTCTTGTCTGCCCTACCCCTAGAGTGTAATTTAAGCCCGCGATCTGAGGAGCAGGTGGTTTGAAAGCCCGCCGCCGCGCCGCGGCTGAGGCTGCAGCAAGCCGAAGCTGCGGTAGGGAGCGTTAAAACCATCTGCGACGATAAGCTCGCGTGGGGCTGCCCAAACCCCGCAGTGCTAGAGCCGTGACAGAAACAATGCTTGCTGCATGTTAAAACATAATACTTCGAACAAATGTTATTTCGGCTAAGTGTAACTTCGGTAAAAAGTTGTTTGACCAAATGAAACGCGTCGGAGTAACGAAAAATTCGAATTGATAATAGGTCAACTGATACAGTGGCAGACTTGACTTTGATGAATAAAAATCAAAAATAATCAAAAAAATTATATCGTAAATAATCAAAAGTTTTAGGTGGAATGAAAAATCAAAAGATAGCCTGGCCACCCCTATTTCATAATTTCATCACTTTTGTGTAGCGGTTCATATGTAGAAGGCACCTACTTTCCAAAAGCCATTGGTCCCGTCTGTTATTTGTAGATCTTTAACAGTCGTTACGAGTAGTCCGAAGCCAAAAAGTCTGACATTGTCTTACCCAGTTACTGTGGAGGTCAGAAAGGCAGTCGCTTCATGTAAAGTACTGGTACTCAGCTGCATCCGGTTAGAGTGGAAGCCGACCCCAAGATAGTTTGGGAAAAGGCTAAGCAGAGGATGATGGTTCTAACAGCCTCGAAGTAAAATAGCTGAGACATACGGATGGACAGATGGACAGGACGAATCTACATATAAGGTTCCATTGTTGCCTGTTGGCTATGGAACCCTAACAAGTGTGTTATGTGGGTAACAACAAGTGCACAAATAACAAAAACATAAAAAGGTGGACTTTTAAGCTATTGCATAGCTTTTATCGCGGGATTCGAGCGCGGTGGACTTAATGCTTTATTATTATGCTACACTTTGTGCGTCAGATAAGTTGTTTATATCATATGAACACATAAACACACTAATAATTTACAGGAATGGTGTGGCAGACATGATAAAATGGAGCAAGACTCAGCAGGTGCCAATCCTGGTTTTCTCAGCAGGGCTCGGTGAGTCAGTGCTGGCTGCTATGAAAGCGGCCAACTTCTTGCTGCCTCATGTTAAGGTAACTATTATACATAGGTGTACCTCTCTATGTTTACGTATATCTCGCCAATTATTTTTAAGTCCCATGAGATAGGGGGCGAGCTTATTGCCATTAACCAGGCCTTAATGTATACCGCCGTGCGTGTATGACTAGCTGCATGAACGTGGTCGAAGCAAAAAGAGGATGGAAGCATCGTAGCAAGTTGCGTTCTGTGGTTGCTGCCTACCCCACGCCAAACAGGTGTTAGTTTATGTTTGTATGTAATGTAAACTCCAGTTTGTTATTAACTACTCTTTTACCTGTCCTGAAAATCTAATCCAGACACATAAATTCATAATGCCTCAAAAGCGTTACAGGTAACTTCATAGTCAGTGACCACTCTTCTGTTAGTCTTTCCTTATCGTGTTGTTACCGCCTAACGGTGTTAGAGTTTTTCTTAGAGAAGTTGTGTCTTGGTATTACATGGTGCAATCGCACAATTCAAACTTGGATTATTGTCACTTTCTCCATTTAAAGGCCGACATCCAAAAATGTATGGAAATAGTGATAGGTGTCTGTTAAGCTCAAGCTCTCATTAACATGCCCAAATTAATCTTTTAGGTGGTATCAAACTTCCTAGCCATGGACGAAAACGACTTTATAGTCGGCATCAAAGGCGAAGTCATTCATACATACAACAAGAACGAGACAGCGATCAAACACACTGAGTACTACGACATGGTGCAGCAGCGCTCCAACGTGATACTGATGGGAGACAACATCGGCGACGCTGGCATGGCTGAGGGTATGGAGCATTGTGACGTCGTCGTCAAAGTAGGCTTCCTAGGAAACAACGCTGAAGGCAACTTGAAAAACTATCTCAACAAATTCGACATAGTACTCGTGAACGAACCTTCGGTCGATGTCGTCAACGCCATACTACAATTTATACTGTGATTTTATTATTGTGATCCTAGCGAAAGAAACTTACACCCGGCTTCTGAAAGTAATGTCTCTCAGTTACTTAATTTTGTTGATTAATTGTTCAGAAATTGGGTGTAAATAATAATTTATTATTATATTATATTTTATTAGTGACAACAAAAGTTAGATAATTTGTGCAATATATAATTATGTTTGTCTTTATTTCTTGGTTGATCAGCCAGACCCATCTTGTCTTGAGATTATATAATTTATGCGTTTGTCTTTTAAGTTATGACTATGTGCACTAAGTGCTTCGTTTTGTGAAGCAGCATTTTTAACACAAATTTTTTTCATTTTACAAATATATCAGTGAGTAAATTTTAGTAATATTCTGCAAGCAGACGACTGACAGATTAACGAACATTATAATGATTAACGATTAGAGGTCTGGCTAAAATGCGGCAAAATATTGAAATATTTTAGATAATTACTCTGAGAAGTTTTTAATTAAGCAGCTTCATTGTAAACCGTGAATTGAGGCTTGTTTGTATCTTATCAAAGGTCATAGACCTCTTTTGATCATACATGTATGCTTAAAGCTGCCCCACTTGTAAAAACATGCTAACAACTGTATCAACAAAGTGACCAAAACAAGACATGGGATGGACAATGCTCCCCATTCATATATTTCTCAGCGAACCGCAAAACTACAGTGCGGCGAATATCTTTTGGCGCTTGGATGACAGTCTCAAGAGGGCGCAGTTACAAAACGTATTATTATGTGAAATTGAAAAGCAAAATCGCCAAAATAGCAGCGCTATACTCGTATTACGCTTGTTTGAAGTTATATTCACGAACATGGTAGAAGTGGGTAAAGGCATAATAATCAAAACTTGATGAGTCAAACTCTTTCCTCAGCATTTTTTATTCTACTTAGTAGATTTACTTATTGTATAATTATAAGTATTTCATAGGTGTCTTCATGAAGAAAGGAAATTGTGTAAAAATTTATGAGAACCAATGTCATGGTCGTTTCTCTGTTGTTTACACAAAGTTTCTTTGAATTTTGAAGTTTTGTTATTGTTGATTCTGAAATAACTTCCATTTCATTTTGCTCTCAACATGTTGTTATATTAT
Organism: Cerastis leucographa; assembly: GCA_963082945.1. Classification (NCBI taxonomy): domain Eukaryota; kingdom Metazoa; phylum Arthropoda; class Insecta; order Lepidoptera; family Noctuidae; genus Cerastis; species Cerastis leucographa. The sequence goes on along the minus strand of OY720381.1, from coordinate 1,355,919 downwards.
GTGTTTTATGTTTCCCTGAAGCTAATCGTTATGTTATTTTGTTATGCTGTTCTTTAAGACAAATTCATAATTATATTTTTGTTACCTATGATATCTAAGGGTTAGATAAAGACGAGATTTTTGTGTTTGAAAGTACAACACTTACGGTTCTATGTGGAAAAGCAATTTCTATTAATTTCAAACTTTAGCGAAAACACTGCAAGATGTTTGTATAAGGTAGATCTTTGGATATTCCGCAGTTACTCCGTCGTTTTAGCGGATGTGACAATTGGGAGTGCAAAAAATATACCTGATTCGCTTGTGTCCATTATTTGTATAACTTTTGTAAATATAGCTTTTGTAGAAATACATATAAACATGAAATTGACACGTTTTTAAATGTTTTCTACACTCGCTTATAAAAACTGTTGTTGCAATGTTAACTGCACAAACCACTTTTATGATAAAATGGTGACAAATTCAAAAGACATGATTGTATAACAAGGAGAAAAATAAAACAATATTTGTAATGAAATTAAATAATTTGTTATTATTATAAAACAACACATCTATATGATGTATTTTCTAGTCATTACCGTGCTTACATTTTGATTTAGCGACTATAAAAGAGATTTTTGTTTTGATAATATCACAAAAACTAAATGCACAATATTAGTATTAGAATAAGTAAGAATCAACATGATTTATAATATAATGGAATAAGCAACAGATTAAATGCATAAAGTACTACGTAACTAGGATATGTCAACGATAATTTTCATTTGATTTTATAAATCGAATGTTGGAAGATTTTAGTATTATGTTGTTATTCGAATTCTGAAAAATGGAAGATCTTCGAGGCGCACAATTGGTTACGTAGTACTTTACATTGATAAAATGCCTTTAAATACACTCATGGAAGATTTAATTTTATAATACTAAAAAGTTTCTAACAAAATCTATATTTCGTTGATAAGACCAGTCAAATTTAAACTATAATTGTTTCACCTCCTCCGAGTTCTAGTTATCTGGTAGGTAATCTCAAATAGATAGTGAGTATCCGAGAAATGCAAAACAGGCCTTAATTAATAATATCTCCAATAAACAACACAATAAGTACTGATAATTTTAAAACTGGCAATATAAACTGCTTAAATTCGCATCACTCTCCAACCGAAAATCTACTAAGTAAACATTCAACTACTGACACACAATACAGAAATTGCACTAAACCTTGTAAACAACATGGCAAGAACGAAAATCAAAACGGAACTATTCAAAGTTGCTCAGCATGATAACAAAATGACTGGAAAATACATGTGTTCATCACAATACCCTATTACATAGTTAAATTTAACTGAACAAACTAAAAGCTCTAAAATAAACAACAGTCTTAGAACATACAAGTTATTTACACAAAGATTTGTTTCATATAAAAATATCCTACTGTACACGTAACAATCATCTCATTCATATAGAAATATATTTGTTTCTATGTACAAAACTAGAAACGATAGTAAAAATAGTTAAATCTTTAGGAATCATCTACACGACGTCGGCTCATGGCGAGGAATGCACTCGGCAGAAGCGCTCAAGGCACTTGTAGTATTAACTAATTTGAATTGACGTTTGCGCGGGATCAATGGAAAGTAGGTAGGTTTATCAAATACTATTTTAACACTATACCTCAATTCAACGTATTGAATATGAATACATTTTAAAATATGTCTACATTTAGACACATTTTAAAATGTATTGCCTAAACATAAAATAAGGAGGTCGGTGACGAATCGGACCTATGTATGATGTCTGATAGTCCAAAACTCGAAGATCAATCAGATGTCGGCTTCAAGAAGTTCTTGATCCATGTCTCGGATCGATACTCTTTATTAACTTAAAGCTGCGGTATTCTCGCCAATGTAAGGACTAGCCACAATGTCATACGGACATTTGAACGTGAACGCGTAACTCCACCGTGTGTATTCCCCGCTACGATTAATATGTTTGCCCCAATAACGGGTGCAGTCTCAGGCAAGGCAGCGTTTCTCTATAAATAAATATAAATATTCTGAGAAGGAAGTCAACCGTTATCACACACTAGTAACCTACTAAAATACAAGATTTCATCAACAATCACAATCGTGTCGTACGTTGCCACAAAACACGGTACTACATACCAGGTATATAATAAACAGACATACAAACAATAACGTCTATTTACGAAACGCCAAGATCGCGGTCATAAAAAGAGGGAGCGAGACGACACAATTCAATGTAAGCTAGCCTACTCGCACGTTTCATGACCGCGACTTACATTAACGTTAGCGTTTAGTATTGTTCAACATAGACTAAGAACTAACGCGAGTCACTTGACACTTCCCCTTAGTCAACGTGTTAACTACAATAAATACTTGCTGCGTTCTTCAAATAGTCTTAAGGTTTGCATTTGTCTAGGTAATCTAAGAATAATTTTCAGAGGGCTGAGAATCATTTGAGAAAAGGAATGAACTGGTTTTAATACTCAAGATATTATTGTCAATGTCATTGTTTCTTACCAAAGTCTGGATGACCACTCACACAGATGCAAGTCATTATTAAACATGGCTATACTATCTTAATTGGTCAAAACCTTGCTGCACGAAATGGAAACAAATGTGAAAAAGAGACAGCGCATTTTATTCGCTCTCCTCCACTTATGGATCTTCATAGTTAGACATAGTAAAGCGTAGATCGAACCGATTTATAATAATATTATTGTACAGCGCACTTTTGGTAGTTGTGGTCACATACCGTGAGAAAGCGACGACATGTCACTTCCCCATACTAAAGATTCACCATCCTTCTTGCACGTTTCATGACCGCGACTGCCACATGACTTGGTGTTTGCAATAGTGTTACGCGCGAGATTTTAATCAGAATACAACATCCAAACATTTAATTTATTAAATATCAAGATTCCGACTGAACACATTTTGTTGAAAATGATAAGCAGCGTAACATATTGCTGTCTTAACAGTAAAACGAAGCGGTTATAGTCGTTGTGAGTCACGAGCGCGCGTCTTATGTCTATTGAAATAAGGTTTTGATTGTAATCAGTGACATTAATAGGATCACATTCAAGTCTAGTTAGTAGCCAAGTATAGTTTGATGATAAAGTTTACTCACGATGTTATTCGCCATAGATTTAAAATACGCTGGAACTTGTTTAAGGCAATTTATACTATAGGGGTATATCTCAATGCTTATGGTATGGATTATGAGAAATAGTGTACCAATAGCGTCTTTTGGTTCTAAATCCATAGTCCAAAACATCGACATGCAAAATACTGATTTAAATTAATAAACGAAATACCTGGTGGTGCTGAGTGACTGAAAACCTCAAAAATATATTCATGATCAGCCTTTAACACCACCCAGTATCCACTGGTGGGACACTAGGCTCCTCTCTGTTAGAGGGAGTGGGCTGTAATCCACCACGCGGGTCCAGTGCGGGGTGGCAGATGACACATGTCTTTGAATTTTCGGTTCTAGACATGCCGGTTTCATCACGAATTTTTCCTTCATCGTTTTGAAAGTAAATGAATTAATTTAAACAAAGTGCGTTTGCCCAGTTGCGGGACAGTACAGGCTTAGCTATAATAAAACAATAATAAAGTGCCTATCTAAAAAAGAATACTTAAAAATATATAACTTTTAAGAATGTATTAATTTCACTATTTCGTCCTTCTAGGCGAAAGGTCGTCGCAAGTGTCTGTTTCCTTGCTATCTGGTGAGGGTAGGCCACAGACCGCACGCTCTTAAGAACCCGTGGTTTGATAGTCAGTCAGCATCACTAAGTGTATCGTCAGTAACGTTGGCAGATCTCTGAGAATACCGCGAGATGCGGCGCGTAAGTACTATGTACTATAAATACTACACAAATAATAATGTTATACATACAATTATGGTAACTAACAACATCGGAAGTAATTTCGATGATATGGTAGGTTATACGTTATCGTTTTGAACACTTACGATGAAATATTTACAAAGAAACAAGAATAGTGTATTTAGAATTCAGATTTAAGTTATGTAGTACATAAAATATAATTATTTTCTTGACTCACTGAAAACTATTTTTGCACTATGTGAAAAACGACATAAATTCACTCAATTTGCAAAAATGTGAGCCAAGGTAAATGCTAGCTAAGTCTCGCCGAGCGCACGAGGCTGCGGCGTGCCGGATGCGTCCCTCGGACGTGCCTCGTGTGTCCTTCGCACGTGTCGGCTGCGTCCGAGAGACGCGTCGGCCTCGTCCGAGAGACGCGTCGGCCGCGTCCGAGAGACGCGTCGGCCGCGTCCGAGAGACGCGTTGGTCCCGCTTTGCAGTATAAAAGCACAATATAGTCTACATGTATTACAATAGGTCTATCGACAGATCACAGCCTAGTTCAGTGTAACGAGTGGAGGTTGCGCAGAGCTCAGGTGATGGCGGCCACTTCCGGCGTCGGCTTCTGCAGACCGTCCTCGTCCCGCGCCCTGAGGAGTTACACGCAACGTTAATCGGAGATCTAGTTAAAGTCAGTAGATAAAGTACATGAGTGGTGCAAGTAATGGGGGGGGGGTCATTAATGAATGGAATACGCGTACTGCTGGAGTTGATATCTCGCCTGTGTGTATGAATATTAGATTAAATAACAAGTAAAAAAAAAGAAAACTAAAAAAAAAATCGAGGAACTAAGTTGGACCCCGTGAGCAGCGAAGGATACAAGGACCGAGATGATTTTTTTCCCAAGAGTTGTTATTTGACTTTTTAGAATTGACTGCTAGAAAATAAATATTAGTAGGTACAGTATTTATGTTTCTCACATTTTATTATAAAATCGCTAATAAGAGAACAAAGGAGTAAATATAAACAAAAATTAAAGTAAAATTATAACAGTTTTCGAATTATATTTTCGTCAGCACAGTATATTTCTTTTTTGTACATAATTCTTATAATTCGAGCCCTTTCCAAATTGAATAGGTTTTTTTTCACTCAGCGACAATTTTATTCACTGTATGAGCACACTCGACAACTTTATGCTGGCGGTCGCGATCACATATACTTACGTTTATACATTATTTTACTGTAATTAATATGTTTAGTTCAATAAAGCTGCTTGGTAAATACACAAGTCGTAGTTTTTCTTCCACATTAGACATAGGAATTGCCGGCACACATTGCACCTCAGCGGTAGGACCTAATTTTGGTCCTTCGGCCCGGATGGTAATAAAGATGTTTTCTTAGTTTCTTCTTGTATACGTACCGAAACGCCAGGGCGCGGCCCAGCGTGCCCGGGTGTACCGTGTTGCGGATGTGGTACAGTATCCTGCACCCGACACACGTATACGTACCGGTAGAGAGTGGCGTGCGGCGGCGCGGAGCGGTAGTGCGCGGCGTACGAGCGCGCGCGGCGCCGGGTCGCTATGGCGCGGCCCAGCGTGCCCGGGTGTACCGTGTTGCGGATGTGGTACAGTATCCTGCACCCGACACACGTATACGTACCGGTAGAGAGTGGCGTGCGGCGGCGCGGAGCGGTAGTGCGCGGCGTACGAGCGCGCGCGGCGCCGGGTCGCTATGGCGCGGCCCAGCGTGCCCGGGTGTACCGTGTTGCGGATGTGGTACAGTATCCTGCACCCGACACACGTATACGTACCGGTAGAGAGTGGCGTGCGGCGGCGCGGAGCGGTAGTGCGCGGCGTACGAGCGCGCGCGGCGCCGGGTCGCTATGGCGCGGCCCAGCGTGCCCGGGTGTACCGTGTTGCGGATGCCGTGGTACAGTACCCTGTGGGAGGGGACACACGTCAGCTTATACGAACAGAACACTAGGGACAGTGCTACACCCTTGTTCGGGTTAGTATTCAAGACCCGGCATGGTCGGCCGGAAATTGAATAATTAAATGTTTATGTGCAGATATTGAATAGGAGCGGAGCCAAGACACTACCTTGAGATAGGCCGTTTTCCTGTTCTCTCCAACGACTTTTTTCTGAGAGAAGGTGGACCTGAAATCGATGGTTGTGGTGAAGTTCTCGGAGTGCGCGGACGAAATTCTGATAGCTGATCAAGGTCTACCTTCTACCTTCTACAACAGCCGCTTGAGGTTAACTGTATCGTAAGCAGCTGATAGGTCCACGAATACAGCACCAGTGGCACAGTTGAATAGAGCAAGTATCGGTAACAAGAACAGAGCGTATTGTTGCTTTGGACGAAGAACAATTACATCAGAAAGCAGCTTTTCCTTATGCTCGGAAGGTATTCTCGTTATTCCTACCGATTTAGGAGGATAGTCTCGTATTTTCATGAAACCATAAAGACTGCTTCTTCATTTAATGCTATGTTTTGTCCAACATATGACAGTTGTTTTGACTTTATGACGGGTATATTGTGTAGATATGTAAGTTACCGGCTAAACCCGATTTCTGGGCAAAATGACTTATAAACGATTATACATATTATATACCCCGACGGCGGCCGGCGAGCGCTTCATCCAATCTGGTCTTACTATAATAATTAATTGTTTCGGTTCGTATATCTTGACACGATAAACTAACTAGTTTAGCCTCGGAGTTTTGCCCGAAATTACCGGGTTTGGCCGGTAATAGAAATAGGTTCGAGAAAACGTCTAGCTCGAATTGTGCCGAGCAAACCGATCGGTACTGTCTGAATTCAAGCCTAATATGTCTAGTTCTAGATGGCTGTTTTTTTTTTTTATTAATCTTAATATTTAAAATACAAGTTTTTTTTTACAGTTTTTACTCGCCAAACTGTACAGTTTGATGGCGAGAAGTTGATAAATAAATACAATCAAATTGATGTGTTTAACCAGAACCAATGTGTGACTCCTAAAGGATAATCAAATAATAAATGTAAATCATTCAACTGACCGCTCAACGGGAAAATCTAAAATATTAATCTTATGTCGGCTGAAATGGACATTACCGCTGAATTCGAAAACGACGAAGGTACTGACACAATCTAAATAGCTTTAAGTAAGTGTAAAGCAAACATGACCAAAGTTGTCGAACTGTTAAAACCGCACAATCCTTATATAGCTGCTCCGTTGAATACCGAAAGTTTTTTTTTGTGTATTACTTTGAGAACTGCACGCTGGGCTCTTTCTAGATTTAGTATATGAGTTTTGTGTGTACTCCCCCAGATAGAGATACAGTATTCCAGTACCGACTGGCAAAGGGAGAGATAGATTGTTTTCAACAGGTTCAGGTCGCAGTTTATGACGATGTATGGCTGTCTAGATGTTTGTGGCTCTTTCACGCGAAAACTACTGAATAGATCTGGATGAAAATTGGCACAGGGATAGTTAATAGTCTGGAATAGCAAACAGGATACTTTTTCCCGGTAGTACGATCCCGTGGAACAATTACTGAAGAAAACGCGGGCGAAGCAGTGTGTATAAGCTAAATAAGATACTGACCTAGGCGCCAACGCAGCCACAGTAGAGACGAGGAGCACGAGCCAGTAGACCGGCTCGCTGATGGTGTGCAGCATGATGTGGTAGGTGGAGGGCAGGTTCAGCATGGTGGGCGTGATGGCCTGGTACATCAGCGTCAGGATGAAGAACGCCAGCAGCGAGCCCGACAGAGCGAACAGGTGGATCACCGTCTGGGGAATGGGCGCTGTCCTTAATTTGTTGTACTTTTTTATTGGGCTGTATTTTCAATCGTCAGATTACTTAATAATACTAAGCTATGCATATTCACTATAACCTGACCTCGCTTTGCGCTTTTTTCAGCTTCCCGTACAATGGGAGATCAGCTTAATTTGGATTTGCATTGCTTGATTGGTCGTCGTCTGTATATTATTAAATAAAGGGCTGCAGTGCATGAGCTGCAGTGCAGCGCATTTTCATAAAAATATAGGTACTTAAGTGATGAAGAAGAATTTTTGCAATGCGGTGTGGCCCGCCCAAATCTGCGCCAGCCTTTATTCTACAAAATCTGTCAAACCGTAATTTCGATCCCTTAGGTAAAAGTATCTCTGACGATTAAAAAACCCGCCTTGGTCGAAACATGTCGTTTATTGAAAAATATTATATATAAATTAAATTTAGCACACACTTTCTTGCTAGTAGTGTCATAAACTTTCACTCGTGTTAGTATATTCTATAAAATCGTACAGACAACCGCATATCGGGAGTAAGTTTGCCACCATATTTGCCCTTGCTTCTAGGACATAAAGACGCTGTCAATATCTTTGATTTTTAATATGAATTTAATTTGATACCATGGATGTGCGATTGACTGTACAGTCCTTTCATAGTTAAATTACCTCTGACATTGCCTCACTGACAAAAAGATATGTAGCTTTATTTTGATAGCAAAAAAGCTGCTTGCTGTTGGATTGCTACCAGTCACAAACCTGTCAGGGTCAGTGATCTTTATTCTGTTACAATAAGATTGTAGTTGGATTGCCGCTATCAGAGAATAAATGACTGTGAAAGACTACTAATAATACTAAAATGACTACTGCCTAACTCCTCATTCCATGCATTCACACACACACTTTAGTCTAAACTTACGAATGTGTAATTAAAACGCTGCATGTAATCAATTGATGAATAAGTATATAAATATTATAAATAAATAAAGTCCACCTCGTAATTGCTTCAGCTTTTGACAAGGATACCCAGTAAATTGAAACTTTACGGCTAAAATTATTCATCAAATACACAAAAATGGCCTATAAAATATAACTATTAATTACATTGACAAAATTGACTCATTTTTACGATAGGCGCCGTTTAATATAAGAGAGAAAACGTATAAAAAACGACTTATCGATTGTCTTATAAGCAGTAACGTGGTAGACCAAATAAATAATATAAAAAATCTCTTTTTCATTTAAACCAACAACAACATCCATAGCAAAAGTTAAAGATAAACTCACCCAACTCCTAGTCTCGATAGCGACGTACAGCGTCATGACGACGAGACAGTTGGTCATGCAGGACAGGCCGAAGACGTTGAGGTCGGCCGTGGAGTCCCAGTAGGCGAAGGCGGCCGTGAAGAACAGCACGACGCTGACGTACAAGCTCTCGGCCAGCACCGCCCAGAACGAGTGCGCGCGGTACGACAGCCCGCGCCGCGACGCCGCGTACAGCCCCGGCCGCTCCAGCAGCAGCGCCGCCGGCGCCACGCGGTCGTACGCGCCTGCCGACAGCGAGAGGGTCACTCACAACGACTTACGAGCGAGGCGAGGCGCGTCGCTGGGGGGGGGGAGCAAGGGGACACGAGCTTGTTGTCTCTACGACCATCATATCTAAACTTCGAGATTGTCAGCGTGTGAGAAGAAAGTTATGAGAAACAACTATAAATCATTCAAATCAGCAAATAACCTCTTAGTTCATACAAACCCATTCAGTGACTATTTCGTGAAAAAATACCCGGGCATTCCAAAAACAGTAGCGGAAAGTGTGTTTTCTTCTTTTATAAGGCAATTTGTGCAGAAGATGACGAGTAAAACTATGGATTTCTGTTATCCGAATATAGAATCTTTTTTTTGAAATTATTTATATATATTTTTAAAACTCCATAGAAAAATTGAATTTGTCGAGCTACCCTGGCGCTTCCACTGCTTGAAGTAACAGAACTCACCGATGACAATGGGCGGCAGCGCCGTGAACATGAGGTTGTACGTCATGAGGTGCACCTGGTCGATCATCACACTCGACGAGAAGCCGCAGTACAGCTGGAACCAGAACACCAGGAACACGAACGTCTGTGGACACAAAGATTTACTAGCATTAGTCATTTTGTTTGGTTCTAGGACTCTTCGGTCTCCTCACCGTTTTTTGGTACTCGGTAACGGTGATGAAATTAATTAGAGAAAAAAAAAGCGGGTTGAACTCCGGGAGTGCCGGCAGAAGTGAAAACTTGAATATTAACGTTATATTGGAATGGTTAGGGAATTTTGCACGAATTGCTTTAATTATCAGTACAAAAGTACTATCATTTATATGGTAAAATACAATATTATTGGAACGAAGTTCCTTATCGCGCGTTGTGAAAGGGGGCTAGACGGAAAAAATTCTTACGAAAAGTTGTCACGACACTTTTTGCTATAGTAAGCTATTGTAAGCTTTATTTCTTTAAAATAAAGTTGAAATTTCCTTAAATTACGTACAATTGGGGTGTGTATGTGAGTAAGGATAGATATGATTATTATTTTGAGTGACCGAACTACAAAGTACAAATTCGGTTGTGCAGTTAAGTAAAACGTATTGCTTCGAATTAAGGATTAATCTTCCTTAAATTAAATATTTTATTTTTCGCACACTAACTTAAATCTAAAATATATTGATATTATGTACGTGAAAGGAACTTCGTTCCATCCATGTCCCTTGACACCTCTCAAGTTTTTTTTTTATTCATTTATTGCGCTATCGTACACAAACAAGACAATTTTTATATTACAATAAATTTAAAACTTCAGAACTATTACAATCCGTCTTAGGAATTTTACCTCTATGAAGAAACCGAAGGTTTTGTTTGTGCATAAGATAATTATCCAGTTTTGGAAACCCAGACTCAATGATAGATGTTATAAAGTTCAAATTCCTTCGTAACCTAATATCAATCCGTCTTACGAATTTTCCAGTTTTGGAAACCCCAACTCAATGACAGATGTCATAAAGTTCAATTTCCTTCTTATGGCAATCCGTCTTACGAATTTGCGATCTGATGAACCGACGACCTGACGCCAGTTTAACATTTTTTACCCTTCACAAAAGTGCACAACGCCTCTAAAGAAGTTTTCACTTCAAAAATGATATAACATGGTAAGGTCCAAAAGTTTCCAGTCTACACTTATCAGATTAATCAGAGATACAAAACTAAATCATAGCACCAAATTACTGAAGTTTTATCTAGTGGGTACATTAAAAAGTTATATTTTTGTTCAATATCATCATCATCAGCCTATTATTTTCCCACTGCTGGGACACAGGCCTCCTCTCAATGAGAAAGAGTGGGCTTTGATCCACCACGCAGACCCAGTGCGGGTTGGTACATGTCTTCGAATTTTTTGTTCTAGGACATGCCGGTTTCCTCACCATGTTTTCCTTCACCGTTTTGAGATCAGCGGTGATGAAATAAATTACACAGAGTAATGCGCCTACCTGGGTTCGAACCTACGACTTACTGCTTGTAAGTCGGGGCTGCCACCACTGGGTCACCACTGCTCTCGTTCAATATACTTTCTCTTTATTTCAATCCACTTTTGTTTGGTAATTAATCTTTAATTTTATAATTTTAAGCCGGAAACTTTTGGACCATAATGAATTTAAGAAGTTAAAAGAAGTAGCATAAGTTAGAAGAGAAGACTTACGGCATTTTTGAGAAAGAAGTAAAGTATCATCCTGGCCAGCCTGTCGTTGCACCAGTGACCGTGCACCAGCAGGAGCCTCTCGATGTACTTGAAGCGCGACACGGCGAAGTCAGCCGCCATCACCGCCTGCATGCCCTCCTGCCCCGATATACCTACAGACACACAATATTCAAAATACTTAACACAAGTATAAGTTTTTTTAAATAACTTGGTCACTAACACTATCAATAACACTTGAAACGGGATATTTAACAGGTTAACTATTTGTTTTGAGTTCGCGATATTATAAAAAAAAAGGAACATCAAATCAACAATCAAATCGGATATCGTTCATCATAATATCGGGAACTCAAAACAAATAGTAAACATGGTAATATAAAAAGAGTGTCCATGGAGTTTCTTGCCCATTCTTCTCCATAGACGCTTTGGAATGGGCAACTACAGTACTTTCACAGTTATTATGCCTTGTGACTGGGACTGTAGCTTCATTTTTATTGTTGGTCAACTATTCAAAAGTGCCTGTAACTGGCCTACTTAAAATAAATTTGATTTGATTGAACAGCAACCTTATTTCGACGCATTTAAAGATCAAAGTTATTTAAAATCAGACGTTAAACAAGCAAGCTCCTGTAAAAGAGCTGTAGACCGTCTGCAAACTCATTGATGACTTGAGTTAACACATGTTAAAAATGTCCTAAATAAATTGCCTCAATTTATTATATCCACTTTATTCAAGGTTACTGAATCATTGCCACAATTATATCTTATTAATTTTATTGCGTCGAGTATCTAGCACGCACATGTAGCACATATAACGATATTGAATTAAATCATTGACTCCAAGTCTGTAGATGTGTTAACTAGAAGAACGCACGTCATCGCAGATTTTTAAGACAGACATATTAACGAAGTAAACAGACAACTTTGATTGAAGTAGATGAAGTGATTAAAATGTTAATTGGTCGTCATTCTGCGGACAAGGATAGTGGACGTAAACAACGACTTTTGTACATTATCTGTCTACTGTTTGGATAGCGATCCACCTAATCCGTACTCCACTAGGGTCCAGACCGAGTTGGTGGGTATCATAATGATGTCTTATATTTTTTGGTTTAAGTTTAAGCCATTTTCCTAAAGATATATACAAACATCTTGTTCCGTTTCAATTAAATTGTCGGGAGGGGATTTGGGTATTAGCTGTGTACATTTTATTTTGTTTTTATACTGAATAGGCTTGTGTTTGGCCTCAACTCATTTTGTATTCTAAAAACCAGAAGTTAAAGTTAGATTTGAGTATGGCCAGGAGCGAAAAGAACCACGCACCACTACAAATGAAAGTAACACACATCTAGCGTAATCTACGCGGCATTTATTTATTTGAACGTTTTCTTCCCGAAAGCAAACACGACTAAAGATAAATGTAAGTGAACTCACCGACGCCGACGTCCGCGGTCTGTATCATGGAGACGTCGTTGGCGCCGTCGCCGATGGCCAGCGTCGTGACGCCCAGCTCTTCCTTCACCGCCTGAGGATACACAACATACGTTGAAACTTTTGTAGTAGCAGGCAGTGTAGTGACTTGAAGTAGGAGTTCCATCCTGTGTAGATATTGACACTGATCTCGTTTGAGAATAGAAAAAAATACATTTTTAAACGGATACTACAAGTAATCACAATAACTTCAGTCGTTGATATTAAAAATCACCAGTAGGTTGTTTTATTTTCGTTTTACAAGAAAAACTCGGTAGACGTGATGTGGCTATCGACTTTCGCTGAGATCTTGTATATATTTACATAATACGGTATAAGTCGGTATTACGATGGTTGTGAGTAGTCCGCGCGAGCGACAGGAAGGGCGCCACGAGGCCGGAGCGCCGGTCCAGGATGTACGGTACCTTGACGATGTAGGCCTTCTGCAGCGGCGTGGCGCGGCAGCACAGCACGGCGCTGCAGCGGCGCGCGAGCGACAGGAAGGGCGCCACGAGGCCGGAGCGCCGGTCCAGGATGTACGTGAGCGTGCGCCCGTCCACCACCAGCGCTCGCCCGCGCACCAGGGACCCCGACCCGCCCTCCAGGTAGTTCTTGATCGTGGCCTCTGCGTGCTCCTACAGATACATACGTACATTACTAACTATATGCCGAATGCCCCATTGCTAGAGCGGGCGCTACCGCCGAGCTACAGAATTCAGTATTTGCGACAAGTTGATGAAAACAGCGTTCCTGACGTCACATCGGGCCACACATCAAGATCTTTCTCCCGCCAGCCACTCACTCGCTCGCTATCATCTTGAGCGTGCGCACACAATGGTCGTCTCAAACCAACCCAAGAAATACAATAAATTACAATAGTCGAATACAAGTAGTTTTATTAATTATTAATCATGATCACCAGCAACACACCTGGAGCTTGATACTAAACATACGGTCCTTCGAGCCGGATACTGAGATAAATGATGTTTATTTTGCAAGTAGGTTTTTACAAACACTTTTACACGTCATTTTCACAAATTCAAATAACTATGAGTATTTATTATCCGTAATCATTTTCATACTCAAAGCAATCATTATTCTTTAGTGTTTTCTTATTACTTGAGTGGTTGTTATCGTGCAAATAATTTTGTTGCTATAACTTGTATAAATGAATGGCTTTAAACGACGGTAAAAGATTGCATGTATATTATCAGAATGTTCGTGGCCTCCGTACAAAGACTGAAACCATCTTTCGCCAATTATGCTTATGCTCATACGATGTTATTATATTAACAGAAACAGTGGCGAGGGGTCAAATTTTTGTAAGGGGAAGCCGAAGATAAAAATGAGAATTTTAATTTTGTTTTCAGTCTTCGCATTTTTCAATTTTAGTTTTGATTATCAGCGAACCCGAAAACCCCGAAAACGACACCCATGACGAAGAAACCAGAAATTTACGCCGGGGCCATTTCTAATTTTGGCCTCACTTTTGTTATCACCTCCCCCTAAAACCACAAAATCAGTGTATCTTTATAAAAGCCTGTTTAATAACTTATAATTTTACCTTAATATTTTTAGTTTTTTTGTAATCGTTTCTGACCACACATTATCATCTCATCATTTTTTCATATCCGTGCTATTACCCGTTGAGGAGTTCTCTCGTGAGAAGACTATCCTGGCTGCAGGATGAGTTCGTAATACAAATCGTGATCATCCATCAAACACATAACTCGTATGCAAAGATTCGTGTCTGTGCTATCTACCGTTGAGGAGTTCCCTCGTGAGAAGACGATCCTGGCTGCAGGATGAGTTCGTGATACAAATTGTGATTATCCATTAAATATGAACTCCTATGCAAAGTTTCGTGTCCACGCTATTAACCGTTGAGGAGTTCCCTCGTGAGAAGACAATCCTGGCTGCAGGATGAGATCATGATAGAATTCATATTTATCCATCAAATATGAACTGGTATACAAATTTTCGTGTATGTGCTATTAAACGTTGAGGAGTTCCCTCGTGAGAAGACGATCCTGGCTGCAGGATGAGTTCATAATACAAATTGTAATTATCCATCAAATACATAACTTATATACAAATTTCCGTGTCTGTGCTATTAAACGTTGAGGAGTTCCTTCGTGAGAAGACGATCCTGGCTGCAGGATTAAGTTATGTCTGTCATAAGAATGTATTGTTTTTAGAACCAAATGTGTGCGCTAAATTTCAGCTCAATTGGGCATCGGGAAGTGGTTCTAATTTAGCTTCCTAAACATACAAACATTGAAAGTTCCCTGTCGTAACTCGAAAATCTTCGGCTTACCTAGTGCCTACAAAACGGTGCTGCGAGCCGCGAAGCCACGTGACCGCGTCTATACGAATTTAGTTCTGAATTCTGACACTCCAGCAGCGGGTTATTTGGCGCTACCTGTAGGTTTCTTGGTTGACATAAAAAATGTTGGCATTTTTGTAATGTTTTGAATCCTAGGATATATTCAATGTATGTACTCTCATGTGATACCTACAGATGTGTATACAATTTACTATTTAATTATCAGTAGACACTACGTATAGTGCCTTGTTCCTGAAGGGAAGCCGGCAGGAATCGGCTTGTTAGGTGCCTTCCGGCCTGAACAGAAACTTGGTTGGTAGAAGGCATATCAAATTCGGAATTATTTGGTGATCAGTTTATTGTGTGGCGTCGCGACCGGGATTACGGTCTTATTACAGCCTAACACGAGAAATTACTTTAAATTGAATATTTGTGTCATCTACCTGAGTAAGCAAAACCGTGGCAATTTTTTCTCCGACCAATTATCAAATTTTCTCCATAGCTTAAGCAATATAGTGATTAATAATCCAACCAATAATTATTTAGTTGTTGGCGATTTTAACCTGAGTGGAATTTTGTGGCAATTTAATAATAACACATTATCACCAGTAAATATCTGTAGTTCTGACGAGTATGCGCTAACAGATGAGTTACGTCTTTTAGGGTTAAAGCAGTGTAATTGAATATTAAATGAACATGGTAAGATTTCAGATTTAGTTTTATGTAATGAAACTGTATCAGTGTGCGAATGTTTGGTGCCTTTATCACCTGTTGACAAATATCACCCGGCCCTTTATATCGACGTGAACTTTGCGGAGTACACTTATATAACTCCAGCTCCTTTTATTAGTTATATTTACGGTAAAGCAGACTTTGTGGCCATAAACAGGGAAATAGCTGCTATAGATTGGATAAATGTACTCTCTGACATGTCGCTTAACGATGCCGTAAACTTCTTTTATGCTACCATAGCACAAGTTATGGACCAATGTCTGAAATAAAAAGATTTTATTTTTTTATTTATAGGGGATATCCAAAATATGTTTGTTCCTACTAAGACAGTCATTCACAGCATATACCCTATTTGGTACTCTCCGGCACTCAAACGCCTGATTAAAGAGAAGGCTAAATATCTTCGTAAATTTAAGACGCATGGCAGACTATCCGAAGAGGCGACCTTCAAACATTTACGTGAGCGAGTTATTAAACTTGAAGCAGATTGTTACACCAACTACTTAGCCGATACAGAGGCCTCCATTGAAAAGAATCCTAAACGCTTTTGGAGCTTTGTGAAGCAGCGATCTAAGTCCAATGCAATGCCTAGTTTCCTTAAGTATGGTGATGTCACGGTTTCTTCTCCCGAGTCTATTTGTAACGCGTTTTCTTCCCACTTTTATTCTACTTTTCTTGATCATAACAAAGATGTCCCTACTGTTAATTTTCCTCCCCAATCTGTTATAAATCCCAACATGCCTTCAGATATTCACTCAATTGAGATTGACCTTAATGTTATAGCCAAGCTTATTAGTGAAATTGATCCATTTAAATCTGCTGGTCCGGACTCCCTATCACCTAAATTTCTGATTGGGTGTGCTAAAACCATAGCCTTGCCAGTATCTCTATTGTTTAAAAAATCGCTCTCTTCATGTTCTGTTCCCCAAATCTGGAAGTCTGCCTTTATAACTCCGGTGCACAAAAAAGCGCACAAAAACGTTATTTGACCAATTTGGAAATAGGTCTGTAATTACAGACCTATTTCCAAATTGTGCATATTGGCTAAAGTTTTCGAGAGGGTGGTCTACAACCAAATCTACGCAGCGCTCAGTCAGTCTTTTAGCCCTTCTCAGCACGGATTTCTCAAGGGCCGTTCAACTGTATCTAATCTGGCTTTGCTCAATGACTTTCTAACGGACAGTATGGACAATGGGGCACAGGTCGATGTCGTTTACACCGATTACAGTAAGGCGTTTGATAGAATCGACCATAATATACTTAAATCAAAACTTTTTAATAACGGTATTAGAGGGGATCTTCTTCGTTGGTTCATTTCATATCTTGAAAACAGATCTCAAGCTGTTGTTATCAGTAACTACATTTCGAGCTGGGTTTCAATTCCCAGTGGTGTTCCCCAAGGCTCCTTGATGGCTCCGTTACCTTTTATCATTTATGTAAGCGACATCGACTCGTGTTTCCACAACTCAAGTTTACTCTGTTTTGCTGGTGATATGAAGATATTTTCTTCAATATCATCAGTTGACGATATGAATGCTCTCCAATCTGACCTGGCGCGACTGGATGATTATTGCTTGATTAACAAACTGGATTTGAATCCTGTCAAATGCTCAGTTATCTCCTTTAGCAGAAAACGGGTCCCTATCCCTACAACTTATAAACTTAAAGGGCAGCTATTGCAGAGATGCGATGGTGTGCGCGACCTAGGTGTATATAATGGTTGTGCGTTGTTTCGTCGCTAATTGTTTCATCGAATTTTGTTTCACATAAATTGTTTCTCATATTATCATTTCATAGAATAATCAATACGCAGAATACTTACTTTGAAGAAATTTAAATCATCGATTTTTGTTTCAAATAAAGTTTTATGTTAGAATATTCATATCCTAGAATAACAAATCAAATATTATTTATCCACATATTGTTTGTTTCACATAAAACTTATTACGAAGAATAACATTTTAATCGACTGACAGTTTCTAAAATTCAAACCTTCGAAAAATGCTTAACCTCCTATAAAATTATAACACCGGGTTCACAAAAATGATGCGGGTAAATTATTGTCAAGCAGGAAAGCAATCTTGTTATTCTCACTAATGGTGTCCATGCCTGTTGCATGCAACATGCAGCAAGCATGCACTTGCAGCATGCACGCAAGAATGTAACATGCAACAGGCAAGGTTTCTGTCACGGCTCCGGCGCTGCGGGGCTCCGGCGGCCCCACGCAAGTTTATCGTCGCAGATGGTATTAAGGCTCACCACCGCAGCTTCGGCTTGCTGGCCGGCAAGCCGGCCAGCCTCAGCCGCGGCGGCGATCTTTAGAAACCACCTGCTCCTCAACTCGCGGGCCGCCTCATCCCTCCGCGCCTACGCAGGCTTAAATTACACTCTAGGGGTAGGGCATACAAGACTACGTGGAGTCTGTTTTGCAGCCATTCGTTTCTGTCACTAGCTTTTGTAGTACAACATATTGACTTTTAAAGACAATATTTTAATTTAAGGTTAATAATTTCGTTGAAATAAAATACCATGGAAGAAACATACATCGAACAAACAATATTCGTTGAAAAATAATTCTGCTGTTTGATAAGTTGGTAAAATAAAAAAATGTGATTGTAAAATTCTTTGAATTGTGTTTCTGTAAAATATTTTTCATTCAAGTAAATAGTAGTCGAAACAAAAATATTCGAAATAAAAATACGGGGACTAAATATTATGTGAAACATTTTCTGGGAAACGAAATTCTGTCAAATTTCTGTCTGCGAAACAAGGTGACACCGTATATAATGATTCCAAACTTTTATTCAACGTGCACATTGAGCAAATAGTAGCCAAAGCTTCGAGGTCACTGGGTTATTTTTTATTTTATTTTATTTATTGCTCTTTTGTGAGAAATCACCTCGAATATGCCTCACAAATTTGGAACCCTTGTTATTGCAAATACATTGATCGTATTGAAAATATACAAAAAAGATTTATACGTTTTCTATGTTTCCGGCTACGTATACCGTACCATTCTGATAATTACTTAAATCTTTGCAAGAAATTTCATTTGCAACCACTTATAAATCGTCGTCGACTAGCAGATTGCACCTATCTTTTGAAAATTATTTCTAACGAGATTGATTGTCCTGATCTGCATAAACTGCGCTTCAATGTCCCCGGGAGATCGGTTAGATTTAATCCGCCTATCTCCATTCCTTTTTCTTATTCTAACTACAGGCAAAATTCATACATGGTGCGAGCGAGTAAGGACTTTAATATTCTTTGTAAAGAATTCTCATTTGACCCATTTACCACTAAAACCTATTCGGCACGTACTCGGCTGAATGCTGACTTTTTTAATTAGTATTATATTATTAGTTTAGTTCCTATTGTTCTTTATTAGTTTATTGTATTATTTGCTTATAAATCGTGCTTGTTAGTGATCCTAAGTTTTCTACTACTTTTTCTGTTTTGTATCCGTGAGAACCTGTAATTGGCTCTATGTCTCATATTCAATTGTTATCCGTCTGTTACAGCTGTTGGTTCTTCTATGATTAAATAATTTTTTTTTTTTTTTAGCTACATGGGGTCGGTGTTTCGTGCCTGACTACTCTGAAAAGAAACAGCCGAAACAAACTCAGAGGTTCTCTGTTAACTTGTTACTCTTTTAAAGTCCAGACATTGCTCAATTTACATGAGGACTATGCAGATTAGTGTCTGAGATGGTCTTTTGAAGAAAGAACCACACAGATTTGAGTGAACCTGTCCAGTCAGTGCAAGCATTTGTCAGTTATCGTGTAGCTCGACTTATAACTCAAGGAGCTCAACGAAACGACGAACAATACCAAAGAAAGGACATTTGGGTAGGTCGCTTAAAGTACTCAAACTGCCAGATAGTGGTGGGAGAAAAAAAAAGTGATCTGCATGGTCCTCACATTCACAATAATTATACTGAGTTGATACTGACTTATACTGACTTTCAAGCGAACACAACGTTCTTTACGTTATGGATGTGACGTGATGTTATGTTATTTCGACTGCCTTTTAATTCCTTTACCTTTTTTTTTGGGAAATCATCAAATTACTCCTCCTACTCTAGGCGGTGCGGAAGAGAGTGTCAGACTTGTACTGATTAAAACCTATCCATATTCCTTCTTAGCCCTTTGTGTTCCAGGCCCTCTCGGGCCCCTTCCCATTGGCTGACATCTCTTGCTCACGTACCTTGTCCCTCGATATGAGGTAGAGCAGGCGGTCGCTCTGCGAGAAGAGCGCGGCGGAGTAGGCGATGTTGATGGCGGTCTCGGGCTTGTCCCCGGTGAGCACCCACAGCACGAGGCCGGCGTCCAGCAGCGCGCGCACGGTGCGCGGCACGCCGTCCTGCAGCCGGTCCTCCACGCCCGTCGCGCCCACCAGGCTCAGCGCGCTCTCCAGCCGCGCTATCGACTCGCGGATGCGCTTGTCGCGACCTGGGTTTGTAGTTGGAGTGTAAACATGGTTATAGAGGTCATAGTCAGGACTCCAAATCTTAACTACGAACTATGTATTCTTTTGATGTGAAACATCTATAAGTATGCACGATTAAGCAATAAAACCGACTCATACGCCGTGACGAGTAATGCTATTGCGCCCCTCTATGGCAAGTGAAATCAATCTTTTCTCATTAAAATAAAGTTTATTTTGGATTAATTGTTGATCTTTTTTTTGTTTTTGTAAATTCCACGTTAATAATTCTAATATAAACATATACGTTTCACATCAGCGCGGGCGAAAAAAAAATGGCCCCTTACAGGTGTAAGGGGCCACTTTTTTTTTCATATTTTTACTTTTAATCAGTGATTTATAAATCAATCATGAACTAATTAATTTTAATTTTTTTTTTCATTCAAAAGACTAAAGATATTGGTATTTAATGGGATTAGCGAAATGGTAACCACGAGAGACATCAGTCCAAATAATTAAAACCTGTAAATCGAGCTTGCCGATATAAAGTCTCCACTCAAACATTTGATTGCTTCACCCCGAACTTTCAAAGAGCATACCTTCTCCCATCTCCATGGCCCGACTATGTCCAGCGAGCCACTCCTCCCACAAGTAGGGCTGCATGATGCGCTTGGCCATGATCAGGGTCCGCAGACCAGCGCGCGAGTACTCCAGCACCAGCGCCTTCGTGCGCTCGAGCGCGGCGGCCTCGGCCGAGCCGGCGCGCATCGGGGTGAGCGCGGGGATGACTGTGCTGTCGGCGCCTTTCACGTATAACACGACCTGAGGGATGGGGGGATACGCTGATGTAGAAATACATGTGATTGTGCCACTTCTTCCCGGCCAAAGCGCTAAGAAGCGGCAAAAAGAAGGTATCGTTTTTTGGCAGATGATTAAGAATGTAAATTGATGTATAGAGTTTACGTAGCTACATTTTCATACTGGACTACATCTGGACAGAGGGCAGTGGTGACAAGTTTATGCACATTACGAATTCTACATGCACAGTACATCAAGTACACGTGCTTTAGTATTGTACATGATACGTACTGACTTGAAAACATTATAAAGTACGCAAAAAAAAATTGATGGAAAAGAAAATCGCGGTATACCTATAGTTAGCCATTTTTTTTTTAACCGTGCAGATTCACAGTGCTACTTCATTATGTAGTTATGGCATCAATACAAAATTGGCAGCACGTCCTCACGCCAGCAGAATTTTCTGTTACACTGTACACGTATCACGTTCGTGCTGCTCTGCCAAAATATGTTTTTTTTGACAATTCCCGTAAAGGTCGAGCCAATGGCGAAGTCAGAGTAGTATTTCTGTGTGGCCCCATATTTATTTTAATATCATCGCAGATGCTTTAGGTACGCATTTTGAAATTAATTTAAAATTGTCAAAACCAAAAAAAAAAAACTGTTTTAATTATGATACTTGAGGTTCTTCAATTTATTGATGCTATCTAAGGTCGGGGGACCTTCATTTTCATACTGCGTTCGATGATACAATAAAAAAGTATTTTAATAATAAAAATAAATCTATAACGAACAGACGATAAACATTGCATTTGAATAACCAACCCTGGATTAGAATGTTTGTGGTTCTGTGAGAAGACCGAGTAAAAGGATTATCATCATCATCATCATCAGCCTACCGCAGTCCACTGCTGGACATAGGCCTCTTCAATCGCTCGCCACTTAACCCGATTCTCGGCAACTCTCATCCAGTTGCTACCAGCTACCCTGCGAAGATCGTCGCTCCACCGAGCCTGAGGGCGTCCCACCTTACGCTTAAGTAAAAGGATCACTTTACTTTATTTATTTTTATTATTTATTACTCATAAAACAATTTGCATTAGGTTTGAATTATGTTTGAATTGTGTAATTAATTACAGCTAAAAAAAATCTATACATCTATATGGTTAAAATAAAATTAAAGTGTCTGTTTGTAATATTAAAATAACCGCTTTTTACTACATGCACATGCATTTTATTTTTTGTGTATTTTGTTTGTTATTCATAACTAGCTATGCCCGTGATATATAAAATGTATTTATTGAGTCTAATATTTAAAAATGAATACTTGATATACCTATAAATGTAATTATTATCTGGTTTAATATTAATACTCAATTGTTAAAACCAATTTATGAATTTACTAAATGATTTTTGTAACAAACTTATTTTTCTATAAGTCAAACACTGATTTGACTCAACTGTCACTTGTGAATCATACTTGTTTGTTAACGGGTATAAAAGAGCGGAGCCCCAGTGGGGAAGTTCAGTTGCTCTGTGACTTTCAAGGCGTTAACATCTCAGGTATGATATTATTTTGATTATTGTTGATTTATTGTTGATGATGATGTATATTGTAATATTCAAATTATATATATATATGGAGAAGAATTATGTAATGTTATTATGACGATGATTATTGTATTTAAAATACGGGTCCTAATATCTTGTTATTAATTATGGTTAGGTATATTGTTACCTTGAATTATGTTATGTTGTATTTACTGCGATAGTCAGTTGTTATATACTACAAGATTAATATAATGCTATTTTGAATTGAATCATATTGTTTATATTTTCCCTTAACCTGATAATTAACGAAGATTAATATTTACATACATCTAGGAACATATTTACATATATACATACACACTATCTAACATCAGAAGTGGGATAAGACTTCACCCCTATTAAGACGTTTATTTCTAAGTTTCAGAATGGATTCTACCGTCTTGGAAAGTCTTCTCAAGGCAATCACCGATGCTGTCTCCGGTCGTCGCCATGCTGATGACGACGTGGCACTCCCGGTCTTCGACCCAGCAACTAGTGACAGCGGTGCGGAATGCTGGTGTAAAAGCATCGAGGAGCTGTCAAAAGAATTTGGATGGAGCAGTATCGCAACAGTTGCAAGAGCTGGTAAGGCTTTAAAAAGTTCAGCTTTGTTATGGTTTGAGTCCTGGGCACCATCGGAAGGCCGAACGTGGGAAAATTTCCGTACAGACCTCACAGACTTGTACCCAGAAAAACGGAACCTGTCTGAAAAACTATCCAAAGCCGTGTTATACAATTCTGATTCTGCAGATTCCTATTGCGAATACGCTAGGGAAAAAGTTAGACTGCTACGTAATACGAAAATATCATTTACGGAAAACCAATTAATTGAATTGATCTGCGGTAGCGTTACTGATGTGAACGTCAGAATGGCTGCTTTCAACAGTAATGTTAAAACCACTTCACAGTTAATATCTTTGTTCTCCAGTTACATAAAACCTAAAAAACGACCAATAGAGCAAAATGATTCTGATAGTGTAGCAGGACAAAGCAAAGCCAAACGCCCAAGGTTAGACATCCGAAATAATACTTCCGAAGAAAAAAAATGTTTTTTGTGTGGTAAAACGGGTCACATAAAAGTCCACTGCAATAGAGGCCGAAATCAGACTACTGAAACAGGGACCAGTACTCCAGGAAATAAAGTTCCCGATATTTGTACTTTCTGTAAAAAAGTCGGTCACAATGACTCAGTGTGCTGGTATAAGGCACGTTCAGATTTAGAAAAAACCAACACTAATAAAAATGAGATTAATTTTTTAGGCAAAACGAATTAAAGCTCACAGTTGTATCTATTCGCGATATTCCAATTGAATCCCTTATAGACACAGGTGCCAATTGTAGTCTAGTCAGACAATCCATTGCTAAACAACTTGGGTATAATATACTACCTTGTTTCAAATATCTTACAGGAATAGGTAATGTTAAATTGGAAGTCTCTGGTAAAATAACTATCCCTATAAGATTCGATGACATATATATTGAACTTGATTTATTTGTTGTTGACGATCAAGCAATTAATTATAATCTTTTAATTGGTAGAAATGCTGTTGAATACCCAGATATTGAGATAATTACAGATTGTGAAGGAAGTAGAATTCGGAGGAAAACTCCCAACAATGTAGACTTACACGTTAATACCTTGCTCCAGCTAGATTGTTGTAATACCCAAATGGCGGAGTTGAAATCGAAATTAATTCATTTAGAAGAAAAATTGCAAAATCAAATTATAGATATTTTTGAGAGACATGTTACTATATTAAATAAAACTGGGTCAGTCACAACAGGAGAGTTAAGGATTAGGTTAAATAGTGACAAAGTAGTAAATTATCGTCCCTATCGTTTGGCACCTTGCGAAAGAGATAAAGTAAAACTCATTATCCGGGATTTGATAGACAGCGATATAATTCGTGAAAGCGAATCGCCGTTTGCAAGTCCCGTGATTTTAGTAAAAAAAAAAGATGGCAGTGATAGACTTTGTGTCGATTATAGGTCCCTAAATAAAATCATTGAAAGGGACACATATCCTCTGCCTCTTATTGAGGATCAAATTGACAAATTAGGAAAGGCCAAGTTTTATATCTCAATAGATATGAAAAACGGTTTTTATCAAATTCCTGTGTCTAAAGACTCTTCTAAATATACAGCTTTCTCAACCCCTGACGGGCATTATGAATTTATAAAAATGCCATTTGGCATTTGTAATGGACCATCCGTATTTCAACGGGCAATTTCCAAGGCCGTTTCACATTTAGATTTCCTACTTGTCTATATGGATGACATTCTTATCCCATTTTCAACTATTGAAGAAGGTTTAAAATACCTAGAACTAACAGTATCAGCTCTCACTACTTCTGGTTTTAAAATTAACCCTAAAAAATGTCAATTCTTTGTTAACTGTATCGAGTATTTGGGTAGACAAATATCTCAAGAAGGTGTCAGGCCAAGTACGTCTAAAACTTCTGCCTTAATAAATTCACCAATCCCTCGTAACATCAAACAAGTACGACAATTTATGGGTCTGGCCTCTTACTTTAGGAAATTTGTCCCAAATTTTGC
The DNA here is from genome assembly GCA_963082945.1 of Cerastis leucographa. NCBI lineage: Eukaryota > Metazoa > Arthropoda > Insecta > Lepidoptera > Noctuidae > Cerastis > Cerastis leucographa. The sequence continues at coordinate 1,330,677 of OY720381.1, read as the reverse complement.
AACACGTACTGCTTGTATAAGTAAATTAACACAGAAAAACCAAAAATGGGATTGGGGTTCTGAACAGGACATTGCGAGGAATTATGTACTAAATTACTTAGTATCTAGACCATTGTTGTCAATCTTTGATCCTGCTTTAAAAACAGAGTTATATACTGACGCTAGTGCTATAGGATACGGTGCTATTTTAACCCAGAAATACGATAGTGATTCTAAAGTCATCGCTTATTTTAGTAAAAGAACTACACCTGCAGAGTCAAAATATAGTTCTTATGATTTAGAAACTCTAGCTATTTACAATGCCTTGAGACACTTTAGAGTCTATTTACTAGGAATTAACTTTAAAATTATCACAGATTGTAACGCTATTAAGTCAACAATGAATAAAAAGGATTTATCACCACGAGTAGCTCGCTGGTGGACATATTTGCAGGATTTCCAATTTGAAATTACCTACAAGAAAGGACAATATATAAGCCATGTCGATTTCCTCAGTCGCAATCCTGTTGAGGTCCCCATGACTGTTGTTAGCACAGTAAATTTAATAAATGACCCGCAATCTTGGTTAGAACTTGCACAACAAAGAGACCCTGAAATGCTATCAATTATTCATAAAGTACAAACGGGAGAGTATGATTCAAACCAATATGTAGTCCGTAATAATTTACTATATTACAAAGTTAAACCAAATGGGGAATTAAAACTGTACATTCCAAAGGGTACAAGATTGAGTATTTTGCGTCTCTACCACGATGAAAATTGTCACGTTGGCTTTGAAAAAACTATAGCTAAAATACGTGAGCATTTCTGGTTTCCTGCTATGACAAGTTTTGTAAAAAAATACCTATCTCATTGTTTGGTTTGCATCAAAAGCAAGGGTCACCATGGCCCTAAGCAAGGCTTCCTACATCCAATTCAAAAAACCGCACTACCCTTCCATACAATACACTTGGACTGTACAGGGCCTTTTACCCAGTCAAATGAAGGTTTTAAACATATTTTATTAATAGTAGACGGTTTTACCAAGTTCTGTTTGCTTAAACCACTCAAAACCCTTAATGCCCAAGAATTAGTACCAGTTTTACGAGATGTCATCACCTTATTTGGAACTCCTTCTTTGGTAATTTCTGATAGAGGAACTAATTTTAGCAGTGGTCCGATTAGGTCATTTTTTCATGAACTAAATATAGAACATCACTTGATTTCCACGGGTACTCCTAGAAGTAATGGTCAAGTAGAACGTTACGTGTCCACTGTAACTGATATGCTTAACTCTATATGCAATGAACAGTCAGATTGGCCGAACGTTCTGTGGAAGGTACAACAATCAATTAACACAACTGTACAAAAATCCACGGGCTTTACCCCTTTACGATTACTTACCGGCGTAGACGCAAATATTCCGCCTGTCCAAGCTCGTTTAGACGACGTTCTTGACGAAAATGACAGAGATAATCAAAATAACTTAGAGGCTGACCGAGAAATAGCTAGACTACGCCTATTACAAATAGCAGAAAAATTCAAAAAACGTTTCGATGCCACTCGTCGTAACAACTTAAATTTTAACATAGGAGATGTAGTGTATGTCTCACAGAATCATAGGCGTAATGATAAATTGGCACCTAAATTTAAAGGGCCTTATGAAATATCTTCTACCCTTCCTAATGATCGCTTTGCTCTACAAGGTCTAGGTAATTTACGAAATATTTCAGTAGCCAAAGAAAAATTAAGGTTCTGGCCAGGTGAATTAATTGATGAAAATGTAAGTGTTGAAAATGATATAGCACATTAACTTAAGATATTATAATAAATACTGTACCTAATTACGTGTCTATATTGTACTGTTGATTTTAGAGATATATGTTAATAATTACTTATCTAATGTTTTTTGTTTAAAAAAAAAAAAACCGCTGGGCGATCGTTTACTTGGTGCTTGTCTATCTCACCAGCAGCGGGTGAATGGGACTTGCATGACGAGGTAACCGATAAGATTTTTTGTTTCCGCTGGTCGGTCATTTGCTTGGTGCAAGTCTATCTCACTAGCAGCGGGTGGAGGGGACTTGACACGTCTAGGCAGTTGGCAAAACAAAAGTAAAATACAGTTGTAAAAAAAAAAAAAAAAAAAAAAAGGGTATCGAATGTACTTCGAGAGCGAAGTACTTGTCAGTATGGCCGTGATATATAAAATGTATTTATTGAGTCTAATATTTAAAAATGAATACTTGATATACCTATAAATGTAATTATTATCTGGTTTAATATTAATACTCAATTGTTAAAACCAATTTATGAATTTACTAAATGATTTTTGTAACAAACTTATTTTTCTATAAGTCAAACACTGATTTGACTCAACTGTCACTTGTGAATCATACTTGTTTGTTAACGGGTATAAAAGAGCGGAGCCCCAGTGGGGAAGTTCAGTTGCTCTGTGACTTTCAAGGCGTTAACATCTCAGGTATGATATTATTTTGATTATTGTTGATTTATTGTTGATGATGATGTATATTGTAATATTCAAATTATATATATATATGGAGAAGAATTATGTAATGTTATTATGACGATGATTATTGTATTTAAAATACGGGTCCTAATATCTTGTTATTAATTATGGTTAGGTATATTGTTACCTTGAATTATGTTATGTTGTATTTACTGCGATAGTCAGTTGTTATATACTACAAGATTAATATAATGCTATTTTGAATTGAATCATATTGTTTATATTTTCCCTTAACCTGATAATTAACGAAGATTAATATTTACATACATCTAGGAACATATTTACATATATACATACACACTATCTAACACCCGCGACTTCATCCGCGTGGAATATTTTTTTGGGAACTATATTTCTTGTCACCAAAATTTATATTTGTCATCAAAGTTGTATCACCTAATAAATAGATCTATCGCCACGAAATATTTTCGTTCTCAGATAAATAAAAAGTATTCCCAGGTATGAATTATCAAATAAATGTTGATATATGTGTAAAATAAGAGATAAATTACCAATAAAATTTTAGTGCATTAGATGAATATAAACTTCGTTCTTATCTATAATAATAGTTTTATTACATAATGACTTTGTGCTCAGAATGGTAGATCTGTCACCAAATAAATAGATCAGTTCCTTATTTCTATGAAGAAATGCCTAATACGAGACATAGGGCACATCAACTCGGACAGGTTAGGTTCGAAGGGGATGGCGGGGTCTAGTGAGCGAGCGGAGCGAGCGAACTAAGACCCCGACATCCCCTTCGTGTTAGGTTACTTTAAACCCTGCAGAGAGAAATAGGAGCCCGCGTAGCGGGGCTCCGTCGACTACGCCTTAGTTTGGACCTGTGGTTTGGAGTTTTATGTAAACATTTTCACATTGTTTGATGATTCAATTTTCGTGTCACTTCTATTATTTTGAAACCTAATAAAAATACTTTATGATTGATATTATTTCCAAGTAATTCTTAATTAATATTTTGGTAAGCGTTTTGATATTATTTGATGATTCAATTTTGGTGACAAATCTACTATTTTGCGGGCAAACCCTTTAATTTAAGAAACAGCAAATTAATTAAATTGGCGATAGCTTAAATGATACCCTAGTTTTTTTTCTAAAATAGTAGAAGCCTAAGTTACTCCTTATTACATCAGCTATCTGCCAGTGAAAGTCCCGTCAAAATCGGTCCAGTCGTGCCAGACAGTAGCCGTAGTAAATAAATCAAAGTGCTACCAGATTGCAGTAGCTCGACATCGACTAGTAATATTGATCGCCTCAAATGTGTCACTTCATATATCATAATTATTGCCTCAAAATATGTCAGTTCACACAATCACGATATTATCGATCGGCAGCAACCTAGTTGCCCCTTAATGGCGTTTTTTTGAAGTAAACATGTTACAGTACTTTCAGTTATTTATATGAGTTCTCTGACTATACCTTGCCTTATGTGAATGACAATAAAGATCATTATACTGCAAAATCAGATGTAAAATAATATTGAAGGGACAGTAAATTAATCTGGTGTTACTTTGCGGAAATCTAGGACAGTAAAATGTTGTGCACAAGTATTTAGTTTTAATTCCGCAGAATTGAATGCAAAATGCAGCACCGCCCTTCCGCCTGCAAAAATATACACATTCAGACGGTGCAATAATTAAAATACACCTCAAGCTATAGTGATACTTTTAGCCTGCTTAATCCCACTGCTGGTGCTGGAATAGAACAAAGGATACTTTCCATGACTTCCAGCTCTTTGAATCCAGCACTGCGGGGTTACCATGACGTCTTAAAGCAGTATTGTTTTAGTGTCACTCCAGTGTCGAAAAGAGACGGAGCTATAGAGAACGTCTAGCGCCATCTCTTACCCATTCTGGAATAAGATTAATACAATCATGTTTTAAGACGTCATGTTAGGCCACTTGGTAGTTGGTTTTATCCAGCTCGTCCCGCCATCTTCTACGAGGTCATCAATCTGAACCTAGTAGTAATAAGTATTTACCTGTCCAGTAGGCGTCCTCATGGCCACGGACATGCACTTCCTGACGGCGTCGAAGGCCTGCACCCTGAGCACCTTCATCTTGGTGAGCTCTCCCCGGATCCCCAGCTCCACCTCGTCAGGAGTACGGTTCCGCAGCTCGTAACCGTACGCGAGCGCTGCCTCGGCCATGGCCAGCTCGTCAGGGCTCTCCGCTTCGTAGTGAATCAGCTGTACAAACAATACCAATATAACATAAAGACGAGCAGAGAGGAACCAGAGGTCCTACCTATGACGTCTTAAAGCAGTATTAAGATATCATGGTAGGCCCCTTGGACATATTATACGATAGAAATGGCGACGTCAAATATGTGACGGTCAAGTAGCGAGATTAATCTGGCAATGGCAAAGCTCAACTTAGCTCAAGTGATGAACGTTATTATGAGCTGAAATTACACTTTGTCAGTTCAATGTTAATGAAATAGTATGCTCTAAAAGGAATAGATCAAATTAGAATAGGTTTTAAAAGGCCAAGTCTATAACTAGCAGCGGTGACTAAAAGCTTGCCCGGACATCGTTTGTTATACTAGAGGTGTGTAATGTAACATTTTATAAATTTTATTAATAGAGTAAAGGAAAACCAAATAAGCGATAAATGGACGGAGCAGAATATGACAAGACTGGAAAGGTCTACTGGGATGAATGGTACGCAGTAGACACGATGCACCGACAAATAAATTAGGGATAAGCAGGCTTGACGATTGATGGTGAAACATTGACATCGTGATAAGATACTCACAGGGTGTTCCACAGAAGTGCTCGGCGTTTCTTGATAGGTGCTCTCCCTGCTACCTCTGATGAGTTTCGGCAGTCGTATCTTGAGGGGAGAGCCGGTGGAAGGCGGCGGCGACGGCGTGGTAGACCGGGACTCCGTCAGACGAGCGTAGCTGATGAAGATTTAGGGAAATGTAACAATTTGTCAAGTCGTCTTGAATGTACAGAAACCAAACGGAGACAAGACTACGCCGAACTAATTTTTCAGTTTTCTTCCCTTTCAAAACAAATCGTTGAAACTAAAGAAACACAAGTTTGTATTTGTGCAAAAACCGATCGATCTGGCACAGGTTCTCTTAAACTTTCGCTGCCAAGTTCAAATAAAAAATCTTAAAATAACTTAGCTTCTACAACCAACCAAGCCTACTTAGATTGGGTCTCGCTAGTCGGGTCCTGTGTATGAGCACAAGTCATCTACAGCTACTATAACGACGACTCGGGACGCAGGTTGTGCGCACAAGAACGAGTTATTGTTCGATCCATATGCTGGGTGCTTAGCACACAATTTTATTACTAACTAGCTATATTATATTTATTTTATTGTATTTTATTACTCCAGCGCAACTTCGTCTGCGTCACATTTACCCCGTTTTAGCAACATTTTTCATTGCTGCTCCGCTCCTATTGGTCGTAACGTGATGATATATAGCCTATAGCCTTACTCGATAAAGGGGCTATCTAACACTGAAGGAATTCTTCAAATCGGACCATTACTTTCTGAGATTAGCGCGTTCAAGCAAACAAACAAACTCTTCAGCTTTATAATATTAAGTATAGATTTGTTTTATTTAAGGGCCATTAAAGTATTCAGTAGCAAAACCCAAGGATTATGTAAATGGAAACTAATTAATAACTACCCACTTCTTTTTAATTGATACTTCTTTAGAAGGAAAGATCGAAATCATTAGATGCCCTTACCGTTTTTAGGTCGTGCGAAAAACTGACCAGTATACAGTTATTGCGACACTGATAAGAGTGAGATTGCACAACGAGTGAGTGAGCGAGACAACACTCTTCAAAAGCCATTGTCAACGAAACAGAAACTTGGATGTCTTGCGCGATAGAACGTATGGCGATATCTTTGGTTAGAAGACGTTCGGTGTTCACAGCAAAGAACACGCCGAAACTGTCCTGCTAAAGTAAGGATAATTCTAAATAATAATAACCGGTTGGAGTGTAGACTTAGGGGCGCTATGGCGCGAGTCTTTTTCAATTTTTATTGTCTCGAATTTTTTTTAAAGACTACTGGAACACACTACAAATATAAATGAGAAGGTTAAGATGTTTGACTTACTAGTTACTTACTTGTCGTTAGTTCGCAGGGTTCCGTTGGTCTTGGCTGGTCTCTCCGAAGGGATGTGTTCGCCCGACGTAGAGGCGCTCATTTGCGTGGTGTCCACGTGAGGTTGGCTCACCACAACCGTGTTGCAAACGGCCAGGATCAACAGGAACTCGCGAACCTGGATTTTGATTTCATTAAACGAACGAAAAAAACAATTGCACAGTAGGGAACTAGGGAAAGACTTGCTGAAGGTTTGTAGCTGAAGAGAGTATTGCTAAGTCCCAATCTGACCAATGAGGGCAAGCTATTTTGTAATATCAAACGAACCAATGACGATGCTTGTAACTAGCTATTCTAGGGCAGTGCCTATGTTTCAAAGTTGCCTATCCCGTGATTTGAATGAATCGTGGCTTACCTTCTGCGTGTGTTGAGCGTCGTTGTGGTCGATTAAGTGTTGCAGCATCCGACTGTTCGGTGACACGCTGGTGATGGGAGTCACCAGAGGCGGCAACTCAGTCGAGGGCTCGGCGGGCGGACCCGTGGGGTGGTCATAGTCCACGCCGTTGACCACACACCGACGGAACTCCATCTTGTTTTCAGTCAGCGTGCCCGTCTTGTCACTGAACAGGTACGCCACCTGCCCCAACTCCTCAGTGATGTTCAGCGCGCGGCATTCCGTCCGCATGTTCGTATCGGGGTCGTACAGCTGAATGTCTTGGTGTATGTGATACACTTGTAAGAGTTTCGTCATCTCTATCGTGACGTATAAGGACACGGGTATCATCACCTGCAGTGCTATGATGTAAGTCCAGAATATGAGCAGCCCCTCGAAAGCCGGCTTGTTCACCATGGTTATGAACGGGGAGAACTTGTATGACGAGTTAATATAATATTGGTCCAACCACATCTTGCAGCCGACGGCGCCGGCGCAACAAAGGAACAGTAAGACTAAGACACACCATATCACATCTGTGTTCATTTTCTTCTCTAAGCAAGAAGCCTTGTATCTTGGTCCTCCGTTGTTGAGCATCGCCTTGGTCTCGTGTCCCGCGTACACGACGATGCCCTCCACATAATCCGTGTTCTTGATGGTGCAGTCCCTCAGCAGGAGGTTGTCCGAGGTCAGCGGCACTCGCGCTCCGTTAGGGTGTGAGATGGTACCCGTAAACCTATATATTTTTGTAGATGGTCGCTCCACTTCTACAGTACTTCTGAACTTCATTGGATCGAACTCTGATTGCTGAAAAATATAATTCACTTATTATACCTAAATATATTGAAGTCCAAACAGACGGTTATGTAAACTGGGACGCGGTTCTACAATGTTTTTTGTCGTATTCCACAAGTATTGGAGAAAGTGTTCCCACGCTCTGCTTTTTTCGTTGGCATTACATCCATACCAACAGAAAACTAAAAACAGCATTGTGATGCTCATCCAATAATAACCGTCGACCCAATGACACTATAGAAATACGGACAAATTAATAAAGATTGGAGCTATGGGAGCTTCGCAATTTCATCCGGGGAGCACAAAAAAAATACGAATACGCGCGAACTTGAATTACTACTAAACAAACTTTTCAATCTTTGTTCGTCTTTAAATAACTATATTAATATCGTTTTTGCTCAGCGGTACTGTAGCAGGTTTAAGTGTATCGGAGTGAAAACATCAATTGATTGGGATTGTTTTGATGAAAACTAACCGTAAAAAATAGTTTCACTCTAGTCTCGCTCTAGTTTATAATGCGATGAAAGATTCATTTTAATAAGTTGCTTCGGCTGCACTTAAGTATCTGTTTGCAAAATTTCATCCAAATCCGTTCAGTAGTTTTTGCGTGAAAGAGTAGGTAGCAAACATCCAACCATCCTCACAAACTTTAAAATTTATAATATTAGTAGGATTCATTCGTCTTACCATTTCCTTAAATCCGGGCGCAACTAGCCTCTGCTTAAGATTAGTCTCCCCATCTAGATTGCACGTCTCTAAGTAGCAGATGCCATAGGGGTTGGAGCTGCGCAGCAGGACGATGTCCGCCGGAACTGGCTCGTTGTTCGACAGGTGAACCAAGTCCCCAACGCGTACTTCTCGCCATTTCACTCGCACGTACCGCTCCGATGATCTGCCCAACAGAAATAGAAACAATCAATAATGTTTTATGAACAGCTCAACAGATTCTCGTGCGATGCAGTAGGTAATCAGTTTATTCAAAGCAGGCAATTTACTTTGCAGCCTATCAGCCTATAATGTCGCGTATTACCGTAATACCAGGATAGTAGTGAAATGTGATTACGCTCAAGTACGTCATTCACGCACATAAGTACGTCGGTGGTAAGTAGTTAGTAGTGTTGGCACACCTGTTGGAGTGCGTAAATTCCACTAGTGCTATTTATCAGAGAGCGCTGTAAGAGTATAGATCCACATCGACATACTTATTGGAGCAAATCTCGATAAAGAGAACCATTACCATTATTGTACTGTGTACAAGGATCTTTTGACGCGTGGCTCCCAAAAATAAGTTGTCGCGGCATCTTGCGTTTTCCATACAAGTTCTCCAAACAATTTCACGAATGCTCACCCGCAACAGTCAATGGAATGCAAGCGACAAAATATGCTAATAGTAAGATGAAATTGACAGGTTTCTGACAGCTGCCCCTACAGCGCCGCCATAAAATGAACAGAGATGTTCCTCAAACTTTACTATACAATCAATTTCAACAACGTCATTGTAGTCAATGTACCTGTGGGAACTAGCTAACTGAAGTCTGACACTCCAAGTAACTCCAACTACTTGCAAGTCGTTCGGCCAATTTCGTGAGCCAAGCAACAGGTCGCGATTAGAGATTGTGGCGTGATACCGCTTCGAGCAATACTTTCTACGGTTCGAGTGAACTTTACAGATCATTTCGCGATAAACGTTGACGTCCGACATTACTGTCTTTCTTTATGTTGTTGTTTGTTAGAATAACAATGAGTTTACTGCTGACAGTCACGCGTACACTCATTCAATTATTATTTTTTGTAGTATCGTAATAGCTGTAGACGTCTTACTTTCTGTGTCACGCCTCGCTTGTAGTTTTTATAAAAATCTATAATGTACACTTTCAATTTGAACGGGTTTAATATATTAGGTAGCAGAATAGGCTTCTTTGACTCGTTTGATTGATGCTGCATCAAAAAATAACATGTTTTCACTAAAGCTACATACTGAATTACTTACTAATCTTACTATTATTGAAGGCGGTAGTAACTAGTAACACAATAGTAATAAAACTTCAAAAATTTTTGTTGTGGCCAAACAAGAATGAGGTAACATTGGAAAGTGAGGCCGATGGCGTCGTGACCCGTAACAGAGTCATCATAGCACTCCCAAACAATACTCCATAGAGCACATCTCAAATGCCGTAGACAAAACTAAACAATAATAAAAATGCTGAGTGAGCTAATGCTGAGTGGCATAACGGAGCCGAGGAGATTCGGGTAAGTCCCCTTTAACAAAGTCCTGCCACGTATTTGTAACCTTGGAAGCATTCACGGTAGGTACCGGTACAAATTTTGCAATAGAAATTTTGCCTGGAGACCATTGAATCTGTGCTGACGGCTCAACAGCCAGATGGGTGGAAAACCAACAAATAACTAAGGATAAGATCTAAATGAGACTAAAAACTAAACTAGGACAGCATGACAAATGAGAGAATGAAGGCCTATACTCAGCAAGGGGTGGAACATGGAGTAAATGCTGATAGACGATGATCCATATATAACCCACCGGCTCCCGTCGCTGGCGCCGCGTGTGAAAAGAAGCTTAATGATAAGCATGGAATTACACAGTCTTCATGCCTTTTAAACTGGAACACAGAAACAGTCGAAATATGAACTGTAATTCCCCTTAACAAAGACCTCCTTCTACTGCTAAAAGTACCTTAGTTCTGGGAGCCGTTAGAGCGAAATGAAACAATACTGTAATAAATACCATTATGAATTATAAACAATAATATTTGCAGTGTGGCGGCGTACTCGGTGGAGTAACGAGTGCCGCCTGGGAATCTGTGTCATCGACACAATGCAACTATTAACTGAGCTTGATGTTTATTTAGACGACAAAACAAAACATTGTGGGCCTTATACAAGAACTAGACGGTGGATGCAATTGTTCTGGAATTAGAAGTAAATTGAAGCTATATTAGTGAAGCAAACATGAGAGAAATCGCTTGTGTCGTCGGCATTCCAGAAAAAAAACGAAAAGTGTCGAACATGAAAAAAATGAAGGATTTATTATTATAGCATTGATGTTGCGGCTGATTTTCTATTAGTCATCTATTGAATAGTCCTTATCGAAAACAATTAATATAATATGACTCCATCATACATGATTGCTGATTAGCGTTTTATGTTTACAAATAACAACAAAGTCACTGATATTATACACTACAAATAAAATTGTAAACTACGTGTATACGTGTCGTATTTAATGTTGACACTTGGTTCAAAAATATTTATCTCAGATGGCTACTTTTTCAGCCTCCAAAACAGAGGCACAAGGCGGAAATTGTAAAAAATTGCTTGTTTATCGAAGTTTGTCTTATCGATGATGTAAACCTCGTCAAACGAATTTGTAAACTACTAAAAGGTACAGACATGAATCATTGTACGAAAATTACCAGTTTTTGTTTGCACAGCAGTTCCAAGACTTCGTGAAAAACAAAGCCAAGGGGCTTACGTAGTTACGTCTTATTCTAAACACACTTACTGCTATTTGTTTTCTGGCTGTTACATTATAGATTTTTACCAAAAAATATTTTCGGCAAACAAGGATAGGCTTATGAGATTTGAAAAAAAAAAAGGTATGTAAAGTTGTGACTCAAGGAAAGTTTCGTCAAAAACTATATCTCAATTTAGTCAGCCGATAAAGAAATAAATTGTAACGTAACAATTCGAAAACGGGACGTTATCAACCATATGGATGAATCAGCTAAGCCCTAAGTGGATGGGCAAGTCTGACTCAGAGATAAGTCTGCTACCGTACACCGCTTTTATCATCTCTTTAATCCATCAAATTAACTTTTTGCTTGGTGACATTCCCTGTAGTGTAACAGCAAGAGGTACGAACAGGCTGACACTGAATAATTTAACAATCATTTAGGAGGTGAAAGCACTCATGAACAACTTTTACTATCAGACCAAGTCTGAAACGGCGAATAAGAAAGCAACTGTCATAAACGTTTTCATTGGGTAGTGTCGCAAATTAGCATGACACATCAGAAAGCTTTAACCCCAGAAACCTGACGATGCCTTTTGAAGTAAGCCTTTAGTCTTTAGTCGTGGATCACAGTATAGTTCCATGGAATCAACGAATGAGGTGAGTCCCTTTAAAGATCTCATGACACCTGTTGTAAGTATGTTATCAGTTTCCGCGTTAAGAGCATCAAATCCTAACCAACATTTGATAAAGTCTGCACAAACACAAGAATAAAGATATAGATAAAACCCTATAGAGGAAAATACTTTAATAAACATAATAAAAATGATTGTATAACAGCTTAATAACTTTGAGATAGGATGGCGTGCGGCGACTGTCTCGTAAGATGAACGATTTATCTCTGCCCGTTGAACGAAACATTTCTACACACTGTATCCAGGTGCCGACAAACAAAGCTGTTATAATGCCAAGGATTCTTCGCATAGTTTATCTTATAAAATAGATGTTGAGAAATTGCACTGCGATTGTTTTTCTATTAGATAATGACGACAAGTGAGCAATGAGAGCAATCACTATAATAGGAACAATCAGATTCTATTAATCAGATATTCGAATAAAAGATATCAAAGTAATAGCCTTATGCAATGTAGGCCGTTATAATATAAAGCAATTACTTTGCTCTCGAAGCAAATACATGAGATATTGGCAAAACAGAGGCCCACTATTTATTTACATATCATCGAAATGTAAGCGTAACGACTGTAATCCTGTTAGTTTAATATTCATGCAGAAATCTTTATCGAACGATTTTGTGTCTACAGAATAATCGGATTCATTATTCTTTGTTTAAAGAACCTTGTTATTTTTTATGAAACGTCCCAAACGTGCTAGGTCGATAGGTTATTTTCTAATAAAGTTTTATAGGGCAAAGCGTAAAACGAGTTAAGTATTCTGTAAATCTCCAAGATTCCACAGTCGGTTAAGTCTGCGAAAGCCGTAGTGACGACATGGCTGGTCAGTGCAGGCAATGTGAAGGTCGAAACGTTCACTATTGGCCTTAACAACCTGTCGGTAATCTCGTGTAATTACAAAAAGTACTCTTCGAAAATGATGTCGCTTAATTTTACAAAAAGTCGAAATATTCGTGAATGCGTGCAAGCGTTCAAACGTTAATTGATCGTTTCCGATTCAAATAAACTTTATGATTCTTGCAAGCTTAATTAAATGTTTCTCTTTTTTATAAATTATGTTTTCCGGAAAAAATTGTAACCATCAAAACTAACAAGGAAACGAAATGGATATCTCGAGGAATAAAAACATGCAGTAAAAAACAAAGGCAATTGCTTTGGACATATAGGTTAAATCCGGACTCACTAAATAAAAAAGTTCTTAAAAACTATACAAAACTTTATAGAAAAATTATCAAGCTAACACAAAGAGCACAAAATAATCATTTTATAAACACTGCCGAAAACAAATCTAAGGCTACCTGGCAAATAATAAATAAAACCAAACTGTGCTTGCCACAGGAATCAGTCATGTGCGTTAATAGAGGTAATCTGTCGTTTACACACCCCACAGACATTGCCAACGAATTTAACAATTATTTTATTGACGAAATTGAAAATAATACTAAAGCTGACATCACATTAAATAATATTAATATAAACAATCAGACATTAAATTCCCTGTTTATGCAACCTGTTACTACTGATGACATTGTAAAAATAATCTCTAACCTAAAAAACACAAACACTGTTGGATATGATGGCGTTTCTACAAAAGTCATAAAATTCACCAAAGAATTAGTAGCACCTCCGTTAGCGCATATAATTAACTTGTGTATTGGTAATGGCATATTTCCAAATAGGCTCAAAAAAGTTGTAATAAAACCCTTATACAAAAAAGATGACAGAACAGATTTAAAAAATTATAGACCCATAGCGAAAATACCAATTTTTTCCAAAATTTTCGAGAAAGTAATCTATAATTCTCTTTATGCTTATTTCGAAAAATATCAATTATTTTGTCAAGAACAAAAGGGATTCCGTAAGAATACCACAATTAATATGGCACTGTTCGACCTATTAACAAACATCATGTCATCTGTAGATAGGAGAAATCCAGTCTGTGCTATTTATACTGACATGACCAAGGCTTTCGACTATGTGGACCATAAAATTCTGTTACACAAGCTACATAGTTACGGTATAAGAGGGAACATTCTTCAATTACTGGAATCGTACCTAAGTAATAGACTGCAATACACAGAAATTTCTAGAATTTGTCCAAAAAGTAAAATAGAAACCATATACACATCAAAACCAAGGCGTGTAAAATATGGTGTTCCACAAGGTAGCGTACTGGGGCCGCCACTTTTTTTAATATATATTAACGATCTCCCGAAAGTAACAAAAAACAAAATGGTACTCTTTGCGGATGACAGCACGGCTGTAATTAAATGTGCAAATAATAATACTTACGAGCAGGACATAAATACTTGTTTGCATGATATAATAAACTGGTTAAGTAATAATAATTTGGTAATAAACCTAAGTAAGACGAAAATAATGCAATTTCATCAACGTAGTGAAAAACCAAGTGTTTGTGTTGCTTACCAAGGCTGTAATATAGAGGAAGAAAGTCAGGCGAAGTTTTTAGGTATAGTGATTGACAGCAAACTCACGTGGAAACCTCATATTGAAGTAGTGTGCAAAAAGCTCAGCAAATCCGCGTATGCTCTCCATCAGCTTTCAAAAAAAGTCAACCGTCAGGCTCTTTTATCAGCGTACCATGGACTGGTTGCTTCTGTTTTGCGGTATGGCATTATTTTCTGGGGGCAGTCGACCGATAAGGAACTAGTATTTAGAATGCAAAAGCGATGCATAAGGTCAATGTGCAATCTTAAAACAACAGATAGCTGTCTTCCCTATTTTCAGTCTTTAAAAATTTTAACTTTTCCATCTTTGTTCATTTTGGAAACCGCTCTGTTTGTAAAAAATAATCCACAATTATTTGAAAAACTGTCAGCAGTCAGAAAAAATCCGATACGAACTCAATATGTTAACAAACTGTGTCAAGTCAAATGTAAAACCGCACTTATGCAGAAAAGTTTTTTTGGTATTGCCCCACGCATTTATAATAAAGTACCTGATGTAATAAAAAATATGACTGTGATAAAATTTAAAAGGGCACTAAACCAAATATTAATTGACAAAACCTATTACACAATTGACGACTTCCTTAATGATAAATCTCTGCACTGATTGACTAACTATCAATGTCATTGACATAATTGTTCCTATTCTGACATTTTTTTTCCTGATTGACATACATTATTATTCCTTTTGACATCACTGTTAAAATTTCACAACTGTTATTAGTCTGATAATTATTTGTTTCTTTTTTGTAATTCTAATGATCTGAAATTTAAATGTATCTGGTATTACAATTTTATACCATTACTATTTAATTTATGAATTTTATATTATTTGCATGCCCTTTTGACGGTAGAATATGGAGGACTATAGTAAATAATAACACATCTATGTACAAATTACCCATGTTTGCAAAGAAATAAATGATTTGATTTGATTTGATTTGAATGGTTTTATCGTTACATATGCAGAGTTACGACAATTTGACGAAATACATATTGTTAAATAAACAATTTGCTAATGTCTTTTGTAAAGAAACAAACCTTCTTTCATTCTACATACACACCACCTGACACAAGCATCTCCTTGCTTAAAAGGTGATCTCCAAATCATGTATGTTTAAGAATCATGTAATTGAAATAAACATTTTTTTTTTACATTATTGCATTACAAATTACATACTTGCAAAAGGTATACACAGTGGTTCCCCGTAAGCGTCATCGTGTACAGGTACAATCTGTGCTAAAAAAAGTACCTAAGATAAATTTTAAGACACCTGCGTACCAAGCCTTAACCCTGCTGAAATTTCTCAAACGCCACATAATGCAGTCTGGTCTTAATAATATGTGGGTTCTAACGGGGCCAAAGATAGTGCCTTGCGGAATCCTTTTCCTTAACAGAGTGGATGACGTTTTATTTACATGTTCCAAGCCAGTCGACCTATATATTTTCCGATCACAGAAATTACTTTTTCATCGACCCCTATTATCCTACCGAATTCTGGTAAATATTTATTTTCCGGGATTGTAACGTCACGAGGCCAGTATTTTTGCCTACCAGTTGGGCTGATGATATCGTCTGTTTATCCTTCTGTATTTTTAAAAGAAAACGGCCTCGGTCTGTCTAAACTCAATGTCGACCGATCAATGCCTCCATGCATGCAATTCCGAGATAAGCTACACAGCTACATTTTCTAACAGTTTGGCACACGTTTCAAATATTGTAATAGAATGATCAATCGTTATATTGTTACGGTTCTTTGAAAAGATTAATTAAAAGTACGTACCTAAATAAGGTATGACACATAACTATTAATAAGGTAAAACTGTATGAAAATAATGTTTTGATTTTGTTCGATTCATCATCCTCTTGCCCTTGTTACAATTGTACAATGTATTTTAGAGCGGCGCAGTCAAACGTTAGATTTTCTTCCATTCCATCTCTATCAACCATCATCTTAGTATTCGTTTCCTTCCTAACCACATCATTAGCGTCTGTCAGATATTTCCATATTTTAGCATCAGTCTGCTTCTTTTCTTGCAGCCATCCATTAGCAAGATCGGTGTTTTTAAATACGCACTATTCATAAGCATTGTTCGTCAGTTGTCACCGAAGAGCTCCAACACTTATTGCGCAAGGCATTGGACGAGTTTTTGTCTTCAACTAATAGCTAATTACAGACAGTGAGCAAATATTTGCATAATTTACAAATCGCTTTACATTTTAAGCAGCAAATGACCGATCGTTAATTCTTATAGCTTACTTAGTTTAAACAATATACATATATGACAAGGAACTTGATAATGTTCATGGTTAAAAATTAGTCATCAAAACAATTATAGAAAATTGCTATGAATAACTGAGTAGCTATAAAACCCGCGATTGACGGCAACACTGCACCTACATACCAATAATTACTAAAGTGCATTATTATTGTGAAAGCGACGATTAGTTTGCATTAGACTTTGTTGATTGTCAATATTTGATTTGTTAATATTTGTAGGTAAATATAACGTTCATTGTCGTTTAAAATGTGTGGCATTGAACTAAATAAACCGTGAAGCTGTCTGAGTGTCCAAACTGATGCTTCAGGTCTTTAAAAGATTGTACCTTTGTTCCAGTCCTAAATGCGATTAAACTTACAAAGATTTATTTTCCTGGATTCGCAGAAATTACTTTGAACGTGCCTCTATTCAACTGAATACAATCAACTTGTTCATGATAAGTTTTGTTGATACAGAAAACGTGCTAGAGTCAAATATCGGAGATTTGGCAAGGACATGCAAGTTAAAACATTCTAAAGAACAATAAATAAAGAACAACGCGCCCGTTTCATTTCCATCAGTGCACGTGTTGTAATACGTTCAGCCTTATTTATTTTCGCTAATTAAATTATTACTAGCCTTGGCGCTAATACTGGGAACTACACGATAATTATTCTTGAAACAATAAATTGCGATTCAGGCTGTACCAAGATTGGCCGTATTATAATTGTCTCAAACTCCCAAACCGTAAAAATGATGCATCAGAGAGAAAGAGCACATTGTATTGAAGTTACTTTTTCTCACAATATTGACATTTCTGAGATAGTTTTATAGGCGAGTAATCTAAGATTGTAAAGATAAATTGTTTTGAGATGAACGCAGTAAAGCCCGTTATTGGCTTGGACTGTTTTTACTCATTCTTTATTGACAGTAAACGTATATGTATTTGCAGTTGCTCCACTATTTTAGTACTTCGAGATACATCTTTGCTTTCAGGACAGAAAATTGCATCATTACAAACATAGCGCAGCCTCCTAAACCATTGGGTCTAAGATAACTGACTGGCCACTGGCTGACTGATGAGATGACTGACTGGGTCTAGGACATGGGATAAACGGAGTACTTTAAAACCAGGAATATTTTTTCAAACAATATTCTTATTTGCTTAAAAAAAAAAATTTGGATCTTATTCCATGATGTGGGCCAATGTGAAATCCCACCGCGCACACGGCTTGTCCTCAATAAATCAATTGCTGTTGTTGAACTTGGGCCTTTTATGACTCATGGCCGTAGTCAAGGTACAATCAAAAACTGATAGCGTTCACGAACTTGACGAGTTTATCGGCATCATTGAACTCAAGCGTTTTAGAGGATCGACAACACCCGTGCCATCGCCAGTCGCCACCACAAGATAGACAAGTAGATAGAATGTACTTTATTGTGCACCAAAATTGTAATAGCTCTTATCTTTAGATTTTGACGACTTGAGGTATTTATTCTAACACAGTCCTTACTGTGAGTCTACCATACAACGTGAAGAGTGTGACCATGTAGAATATTTCGAATTTTTTGCAGTTAATATCATCATCTTGCTGCTCTAGTCCAATGTTACTTGGGGTTTTTACAGTTAACAGTTTGTCACTTCTTCCGAATTCATTTATGTCTTTAAAAGTCTAGACAGCCTTAATTTCGCAGTCGTCTTCAGTCTCTTTTCCAATTTATTCGTTCTTAAAATGGAGCGATATTTTCGTCTTGGGCAGTTGGGCCATTTACCATGCTGATGTCATTCGACATCATTTTATATCATTCCATTTGTGGTTTGGCTGTATGGTTCACTTTTACTTTCCACCATTAGAAAGTTATGTGTTGAACGACCCGCGGTAATGTGTATGGGTTATCTGATGTAACCAATTTGACCGGTTTAGCAAGGGATTAATCTCAGGCGAATATTTTAGTAAATAATTACAAGATTATTTTGAGAGAGGGCGTAACAGACATTATCCATTTCAAAGGACAGTAAAACCCTGTTGATGTAGTTGACCAAGAAACTAAACGACCAGGTAGATAAAAAAAAATATCAAATTAGTTCCAAACAATAGCAAATGCAGAGCTACAAGGATCGTTTGGCGTTCAAATACCGTTCACAGACGTGCGTTTTTGGTAAACATTAGTAAAATTATTTTGTGAATTGAGATAACAAAATGGCCGTGTTGGGCCCGATTTTGGCTAATCACCAAACTTTCCTTTTACAGCTAAACATACTGCAAACCATGAAAGATATCAACCTATGATGTCAATATTGTCACTAGTTCCTGATACAAATAGCTTGTGTGAACTATGGCCATATAATTTATCTCTGCCATGACACCAGCACGTGAAGTTTTATTAAATGAATTGAGTTTCACTAGACAATTGCGAATATTGTAGTGAGCGGGGGCCCCGCTGCTCACTACAATATTGGCAATTGTCTCTGGCACTGCGACATTGAACACGTTTGTTTTAACTAAATTATCTAGTATTAGACTGCGGCCCAAGCATTTATCCCAACCGTAACTAATATTATAGATGTGAAAGCGACTTCGTTTCATCGTTTGTGTATTTGTTTGTCACGCTTATAAACAGCTGAACAGATTTCGATGAGGCTTAAGAATAGAGCATGACCTGGATTTTGGCTTAGGTTTTAACAGTAAGACGTTCTCGTGGAATAATTCCCTACTTTCAAATGAGCAAAGCCACAGTTGCTTGTAAAACTCGTACAATTATATCACCAAACTTCATGATTGATCTTTAATGACGTTGTTTTTGAACAATCATCGAAAAAAAACACAAGGTAAAATTTTGTCAACAAAACGATTTGTGTGAATTAGCAATCAATCAACAGCTGGATTTGATTGTAATTGCACTGTTTCGAATATAAATAATTGGTACAATCAGTTCTTCTATGACATTCACTGTGCGTAATAAAATGCTAATGAAGCTTCAAACAACGGGTTTCGGAATCGATCACCTGAGACAGATAAAGTAGGTTCACCGTTTACGAATTAACATAAAATATCTAGAATAATATAGGTATTATGTATTGAGGACATTACTAATAATATGTCAGTTAAGATAATAAGTATAGGCTGAAACTGAATTCATACATGTTGTATGAACATAACCTGAGGTGTGATGGTTGTTTGAGGCGGCGAGCCGCCCATTACCTGAACGCGCCCCAGAAGGTGGTAGCCGTAAGGCTGGTCCGGGGGTACCGCACGATCTCCGGCGAGGCGGCGAGCCTCTTGGCCGGATTGCCGCCGTGGGATCTGGAGGCGATAGTGCTCGCGCGCCTGCACGAATGGCGCGCGGAGGCACTACGCCGGGGGGAAAATCCGCTGCCGCGGCAAATTGTCGCTCAGCGGACAGACCTCCGGCGCGATCTCATGGCGGCATGGAGACAGCGACTATCGCAACCACGTGCAGGGCACGCCACAATAGTGGCGATAAGTCCCCTCTTCGAGGAGTGGCTAGAGAGGCGCCACGGCGCCCTCACCTTCCGCCTGACGCAGGTCTTCACCGGACACGGTTGTTTCGGGAGGTTCCTGCAACGAATCGGGCGGGAGGAAACGCCCGGATGTTACCATTGCGAGGATCGGCCGGAGCACACCGTGGAGCTCTGCCCCGCTTGGGCTGAGCACCGCCGTGTCCTCGTAGCGGCGATTGGCGGCGGCGACCTCTCGCGTCCGGCCCTGGTTCAATCCATGGTCCGGAGCGAGAGGGAATGGGAAGCCGTCGCCTCCTTCTGCGAAGCAGTCATGCTAGCGAAGGAGGTGGCGGGACGTGAGAGGGAGAGAACCTCACGTCCCAGCCGCCGCGGGAGACGCCCCGGGCGTCGGGGGGCAACCAGTGGCCCCCGGCCACCATAGGCGCGAGCCTGTGGACGGTGAGTAATGGGCTAGCTCACCGTCCGTCCGTCTCATGACGACAGGCCGTGTCGACGGCGCGTACGTGTTCCACGCGCGCCTCAAGGAGATGTCAGCAAACCGGAAGGGGTCCGAAAGGGCCGATGCCTGCCAGGGCTGCGGGTTGTTCGAAAGAGATACCGCGGCCCTGGAATACAAAGGGCTAAGAAGGAACATGGGTGGGTTTTAGTCAGTCAAGTCTGACACTTCCTCCCGCTCCGCCCAGAGCGGGAGAAGTCATTTGATGATGATTTCCCATCCGAAAAATAAAAAAAGGTTTGATAGAAACTCAACGGCCTCCACACAAATATAATAAAATAATAAACCGCATTAAGAATAATTGCTCGTTTAACAATAAAACTAATTAAATTTCTTCTCTTCCTGCACTGTCAAGGTTTTTTTTTTTTTAGATATACAGAACAATTTTCTGCGTTGTAGTCATTTAATACATAGATAGAGAAGGGGCGTTGTGATAAGAATACATGAACAAATTAAGATTATTAAGTAGTCCATTTTACCAAATATCTATTTCCCTGACTGTACTTGAATAGTTAGCAACCTAAGATCTATGCTAGCTAAGGCGCGACTCACGATCACTGCGCGAATCCGTCGCTCAAATCTTCTAAAGTCTATTCAAGTCCATTCCAATGGATGTTATTTCCACTTAAATGTATATCCACTATGTAGGTGAAAATATAGTTGATTTCAGAATAACTCCAATGATTGTCACAGTTGACATTTTTGGAAACTAAATCATGAACAGAGTTTACGTTGAAAAGCCTCCGCGCCGCTTAAAACGGGCGACAAAGATTTGACACTTTCGCTCATATTGGGTCACATGACACGGATGCGGTCACGTCACGCCGCACTCGTCGTCGATTTCAATTAATGGCTTTTTAGCTTTTTATTGCTGGCCAGACCTTGCAATTTGTAGCACACTGTTTGATTTATTAAACGATTTATGGTTTAGTGACACTTGCAAAGTATGCTTTTACAGTGTTTTACATCTCGAGAGGTACACCCCAATTGCACACATTTGGCAAACATTTAAACGGAAATACAAATCATTGTGATTTTGGCGGATTTTTAGGGGACGGCAATCCAACTGCAACTTTATCGTAACGAAAATAAAGGTCAGTTTTTAAGGTTCCGTACCCAAAGGGTCAAACGGGACCCTATTACTGAGACTTCGCTGTCCGTCCGTCAGTCCGTCCGTCCGTCACCAGGCTGTATCTCATGAACCGTGATAGCCAGTTGAAATTTCTACAGATTATGCATTTCTGTTGATGCTATAACAACAAATACTAAAAATAGAATAAACTAAATATTTAGGGGGCTCCCATAGAAAAAAGTTATTTGCTCGTTTTTATAAATAATAGTACGGAACCCTACGTGCGCGAGTCCGACTCGCACTTAGCCGGTTTTTTTTGACAGTGACACAAAATCAAAGGTGTGTCAAACGACTGTACTATACAGATACAGACAGTTAGTACATACAGTCAATGTATAGTACAGTCGTTTGACAAGCACACAATTTCTATTTGTGATACTGCCGTAGATATTGTCCTCTTGATTAAATTAACTGACTTAACTGAAATTGGATCGTATTAACCTTCTGCCCACACGATGACTTCTCACTGGGCATGCACCTTGACTCGAAACTTAGATGACGTGATTTCATATTAAACCTACGCTGCCGTTTGTCCATCCATACACATAAAATAAGGAGTTGAGGAAAATTAACGACTTTAATGAGGGAAAATTGCATCACGGTTACATATTATATCTTTGTTATCCGGTTGTATACGGTTAGACTGGAACCCAACCCCAACTTAAGAAAAAAAACAAACAAATGATGACGATTTGTGCTGTAGCTTTCGCCCAGGGCAATTGCCTGGCTGGAGGTCGAAAATTATACCACAGGAACGTACTACTATTATTACTGCAGTTAAAATATACTAAGTAACCAGGGTCTACCTGTGCTTAATTTCATCAAAACCTTAAGGGCGTGCCAAACAAACAAATTTACTTTAACATTTAAGTATTAGGTTTTTAGTATTGGTTCGACACAAATGCTGAATAACGGCGGCATGTTACGCATAGATACTCGTAAAATAAGGTGAAAAGGTACCACACCATAGGTTTACAAAAATACTCGTAATTATGCTGAGTCGCGCAGTACCGTTACTATTCGCTTTCTTTTCTGACGATAGCCTGCGCGAGCGCATAGCCGGGAGAAATTCATGATCCAAACACATGCGGAACGATTTCGCGGAACTACTACATGGTGAATGAAGGAAAACATGTTTTATTTAATTTATACAGTCAATGTCAATTTTTGTTTTACCACTCAACAAAATACAACAGTGTAAGCAGAATCTATTCCAAAAGGAAAAACTAAGGTCTCGAGATATTTATTACTTCTACAATAAGTTTGCATAATTTAAATACTGCCTCCACTCAGAAAATGCTAAGAGTTAAGATAAATGAAAAGGAAAGTCAGATACAAATGATTAAGCCATTTTTCAGGTATAGATTTTGCCTCGCAAACAATAGCCTCAGTGAAGTCGAAAGTTAATGTTCCGTTGTGACACTATTAATGGACTGTGGTGTATTGTTAACGTTGTTGACGTAAACTGAACGTCACTTTGAAGAAATTTTCTTCACGAGAAAACCGTATTGAAGCAATAAATTCAGCTTGTCGTAAAACAAAGCTTTAAACAAATGTTTGAGAAGCGGTAAAACCTGGCTATAGTGAACTTCGACGAACTCTCTGACCTATGTGCGAAGTGCAATGTTGCTCGGTCATTGCCACGAAATCCGTATATCTTTTAAGGTTGAGGAGAGCAACCAGTTAACATTTGAACGCTTTGGTTACCAGCAGGAAGTAACAGGCCGGTCGACATCTCGACTGGCCTCGGACTCACAAAAGCACCCGCGGAAAAAACAGCTCCAAGCTATACCTCGCGAGACTTATTGTACCGCGCTCTTAAACCGGATGCCGGCCAACCTTCAGCTACCTCAGGGACTCTGAACTAGTTCCGACTATTACAATAGAGATTGTGCTATAAGTGTAACAATAACTAGGTAAAACTCAATCCAAAGTCATCCTTTTTAGACGAATAAATTAAAAAATAGGTACTCCACACAAGTTTGTATTCAAAGCTTGTTTATCTTCGAAAGCGAGATTTTTATTCCCATTCTTGCTCCAAGCAATGACAAATCTGCATATAGATTGACCAATCTTGGTTCAATATTGGAGTTGGGCCAATTGTTTTCCTTGAACACGAAGAGACTATTGTGTGCATCCCTCTGGGTTTTAATAACCGCATCGAGTTTATTGAAGGTCGTACCATCCCGACCGTCGTTACATGAAAATCAGTGAGTGCCAATGGCGCCGAACTCATAAACATAAGCGTCAATATACATTTTATTAGTTTGCCCCGTGTCGTCCCCGCCTCGGAAGACCTTCGCCTGCCATTCAGCTCGTTAATATACTATTCATATAAACTATGCCATTTAAAGAACAATTTCAGCAATTTGTGCACTAAATTAAAGCAATTCGGCGCGACAAAATCTAGCGCCAAATTTTTTATTCAGACATTGTTTTGCGCATCGAATCCAACTTGTAGACAGGAATGGATGGTCTTCATTTAAATGGAGCCAGTGTTTACTGTTAATAGCTACTTTATTAACCACGGTGATTGGAAACCGTTACAAAACTAGCAGTTCAGCGAAAGTGGAACACACAATGATGTTGAGCGAGTAAACGTAAAAACTTGCGGAATTAGTCTACAGTTTAACAAGATCAAGGCTGAAATGCGTTTCTGACAATGGTAATATTAGTGACGGCTATGGAACATTAGGCTCCTATTCTATGACTGGGCATGAACCGGACAATAAAAAGCTTATAGGTGACCCGGATACGTCGCGTCGTCGCCTGGCTTCGCTGTACACGCAACTGTATCGATTGACATTGACCGTGCATCGTGATTCGTGGTCACCATTCTCTTCGTCGCATGCGACGACTGTCATGAATATTCTAGTCTAGTATAGTACGATGAGGATCACCGTTTTTGTAATACAATCAGAATAAAGTATTGTTATCAGACTAACGTTATAATGAATTTTTATTTAAGTTTTATTTTAAATGGGTAGGATGAATACATCTCTTTACGACAAAAGCAACATTCGTGAGCGCCGGCGTGATAAGCAGCCGACGACTGCTTATCAGGCGTACTTATTATCTTGAGAGTAGGTCATCAGGTTTAATATTGTAGTTGATGCGAACTAACTTTTGACATTCACAGTCGTACAATAGGCATAGGCACAATCACGTTTACAGCGCATCTAGACCGTAGAGATAAAAGCGTTTGACAGAACATGACCGTCATGCTTAGTGGCGAGGCCGAGAATTTAAGGCCTAAAGGATAAACTCAAACTCTTTATTGCATTCATGTGAACACATTTAGTTGTTACATATACGCTAGTAAGTTCCAACATGAAACCCGGTTAGGGCACGGCAACATAAACATTATAAAATTGGTAATAACTTAACGGTTAACGTGTATTTATTAATTATTATACTTTATTTATTTGTATCCGTTATTATAATTTCATTAATTTGTATGAATTATTATATTTTATTAATTTATATTCATCATCTTCCTGCCCTTGTCCCATTTTATTTGGGGTCGGCGCAACACGTCTCTTTTCTCCATACTCCTCTGTCATTCGTCATTTTATTTTATTAATTTATATTCTCTATTGTTTTTATTTTTTATTAATTTCTATCTATCTATCTATCATATTCACATTTTTGAAAACACAAACACATGCAGGCTCGGTTTATTTTGGGTGCTACATGGTGTATTGATCAATCCTTAGCCTATCGCAAGTTAAAATGTCGAATATTAAACACTGCATGAATGATGAATGTCGTCCGGTGCACGCTGGGCAACATACTTTGCCCCCTGGTATATCTCCTGGTATATCCTTTACATCCACCTGTCCATATACAATACAGCACGTGTGCAAGGGAAGAGTAAACTCGTATACTATCAAAGTCGTAAAGGAGAAACACAATGAGTCATTTCATTATCTGGAGGTTAGAGGTGAATGCTTTCCGGCAGACATGCTAGCTACAAATCGAGGAACAAACAATTCGTCATCACTGTTTATTTATTCAGATTACGCTACAAACGAAATACATTGTTTATCAGGTTAGCGTGCACTACTAAGCTACCCAATACTGATAGAAAGTCAATCAATTCCGTTAATCAATTGTTTATAATATACAGACACGGAAAAAAAAAAACTATTAGCAGTGCTGTCTGGGTTGGCTCAAGGTTCAGTTTTCCTTGACAGTGGTGGCTGTAAGGTCAATATAAATTAATACTCTAGTGTCCACTTCGATATTAATGTTTAGTGTAATTAGTTTTGGGCATCATTTCTGGAAGTAATTATGATTTGTATTTCCTTTGTCCTGAATGTTTACACGGAAGCAAAGTGCGCGTAATTGATTATGTTATTAAAAGGTAAAAGCATTTCCTACGCTCACATTTCAGTTTGACGCACATAAATGAATTATTTAATATAAATAACATGATATTTTACTTGCTGTTTCGATTGTATTTCCCTTTGACGGAAACTAATAATACAAATCGAACTTTTTCGTTTTGCAAAACCATTATTTGTCAAAAACTTTTGAACGATTCTCAATCAAGAATCTTGATTTGAATCTTAACTGATATCAAAATGTCAAATCTGCTAATAAGTATGAACCGATGCTTCTTATTATGAAAGTGTGGCTGACAGTTCCTATTGACTAGGTGGAAATGCTCGGGTCAAAACCTAATCAATTGTCAATGATCGAAAAACCATCACTGAATCCGAATATCCGCAGTATTTCTAACTGACACAAACCTGTCAGAACCAACCAACGGCCAGAGATTTTCGGTTCTGATATAATAAGCCCCGTAGATTAAATATGGATGGCTTACCATGTACATATAGGACGGCATGGCACAATGGTCGGTAACATTTATATAATCTAGAACTAGAGCGAGGACGTTTACCTCTATTTATAGTCTTTTCATATCACGGGGATGACCTACTTTGGGTGAGAGTATATTATTTTCTCTAAATTGTGGTTGGGATCGAACTGTCTGTTAATATCATGAAGTATTTGGTTTTACTGGTGGTTACTGTGATCAGTTTAGCTTCGTTGAGAGACATAGGATAGGACAAGCTTTATTGTTCACCAAAATTATGCTAAAGCTCATACACATTGCCATCATATTGAAGACAGCGGCGATCGTATTGGTAAAAGCGATATTTACCCGACAAACTTTGCATGGATAGTGAGACAGTAAATTAACTAGGGGAGTAAAGCAATATTAAGTTCAACCACCCTAGAATAAACAATCACATGAGTCATCATCATTAATTATTATACCAGCGTACACTTACCACCCACCACTAGGTAACTGTTATCAGTCAACAATACACTTATCAACTATTGACCAAGTGGATTTTGGAAAACTACGTGACTTCACAGCAGACAATCAACATATGAATCTATAAGAATACCTGCAGTCTTCGATCACGATTTATTGTTGATCTGGAGCGGTCACCTTTTGTTACCAATCCTCATAAATGATATATAAATATTGTCTTCCAAAACATACGTAACACGCTGTTCATTCAACCGAAAAGGTATCGCATCCTCGAGCAGTTTCCATTTCTTATATGGAGGTCCTAGTACCACGCCCACTTGTTAGTAAGTTATCGTTAATTGCATTATGTTTCTACGCTTAAAACAACACGGGCGCGGCGCCATGACGTCAGAACATCACGACTTTGACTTTGATGAACGGTCAAAGAAGGACTTTGAAAACTTAGCTAAGGTAACGATCTGGAGATAATGTTACACGGGTAACATCGCGACCACCGAACGAGGCTAAGAATCTCTGAGGAATACGAGGATCTCTAGGCCCGGCCTCTACCAAAACCGGGACGAACGGAGCAGAGAGAAGTGCAGGAATCGACCAATCACATTGGTTGAAAACCACATCACGTTTGGCGTTTCCTCTTTGGTGAAATCGGTCCTCAGCGAAGGTAACTTTGATCTGAGGATAACGTCACTTAAGAGACATCGCAAAAACCCCAAAGGAGGCTAAGAACCTTTGAAAAGATCATAGGGATCGTTAAGCAATTCCCATACTTCAGTTTGGGGGTAACAAACGCGTTAGTGCAGTTAACGGGCCCCGTTGCCGTATCGTTCAATTCAATAGGGGATAATCCTATTTTTTTTTCTTTGTCCGTCGGGTAGTTTATTGAAAAGTATTGGACACGTATTTTTTCTTTTTTCACGTGGTTATAAAATTACGGAGATATATTGAGTTGAAATGGCGCATGACGTCACATGTAGGTAAGTTTTATACCTACTTGTGACGTAGTAAGCCCCCACTCTCCAACTTTAATGAGTTCAGTAATTTTTTGATATTTTGATAAAACAAAAAATACGTATCTAATATTTTTGTATTACCTGTCTGACGGACAAAATAGAATGTCGTTTTCTTTACCCAGTCCGATCCCCTATTCTTACACATATTCTTACTACCATTTTGCTTTAGTATTTTATTTTTTTGGCATTGCAGTCTTGCCACCTAAATATCCTGATACGGATACCCAGTAACTGGGTTGTAAGTAATTGCTCCTTGTAATAAACTGGTACTAAGCCTACCCTAACATAGCTGGGGAAAAGGCTAGGCAGATGTTGATCTTATTATATTTGTTGGTCCGTCGCAGTCTGCAACGTTGCATTACGACCAGTTTTTAGTAGCACGATGTAGTTTACCAAAATCCCCGCGGGCGTAGTCACACGGTAATGTAAAGTTATAACCAGGCAGGCTCATAGCTCCGACAAAGGTCGCTGTGACCGCCATATACATACATTCACCAAGGGAGTGGGGAGTGATGACCGTTTATAGCTGTTTTCACATTAAAGATTTTAAATTTTAGTATTAGACACGCCTTGTAAATAGCACGAAAATTTCACCGATGACGCATTAATAAAAGTATTTGCTCCTATTTTTGTGTGTATGTTAAAGTACATTGCCCCGGCTATGCACACTTGGTACAATCGTTTGACAGGGTTCTTACAGACAGTTTCGGGTCGAACCGTCAGGTTTCAATCCGATTGTGACGTCATTGGTGACTTGTCCGGGTCATGGATGCCATGCAATCATAGAAATGCTTAAGATTAAGGAGCTAGTTGTTTACACAAAGTTTCTTGTTGTTTGTGAGCACAGTGAGAGATGAAGACTGTCTAGCAAACGGTTATTCAAATTCATATGAATGTTGAAACTGTCCCTTGGACTGTTCAGTCAAGAATCCAAAATTAAATAATCGTCAGTCAACATAGCAAACAGTATTATGTGCAAAGGAATTTAAAAAAAAATGCATTTGAATGTGATTCTAAAGATAAAACATACTGCGTTCCAACCAATCTTCTCTAGTCAGTACAAACTGCTATGCAACCCTGAAGTTTTCAACGAACAAATGAACGCAACTGTAGAAGCTGTTGTTTTCAACGGAAATGTATTAAGAGAATGTGATGTGATTAGCAGCAAAGAGCGAGCACAACCAATTAACATGTAGTCAATACACAATTAGCAGCAGGTAAAAATAACATGACTATCATACTGTATGAGGAAGCGAGACTCCTACAAATAGGAAGGTTTTATAAAAAATATATGTACCAACTTAAAAGTGTTAATATGGTAACTTGGTGCTCAAAGCATTTAATAAACGACACGGAAGGTAGTGATAAAATAAATAATTTAATCTCAATTTACCGGGAAAATGAGTTCAATAATATTGTTAAATTTTGAAGGTCATGCCAATCATTACCATCGACGATTAAATAATTATTTCTTTATGTATAAAAATCTTTTACTCAAGTTTTACATACTCGTACAGTACAACTAGAGTTTTAGTACAGAATACCATCATATCAACTACTGGATAATTGCATGATCTATACATATATGCAGACTCAACGAACTCCAATAATATGTCAGTTCCCTGTGGGACTCCGTCTTAAGAGTGCTCAAGATCAGAGATGTGTCAGAAAAAAAAAACTTGACAAGAGGATTTTAAACTCGCGTTGATTAAAGAAGAGGTAGAAAATGCCTATGGCATTAAGTCCGCCTCTGTACTTTGTGCTTTAAGTGTTAAATAAATGAATTTAAGAAGTTGTAAAGTTGTTTTCTGGGTTTCCCCGGATTTTATAAAATTGGAGATTAAGAGCATTCTGATAATAGAGATCATAGTGCAACGTTATCGGTAATTTTATGTGAACGAGTTTTCTACCTATAATAGCTAGAAAGATACAACCCTGTTAGTTCAGTTACAGAGAGACAATCAGACTTGGCCTAGGAATGTTAGAATACCTCTGAGAATGCAGAAAAGGAAAATTAAAACACGATTAATCATTCCATATCAAGGTTAATATTCAGTTCACACAATATTTTTGTTTTAGTAGTGACAAAAACTGTTTTACATATATCGTAGTAAATGGCAATGGCCTTAGTTCGTGTGCCGCTAAGGTCACGCAGTCAAGGCCGGAGCGAGGCACGCAATTAGTGGACTCATTAGTTAGGCTTCATATTAACACCCATCGCTTATTTCAATTACTTTTCATAACACTACAAAAACTATTACCTATGTAGTTGTCACAACTTGAATGATGTTAGTGGCTAATTGTAGTGGAGGATTTAAATATGGAGTGTTTTTGATTCGATTTTAATTGTTAGTTGAAGTTTTAAATACATATGATTACAACAAGTCACGCCCGTCGGGATAGACTGAAATTTAAGAACTTCACCTGCTATGATCCTACGAATATTATAAACGCGAAATTTTGTAAGAATGTGTGTTTGTTACTCTTTCACGCAAAAACTACTGAATGGATTTGGATAAAATTTGCCACAGAGGTAGTTTATAACCTGGATTAACACATAGGTTACTTCCTATCCCGCTAGTACAATCCCGTGGGACAGTGACCCAACTCCTCGCGCGCGAAGCCGCGGACATAGGTTAGTATTATCAGCGAAAGTTTGTGAGGATATCTGGATGTTTGTAACTCTTTCACGCAAAAACTACTGAATGGATCTGGATGAAATTTGGCACAGTACAGTTAATATAGTCTGAAATAGTTTATAGGATAAATTTTATCCCGGTAGTACGATCCCGTGGGACAATTTATCGAATAAAACGCGGGCGAAGCCATAGGCATAAGCTAGTACTTATATAATTTCAGTTAAACTCTGAAAGAAAGCTTGCTCTGCTTACCTTGCCAAACAAGCTTGATATTATAAAAATAATATTCACAAAGCTTACCAGTTCAGTAGGAAATCAACTGTACATTTATTTAGACTTAGAAATTCAGAAATTGTTATGCTTAATTTGCAATAGAAAATGCAGCTTTAGCATAACTGGTTGTATTAAAAATGATCTTGTAAACATCTGGGTATCGAGGTAAACGGCTTTTTGAAATAGGACGTAGGGGTCACACGTCAAGGGGGTCTGTCTCAACTAGTCTCAAGACTCTCAAGTCTGTTACCATGTGGGTATATTATTTAAGTTGTACATGGTAGGACGAACGAATTACGAGTAGATTTACTTACTACAATAATTAAGAAATGTGTCAGGCATAATTAAGTTATAGGACATTAGTAATTTATTCAATAGTTCATTTTGTTGTATTATATTTTTTGAATATTCAGAAGTTCGCTAACCGGCGCGTCGTTCGTGTAAAAATGTTAATATGTAAACCAAATTCACACGAACCATTTCAAGATTATTAACTGACGTCTCCCCACATTTTTTTCTATGAATTTTATAAATATAACTTACTGTACCCGGTAACTTGCTGTATGCGTTGCAATGCACTTTTTCCTACCTACCTCCTACCCCACCCTACCTACCCACCCTACCCTACCTACCTTCCCTAAATTTTCTTATACAGGGTGTAACGGAAAGGGTATATACATCCTTAAGGGTGTGCTACAGACCATCAAACTGAACATGTTTCACAACATAAAAAAATTTTTGCAGCAAAAAAAAATATCAGCTGCCTATAGATTTGGGTCGAATAGGTATTGTAATTTTCTATGGGGCAGCAGATATTTTTTTTGCTGAAAAACATGTTTTATGATGAGAAACATGTTCAGTTTGATGGTCTGTAGCACACCCTTAAGGATGTATATACCCTTTCCGTTACACCCTGTATACAAACCTTGTCCCGAAAATAACTAACCCAAAAAAAAAAACAGAAAATATTATCCATTTGGTGCAGTCGTTCGAAAGTTATGCGAGTATACGAGTATATGTACATTACGGCGGTAAATTTTTATACATATAGGTTTACTGCTCTTCATTAACATTTTATTTTGTACTATCCCTGAAAAATCGAAATCACCGCTTTTTTGTTTTTCGTATAAAGATGCATTTCAGTCGCAGCAATTTGATTAGTCAATCTGTTCAAATATCAAAGTCCCTGGCTGTAAAGTAACAATAACGTATGTTTAAAACAATTTTCTGTAGGAAAACTGGTCATCAGCATCTGCCTATCTTTTTTCCAACCAGTCTTACCGGATGCAGCTTTGAATCAGAAATTTTCTGTTGAAATCTTACACAGTCATCAAATTAATAGTTTAAACAAGCAAGGCATGATAGCTTAATAAGTCGATGAAGAGAATGACCGATATCATATCGAAGATACGGTACTTATTAATATTGATTGGAATTAAACGATTTAAATAATTCTATTGTTTCCGTCAATCGATTTAAAATTGATTACGATGGCTGGTGAGACAGCAAATACGTATTAAAGATTACATCCACTTATGGGTTCTTTGCTTAGTAATTTTTCTTAGTAACGATTTGTACACTGGTAATCACAGTGTGCCCTACAAAATTGTCCGTTTAAGTATTGTCAAACACTACAACGAACGACCCTTATCTATAAAACAGTTAATTGGAAAACTGGTATATGTATATAAGTGCCTATAGTACCATGCGCGCCGGCAATATAGATACTTCCAGGGAGGTGTACTTTCAGTTTCATGAAAACATATCGTTTTTTTGAAGTGAAACTTCTTAAGCGACTTCCAACAAGTGTAACGCTACCATTTCTAAAACTCACCAAGAGATGGCAGTATTACAAGATTTGGGACTACGTAGTTCTACTAGCTACGCAAGATGGCGTTCAAACAGTCATGCATTCGACTCTTCGGTGTGACCAGCCTTCGCTCAATTTCCATGAGTAGAATAACATCGATAAACTTATGTAATAAAAAGTGTACAACAATAAAATATTATTTAGAAGCTCAATAAAATAACGAGAGTGAATGAGTGGCACTCGGACGCATGTATGTAGTATTACGAAGTTTCACTTCTTCCGCGCGGAGGGACTCCAGCTTCACGCACTATTTTTTTTATAGATATACTTATTATAGATATGTTTATTCTGCCGGTTTATAACGTAAAGGTGATGAAGGCAATTACGTAATGAACACCGAGAGACGGTTTTAACCTCCAAATCCGGGAGGATTTCTCCAGAAGAGGACCTGCCTGCGGCCCTGACGAAGAGAGACGCGACGGCTCGTGTATGATTAGTGTTCACGGAAAAAAAAATAGATGAGGACACTAACTTTATTGACAAGGTGATGAAAAAATTTGGGCAGCAACCTGTTTTTATGCACATAGTAAATTAATAAACCAAAAATCTTTTCCATGTATTTTCTTACCCGACAGGGGGTGCAAGTGCAACCCCTTATACCCTGCTGCCGGCGCCCATGTATAGTACCCTGTTGGATGAATCAACCAACAAATACATTAGGGGCAGAACATTGCAGGCTAAAGGCGGAAACATACTTACGTGTCGTGGCGTGTCGTGACGCGCCAGAAGCAAATCGGTTTCATACATTTAATATGGTTAGGGACATATTTGCATGGCGTGTCGTGTCGCATCGATGTATGAAACCGAATGCTTCTGGCGCGTCACGACACGCCACGACACGTAAGTGTGTTTCCGCCTTAGAGCCTATAGCGGAATTACCCCATGAATTATTAGAAAACTTTGGTCTTTTGTATGTAATGCGAGTTAATGTGTGATTAATGTCGTCTACAAGACCACAAAATAGGAAAAATACCCACAGTGCGTAATGTGTATGTTGAATTGTTGATGATTAATAAGCTTAGTACACACGGGGACACATCAAGATTATCCAGTATAATATGGCCTCGCTATGGTATACATATAATTCAGATTATTTGATTTTTTTGACGGCACGTTTGGCGCAGTGGTTGAGCGATTGACTGCTGGGCTACGTGTCGCGTTCGATCCCCGCACGGAACAAATATTCGTATGGCCTACAGCAGATAGTTGTTCTGGGTCTGGCTGTTTGTGTATGTGTTAAATCACATGTTTACAAACCCACCCATGATACAGGAGAAATTCCTAGTGTGGGCCAAAGCTTTTTTAAAAAAAAAACGAATACAATGAGAAATTCGCATAAACTGTTTTGTACCTAAGTTTGATCGGTCGCCGTGCGTACCGTTCGCATAATAAGCGCTTTGGACGTGGAGTTACCTACCAGCCTGAGAAAACAATCAAAATAATTAATCTGCGTAATTACAGTTTGTGGATTTTTGTAAAGCATTCTTTGATACAAGCCTGAAATGACACCATGTATTTAAATTAAAAAAAAAAAACCGTCCAAACCATCTTGCGCTCGAGGCAAACCCGCGAACAAGAGAAGCAATTAAGGAAAACTCCAATATGGAACAATACAATAATACCAAATAATCAAACATAGAATTAGTAACCAGTGAATGTTTTTTAGACGTAAAATGTATAATAGATAGATAAACGCCCTACATACATGACTGTGACTGTGTGTAACACTATCTAGAATATATTATGCAACCGTTATATTGTAAGCTTGTAGTTTAGTGATTAACGTTCGACAGCGACGATGAATTTGTATCTAATAAAAGTATTTTAAACGTTTTACTATACGATGCGATATACGATACCGGGCTGGAATTAGAGTTGCGTCAACGTCAATGCCAGTTTCAGAATGTCCAATTCAGTGAACGTCATCAGCAATGTTAAAAAAAAGAAACAGATTCGAAAAAGGAACGCCTCGCAGAACAGTCCGATTCGCAGAATGTACGAGTTGTAATATAACCACATCCTTTTTAGAAGTCGGTTAAAAAGTAATGTGTTCATCCTGGAAGCTATTATTTTGTAATGTTTATTTTTTCATAAGTATGTTATGGTATACGCTTATTATCTACCACAAATAGGAGGAAACATATGGACAAAACAAGTAAACTTCTGATTCACAAAATATCCGCTTTTTCTAATTTTTCGGATACTCAAATCAGTATTTTTTTATGGGATGTTCAGCTACCTAGCATTTTATTCTGCATCAACACCCTAAAGTTGTGTGTGTCGGTCGATTGTCATGAGGTGACGTTCGCAATCACGAAGTTTGCACAAGTGTTGCGTGGCCGCACTAGTACTACCCACGTACTGAGTACACACTTACTTTAAGTATTTTATTTTATGTGTGGATGACGCACCCTCAGAGTATTAAAATAATATATATTCAAGTATTTTTATCACGAAGAAACACAGACATTTTGAAGGAGTTTCCTGAGAGTTTCTAGTCTGTCGAGCCTTTTTGAGACTACGCAACCTTCTAACAAAAACTTAAAAGGCCTTTTTCAACAAAACCAAAACATTTCCCGATCAGTCATACAATTATACATTTTATTTAAATACTTTTTAGTAGAATTTAATCCTATAATAGAGTGTAGTTATACCGCGGTCAAACATGACCTGTTTACGGAAAGCCCACCACAATACGCGTGACGTTTTATGCAAAATGTTCCTGTCATATTATGTATTTTCCTTGTAAACTGTTAGGCACTTGTATGTGTTCATATACATATATTACTACTAGAACTCAAGAGCATTGACCGGCACTTGCAGAAAATCTTCTACCTACATAGAAAGAAGGAAAACGTAAAATGTAATAAAAACCCGGTCAAGTGCGAGTCAAACAAACATGACATACCAAGGTGTTCCTCACAAATCAAATTAAAATTCACACTTTCGTTTGGTCTTTCGTTCCATAAGTTCAGTCCGCTTATAAAACGGTAAAAAATACAATGAAAATGCAATTCAAATCATAAAGAACATTGCATGTGTTTCAAAAATTCGATTTTACTTTGAAATATGCCATTATCAATTTATCACGAAGAACGCGGTTGAATGCACATATTTGGAATTTGTTTTTGCCTTTTTAGGGTTCCGTAGCCGAATGGCAAAAAACGGAACCCTTATAGATTCGTCATGTCTGTCTGTCTGCCTGTCCGTCCGTGTCACAGCCACTTTATTCCGAAACTATAAAAACTATACTGTTGAAACTTGGTAAGTAGATGTATTCTGTGAACCGCATTAAGATTTTTACACAAAAATAGAAAAAGAACAATAAATTTTGGGGTTCCCCATACTTAAAACTGAAACCCAAAATTTTTTTTTTTATCAAACTCTTACGTGTGGGGTATCTATGGATAGGTCTTCAAAAATGAAATTGAGGTTTATAATATAATTTTTTTCTAAAGTGAATAGTTTGCGCGAGAGAGACTTCCAAAGTGGTAAAACACCCCTCTAATTTCTAAAGTAAGAGGATAAAAATTCTGAAAATATTTAGGATTATAGAACGTAAAAAAAACTGTCAACGAAAATTGGTTTGAATAAGATATGATGTTTATTTTTTTAGATATAGGACTCTTTCATCAAGCTGCAGCAGTAACTTTGTTTTTCATTAACATACTATGAGAAACAAATTTAGTTTTGCTGTTACATGTAAAAATAATTTAATAACATTAAAAAAAAAAAAATTGTTTGGTGGTAAGGAACCCTGTGTGCGTGTGAGTACGACACGCACTTGGCCGGTTTTCTTTTTTGGGTTTAAAAAGATCTAAACCTGATAAGATAATAATGATGTTTTAGTTCCAAAACACTTTACTTAATATCGAGAATTGTCACGTAAGTATATAATATTCTTGAGCAATGTGCCACTTTTAATTATTTAACTTCTAAGTTAGGAAACACGCAGTTCAGGACACAAAGTTTTATGAGGGCACGATAGTATGGACTGGGGCCTGACCATTGATATCAAAAGGGTTTTATCATATCAATGGGCCTGACAGAAAGTTTGCAGACAGAAATGTCCTCCATCCCTACGATGGAGGACATTTCTGTCTCTTTTACAAGTAGTGCTTTGTATTAACTGTTCTCAGTGTACGACATAGGGTTTGATTTATCACAAAACAAAGTAATGTGAAACTGGGCATTTCCGATTTCGTTATTTATACCACATTAAACTTGGCTGGTGATTTAATTGCACATGTTAAGGACATAAAACAACACTATTTATTGCTATGTCCAGAAGTAACAAACGACTGCGTAACGATTCGATACATTGCCAATTTAGTTAATTAGCAGTTGAAATATTACTTTCTAAATACGATTTCTTTTTTTGAGCCTGTGCTTGTTGAGGTCCAAAAGTTTCCGACTGCAACTATAAAATTAAAGATTAATATCCAAGCAATAATGGATTGAAATAAAGAAAGACTAAATTGAACACAAATATTACTTTTTAGTATTCCGTACCCAAAGCGTCAAACGCAAAGAGAATTATGAGGCTTTATGGTCATTGGTCAAACGGGAACCTATTACTGAGACTTCACTGTCCATCTGTCACCAAGGCTGTATCTCATGAACCGTGATAGATAGCAAGTTGAAATTTCTACAGATTATGTGTTTCCGTTGATGCTATAACAACAAATACTAAAAACAGATTATAGTAAATATTTAAGGGGGCCTATACAAAAAAGTGATATTTTGCTCGTTTTTATAAATAATGGTACGGAACCCTTTGTGCGCAAGTCCGACTCGCACTTGGCCGGCTTTTTACTGT
This sequence comes from Cerastis leucographa, assembly GCA_963082945.1. NCBI lineage: Eukaryota > Metazoa > Arthropoda > Insecta > Lepidoptera > Noctuidae > Cerastis > Cerastis leucographa. Next base: position 1,292,951 of record OY720381.1, on the reverse strand, counting down.
GAAAGAAGAGAAAACTTCAGTAATTTAGTGCCATGATAGTTTTGAATCTCTGACTAATGTGATGAGTGTAGACTGGAAACTATTTGACCCTACTGATACCTGCCTATGTGCAAAAATGCTTAACGTCCTTATGGTGTCCATTAAACGTTTGCATGAGATCAGAACCGAAAAATAAACAAAAGAATAAGATGCATCTGCGCAAACATCGAAGAATTGCAACAAAATAAACATTCGGTATGAGCTCGCTAAACATTCCAACAATTCTTGGATGAATGGAATGGATTTCTTCGAAGCACAGCGAGTTAAACCAACAAGTATTATCTCACCTTGATTTCTATGTACCATCATACTATCATAATTGATAAAATACGTTACCGTACGAAGTGAATCAACCCATTGAGATAATCTGCGTCCATCGCCTAGCTGATACCGTTATCAGAACATACATCATACGTCATTATTTGAAGCAAGCCGATTGCTTTAGGTTTAAAAATTTAACTGGAAAAACATGCCATATAACCTCGTACCCCCTGAAGTACTTACTCTAAATACCAGTTGACTCATAAATTATAGGCGAATACAAAAAGTACATTCTGGACCTTAACAAATTTTTACTTTAAAAATCGTACAAACGGTATCAACTCAATTAAACGATTAGACTCGGAAATACTCAGTCTAAAAACGTATTCACTGTAACCTTTTAAAGCACCCCACGAAGTATAGCTGTAATAATGCCTGTGAAGCACGCACATAGACATTTTATTACGAGGACTTTGGGAAAGACATTGTGTTCACGTCCCGGTAGACCTTGACCAATGACCCAGTTAGAGAGGAGCTGCGTGTCCATGGCAAACAGTACAATCCACAAAAGAGTTAGACACACGGGCCACAAAGATTAATTTTTCACTGTGCTGTGTATACTCAGTAATGTAGTAGTAGATATACATATTCTACTTACCAAGCTTTTACGTAACAATTTTGTTAAATCTGAGAAAAAACTTCGTTTTTCCTATCGTACTAGGTGGGAAGAAACAAAGATGGAATACAGAAACAGCCAGAAGTCAGGGTCTTACAGACATTTTATATTGACAGACGATACAAGATACTGATCTCTTGTGGAAAGAACTATGTACCGATTCATCTGTCCTGCACTCATTTTGTTTTTTTCGACCAACCTTATGTGTCAATGACTAGACTATTGAACAAACGCACAACATGTTACAAGTTGTCGCAAGCTAGCGTCCTGTACACTAATCTATTCGTTCGACGGTACATATCTACACCCTCATTCCACCTCCACTCGGAGCGTAATCACTGTCCCCCACTAATGGGCATTCATGAAGGCTTCCACTTATAGCACTGCATCATAAAATAGTTATAGTTTGACGCTAATGTACTCCAGACATAATAGTTCCTTTATCGATCATAATCTATCCATTTGAAGGGAGTTATTGAAAGATCGAATAAACCATTTTATAATGTTGTTTCCGAGACAGTCGGAATTAGAAGACAGACCAATGCAAGACCCTGCAATGTCTATGCAAATCTATATTTCCAAATCATGTTATTTCGACTCAAAACGAATATCACTTTTCGCTGGCATAAATTAATTGTTTTTTTTTTGGCTAGCAAAAATTGAACTTTAAGTTCTTTTTCTTTTTCAAAAAACGTATTACCTATTAGTTTGAAACTAAAACGCGAACGCAGTATATTACACGGGCGCAAAGTTAGAAACATTTAATTCAAAACAACGTGGTATGCAGAGAGTTATTTACTTAAATGTACCGAGATACATGTCAGAAAAGAAGGATGTGATAAGGATCGTGCATGAAATCAGGGCATTTGCTCAAATGTTAACTGTAGCGTAACATTTTGGTTCATGTTTTATCGGTGGGTGCTAAAAAATTTCTTATAACATACAGAAAAGTTTGCAGCAACCACCTTGTTAGTCTAGTGCTCACAAGCGCTAATGCAGTGCATACAGTTCTAGTTTCGAATCCTGGATCCGGCAGTGTTATTTGGTTTTCTATCAGTTTCACGCTAGCAGCCCGCAGACTAGATTTAAGGTTGGTTGATGGTAATAGGCTAGTCCCCTAATACATGTCATTTAAACATAACTGGCAATGGCCCATATGTGGGTGCACTAATAGAGCAGGTACGCTTCTGTCTAAAACTAAGGCTTCGGGGATTACAGTCTAGATAATATACTATAACATACATATACCCATACTTAAGTACTAACGCTGTAACTTCAAATATTGTAAAACCAAATGATTTTAAAAGAGTAACCATGGAGTTTCTTGCCGGTTCTTCTCCATAGTTCTGCCCATGTAGGCCTATGTAAAATAAAATATTTTGATTTTAGATGCTATGCATGTTTGCAGCAACTGTGTTAACTAATGTTTTATGGAAGAATGTTATGTGAATATTTAGCATATCAAGTAGGCAGTTTGCAAAAAAATAATTCCATGAGTGACGTAATGTGTAGATGTTACTAGGTTACAACATTCACTTCGCTCACACTTCACACTGCAGTAACTAGACTATGAATAACGGTTCTAAATCTAGTGCAAAATATCTCTCCATCGAATTTAACTGTGCGGATTGAAGAGGAAAATTAAGCATTTTGAGCATTTAAATCTGTTAGCTAATTAAAATGTTTAGGTACACAATTACACATACTGTCAACGTTACGGCACAATTGCGCAATGACCATTAAATGCCGACCAAAATCCTTTAGCAGCGTATCGCCGAGGAAACGGTTTTAGCTGGTTAAAAAGAGCTTTCCATGCCATAAAAGCGAATAGCCCCACAGAGCCCAGCCGCGATGTCCAAACCGAAAAATAGGGACGACGACGTTTCGCTTTTATTGCAAGAACGTGAACTGTGAAGCTCATTCTTAGCTCCGGCTAAAGTTGATCCTGCGTCAGTATTAGCGGGCACACCCTTATAGGACAAAACCTTAGGGAGCACGAATCCACAATGATCTGTTAATTAAACGCCGACTAATTAATTTTTCGACCACTTCCACCATGTAAAATACGATCTAATCAATTCGACGTAACCAACACCGATGCAACAAGAAAACAGAATAAATTAGCGTGTCTTAATTAACGAGTGGTCATTAATAACAGTGAAGGTTTTCTAGTAGATGATTTGCTTTGCCTTATTGTATTGTTTTCAAAGGTATTGTAATCGTTGAATTAAACTCGTTAAAAAAATCCTTTTCGTTGCAAATTACACTTCAACTGACTTGCCTACTTATACGTATACCGAAAACCACACTCTTTTCATTACATTTTGACGTGATCTAACGAAAACGACGAAACGATGCGACGACGTGCTGCGTCGCTCTACGCCGCGAGGCGTCGCGCGACGCAGCGCTGCGTGGCGCAACGTATTCTGAATTCTCAAAACGAAATGTGTATCTTTTCGTGTAGAAAATAAAGTTATATTTTGAACCGCTCTTTTAAAGTGTGCGCGCAGCGTCGCGTCGCTTCGCGTCTCGGTGTGAGCTGACTCTAATACAAATGAAACGGTCTGTGAAGGATGATATGGCTAGACAGAAAAGCTGGGATGTCAGGTTATAGAGAAGTATGGAAGAAGATATACTGCACCGACCGAGTAAATTGGGAAAAGGTTAAAGAATGATGATGACGCGAACTAGTACGATAAACATCTCATCATCATCATCTGCCTAGCCTTTTCCCAAACTATCTTGGGGTCGGCTTCCAGACTAACCGGATGCAGCTGAGTACCAGTATTTTACATGAAGCGATTGCCTATCTGACCTCCACAACCCAGTAACTGGGTTATACGATACCCCTTAGTAAGACTGGACGTCAGACTTTTGGCTTCTGACTACTCGTAACGACTGTCAAAGTTCTTCAAATGACAGCCGGGACCAACGGCTTAACGTGCTTTCCGAGGCACGGAGGAAATTCGGTATGTAATTATGGTCACCCATCACAGGCGACCCTGGGAACAACAAGATCCCTTGCGGATGCCCTGAGTAGACCGGGAAGTTTAATCTGCTTCTGGAGGGTGGTGGGCTGGTTGGAGTAACGGCCACTATGGCTCACGCACAATGGTCCACTTAAGGGACTAAGTGCGGAAACCAAAAACCCATAAAGAAGAAGAAGATGGTCACCCATCCACGGACCAACCTCGGCAAGCACGGCTTAACCTTAAAGATCGACCCGTGCGGCTGTTATTATTTAGCCACGAGCTCCTACGATAAACATCTAAAGATTGAGATCTATGACTGTATTAGTAAATTTTCCTTTTTGTCGGTGCGTGATGACGAAAGCGTGGGTTTATGTGTAAAACAATTATTAGCGTGTCAATAGTAATTAACTCCCGACAATCGTTATCAACGCGGAGTAAGTGTGAAAGTGTTGTGACGTAACTAACAAAGTGACATTGTAAATTTACGTTTAAAATAATACGTATAAATAATATATTGTCAGAAATGAGAATGACATTGTCAGGAGGGCGCAGTTGGTAACATTAAAACTGCCTGTGGAATATGTACTGAAAAAACAAGATGGCGGTGTTATTTCTGACTATAGCTCTGACTGGGCTTCGCGTATACAGTAATAAATAACATAACATCACGCCTGTAATACCCGAAGGGTTGGGCAGAGGCGTATACAATAGTACACCCACATTTCTCCAGTTATGTTTAAGTCCCATGTAACAGCCTATTGCCATCAACCGGTCACAAATCCAGCCTCAGTGGCTTGACTGAAAAATTCCAGATGGAAAAACCCAATAACACATTGCCCACATTGCACTGAGAATCAAACCCAGGACCTGAGGCTCAGCAGTTGCACGTGCGACCACTACAGCTACGAGGCAGGCACTATAGTCTACGTAGGTCGTAGAAATAATACGTGTAATGGAGTTTTTGCTTAATGTTTATTTATGCTAGTTTTGACATGATTATAGATTGTGTGTCAAGAAACCAGGAAACGTTTACTAACCAAAGTGTAAGCCATAAATAATAAACTACAATGATTGCGAGTGACAACCTTGAAGCTGTCAGTCGAGCAATCTCAACAAAATCAATTGAAACTACAGTCAACGAGGTGCGCGCCTGAAAGCCGTCTGAACTTCGACGATGTTTGTCGAACATTCAATATTTTGACAACATCGTTAGTCCAGTGGTCGCAAGACCGTTGAGCATGGAGTTCTGGATTATCAGGACATCTGGAATCTCTGTAACAGCCCGTATTCTGATTTATGCCCGGTTAAAATAGCAATGGATTTACCCCGTATTACTTGGGACAATGTGGGTGTGCGTGTACAGGTACACCTCCGTCTAACACTTCAGGGTAACAATCATGACACTTATGTGTGTATGATATATTTTGAAGTGTCATCGACCAGACAGCACGCGTTTCAAACTGCTTGTAGTTCTGTCTAGCCTTACATGTGCTCATTATCCATGACATGACACGGAAATTAACCAAGCTCATCTCAATCACTACAAATACCACATTAATTTGACATTTTCATGTTGAGTGATTGCAAATATGGACTTGTCCATAAAAATATTGTTAAACGAATTTTATTAATATTCTATGTTTCTTTATTGCTAAACGATATCAGGAATCCATACTAATATTATAAATGCGAAAGTCACACTGTTTGTATGTTTGTTACCTTTTCACGACTAAACGGCTGATCGGATCTTAATGAAATTTGGCAAGAAGATAGATTTAAACCTGGGGAAAGACATAGGCTATATATCATCACGCTACGATCAATAGGAGAGGAGCAGCAATGAAAACTGTTGCGAAAACGGGGAAAATGTGACGCAGACGAAGTTGCGCGGGACAGCTAGTCATGATATATTATGGTCATTGTTATTACACTAACTTCGTGGAAAATCAATTTAATCGAACCTCATTGGTGCTGTTTCTGACGTAAACTCAAGTGCTTTTAAATCAAATTGTCTTGTTTACATCACAAGGTAAACTTCGTTATGAGCCGAATTAGCGTGATTGTTATTATGCAGAAGTTTCCCCTACGATCTTATAAACTTCTTTGACAGACTACGTATATAATTTAAAGAATGTTTGAAACATTTTCACTCGTAAAAATCAGATCATCATAAATAAAATGGAACAAATTTCGGAAGAGAAAAGCGTAACTCTCTAATAGAATAAATAAATTTCCGATTATTTACGGCAAACATGTTCAGTTTCAATCATACGCTTGTAATATTAATGGCTAATGTATGAGTCGGAGTGGCCGAAACGCCCAACCGGTTGGTGTAGCAAACATCATAAGAAATTTACTGTACGTCGAATGAATTACTTATGTGTTGCGCTATGGACATGGTGCTGAGGACCTATGACACGCACAGGCCCCATATTCACCTGTATTTGGCTTGCAGCGTTTACATTATGTAGTGTAAAGGTATAATAGTATTTCCGAAATTATGATATGGAATAGGAGGAAACCTATGGAAAACGTTAAGATCGTTCTGTAGTCTCTGCCTACCCGCGTTGCAAAAAGTCGTGAGTTTATATATTAGGTTATGATAAATGATTCTATCTACGTACCCGAGGAACTAAGATTGATGTCGTAAAATACCGTCATGGGCTTAGTTAGACCACGAAGACGATGCCTGGGCGACTGTCCAAGTCGACTCGAAAGACTAGAGATCTCGACGTGGAAAGACTAGAGAGAACAGACAGAACCCTGGCATGGGGCAAATCATCTCAACCAACTAAGATGACTCTCTGGTAGAATTCGGCATAAATCTCTTGCCCTTGTCCCAAATTACTTGGGATCGGCACAGCATGTCTTCTTCTTCCATACTTTTCTATTATTCGTAACTAGCTGTCCCGCGCAACTTCGTTTGCGTCACATTTTCCCCGTTTTTGCAACATTTTTCATTGCTGCTCCGCTCCTATTGGTCGTAGCGTGATGATATATAGCCTATGTCCTTCCCGAGGTTGAAATCTATCTTCTTGCCAAATTTCATTAAGATCCGATCAGCCATTTAGTCGTGAAAAGGTAACAAACAAACAGAGTGACTTTCGCATTTATAATATTAGTATGGATCTCAGCAGTCATGAGTCACCTCCTTCTTTGCAATTCTCTGGTAGAATTTGGTAACGAAAATATATGTATAAATGGTGCTGTGAATTTGTGAAGTCTATAACTCCATAAGTACCTACTGAAGGAGACCACTTAGCATGCATATGGCATGTTTCCCAACAAAAAAAAACAATCAAATAAAATGTCAACACTACAAGTTACAACAATATATATATCAAAGATTGAATAGATTTATAAACGGTTAAGTGCTCACTTTGATAAGTTCAATTAACCAATGATTGAAAGATTGATGGTCTTTAACAACTTATCACTTTGTAAATAAATAGGTGGCCCCCTGAATACACAAACACATTGACATTAGCTATATCCCCGTATTTGCCCGCATTTCGACGAAGAAGGTGACAAGTATTTGGGTTAGCAAGCTATTGTTTCTGCTGCCAAAATCTTTTACCGCTTTATTAACCACCTTAACGCCCAAGATACGTCGATTAGTCATTTGTCCTTCGAAATGTCCTCGAATGTATTCCCTATTGGTGTCAACCGTTTCTAACGAAATTAGCTCGCAAGCCTTCACCTTACCTTGTTAACAGAGAAGAGACTTGAGACAGAATTATACATACAACCTGTTTTTTTTCATATCCCATAACTCTAGGATATGATTGAGACCATATCAAAGAATCAACTAGCATTATTATGTTTCAATCATACTTTTTTTTTTGTTTTTTTTTTTTTTCTCATTATTTTAACTTTAAAGTATGAATTATTGGTTTGAATAAAAAGAATTACTAGTCGTAGTCGTAGTAGAATTAGTAGTTATCAATGAAACTACTACTATTTTACTTCACTACTGCCAAGTTTGGCAACCTCGCAAAAGTAAAGATTCGTCATACTGGTGATAATTTTTGACCTAAGTAAATTATGATTGATGATATCTCCGAAACAATGCATTTTTGGAGCACCTATTCTAGGAGTTTTAGTATTATTTTTACTTACAGAATATAACCCTAGAGTTATGGGATATAATAAAAAAAAACAGGTCGTAAAAGACCCATCGATTGATAAATTAAGAGCTAGAAACGCTGAAAAAAACTCTGCCAATTTGAATTAGAGCTTTGATTTTGTTGGCTTTTTTCAGCTGGATCGAGATGCCGCTTTGAATCTGCTTTTTGAGCAGGAATCCGAGCCAGCTTGGTGTCGCAGGTGTCCGAACTTATGTTAATGGTGATTGGTACTTCAAGCAGAACAATCTTTGGTTATGATTTGGGGTGCAAATATTCTACTGTTTTATTCTCTCCAGTCAGATGTTTCCGATTGTATTTTCTTTCTGTTAGTTTTTTCTTAGTTCCTACCGGCTTGGGTTAGGCTGCTCAACACCTGGCGATTAAACTATGAGACTCGGCAAAACGGTAAATATATATGTATAACTCCATTTTAGCCGGTCATATCAGTAGGAAATATGAACTTTTACGAGGTTATCGAATATTTTTTGCCGTAGGAACTTAATAAATACCGGGTATTACAATGTTTAAGATAAGACGGCATTATTTACAGTAACGTGTGCGTGCGATATGTTGGTAATACTTACTTAAATGTTGCATGGAAGTAGTTAATGGGACCCAGTTTCCCTAACAACAGTTATGTCAGCAGGAAAAAGATTTAACTTAAATTAGTTGATCAAAAAACCAAACTTCAGCTGATTTTGAGCGCTGTTGCCATTTGGAAATCGATTATAATAAACCGATGGCTAAGTTCGCATACGCAAGGTCCCTTTATCGCGATGTTTCTAGGGTTCCGTAGCCGAATGTCAAATAACGGAACCGTTATAGATTAGCCATGTCTGTCTGTCCGTCCGTAACTCACAGCCACTTTATTATGAAACTGTTACTAGGACTAGGACTACCCAGTTGAGTTTCAACTGTAGGTAGATGTATTCTGTGAACCGCTTTACGAATTTTATACAAAATTTAAAAATAAAAGGTTAAGGGGCTCCCCACACATGAAGATGAAACTAAAAAAAAAAAACATACGTGCGCGATGTCTGTAAGCAGGTCTTGAAAAATGACATTGAGGTTCCTAAAACCACTTTTTTTCAAGTGAATCGTTTGAAAGTAAAATATATCCACCCCCCAAAAGGCCCCCCAAAGGCACCCCTCCCCCTAATAAATAAATTATGAAAAACTGTAGGTTTGTAGAACGTAAAAAAACTTTCAACAAAAATTGGTTTGAATAAGATTTGATATTTTTTGAGATATGGGACTTTTTGACCAAACTGTAGCTGTTACTTTGTTTTTCTTTCTTTTCTTACTATGAAAAACAAATTTAGTTTTGCTATTGAGTGCAAATTAACTTATGAATGACCTTACAAAATAGTGTTATCATATTGTTTGGGGCTACGGAACCATGTGTGCGAGTAAGACTCGCACTTGGCCTGTTTTGTTTTTACCGTGCACTCGATTTTCAACAGTCGGTGTTGCGTGCGTTGAAAATCTAGAGCGCAATAAAAAAAAAAACGCGTCAGAAAATAGCCCGTGGGCACTATTCGAATTTCGAACGACAGATTTTCATGAAAAATACGTAGGGTAGGTGGCATAAACTACTGGCCAGTAGTTTATGGACTAAAAACGTTAATTAGAGAATTCTGAAGCGTTGTACGCGAACCAACTCGAAAAGGTATTTTCGGGTTTAATCGTGTTTCACCAATGAATCACGTTTACCTACCTAGAAGTATTTTTAGTGATTGAGGAGACTTGGAGATATCAGAAGGGTAAAGAAATACTGAATCTTGAATGAATATATTTTGCTTAAATGGCGCGTCTTTTATAGTATTTACAATATGTCACTTATCCAATAAAAACATGTACATTAATTTTAATTACAAATTTACAAAAATATAGCCAATAAAAATAAAACAATTTTATCCAATCATAACACAGCGCCTGTTGTGGAATGCATTCCGCGCGGGGGCGCCTGTGTGCGCGCGCGCGCGACGTAGCGTTACCTTGTCGAAGTAAATATGGGAACTGGGAAGCGAGCGCGCGCGCGCCTTCAGTTCAAGGCGGCCGCCGTTGAGTGCAGACGTGTGTTGTGAGTTTGTTGAGCGCGGTGATCGAAGTCTCGAAGAAAGGCGCGAAACGAAGCTGGACGTTGCACTATTTCTTTGCAGAATCGTCAAAACGTACAAACAAAAGTTCTTCTCAGAACTGTGTTTCTTTAGCGGAAACGTCAAAAACGTATGAGCTCTTATCAGAGCTGTATTCGTACCTATTGTTCTTCTCAGAGCTGAATTGGTACACCAAAAGTTCTTCTCAGAGCTGGTTGCTTCCACGTTTCTTTATGAGACGTTAAAACGTGGTAAAGTGCTGTGGCTACATATTCCATTCACTTGTGACTAAAAGCGTACGTAATAGACGTGTAGGTATGCCTTTTGCTTACTGCTTACCTTCCCACACGAGTCATACAAATCGGCCATCGAAAGTCGAGGCGTGTTATTGTAGTCTTTTATTGTTAGTCAACACTATCTACTTTTACTGACACCTATGAGCGCTGATTTACTACCTATTTGTGTTCATGTTTATGATTTAAATTGTGTTTTAAAGGAGTATAAACAAATTTTGTTTATTATTGTGTGTAATTAATAACTTTTAATTGTGTTGTTTGACATCAGATGCATCAAAATATTTCACCCAACCAATCTTCACCTGTGTAGCCTTCTATGTGCTATTTTATCTGGATTGGTTTCCACACTTAGTTGTCCAAGTAGACCATTGTATGGGCTGTGGTGTCCCTTGTCAGTCATTCTGTGTAAGCTTTTTAACTACTTTGCAGCTGAATACCAGTATTTTACATGAAGCAACTGCCGAGCTCCACAACCTTATTACTTAGTAACACAATACTTTTTGGTATAAACATTGTCATCCTTTTACTCTTATATTTCTCACTACATACTAAATATGTCAATTAAATATGACAAACTATGCTCATTGTTCTTCTTCTTATGCATACATAGGTAATTCAAAACAAAGGAGCTCGCATTTTATCACTATATATTGGAATTCCTATGACAAAGTCTTGTTTTTAATACTAAGTATTTCATTTTTAATAAATTATAAGCATTGTTCAATTAGGTTTTTTTACCCTATTTATTTCTCAGAAATAATATTAGTATAGTTCTTTAAAATATACCTTAAAAATCCAATGTTCTTGCAGGTGAAATTGTAGTTTCTCATCAAAAAGGGTCAAGGAAGGTGGTTAGACAAACAGCTTAAATACATAAGAAACAATCCCATAGTTTTTATGAAACACAGTGGTTTACGGTATTAATCAGAATGACAGTCACCTTTTGAAAAATAACATGGTAACACTAATCTTCAAGCACACAAAATCAAAATTTAATGTTCATACATCTTCATTCAGAGTGTAATGAACAGTATCCACTTCACAGAAAAAAAAACTGTTTTTAAGTGAAAACAAACATAGATTTAATACTAACTAGATTAAGCATATAAATTAAAGAACTTACTTTTTGAAGACTCTGCAAAATGAGTTGTTTATTCTTTTATCTGAATTGTGTCTTCTGCGATCTTCAAATAAGTCTTTGATGGCCGTCACACCAAGCACAAACAACACGGGCAGCATTGCAATCTCTTTACCGAATGCACTGATTGCAGGCACCCAGTTCAACAACACTATGAATATAAAGTACACATTTGCAATCCTATGGAATTGTTCAAACAAGTTCTTGGGTAAAAATGATAGTAAAGTATATTTTGTAGTCCTAATTTTATTGTCGCATCTTTTCCCATTGGGGTGATCTTTGGGTGGCGTTTTATCTGGCACCAGAATGTTAGGGGTGACTATAAGATGCCTGATATCAATGCTGGGCTGCTGGCGCCGCAGAAGCCAGAATGCGGCTCGTCTCCAGGGGCTCACAACGGACGTGCGCCGGATGGTGTAGATGGAGTCGGAGCGCGAGGCCTGGCGTGAGTGGATGCGCACAGAGCCCAGGCGCGGCGCAGCACTGGGCGCGGGCGGATCTCGGTCGCGGTGTCCGGGCGGCAGGATAAAGTCCGTGCGGCTGCCGGCACGGCTGTGGCCGGGCCCGCTGCTGGGCCGCCCGCCCTCGCCAATCTGCCCGTGCGAGAGCGCGCGCTGGTGCCCGCGCATTGCCGACTTGAGCGATGGCCGTGGTGCACCGGGATTGCCCGCGAGCATAGGAGTGCCTCCATGACTTACAGACCTCGAGTGTCCTTTCGCTTTCGGAAACAGGTAAGTCTGCTCCGGTGCCCCGGGTAAACATGGCACGATAGAAGGTGTCTCTCCACTGCCTTCTGTTGACATTTTTATTCATTTGAATGGTGTTCACCCCACTTTTACCTTTCATTTAAAACTATTGTATCGCCACACTGTTTAGATGTTTTTGTTGAAGGTGATTTAGAGAGAATGTACCGTACGAAATCAAACATATGGTAGGAAGTCATCCGTTCACAGATTCACACATCACTAACTTAATTATTTCCAATAATCACTAGACGAACAGATAAGTTTTGTAGTAGCCCGTGTATACATATTCTTAGAACTTTCAAAATAATTATCTGACCACCACGGAACGTTTACACACGACAGAGTACGAAACTTAAAAACAAGCAAAAAAACACGAGACAAGTAACTGACTGAACTCAATGACTGACTGTACTGACACACATGACATTTCTTTCATTGCTTGCTTGGTCGCCAAATATGACAAAACATATTTGGGTTTGCCAGAAACAAAATAAGTTCTTCTTTTTTAAAATCGATGCCATACTCCTCCCTATTCTTAATCTGTGGTACTGTTTGTGGAGCTGAGCCAGTCTGAGCCGAAGATTTTTTTCTGCAATGCAACAATTTTTCTGTCACCCAAGTCACCTAAGATTTGTCACTAATCCGCAAAAATAATAAATTTGACATAAGTCGGACATGGCACTTTCCGGGTTTTCTCGTCTAGCTAACGGAGAATATTTGCATAGACACAACCTTGTAGCCAGGTTTATCTATCAGCAACTTGCTCTAAAATACAGCCTTGTGGAATTGGAAGTGCCGCACTACAAGTATATGCCCGACCCAGGGCTCGAAAATGGCAGTATCACGTTGTACTTGGGATCAATCCATCATCGCCGCACAGTGGAACGAATGTATGGGAGCGGTTGGACGTAGACATGTCCGAAAAAAAAGAGTAAAATTATGCCAAACTAATGATGCCATCTTATTCGATTACTTAATGCCTTCATAACTTGTGGTGATGAATTTCTTCATAACTCCCATATTTCGGGAGTAATTTGAGAAAATGTGAAATTTTACTATGAAAATGAGTGTATCGAGCTCTCTCCCTCCTGATTCCGGGCTTGTTTCAAGTAGCGGTCTCTAATATCATAATGCTAATACTAAGAGCTATATTTAATACTAAGACACATAGTGCGCCAAATGTGCACTTTCTGGGATAAAGAGTGATGTTTATTTTATAACACAATTTTTTTATTTTTTGTTTATTTTGTTGATTAAAACCGTTTTTCTAAAGGTTTACCTTATTACAATAACATTTCTGAGCAGCCAATTAGAGAAGATATAAGCTAATTAGGATATATAATTAGGGACTTAAGGTTTACATATAAAACTGATGCACTAATGATTACTGATAAGAACATTGCTATTATTTAATTACTAAATGGCTCTTAATACACTAATTTAGCATGCATCATTTACTAATTATCACAATAACTAATTACCTTGCAATATTTAACAAAGGATACCTGGGATACCTGGATTTTATATAAATAGGTCACTATTAGTAACTTTAAAATCAGTGTTGATTTACACCTCGTTGTATCCAAGCTAATCTCGCAATGTATTTTCCAAATTTTAATACAAATCTTGATATTCACGTTGCTTTATGCGCACGCGCACATAAAGATTTACGCGACTTTAACTATTTGTTCAGTGTTTTAAAAGATAACAGTTGTGTTCAGTTATGTGAAAGTGCTGAAACAAGTTTAAAAGACTGGTGTCGTCGATTTTGCTACCGCATTTATGCAAAATGGACACAGTCTGGAAGAAGCACAGATAAGTTTCGGAAGAAACATGAGATTTGGCTACAGGCTGCAATTCAATGGCCGGAATTACAGAATGAAAATATGGAACCTTCTACAGAAAATATAAGTGACGTCATCGAGCCCATAATTTCTCCTGCTAAATCTAATGCTTCAACTTGTACACATCCTAGTCCTCGTAAATCTTTTGAGGACCTTAGTAACCGGCAAAAAAGAAGACGCACTGAAGATAGTCTTTCATGCAGCAGTAGCAGCGCTGAAATTATGTTTTCGGCCGAAAGGGCGCTTCAAAAGGCAGGACAAAGCGATACAGCTTATGTTATGAAATACTTGACGGAGAATCCAGAAGAGGCCTCAAAAATCAAAGCCTTCATTGAAGGTAAATCAATTCAGGTACGGGAAATATCCCCTTTGAAGGCATTGGCTCTTTATGTATCGATGAACTTATCGAAATGGCGCTATAACACTCTTCGGGATTTCAACACTCAAGAAGGAGCTCTTCAATACCCGAGTTACTACATGTTGGTTAAAGAAAAAATTAAGTGCTATCCGGCCAAAGAAGATCTCACAGTTACAGAGAGCTCTGCAAAAATCAAATTACAAGCCTTGATGGATTTAACCTCAAGAAGACTTATTAGGTCGTTAGAAACCCCTGTTGATCCCAATCAACAGCTCGTATTGACCAGCAAATGGGGTTTTGACGGATCATCTAGCCAAAGCATTTATCATCAAAGGACGAGTGAAGATGAGCAAATCGATCTTGCTAGTAATTTTATGATTAGTCTTGTACCACTGCGGCTCGTCTCAAAAGGTGTAACAATTTGGGAAAACGAGCGACCATCTTCCACTTCATTTTGCCGGCCAATATTGTTTAAGTTTATAAAGGAAACCAAAGAAAATGTGCAGAGAGAGATGGCTGAAATCGAAGCAGAGATTGAAGCCTTAACTCCATCCACCATCACTGATGGAATTAGTGTCAAACACCAACTGCTGTTGACAATGATTGATGGTAAAATTCATTCCATTATATCCAATACAGCAGCTTCAGTGTGTGACATATGCAAGGCTTGTCCTAAAGAAATGAATAATTTAGAGTTAATCAAAGATAAACACGCAAACGAGGACATGTATAAATATAGCTTAAGCACCCTTCACGCTTGGATTCGCTCAATGGAATGCTTATTACACATTTCCTACAAATTAGACATAAAATCATGGCAAGTAAGGGGTGATATAGCAAAAAGGCAAGTTGATGACAGGAAGAAAAGAGTTCAAGAGGCTGTAAGAAGAGAAACGGGCTTACTTCTCGATGTTGTGAAACAAGGCAGTGGATCCACCAACAATGGCAACTCGGCAAGGAGATTTTTTGAAAACTACACTAAATCTGCTGAACTGACCGGAATAGATGCTATGCTTTTAAGAAAAATCTGTGTGATCTTGCAGTGTATTTCATCAGGAGAGAAGATCAACGTAACTAAATTCCGAGAGTTCTGCTTTGATACTGCTAAGCTTTACGTGGAGTTATACCCATGGTATTATATGCCTTCTTCACTTCATAAAATTTTAATGCATGGGCCAGACATAGTTCAGAACATGTCAATTGTGCCCATTGGTTTTCTATCCGAAGAGGCATCTGAGGCTAGAAATAAAGATTTTAGAAAATATAGAGAGGGGCATTCTCGAAAGCATAGCAGTATCTCATGCAATGAAGATATTATGCACAATCTTTTACTGTCTTCTGATCCACTTGTTACAAGTATCCGTCCAAAAGGAAATAAGTTTGTAAAAAAATCTTCTTTTAAGGAATTTTATGAGCTTACGGATTCTGAGAAAAGTGATATCGAATTTGTTAACATAAATGATTTAGCGGACATCGATTCTGAATTTGAATTAATTGATGATGATGATGATGACGAAGATAATTAAATGATGTTATTGTTTTAAAATGTGTAACTTAGTAAATTAGAGCTTACATCTTAATTATTTATTGTACTTTTAATGAAACTAGGTAATTTATTATCAACTTACTTAAAAGTCATACTCTCATCAGTTCTTGTGAATATTTTTGTTAATATATATTTCTGTATATATATAATATATTTATAGACCTCTTAATAAGTCTGTCTGCGGTTTAAAGTAAATACAAATGGGGAAAAAACGTTTTTTTTTTTTAAATTTTCATTTCCTTTTATCCCAGAAAGTGCACATTTGGCGCACTATGTGTCTTAGTATTAAATATAGCTCTTAGTAATAGCATTATGATATTAGAGACCGCTACTTGAAACAAGCCCGGAATCAGGAGGGAGAGAGCTCGATACACTCATTTTCATAGTAAAATTTCACATTTTCTCAAATTACTCCCGAAATATGGGAGTTATGAAGAAATTCATCACCACAATTTATGAAGGCATTAAGTAATCGAATAAGATGGCATCATTAGTTTGGCATAATTTTACTCTTTTTTTTCGGACATGTCTACGTCCAACCGCTCCCATACATTCGTTCCACTGTGCGCCGACAAGACTATTATCCAATGCCTGATTTAATGGTGGTAGATCGATCATAGCGACGCGCAATGATTGTTGACATAACGGTCCGGCCTGACGAGAACTTCGTGAAAGTCGAGAAATAAATCAAGTATGAACTTGGCTAGCGAGTAGTCGCTAGGTTGTCAATATGTGGGATGTGGATTCAGCGATCATAGTTTTATTGCAATATTATCTGAATTTTAATTTTTTATTCAAATGCATGGACTATGTCTGAAATAAATGAATTAATAATAATTAATTGTGAGGATAGTTGCATCAGCCGATGGCTTAATTGCCAATAGTATCGACCAACATCTAGTGTTGCAAAGGACTCGATTCCTCAAGTCGTAATTTTAAAGACTCGCCTCAACGATGCAAGACTCAGTGTGCTAAAAAGGCTGTTAAAGTAAGAAAAAAAAAAGTTTTGTTGGACATAAGAGGAACTTTCAACAAAAATTGGTTTGAATAAGATTAAGATATGGAACCTTTTCGTAAAACTGCAGCAGTAACATTGTTTTTAATAACATATATGAAAAACAAATTTATTTCTGCTGTTGAATACAAATTGTCAAATCAATGAGCGTTAAAAATATTGTCATTACAGTGTTTTGTGCTATGCAGCCCCGTGAGTCCGACTCGCGTTTTTATTCTAGTTGCCATTAAAAAAAATGAAGGATATCGACTGTTTTTGTAAATATTTGCCTGCGCAACACTAGCTCACACGTCGTCATCATCGACATCGATGTCGGCCATATTCTTTCCGACATTTTGACATTTACCACCCGGTTGTAATTTCTAAGTGGAAAACTCTTCTTCGAAACCTTTCAACATGGATGAAGAATACGACGCGATAGTTCTGGGAACGGGATTGAAGGAATGCATCCTAAGTGGAATGCTCTCCGTGTCCGGAAAAAAGGTACTGCACATAGATCGTAATAAGTACTACGGTGGTGAATCTGCGTCAATTACCCCGTTAGAAGAATTGTTCGCAAAGTTCAACGCACCGGCTCCCGACGAAACATACGGCCGAGGTCGCGACTGGAATGTAGATTTGATTCCCAAGCTGTTGATGGCAAATGGACTCCTTGTGAAACTGCTCATTCACACGGGCGTGACACGGTACCTGGAATTCAAGTCTGTGGAGGGCAGCTATGTCTATAAAGGCGGAAAGATTTCAAAAGTGCCCGTCGACCAAAAGGAGGCGCTAGCATCGGATCTGATGGGGATGTTCGAAAAGAGACGTTTCCGAAACTTCCTTATTTACGTTCAAGACTTCCAGGAGGATGACTCGAAAACCTGGAAGGATTTGGACCCAAGTACGGCCAACATGCAGTCACTCTATGATAAGTTTGGCCTTGACAAGAACACGCAAGACTTCACTGGCCACGCTCTGGCCCTTTACCTCAATGATAACTACCTCCAACAACCGGCTATACAAACCATCCACCGTATTAAATTGTACTCTGACTCACTCGCAAGATATGGCAAGTCTCCATACTTGTACCCTATGTATGGATTAGGGGAGTTGCCTCAAGGCTTTGCTCGCCTCTCTGCTATTTATGGAGGCACCTACATGCTGGACAAACCTATAGATGAGATAGTCCTTGGAGAAGGTGGCAAAGTAGTTGGAGTCCGCTCTGGCAATGAAATAGCTAAGTGCAAACAAGTGTACTGCGACCCTAGCTACGTTCCTGACCGTGTCCGCAAGAAGGCTCAAGTAATCCGTTGCATTTGTTTATTGGATCATCCTATACCAAATACAAAGGATGCATTGTCCACCCAGATTATCATTCCACAGAAGCAAGTAGGCAGGCATTCTGACATCTACATCTCTGTTGTGTCATACACACACCAAGTTGCTGCTAAGGGCTGGTTCATTGCCATGGTGTCTACCACTGTTGAAACCAATGACCCAGAAAGTGAGATCAAGCCTGGCTTGGATCTGCTTGGGCTTATACGACAGAAGTTTGTGTCGGTGACAGACTACTATGAGCCCCTTGATGATGGCACTCAGAGCCAGATCTTTGTTTCCGAGTCTTATGATGCTACCACACACTTTGAGACTACTTGTTTAGATGTAATTAAGATATACAAGTACGGAACAGGTGAAGACTTTGACTTCTCTAAAGTAAAAGTTGAACTTGGAGAAGAGGAACAGTGAATTATGTTATAATGAAAATATCATGTTTATGTACATTGCTTGTTAATTTTATATTTGTTTAAGAACTGTTCTGGCAACAATAGCGATACTCTAGGGATTTCGGGTTATCATTTTAAGAGCTTAGCTGTATTGGCAGTAGATCAAGTATTAATGTATGTACAATGCTCCCAGTGGTTCCAAAACTGATTTTATCCATTTTATTGCCAAAAATAAAATATTATTTAAAGGAATTTATACTTTATTTAAAGCTGCTTTTTAAGTATACAAAGCTATGTGATCTGCACAAGTGGTAGGTTATTTGTACCAGATGTTATGCATTCCAGTTTGGTATTCATTTGATTCTGTAACCATATCATACTTGTAACAAGTCAAAATTTATGAATGCTCACTATACCTATATGTTGTGTAAGATCATGAATAAAAGTTATAATAATAATGAGAGGTGTTTTATTTTGAAAGAAAACAATAACAGCAATATGAATTTTTCCTTAGGCTTATTAGGCAATTTATACTTAAACTTTTAATTAATTTTAATATCACCAATTTATTGTTTAGACTAGATAAAATCGCAACTTACAAGTTCAAAATACATTTAATTCCATATAGATGGTCATTTCTACAACCAATAAATATGTAGTCGCCATATACAGCTGGTGAGGAAAATACTTCGTTTGGTAAAGTGAGTTCTTCTAATACAATTCCATTTTCTGCATCTAGGACACACAGTTTTCCATTATTTGATATGGCTAATATCAGCTTGTTGTTGAGACCACAAGGAGTTGAGTAAACTGGAGAAGAAAGTTCAGTCTTCCAAAGCAAACTTGGCTGAAAATTCTTAATAGCAAGGTTATACACCCTTTTGTCGTGACAACCAAATATCATATGCCATGTCAGCTTATCAACTGGCTTGACATAGATTGAAGAAAATATATTTCCTGTTGCACCTGCATATTCCCAGATCTGAAATAATAAATAGATAAAGGTTTTTGAAATTTTTCGCAGTATACTTAATTAGGTACAAAATCAAAGCGGGCCGTCAATATGACGTAATTGAGTTTTAGATAAGATCCAGCTTTGTAGAGCATGCAAGCTAAGTTATCAATACGAGTGATGCGCCATATTAGCAGGTAACAGGACCCGTTACATCTGTTAACACTTTCGTTGTTATGTTCAAATAATCCATTTTTACTAGTATGTGCGTCATTAAAATATTAAAGCTACGTATTGTGACGACTCGGTAGGCGGGTTGTGCGCACACGAACGAATTATACGCTGGGTGCATAGCACCGAAAGTGTTAAACAGGTATCACTGTAGTAAGGTTCGATTACCTTAATACCCTTTTCTACAGTTCTGCAGTGTATGTTGCCGGCGACTTCGATAAATATGACGTATTTATCGCCGTCGTACAGCATGGGGCTCGCGAATACCGGGCTGGCAAGCACGCAGCGCCACATTATCATGTTGGTGGCGGTGTGGATGCATGCACACACACCCGATAGTGTGCCCAGCAGGACAAACTCCTTCTTAGCAATCACAAGATCAGCAGATATAGGTTCGTTGCAGATGTTTATCGTCAGTTTCGGGGCACCAGACTGTAAAATAAAATTTCTTAGTACCTACGGCGGCAGATCATGGAATGATTGGGCGCTGTGACCAAATTTTAAGTAGCGAAGTAAAAGCAACACAGAGCTGTTAACAGCGACAGTGTTATGTGTTTACGCAGCTATTCGATAATTTTACCTTTTTGAGTTGTATAAAGGGTAATTAATATCAAAACAAAGCTAATTACTTATTGTAATAATTAATTCTGAGTTTGTCATGTTTATTAATAAGCACTTTGATAAACAAAATATTAGTGTTAGTCATACGTAGTTCACAAAAACTATTAGGTAATTGATGGTGATGACTGGTTATATTTTATTACAATACGAGATAACTGCCAGCGTCACAGCGCATATTATGGTAATCGGAAAATTTATTTCCCTTTATGTCGGCAGGTCTGATCTATTAGTTTTTATTGTAAGCGTGTTTTATTTCAAATGGGCACTTATAAAACGTCGACAAAAGTTGCACGGTTCGGGTTGGTCGTTTCCTATAGAGAAGAACCGGCAAGAAACTCCTAACTCTGTACCCAGACCTCCATACCCGCAGAGAAAAACGTATACTTACCTAAACCTATACTATTTCCCTGCTAGCCAACTGTATTGCGTTCGTTCTCATTATGACCGGGCATTTATACTTAAGGTCATTAGCACTCACGCTAGAAAATAATTTCAAAGGTTTTGAAATTTTTTGAAATGGCCACTCGTAGATCAACCTGCATAGGTTTTAACTGCTTAACCCGGACTAATTTCAAAGGGTTTATCGAAATATATAAATAGGACTAATCTCGGTTCTCTCGCTCCCTCAGGGGGGGAGCGAGAGAACATGCGTAACTGCTACAGTCGTCCTCCAACTAGAGGGGGCTGGATGAAAACTATTTGGTTTCAGTTGATAACAGTAACTGACAAAGGGCGGGCGTTTTGGGGGACTGTCTCTTGTGAACTTTGACTTTTGCTGATATCAGCATAATTTGAAAAAAATACTATTGATTTTGACAAACTCCTAATAGCAACCACCTCAGGAGCGAGGACATCCACGGGAACGGTCAGTGGGTCGTCTTAGGGGCGGAGAAGCAAAGTGAGGCGATACTCTGACCGTGGACTTCCAATTTTTCCATGTTCGTAAGTCCTAAGCCTGCGAAGAGACAATTATGCCAATATTTCTCTATTGCCTCCTTTCCTTGCCTAGTCCCTTAGCCATGGCCACGCACCAGGCTCCGCCTTTGATTGAAAGAGATTCCGTAGCGCCGGTATTTTATTCTAACTAAGGAAGCTTTCAAATAAAATACGTACCACGACATACATACATCTCACGTTCCCGTCGTACGCGGCGACATACAGAAGTCCCTTACAGCAAACAGCTTTGCTTTTGATCATGTGTCCGATGTTGACCCTCCAGATTTCTTTGTAGGTCTCTAGCGAGAAGCAGACGATAGTGCCGTCGTAGCCTCCGACCGCGCCGAAGGGGCGCATCACGTTCGTTTCATGAAAGCACAGGATGGGGGCTTCTATTCTAGTGTCCAGGCTAATCGTGTTTTCAAGTGTGCCATTAATTGCATCCACTATTATGATCTTGCCAGAGTGACTGCCCACCGTGACGTTCAGGTTGCTGGAAAACGTTTATTTTCAGTATAGACATAATAATAATACATTATTCGCTGCTGTTTAGCAGGTAGGTTGCGGGTATAACGGGTATAGAGTTCATAACTGAATGTGGGTAACTCATACCCCCTACTCATTTTCGTTTTCTTAAACTATTTAGCATATTGCGGGAATCTAAAAAAAAATGCATAAGTAGGTAGGTAGATCTAGGTATGTGATGATAAAGGTGGCTGGTTACGTCGAATATGAAATTTACATGCCTATTTTAATTTGGATTGAGCAATATGGTCAGGCGAATTTGGTCGTGCGTAATATCGCCGTTAGTTCCAGAATGACAAATTTATTTTAGTGATTGTATGTCATACTTACTATCCTGTTTGAAACAATGTTGGTGAGGCATCAACACACTTCCCAGTATCATGGCTCCACAGCACATTGAACTCGATAGGGTTACTGTAAGACAACAAACTTGTTCTCTTGCTACACACAGAAGTCTGTGCCTCAGCTACAGTGCTCAGTATCGATCTTTTCATGTTCTTCTTGGCTTTCCCATTCTGACCACAAATTTTGTTCTGGATTATTTGCAAAATTTCTTCTATGGTGTTTTTATGTGACATCAGGTAAGGCAGCATCAACTTCCCAAATTGAGGGCATGTCAGAGATATTCTGTTACATATTGATACAGCCAGGAAAGAGTTTCCTCCCAAAGAAAAGAAGTTTTGGGTTTTGATTTGGTCATATGAGAAGTTTTTAGTCATTGCAAACTTGAGCTCTTTCATGAGAATATTTTTTAGAGAGTCAAATGTTTTTGGTTCCTCCATAGTTTCAAACATTTTTTTTATTATTTGTTTTGATATTTTCCCATGACAATTTGTAGGCAAATTCTCTACTCGAACAATTTTATCAGGCCAATGTCTATAATCGAGTTTGCATTTCAGAAAGTTTGATAATTCTTGGCTGGTGAAGCGTTCTCCTACAAAATACACAACAAGGAGCATTGGCTTTGGTAGCCATATACATGAACAGGTTCTCACCCTTGGACATTGCATGATTGTGGATTCAATCATTAGCAAATTAATTCTATGGCCAAATCTCTTGATAACATCATCCTGGCGCCCTCTGTAGTATATAGTACCACTTTTAATTTCTCCAATGTCACCAGTGTCCAGAAATTTCAGTGAATTTTGTTCATCAGGACCGCTTGACTTGTTTAGAATGACACATTTTCTGGATTTGCTCACTGAAATAGAATTACAAATAGAGTGAGTGTCTCTGCCCAGTTGACCAGACATGTTGAGTTGTTGCCCAGATCATCTTTAAGCAAGTTACTTACTTAACATAATTTTTCCAGTGTTTTCTTTGGTGTGTTCTTTGTTTTTGGAATGATCTGTGTGGTTAATAACAATTTCTGTTTCTGAGAGACAATTTCCTAGCGGTACTTCTCTGTCGCTCTGCAATTTGTTCAGGTTGAGCTCTGCGACACAAGCCCAGCATGACATCTCAGTGACTCCATACAGTGTAAATATCCTAGTTTTATTTTCCCCGTGTTTCAATTCCCTCAATCTCCTAATACCATTGAAAGGTTCTCCACCCAGAGCTAATATCTTAAGGGTTGAGTTTTTACATAAAATTTTGTTTTTAATATCAGAATTAGAATACTGTAAAAACTTCGATGGTGTTGTTTGCCATACTGTAACAGAATTAGCTCTATCCTCTGGGAACAGCACATCTGCTCTATCTGGTGCAATGAGTAAGGAAGCTCCATTAATGCATGCTAATAATATTTCTATCATTGAAGGATCGAAAGTAAGGGGTGTTGAGAAGAATATGACATCTTTTGATGTAATGCTAAACATTTTGGTTAAGTCATCTATGTTAGGCTGTATGCATTGAATTGGAACCTGTATATGTTTAGGCTGCCCGGTACTACCTGAAGTCATAGCTATATATGAGTGTTGAGGTGCATGCTTGTAGTGTGTCTCGTTTGTACCATCAAAGTCATAAAAACTTATTGTCAAGTCAAAAACTGAAACAGTGTGGTCGGGCATTTTACCAAATAACTCTGATTTAGAAATACTGTCAATGTTTTTGATGGTCATCACAATAGTAAAATTGATATCTTTAGCTATGGCTTCTATATCCTGTGCCGGGTCCACGAACATGAATGTTGTGCAACTTTTGTGAGCTCTGTAAAGATAAAAACATGACATAAGCCAACAGATAATCTTACCTAATTACTTTGGAATTACAGAAGGATGTCTGGTGATACTCACGCGGCTATTACACATGGTATGATGAGGTTTCTCTCCGACACTAAACCTATAACGCCTTTGTTGCATTGACGATTCTGAAGCTGCTGCGAGATATACTCGCATACTCCGTACAGCTCCGAGTACGTGTAGTTCTTGTACACATCATCCACATAGTGTCTCACGGCAATACTGGACGGGTATTTGGCACAAGTATCTACGAAAACGTCGTAATAACCACGCTTGACTTTCATTTCCTTGCTTTGTTTTGCCTGGTATAATAGCTTTATGATACCAAGTCAAAATTTTGCCTAACTTCTTTTTCTAAACATTTATTTGCTATACTCAAAAATGAATTCGTGGGATCTCTGTAACATGATGAACGAAAACTGTTTACAAGTTTTGATTTTGTTTTGCTACAAACTACTACCATACCACCATCTGTGAGAGGTTGACATGTGGGTTGACACATGTCACAACAATGACAATACTGGCACTTTGAATGCCAAAGTTTGACAAAGAATTGGGGCTGTGAAAAAGATCGATAAATCGATATTTATGTGCTATGTTTTCGATATACTAGATCTTACTTCTGATTTGATACTTTTGCTTACAACCTGATTTAAAATTAAAACATTTGTTACGAACAGACAGTGTGAGAATAGTATAGTAAAAAAAATAACAAAGTCACCTATTTATTCCTGAAACTTCTGTGATTTCTTGGTTTTCCTCTGGGTGCTTGTTCGCTTCTATCTGGAGCATTCTGCAATGAAGACGTCCGTATGGTACTACGCAGAAGGCGAAGTTGATGTTGCCTACTAAGACTTTTGCTGTTTGCCACGTCCACCAGTTACTTTGTAGGGTCTCTTCTAGCATAATACGGTTTTTTGTTACTTTGCAGGGCGTGAGGCTTTTAGTGTTGTTTCGAGTACACCAGTCCTAAATACTCCAAACATTGTCAACACAGACTTTTCTTGATGTACTTTCCAACCTAGCTTGATCAGTTGGTCCTTGACATACTGACTTTGTTTTTCGAGAGTAAAAGGGTCCGTATAAATCAGCTAAAAATCGTCTAAGTAGACGATCATTCGGATAGATTGTTTCCTGAAACAACTTGCCTACCAGTTCAAAATCAAAATATTTTTATTTTACATAGGCCTACATGGGCACTTATAAAACGTCGACAAAAGGTGCACGGCTCGGGTTGGTTGTTTTCTATGGAGAAGAACCAAGACATTAGCAAACGCACAAGGAGCAGTTGCAAGTCCGAAACGCAGACAGGTCATTTCGTAGGTGACACCAGCCTAAGAGAAGGCTATTAAGTTTCTCTGATAGCCTTGAGCAATCGGAATATGAAAATACGCTAGAATTCTGTGATGATTAATGAGATGAAATTTAGGAGGACGTAATCGATAATAGGTCTATTTGAGCCGTTTACGTTTTAAGTTTGGTTACGAAATGGCCGCTTTTCTTTGGAATTCTGTTTGTTTTTGGGTTTCGGCACAAATTGTGGGGGTTTTTTGAACTTTCTTCGAATCACCTTTGATAATCCTCTTTGTTCCTTGATCAAGTCGGACAACCGTGGTTCCGCAAACAGGTGTGTTGTGGAAGGTGGGATGGCATGTTATAAATCGCTTATTGTTTTATTCTGAAGCTTAAAGAGCGCTCTTCATTGCTCCAGAACGTCTGCCCTTATCCCACAAGTGTATTGGAGAAGAGCATCCGAAACTCGTTGGAATGGAACTTTGTCTTACATGGCCTGGTTTTTTGTGAGGTACGCTTTTACTTCCAGAGGTGCAGTAACAGGCATCTATAAATTCCTTACGCTGTTGCAGCAAACCGTGGATAAGCTCCTAAGTCCCCTGTATAGTACACGGTGTTCCCGTTACTAGTTTTAAAGTGACTGTTGCCTCTTTTATGCACCTCGTTGAGCCCTAAGATGTCAATATTGCATCTTTGCAACTCCCTTTCCACAACCTCCAGCTTTCCGGGTCTTAACAGACTTCTAACATTCCAAGTACCCACTCGAAGATATTTTCTCAGTTGGGTACTATTTTGACCAGTGCCGAGACCAGACGGACAATTTCCACTCGCTGCCTGGTGGTCCACAGCGACCTGGCCGGTAGCATATTTCCCAACATGCAACCCGGAATTACGATGGTGCCGAGGTCAGTCAGTCAGATCGTATGACAATATCTTTAACTAGTTGTGTATGGTATTTCATCGTGGTTTTCTTGGGAAAATAATGCAGTGGTTTCCCATTGCCTTCTGCACCAGGAATTTCAGGGGTTATTTAATTCCCAGGGCCACTGCAGCCTCTTCTGAACGGTAAGCCGCCAGGTGTATGGTTATACCGCCATTGCTCCGATGACAGGGCCTCGTTCGTTATCTGGCACCACGGTGGCCACAGGGGCATTGTCGCTGGCTATTCATACGAACCATCAATGAGTGCAGGTGAAGTTGACATTTAGGTCAGCTAAATTTTATGCAATAATTGTATGCTCTAATAAAATAGCTATCAAAGTGTTTTCATAGCATTATTTATAGAAAGAGTTCATCTCCAATAGTTTTACAGCTGAAATGGCTGTTTCAATTGATACAATCGGTGAAAGCAACAGGGTAGCCCGCGAAATTAAAAATATTCTTACGTCTCGCGTCTTTTGGAATTTGCCGGTCAGTGTCTGGCTGTATGTTAAACAAAATATGATTTACGGCCGTAATACGCATGTATTTACAGAATTATAGATAACTATATATTAAATTCATCAATACAACCCTCTGAGTTCATTTAATCCCATTAAATGTTTTTTTCATTTAATGGGATTAAAAGAACTTAAACCCCTTTAAGTTCTTTGCATTGATAATTTTAATGATTATAACTTTGTAAAACCATATTTGTTACGGCAGTGAATCATATTTGAATCAACATACAACCTGACACTAACCTGCAAATTGCAAAAAACCGGCCAAGTGCGAGTCTTACTCGCATACACAGGGTTCCGTAGCACCAAACAATATCATAAAAATATTTTCAACGCATATTCAGTAATATGTATGCAGAGCAAAGAGGCTGATCGACGACGTAAAATTAGTGGATGCCAAGCTTCACAGCTTTGCTCATCGCCGCAAGGTTGTCTGCTTGTCGGTCTTCTACAGGCTGTACTTCGGTCAGTGTGCCCAAGAACTCCACGACCTCACCCCCTTTCTACCGTCGGTCATCTAGACGCACTGCAAGTCCATTTCATATTTGAGTTAACTGATTTTTGGTTGCGAAAACCATGTTGTTCATAGCACCTAAAAATATCGATTTGTCTTTGAATTTCCTTATATAAAATGTGTTCGACTTCAGCAGGGACCGACAACTGTAATCTTCAACTGATGATTTCAGCCCTGTCTTTGGTATAGTCGTAACCCTAGAGAGTTTCCATTGAGTCGGATATTTTCCGGTGCTTAATGATAAGTTAAATAAATGACATAGAGGTTTGGTTATGGAAGCTTTAGACCGTTTAAGAATATTAGCTGGAATGTTATCCGGCCCAACAGAAGTACTGAGTTTTAATTTACTGATACCACGTTCGACATCGTTAGTAGAAAATTGTACTAAACTGACGGAATTACTATTGCTGTAGGTATCACAGGAAGAGCACATATTTGGGAGACATTCAAATCAGGTGTTTCAGGTAGGAAAACACTGGCAAAGAAATCAGCAAAAGCATTAGCCGCATCGATACCTGACAGAGATTGACTCTGATAGTTGATTGTAGGCTCAAAGCCTCCTTTGCATCGAAGGGTGGATATGTGCTGCCAAAACTGTTGCCGGTTGACTTTGATATTACGCTCAACATTTATTTATTGGCCTGTCTACAACTTTTACCCTGTTTATGCTTATGATACACTCATTGTAGACTACTACTGTGGTTGTATCATAGTGTACTAATGTGTAATATGATGCGATAGACACAGAATGCAAAAAAACAAAATTATAACAAGATGTAAATGTGAAATAAATGCTATCATAATGCGGTGCTTAAGTTTTGCTCTTAAATCAGAAAATGCCTTGTATACCGTTAAACAAGTAAACTTTTTCCAAATATGATGTAGTTTGTGTTTATGTCAAAGATCTGTAATGATATCTCGGGTGTACCAAACTGGATAACGTTTGCGACTAGCTCTATTGCGAAGTTTTTTTGGCATACATTCGTTAAAAATATTATAAAAAAATTATTCGTGCAAGACCTAATATCAGATGACATACGGATGGACAGACAGATAGACAGAGAGACATGACAAATCTATAAGGGTTCCATTTTTTGCCATTCGGCTACGGAACCCTAAAAACATAAGAAAATTAGAATTTCGCGGGCGACCTATTCGCTTCCACCTTAAGATAACGATTCATTTGCCGATATGGAAACCGGACAATATTTAAATAGGACCTACTCATACAAGAAACGACCTATTTTCATGGCCAGGTGAGGAGTATAGGTAAGTAGGTTATAGAGGAAAGATATTTCTCACGTACTGAAAAAGTAGTAAGTAGGTATGTTCACCTACAACATATTTCAATATCTTGCGTATGCAGAAAATAAGTCACTTCAAGTCGCGACTAAGTGTGCCTATTACGAAATCGAGTTCTTTTGTAGTTCATTTCTACGTTTATAGCAGTTCTAAAGTAACTAAATGGTCCATCAGGCATTAATGTAGTACTAGGAACCAGCGCATGCGTATACCAGAATATGGGCGAATCAAAAATAGTAAATTCAGGTTTGCAAAGGTCTTAGTAATCTTAGTTAGTAACTATTTTATGTCGGTATCAAATGTTTTAACTAGTTGCAAGTATTGTCAATTGACATCGAGCCATGGGCTTCTTGTAACGAGCGATAGTTTATTCTGCTGCTGAACCCTGCAAAGAAAAGGCAATGGTGGCAATCCATAGCCAGCTGTTGTTATACACACTTGAGCCAAAAGCCATTTGAGACATTACCCTACATTGTTCTCGCGTAACGTAACGCCATTTAATACGATCTGTCTGAACTCTAAAGAGACATTCACCCCTGAGTTGGTTTCGGTTATTCCTCAGAGGTGGTTTGAAAGAAACTCCAGAGGCTGGTGGTTCAGAATACCTATGTTCAGACTATAAAATATTGCGTAAAAGTGTCACTGTGTAACTCAGTTTTATTTTTCATATTTTCTGTTGATTCTTGCATCTAACGGATGCCTGAAAAAATATTCGAAACGACTTCTAATAGTTGGCTTGAAACAATTTTTTTGATAACCCGTTGCCAGTTGCTGGGAATGAATGTAAGTCTTCGACGAAGCTTATGCACTCGCCACACGGCATCCGGTAGCCGGGACGAGTAAAATGTCACTTACTTTTAAAGATGCAATCAAAACTGCGCATGACAAATGGATTCGTCGTTAAGGCATGATATCAGGGGGTCTACTCTCTAAGTCCGTCAACGAAAATACGGGTCCGTCCGTAACTAGCTTAATACTTCGAAATGAACCCTACTCCCTAATATTTTCAGGTTCATGAGTTTTGAAAACACATCGGGAGTAAGGACAACTGTCCATTCGTGTTGTCATTCATTTTTAGTTCCGTCGCCTAACGAATCTTATGTTCGTAAGTGATACGGAGTAGGAAACGACCGTAACTTCGGCCGAAACTACGGATTTCGTGCTTAGAGAGTACTGGGGGTCTACACCCCCAGTACCCTTTCTCCACGGTAGTAGAAGGGATAATGACTATACCTGAGAACCTTGTAGTTCCAACTGATAGGTATAATAACTTTACTTGAAATATAGAAAGGAGAAGAAATCATCACAATGTTTTAAGTGCGTTACATTGAGTTTTACCGAAAAACGTGATTTTATACCCCCAAAAAAAAATTGGTTTCCCAGCAATCATATTTGCGTAAAGTTACTTAGTTTGATGTACAGATTGCATGGTTGATGGCTTCGTGACGGGTCCATTGACAGCTTGTAAATTAGGTTGTATAGTGTAGGGGCATGTTGGTATATGCAGGCAGCATGACCCTCTTGATATGGCTAAACCAACCAACACACGCACCTGTGGTTTTTTCATTTAACAGAAATAAGAAAATGGAAGATCAGAAATCATTTATTCCTGACCGCCACCTAAGGCTACCCAAACCTAGGTAGGCGCGGACCTGTGGACGGTGAGTGATGGTCTGGCTCATCGTCCGTGCGTCTTATGATGACAGGCCGTGTCGACGGCGCGTTCGTGTTCCACGCGCGCCTCAAGAAGATTTCAGCAAATCGGAAAGGGTCTGAGAAGGCTGATGCCTGCCAGGGCTGCGGGACTGCTCGAAAGAGATACCTTGGCCCTGGAACACAAAGGGCTAAGAAGAATCATGGATGGGTTTTAATCAGTACAAGTCTGACACTCCCCTCCGCTCAGCTCAGAGTGAGTGAAACCCATTTGATGATTTCCCATCCGTAAAATATAAAATAATATGCTACTCAAGCCCAAACTACCCATAGTGGGTTAGGTAACCGGTTGGTATTTACACAGGCACGCTAACTCGTAAATACTTGTAATCCTGCAAACTAAGCTGACCGTAAATAGCTACGCTTCGAGCTATTACAATTTGGGATATTTTAAAATTAATGATACAGTGACGTATAGTAAAATATGAATAGGTTGGTAGGTGAAGATTTTAGGGAAAATACGTATCACGATTAGATTAGAAAACAATAATTGCACAATTGTTGTCAACTACATACTAGATTTTAAAACAGAGCACATAATTTTAACCTTTTAGACGAAAAAACGTTTTTGATAGAAATATGCTGCAACGAGAGATATTACAGTGCGGTTTAAAGTTGTTATTTCCAAAAGTTCTAGTCTACCATTATTCTCAGTAGTCTGTAAAACTGTCCATTAAAACTATATTCTATTCAGGTTGTGCTAAAACTTTTCCCCGTATCTTTGGGCAGAGGTGTACCTAGTAATAGCATCCACATTTCGCCAGTTATGTTTCTCTACATATCATATGTTAATAACGCGCCTCCACATTCAGATCGGATTCCACCGAACTCTGTCACAACTCTTCACAGAGCCGCAGCTAAGATGAAGCTCGTAAGAACGGGGCGCGAGGCTCTGCGGCTGAACTGACCTAAAACGTGTTCGGCAAGTGAACGGGCCCAATCAATTAGGGGCGGTCAGCGATCCGCCAGAAAAGAGGGCAGCGCGCGCGCTCTTCGAGGAAACTCGGGAAATGGTGGCGCGGGGTGGGGGAGGGCGCGAGGGGGGCGCGGGAGGGGGGCCTGGGGGCGGGGCGGGGCTGCTGCCGGAGGGTGCGTGTCCGAGAGGCGCGAGCGAGCATCGATCGAGCCGCGCTCAGTCCGCCGGGGCGGCCGGCGAGAGCGCGCGTGTCATGCGCTGCCGCTGAGATGGCCGGCGCTCGGGCGCTCGTCACCGCCTGCTGCTGCTGGTGGTGGCTGATGACCGCAGCCGGTGAGTACTCCCCATCATACTCTACCCACGCTCCTCGCTCGACCTTGCACCCGATCAGCTGTTTCGCACGTCGTGACCTCCAGAACGGCTGATTTCGTCGACACATGACTTTTCACGATTTTCCCCCGGTGTTGCGTACGTTACATGCTTTTCATAGCATTTTCATGAGTACTGTAGTGTTCTGTGTGTGATTTATTAACGAGCAACTCTCTTTAGTAAATTTTTAATACGATCGCGTGAAGGTTCGATGCATAATTTCGAATAAGTTAATTTAATTGGTCTGAGGTGTCTGTTTTTTAGTTTCTTAAGGTTATGTTAAATCGTTGCGGGTGGAAGTTAGTGAGGGGTTGATGTAGGCTTGTTTTACTACTAGTACGATTAGGGAGAAGGTTATTATATAATGTGGTAGTGTGTTGTCGCATGCAGTGGCGGCAGTGGCGGGGTTATCGGCAGCCGGCACTGCTGAGCTGCTCGTCCTTGCTGCGACCACTGCTAAACAAACGTTGATATTATTACGTAATGCGGCGTTCAGTGTCACATCTGCGTCAATATTGATCATGATCACGCCACCGTGAGGAGGAAGTCAGGATTAAAGTGCAGGCGAGACGAGGTGACACCTGCCGAGGAGCCCACACACAGTGACCCACTGTCACACACACCTCTGCTATTATTACTATTTTAGGGGACACTTTTGAATACACTGTCAGCCACACTTATCAAGATTATACATTTTTTTATGTATTTTTATGACATACGTTTAGTTTTAAAATGTTACGCAAGTATGTTTATTTTAAGTTTAAAATTTAATCCCTTTTAAAAGACTTCAACGCGTAAGTAAAAATTTTAAAATATGGGATTACTTTGGTTTCTGTTCTATTTAAGTAAACCAAGTTAGATCGTCAGTTGATGTTTATATTTTTACATTCAAATTAAAAAATAATAGTATGCTAAAAGAAAACGTCATTCCTAAATTTACCTAAAAAGACAATTTAAATTATAATTTCGTCATTCAATTTTCAATTTGCACTTCAAATTCTTTCCTAACGCAAGATCTTTAGATTTAGTTGCAAGTTACACCTGTGCTTCGACTAATAAACTTTTATGACAATTTATCAATGAAATATAAACTTCGAAAGTACTGAAGGAGCGACCAAAAAACAGTTGGAGCTTACAAACGAACTCTATGCTAGCTTTGCGAAGTACAAAAGTCTTTTATGAAGAAAAGATCTGAGTTAAGATTTTCGAAATTGAAATATTTGCGTTACAAGAGCGGTCATTTCAAAAAGTTGCTATTACTTACTCCACATGAATCTCTGTTCTATCGCAGTTTCAAAGATGACACTCGAATAAGCGACAAGTAAACAAGCCCACAAACTGTCTTAAAGTGACCTGTGGCTAAAATTAATTTAAAAAAGCCGTAGCTTTTATATCTCCTCCATAGCCTTAAGTTTTGTTCACACGCTAATGATACTTATAAGCGGTCAAAAATTGGAATCATACTTCAATATTCCACTCTATAAACCATTGTAAATAAAATATGTACGTATGAAACAAAATATTGTATCGAGCAACGCTGTGTGAAAGGGGCCTTAGAGCTTGCTCTTCGACAAAATCCGGCTTCATAGCAATCGTAGCGATGAAAAGCTTTTAGCTGCCTTAACAAAAGATAATAAAAGAAAGTATACTCAGCCACATGATCGATCATTATTCGTAATATTAACTGCAAAGGAATGGCTTTTGTAAAAAGAAGAAATAAACCTGACTTAAAATTTCTAATCCGTACTTAGGTAAAATCTTTTGAGTTCGTAAACGTACATAAGTTTACACAGTTTTACAGATAATTTCTGGAGGATAGCATAAATAATAGTTTTTTTACTGAACGCATATGAAACTACATACGGTAGGTAACTACTAAAACTAAACTACTTCTAAAAAAAAGTTTGTTTGTTCCTGGTAGTCTCCGGAACGGCACGACCGATTTTGACGGGATTTTACTGGCAGATAGCTTATATCATAAGGAGTAACTTAGGCGCTTTTACTTTAGGATCAGGACTAAGGTTCGTTGCAAAAAGAAAAAAAACTTGATTTTGTTAACAAAATCCGATTCAAATAGGGAAACAATATATTTATAACTAGCTGTCCCCGGCATGCGTATCTACCCTACCTACCTATCCTACCCTACTTTTCTCACCTTTTAAACCTTCCCTGGACTACGACAAACATTTTAAAACCAAAATCAGTTAAATCGGCCCAGCCGTTCTCGAGTTTTAGCGAGACTAGGAAACTACTTCTCCATAGGAAACGACCAACCCGAACCGAGCTTTTTGTCGACGTTTTACAAGTGCCCATGTAGGCCTATGTGAAATAAAAATATTTTGATTTTGATTTTGATTTTGACTAACGAACAGCAATTGATTTTTATTTATATAGATAGATAGATAATTTCACGCGGATGAATGTTGCAGACAACAGCTAGTTAACATTGAAAATCGGGGCGAGAATATCATGGAATAAGAAGTTTGGTATACATAAATAAATAGACAATAATCATTTATATCAATGGCAGGCGTGGCCCTCGGAAATATAATTTAAAATGATTTTGCATTTTCAATAGCAATTTTTATGCAAGTAAAAAATGCGAAGCATGGAATAACTTTAGTTTGACATGAAAAATGGCGTTGTATTTTCATCAATATATACTGAGTCGTACCTTAGTTTCCTTTGTGACTTTTTTCTATTTTCAATACAAGGTGTTTTTTTGCATCCTCGTCGTCTTTAAGGAGGTGACTATGCTAATGATTCTCGTCCCGAATCAATAATAAAATGGGTAGGTATTTTTTTCCTTATTTACGAAAACGCGGGCTGTCTGATTCTCGACCTATAACCACAATCTCAAACGTTTATTAAATCATTTCTAATTCCCTAAACCACGTTAAGGGGGTTATTCTGAAATACTGACAAACATAAACAACCAAAAAAATCAGTGTTTATTAATAATTAACTAGGTATCGTAATTTTAATTGATTATTTATGTCTTTTGTGACAACCTCCTGAATTTTCACGAGGATGCAAAACAACACCTTGTATAAAGGCTCACTACTACTTGCATAGCGAGGAGCTCATGGCTAAATAATAACTGCTCTGATCAATCGTTAGGTTAGTTTTATCTGTTGTTGGGTGACCACCCATTACGTACCCAGTTTCCTCCGTGCCTAGGTAAGGTCGTCATTGGCCGTTGGTCCCGGCTGTCATTTATGGAATTTTGACAGTCAAAATCAAAATCAAAAGTCATTTATTCAA
Source organism: Cerastis leucographa (assembly GCA_963082945.1). Taxonomy (NCBI): domain Eukaryota; kingdom Metazoa; phylum Arthropoda; class Insecta; order Lepidoptera; family Noctuidae; genus Cerastis; species Cerastis leucographa. The sequence goes on along the minus strand of OY720381.1, from coordinate 1,257,873 downwards.
ACTAGGCTGATAATCAGCACTTTTTGAACGTCCGTCAAAATCACAAGAGACTGTCCCGCAAAATGCCCGCCCTTCGCCACTTCCTAATGTTTTAGCTGGGAAGAAGAAGTGGCGGAACCAACTCCCCAGCAACACATCTGTCTGTTAGGTTAGAAGAACCAGATTCTATACAATAGTGTTCAACTAGTTTATATAAACAAGGAATCCATTTATAAATCTAAATAAAAAATTTAATAATTCCAAATATACTCAAGAATAAATAAAGCCTCTAGACATAAAGGGCGTGCCCGCTTACACGTGCATACAGACGAATAAAAAAAAAAAAAAGTAAAAAAAAAAGTAATAAGTCGTTATAGGTAGTCAGTGGTCAGAGTTTGACAACCAGTCTTATCAAGGGGTACTGTATTACCCAGTAGTAACTGGCTTGTGGAGGTCAGATAGGCAGTCACTCTATGTAAAATACTGGTATTCAACTGCATCGGCTTAAACTGTAAGGCGACCCCAAAATAATTGGAAAAAGGTGAGGCAGATGACTCTACCTGCATATGGCAAGGCATGAGATGCCCTGATTTGAATTCCAAGCATACAGAGTTGGAGGTTGGAAGATAAAGTTTCTTTAATATGTCGTTCTTTTAAATAGTCGGGCAACTGACTTTCAGTTGCCCGACTTTCAAATTAACGACCCAGTTTCCGAAGAAACTTTATCGAAGTTAAAAGACCGATACATCAAACTCAACTCATCGTTTATCTTCGTTTAAATTGACCGAGTTTTTCTTTGTCTACTGACTTTAAAAGCTAAATATTTTTTAAAGAGCAACGACCATGGTCCATGGAGTTTCTTACCGGTTCTTCTTAATAGGAAACGACTAATCCAAGCCGTTAAACCGTCAAAACCTAGGTGCACACATAGGTTTTCACGTTTAATAAGTGCCCACGTGTATAAAATATTTTTATTTTTATTTTAACGGCTTCGTTTGGTTAGTGTTCGCAAGCGCGACTGCTGAGCGAGAGGTTCTGGGTTGGATTCCGGACTCTTGATTTCCTCCTCCTCTCCCCATTTAACACACACAACTGGCAAAAATAACGGACTTAAACATAACTGGCGAAATGTAGGGGTATAGCTTGACTTGAATCTGCCCTGGCGGTTGAGAGTATGTCATGCTCATTCAAATGTCACGCTGATGGTGGCGCGTGTGTCGGGTCATTTAGTTCCCTTCAAAATTGTTGAATTGAATGATGGGCTGATACATGTGTCATGTTCGTGAACGGGCGCTGTCAGTTGTGCCTGGTCATCTCTAAGTTGCCACGGCTTATTTCGAACTAATTATTTTATTTTAGAATTGTCTTTTTTGTTTTTACTATGGACACTTTTAACGTGCACGTCTTACTACATCGTTCTCACATAATGTTCCATCTCAACATGAATGATGTAATTCATGTAACCAAGGTTTTTGTAACAAGATTCTGATTTAAAGAGTGTCCACGGAGATTCTGGCCCATTCTTCTCTATAGAGATCTACGGTTTGGAATGGGCAACTACAGTACTTTCACGGTTATTATATCTTGTGACTGGGACTGTAGCTTCATTTTATTGTTGTTCGACTATTCAAAAGTGGCCTACTTGAAATAAACGATTTTGTTTTTTTTAGCTTAGCCTAACCCTTTGAACAGGCGTGATGATATGAAATTTTGATTGACTGGTGTATGTTTACCATGACATAATCTTTCCTGCAGATTTCATTGTGGTAAGATTTGCTTTTCTTCGTTATTTTACGAAATATTACTGAAAGTGGGTAATCAGTGAGATCAGTAATATGCTCGTCACGGAATTCCCCTGAATTCCTAGTAGTAACAGTAGTATTCACCAATTCGTAAGTTTGGCAATCGTCTAAAGAAAATATTAAAAAAAAAATGTTTTCATCCACGACACACTACTCATTTATAGGTCAACAACCCAATATGAAAATCAGATCTTCACGACTTCCGGAAACACAGCATGCACCCTTCCGTTGACTTACATATTTTATTGCCTTCCTGGATAACTTCCGAAATTCCGGATAACCTGCCGGGTTAATTATTTTATTCAAATTTTGTTCCATTTTGTCTAGTGGAAAGTACTAAAAGGTTTTTAATTTTCTACCTGTAATATAATATACAGCAATACTTAAGCATACTCCTGTGACACAAGATTTTCTAATTACATTTTGATTATATTACCCGAGTGCTGTTCCCTCGCCTCTGCTCTTCAGTCTGCAGTTATGTAAGCCTCTCATGGAAGTTTCAGTATCCCGTCGGCCCCCTCTTGGCCCACCTGCCCCGCCTCGAGGCATCTCATTCAACTTTCATTGCTTTGTAAGAAAACTTCGCGCTAACACGTCTAATCAAGAATTTAGGCTATACGAGTATCCTCTCCTTGTTACAGGAGTAGCAATTCTCGCTGAAGGTTATTTAAGACAGAAGTCTGTTAGGAACTTTTCGCAATTTAATTTGAATTGGGTTTTCATAAAGATGTACCTATTCATTCGATATTTACAACTCGATATTTTTTTTTTGTATTAAGTCGGTCTAATTTTCTTCTTGTTAGAGTTTTTATTTTTCAGTTAGCAATTATTATTATTCTAAATAGTCTGTTATTACAGAGACTATTTAGAAATGATGGGCACGTTGGATGACAATGCTGGCCTTTCGGAATCTTTGGCAAAAAAAAACGCCCTCTGGTCACGTGAATAGTCGACCAACCACTTGGCGATATCCTGAAATAGTAGGTGGGTACTGCGACCCCATGGCCCTACTGTTTCAACCCCAAACGGCATCAAACCAATGAAGTTATTGTATTTGCACCGATGAGGTTTTCAGCGTTGTGTTTGTTTAAAATAATGTAGAGAAACACATTTTATATAGGTTTACAAGCGGAGAACTGCCCATAGTAATGCATCTTTGACAAAAGTCTCTCGTGTTGCGACTATTACCCACAAGTACAATGTAGGTTACAAGTTGGTAATAAACTATTTAAAATGTAAAACAAAGAGTAATTTTATTAATGCCAAAGTTCCGTTGTCAACTTCTGGCAACGAATGCGCACCGAATAGCGAGCATGGTGCGAATGTTACATAATTTAATTTTGAAACTGACTTTTTAAAAGTTCTTCTTTCGCCTGGCTTGCTTTTAGGGTATTCGCTTTGGGGAATTCTTAACAGTATAAAAAGTGGTGCATTTATTTAAATAGCCAAGGTCCCAAGCACTTGATGTGAAAACTCCTTGCGATCAGATGTTGTCCCTGTCACTATTAAGGTGCACTATAACGATTGAAATACTTCTAAGGATGCCTGAAAATTAAGTTTGTTTGTGAGTTGTATTACCAGAGGGACAGAGACATTATATCAGCGACAACGATGAAGGAAAACTCAAACATGGATGAGACTGACATAAGCTATCCCAAAGCCTTTTTTATATGTTACTCACTAGCCATTTTTGTTGTGTCGTGGGTGCGTTTGTAAACATTTAAACTCACGTAGACAAACAGCCAGACACGGAACAACTACATGGAATCATCAAACCCGCAACACGCAGCTCAGCAGCCAAACTCTTAGCCACTGCGCCAACCGTGCTGTCAACCCCAAAATTGTAAAAACGCTTTGAAAACGATTATTACTCGCAAACCTTCAGGATCCTCTTCCTTGTCCAAGCCTTCAGGAACTCTAGACGGAAGCTGCTTCCCAATGTCTGGTCAATAATCACAAAGGAAATAAATAATTTTATCGTAGCAATAGTAAAGTCTGCTGCTATGTGCCCAGTTATCTTATCATCTAAATCTATTTGGAGAGAATAATCTACGTTATCAGTATTGTATTCCGCCGCGAAACGGGAGCTATATAATACATACAAATATACTTAAGTATCTACGTCAAATGAATACATAGTATTACACTATTAATCAAGTAATCTAATTGCAGTTACGAAGAACGTTTCCTAAAATATTTCTTTTCCTCGTATTTAATATCGATAAGGCAATAATGAAGTAAGTCAATGACGAAAACATCGTACGACACGTGGATGCAGTGGTGTGATGTAGGTAAACCATAACAATTTCCTGTCGTTGGGAAATCAAAATTCATAATTATTCAAATAGCCCTATTTGAATATTTTTTTTTTTTATTTTTATAAATTACTAATAACAGATCCCCAAAACGCCACCCAGCACCCAGCTTTAGAGGGCGACAATAAGAGAGTGTGCCGGTGTAATTAAAATACGCGAGACATTTTAGATCATGTCTTTGGAATTTTAAACGCTTCAGCAATACTTTTGGCGCTGTGAGCATCTACTGACAGGTTGTATTTAGTAATACGCTTGCCATCAGGTGGGCCCCTGCTTGCTTGTATTGTATTGTATCTGCTATCTGGCTCTGGGTTCTGTCCTCACGTGTGTGTGGATGCGGGGCGAATCGGTGGTGGACATCTCGTTCGCCAGCACCGCTCTGTCACCGCGTGTCGCTGACTGGCACGTCATGGAGTGGGTGGAGACCTATTCCGACCACCGGTACATACGGTTTGATGTCTTCGCCCAGGCCTCAAACGCGCCGGTCTCACAGGCCCCGAGTAGTCCGTGATGGTCGCTGAAGCAGCTGGACCGGGAGCTCCTCCCGCAAGCCTCGATCGTGCAGGCCTGGGTGACATCACCGGCCAGGCCTGCCGACATCAACAACGAGGCAGGGTGGTTCCAGGAGGCTATGTTCGACATATGCGACGTGGCAATGCCCCGAGTTCGGCCAGGAAGCGCCCGGTGTCAGGTGTACTGGTGGTCGCGTTCACTGGTTGTGCTTGTGTTAGGCTGGTGTGAACATCTTCACGTCCAAACCGCGTACTTTGCGCACGGGCGGAAAAAATATTCGATACACCCCAGTTACCCGAGAGAGGCTTGTAACACCTTGGTGTTGCTGCCGATCTCGCGGAGAGTACTTGGGTTACCGAAGTACTGCCCTGTATGAGGCATTTAAGAAGCTCGTGGGCTGCTGTCACGTCCTCCTCCACGCAGGCTCGGCACAATGGGCTGTCAAAATAATAAAGAGGTCTATAATAGCATTTATTAGGTAACGACTTCTTATCGGGCCTACGATGTCCTCCCATACTTAAGTACTAACGCGGTAACATAGAAATATTGTAAAAAAACCTCAAAGCAAATGATTTTAAAAGAGTAACCATAGAGTTTCTTGCCGGTTCTTATCCATAGGAAACGACCAACCCGTACAGAGCACCTTTTTATAAGTGCCCATGTAGGCCTAACATGGGCACTTACTGTGGAATAAAAATATGTTAATTTTTTATTTTGAGAGGTCCTATTAAAAGAGCCGTGCCCAGTAATGCCTGCTTGCTTACTAAGTACCTACTCAACAACTTAGGCAACAATGTAGTGTTACGTAATAATCCAAAAATCGCATGTTTCACAGGAATATTTAGGTCACTAGTTATCGATAAGCAAATTAGGAATAACCGATTGAAGTGGGAATTGAAAATAATCTAAAGTTGCCTGGTAACAATTATTTTTTCCTGTCGCCAATCGCCCCATCTTTTGGATTTGGTGAATGTTGTCCTGATACCAAATAACCTAATAAAATGAATGAAGATTTCTTTAGTGTATGAGTTTTTTTTCTAAGTTTACGTTATCGATATATCAATTAAAGTTTACTAGTAGTTACTCTAAAAAGTTCCACGGGATTCGAGAAAACCCATGTCCCCGGACTGGCTGATGAAGTTGTTTTTGGAAATCGAGGACGGAGTTGTGGGCACACCAATAACGAATACATTTTTTTATTTTATTTTCATCCAGGCCGAATGCCTAATATTGCATCTCTTTTTTAACCCGATTAGAGGAAGAATTTTCAAAAATCCTTTCTTAGGGACTTCGCGTACTACGTGGCCACGGGCACGACTTGCAGCATGCCAATTGGCTGCTATCTTGAACATTGCAGATCGGACGCTCGGTAGTGCTTACGACCAAACTTTCTTCCTGGTTGAAGTGTTTGCGGCCAAAAGTCATGGTCGCGTCCGCGTAGTGCGCGAGGTCCCTAAGTGCTCAATTACATAAAATGTATAAAGAACTAAGTGGTCAGAGCTGTGAGTGGCATTAGAGAATTTAACATTTTTATACACAACTAGCTGTCCCGCGCAACTACGTCTGCTTCAGATATTCCCCGTTTTCGCAACATTTTTCATTGCTGCTCCGTTCCTATTGGTCGTAGCGTGATGATATATAGCCTATGTTACTTCTAATACCTCCAAGAATATGTGTACAAAGTTTCATGATGATCGGTTGAGTAGTTTTCGCGTGAAAGCGAAACAAACTTTCTTTCGCATTTATAATATTAGTTAGGATTACACCTTTTCAATAAAGTGTCCAAAACGGTTTCGGTCGACTTTGTTATAATCATAACAGAAGCCAATTTCAAAGTACTTCTCTCTCTTTGTGAACTCTGCACACGGTTAAACTTTGAAAAATTGTAACAGTTGAAATTAGATTTTCCTTACAGAGCCTGCAAACTTAAACTCGTAATAGTCTCAGTTGAAGAAAACGTTTTAAAATACACGTGTTTCTCGGAACGCTTTCGGCGTGGGAACATTTGTCGAAAACAAATAGTTACACGCGTCGGTATTGACCGCTCTTTGCTTATTGACACATGATAGGTCACCCCTCTCTGTGAGGCCATTAAACTGGAGCGAAAAATAATAAAAACTTATGAATAGGCAAGTATCTGGAGAATAAGCTGAAGCTATCCATAATCTGTACTAATATTATAAACATTATAAAAAAGGATGTCTGTCTATTACTTTTTTCACAGGATTTCAGGATTTGATATTAGGCAAACGAATAAACCATAAGCTGGACAGCATGTTTTTATCCTGGTTGTATGTTTGTGTAGTGTTGAGATTATTTACAACCTACGCGGGCGTAATCAGGCAAAAACGTCGTATGCAAATTACGAACCTTTTAACAGCTTTAAACTGCATTTCAAATTACCGTTCTTACCAGGAACTATTACGTTTTAATTTACGATTTATTTCAACCTGGCTTTTCGATTTACACCAAGTATATTTTAAAAAAACATGAGACAGATTATAATCGCCTTTGAATAGTCACGGTTTGTCAGATTTCGCTTGTCTTTTCAGCCTTCGAAACCTAGCACGAACCTAATCGATGGAACATCGTCCCGCACTGAATATGGGCTCATCATAGTTTTTATGGCCGCACTAAAACGAAGTATTTATTGTATCTTAGTATGTGTTACTAAGTCTAAGAAATATAATTTATCTAAACGGTCTTGAAACCGGCAAAAGTGCCGGCGGCTCTGTAAGCTAGTGAGTTCTTCTTGTACCATTTCCGCAATTTACCATTTTCTTTTATTGTCTTTTCCCAAAGTAAATTGCGTCAGATATTCATAATTTATTATGGAAACAGGGAACGTTTCTTTGGATTCTTTCCGTACCTACGGTATGCATATATTTGGAACCCTCCCCGTAATGTCTTCAATATCAATAAAATGCTAAATTGAAGCCATGTAGCGGTGGCGAAACCGCGTAGCCCTTATCATATCAATCAAATATTCCAGTTTTGTCTACAAAAATGAAACCCGTTCTTTGAACTTTCTTAGTTTTTATTTTAATTAAATTGTTTGTACTAAGAAAACTTGATGGCTGTCCATCCATTTTCGTGTTTAACATGAAACAAAGATAACTTGATGCAAATTCTAATTTTGAACAGTGACTGTCTCAAACGTCACAGTTACTAAAAAAAAGTAAAAAGAAAGTAAAATCTGTAAAGTTCATCGTTCGTTTCGGTTGAATAATAAAATGAAAAGTGGAGATCGCGTGCCGCCCGCCC